>JAOCZM010000001.1:0-1351785 GCA_026122235.1 Vinca minor
CAGTGTCCTTCAGTTTGATTACGTGTTACTTGATTAGTACTTTATTCGATTAAATTCTGACACAAGTAATCTGTTCAGATTGAGAACTTCAATCAACCGTACCTGGATGTCATGAGTAAATATGATGATGGTCAAGACCTCTCTAATTATGATTTCAAAAATGATGGTTTCGGGACTCACTGTGATGATGCTAATAAAAGAAAAATTAGCATACAGACATCGGACTATAGCTCATATATACAAAAAGGTATCCATCATTTGGTTCAATCTTGCCTTTTCTGCTTCTTTCTGCTGTCTGTATTGTTTTTCCATTTACTGATCTTTTTAAACTGCTAATAAAGGAAACTTATAATTTCCCAAATTTGAGAATGAAAAATTATTTCACCTTTTTAAGTTGGAAGTTTAATTGGATCTTGAAAACATATAGCGAACAAGTTATTTTTTATATTGAGTAAAAAATGATACCAAATACATGGGGTTTTATTTTAATCTTTTATAAACCAGGTCCTCGGTATTCTCCACTTCCCCTCTAGTATGACTCGAGCCCCCAACCTACCAGATGGAGGGGAAGTGTCTTACCTGAATATCATTAAGAAACTTTATTGACGGAACAATATATTTTTACTACTTTCAATTATAAAGTTGCTGTATTTTGACTCTTAAAATTTTTCACATAAATTCAACATCATCAGCAGTCTGTAGAATCAGAATAACATACTTCCTGCAGCTACACTCGACATGCTTCTGCTCAGCCTATTTTATGTACAATTTGACCTGATCACATGCTCTTCATGGAATGTGTTTCCTTGTTTAACTCACATGGAAAGGTGATATATATTTGCTTTCCGTAGCCCATGAATAAGTAGAAGGCTTCATTTTTTACATCAACGAAGGCTAGCGTAGTTGGCTTAGCACTCGACTCAATGCAATAGGTCCTGAGTTCAAGACACCCTACCCCAGTAATAATAAATTATCGGGAACAAAAAAAAGCAAGCTTATTTTTATAATCGCATTTTAGCCATCTAAACTGGAATTACCAAGACTTGTAGGTAGACAATAGAACAGTCAGTGACATGATTTTATAACTCACAGAGTCTAGTTCTTCATCATTATTCATGGTATTGAACTTAAAGCTGCAATGGGACTAGAGATACTAGTAACAGAGATGATACCCATGACCAACATCCCTCCAACAGGAGAGAAAGAAAAAAAGAAAAGGGAAAAGGAGGCGTTTTATACATCATTACGTCCGATTTCTCCCTCTATTCATGTCAATGGTTATTGCCTATTAATGGAGATTTTAACATCAAACAATGATCTTGTAATCTTGCACAAAATGTCCTGCCATTCATACACTTTCAATTGTTGCAGAGCTTGCGTAGTATTCTGGATGAAGATTCATTAAAATCTTGGGAGAATCTTTATCATACGACTGATAGTTTTACTGATAAATGGTTATCTTCAGGTACATCATTTTCCTGATAATGCACATTGCTCTATTGGCTGATTCAATATTTCCTGGCCAGAAGTCTTTTCTCTATCATTCAAAACTAGAAAAAATACGGGAGGCATAGAGTATAAAGTCGTTGGTCATATCTCTTAAAAAGCAATTAAAATAAAACTTGGGCGGTCTTCCATGTAGTTTACTAAGATTCTGATACATTATCCCAGAAACGTGCGTTATATTGTCTGAGTTGCTTTGTAAAATATTGGATGTGTTTGGTTCTTACATATGTGGTCCCGTCTACTGCAGCTCGTATGTGCCTGGAGCAGTGTGCTTCAGGAAACAGAGATCTCGTCTCCGATGTTCCCTCACATGCATCCCCATATTATGCGAGGGATTATGGAAATCATCATGTAAACGTCTTAGTGACATCTGGAGCTCTGATTCCCAGCCTTGTCAAATGCCTACTCTTTCGACTTGATGGCTTGATTCCTTGTGAGAATGGTGAGTTGACTCCTTGAGATACTCATCATAGTTATCTACAGATTGTGCATGCGATGCAATATTTCCTTTTTCGTTTGCGTATTTGGTTTTCCACTGGAATCTTCCTTTAGACTGGTATAAATCCAATCCAAATGAACTTCTCCATATATTTTCTGGTAAATCCTGAGAGTATCCAGATTATTGATGGAACTAGAACTTTGCATTTGGGCTTTTTTTTTTTTTGGCTGTCGTGGAGGGGGTGTCAATTTAGAAAATAATTGCCTAAACGCCTAGAAAATCAATACATATAAATCTTTGATCCAGATGGAAAATATGAACGAGGCTTTATTTCTAAGATATCACTTAGTAATTAATCAAAAGTGTATGATGAGCTGTTAGTGTTTTCGATACCTTGGTTCTATTATTCAAAAGGACGGAGAGCTTGACGGAGATGTAGCACATCGAGTTAAAGCTGGTTGGTTGAAATGGAAGAGTGCGACGGGTGTTTTGTGTGATCGTAATGTACCGCTGAGATTGAAGGGAAAGTTTTACAGAACCGCTGTTAGACCGGCATTATTATATGGTACAGAATGTTGGGCAACTAAGAGGTGTCATATTCAGAAAATGCATGTAGCGGAGATGCGTATGTTAAGATGGATGTGTGGGCACACGAGAATGGATAGAGTGAGGAATGAGACTATTCGGGGAAGAAGGTTGGTGTAGCACCTATTGAAGATAAGATGAGAGAGAACCGTTTGCGTTGGTTTGGGCACATTAGACGAAGGCCAAGTGAAGCTCCGGTTAGGAGAATTGAAGGATTATGTAATGTAGATGGCGTAAGAGGTAGAGGGAGACCGAGGAAGACTTGGATGGACGTGATAAAAGGGGATATGAATCGCTAGAACTAGATGAGAGTTGTGTTTGGGATCGAAAGAAATGGAGAGATTGCATCCATGTGGATGACCTTCACGTGATTCTTACTTTGGTTCATGTAGTCAACCCCAATCTGTTGGGATTAAGGCTTGGTTGTTGTTGTTGTTGTTGTATGATGAGCTGTTACTTACATATTGCTCACATGCATAAAGCTTCTAGCTCCAACATGTATATAGTGTCGGTGAGAATTAACAGTAGCGTAGCAAATTCCATTTCGCTTACACATGACATTCATCCTTAATTTTAACCTTTTTCTTGTCCATGATTTTGATCTCATTAATGTTACAAGATGGTTAATTTATTTTGGTGAAACTTGCAGTTTACAGCTCATGGGAAGTGGGGAAGCTCCAATGTTTTTCATTGATAAAGGAGCGTTTCAGCGGTCCAAATGTCCAGTTTTGTGTCATTGGAGATGGCTGGGAAGAATGCCAAGCAGCAGAAACAATGAAATGGCCATTTGTTCAAGTAGACCCTCGGCCAGCCAGTCACCATAGGTTTCCAGGCCTGACATTAAGAGATTTAGACCTTTATATCGCTGTTGTATATGGCGATGCTGACAAGAAAAACGATGAAGAGTAGATCGATCTCAGCATACCAACTTTCCTGACTTTGTAGTTGGCCAACTTGGATTTTACCAGGAAATGCAGTTTCATGAAGTTCATATGGTAACTGCTAAGTTAGACCTACCCATTATATGGCCAGAGGGCAAAATGGAGGTTAAAGTTCAGTCAAAAATATAACTTTTTCTTTGTAATTATAAAGGCAATTTCCTAATAAATTCTGTAGATTGTTGTTGTAGGTTTTTCTGTTTATGTTTACTTAACATGCAATAAGTTGGAACTATTGCAGGGCAAATAATCGTCTGTATCCGTGTATGTATCAATTCACGTGCTCAACAACTCACAATTCACCATGTGTATATATAATTAGAAAAAATGTCCACATGACGAATTCTAAGTGGTTGGGTATAGGAATGAGGATATACACATGTACAGACGATTTTCACCCCTATTGCAGTCGGTGCAGCACCAACTGATTTATCAAGGAAGGTTAGCGCAATTGGTGCAACACTTGCGACCTAAAATCATATGTTTCGGGTTTGACTCCTTCATCCCCCGATAATAATAATTTTTTTTATAGAAAAAATGCAATAGTTTCTTCAAGATTAGTTGCATTGAGGTATTTTTATGGAACACTGGATTACTATGTATTATGTACTGGAGCTGAAGTACTTCATCGGACCAAATCAAGATACTTGATCAAGCTAGAGATGCAAACCACGGTTTTTGGTTAATTTTCAGTACTTAAAATGCTACAATGGTCTTCATACAATTTTGGGATAGGGATTTTGTCAACTCGGAATTTAGGTTATAAGTTTTAGTGCTAATTATTGACTCTATTACTAATTCCTAAAGTTTTAGTGACTCTATTACTAATTCCTAAAGTTTTAGTGCTAATTATTGACTTTAGTAATATTTTCATTGTCTAATTTACACCGGCAGATCAATTACATTGGAGAATCCACATCCATGAACAACCAAGTGTTACACCAATGTTAACCAAACATTATGGTAGAAATCAGGGAATATTACAGGGGCCGGGGCAGTACGCCATCTCTTACTCGTCACCCATAGCCAACTCCAAGGCAATGTCATCTCGTTCCTGCAGGAAGCAAAAAACAAGATCTTGTTTCAATGAATAGCGAATTAGCCCCTGAATCTATTCCTTACTAATCACGCTTTCAGACAAGAAAGCTTCTTTCTAGTCTAATATACAAGGATGAAAAGACTTACGATAGGCCCTCGGGCAAAATATCTCCCGAATTGAAGCCAATAAACCTACAGAAATCATTATTAGTAATTCTACTTGTAAAAGAAGGTAAACAGGTTTCAACAGCATTCCATTGCAAGAACTTCGATATATAGAACAATTTCAGCTTTGAATGAAGTTATACTATATGCTACATTCTCCCAATGTCATAATCATATTTTGATGTTCTTTTTATCATTCGAGTCAGATGGACGTTTTCTTACAGACTTGCACAATGTTTAAGCTTCTCAAAAATGAAATGAAAACAAAGGTAAGCAACAAGGGCATAGTACTGTGTTTTTCCATTTTGATCCAGGAAACTTAAGCTGTACGAAACTGGCAACAAACGTTGTCATAATCAAAAAGTGGGAGAACATAAGAAGCTGCTATTATTTCTGGAAGACAGCATCCTCACTTTGTCCAAAGAACCAACAACAAAAGCCCATGTTAAGCCATATTGATTGAAGAATGCTGCCAAAAGATGTATCCTTCTAAATAACAAAGTCACATAGAGAGAAAGCAAGCAAAACCCCGGTTTTACGAGGAAATGACCCTCAATACTGATATAATTGGATTAAAGCGCAGATAAAAACCATGTCATCTAGTGAACAATAATCTTATCAACAATTAAAAACTTATTTACTCCCTCCGTCCGTCCCAAATTAAATGTCTACCTTTGACTTTCACAAGAGTTACAACAATATCCTTAATGATAGGACGACGCATGTGATAGTGGAGTTTGACTCCTTAAATATAGGATGTTAGTTATGGGATTTTAGAGGGAAACGTCAACAAAAACGGAAAGTGGACATTCAATTCGGGACGGAGGAAGTATAATATGCTGAAACATGATGAATAAATTTCTTCTGCATTACCTCATCCTCATCTTGTGTTTCGACTTCAAGGTCAGATGAAGGGAAACCCACACAAAGAAGTGCATAGCCCTGCCTCACAAGTAGTTGAAATTTATATCAGTATATGCAAGGTAACTCTTTTAAAAATGATTACAGTGTGTTAAAAATGGACTTGGGCCTAACTCATTCCCTCAAAAGGTACCTCAAGAGGGGGAGGATTGCCCAAGCCATATTAATTCCAAATAAGATCACAAACTAGCCAATGTGGGATCTTTAACACACCCCCTCACGGCCAGGGCTGGACATCTGGACCGTGAACAACAATAACATCAAATGGGGGCCAACATTGGACTAGGTGGCTCTGATACCACCATGTTAAAAATGGACTTGGACCTAACTCATTCCCTCAAAAGGTACCTCAAGAGGGGGAGGATTGCCCAAGCCATTCCAAATAAGATCACAAACTAGCCAATGTGGGATCTTTAACACAATGTAAAAAGAGGAAACAGTCTCCTGTACATTTTGTATGTATAATTTGATTAATATATGTAGGCCAAGCTGTTGTGTGAAATAATGCTGGAATAGAATGCTAATTTCCTCTTTGAAATTTTCACAAAAAGGATAAGCAATGAAAACTGATCTTTTGATCACGAGACAAGAAAGAACTAAAGGCAGCTAAACTTTTACAGGAGATACTTATAATACCCTGATTCACCACAGTTCCACTAAAAATAGCAAGACATGCCTGGGATTTCAACTCTGCAGATATCCCTAGAGCCTCTGGCTGTCTGAGCTGACCAGACTTAACACGAACAGCGCAGCTAGTACAACAACCTGTCAAGAATGAGCTTTTCTCTTAGATGAAGCCTTATCAAACACTAACCAGTCTCGAACTTTTGACTCAAGCAACTGAGATATCAGTAAATGCCTGATTCTGCTGATAGATGACACTTATTGGACGAAGAATATAGTTCTTCAGATAGCTCAAAGCAAGAAGATTCATTAGTATCAGTAAGATAAAGTTTAAACAGTAGATCCATAATAAGACCATGTGTTACATTAACATTTATATGCATGAACAAATGTATGCATCTAAAATTCTATGCCTTATGAAGTATAGAACTATAGATGTGCTATAAAGAGAACGATCCGCCAAATTTGACTCTTCAATGGAAGGATATCACTTAGTTTTCGAAGTAATCTGGCTTGACACCTCATTCTCTGCATATTTATCCAGTAGCATAATACACTGACATATCTACCTTAATAGTATTTCAGTATGTATTTGTCGTTCTGTTTATTACAAAGCAGACACGAGGCATAAAAAGAATGATCAGACAGAATTCACACTTCAATAAGATTCCATCATAACGGCTATCAAAGTAATCTGTACTCCTCATCTCATGATCATTTATCAAAAAAAACATATTTATTTCCTCTAACTACTAATATGCACATATATTACAAAATAGCGGTTGAGGTTGATCAAACAGAATTCAATCTATAATGAAATGCCACCATGCTGGCTTTCAAACTAATCTGTGATCTTCATATCTCATTATCATACATGTAATTTAACATGATAAACATACATATCTATTTCCACTGAATAATATCTACATGTATTATGAAATGGTAGTTGTGGCATAAGAGAATGATCATCCAGAATTCACACTATATAAAATGCCATGACACTGGTTTTCATAGGGATCTGTGATCGTCATCTCACTCTCGTATGTTTAAATTAACATGATAGGCATGCATAACTATTTCTATTAAATAACATCTACATGTATTACGAAATAGTAGTTGCAGCATAAGAGAATAATGAGCCAGAATTCACATTCTAATAAAATGACATCACACATGCTTTCGTGGTAACCTGTGATCGTCATCTCATTCCCATATGTTTAAATTAACATGATAGACATGCATATCTATTTCTATTAAACATCTACATGTACATATCTATTTCTATAAAATAACATCTACATGTATTTCTGAATACATGTAGTTGGGGAATTAATGGGTTACGTCTAAAGTAATCTGTGTCTATCATCTGAATCGTCACATTCTGAAGATGCACATAACAATCATAACAGTATAACATTCAATTAGTGTCTCCTTTTAAATTTGAGGCTAACTGGACAAATGACAGAGACCAAGTCCAAATCATTTTTCTACAAATGCATTTCACATATTGAAGATGTCCAAGAACTTCCAACTGCTGAGAACACAAACTTTTTTCTGGTCAATTGTCTGGATTGGTGGGTATGAAATGATGAGAATGATCAGCCAGAATTCACCATTATAATAAGATGCCATCATATGGGCTCTCATACCGATAAAATATATTAACATCATCTCATTCTCTTAAACCCGCAAATCAAACAAACCAGAAAATTGTTCCTTTCCCCGGTCAAATATCTTTCTCAAATATCAACCGACAAAAGTCCTTCAAATTCTGTTCAAGAAATAAAATTTGAGCCATTTTAAAATAACCATTTTTTCCTGAGAATATTTATTTATATATAAATTGAATGTCTCATTTCTAAATTTAGTTATCCCAAAAAACAATCTTTAAATTTTAATCCAAGTCAAAATGGGACATAATATAAGCTTTAACATAAGAAGATACACTCAAACAACCTGACTTTTGAACCATTTTACTACATTATCCTTTTGTATACTTTGTCTACTACACTATCTAACATAACATAGAAAAAGTTCATTTGTTCCCCCTTCAGAACTGAAAAAAAAAAAGTTGATATTTTTATTGATCAATACCGTGCCTGCAAGCAAATGGAAGCCTTATATCCTGTGACTCTGCTGTATGCAAAATGTATTGGTCCTGCATTTTCATACATTCAATAATCAATTTTTTCCTCAATTAAAAAAGAAAAACAGAAAACATAATCAATTAATGATGTTACAGCACACCGAATCTTGTTCCAACCTAGTTTATCTTGTCAAATTTCTACATCACCTATAACAGTTTCAATGATATTTCTAATTATAGTCATTTTCACAAGATTTATCTTGTCTAATTTTGAATATGTAAATAAACATATCCACACCGAATCTTGGGTGACACTCTAATTATAGATAGGTTTATTTGTCTAGCTTTAGGATAGGTTAGGTTCGACACGAACCATGATTCAATTAATCATGTAGTCCAAATTTATCTAGAGAAAAAGTTTTTCTAGTGATGTGAATAAATCTGTACCAAATGACCATTGTACATATCAGAAAAAAATCTTTAGACTTTAGGATATTACGAATAAAAGTTTATATAATTAGATTGTCACAAGAATGTTAATGTTATAGATAGAGAGTGTCACAGAGTATCCAAACTAATGTTACTGTGAGCACAAACCTCAGGAACATAGAATTCATAAACGGCGTCACGCTGCCGGTCACGAACAATGACTTTGTGTAACGGAACAGAAGAAGGAGAGTAGCTGCTGCCATTTTGATCGGTGACTGAAACTGTAGTAGTTTGAAGTTCTGCTGACGTCGTCGTTTTGAGGCGGCATTTAGAGGAATTGTATGGATAATTGATCGAAGGTCGCCGGAGGAATGGCGGCGGTCTCTTGAATGAAGCGGAAGCGGAAGCGGAAGCGGAAGCGGTGTTACATGGAGAAGGAAGATGAAGAAGATCCATATTACTTTACTTCCCCAGTAATATTTTTGCGGCTAACTCGGGATAGGATCGATAGGATTTTTTGTAGTATTCGACTCCCTGCATTTTTACTCTTAAAAAGAAAAAACAAAAAGAAAATAAAAAGCTAGGCTATTATGCAACTTTGTCCTCGTGTATTTTCAAGAGGTAAGATTAATAATATTTGATATTTTTTATATATAAAACGTCATATATGTTTTGTTCATTTATAAACCCGAACTTACTATTGTGTTAAAAATAATCCAAGTTGCGTCAGAAATAAACCCAAGTTATCTGACTGCGGTTCCAGCTTAAGGCACTCATGGCCGCCATAAGCCAGCTGTTGATAGTGCAATTCTGATGGCCGAGGTTCCACCATACGGTGCTCAAGTAGGGATGACAATGAGACATATCGGGACGGGTATATCAATATTCAATCCCGCCCTGCGCAGGTGAATTATCGCCCTCGCCCTACCCCTTAACCCGCTGCGGATCAGTAAGACTCATCTCACGCCCCCGCCCTGTGCGGCGAGGCAAATCTGACCCGCTCAGCCTCGTCTCACTTTTTTTTTGAAAAAAAAAAATCATTAGTTATGAGAATTCAATCAACTTGCAAGGAAAATATAGAGTTATGAGAAAGTTATATAACCTTAATAAAGGTAATAACATTTTTACTGTTGAACTTCTTTTATCTATGTGAATATAATACCATAATACAATGCCTAAGCTATCATCTTCTTTAGCTTTGCGATATTAACTTTCCTCTACGGTTAGTGGTCTACCTCTCTAATATAGGCAAATGGCCACTAATCTCTTATCCATGTTACTGACCGGGGCGGGCCTCACACAAAATTAAGTTCGATCTGTCCTGTTCACAGGTCGGACCTGATCTGCCCCCATTCTCTTCACGGGGCGGGTCTGATCTACGCAAAAGGTGCTGGGGCAGGGCGAGTCAACGGGTCAAATTGTCAACCTGTGCTCAAGGCCACCATGTGTCAATTGTTGGTAGTGCAGTTCCGACGACCTGGGTTCCAGCTCCTACTTACCCTCTAGGAGGCCAACCTCCAACTCGCAACAAGTACATATAACTAGGTTTTCTAAAATACCCATGTATTTACACCTTGAGTTGTTTAGGTTAAAAAGTTCTTGAATGTTTTTTTTTCTTTCTTTCTGGGATTTGATATCTTTGTTTTTTTAATGGTAGACAATGCGATTACTAGGTAGAAAATGTTGTGGTATCAATTTGGATTTCTATACTCAAAACGCTTACAGAAGGGTTGCTGTTACATATAAGCTAGTATACATATACTGGGGAACATGAAGGCTTATGATTTGAAGAAAATAAAAAAGAATAACAAAAACCAAAAGGTTCCAAAAAGTTGAAGGAGTTCAAGTGAAATGACCATATTTTGTGACTACAAATCCATCATACAATAATGTAACTTGATCCATGTCGGCAAAAACTCGTTTGTTTCCACTCGGTATTCCTATGCATGTCCCAATCACTCGAATTAGGCATGGGGACTTCGTCATGTGTCCACGTGCCTTTTTTGCCTTCTAGTTAAAGAGGTAGAATTGGAGGGGAATCTACGTACTGAATTTTGAGTGGTTGAGATAGACATGTATACTGGGGACAAACGATTTTTCCCATCTATGTCAAGAACTCCAGTGTGTTTTCTCAGAGGTGCTATAACCTTCCTTACACCCACGCCAATCTACCTTGGGATTCGACAGCCATTTGAATTTTACCGTCAATCGAGAGTATCTAATTCCTTATCTTCAGGGGCCAGGTGTTGTATTTTACTTGAAACCTTGGCAGTGGCGGTTTCGCCTGTTCATTCACATGTTTTTCTGGTAAAACTTCTTCAAGAAACTCATCTGCAATATCTCCATCTTCATCTATTCTAAGACACTTGGCATACCATTTGAATCCCTGAACCATTAGAAACACAAATAATTATACATGAATAAACCGATATATAACGTTTTCTGAAGTTTTAATGTGGAAACTATTTTAAACAAATTTGACAAACATTGTGCAAAATGAAAATATAGAAATATGCTCTTTTTATTCTCCATTTTTATCAAACATTAAGTTCATGAATTGGGTAAAGATATTTTTACCCAAGTATCCATAAAACCATACTTTCCTGAATGGAAATCACTATATTCAAAGTTCAAATGGAAATCTTATCTAATGAAAGATTAGATACCTTTCATGAAGTTATGACACAAACTTTGAAGAAGGTAGAAAAACAGGACCAACTTTGTTTAAGTACATAGTAAAGCCATGGAAAATAGCTAGAACCATGAATGACAAAACCAAAAAGGGAATATAAGTATATAAATATTAAGTATTCCTCAAATTATATCCAAGTCCCCTTAAAATACTAAACAAGTTCCAAACTAAGTTGGAGAACCGAGACAGTATCCACGGATGAGAAAATAATTTTGAAGGTTTAACTAAGTATATCAAAATAAACACAAATAAACCTATTAAAAAGCATAGACCCAGTACAATTTGTTTAAAAAATGATGCAACTTTTCCAACCTTCAATAGACTAAGGACCACACAACTGATAGCAAACACCCATATCAATCAATCGATCAATCTCTCATTATGAGCTACTACATTCATCAGTAGTTCAGATTACAAGCAATGTAACCAACTAACCATGCAGCTTAGATTTCGTTGCTTTAATACAATAGCATGCTCAGCTAGATTTTTGTTCCAAATGTGGTATTCATGTCCCTGACTTAGCGAGCAACATTAAAGGAAACTGTTGACTGCAAATGATGCAGGCAATCTGCATATGAACTTAAAAAAGGAATTCAAAGAAGAAGAAAAATATATGGCTCCAAAAAACATCAAATATTCAAACTTTTAACACACCTACAGTCGGAAGTTCAAGCAAGGAGCTAAATGTCGAGGGTTATCTAGGGAGTGAACTGAAAAATATCTTCTAAATCCCAAAAAAAAAAAAAAGTTATAACTCATCATTAAATCAATAATACATAAATTTATTGCCTTGTCACATACTTTCAAATCCTACTATATCCCTTTCCTCTTAGTTTCTCTCCTATTGATTCTCAACCCCATTGTGTGAAGGAGAATTTAGGAGCAAATGTCTCTCTGACAAAATAGGAAAGAGGGAAAATGAAGAAAGTTCTTCAGTTCATTTGTAAATGACAAATGCTCAAGCTCTTGAACATATTAGTTTTTTAACCATCTATCTTCTCAGTAACCGTTCTTCCATATGATTGAAATACTCTCTAAGGCTCCGTATTCAAGCACGGAGATAAAGCCAGCAAAACGGAAATTTTCTACCAAATTTCTATGAAATGTACTCCCTATGTCCCAAATTATCTGTCCATGTTGTTTCGTCAAATTCTATAGTAGGATATGGTAAAATATCAAACATGACCCTATTTAATTTTACTCCTAATTTAATTATATCTTCATTTCTCTCTCCAACAATCAATGTAAGGGGTAGGGATTGGAAAAATGGAATTTTGCAAAAAACTTCAAATTCTTTCCAATACTTTAACTTGAATTGAACCACACTGACCAAATTCATCAATTCACACATGAAATTTTGCAAACTAAGAAGCAATTAAACAAGTATAAAACTCCGCATTTCAATGCAAAATTAAATAAATAATTTTTTTAAAAAATAGCTTTTATACTGAACGCCACCGTCACGGAGCTACAAGGAACAAGAAGCGATCCAGGCGGCGGTTTATCGACTGGGAACTTGTACGGAAACACTAAATCCTTTTGCGAGGAAGATGCTTTGAGCAAAGCAGCGGCAAAAATCCTTTGATACTGAGGTCGTTTTACCTCTTCGTCTTTATTCAATTCTTCATCTTTAACGACTGAACCTTAGAAAACTCCCGATTTTACTGAAAAAGCCCCATCCCTCTCTAGACATATATCATAGAGATAGAGAGGAGAGGGAGTGGGTTTCGGCCGGTGAGGGAGAGGATTGATTTGGAATTTTTGGGACAAGTGTGAGGGTAAAACGGTGATCTAATGATGAGAAATTTTTAGGACACCCGAAATGGGGAGTCGGAGACTGAGAGGAAAGGAGAGATATTATTGTGGAGAAATTATCGAGCATTATAGTGTATCGATTAATAAAAATCTACCAATTAGATCCAGTTAAGTTAGTTACAAAAGGAAAAAGTTTTTTTTTTTTTTATTTTTTATTTTTTTGTAAATTTAACGAAGAATTTGGATGGGGCTTTTATTTGACAATTTAGATTGACATTATGTACATTTTATTTACCTAAATTTTTATTTATATTAAATTAAAATGAATAAATTTAGAGGTGAATCGATAAACATTGATTATCAATATGCACACGAGATTATCTGTAATACTCCATGTTTTCTTTTGAATAAAATGCATTTATATATCACTTAACGATATCATGAAGTAAATGTGTTAGGAGAAATCCCGGTGGGTCTCCAAACCATTGATTGGAGGTTCAAAACTTCATTGCATAATTTGCTAATCTATCAGCAATAATGTTACAAGACCTGTGCGCAAAAGACAAATTAGTTATACTAAACCCCCAACATATTTTTTATTTGGCTAACAATGTGTCCTAAGGGGGATAAGTCCTCTTCCATTTGATTACTTGGTTAACCAGTGCTTGGCAGTCACTTTCAATAATGAGCGGTTGACATCCTTGGTTTTGAGCAAACTGAAGTCCTTCTAAAAGAGTTTTTGCTTTAGTGTATTCCGGGCTGGGGGAGTTTGAGACGAATTTTACAGCCCCTTCTATAAATTTCCCTTCGTGGTTCTTGATGATCATTCACATTCATCCAGAGTTTCCATACCACGCTCCATTGACATTGAGTTTGTAGAAATCTTCATCAGGAGCTTGCCATTTGAAGTTAGGCTGCTGCTTGGGACTTTAAAGGGTGTTTTCCGTATCCCTTGGCGGTAACATTTTTCCTTACCTTTTAGCATGTATTTGATCTGGTCAGCATTAGGTAGAGATTGGTGACCTTCAAGTGATCCCCAAAGACGAAGCAAAAAGGTTACTATACTCGACAACATGGATTAGAACGAGATTTGCTATTTCTTCCGGCATCTGGAGTTTCTCGTCAAAGACAACCCTATTTCGATTGCACCATATATGCCAAGCAATGTATGAAAAAAGAGTGGAGACCTCTTCTCCAACTGTTAGGATAGGCAAAAGGCAAAAGGCAAAAAGGGAAAATATCTTTTGCGAGCAATGTTTGCACATCAAAATTGGTGTGATTCCATACCTCGATAGCTGATGGGCATGAGAACAGGGCATGTATAGTTGTTTCCATCCCCTTATGGCAGATAGGACATTGTGGCTTTATGGAGTTGATCCGCTTTGATAAGTAGGTAAAATTTGTTGAAATTTTTTCCAAATGAAAACTTGTATTGTAGGGGGGATATTCAGTTTCCAAATGCCCTTCCAGTGATCAATGACGTTGTTTTTTGATGTCGAAGGCTTTTCGAATTTGCCATCTTTGATATCTATTTGTAGGTGATATCCGGACTTGACAAAGTATAGTCCATTGTTTGTATACTCCCAAACAAGGCGATCAGATGGACAAGCATCACATAGTGGAACTTTAAGTATTTCCTCAATCTCATAGGATGAGAAAAACTGTCTCATAAAATCTATGTTCCATATACCTCTTTGGTGGTCAATGAGCCTAGAACCAACCATCATTTTTTGCCATACATCCAGATATGGCGGGGTTGATAGTTTAAAGTAATTCAGGGCATTTAATCACTTATTCCCCCCACACATTCACCCGTGAACCATTGCCAATTCTCCATTTTAAACCCGTCTTCAGTAGTTCCCGCCCTTTTAGGATTCTTTGCCAGACTATGGAGGTTCGTCCATTATGTTGGACAATTAGGAATCTGAGACCTCTCTGCTCCTTCGGTTTGCATAAGGCAGTCCAAGCCCTCCAACATATCTTTCTATGATTATCAGTCCCCTCATAAGAAAGTTCGCATCATACTGGTGATGGAATCAATGATATATTTGGGGAGAATGAAGTAAGACATTACGTATGTTGGAATTGCCTGGATTACAGACTTGATAAGAACTACCCTGGCCACAAAAGATAAATTTTTTCTTTCCAACTGCTAAATTTTTTCCAGACTTTATCTACAACAAACTGAAAAACTTCATTTTTTTACCGTCCCGTAATGTGTATGGTAGCCCGAGATATTTTCCTTTCCCATCCCCCTCTGGAATTTATAGGATAGAGAAAGCGAGTTCCTTAATCTCGTCAGGGGTGCCCTTACTGTAAAACATGTTGGACTTGTCATAATTTATCAGTTGACCAGAGCATGCCTCATATGTTCCCAGTATCTCCTTTAGTTTTCGCAAGCATGTTTCCTCAGCTTTAGCGAAGAAAAGAGAGTCATCCGCGAACAACAAGTGCGTGACAGAAGTTCCCATACCAAATTGGAAACCTTGTAAGAGCCCTCATTTCTGGGCGGAACGCATAAGTGAGGATAAGCCGACTGTGCAGATGAGAAAGAGAAAAGGTGATAAAGGGTCCCCCTGTCTGATACCCCCTAGTGGGCATGAAAGATCTTGTTGGTGCCCCGTTTAGTAGATGGAGTATTTCACAATTCTAATACAGTTCATTACCAGAGAGAGGAATTTTGGGGGAAAATGCATGCATGACATCACCATTTCCAGATAGTTCCATTCCACTCTATCAAAAGCTTTGCTCATATCTAACTTAAGGGCCAGTTGATGGGAGCCATTTGGTTTGACTGTCTAAAGGCTGTGAAACACTTCAAAAGCAATAATGGCATTATCCATTATAAGTCTTTTATTTAGAAAAGCACTCTGGGCTTCATCAATAAGAGAGTCCATAACAAGCTTTAGCCTATTCCTTAGTATTTTTTAAATGAGTTTATATATGACATTGCATAGGCTAATTGGTAGAAAGTGCATCATGGAGATAGGTTTTTTTATCTTGGGGATGAGAGCAATGTGCGTTGAATTAATAACTGCTATACTATCCTCATTGTTCAAAACCCCAAGAATGAACCTTGTAACCGAGTCGCCCAAAATATGTCATAGTTTATGAAGAAATAAGACATGCATCCCATCAAGGTCTGGTGCTTTATGAGGGTGTATTTGCTTAAGGGCCCTTATTATTTCATCCTGAGTGAAAGGTCGCTCCAAGACATCAATCACCTGGACACTTAGCTGATTAGTGAGTAAATGAGGTGAAAGACTTGCTCCATCAGAATTCGCTGTGAAAAACTTCTCAAAGAAATTAATGGAACCTCTTTCAATATCCTCTTCCTCGGTTTGGACGTTGCCATAAGAATCCACAATTTCATCGATGTAGTTATTTTCTTTCCTTTGTGAAGCCTTATTGTGAACATATGTCGTATTCTGATCGCCCTCAGTTAGATAAGTTTCACTACTTTGAGCTTTCCAGAAAAACATTCCCTAAGATCTTGGATTTTATCTAGATCATTTGCAATATCGAGCTCGTGTGAGAGAGAGTATTGGGGAAGTCCTCGAATTTTTTGAATTGCTTCTAACTCTTTTTGTTTCATTTCTAATTTTTTCTCAAATCCCCAACAACTCTGGTGCTCCATTCCAGAAGATCATCTCTAAAATTTGAGAGAGCTATATTAAGGCCTTCTGCCGAGGTCTTAAAGGGGGATGCCCATATTTGATTTGCATATTCAAGAAATTTAGGCTCTTTGAACCAAAGTGGTTCGAAACGGAGGAGCCTTGTTTTATTGTTAGCTTTCTTAGGCCGTTTTTTACTTGGAGGTAAGCCAAGTAAAATAGGGAGATGGTCACTATCTTTAGTAGATAAGTGTTTAATCGTCATTTTAGGAAAGAGATTGCAACAAGATGGAGTGTCTGGACCCCTATCAAGACGAACAAAAACTTCTTCTGATCCATCCCGGAAGTTGCACCAAGTATAGGGGCTTCCAACAAAACCCAGATCGCATAATTCGCAATCAGTAACCACTTCCCTGAAATTGTTTATTTGCTTTTGACTTCTTGGGAAATAAACAGTTTTTTCACTTTGGTTTAAAATTTCATTGAAATCACCCATACACAGCCATGGTAGCGAATTTATAGATCGCAATCGTTTAAGCAATTGTCATGAGTGAGTTCGCATAGCGGCGTTTGGGTTTCCATATAAACTAGTGAATTGCTACTGAGAATTATGTTCATCTGAAGAGGAGCAAGAATCAATGTGACCAAACGAGTAAGACAAAATATCTAACTTAATTGATGATTTCCAAAAAAATACATAAAACAGCCACTAAGGTCGTGGCGGCTTACATGAAAATAAGAGGAAAAACCTAATTTACGACGAACAAAATCCATAGAGTGAGATAAATTTGTTTGTTTCTGATAAAAAAGACTATAGCTGAATTTGTGTACCTCACACAAGCGCACTAGTTCTTGAACTGTCTGAGAATTTTGGATTCCCCGACAATTCCAAGCTAAACAATTCATTGGTCTTGGTGGGGTCGTTTAACGACCTTCACCTTACCCTGATTAACGGCAGGAGCCCCGTTGGGAATACATTAGCAAGTGAAAATAAGTCATCAATTGTGAATAAGTCATTAGAAAAAACAACGTCGTCCTGTATAGGCATACGTTTCACATTTATGCTAGAAAATGGGCTAGCCAGAAAGAAGCCTACTTGGTCCAGCCCAGACAGAGGCGCAATTAACATTGGGCCTGGACCAGCACACATCGGCCCAATCACAAAGAAAAAACCACCATCAGCTGAGCTCCAGCGGTCTAGCCCAAAAACTCAGCCTAGAAAAAAACATTGACCGACTTTGTTCTGGTCCAGTCGCGGTTCGATGACCTGACCCGATTCTGACGGGATACTCACCGTCTGGTACTCCCTGACTGAAACCACCAAAACACTGGCCATTTTTCTCGTCTCCGGTGGATTTTCCAACTTCCCCTCAAACATTTTTGGACACAACTCTAATCATACATCCTGGTTTCCTCTAGAAAGCTCAATCCAAATTAGCTCAATAATCATCATCCCCTCTCTTGCCACCACTAGAACCAAATCACACAATTCCCCTAAAATTCAGGCGTACCGCTACCCTGCCAACCCTATCCCAATTATTTGTCACCCTCTCTTTACCAGAATCAGATACTAGAAACACCTCTCCTGTGCCCCACAATCCAGAGCATTCTGCACTATTGAAATTGACCCCGTCCGTTGACCCATCAAACAAGGAAGAACCAAACCTTCCGGTCCGTTAGCGTCAAAATGGAAGCTTGACACTGAAGCCATGCCATTGCTCAGAATCAAGCCCATAGTTTATGTTGGAGAAAATTGGTTTCTTAAAAATTTGAATTGTAATTAAATTATTGTGAGGACATTTTTTAGCCAATATATTTATATTTTACACCGCTCGATTTTGAATGTTATTGAGGTTATCACGAAGTGGGTTGCGCAAGCTTCGCGATGATATATAACATGTGAGAAAATCAATTATTGGTGTGAATGATAAATTTGTATAAAATGTGGTGGTTGAAAGACAAATAATCGTCTGTACCCGTCTGTGTACCCATTCATGTGCCCAACCAATCACAATTCACCATGTATATACATAATTAAAAAAAATGATCACATGGCGAATTCTTATTGGTTGGGCACATGAATGGGTACACAGATGAGTATAGACGATTTTCACCCTGGTTAAAATATGGTAAATGGGTTTTTAAACCCACATCCCACATGGGATGCCTATGGAAGTGAAAATCACTTTATAAGGAAAAGTGGTTCACATGGGTTTAAAATGTCTTGCCAATATTATGCCCCATGTAAGAACCTCGTGTGCGCCCGTGTAGGGGGTGAAAATCGAAGGTCTGTCGATACCAAAATAGTTAGCTTGAACTTGTGTGCGGGCGCGACTGGGCACACGAATGTCGGACCAAAACCTCGCCGGCCTGATCAACCACGTTTTTGCTACTGGCTTGAATTTTATTTTGGAGAGTTCAGATTGTAACAGCAAAATTCATCTCACAATGAATTTTGGAGACTGTAACAGTCGAATTAATTCAGGCTTAATGTTATTGACTGTAACCGTCAATGGTTTATTTCTAATTTATACCACAATAGTTACAAGGTTTTGTGAGAGCCTATAAAATGCAGCCTTTGCACTGCCAGAAACCACACTCGATATCTCCTTCTCCCCTTTGTATTCTGCTAGTTTTCTTCTGCATTTACATATAAGTCTGTCTAAGAGTTATGTTGTTACCACTGTGATTCGAAGGTTCTATTTCTTTTGCTTCAAAGAAATTGATGGTTTGGGCATTGTACCTTGGGAGTTCAGTGTTCAAGAGGCATGAAGCTGTAAAAGGTGAGCATATTGAATTTAAGGGGAAGCGGTACACTGCTGTTTCGTCCAGGATTCAATCCAAAAATCAGTAACATTCCTTAATTGTTTTACTGCAATTGTTTACTGTTTTTGTATAATTCTGATATAATATCAGTGTATTAATTTTCCTATTATGTCTTCCATTTCTGGTATTGGTTGTTTAATACTATTATGATCAATATTAAAACCAGTAGAGTATTTAATATTCAGTAAAACAGAACAATTATTCTACAGTTTCTTTGTTGAAGCAAAAAATCTTGTTGATTAATGGAGAAGTTAGTAGGTAAGGAGCGCGGTAGATGATAGTGATCATCGTCCGATTGCAAAACGCGCACGGCGGCGACGTAGAGAAGCCTAGAAAACTAGGGAGAATGTTTGACATTCTCGGAGCATTATAATAAAGTGTTAAATGTCAATTGTAATACTCCATGTGATATACCCCTTTTAGTAATCCTAATTATAATCATGTTGACACATATGTGCTTAACCGATTTTACTTTAAATTGTATGAATGTTGCCAAAAATGTCACAAGCCATACGAACTGTTGAACATAATTATAATTTATTAATGTCAAAAACGATTTGATGCGTTTATTTGAGAACTTTTATTGGTGGTCATATTTCAATACAAACCGTTGAACATAACTATAATTAGAAATATATCACAACCCACAAGTTTAATTTCCTTGCTTTTCTTTTTTGTTTTTTTGTTTTGCTAAGTGTTTAATTTCCTATTTTGTTTATAAGAGAGAGTGATTTATTTCTTGGTACTAAAAATAAATCACGTGATATGCACGTGACGTGACCTTCCATTGAGAAGAAACAGCGATTTCTCTGACTAGTTTAACATCGTTTTCATTCAACCGCTTCCCGCACACCACTAGAACTCTTTCAGTATTATCACCATTTTCATTTCATTTTAGGAAAAATTCATAATCTCAATTCTCAAATTCAGTACAAATAATTTTCCTTTTTAGCATTCTTATACTAATTAATATAATTAGAGACCTGTTGTTGATGAAATATCTGTTTCTTCTTCATGGATTAATCGAAAATTCATCAAAAGGATTGAAGAATAAAACCCTAAATCTTCGCGGATCTGAAGAAAAATCCGGATCCGGATCCAGAGTGGAACAGTGAATCATGCCAGTGGCAGCTTCAGCTATATATTTCTTAAATCTTCGCGGCGATGTTCTAATCAATCGTTTATATCGCGATGATGTCGGGTAAAAAAAAATCCTTAACAAGCTATGGAATTGTGTTTCTTCTTTTATTTAATTTCGAATATTATGATGAGAAATGAGAAATTAGTTGAATTTTGTGTATAATTTGACTTTGTGATCTGTGATTTTGTTCAAAGTTGGATTTTTTTTTAATTGGAGGTTTGGTAAAGTGAGAAAAATGATAGGATTTTTTGTTGTTAATATGCTTATTTTCAGATGCAGTTTGGCTGAGAATCAAGTTGTAGAGTGATGAAGATATTACTATTATGAATTTATGATGAGAATTTAGTCGAATTTCGTGTGCAATTTAGTATTTTGATATGGATTTTGTTCGAAGTTGGAATTTTGTTTGAACTTTTTTTTTTTTGAGAATGTTATTTGGAGCTGGAAAGATATGATTAATGATCGTTTTTTGTTGGAAGAGGTTTGTAAATTGGAAAAATAATACTCCCTATGTTTCATAATAGAGGACCTTCTAGGCACTTTAGTATAGGTAAGGAAGAAGGGGACGAGGAACTTTTACTTTTATACCTTTAAGTCTCAACCTCCAACTTATCTCTCTCTATTCCATAATATGAGTAAGGATGATTTTAGAAAAATATCCTTAAAAGTTGGAAAATGACATATTTTGGAAAGAGATGGAAAGGCTAAATTTTTTTTTATTATGAAACGGGAGTAGTAATTTATGTTAATGTATGTTGATTTTAAGAAGCCGTTAGCCAGGAATTAGGTTGCTATTTTTGTCCACATCAGCTTTAAGTCAAGCTAATGCAACAGAGTTGTAATGATGAAACGTTATATTCCATTGTCTGTCCAAGCATCAGGGTGTATTCTCTATTTGTTTTTATCTTCTTGGTAAGTTTCTTGTCTTGATACTCGTTTAGTTATACTTTGGAATGGTGCCTTTATGTTTTTTTCTTCCTCTAACCAGGGGTAATATGGTTGATGCCTTCCGAGTGCATATTATGCAAACAAAAGAACTCGGAACTTGCCCTGTTCGACAGATTGGAGGATGTTCTTTCTTCTACATGAGGATTAGCAACGTCTATATTGTGATTGTTGTAAGCAGCAATGCTAATGTTGCATGCGCATTCAAATTTGTGGTTGAGGTACTGATCTTCAACTTGTGCATTGTCTTTAAAAGTATTTCAAAGCTTGCGATCCTTTATGTACTAGATTTTTAGCATTTTCTACAAAATAATGAACCCACTTTTTTTTAATGCCAGTTTTCTAATTCAAGTTGGCGGGATATTATGAGTATGTGTTTGCGTGTCTCCTTACAAGTCTTCTTTACACAATGAACCATCTTCTTTTTATTTGGGCCATTCTTATTGATTGACATGTTTGGAAAATGAAGTATTTTGGATCTCTTTAAGTAAATTGAAGAGAAACCGTATTGTTATTTTAGAGGTGATATATTCATTACTATGAACCTTAGTACAGTTTTTTTTTGTTATTTTTTTGGGTGGGGGTGGTGTGGGGGAGCAATCATTGTTCTTTAAATCCTTAAGATACATTTAGAATGCCTACCTTTAAAATATACTGAGTTACATTCAATTTTCAGGATAGCAGCACACATTTTCTGCGTCCTCCTTTCTTTCTTTTCTACTATTGTTTGTATACCCACAATTGATGTCTGTTTATTTATCATTTAAAAGCCAGTACATTTAACACAATCTGTATCCTATATTGATGTGAAATAGGCGCTATATTAGCTTCTCTTTGTTTATTATTTGACAATTGTGCTGCCAATTTTTTTGCAGGCAGTTAATTTATTCAAATCGTACTTTGGTGGGGCTTTTGATGAAGATGCCATTCGCAATAATTTTGTTTTAATATACGAGCTATTAGATGGTATGTGTGTGTGGCCCTACTGTTCTATCTATGGGTGGCTGGGACATTATTTGAAATATTTATTTAGATATTTTGTAATGTTAGTTTCTCCTCTTTTGCATTTATTCATGCTGGATAAGTGTTTGTATTTTTTCTAATGTCTAGCTTTCAAATTTCCATTTACAATGTTTCTTTGCCAAATCTCTCTCCTAGCAAGTGAATATAATGAGCACTCTTGAGTGCGATAGAATGCTTCACTGATTTGTAAGAATTAGCTTTTGCCCTCAAATATGTGAAATCTTAGTGCTGCCATGTAAGTTGTAACTAGATGCAGTTAACTTTGACCTCCCAACTCTAAATCCTGCCTTGGCCATTGCTTATAATGTTTATGTTATATGGTTCATGGAATGTTATCTTCCATGCTATGAACTATCGATCATGTTTATTTTTAAGATGAAAGTTTGTTTTTAAATCAGTACTTTGGAAGCTTCCTTAGCCAATGACTTTCGGGGTATTGGTTTTATGGAGCTGTTTACTTAGAATTTCTGCACACATAGTTTCTGGTTCCAAGAAAAGGAATGTTTCTTCCTTTGTAATGGACAATGTTGTTAAGTACATGTCTAAACCAATATGTCATGCAATTGAAACTTTATTGGTTGGCCTACTTTATTTGTGCTTATCTTTGCGTATTTTGGATATATTCTCTAATGTCCTTCTAAGTGACACAAACGGAAGCCTTTTCTCCCTTTTTGGATCTTTTTAATCTGTTTATGTATAAGATAAATTGAAATAACAAGGGTATGTTTGTGCATTTTACATTTATTTGACAAAAGAGGTGTTAAGCTTTTCCTCCTGAGTTTATGTCTATGATTGTTTGCAGAAATAATGGACTTTGGTTATCCTCAAAATCTTTCTCCGGAGATTTTGAAACTTTATATCACTCAAGAAGGTGTACGGTCACCGTTTTCTTCTAAGGTCAGTAGTTTCTTTTTCTTTAGTAAAGTTATGGGGGATCTCAACCTCCTAGAAATGGTGTGTGCCGTAAGCTTAACATGAATATTTTCTTCAGAGTGAGTATCCCTGATTCTAAATTATATTACATAACTTAAACAGCCTACAGATAAACCAGTTCCCAATGCAACTTTACAAGTTACTGGTGCTGTTGGCTGGCGCAGAGAGGGTCTTTTTTACAAGAAGAATGAGGTATCCTTGTTCATTTCCTTTCTCTGCTTCTTATAATACAAATATGCATCTTCATTAGATGACAATATTTGTTTGTAACAGGTGTTCCTAGATATTGTTGAAAGTGTCAATCTACTTATGTCTTCAAAAGGTAATAGTTGGATTCTTGTAGAAATTTTTTCCAGTATTTTATCTTGTTTCTTATTTGCACTTTGCACTTGCAGGTAGTGTTCTACGGTGTGATGTAACTGGAAAAGTTCTCATGAAGTGTTTCCTTTCTGGAATGCCTGATCTGAAGTTGGGCTTAAATGATAAGATTGGCCTTGAGAAAGAGTCACAGCTTAAATCACGTCCTACTAAGAGGTAAACTCTCAAGAGTTCAGTAATTTATTTTGGTAGTTGCGTCGAGGTGCACTTTGTTTCTTTCTGCACACACTTTACTTTCATTTATTATAGAACACACAGAAATACACATGAACATGGACAATCACACCGAGACATAAAGAGAGGCGGGGGGAGGGAAGTAGGGTAAAAGAAATATGTCGAATTGATCCTTTTTGAGGATGCTGCTTATGTATTTCTCAATTAAAAAAAAAAAAACTATACTAAACCCCTTTAAGTACTTCGGGGTGAATTCTGATGCTTTTGCCCTTACAATGAGAAAACATTTAAGTGCACTGCTCTTTCATACAATATATAAAAAAAATTCTATAACTTATATTTTTTGGAAGCAGTTCAATTATAAATTTTTTTCTTTCTGTCAAGTAGCCTCTTCGGATAGTTGGCTTTTCAGATGTTGAGGTTCTCTATGATCTCAAAATTGGATGTTCTTTTTCGCTTTTACATGCGTCTCAACGGCCATGCTTTCTTATCTTTTTGTTCTTTTCTTGTCAGTTCTACTTTTGTTTATGATCTCTTTCTTATCTTTCAGCGGGAAAACTATTGAACTTGATGATGTTACTTTCCATCAATGTGTAAATTTGACAAGATTCAACTCAGAAAAGACTGTCAGCTTCGTTCCTCCTGATGGTGAATTTGAATTGATGAAGTAAGCTCATAGTTCTCGAGATAGTTCTTTTCCTTCTTTGTGTTCAATGGAACTGGCTTCAGTTATCAGACTCAGAATTTTAAACTTCTTGCTTGTGTTTATTTTTGGAAAAAAATGATAGGCTCTCAAAGGGCATTAACTTATAGGAATTGTAAAACAAGTAAAAGCATGTGCTATTTTGTTTACTTTTTAATTGTTCCTTCCACAAGTTATCATACTTATAATGGTTTGCATTTTGTTTGCATGTCTTTGCTCCAAAAAAAAAAAAAAAAGATTTTTCCGTTTGAATTTTAAGGTACCTACCTTTGCAGACTGCTTCTGTATCATGTTGCTTTGGCGGTTGAGATATTCTCTGCAGAAATTGCAGTAAATAATGGCTCCAGATAACTCTTTATCTTTTCAAAGAAATGCAGTATGCTATCAGAATCTCATGAATGAATAAATACATGCATCATGCGTTCACCTATACATTTTGTGTGCATGCCTTATCTTGCAAGTGCTTAATTTTGTAACATTGCTGATACCTTAATGTTCTGTTTCTACAAATTCATGTAGCTTTAGTTTACTGGTTCTAAGATGTATTAATCCTGATACTTGTGTGCAGATATCGTATTACTGAGGGCGTCAATCTCCCATTCAGGGTATTGCCCACTATTAAGGAATTGGGCCGAACACGCATGGAAGTAAATGTCAAGGTTTGTATCTTATTATGAGATGGATGGTATTTAGATGACAGTATCATTTGCCTAATACTGCCACCGTTGTTTCAGGTCAAGAGTGTTTTTGGTGCAAAAATGTTTGCACTTGGAGTTGTAGTTAAGATTCCGGTTCCAAAACAAACAGCAAAGACGAGTTTCCAAGTGACATCCGGCCGAGCAAAGTACAATGCTTCTATTGACTGTTTGGTGTGGAAGTAAGTAATTGGGTAGACGGATTCACGTTTATTATCAGTATGGATTTGTTGTTATCATAGCATAGTATTACCTGTTATTGACTAAAACAAGGCTGAACATACCTCATTTATCGTTAATTGAGAAGTATATGCAGACCATTGTGCTTTAATTTAACATTTCTTCGTACTCCTTTCTAAAAGATGGCTTCTAACCGTGAGTTAATTGTAAAAAGATTCACTTATTCCATCAAAGTCGTGTCCTTTCAAAATTCCCCTTTTTACCCAATGCATTCTCCACAAGTTACTCATTAAGAATCTTCATCTGAAGTTGTATATTGTCTATCTTTGCATCTATGTAAAATTTTAAGGACAATACTGAGTTGAAATGGAACCTCTAAACAGGAGAACAATTGAAGGTTATCCGAAGAAATGTTGCAAAATTTGTTGGATTCATTAGTCACTAAAGTGTATTTTTTATGATCCCAGATATATCCCTCTTATTTAGGTAATAGCTTTCAAGTGTGCATCTTTTATGGGATCTTGCAGGATAAGAAAATTTCCTGGACAAACTGAGCCAACACTAAGCGCTGAAATAGAGTTGATCTCCACAATTGCAGAAAAGAAGTCTTGGACTCGACCACCAATTCAGATGGAATTTCAGGTTGATTTCCATTTATGCGCACAATGCTTCATCATATTCCTGATTTTGTTAACTTTTGATGCATAGATCTCCGTGGTTCTACCTCTGAGAAATGGTTGGTCATGGGTTCTAATTAACTCTGCTTTACCGAACAGAACCTGCGATGATCTTTGTTGGTTAAGAAAATGATTATCCGCCTGTATGTTGCAGGTTCCTATGTTTACAGCATCTGGATTGCGTGTTCGTTTCCTCAAGGTATGCTTGATTCAAATATAGCTGAATAAGTTATCTTATGAAAGAAACTAACATAAATTCATCGATATAATCTCAGGTGTGGGAGAAGAGTGGATATAATACAGTTGAGTGGGTTCGTTATATTACCAAGGCCGGTTCATACGAGATTAGATGCTAGGAAGCAATAAATGTCCTTCTGTGAAGTTCACCTAGAACAGCATCACTAGATTAGAAGGAAATTTGTCTTGTGCCATTATCACATCTGCATCTTGTATAATTTGTGGTGTATACTTGTTCTTAAGGGTAAAAGAGTAAAGAAGACGTAGAACGTCGTTCCCTGGTGGAGGATTATAAATAGAATTATTTGGGGATTACGAAACTCGGTGGTTTCTATTCTTTGTTGTTGTAAAGCCTAGTCCAGTAGTCCTTCCCCAGGAATTTAACAACGGGCTTTTCTCTCTCTCTCTCTCTCTCTCTCTCTCTCTTTTTTTAATTTTTATTTTTATTTTCCCCTTATGTGCAAAATTAAATTGTTAGGGTTGGTGCTCAATTACTGTAATTATTATTATTATTTTTTTACTTTTCTGATGTGAATCTAATTGTTTCTCTTAATAAAAAAAAGTCAACCGCCCCTCTAAAAGGTTAAAAAGTTTTTGCTCCAAGTTAATGATTTTCTCTGCTCGAGTTAACAATTTTCCATACTCGGGATAGGATTACTTCGGGGCTTTTTTGCAAGGTGGAGTAATTCAGAGAATTTATATGATTTATCTATATTAATAAAAGAGCAAATAATTATTTCTAACACACAAAAGTAGTTTTGTATGAAATTTCTGCGCTAAAAGTAGTTTTGTGTGGTATTTTTGCCACATAGTTTTTGGGTGTACTTTCTGTCATAAAAGAAATTTTGTGTGTTATAAGTGTCATAATGCAACTTATCAAATTTAGACTCGACCTGACCCGATCATTAACCCGATAGTCTCTAATCCACTGCATTCTAATTTATGGGTAAAATTAACAAACTATCTAATTCTAACTAATTCTCTGACCCGACCATACCATTAACCCGACATACAAATATCATAAAATATCGACATCAACTCGACCCGACTATTAACTTGGCAGTGTCTTCTCCACTACATTCTGTTCAAGGATAAAATTGACAAATCATCCAATTCTTAACAATTCTGTCAAACCCGACAATTAACCCGACATACAATTATCAGAAAATGTCGACATCAACCCGACTCGAACATTAACCTGATATTTGTATGTCGGATTAATGGTATGGTCGGGTCAGAGAATTTGTTAGAATTAGATAGTTTGCCAATTATGAATTAGAATGCAATGGATAAGAGAGCTGTCGGGGTTAATGATCGGGATCGGATCGAGTCTCGAATTGGATAGGTCACATTATGACACAATTTTTTTTTATGGTAGAGAAGACATCGGAAAAACTATTTGTAACGGAAATAACATACAAAACTACTTTTGTGCCAGAAAATGCACCAAAAACTATTTGTGACAGAAATGACACACAAAATTACGTGATAGAAATAGCTATTTGTTCTTAATAAAGTCCTAGTTTTAAATGTTTAAAAGAAAAAAAAAATTATTGCGAGCTTTATACCAAAATATTGGAGGGACTGTAAGAATTGGATTTTTAGTTGGTATACTACTAATTGCCCCTTCACTGTTTTTATAATATTTAAATTTTTATAACTCAATAATTTTCGTTTAATTTTATTATACTCTTCTCTTACGGTTTGTATGTATAATAGTCTGCGGTATTTTTGTAAAGTACATCTTTTAAAGAAAGGGTGGAAAATATAATCAGATAAACAGAACAAAAGATAAAAGAAATAAATTTTAGGGGCATTTTGCAGGGTAGAAAAATAGTTGAACTTGAAGGGCTATTATTATAACTAATTTCTCTCTTTTAGTTTTTTTTTTTAACTTGGAGAATATTTTTTTTAATTTTTATTTTGTATAAATAAACATAAAATATTGTAGAAAGTGAGTGGCACCATTGGCATGGGAAAAATTTCCTATGAGACGAACCTTGTGGGTATCTGTGAGACATGGAGGCCTGTAAAATCTACCTTGTAAGTGGATCCTGTCTAAATTTATGTGAGAGAAGTGTGAGGCCGTATTCACAAGGACCGCCACATGTCAGACTTTCCCATTGGCATGTTGGTGATAATGATTGATTTGTGTCAAATCGAAACATCATATTATGAGAAAAAATGGAGGTCTAGCAGAAAATTGAGCTAAACTACAAGTACTAGCTACACTTCTCTATGTTTTTTAGTACTACTTTATTTTTTAAATTCGGATATCTGACTTGGTTGCCTCTAAGCAAAATAAATATAAATATGAAGATGCGACATAAAGATTGTTGATTTAAATTTTAGACTTTACTTTTGACAAGTCTCGAGAAAAAGTAAAACAAATTTGTAATTACTCATGCTACATCTCTTGTCTTGTTTGGAAATATCTGATATGGACCGGGTCCATGTGGATCATGTGGTTCAGATTTAGCCACATCCCTCGCAGAATGAGAAGAGAAGGAAATGCAGTGATGTGCGCAAATCTGGACCGCGTGGTCCCAGATGGGCTGCAATCCAGTAGCAGAATAGACCGTCTTGTTTTTCCCATCATCTCTAGAAAATTTCTGATAAGAATAATGATTCAATGAAATATGCGATCTAAATTTATCCTTATTAGAAGAAAAAATAATTGTATCTTTCGTGATATGATTAATCTGCACCACATAATTTTGTAGACTATGGTCTATATGAGAAGTGAACAATTTTCTTTTCAACAATTGTCAAATGGTACACTACTTGGCACAAATTTTTTTTAACAAAAATAAGTGTCAATTGCTACCGTCTATTAAGGCAATTTCAAATCAATTGCTCCAAATTTTAATTCCCATGTTAAGAAAATGTCTTCGATTGGTTTTTCAAAAGAGTGGAAGAGTAGGGGTGTCAATCGAGTTATGTGAGTCGAGGTTGGCTTAGCTCAAGCTCAGATCATATAAAAATTGGAAAACTCAGTGCTCGAAAAATCTCACAAACATTGAGCTCACCCTCAGCTAACATTTTAATGTGAGCTCGAAGTGAGCTCACGAGCTAATTTTATATTAGCAAAAAAAATAAAAATCCTGTAGTAAATATAGTATAATACAATGAGCATTGAAACTAAAATCTGAGAAGAATACAAATATACATAATAATAATAATACAACGATACTTAATTCTTTTTTTTTTTTTTGAGGGTAAAGAGAATATTATTCAATATCTGCCAAAATAGCGGAATTACAGATATCAGGTACACCTTCATTGAACGTACAAGTGTTCTCTAAAGATGCACCAAAACGAGCTAACAAGTGCGCAACAGTATTACCATTGCGGCGAACATGCTGAATATTAAATGACGAAAAACTATGAAGTTCATGTTTAACTAAACTCACAAGATGACCAACTTCGGAAAGGTCCTCTTCATCACAACTCAACCTGCTGACCAACTCCAAAGAATCAGTTTCAATCAAAAGTCTTGTGTTCACAAAGCCTTGAGCGAAACGAATGCCCTCTAAAACTGCTACAATCTCCGCATGCAAGGAGGAAACTGAGCACCTTAGAGGGCCCGCCAAACTGCCAAGCACAACCCCATGGCAGTTCCGGATCACTCCCCCTACTCCTGCTCTCATAGGCTTCCACGATGCATCACAATTCAGCTTGTACTCATCCTCTCGCGGCGGTATCCATCGCCGATCCCCAACTAGACTAACTGCCACTTGCTGCGAAGAGACTTGCTTACCTGCCACCGCAAGGAACTCCTCCACCGATGCATGAACTTGCCGAATGACTTCTTCATCTTTTGAGATCCGGCCTTGAAAGACATGCGAATTCCGCCGCAGCCATAGAAACCAGAGGAAGTAGACAATGAAACTACACATATGAGCATCCTCCTGCTGGAAAAAAGCATCAAAGAAGTCTAGCATTCCATTTGCTGGAAGTCGCTTCCATCTCCCCAATCCATCCACACAGTCCCACACCGATTCCGAGAACGGGCAATCAAAAAACACGTGACGGTCAGTCTCCAAGGCAGCATTGCAGCGGCTACAGACAGGGCTTTTGTTAGGAATACGGTGAGCAATGTTATCATTGGTCTGCAGAATACCATTACCACATCTCCACACAAAAATACGCAGCTTTGGCGGTACTTGTAGCTTCCATACCATGTCCCAAAAAGTTCGATTACCCTACCCAGATGACGTTTCAACACCAACCTCAGTACGATGAAGATAGTCTATGAGGGCCATATAGCTCGTTCTAACCGTATAGCGCCCTGAACGATGATATGACCAAATTAACCGATCCGCAGGCCGCGGAGTGCAAAGAGGAATTGACTTGATATTCTCCACATCAAAAGTGTTGAACATATTACAAATTATCCCTTCATTCCATTCCCCACTGGAAACATCAATTAGCTCCGAAACCTCCATGTGTACTAGCTGGGGTGGGCAAGGAGTGGTGATCCGAAAGGTGTGTGGACTCTGGAGCCACTTATCACCCCAAACCCTCACACTTCTGCCGTCCCCTACCCGCCATCTCAGGCCCAAGTGGAGCAAATATTGACCATCTAAAATACTCCTCCATACGTATGATGCTTGTGTACCTACTTTGGCGTTCAGAAAATTGGAATGTGGGTGATATTTCGCTCGCAGAACTCGACTTACCAAGCTGCTCGGATTTTGTATGATCCTCCAAGATTGCTTTGCTAACAAGGCAAGATTAAAAGCCTCAAGATCCCTTAAACCAAGCCCACCCTCAGATTTCGGCCTACTATTGTCTTCCATGACTTCCAACATATCTTTTTAGCCCCGTGACTATCTCCCCACCAAAAAGATCGCATCATAGATGTGATAGCATTCCTGGTATCCTCTGGTAATAAAAAACAAGACATAATATACGTAGGCATTGCTTGAACAACAGATTTAAGTAATACCTCTTTGCCTGCTTGGGATAGGAAACACTCTTTCCAACCATTGAGCTTCTTCCAAACCATATCCTTCACAAACGCAAAAGCGTTATTTTTCGAGCGGCCTATCACATATGGCATGCCAAGATACTTACCCTTCCCATCATCTTCCCCAACGCCAAGCTGCAGCAAAATGGTTGCCCTTAAGGACAGATCCATGCCCTTGCCGAAATAAATGGATGACTTATTACGGTTAATAAATTGGCCTGAGTGATACTTGTACTCCGTTAAAATGTTCTGCAAGGAGTCAATATTTTGCATGTTTGCTTGCGCAAAAATAATGCTATCATCTGCGAAAAGTAAATGAGATATTTCTGGGCCATTTCGACCCATCCGAAATCCATGAAGTGAACCAAACTCCATTGCCCTCCGAATTAAAGCCGAAAACCCCTCCGAGCATAATATAAAGAGGTAAGGAGACAATGGATCCCCCTGTCGAATACCCCGGCTTGGGCGAAACATCTGCGATGGCTGCCCATTGATCAACACCGAAAATTGGACTGTCCGGATACATTCCATAATTATGTGAATCAATCTCTGCGGGAAACATAAAATATTCATCACCGCTTCAAGGTAGTCCCACTCTACCCGGTCAAACGCCTTGCTCATATCAAGTTTAAGTGCGAGTTCTGGAGCCCGTTTTGTCTTAACCTGCAAGTCATGGAAAACCTCAAAAGCCACAATAGCATTGTCAGTAATCAGTCTACCTGATAAGAAAGCACTCTATGCCTCATCAATTACTCGCCCCATAACGCGCTTCAATCTATTCACCACAGTCTTAGAGACGAGCTTATATAAAACATTACATAAACTTATAGGCCGATAATCTGACATTTGAATAGGGGATTTAATCTTAGGGATAAGAACAATATAAGTATGATTTAAAGGCTCTACCTCCTCACCATTGTTAAGAATACCAAGAATCATTGTAGTAATACTTGAGCCACATAAATGCCACATTTTATGGAGGAAACACGCTTGCATACCATCCGGACCCGGCGATTTCATACCGGGCATATCCTTCAACACCCTAAGAACATCCGCAGCAAGGAACTGCTGCTCAAGTGATGCCACTGCCTGCGGATCAAGTGTTTTCGTAAATAAAGAAGCATCCAAAGCTTGGTGTGTAGGCTGCCTGCTTGTGTAGAACAGTCCCAGAAAATAGGTCACGGCTGTTTGGGTGATTTCCACATCACTCTCAACCACACTGCCATCCGCCAAAGTTAGCTGCTGTATAGTGTTTCGCACCCTCCTACTACTAGCTTTGTGATGGAAAAACTTGGTATTTCGATCACCTTCCGCAAGCCAGTCCGCCCGTGAACGGGCCTTCCAATAAAGCTCTTGATCCTCTAATAGCCTCTCTAGTTGGGACATGAGGCGTTTTTCTTCCAAAACAACTAAAGGACCATGCGTTCTCAACATGAGGAGTCGGCCTTCCAACTCCGAAATTTGATTCGAGAGCTTCTTAAATTTCTCGACTCCTCAACCATGCAATGCATCCTTCGTAGTCTTTACCCGGTGAAGCATCGGCCTTTGCCGAAAAAATATTTGACCAGTGAGCTTCCCATATCGCACTACACTCAGGGTGCCGGAGCCAGAGTGGCTCGAAACGTTTTAGCCCTTTACCACGATAAATCCTCCCATTCACCATTCTTTGTGATGTTACTAAAATGGGTAAATGGTCTGATCCCCTGTGTGAGAGGACATAGAGTTGAGAAGTGGCAAATTTATCTTTCCAGGAATCATTAGCAAATCCCCTGTCTAATCGTTCATAAACCATATGAGGCTCATCCCGACCATTATTCCAAGTGAACTTTGGGCCAGAGTAGCCGAGATCATGCAATTGAGAATTAGAAATAGCATCACGAAAACGGTCTAATTGTCCCTGAGGTCGCTGAATTTGACCCGTCTTCTCGTGCTGAAACAATAACTCATTAAAATCTCCTAAGACTAGCCAAGGCAAGTGTTGCAACTGAGATAGTCTTGTGAGTAAGGTCCATGATGCATGTCTAAGTTCATGTTTGGGATTGCCATAAAAACCAGTTATGCGCCAAATAAAACCATCATCCTCTGTAATAAAACCATCAATATGACCCAACGAGTAACTAAGAATTGTGAGATTAATATTGGAATGCCAAAGTAATGCAAGACCGCCACTACGGTTTACACGATCAACAAAAAAGCCATTACGAAAACCTAATCTAATACGAATAGTACTCATATTATGACTAAAAAGTAAAGTTTCTGAAAGGAAAAGTACATTGGGATTAACAGCCCTAACCAGACTGCTAAGATCACGAACTGCACCGGGATTTCCCAAACCCCGGCAGTTCCATGCTAAGGAATTCATTGATGTTGGCGGGGATGCTCAGCAATCCCCACCGCTGGTTCTGTAATAGATTCGTGAGCAACTGTTGAAGGGAAATCATCCCGCTTGACTCTTTTTTGCTCCACCGACTCAGGACTATGGTCTCCTTTATCAAAGCCCCTCTTCATCACCCTACCCGTCATGCCGCTCATACCAGAAGCACTAACCACCACAGGATTCGCAGGCGGAGGCGGAACCACCACTGGTTCAGCCTGGTGCCGAGAACCTACCAAAGCAGTCGCACCTCCAAGACTGCCTAAAAAAGCTTCCGGGTCAGTGTGTCGGACCAGAACATCAAACGGGACCTCCGACACACCCCCAAGGTGAATTCCGAATGGCATCCTCCGAACATCCGTGACCTCAGCGGGTTTAGTAGGGCAGAATTTTTGCCGGTGGCCCAACAAACCACAATAGAAACACAACTTAGGTAGGCGTTCATAGCGGAGTTGAAGAAGGCGTTCTCCTCCACCACCATGTAGCCGGAGCTTTATGTATCGCCGCAATGGTTTTGTCAGATCAATAAGAACCCTGAGTCTCAAAAAGCTTTTACCTTTGCCCCCGATAACGACGCAAACCTGAATCTCCTTGCAATGGTTAAACCCCCGCGCCAACCGAGCCGCAACCTCCAAGCTTGCTAACATTCTATCTCCAATAGCTATGTGAACCTAGTAATACTCCGCCAAAAAATCCTGAGAGGCAGGAACATATTCCGGCTTCCACAAGCGTAGAATCACAACATGGTTATCAAAGCTCCATGGCCCATTGTTCAACACAAAATCCACTGTCTCCGTAGTCCCAAAAAATAACTGATAGTAACCGTGCTCCAAACCCTGGATATGGAAGTCCCCGCATCGCCATGCAGGGAGCATTGCTGTCTTGAAACCCAGATGGTTGATGGGTCCGTACTCGTGCACCCTTCCATACAAACTTCGCTTACACTCATCAGTACCGACAGTCAAATCCGAGGCTGCAAGATCAATAGCCTCTTCTTCTTCTTCAGTGAGTGTGATGGACCCAAGTTGCGCTGCAAGATCATTCGCCATAACAACCACACGTCCCTTACAAACTGCTGCGAGAATCAGTATCACCGTGATAATAATATGTGAGTGGGTGGCAATGGAAATCGATGATCAAAATCCCCAGAAAGCTAATTTTATATACCCTAGTTTCGGAACCCTAGCCGACTAGGGAGAGTCTAAAGATTGTGGCTCGCTAACGATACTTAATTCTTGAAACAAAATAAACTAATAAATAAATAACAAAAGATAAATATATAGTGGGATCAAGTTTACGCTCAGCTTACATAAAATTCGAATTTAAATATTGAGCTCACGCTCGGTTCACGCTCAGCTCACATTTTTTTGAGTTATATGATCCGAGTTCGAGCCGGCCTGAACCCAAGAGTACAAACATCGCAAACAATGTTCTTTATTGTATTTTTCTTTTTTTCACTTGTGGTTCTTCTTGTAGGAAATATCGGTCAAGGCCCAATATCAACTATTGTCGTGAAAAATGTTAATTTTTTTTAAAAACAAAAAGAATCAATTCAAATTTACCCAAACTTTTTTATACCTTACAATCACTCATTTTTTAATAAATAATTAACTTTCTCTACTCTAAAAAAGGAAAGAAAAAAGAAAAACCCAACGCAAATGCACTCTATATTTCAATGTAGATAATCATTTTGAACATTTCACCTTCTGTATTATGGGACGAATATCTAACAAGTCTTTCATCGAAGTATTGTAGCTTATGTGCCATTTTGGCGACTTCTTTCAGTCCGGTTCCTATGCAGAACAACTATTTTTTTGCACATGCGGTGAACAGCTGTTCATTTTTTAATCAATCTTAGCCGACAAAACTTTAATTTAACGGACGAGCTTTTGTTCTGCATGTTCCGCACAAAAGCTGTTCCGCATAGGAGCGTGGTGGACTTCTTTAGTCTAATTTTCTTATTACTAGGGGTGAGCATCGATTTCGAAATCGGTAAATCGGTAATTTGAAATCGGTTTTTTCGGTAATTTCATTTTTGAAAATACCGACCTATTTCGAACCGAATTACCGATTTCGAATTCAATTCGGTATGAATTCGGAATTCAGTATTTTTACCGAATTACCGATTTGAAAAGTTGAGAATTTTTTTTACCTTTAATTCATTTTCAAAATCCAGTAATGATCCATATCTTAAGTTCAAAATATCAGTCCAAATTACATACATATAATCAAGTTAGAGTTTAAAGTCCAATTTACAAAATTAAAGTCCAAAATACATGAATGATTCATGTTTTAAGTCCAAATACATAAATCATTCATGATGCAAGTTCAAAAGACAATATCCAACTTCTTCCAACATCTTCCCGCACTTTACTTCAAAAGGTCAACTGTGGTTGATTCATCACCGACTTTGAGAATTTCGCAATAAGAAAACAATTTTTTTAAAGTATCTTTTTGTTTGAATGTAAGTAAAGAAGTAATGAAAATAACTAAAGAATTTTAAAAGCATACCAGATTCAAAAGATTCAAGTTCTTTCAAAGACTCTTCTAAATACAATTGATAACAGTCCCTAGACACAGTCCATCTAGATGGCATCTTAAAAGTGGGACAAATTGTTTTCATCAACTTTTGAAATCCTTTTCCTTCTACGTGTTTAAAGGGTGAAAATCCTCTGTTCCCATTTGTGTGTGTTCCCGTGTCCCCAGCCAATCAGAATTTACTATATAAATATTTGTTTCAATTATATATACACATGGTAAATTGTGATTGGTTGGGGACACGGGGACACACAAATGGGGACAGAGGATTTTTTGCCGTGTTTAAAGGGCAACTCATCAACAATTATCATGTAAGCTATACATTTCCTAACAGCCTCAACATCAAGCTTCCAACTCATAAATTTACCCTTGACCTCCCCATTTTCATTTTCAGACTCATCCACATATAATTTAGCTTGACCAGTAGACTGGTTTTCAGGATTTAATTTACATTTTTTATAATGTGTATTCATTGGAGTCGTACCATTATTCTTAGGATCAGCAGGGACAATCTTACCACAGTAGTTGCACACACCATGGCGAACTTGGTCTATGTATGTGATAGAAAAACGTGTCCAACACTTGGCCCTCTTCTTGTACTCTCCTCTTTTCAAAGATTTACCAGCTTCCTGACCCGTATCTACACATTGAGATGAGAGTTGTTCATCTTCCAATTGTCCTCTAAAACAGAAGACATATTTACCTACAAAAATATATCAGTAAAATATAGCAAAAATATATCAGCAAAAATGAGCAAAAAAAATATATCAGCAACAAAAATAAAACGAAATATGATGAGACTTTAGCAACAAAAATATATCAGAAAAAAAATAAAACGAAAAATGAACAATTTTCATACCCGAGTCTCGATAATCTACATATCTGGGATTTTGGAATGTTGGAGCTGCGATTTTAGCAACAAAATAAAACGAAATAAGATGAGACTTTAGCAACAAAAATACATCAGCAAAAAAATAAAAGGAAAAATGAACAATTTTCATACCCGAGTCTCGATAATGTACAAATCTGGGATTTTGGAAGTTTAGAGCTGCGATTTTAGCAAAAAATAAAATATCAGCAACAAAAAAAACCGAAATATGATGAGACTTTAACAACAAAAATACATCAGCAAAAAAATAAAACGAAAAATGAACAAATTTCATACCCCGAGTCTCGATAATGTACAGATATGGGATTTTGGAAGTTTAGAGCTGCGATTTTAGCAAAAAAAAGAAAAAAAAAAAATCAGCAACAAAAAAAAACCGAAATATGATGAGACTTTAACAACAAAAATACATCAGCAAAAAAATAAAACGAAAAATGAACAACTTTCATACCCCGAGTCTCGATAATCTACAGATCTGGGATTTTGGAAGTTTAGAGCTGGGATTTTGGGACTGGGAGAGGCCGAGAGACCGAGGCCGAGAGGAGAGGGAGAGCCGAGAGAGAGAGAGAGAGCCGGAAAGGGAGAGGGAGAGCCAAGAGAGTTTTTCGTGGAAAATGGAAAAGAGGGCTGGAGTGGAGGAGGCTGTGAAGAAGCGGCGGGCAAGTAAGTAGAAGTTAGGTTAGGTTATATTAGGGTTAGGTCAATAAGAGAGTAGTGTATTTATTTTACTATTATTTATTAAAATATTTTTTGAATTCAAATTCGGTATTACCGAATTCACTAAAACCATATACCGAATTCGAATCTAATTTGAAGTTTTCGAATTCGGATTATACCGAATTACCGAATTCATCCGAATTACCGATTTCGATTTACCAAATTCAAATCGAATTCGGTCGGTAAATCGGTTTTTACCGAATTTGCTCACCCCTACTTATTACTCTTATTATTCTTTTTAAACGACAAAATAATAATAAAAAAAAATGATGCTTTTGTCAACTAATGGCACTCCTACTGCCATGATGATTTTAGTGCAAGAGCATTCACATTGTAGGCAATCGAATGTGGTTTTTTTTTTGATATTTTTTTAATGGGTAAGTTTCGCTCGTGTAGAATTTATCTTCGTCCGTCGAATTAATATTTTAATAGTCAAGATTAATTTAAAACGAAACATATATTTTAATTCAGAACACCTATTTTATGGAATTCATATATGCGAAAAATATGTTATTACGCATGAGATTTGCTCTTTTAAGGCGGGGCTTTAGTCCAAAGCTCTTCAAATCTCTTGCAATAGAGACTTTAGGAGGGGCTTGAAGTTAAAATGCTTTCACAAATTTCAAGGTCAGAGCTGTTAATTAGTAGTCCCTTAAAGTCTGCTGAAGGGAACATTCTGATACCTACCCCTGGCTCACTTGGTTGAGAAAGCTCCACGTCACCCCCTCTCTTCAAAAAAAAAAAAAAAAAATTTCATCTCTCAATCACAGTTAAAATACAAAAAAGATAGTCTCGATATGGATGCAGCTTTAAAAGTAAAAAAAATTGTATAAACTTGTCAGCATCATTATAAAATGAGGAGAGAGAAATTTTTTTTACTTTTAGCTGTGTCCATATCGTAACTATTTTTTTTATATTTTAATCGTGATCGAAAGATAATTTTTGCGAGAGGGAGGGTGACGTGGCGCTCTCAGTAAGTTTGGGACCAGTCTCTACCCCCTAGCGCTAGTCCCATATCGAAATTTCCCCTGCTGAAGTGACAAATTTGTGTTGAGTCAGCATATTTATTTTTTATAATGACCAATCAAATGTGATATATAAAAAATTATGTGACCAATGAATGAAAGAAATGAGTAAAGGTCTCTTAGCGAATTATTAGCCATTTTTGTCATCAATGTATTTTTAAACAGGCAATTTTATCCTTTTCAACTTTTTTCGACCATTTTTGTCCTCAAAGATTTTACTGACAGATCATTTTTGTCATCAACTTATTTTTGAACAGCCACTTTCATCCTAACTTTTTTTAACTTTCTTCATCTTCAAAGATTTTAAGTGCAACCATTTTTATCCTTCGTCAAAATTGATGAGCGTGTCCAAGCGGCTCTCAGATTGTCTCTCTTATGCGAGGGGTAAAGATGGAAATTCTAAAGTATACTAAGTGCCCCCTAGTAAAGCCCGTCATTCTCACTTTCATATCGGTCTCCGTTCTCATTGGAGACAAAATGAGAACAAAGACCTGATATGGAGACAAAATGAGAACGAGACCGACATGAGTTGGAATAACTGGGCTTTACTAAGGGAGGCAATTAGTATATTTTGGAATTTCCATCTTTACCGAATAGAGAGAGACAACTGAGAGCCGTTTGGACACGTCATCAATTTTTAGACAATTATTTGACAGAAGGATAAAAATAGCTGCTCGTAAAATCTTTGGAGATGAAAAAAGTTAAAAAAAAAAAAAGTTGAAAAGGATAAAATTGGTTGTTTGAAAATACATTGATGACAAAAAATGGCTGAAAAAAATTGAAAAGGATAAAATTGATCGTTTGAAAAATACATTGATGACAAAAATGGCTAATAATTCGTCTCTTAGCACAGTGGGGCAAGGGTCTGTTCACGACTAAAAGGTCGTGGGTTAGATACCCTCCCATATATGGGGTAAACTTTAATTGTCTCATTTTCTATAACTATTTTCTCCTCTTGTGAGGTGCTTATCTTCTCCCCTTATGGAGCAACCGTCCATCCGGACTTCAAAAAAAAAGATGAATGAAAGAAATGGCGAAAAATGTGTCATATTAGACCTTTTTTGAAACTTTTATTAGGAGAAAAATTAGTGAATAGGGTTTTGAGTATTAGAAGTGGTGAAAATGTAGACCTTTGAGCTTTTTTTTGTGAGTGCCTAAGATTTATTTTTCCTTTTTTTTTATAATTATTTTTTTGAGACACATGAAAGTAAAGTGTAATTACGCATAACAAACAGCAGTAAATCCATATAAATTTCAAAGCAGATCTCTACTTAAATCAATGGGCCATAAAATCTTTGAATCTCTATTCAGTTTTTTTTTTTTTAGTGAATAAACGGGTTATTAATTAATAATAAAGCATGTCTACTCCAACCAAAATAATCCTCAATCTGATACTCCCTCCATTCCTAAATATAAGACTCTTTAGACAATTTGAGAAAATTAAGGAAGTTATCATTTTCACCTAAACTTCCAATATTATCCCCCACCCTCCCTCTCTCTCACTTCTTTGTCATAAAGAAAGGAAAATGTTGAGGGTATAATTAGAATAAATTATTGACAACTAATAAAACAACCTTAAACGACAATTAATTTGGATACCTAGATATCTCCTAAACGACAATTAATAGGGAATGGAGGGAGTAGTAGTTTTGTTGTCCTAAAAAAATCCTAGTAATTGTGCAATTATGAGTTTTTCTACCTTTCTCACACATTTTTTTTTTTGAAGCCCAATTGGACGGTTGCCACATATGGGAGAGAGAACCGCCTGCATTTGACGAGGAGGAGATAGCCTTAGAAAGGGAGATTAAAGTTTGCCGCACGCAGGCGGAGGGTATAGAACCCACGACCTCAAGGTCGTAGGCAGACGCTTATCCCACTGGGTTAAGACACCTTTGATGGCTCCCACCAATCGAATCGCTGGGCCACGCTTGATTTACATTCTCCACAACGCCCTGCTCGGATCGGGTGCATGGAGCGCTGAAGCGTAGATATCGCTACAGTATCAAGACATCAAAAGATGGACCATATATTTCACACAATGTTGAAATATATGACTGTCAAGTCAATGGCCTCTAGATGGACCATATTTCTTTCTTTTTTCAGGTTCTTTTTGTTATTTTCTATTAAATGTTATTATAACTTTAGTTTCATTGTCAAAATATAAGACCTTTATATATTTTTAAGAGCCTTAAAGCAATTTGATTCTTTTTGGAAGTCGGAGAGGTCGTAGAATATGACTTATTATTGCGAATGAATATTAAATTTTTAGAGTTGTCTTTTTCTTTTTTGAACGAAAAGTTGTTTATTTTAGGATAAAATTTGTTTAATAGGAACCCATTTTCATGATTATTCACGCGTGACTGATTTTTAGTTCCCTCTTTTTAATATTGGAATTCTAACTCTACCACTGAATGACAATCAAATTGCACAGTTAATTAAAATTAAGACTCTAGAATGAATGAAGTCTCAGAGGTATAGGAAGTTGAATTCAAATGATTTTTGTATGTATAGTTTTGAAGGTTGAGAGTTTTCTTTTTATCATGTTACCTTGATTGGACATTATATATATATATATATATATATATATATATATATATATATATATATATATATATATATATATATATATATATTCTGTCAATGAATGATATGATTATATTCTTTGCAAAAAGCCTTCTTAAAAGTTGGAAACTAACCTATTTAATATATGCATATTTAATTAGTAGAAATAACATTGAGTATTTTGAGTGTAAGTTTAGCGTCGACGGAAGTAAAGATCATAGTGTAATTAGTTTGGATGACAAAAGTATCGTGACGAATGATTATGTTAGGTATTTGAGTTCTATCATTCAAAAAGATGGAGAGCTTGATGGGGATGTGGCGTATCGAGTTAAAGCTGGTTGGTTGAAATGGAAGGGTGCAACGGGTGTCTTGTGCGACCATAATATGCAGTTGAGATTGAAGTGGAAGTTTTATAGATCGGCTGTTAGACTTGCGTTGTTGTATGATACATGCCGTGAAAAGATGTCATATTCCGAAAATGAGTGTAACAGAGATGCATATGTTGCGATGGATGTGTGGGCATACTAGAAATGATAGAACGATGAATGAGATTATTCGAGAGAAAATAAGAGTTGCATCTATTGAAGAAAAGATGAGGGGAAATCGCTTGCGGTGGTATGGACACATAAAAAGAAGACCGAGTGACGCTCTGGTTTTGAAACTTGATGGTTGTTTGGAGAAGAAATGTTTTTTTATTTTATTTTTAAAAACAAAATGGCAATTATATCATTGTTTTTAGAGCATGTGCACAACACATGTTTGATTTGGCCAAATTCCACCGCGGAAGTGGTAGCCAAGACTATACAGGCTGAATATAAATTTATTGAGAATTCTTTATGCCGTAAAAAGAGCATAAGGACGAGCGAGGCTAAACGAAATAAATCCAGGGACGTTTGAGACCAATTTTCCTATATATATATATATATATATATATATATATATATATATATATATATATATATATATATATATATATATATATATATATATATATAATCTAAAACAAATATAAAAAAAACAAAATTACTGAGACTCATTAGTTTTAAAATAGGATTAGAGATAAATTTCTTTCTAAAACTATGTATATTATTTTTGTGGACCGGTCCAAAGTCAGCTTCCAAACGTATTCGAACCCAAAATACCCGCTTTTAAATGGTCCGCGAACTTCAAGTCTATTTTTTATTTTATTTTATAAATAGTTTATTAATTTTCTTTTATTGGGGGAGGGGGTAGAGGAGGAGAATGAGGAAGTAGGAATTGATCACAGGATCTCGTTCAGGGAAGGAGCAACCTCATCCACTGGAATACTCCTTGATTGCTAAGTTATTAACGGAACGCTTTTTTTTGTAAGTTATGGTTGTTATAGCCTACTCTATTAGGTTATCTAGAGATTTTTTTTTTTTGCTAAATAAATTCTGATTTCATTAATCACAAATAGCCGAGGCCATTACAATCAATAAAAAATCTGAAAGTTCCGAAAGTAAAAGTTATACAATGATTTAAAAAATCACGATAACAGACAAAAGACACATCCAAGGAAACTTGGATGGTTAGGAAAAAAAACTGGACAATAAACAAATACATAATCTTCTTCTTCAAAGCATCTTCATCGCCATTCTTGAACCACAGGGACAGGAGAATATCACTTTCAACATCTTCCTTAGGAGTCGACAATTTATAGGACCATGAGCGTATCAACCGTCCTACAAATTGCCTCGGGAAGATGTAGAAAGTTGATAAAGGGCCCAGATCAAGTCCGGGTTGAAAAAATCCTCCTAGAAACATAGAAAAAAAGTCTAGATCTGTGAAGATCTGAGACTCATCTAACCTCTGTGTCTTGAATCTTGAAGAAAAAAACCCTGAAAAAGATTTCATATGATTCGTGGTACAAAATAGAGTACTAATAACGGAATAAAAGGACCAAGATTTGACCATTGGCCGGAGCCAATGGTCAAATCTTGCCAGCAGTAGGGGGAGGAAAGCCGCAGGAAGAAAGGGGGGAAGAGAGTGAAGAGAAAGAAAAAGAGAAATATACCGGTATTATATTTGAATTTTCCCCAAGTGACCGGTTATCTAGAGAAGTTATTTGTTTATAAATCTCACTATATTTTATGATTTCTTGTTTTGTTCTAGCTATTACTGGCACATGTATAAGTTTGATTTAGCCTTGCTTTATGGAGAGATGAAGCGATTGGCACTTGATTCGACCCCTCATGGCCTGGGGAAGAGTTGGGGGAGCCCCCATAGTGGGTTTGGGGTTGCGACCGGGGAAAAAGTTGAGAGAAGAAGAAGAATAAAAAGAGTAAAAAGGAAAGAAATGAAATTGAAAGCTATATACAAATTTTGAAATTACTCTTAAAATCTAGTTCATGTGAGAAATTCTTACTTGATTTGGTTGAAACCCGTCTTGAGAATCTCTAGAAGGACATAATTACTTGAACAAAAATATAAAGACGGCTTTAAAAGATAAAAAAAAATGTTTGGAACCTTAATGACTAAGCGACAAATTTAATGAATTATCCAAAAATTACCGAGGAGGCGCTTATGAAATTGAATACTCTAACTACCCATTGATACCTCATATTAACGTAACTTATGAGTATTTTACAATCATGGTTTTGAAACTTCTAATTTTTTTCTCAATTTACTTAGTATAATATTTGATTAGAACTTACAATCACGAAATGAAAAATTACATAATTGGCTGCATATAGCCTTTTCGTTAAAAAAAATTAACACAAAATTCTAAATTTGTACCATATGACCTGACTCAAGTCCGCCTGTTGATTTTAGGGTCCTACAGACATGTTTTTTTTATAGATATCCAAATTAATTGTCGTTTAAGATTCTTTTATTAGTTGTCAACAATTTATTCCAATTATACCCTCGATATTTCTTTTATTTGTCGCCCTTACCATTCCTATTTTTTTCTTTGTTTTCTCATGCTATAGAAGTGAGAGAGAGATGGGTAATATTGAAACTTTCGCTGAAAATGATAAATTCCTTCATTTTTTCAAATTGTCTAAACAATCTAATATTTAGTAATGGAGGGAGTACTATATAGACAACATTTAACATTTGCCTTCCTTTCCTAATAAATCTGGCTCCGTTTTAATTTTTACATATTAAAAATAGAAATTATCAAACATAATACTCGACTTTTCCCAACAAAATGGAAAAAAAAAGAAAAAAAAGAAAAAAGAAAAGAAAAAAAGAAATAGCTTGAGAATGACTCGATGAGTCAAAATCCAATCAATTATAGAAGTTAATATGTATGATGATGATCTGGTTATTATGGTATTAAAGTGAGTAGGACTAGTCCCTTTGTTTCTCATATTATGTATGCTGATGATCTGGTTATCTATGGTCATGCTACTCAGGATAAAGCTGTTAATATCTTAGATTGTTTATCTCTGTTTTGTGGGTGATCAGGGCAGGAGATTAGTGAAGCTAAGTCGTGTATTCATTTCAGTCCTAATATTCCTATTTTGTTTTAAAATGCTATTTGTGGTACTTTAAAGATGTCGCTTTGTGATCATAAAGGCAAGCATCCGGGGCTCCCTTTTTGCAAACCTACAAACAAGAGAACTGCTTTTTTAGATATTAGTGACAAAATATCTAGCAGGCTCAGTGGGTGGAAGATGAGATGTTTATCACAAGCAAGGAGGGGTGTTCTTATCAAGTCTGTGCTCCAATCTATTCCCTCTTATGCTATGCAATCTGTTTCCTTACTTGTCTCTATTTGTAATGATATTGATAAGAAAATCCGAAAATTCTGGTGGGGTGTTAAAGCTGCCAATACCAGATATCTTTGCCTCAAGAGTTGGGATTCTATTTGCCTACCTAAAGAAGCAGGGGGTTTGGGCTTCAGGAGGATTCGTGATATTAATCTAGCTTTTAATACTAAACTTGCTTGGTATATGTGCTCTAATATTAATAAGCTTTGGGTTAATATGTTACAGTCCAAATATCTTGGTGGACAGATTCTATTGCAAGCGCAGGTGTATCGAGGTCAGGCATATTGGGTATGGCAAGCTATTTGGAAGAATAAGGGTAATTTGGCTAAAGGAGCATGTTATAAAGTTGGGAATAATTCTAATTTGGGGATTTGGACGGATCCTTGGATTGCCTCTATTCCCGAGTTTAAACTGTTGTCCTCTTTGAAACTTGATTATTCTCCTTGGCATGTGTCCAATCTTATTAATATGTCTTCAGGGTCTTGGAAAGTTGATTTTGTTTTTAGTATATTTCCGAATTCCATCGCCAAGGCTATTCTTAGTATTCAAATTCCATCTCATTTGGAACAAGACCTCCTTGCTTGGTCCCCCTCCAAGTTGGGGGAATTCTCGGTACGCTCAGCTTATCGAGTAAGCCAACAAGAGAGATTTGCTTATTCCTCTAATCCTATTCCTAGAGCTTCCTGGAAGAGACTTTGGTTGGCTCATCTTCACCCAAGACATAAAATTTTATTGTGGAGGATTTTATGTGATATTGTGCCTACCAAGTTTAGACTTTCTCAAGTGTTTGATGTTGAAATTACCTCTTGTTTGTTATGTGGTGACAAGAATAGTGTGGATTCTCTTTACCACTTGTTTCTTGCTTGTCCTTTGATCGTGCTAATTTGATGGAAATCCCCTTGGAATATTAGAATTGATGCACTCATTGATATGAATATTATTCAATGGATTGATTGTGTGCTTAATCCTGCTTCAATATTCCCTTTACAGGCTGCGGATATTGACATATTTACTAGCTTTGCGGTTGTTGCTATGGAAAGAAAGAAACTCTGTTTGCTTTGGTAATCCACCTAGAAACTGGAATGCTATATTTGATGACATTGTTGCATTGGCTGAGGACTACAAGGCTGCTGCTTGTAGAGGGAATCTGAAACATCGAACTATTCCCATGAGCAATACTTGGTCGCGGCCTCTACCAAACTGGAAGAAGATTAATTTTGACGCAGCTTATTGGGATGGAGAATATACTGTGGCTGCACTTCTTAGGAATGAATATGGATGTTTGGAAGCAACTTGGGCAGATAAAGGATTTGCTTCAAATCCTTATACTGCTGAGGCCAATGGTGCCTTATTGGCCATTGAATTAGCTTGTTTTTATAAGATTGATTGTGTTATTTTTTAGGGTGATGCCTTAAATGTTATTTTTTCTTTAAGAGGGTACAAAGAAGCTATGGAATGGCAGGGTAGATCGGTTATTGAGACTTCTCGACAGCTTACGAGTAAGCTCAATTGTAAATTTTTTTCGGTACCTAGAACTTGTAATTTAGCTGCCCATAATCTTGCTAAATGGGCTAAGTTTTCTGGTTTAGTAGGAGTTATTCCCATTAGGAATCTTCCTTCTACTATTTTTTGTGACCCGGATTCAAATGGTTTGTCCGATGTAAGGGATCCGGGCGACTGTAATTCGACTTCTATTAATAATTAGCTGATTTCCATAAAAAAAAAAGAAGTTTAGCTGGTCGCACTTGCGATCTCGTAAAGTAGCGGTGTCACGCCCGTGCCTGTAAATATGGAGCACATACGACCACCTACTTGACAACTGTATTCGTTATGCCAAAATAAATATCACGAGGTGACTATATACCTCAGAATTTTCTTCCAACAAGCCCTAATATCTTTTTGTAGTTCTCAACTGAATTAGTTGGTCAAAAATCCAAATACTAGTCATCTAAAAAAAAGTCTTCAAAGTCTTCAAAGACACCTCAAGAGCGCCACGACTATAGTGCATAACACCTTAAATTCAGTATATATGAAATATTTTTTGCACATGTGTTGTATGCTTTTGAATAAGTGTTAAATCATATGATATTGGTGTTTTATCCTGATGAACACCTCTCCTAAAGTTGCAACATATGCCTTATCCTAATGATCAATGTGCTTAAACATTTAACAAATGTCTTAAATAACAGGTGTCTGAAAATCACAAAAGGTATCCGAAAAAATCTTGAACTATTGATTTTTTTTATCCAACGACCCTAAAAAGCAAAAAATGTTAAATATATATTAAATTTTGATCGTTCTACACTATAGCTGAACCAGCTTAGGGAGTACATATTCTCTAACAACAAAAACACACCTATCCAAACAGATATACCATACACGAATAATTAGCCACTTTGATCATCAACGTTTTTTCGTCTAGCCACTTTGGTTAAAATTCAAATTTTTTAACTTATTTCATCATTAAACATTTTTCGTCCTGCCATTTTTGTCAAAAATAATTTTTTTAACTTTTTTCATCACTAAAGTTTTTTCATTCTACCATTTTGGTCACTAAAGTTTTTTCGGTCTGCCATTTTGGTCAAAATTTTTAGTGACCTAAATGGCAGAATGAAAATACTTTAGTGAGCAAAATTGCAGAATGAAAAAAATTTTATTGATCAAAATGGCGAGATAGAAAAAAACTTTAGTGATGAAAAAAAGTTAAAAAAATCATTTATGACCAAAATGGCGAGTACGAAAAAATGTTTAATGATGAAATAAGTTTAAAAAACTTGAATTTTACCATAAAGTGCATTTAGCGATAAAAAACGTTAATGATCAAAGTGGGCTAATAATTCCTATACAGATCCCGCTACCGCGCAGCAGCTCAACCACAGTGATATAATCCAGAGCCCCACCTGTATCCCTCATATATATATATATATATATATATATATATATATATATATATATATATATATATATATATATATATATATATATATATATATATATATTTCAACCCAAAAATTAATTCCTTATAAAAACCCTAAAATTCTAAACTCCCTTCTTCTTCGTTCAGTTCTGTATTGTCACTCTGTTCAGAACTCCCACAACAACACTCTTTTTCTTTCTCTATGAAAAATTTGTGGGTTTAACCGATAGATTCGAAAACCCAGTTTACTCTCTCTCTGATTAATTATTTAGATTCTTCCAAGATTCCTAATGGATTCTCAAGATTCTTCAGCTGCTCCACCACCACCACCACAACTGCTGCATCCCCAATTCCACCACCACCCACAACAACAACCACCGCCTTCCGCCGCCGCTATGTTAATGGCAGCCCAACAATCTCAGCTCCACCCTAATTCATATCCTCCTCTCAACAACAACAACAACATTCTTCACCATCATCAGCAACAACAGCATCAGCAGCAGCCCCGGTTTCCATTTAACTCTATGGGTGTGGGTGTGGCCACATCGGCAACGGCGGCAGCGGCTTCGAATTATTCCGATGGTGGTGGGTCCTCTTCTCCGACTGGTGGTGAGCCTGCTAAGAAGAAAAGAGGCCGGCCCAGAAAGTACTCTCCTGATGGTGCTGGTAGTAGCATTGCTTTGGGACTTTCGCCTACCGGGCCCATTAATTCGGTTGTGGGCCTGGCTGATTCTTCCGGCGGTGGAGGTGGAGGTTCTGGTACTGGTGGGGCCCTTTCCTCCGAGACGCCAGCTAAGAAGCACCGTGGTCGGCCACCTGGGTCTGGAAAGAAACAGCTTGATGCTTTAGGTCAATTACTGATCTTTTGAATTGCTGTTTTTTGGTTTTGCATGTTGGATTTCTTGCATTTTAGGTTGATAAAGTTGTGATCTTTTTTCTAGTTAGATTTCATTTTGGGAGCAAAATTTAGAGAGTAATAATTTATTGATTGATTTTTTTTTTTTTTTTTTTGGGTGGGGTTGGTTGGTTTGTTCTTGGATGGCAGGGGCACCTGGAATTGGGTTTACGCCTCATGTGATTACAGTGAATGCCGGCGAGGTAAAAATGTCCTTTATTTATGTAATAGTTAGCTTACAATCAATCTGGCCTAATGGCCTGCCTGGATTTTGTTTAAGGTGTTTCTTTGTTTAGCCTGCTCTTTGTTGTATTGTGGGTGAAGAATTTCGGCGGGGTTGTTTTGCAAAGTGGTATTTTTAAGGGAGGAAAGTTAAAGATTCCGACTATAAAGTGCACTTTAGAACGCTAAGAGGAACAATTACATTTCGATGCTGATAAAAGTTTTTCAAAGAAAATCTGTGAATATTTGATGTCTTATTGAGATTTAGGAGCCTTTGAGTATTTGTCGGGATAAATGGAGGTATGCACTGATAGGAATGAAGGGCTACTGCAACTCAAGAGGAATAAATGAATGCATTTAGAGCTCTTTGTGGTGTGTGTGTGTGGGGGGGTTGTCTCTGGAAACTATTAGTGAGGGAAAAGTCAAATCAAAGGAAAGGGTCATGAATCAGGCAAGAGGAAATGTGAATATCACGGCTGCTCTTGTCTTTTTGGATACTCAAATTGTTCAATTACCAGCTAAACTAGAAAAGGGGAGAGAAACTGGGATGTTGAACTAATCGAAAAATATGGCTTCATAAACGTTACTCCTAAATATAAGGCCATACATAAAATTGGGAAGTCACATTTGGCCGCACCCAATTTGGTTCCAATGTGTTTATGACTTATGAGTCTATTATTAAGGAGCATATGGGATACATTGTTAAAGTTCAACTTATTCGCAAAATATCCAAAACTATACTTTTCCAATTTGGTCTCAGGTGCCTATTATGTAGATTCGTTACTGCATCCGATGGTGTATGCATTTATTCGAACTCTTGTCGTCTTGTGTTTGACTTTGATTGCAAATATGCGAACACTGGCTGTCCTTGGAAACTGGACTACAACATCTTTTGGCGTTACTGATCACAAACTTTCTTTTGCTCCTGACTTACAGGATATAGCATCCAAGATTATGGCTTTTTCACAGCAAGGGCCACGTACTGTTTGTATTCTATCTGCAAGTGGTGCTATCTGCAATGTGACTCTTCGACAACCGGCAATGTCTGGAGGCACTGTGACTTATGAGGTAAGTTCTAATTTAACATTTTCCGATAGGTAAATTCTGAATCTGTGGGCCCTGTGACATTGTCTTCTGTGCTATATATCCACTCGTGTTAGAAAGGGCCTGTCAGTGTGGTAAGGTTGCGATAACAGAGGTTGATTTGATTCACGGTGCTAAGATTCTGTAATTAATGCTACATAAGATTCTAAAAAAATGATTCCCTATTGTGAATAACAGATCATACTTGTGAATCCTCTGGCCACCTTTTATTTATTTTCCCCCCATTGGATAAGTGGAGTGAAATCCACTTCTTACAATATGAGCATTAGAGAGGAACATATGATTATACAAAGAAAATACTAAATCTAATCAATACGAATGTTAGGGAGAAAAAAAAACTTACAGTGATTAGTAGTAATGTCTGAGCATGATCGTTAAGAGTTCTTGTTTAAAGATTACTTGTAAGGTACTAAGGTTTAATGAGAACTGCTGCTCTGTACTCTTTAGTTCTGGTTTTGGGTCACTGGTATTTTACAGGTGTTACCCACTTGATGCTTATTCTTCGTTTTGCAATTCGCTAATCTATTTTCGGAATCCTCAATGGGCGGAAATAAAGAAAGAAAAACCTGCTGAGAAGCATGTGATATGTCATAACCTTGTCATTCCCCCACCCCCAGCTTATACTGACTGTCTTTTTTAGTGTTTTTCCAAATTTTACCATTAACTTAGGGGGAGGGGGTCAGGACAATTAGGTACTCGTTCTTGCTTCGGTGGCATTTGAGGGATGAATTTTGCACGCGGCAAAATTGATTTGGTCGGAAAACTCAGCTCCATATAAGGGTATAATTCTTTTACGAAAATACATTAGAGGAACTATAAAATTCATTTATATTTTTACAAAATAAATCTCTTTATATCCAAAAGGAAAAATAAATAAAGAGAAGATGCTAATCTAAATACCTCACTGAATCCTAATGTCCCCCATCCTTTTCTTCTCTTCTTTTTTCCTTTACTAACCGTGGTTGACGATCTGCTCCTACCATAACTCCCCTTCTTCTTCTTCCCCGCCCACTGCCCCCTCTCTGCCCTGTGTCCCTCTTGTGAACGTGTGTCGACGACTTCTGCAGCATCTCCAGCTGCCGCAAGCAACTCCAGCACTGTTGCCACCATTGTAATTCCGTCGAGTTCGGCCCCTGATGCCGTCACCACTGTAAGTGCATCACCTCTGACTCTATGGAACTGTTCTTCTTTCCCTAACAACTAGTCTCTTCTTCTTCCTTGCTGCCCCTGTTGCCCCCCTTGCTGCTTCCTTTCTCCTAATTTCTCTCACCACTCCCTCTTCCCCCCCACTGCCAACGAAGTACAGGTTTTTTCCCCTCGCAATAATGATTCCCCCCCCCCTCTCTTCTCCTCCCCCCCTCCCCCCTCCTCTCTCTTGTGCCTTCTCCATATTTGGTCGATTTCTTTATGTGATTTTTAGGTATAAGTTGGTTCTCTTGGAGTTATTGAATAATTTATTTTCCTGGCTTTCTTTTTGTCAGTGTTCATGAGTTAGTTTGATTTGGATTAGTGAGAAATAAAATGTGGGTTTGTAAATTTGTTGATGATTTGTGTTGCCAAAGATTTGGTGCCTTGATAATTGATAACGAGAATTATTGGAATGAGTAGAGGATAGGGAGTAGATGGAGTTTTGTAGTGGGAGGAGCTGTTCCGGAGTTGGGAGCGACCCTTGAGGAAGATGAGGATGGGGAAGAAGATAGAAACAAAGTGAAATAAAAGAACAAAAATCACATTCCCAAATTTATTAGCAATAGGTTAAAATTGAACTTCCAATCTTAACAATAGGAAGATATTAGACTTTTCAAAAATTCTGTAGCAAAATTCGTCGGATTCTTGATTTTGTTACTTGATTGTCACTGCCAAAAGAATGGGTACTACATTGTCTTGACAAGTTAAGGGTACTAATTTGGAATTAACCTTTAATGTTTTGAGGGATAGGGTGCACACATAATTTCACGTGATGATTTGCTAGGACGCCCTAGCTGAGCTCATAATTTTGGGCTGTGACAGTAGATGAAAGATCTGTGTTTTCAATGATTTTCACAAATAAGTTCCGATTTGTGGAACATTTTCCCTATGACACTCTACCCTAGCCTTTTTCATCTTCTCGTATGGATATGCATATAAAGAACTCAAAACATTAATAGTTTAGCGAAGAGCAAGCAATCTAGTAAGCTATTCTTCAAATTTGCACAACTTTTTGGTATTTCCATGGTTCGCTATGTTTAGTGTAACCATCTAAGAGGCACCTCGTTGTATTCAAGCCCGTATCAGGGTCACAGAAGCCTTGGCCACTTACATCTACTTCCATTGTTTTTTCTTAATGTTATTTCCTTGGCCACTTAAATAGCTTGTCTGTTTAATTTTCTGAATTATAATATCTGATGATGATATTTTTCTCTCTTGGATCATGGATATCCTTCCGCCCTTTTATTTCTTGGAACGCATCCCCCACACCCGGATATTGTGTTTTGGGTTGTGGGGGGGGTACCTTACACGTCTTCAAAATTATTCATTTCATTGCCAGCATTGACAGCTATTCCTGTGTACTGACTCCTACAATCTTTTATTCACAATTTGTGAGTCGGTCGACTAGAAGCTTCTAGGATAGTTCTCCACGCTGGACGATTCATGTTAAGATGCCTAAAACTAGTTTCATTAGATATTAGAGTTCTATGTATGGTTTTACATCACGAAATTTTAGATTTTATTTTTCATTCTTGTGTATTTATTTATTTTCGGCTGCATTCTGTCATTTGCGAATTCTTTTTGATTGTAAACCAATGATCTAACCGTTTTTTATCTCTCCATGAAGATTCTGTTGTAATTTGTTATCGACTGCTATCTGGTTTTTATGTTTGTTGTTATAAAGTTGCATACTTCTGTCAATTGTTTTAATCTGCTTTTAAGATTAGGAAATACATTGAATCACCCAAGATTGTCTTAAATTCAGAAGCTGATTTATTGATATATCTAGAATCCAGAGGTCCTTCCTTAAGAGCAGAAATGTTTGTTGCAAAAATCCTAGAAAAGTGGATCCACGGATTGACATCATTTCCTATTTTTGGACTGTAATGTTGAATGCAAAAGCATGTTTAGGTTAGGTTGAAGGAGGTGAGGAGTTAACACGAGTAATAAAGATAAAGAGATGAAGATATATACATAAAGTAGAACTGACTTGGCAAAAAAAAAAAAAAAAATACCTAAGTATAACTTTTCTGAAATGACAAAATCAAGAAGCGACCTTGAGTCAAGCTATTGCCTGGTTTAAGGTTTTACTCATATTCTTTTGCTACTTGGATTTATACTTTTAACTTACTGATGCCTCTTTTTGTGTATTTGCAGGGACGGTTTGAAATTATTTCCTTGTCAGGTTCCTTATTGCTGTCAGAAAACAATGGTAGCCGTAGTAAAACTGGTGGTCTGAGCGTCTCATTGGCAGGGTCAGATGGTAGAGTCTTGGGAGGCGGAGTTGCTGGAATGCTCATGGCAGCATCACCAGTACAGGTATTCTATTTGCGTTCTCTACAGCCTCATCGGATGGCATAATCATAATTTATCCGACTCATAATACTTCTTGCTGTATCAACCGCGCGACTTCCTTGCAGGTGATTGTAGGTAGCTTCATTGCAGATGGGAAGAAACCAAAATCTGCTACGCCATCCTCAGCACCAGTCGCTGGCCCACCAAGCATGTTGAATTTTGGCAACCCAGCAATGGCCGCTAGTCCACCCTCCCAAGATGGTTCGAGTGATTCATCAGCTGACAACGGTAGTCCAATTGATCGAAATGCTATGGCTTATGGTAATGCTTCCCAACCAATGCAAAATATGGCTATGTATGCAAACATGGGGTGGGGAAACTCAGCAATGAAAATGCATCCAAATTGAGTTTTCGAGCTGCGGAAGTTGACTTCAAATGCTAACAGGCAGAGGGTTTATTTTTATTTTTTTTCTCTCTTTAAAGATTGAAATGTTGCCAGTTAGAGAAGGCATAATTTGTTGGGTTCTTCTTAGGATATGTTCTTTCTGTTTTTGGCTACTGTGTTTTATTGCTGATCGCTAACTTTTTTTGTACAACTCTTTTTTTTTTTTTTAGGAAATTTTAGATGTAAAAGTGTTCTGTTATTGCAGTTTTATATATTTATTATATTTTTCAAGAGGGAAAAAAAGGAAAAAAGAAAAGAAAAGAAACCCTTTGAATCATATGCAAAACTATGATCGTTTCATAAGGAAATTCTATATAAAGAGACCTAAAGTATAAGAAAGAAACAGAAGTTTTCGTGGGATTGGGATTGTGAGGAATTTAGCGGGCGAAAACTGCAATACGTTGAACTACATATAAAAATTGCAAAAATAAATGTTGGGGGGCAAATGTAATTAAATATTTTGAATTATATGTAAAATTTATTATATCTACTAGTATTTTTAGATATCTCGGAGTGATTACCACTCCGCTCCACTGTCTTCGTCCCTGGCGTTTGTGATGGAGCATTATTGAAAAACAAAGAAAGAAAGATCATGTTGACCACATTTATTCAAAAATGGATGGTGTTTGTTGAATTCTATATTTATGGATAACCAATATAACTATAACCGAATTATCGATACTAATAGTAATAAGTAGTGGAAGTAATGGAAACAATGGGAATAAATTATTACACGGTCATATGGGTTTAGAGTTCTTACCGAATTCTAACTGTTTTTATGTATTTGAGTCGAATACAGGTCTAAACCCGAGCCGTTTGCAGGCCTAGGAATAATGGTAGGACATGCTAATAGTAATAATGGTAATATTGCGCATAAAGCCTCAATTTAAGGCTCTACTAAATAATGATCTATCTGTAGTAACTACTAACATTATGGTTAGTAACTCGTAACCACTAACTTGAGCATGATCGCATTCCAGGCCACTACTAACAAATTAATGTAGTCTTATACTCTTTTCGTCCCAAATTATCTGTCCACTTTATATTTTACACGGGAATTAAAATTTATTAAATTCTATGTTTTAATATGGTAAAATGTCGAACATGACTCTATATAATAATACTCCATATTTAATTCTACCTTATTTTCTCTCTCTTTTCTCCTCTCTCCCACATTCAATGCAAGGGGTAAGGTTGGAAAAACTATCATCAATAAAACTTTTATTTAGAAAGTGGATAATTAATTTAGGACATATTAAAAAAGAAATGTGGACATATAATTTTGGACGGAGGGAGTACTCGATATGAAGTTTTCTGTTCCTTTTTAGAGAGGTGATATTTACAATCCACAAAAAGCTTCTTACATTTTTTTTTAATGATTGAAATGACTTTCATATCTATAACTATAAAACCAATCAAAATAAATTCATTTGTTCTTTTGATAGATTTAGAAAGATCATAGGAACTGAAAATATGATCATGTAGTTTTTTCGGGGGTGAAAATTCTCGGTCATCATTCCTATCCCCATCCCTGTCCCAACCAATCAGAATTTACTATATGAACATTTTTTTTAATTATATATACACAGGGTGAATTGTGATTGGTTGGGGATAGGGATGGGGATATGAACGGGGACAGAGGATTTTTTTGCCTTTTTTCAGATAGACAGTTTTCAAATAGAAGACACATTTTGTACATTTGACATAAGTACATCCTGTCTAAGTACACTAAATATTTTGAAACAAAAGGAAAAAAAAATGAATTTCTTTCAAGCCATTTTTATAGCTATAAGCATAAAGTCATTTCATGCACAAGAAAAAGGGGCAAAAAATCCTCTGTCCCCATTTGTGTGTGTCCCCGTGTCCCCAACCAATCAGAATTTACTATATAAATATTTGTTTCAATTATATATACACATGGTGAATTGTGATTGGTTGGGGACACGGGGACACACACAAATGGGGACAGAGGATTTTCACCCAGAAAAAGGAGGGGTGTGCAAGAATTTTTTTGTACATTAAAAATATCATTTTCCGTCTATTTATGCTAATATATCTTAATTATACGTATAAACAAAATTATTTGAAATTTGATCCCAAAGCTCACCAGTAAGAATTTGCACTCCACTACAAATATTTGGACACCGCTTTTGTTACTTTTCTAAACACAATTTTTCACTTTCAGCTACATATATTTTCTCATAAATAATACTCCCTTCATAAATACAAGACTTTCATTACATGTTACAAAAATTAAGGAAGTAAAAATTAAAATACTTTTGTAATTAAAATATCATTATTACTCTCTTAAATAGAATTAGTGGTATACAAGTCATATTTAGGAGAGTAATATTGGTATTTTAATTACAAAAACATATTAATTTTCGCAACATGTAATGAAAGTTTTATACGTAGGAATGGAGGGATTACACTTTTTCAAGCATTATCGAGATAAGAATTTTTTTTTTTAAAAAAAAATTAAAAAAAATCAAATACTACAATTGCTTCATACGGAAAAAAAAAAAAAAAAAAGAGTCCGCAAGGGCAGCCCAGTTAGTTCCGGAGTGGTAGATTGTGCACAAGGACGCATGATCGAATCTTTGCAATCGCAGTGTGGAAGTTTCAACCCTCTAATGTGCGGGTGGCTACTTGTGGTGGGCTAAAATAAGTCCTCCCACCTGGTTAGACCGCTGGGTCACCTTGATTTACATATTCCAAATTATCTATCCGATTTAGAGTGGGGGGACCCTATGAGCGTGGGTAACGACTTTAGTGCACAAGGAAAAAGAAAAAAGAAAAAAGAAAAAGAGAACATTTGTGGGCTCCTGTAAGCTTGCTAATATTTGTATTCCTCAAAAGTTTCCTATTTTTTTACGTGAAAAAAAGAAAAGGGACTAGCTTAAATTAATGTACCGGAAATTTGGGTTGGTTAGGTATATGAATGAGAACATACACAAAGACATACGCAAGTCACTCGTAAGTTTGGGCCTACTGTCTTCTATGGGCAATGCATTAGAATGACATTGGTTGGGCAGAATGGTCAAACCATGACATTCTTTTTTTTACACAACATTTTTAGGAAGGATGGAATTGGCACTTCCGTCCTCAGCCGACGTGTCAAGCCTCTTAAATTTTTTGCCATGTCAGAGAAGGACGCATTTCCCAATTCCGTCCTCAACTGGCAATGACTTTTTTAAAAAACTACCAAACAATTTTACTTCAATTTATGCCTGAAATATGTTCGATTCACCAAAATATGTACAATACACAGAGCATAACTAAAACTCAAAGTGAATAAACAAAAGGTTCAATTGATTAAATTCAAATCCAATAGCCATAATGTTCAATGTAATACAAATGTCAAACTCATGAAGGCGTATAAGGTACTTTTATTTTGCGGTTCGACCTAAGCCAGTAACTTCGTCCCTTGTTATCGCGGACGACCGTACCATAAGGGGTGTTCTCTAATTGAACCCCTTCAGTGCCGATAAAAACCTGATCCTCCGGTGATAGTGGCGGTTGAAGTTCAGGCTCTTCCTGTATTTGAGTCTGATCAAGTCCTAGTGAGTATGATGGTAGGTCATCCATGTGACCCGCCTGCAATCCCGATGAAGACGCACTCTGATGAGCACATTGATTGGCGAATGGAATACCGTCTGCAGTCTAATCAAAGTTGCTGGGAATTTGAAAATCTCCCCACTGACTAGCTACGAAATCATCCATAGTGGATGATGAAGGTTGTGTATCTCCTTGACTAGATCCAATGAACTAAGTAGGTCGGTATGTGGCGGGGACGGAGGTATGTAAGCGTCCCAAGGCTTGAGAATATTACCACCGGCTTGTGTCCGCTGAACGGACTGATAATATGCATCTGTCTCCTGGCGAGTCCGACGACCACCCTGTCTAGCAACAACTTTACTCCGTCCTTTCACATGGGTTCTCGGGAAAGTCAATGGACATTATATCACCGCCTCTAATATGTCGGATGACTGCGGTCTGCAACTCATAGCTCTCCCAGCAGCCTGTAAAACACTCGTCAATTGCTTAGATGCCCAATTTAGAATTTTTTTGTATCTGGGTCAGTAATGCTGTTTGCTTTATGTTGCAAGGCACATGAGACCTGACTAGACGCCGAAGCCTGTAATACATAATAAACATAAGATAAACATAATTAAATATTATTATATAGCTCATAAACAATGAAAACTCACCAAAATTTGTTCAGCAATTGCGTTTGGTTGAAAGCCATGGGGAAGGTTTGTATGATCCCTTATTTGGGGGTTATTTAAAAGCTGGAATGTAATGTTTTTGTACCACTCCGTGTAATCATCGCATGGCACAAAAACATTACCCGACTGAACACCATCCACTACAAAGTTTGTTCTTTTCTGCCACAGGGCGATGTAATCATTGTACAGCTCATACCAGTTCTTACTCGCCACATGTTTAATCTTGTGGAGATCGCCATCCTCAACAAGTCCGGTAGTCCTAACCGCTTTTGGTATAGTCTGCTCATATCCAAACTGCCTCAAGACTCGATCATGACAATGATATTCCACAATGTCAAAACAAATCATTGGTACTCTAGCACGCACCATTTCCCGAAAGTTTGGCTCCCGAGCAACATATGCATCTTTCATTTGGGTATAGTATGGTACCCACTAAAACTACACAAACAAATAAATATATTAACTTTTATAAAATATATACATTAACTAACATTTAAAAAAAATTATGTAATAAAAAATACAAAATACCAACTTACCCCTACCTTGTCTCTCATTCATTCCATCAAGTTGATCCCGACATACCAATAATTGATGGCTTGGAGTTCCTCGAAAACTCTTATGGCACTTCCATCTAGCCCCGAAAGCAGCACACTCTGGTATATTCGGCCTTGGAACATCCCGATTTTGAGGTCGAAAAATCGACAGACGCTCCCATGCCCACAACTGTTGAATAAAATATACTAAATTAGCAAAGACAAAAATGTACTGCACTTCAATAATTTTAAAGACAAAAATAATACTTTACCTGAATGAGCAAACAACAACCACTGATTTCTTGTGAATCGGGCTTTGAAGAGATGCACATCTGACGGTAAAGATAGGCGAGTACGGCACTTGCCCAGGAATATGAGGAGGTACCAGACTCTAAGTCTCGGAGTAGGAGCAGGTATCGCAAATGAATTCGAGCAGCTGACTTGTCCGATAACGATAAAGTACCCATGAGAATTAAAAGTAAAGCCCTAGCCCTTCTGAAAACGTCGACAATGCTAGCATCATTAGGCAACGGGTCTGAAATATGTTCTAGTATTTCATGTTGATTAATGGCATTTCCCTTAAAAGTATTCTCTACTGGTCGAAATCCCAAATACTCACTAACTAAACTTATCCATTTAGAGACACTATAATTCATTTTCTCGTTAATAGTCATCTCATTGCCGTTGACCCGTAGTCCAAAAAGGACTCCAACGTCCTCTAAAGTGATGGTTGCCTCCCCGCCAACCAAGTGAAATGTGTGGGTCTCGGGTCGCCATCTCTCAACTAGAGCGGTGACTAAGACATGATCTATTTTAATATAACCTATGCAACACAACCCACCAAAACCTACTCTATCAATAAGGTTAATTAAATCTTTATTTGTCTCTCGCTCATAGGTAGTCCAAAAATGACTGTCACTTCGAATAAAAGTTAGTGGGTTGTCCAATTTATCCTTATCATTTCCTCGCCATATACTTAAAGATTGGTGATCCTGTTGTTTGTATAAAATACTATAATCTAAAAGTCCGGGATGGAGGGAAGTCGGTGTAGCATGTACATCCGACATCTAAACATAAAAATAAAACAAAACCAAAAACATAATCAAATACAAGAAAACCAAAATTAACTAAATTCACAATACTTCAATTTCCATAATTTCAATCACAATCACAAAATTCCAAAGAATTCAAAAAATATCACAATACTCCAATATTCCAAAAAAAAATATCACAATACTCCAAATTTCAAACTATTGCAAAATATTATAAAAAATCACAATCCTCCAATATTAAAAAATTCATATTACAAAATTCGAATTTACCAAATAGTAACAAGGATTTCACACTATCCAATATTCCAAGATTCAAATAACGCACAATTTAAATAATTAATCCGAAATTTTAAAAATAAAATAAAATAAAGTAAATGGGATGTAACCTTCAATGGAGAGGAGATAATGAGAACCGGCGGTGGTGCTTGAAGGAAGGTCCACTCAATACCGTGTGTGGGGAAGGAGCAGAGATGGTGATTTGCTTTTTCCAATTTTTTTTTCGCACAGTTTTTTCTGTCTTCTTCTTTTTTTTTTTTTTTTTTACTGGCAGTGAAGAAGAGGCAGGGCAAGGAGAAGAGTGCGGAGAAAATTAGGCAAAGTTGAGGACGAATTTGCCAAATCCGTCCTGAAGTCAGGACGGAATAGGGAAATTCGTCTTGCGCTGACATGGCAAAAAAATTTATGCGGCTTGACACGTCTGCTAAGGACGGAAATGCCAATTCCGTCCTGGCTAAAAATGTTGGGTAAAAAAAAAAAAGAATTTCGTCCTGGTAAAAAATGTTGGGTAAAAAGAAAAGGAAAATTCTGATATGGACCAGGGCTATAGGTAGGGCCCTGGACCACTTGGCTAGGAATTGGCCACGTCTCCCTTCCATTTAAAAAAAAAAATTCCAAAACTCCTTCCCGGCGCTACTGCACGGAAGATACTGTAGCAATGGGAAAATGGGTGGCTGGAGCGATCTTCTCCATTCATCCTCCACAAGTGTGATTAAAGAACTAGTAAAGCTACAATCTTTTACCATTTGAAGACACAGGAACCAATTTAAATTCCAAATACATAAATCTCAATATTTCTTGAATGAACAAGCAATAAGCAATTGAACCAAGAATGGTAAAAAATCGATTGTTTACCTGAATCTAACAGTTGGGTTCTGCTTGAAAATGAGTAAAGTAAGGTTCTCGGGCGGTGGGGGCCGCCGGCCGGAGAATCTGGGAGCTCTGCTGAAGCACCAGAAGAGAGAAGATGAAAGGAGTAAAGTAAGGTTCTCGGGCGGAGGCATCGTTCACCATTGCTACGATGAGTCGCTCAGGGAAGGAGTTTTGGAATTTTTTTTTAAAATGGAAGGGAGACGTGGCCAATTCCTGGCCAAGTGGTCCAGGGCCCTACCTATGGCCCTGGTCCATATCAGAATTATCCGAAAGAAAAAGAATGCCATAGTTTGACAATTTTGCCCAACCAATGTCATCCTAATGCATTGCCCGTCTTCTATGATCCAACATCATCTATACTTTTTTGGGCTGGGGTGTAGGGAGTACGACTATGGTGTATAACACGTTTTTTCAGTACATAAGAAACAACTTTGTCCGTTCTGAACTGTTAGAAAAAAAATTCAACGGTCCAAAATGTTTTTCGGGACCCTCCACTCTCTATAAATATCTAATACTATCTTCGAGTTAGTCTCACTACCGGTGACTACAATGATCACTTTCTTAATACATGATAAACTTTGTTTAACACTATAATCTTATAAAAGATAAAAGCAATTGCATCTCTTTAGTGAAATGACAAATTTTAGTTAGTAATTAGCTAATCAACTTTTTTGGTCAACGCATTGACCTGTCTTACCAGAATATCAAATCCAGCTATACATATAATATGCCTTCAGCTATATGAAAAATATATGTGGTCGAAGTTGAGCAATCTCCCAAATCAATTTACATTTGACAAAACAACATAATTTTTTTTAATATTAATATTTGATCATTAAAGTATAAGATAGTTTTTACAGTTTAATCAATCCCTCAGGTTGAATGAGACAACCTAAGTAAAATAATTCTTCATCATTATCAGAAGTAATCACTTCTTTTTTATATTACAATTGCTAAAACAAAAAGTCAATACATAATTGAATTGGTCTTCTCTTTAACAACAATATTAATTGCATCATCCTAGGAAAAAAATTAAATAAGATTAGGAATTAGAGAAGAACAAGTTCTACATTGTTTGTCTGAAATCCAATGGATGAATTAAGAAAATCCAGCGGGCGAAAAGCTTTGGTCGGATATTAACTTTTGGAGCTATGCTTTCTGATTGGACAATTCTGATATAGACCAAGTCCATTAGATCATGTTGTTCAGAACTAGACACATCACCACAAAATTATGAGAGAGATAACTTTGTGATGATGTTATTAGTTCTGTACCGAAAGGTCCACATAGACCTGGTACATATCAGAATTTTTCTTTCTCATTAGCCTCCATTGGCGGAGCTAGGTCAGGAAGTTATTTTCTATTCAAAAAATTATTTTTATGATGGGATATTGTCTTTGTAAATATTACATCTCGCTCCTATTTGTCTTTTCAACATATAAGTTTTAGTTTTGCATCCGTTCACCAATTTGGATCACGAAAACCCGACCTATATAAGCTGCATTAATCTACAACAGGTGGCAGATTCATTCTTAGTCTACTAATAACATGGTCAAAATTATGTAATGTGATGTTGGCTTCGTAATTTATGAAAGTTAGGGCTCATTTGATCTCGTCACTTATGAATAATTTTTTCACTTTTAATTTCGAAATTCAAAATGGGAATGACTGTAAGTGCTTTGATTGCAAAGTTACATTAGTACGAGAATTATTTTGATTGTAATGACCCATGATTTAATGACCGTGTCCATTTTATTATCAGTGAATAATCTCTTATTTATCCAAAAAAAAAAATTTACATTAGTCAAAAAACACACTTGCTGTTTGGTCACTTGACGTGGGAGCTATTTATATTTATGATTCTCTTTTGGCTTGAGATAAATGATAGCAGGGACGAAGATAAGGGGTGGATGGCAGTCGCCTCCGAAATTTTTAAAAGTACTACTAAATATAGTAAATTTTATATGTATTTCGGAATATATTATCAAATTCGACCCCCCAACATTTTTTTTGTAGTTTTTATATGTAATTCGGCATACTGTTGCAGTTTTCGCCCCCAAACGCTAAATTCCTAACTTTATCCTTGAATTATAGGCATGACATACAAAGTAACCCTGGAAATTAACAAATTAACTACTTTTATAAACATAAATATGCTTTGATTTGGGAAAGAGAAAATTACTATTCCTGTTACAAAAGTAGTTACGTGTTATTTTTGCCATAAATATTTTTCGGTGCCGTTTCTGTCACAAAAGTAATTATATATGTTATTTCTACGATAAATAGTTTTCGGTGCCTTTTCTGCCACAAAAATAAATTTGCATGCTGTAAGTGTCATAATGCGGTAGAGGGACGGTTGTTTCTGTCAGTCTTTTCCACTGTCATGCACAACATTCCTCCAAATTGTTTGCTTATTTTACCTTTGAATTTGAATGCAATGGATGTCATGTGAGAAGAGACTGTCGGAAACCACCGTCCCTCCGTTACATTATGGCACTTATAGCATTCTAAATTTGTATGTGGCAGAAAAGACACTGAAAAATTATTTATGGAAGAAATAGCACATATAACTACTTTTGTGGCAAAAAATGCACTGAAAACCTATTTGTGGCAAAAATAGCACACATAATTACTTTTGTGGCAAAAATAGCTATTTGCTCTTTGAGAAATAAGCCTCTAATATCCTCCTCACTAGGCGGGATGGGGAAGATCACAATTGAATATACACTTAATCTCCGTCAAATTACCCAATATTGTTTTTACCATATCCAATAAGGATTCCATACCCACACAAACACGGGTTCATCAACCAAAACAAAGAGTACTCCAAGTAACATAACTTACTGGGAGGTGTGGGGTTGAGGGGAGAATACAAAGACACCTAAGAAAGAAATTTGTAGGAGTAACTTAGTTGTACTTGTGTTAGCTTAACTGTTTGAACATGATTAGTAATTAATAATCTAACAGGTTCGACAGTAACACGTTAGCAATCAAGTGCTTGACTCATAATCCTGGAATCTGAACTCATCAAACTTGAACTAATTTGATTATTAAACAAGGAACTCTATATATAATCCTTGCAAACTGGAAAATATGTAAAAGGGTACAGAAACATAAACAAAAGAGGGGTTTTCTTATCATGCTACATACATGAATATGCAGAAAGAGACAATTTGGTAAATGATATTCCCTCCGTTTCAAAATAGAAGCTTTTTTTTAGGTAGTTTAACATAAATTAAAGAAGAAAACACAAGAATAATTTTACTATTCTTGCATGGGGAATAGAAGTCAAGAAGTGTGTTTCTCCTCTCCTGTTGAGTTAAACATCCATGATAGTTCCTGAAATGAAGCTTTTTGTAGTGTGTGTGTGTCTATATATATATATATATATATATATATGGAACCTTACAGGTTAAAAGGGAAGGGGGCAGTTGCTGAATTGACGGTGCACGATATTCTAGCTAAGCTTAGTGAGTTGGATCATTGACCAACAATACCTGTCCTAGATTCTCACAAGCTGGAAAAAAAAATGTAAGTTTACTTAGAATTCCCAGTAATATTTTATGTAACGCTCTTTATATCTCTAACTATAAAATTTTTTATTCATATAATCTGAATTAAATGAGATAAATTCTACACTTTAAAAGATAAACACTAAAGATTAACAAATTTAGAACTACAAATGTTATAAAGAGTGTTACGTGGTATTCAGATAGAAAAATGATATTTTATGAAAGAAAGGGAGATGGTCAGTAGTTTTAATCAGTAGAACAAAATTAATCTTAAAAGAAGGGTTCACACAGACAGGGAGAAAGAGAGAGGCATGGTTTTCAGCAAAAAAAAGTTCCAGCTGGATATCAATTTCCCAAAACAAAATCAGTTCAAACATTAATGTTAGCTGCTGTAAGAAAAAACCTCACAACCAAAACTTCTTCTCTAAGAATATAACCTTACTAGGTTTTTTCCAATCTCAGTTAGATTTATGAACATACCACAGTAATCTATATACTCCCTAACTCCATTCCATAATATAAATCGTTTAAGATATATAGTAAAAATTAAAGAAGTAAAAAGAAAGAAATTCTATTAAATATGACTTGTATATCACTAATTGTATTTAAGAGAGTAATATTGATATTTTAATTAACAAAATACTTTGTTTTTTGTTTCTTTAATTTTTACTACATGTTTATATTATGAAATGAAGTTAGTATTAAATTAAACGGTAGGAAAACGGGTAGGAAAAGAAATTCATAGTTAATATGTGTTACTCTTTCAGAAAAAAAAAAACAAAAGCAAGCAACCTCATAATAAAGAAAATAAAAAAGCAGAAACTCAAAATAATTGACAACTAAATTCTCAAACCATTTCTTATAAAGAGATCAAGAGAATTTTAAGGACAAAAGAGAGGGGGTGAATAATTTCATAGCTAATAATGTTACAAAACCCCATAAAATCAAATAAAAAGAGAAAGCTCCCATAAAATGAAAGAAGAAGAAGAAGGAAGAATGATCCTACTGCCTCCATTCCTAAATATAAGACTTTCAGTATAAGTAGTAAAATTTAAGGAAGCAAAATTCAAAATGTTTGGTTAATCAAAATATTAATATTATTATCTTAAATAAAACTTGTATGCCACTGATTCTATTTAAAATAATAATAATAATAATAATAATAATAATAATTTGTTTAAAAAAAACATTTGAATATTTACTTTCTTAATTTTTACTATTTGTACTAAAAGTCTTATATTAAAAAATGGAGAGAGTAATGATCAGTACACAGATTTCCCTTACCTTAGCTTCTTGAAATCCTATTTCTCAACAAACATTTGACCAGATTGTCGAATTTGCACTGAAAAATTAACTGCTATCATAAGAATGGTGGTGGTCGAGGAGCCGCGTTCCCGGTCCACCCATCAACCGGTAACTGCAAATTAGCCATATTGTTTAGAGGCAAATTAAAGAACGGCAAACCCGAAGACGGGTCTGGAAAACCCGGATTATTATTAAGTCCGCCGCCGCCGCCGGAACCTTGCGAAACCGGTGGCTGCTGCATCTGAAGTCCTTGCTCCTCTTCTTCCAACGGTAATCTCTCATAAGCAACATTAGTAAACGACGCCGCTATCACAATAACAGGACCCGCCGCCGTCAACTCACCGACCACACTTCCACCCACCACCTGCCCTTGTCCACCCGCTAAAAATATAGTCAAACTCGTCGCACCCGGCGGAGCAGGCGGCGGCAAAAACGATCCGGATAAAGATAATATCTCAAACCTCCCATTTAAAGTTACAACAGCTCCGGCCGCCGTTGGCTGCCGTAAACTAACGTTAGTGACGGTGCCGCTACCGCTGAGAATACAGATCCCGCGTTGCCTGCGACGTGCATACGTGGCAACACAATCAAACACATCACAGCCGTTGGATACTTCTAAGATATGTGCTCTGAGAGTGTTGGCACTTTCTCTAGTGATAATCACTGGTGGTTTCGGCTTGTTTTTTGAACCGGCCGGTCTACCTCTAGGCCTCCTTGCTACGATATCACCTGGACCGGAGTTGTTGTGGGTCCCGGAATAATGGTTCTCATCTTCATTTTCAGGGTTTCTTTGAAGATGAAGCTGCTGAACATAGCCTAAATCTAAACCATCCATCATGATCTCAATTTAGAATGAATTAAAAGTTGAAAAAAAAATAATGTAAAAAAATAGAAACTGAAAAAAATAATGTTTTTTGATGTATTATTATATTTTATGAAGGTGTGGGGGAAATATAGAAAAAAAGAATAGAAAAAAAATTAAAAAAGAGCTGTGAAAATCGAACCCTAGATTTGAATAGAAATTAGAAAACAAGATTTTGAGTGCAGAGAAAGGGAAGGGAGGAAGAAGGAAAGAGGATGATATGTGAGAGAGAGAGAGAGAGAGGACAAAGTCTCAAAACGCAGTCATTTCTTTCTCTTCTCTTAACCCCTAAAAGCTTAAATAAAAAATATTTAGCCAAGTTGGAAAAAAATAATTGTTTATTGTTCTATAATTTCTCTTAGGAAAAAGAAAGGCTGGAGTCGATGGACACGAGTCACTCGGGTATGGAGACTCCCTTGTGAGACTGTCCTCACAAATCGCTCATATGAATTGGGGTGAGATCTATCTGCAAAGTAAACCCCACTCAATTAATATAAAAGGATGTTGTGAGGTCAGTCAAATAAAAACGATTTTATCTTAGAATTTTCCAATGGATACAGTGTGGGACGGAAATATTGTGTTTTCCCCGCATGTTAAAAACACGATTTAAATAGCAATTCATTGCGAAAGTGAATATTTGTTCATAAAAAATAACTCTCGTAGTGAAATATTATGCAAAATAGATCTACACATGCGGACAACTACACTGTTAGGCATTGGATCTTAGCTGAAGATCGGATGGTAGAAGAGGAGCGCTTGAAACCTCTCTAACATTCTTTATAAATATAAATGATAATAATAGCATTGATATATCTTAAAGGGTAAAAAGTGTCCACGCTTATTAATTTTTTCTTAATTTTAATTTTTAACTCTAAACTAAAAAACGGAAAGTCTTTGACCCTGAACTTTTATGGAGTGTTATTGTTTCCCTTTCTATCCAATTTCACCGTTAAATCTAATGGAATAGCAACATGTGACTCTCACACGACTTAACTCATAAATATTTTGAGAAAAATAGGTCATGGCCTAAAAATAATCAAAATAGGATAAGAAAAATACGTCTAAATTTTCCTCATATTTTTTTGGTAAACCTATTTTGTTAAGAATTTCTCAAAAAAATTTCAAATAACATGAGAATGGACCAAATAAATATTACTAGTCGTATGTTATATATATATATATATATATATATATATATATATATATATATATATATATATATATATATATATATGTTGACAGAAAAGGAGAATATATTTTTCTAAGCAAAAAAGGTCAAGATAAATGTTTAAATGAAGTGCTATATATTTTATATTGTTCACTGACTTTTTTGAGTAAAATAAGTTGATTACCTTTTAGCCGTTTTTATCCAATTTTGAATTTTTTTAGGTCATAATCTATTTTTTTCTTAAAATGCCCCTAAGTTAAGTCGTATCAGAGTCACATGTTGCTATTCCGTTAGATTTAATGGTGGAATGGATGGAAAGGGAAACATTAACACTCTATAAAAGTTTAGGGTTAAGGACTTTGCGTTTTTTAGTTCATGGTAAAAAACAAAAATCAAGAAAAGTTTAATGGGCGTGAGCACCTTTTACCCTATCTTAAATTAAAGAAGGTAAATCTTGAACTCTAAAATATAATTTTTTTTATAAAAAAATCTAAAATATAATTTTAAATATTAATAATGTTATAATTAAGAGTGTTACCAAAATAATGCACAAGTGTTGCATAGAATTTGGGTGGTATACGATATGAGTCTAACCTTAACCTGTTGCTTGAGCGCGTGGGTAAAATGTGGTTTGACAGCCTAAGTGTGTTTAAGAAAATTAATGGAATCTTTGTAGTAACAGCTTGTAAAGAAGACTTTCGTAAAGCTATAGTAGCATTATCATTAAAATAATAAGCTTTTTATTATATTCCCTCCATTATTATTATTAATATGCGATTGAGTTTTCTTACAACATTATGTGTTGAAACCCTGATTTTGTATCCCTTTGTTACTACTTCCACATTTTATTTTCCTTTATACAAAGAAATCGCAAGTTTTAAAATATGTTTAATATAAAAAATTGGAGTAAAATATGATTTTGGATGGAAGCATATAATAAAGAATCATAATAATCTAGTTCATCTATTTTGGGATGGCGAAAAACAAATATATAATTATTTAGAAGAAGTGCTTCATCCTCGATTGTGCCAAATATTATTGGATAAATATGTCAACGATGCCACTCAAGTAACAAATAAATAAGGGGACATATTTTTTGAGGACTTGATTGGTTAGTTGTAATAATACTCCCTCTATTTTATAATATAAATTGTTTAGGAGTGCGGTGAAAATTAAAAAAGTAAAAAAATAATATATTTTGTCAATCGGAAGATCAATATTACTCTCTTAAATAAGATTTGTATACCATTAATTTTATTTAAGAGAGTAATATTGATATTTCGACTAACGAAGTATATTATTTTTTGCTTTGTTAATTTTCGCTACATTATCCTAAAGAACCGCTGAGATTGAAGGGAAAGTTTTACAGAACCGCTGTTACACTTATATGGTACAGAATGTTGGGCAACTAAGAGGTGTCATATTAAGAAAATGCATGTAGCGGAGATGCGTATGTTAAGATGGATGTGTGGGCATACGAGAATGGATAGAGTGAATAATGAGACTATTCGGAAGAAGGTCGGTGTAGCACCTATTGAAAACAAGATGAGAGAGAACCGTTTGCGTTGTTTTGGGCACATTAAAAGAAGGCCAAGTGATGCTCCGGTTAGGAGAATTGAAGGATTATGTAATATTGAGGGAGTAAGAGGTAGAGGGAGACCAAAGAAGATTTGGACAGAAGTGATAAAAGGGGATATGAATTTGTTAGAACTAGATGAGAGTTGTGTTTGGGATCGAAAAAAATAGAGAGAATGCATCCATGTGGATGATCTTACGTAATTCTATATTTGGTTCATGTAGCTGACCCTAATTTTTGAGATTAAGGGTTAGTTGTTGTATCTTAAAAAAAACTTATATTATTAAATTAAGTTAGTAATAAATTAACAACTAAACAATCATATGTTTTGTTGTTGAAGTTATAAAGATCAATACTAATATTAAAACGGATAAAATTATAATAAGAAAAGTAAACCAAGTTAAATTAATGTGATGTTGTTTATTGGTACTCGGCAACATCATTATTACTTTAAACTCCTAAATCTAACTATTGTCGAAATCTTGACAAGAGTAATTTTTAAAAATAAAATCATAGCAGAAAGGGTTTTGGATCTTATAAGAAGACTTTGCTATCAAATTAATGCCTATAAAGTAATCATTCAAATAATAACTTGAGTTTCCCTCAAAAAGGAAAGAAATATATAATATCAGAGTCCAAATTCAAATACGAGAAACCGCCTTCTTTAAATATATATTACATCCATTCTTAGACTTTCATTACATGTTGCGAAAAGTAAATAAGTAAAAATTAAAATATTTTTATAATCAAAATATCAATATTACTCTTTTAAATAGAATTAGCAGTATATAAATCAAATTCAAGAGAGTTATATTAGTATTTTAATTACAAAAAATCTTAATTTTTATTTTCTTATTTTTTGCAATATGTAATAAAAGTATTATATTTAGAAATGGAGGGAATAATAACTTAGGAGTTAAAAAGGTCTAAATAGAGAGGAATGCATTCGAAATAGTAGGAATTTGATTTAATGTATTTGTTTTAGAAAAAAAAAAACACAAGAATTTTATGGAAATGAAGAATCGATGCCCCTTAAGCTATACCGTAGTTGTAATACCGTATGTTATACAAGTTTTCTATGCTATTTTATAACAGGGATAATTGTATTGAGTCACAATTTCAGACGAGTATTAAAATTCAAATTAATTTTTTCATGAAATAATGGTTGAGATTTTATTTATAGACTTAATCTAAAAAAAATTGGATCTCAATTTAAATCTCAAATGCAAATCAGGTCCAATTCAAGTACACTAAATATATGTTGCATTTGAATTTGATGAAGAAAGTAAACTTGGATGGATGTGTGTGTTTTATTGGTAGGATTAAGATGCTGGTATTATTATAATTAGGGTTTGTGTTTTTTGGACTTTGTGGGTCCAGAAAGATAATAATCATAGTCATGCCTGACTAATCATGGTTAAAGAAGAGATTAAGTTGACCAGGGAATGGGGGGCAAGTGGGGAGATGGCGGTGCGGCGGATGGAACCCACTCTTGTCCTCTTGCTCCCACCGTCGACGGCCCTCATCATCATTCCCTTAGGCCATCCCTGTTTGACTCCCTTAAATGGCCGTTCCTGTTTGACTCCCTTAAATGGCCGTTCCTTAATTACCCCCACTTTTTTAATGTATCTCGTTAATTATGCACTGTAATTTACTTGCCGTCACATTTAAATACCTGGAATTCGTCTAACGGAACACAACTTAGTAAGAGACTTATTATCAGTACTTTCTACTCAAGGTAAAAAAATTTAGAGTTAAGACTCAATCGTATTTTTAGAAATATCCGAAGTTCAAAGTAAGATACCCGACTTTCCTCTATTATTAACTTTTTTGTTTCCTACATTCATGTCTTATAGTTTTTCTTTATAGGGTTAGCCTGACGCAACAATTGTCTTACTGATCGTGTTTTTATCAATTGTGATTATAGAATATTAGAATTAATTTTGTGTTTAGAAGCCAATTCTAAAATTAAACTCTGATGACTAAACATAATAATTTTGTATAACTAAAAGTAATATATATATATATATATATATATATATACTCCTCCCGAATGGAGGGAGTAATAACTAATAATAAACCAAATGCGTTAGAAGCTTATAAGTTAACTTTTAAGTTACTAGCTATATATAAACATATTTTTATTGTCCTTATGTTTCTTGAATTCTTAGTTTTGGAAATGAATATATGAGATTCATTCTACTTTCCAAACCATAGTCATGATAAGTTCAATAAATAGCAGCATACTAGCTACCACCCCAGTCCCAGTCCGGCTCATATGCGGAAGATATTTTTTTTAATATATACAAAATACTTAAAAAATAAGTGTTTTTAGTTTAAAAAGATGTTATAAAAATCAGAACATATATATTTTTAAATTAATTTTAATCGTTAAAATTATAATTTAACGAACGAGAAAAGTTATGAATGTGCAGCCGCACATCAGCCTACAAAAAGGATATGGGAGCCGTGGTGCCCCCAATCCCCTACATCAGCCTACAAAAAGGAAATCGAAAGAAAGATATGGGAGAAAATATAGAAACAATACTTCATTAATAAATGCATACTTCAGGTTCATGGGACAAGTCATGATTTTCTTCTATTCATGGGAAGTTTCTAGTATTTCTTGTTTGCTCTTTCTATTTATTTTTAGATATATTTGAATTTATAATCATTGGTGTTAGGGGTGTGCATTTGGTGCGGTTTGGTGAAATTCGATTTACTAATGCGATTTTTATACAGGTTTTTAATATATTTTCTAAAACCACACCACACCATTTTGACTTCCAAACCGTAATTATTTCGGTTTGGTAAAATTTGGTGCAACTTCTAAAATTATTTAGATATCTCACAACTCATGAGCTCCAATGTAATATTTCTAAAAGATTAACCATGTAACAAAATCCCACATTTTTTAATGTGAATTCAAATAAATAAATACATGTCTAAGTTGAAAACGTTAGCAAAATACATATGTTTTCTTTGAAATTTATAAACCAATTGTAATTAAAATAAATCAAAAGTTATAATCAGAACATCAATTCCAACCAATAGCATCTTGAATCTTGAATCACATCTTAACCCTAACTTAAGTTGAATAAAACAACTAACTAAGGTGAACATATTAATCGTAGTTAAAATAAATCCAGTGATTGGCTTTAGATATTAAACGTAATCACATAAATATACTATATTCTTTTAAAAATAAAAAATAGATAGGTATATAATGTGTTTTGCTGTGCGGTTTAACTTAAAATTGTCTAGAATGCGACCGTACTGAAAATAATTTGCGACTATTAAAACCGCATTATAATCGACCAAATATCGCAGCGTACATCAAAATTAAATTTGGTATGGTACGGATTTTCGATTAAAACCGATTAGTGCAGAATTGTTGTTGCCCCGCGGGGTTCTTATAAAGAACTAAAAGAACAAAATAATTATTTCCAAAATTATTTTGCATTAGGAATCAAATACTAGAATTTTTCTCTACCCAAAAGAGACTCTTCTCCCTCAATTATGGCCATGTTGCTCCATTCCTAGTAAACCCGACCTTCTCTTGTTGCGACTCAATCATATAATTATATTGAGTCAAATTATATTGCTCTTTCGGTTCAAAATTAAATACTCCCTCCGTTCCAAATTAACTGTTTACATTTCATTTTTTATTTGTCCCAAATTAACTGTCCACTTTCTAAATAAAGTATATATTAATAATATTTTTTTCAATTTTACTTTTCTTCCAATTCCTCATTGAATATTCATAATTAATTAAAATTATCACTTTCCAACACATAGTTAATAGGTGATTGGATGATGTGTGAGAGGAGGAGAGAGAAAGACATAAAATTTAAATGAGATTAATAAAATTAATGAGGGGCATTTTAGATTTTTACTTATATTTTACCATCAAAATCACAAAAATCTTAAGGAAAATGATTTACTCCTAGAATTTTGGGGATAGAAACCCTAAACCCCCAAATTGAGGGTGTTAAATGACTATCTTACCCCTTGCTGGTATAAGGGATTCACCCAACTATAAGGGCAAAAAGGTCCAAAAAACTATTTTAGTCAATCTTTTAGCCAATAATTCTAGTAGCCTAGTAAGGTCCAAATCTTAATACCTGTGCATTTATCAAGGTGGGCAGATAATTTGAGATGGAGGGAGTATCTTTTCGGCCGGCGATTTTCTTCTTCACTTACAAAAATAAAAAATAAAAAGAGGAAGTTGAAGAAGTTGACATATCCAAAGAGAAAGAGACAAAGCAGAATCAAAGAAGGATGTCTAAATACCAATATTTAGAATAATAAATATAACACCTGAAAGGCATGAAGAGCTAGTCTTGCGCTCAAAGTCTTGGAAACCAAACAAGTCAGAAGTTGAAGCCTTTGCAATTAGAATTACCAGGAAACTGTATTTTCTTACGTTAATTGGATAATTAGAGTTGACCTTAACCTAACCTAACTTGGAACGCCCTGCGTTCCATAATATAAGTTAGTCAAAATATCAATATCACTCTGTTAAATATAATTTGTATCGCAATACTTTTATTTAAGAGAGTAATATTGATATTTTAACTAACAAAGTACTTTACTCTTTGCTTCCTTAATTTTGGTTAAATATTCTAAAAGACTAATATTATGAAATGGAGGGCGTTCTAAGTACAATCTTCGTTCTTACATGCATAATTTCTTTAATTTTCTATCTATTAATTTATATTTTGGTCTAATTAAATTGAATCTCAATCTTAGATTTCCATGATAGTCTCAAACTCAAAACGAATTTAAATGATTTAGTGCTTCACATTTAATTCACACACTAAATTTATAGAGAATTTGAACTTCAAGTTGAGTCTCAACCCTAGACCTGACCCAATTCAAGTACATTCTTTGCTTTTGTTTGTTGAAGTGGTGAAGCAATTGATTTGTTCCAACTTGGGGCAACTGACTTCTATTTCTCAAATAGAGGAATTAGCCTTTTACGCCCTCGTACTATTTACAAATTTTCGATATCATCCAAAATTTATTATATGATCGCATTATGTCCATGCTCTATTTAGGAGTGCCAAATCTGTCTAAAATTGGCGGATTTCCTCAATTATGCGGCGGTGATGAAGGGAAATTTAGTCAAAATAAAGATAAAATTATAATTAATTATAAATAACACTCAAAACTATTTTATTGTATCAATTGAGTGTCTGAATTATTTTTCTTTATTCAATTGACCCCTTCCTTATTCATCCAAAAAAAAAAAAAAAATTGACCCCTCCCTTACAATCTTTCTTCTTCTTCATCAACTTCCCCTCCACCCCACCAACCCACCACCAGTTCCATTACACACCCACATTTCAGATTTGACCCACCACCAGCATTACTCATCGACACTACTAATAATAATAAAAAAAAAAATTCAAGAACTTTATAAACTCATTACCCATAGTCCTTCTCTGTTCCAATTCCTTCAAAAAATCCAAACAAAAGTAAAGAAATGAGTTTTTATCATTCCCTGCAAAGAACCCATTTAGCAATCATCAGTAAAAATGGCAAAAAAAAAAAAAAAAAATCCAAATGGAAAAAAAAAACCAAACTCACAAAATCCCAAATTAACAAAGACAACTTCAAAGGAAAAAAAATCAAAACCCAGGATCTAAAAGTGCCCCAAAACAACTAGAAACCAAATAAAGATTGAAAATTTTCAATTGAAGAAGTTAATTACCACCGGTAGAGCCATGAACGAGTTCCAAATTAGGTCACTGGTGCTCTCCAAGATATGCGGTTTGATTCGAATAAATGACAATAGTGCTGCACAGTGGGGAAATATGATGGTCTCGCGGTGGCTAAGAAGTGGTGGCGCGCGAAGGTGCGGTGGTGATGGACTTTGCAGATCTTATGGATGTTTGCCATTTTTGCTAAGGTGATGGTGGTGGTGGGGTCAAACATGAACGGTAGAGATGAGGTGTGTGTGACGAAATGGAAATGGAATCGGTGGTGATGGTGGGGTGAAAGAGAGGTTGATGAAGAAGAAGATAGATATATTGTAAATGAGGGGTAAATTGAATAAAGAAAAATAATTCATACACTCAATTGATACGATAAAATAATTTTGAATATTATTTAGAATTAATTATGAATTGATCTTTGTTTTGACTAAATTACCCCTCAACACCGCCTTATAATTGCCAAAATTTACCGATTTTGAACAGTTTTTACCATGGTTGTCAAAATCGCGTTCTGGATCGTAAAATCGTACGATTTGATTTTACGATCCTAAGGCCTACAACCGTGTTGGATCGCTGTAAAAATCGCTGTGGTGTTGGATCGTTCTGGATCGTCGATCCAGATCGTAAGATCGTAGGATCGAACGATCCATTACGATCCAACATTTTCTCTTTTTACAAACGGAACTGTGAAGAAGAAGAAGAAGAAAATGGGACGCTGTGACGGCGGCGGTGATGGAGTCGCGGCGGTGATGAAGAAAACGGAGAAAGAAAACGGTGATGGAGTCGCGGCGGTGATGAAGAAAACAGAGAAAGGAGACGATTCCACTGAGGCGGGGAGGAAGAGAAAAGGGGGAGAAGGAAGGAAGGATGGGGGAGGGGAGGAAAATGGCGGTGGGCCTGGTGGGGCTGAGGGGTCTTGCGGAGAAGAAAGAGAGAAGGGAGCGGCTGGGATGGGAGAAGGATGATAATATGATATACAAATTTTAGGGTTAGGGTTAGGGTGCTTAGGAGTATATATATAGTTAGGGCTAAAAGTGCAATTAAAATATTAGCATATAAAACCTTATAAAATAATTATATTGAAACAAATACTAAACTATTTACTTTGTATTTTCAGTATTTAATTGGATATTAAAACAAAATGAGATGTTTAAGGGAATGATTTAAAATAAAATATATTTGAGATATTAATTTTAAAATAAAATATTTATTTTTTAATAATTTTTTCGGATCTTCCGATCCGTGTTACGATCCTCGAGTTTACGATTCTTGAGACCCCTTCCGTTCCGAGTCAAAAATACGATTTTGACAACCTTGGTTTTGACACTCGTAAATAGACCATGAGCATAATGCGATCACAGAAAAGATTTTGGGCAAGATCAGAAATTCGTAAATAATGCATGGGCAAAAAAGACTAATTCCTCTCTCAAATATTACAACCATTTCCAAACTCTTTTAAGTATATTTCACGACATTAGGCATTAAAACGTGAAATCAAAGTTATCATGCACATTCGTCGTAAAACAAATTAATGGGAGTAAGAGAAAAGGCGAGATATTTTTTTTCTTCATAAAAGTAGGAAATTTATTTTTTATGGAAAAAATAATTCTTCCATTTCTTTTACTATTTTCTACTTCGTTCCCTTTGAAAAAAAGAAGTTATTCTATTTAAATTTTATGAATTTTTAGAATCACTTTAAAAATTAGAAAGTTAACTTTTATAATTTTACCTTTATAAAAGGAGAACTATATAATACGTAATGAATTGTTATTTTTTTAGTAAAGGCATGTGCCCCAAGTTCACATGGTCAAGAACTTGCGAACAGCGGATCACTCGTCGATTCACTTTATTTGTGTGTTAATCATTTATTATTATTAACTTATTATCTAAATAAAATAAAAATACACCATATTTACTTTAAAAAAAATACTCTGTAACTGCTTAACGTCATGTAGATCTGTCATTGCTACTAAATATAGAATTTTACTCTTTTTAAATTGTTAATATAAAAGTAATTCTAATAAATTTTACTGAAATACATTTTGTTATTTAAGTATTTCATTAGCCTAACAAAGCGAAGGTAGAGAGCTTTAAGGTTTGGGAGTCCAGCTTTTTTATAAATGCACTTCAAAGTCTTTGTCAAAACATAGCAAAAACGAGGAAGATTTTGTAAGACGAATCATAAATGTCAAATCGAAGATCAACCCCACGTAACCTCCACCTACTCATCTGATCTAGCTTTGAAACTTTGAATAAACCTCATCTTCTTCTCTTCTACTAGGAAAATTCTAGGGAAATCAGCCTGTTTAGTCCCTCAGAAATTTTCGGTTAGCCCGTATAGTTTCTAATGTTTAATTTCAGCATAGTTAGTCCCCCAAGAATTTTTGTTCAGGCTGTAATGTCCCCAATGTTTAATTTCAGCCTGTAAAGTCCCCCAAAAATTTTCGTTCAGCTTGTAAAGTCCCTTACCTAGTCCTAGATTTTTTGTATTTTGTAAATTTTATAGATTGAAACTGACCATTATTCCCCCGTTCATTAAGCACGGGGATGACATGAATTTGGGGTTGCCCTGATTCCGCCGCAGAAGAGGCGATGGAACCTCTATATGCAACATGTAAATAGATAAGGGACTTTACTGGCTAAATTAAACACTGGGGACTTTACAGGCTGAATGAAAATTTCTGGGAGACTTTACAAGCTGATTTCCCAAAATTCTAATATGGGTTGGTCATTGTGGAATTGACCCCACAATCATATCACATTGTTTAAGACAGGACCTATTTTGCAGGTAAGTTTTACCTCAACTCATGTGAGATGGTTGTGGGACCAGCCCCACAAGGACCGGTCCATGCCAAAGTGACCCCTTGTCCTATTTCTCAAGTTTCATTTTCTTTATTTTCTTTTCAGTTCAGATTATTGTAACACTTTTTGTACCACTTTCTAAAGCGATTTAATAAAAAAAAAAATATTATTTCTATAATTTAAACTTTAATCAGTAAACTCTAGAGATGAAATGACTGTAATTAAAAATATTATAGATAGCGATATAAAGAATCTTACAGAGGATCTGAAGTATTTTCTTTTTCCTCGAATTTTCAAAAGAAACAAATCTATCCAACTCTTTACATTTCCGATTAGATAATGAAAGACATATGCCTATGCTATTCCCCTCATATCCAAGCTTTGGGTTCCTTTTGTGTCATGTCCAACTCCTCATAGCATTGACAAAAGGGTTGCTCGATTGCACAGAAAAATTCTCTATGGGACAACTTTTATGTGTATCTGTGAGACATGAAGGTCTGCGGGACCTATCATGCAAGTGGTTCATGTCTAAAATTATATGAGAAGAGTTTGGGGCGGACCCAATCAGACTTTCCCCGATTGCACCTACCCTTTTTTCGTCCATGTTACTCGAATGAGTTATGTTCCTATCATTCATTGTCCACTAGTTAGTGTGTAGGCGTGGACACAAAATTAGAAATTTTATGATGGAAATGGAAAAAGTATTTATATAATTTTTGGATGATATAAATGTAAATTTTGTTAATAAACCTTTTAAACGAATTTCAAACTTCATCGAGAAAATTATAGTTTTTAGTTTGACTTTTTGTTTGAAAACCTCTACTTAAAAGATTAAAAAATGAATTGTTTATGGAAAAATGTGAACCAAAAAAGAAAATTTTAAATCATAATTTAGTTCCTTGTATCCCTCTCATCTTATTTTAAAAGGATAATGCTTTATAACCAAGTAAAATTGGCTAAAATTAGCTAAAATCCCAAATTAAACACTATTCACCCCTTATGGCATAATAGATTCAACTAATTATTTACATGTGCGTGTCATATGGTCACCTTGAAGGGTATTATTGAAAAATCAGGAAAATAAAAATAAAATAAATTTCTTTTCTTATTTTTCTCATTCACATCTTTTTTTTTTTTTTTTTTTTTTTTTTTTTTTTTAGTGTCAAGCCTCTATTTTTCTTTCTGTTAAAAAAACACACCCAACTTATTTACCGTGTTAAATGCAGACTGTAGGATTATTTTATTTCCGTTTTTTCTTTTTGGTACAATTATGTTCTTATACTTCAAGAGATATAACCGATAGGAATCGGATGGACAAGTGGGTAAGGCCTTCTTCACTTGGGGCTTAGGTCCCAAGTTCGATTCCTATATCTCCCTTTTTAGGGCAAAAATATTCTCCCTTCTTAGGGCAAGTCCTCTTCCTCTGGTGAGGCAATACACTCCCCAGGCATGGGGTGCGCTACAATCTCCTTTTCTAGGGGTGCTCTCTCTCCCCTTCTGGGGCAACGCCCTTTCGGGCTTCAAAAAGAGATATAACCGCCTTTGATTCTAAAATGAAACTCAAAATTATATTTGTGATATAGTTCGGTTTAACTTGTGAAGTACATCTTTCCAACCATTATTTTCCTGTTTAAATTCAACTGACAATGATCTCAATGTTGAGGAAAGAGTCATTGATGTCTCGTACGACTATTGGATGGAGTTGGGTTAAGTAAAAGATCGAGGGGATGCGGATGGTTATGCTACAAGCTGTTCAAGGTGGTTGGAGTCAATAGGGTCCTAAAGAAAACGTGTATTGAAGAACCATCAGTTACGTACAGTGGAGTTATGGTGGACTTGGCAGCAACATATTTGAGATGGTAAAAAAGCTAGAAGAGTTTTTTTAATAGGATAAAAGAAGAGAGACTTCTCACCAAAAAAGAAGATAGGATGAGAAGGGAAAGAGTAAATAAATTATTTTTTTATTTGATTTTTATGTTCTTGATTATCCAAAAATACCTTTCAAAACTGATAATGTGACACGCATATGACTATTAACGCCGTTAAAGTTAACGGTCAAATTTAACATAATTGCTAAAATTAATACCTCTACAAAATTTGGGTGTTGAAAAACCACAAAAATTAATTTAGGTGTTAAAATAGATAATTGCAGATAGTTTAAGGGTATTTGATGCTTTTTTCCCTTTCCTATTTCATCATCTTTTCATTTTTAGATAGTTACCACATGTTCACTTTTCCTCTAGAGTTTTATTATTTTTTTAGGATATATATTTTAAAATGAAAAAAAAAAGAACTTATTAACTTATTGATAATAGAATAAAAATTAAATAAAAGATAGGACAGAACATCCGAACTGGTTTAAGGGGCATTCATTGTTCTTTTTTCGAGTTTTGTTTAAGTATCAAAAGAAAATGCAATTGGATTTTTTTTTAGTAAGAAAGAACAGGTCTTGAAATGACTTTCACATTAGAAGTTGTACTTGCTGACGGACCATTGATCAAAGAAATCGCACCTCATTTTTTAATTGCTTTTGGTTTATCTTTTCCATATGGCGGACTAAATGGTGTAAATAATAAGTTTCCAAGTAGAGATGATTTGAATTTGGGCGGAAGAATGTCTACTCTTGTTTATATATAAGATTAGTAAGAGCAGGGACGAAGAGAGGGGGAGAGTGGGGCAGTGACCCCCTAAGATTTTTATAAATCATACTAGGTATAATAAATTTTATTTGTAATTCAGAATATTTGATCAAATTCGTCCTCAATAATTTTTTTTGCAGTTTTTATATGTAATTAGCATCTTTGTTATAATTTTTTCGCTCCAAAATAAAAGTCTGTCTTCGTCTCCGAGTAAGAGACGATAGTTGCTTTGGCGTTTGTATTTTTCTTCTTCTTTACAATTAGAACAATTTATATATATATATATATATATATATATATATATATATATATATATATATATATATATATATATACATTATTTTTTATTTTTTTATTTTGCAAAAAAGACGACCTGCTCCTTGGTTTACTTATTAGTCCCTCTATTCCATAATATAAGATTTTCTTTACGAGGTGTCCTAACTGGCTCCGAACTTTGAGAGATCATACCAAACTAATCTCCGCTCGCTCCGGGTCTGCCCATAAAGAGATAAAGTGCTGGCAAAAGTGACGACGACATACATGAGTAGCTAGTAGGGATTGATCCATCGATCTCTCTTAAAGAGCGAAGATGCCGAAACAGTTACACCAACCAACTTTGGTTAGGAGCTTTATTGGGCTTGACCTTAGAATGACCAACAATTTTCATAATGGGCCAAGCATGGCGCCAATTTTTTTTTTTTTTTGGCAGAATTGTTTTGGCAAAGACGGATTTACCAAATCTATTCTGGGTTAATGTGGACAGACATCAACCCGGCAAATCCGTCTTGAATAATTTTGAAACATGTTTAACACATATTAAATATGTCATATTATTTTGGTCCATGCTTTTAGTATTTCAGTTGTTATTTCATCTCTACACTAGTTTACGACAAGTGTGATATCTTTGTTAGAATAAAATTTTCTTGTAAATCCTCAAAATACTTTCTTAAAGCGGTGGATTCTTGAAAGAAAAAAAAAACCCCAAATGTAGTACGAAATTGGGGACGGATTTGGTAGAATAAAAATTTCCTATAAATCCTTAACATACTTTCCTAAAGTGAATGGTTCTTGAAAATAAACCAAAATTCCAGTACGAAATTAGGGACTGATTTGTTAGAATAAATTATTGCTATAAATCATTAACATACTTTCCTAAAGCGATGAAATGTTGAAGAAAAAAAAAACAAATTCTAGTACGAAATTAGAGACGAATTTGTTAGAATAAATTATTCCAATAAATCCACAAAATACATTCCTAAAGCGACGGGTTCTTTAAAAAAACCCAAATTCTAGCATAAAAGTGGTAATAATAATAATACTCCTCCGCTCCGAATTGAACATCCACATTTTGACTTATCCAAAAATTAAGAAGAGTTGTTAGATTATGAGTAAGTTAGGTACACTAATATCCTTAAATATGGTAGGACCTATAAGTTATTGGAGTTTGCTTGTGTCATTAAATATAGGAGGTTAGTTATAAAAGTTTAAAAAGAAAACATATTTATTTTTAAAAAATAAACATTCATTCTAACACAAATTAAAATAGAAAGTCAACATTTAATTTGGGATGGAGAAATAATAAAATCCGGTGATGAATTTAGTTTCAGCATCAATGGGTCCTCTCCCACGTATCCTAAAAAACCATGTCCATGAATTTCCAAACATAAAAAAGAGAGCGAAAACAAATATCCTAAAAATATATATCACATGTAAGATACGTGACTAGGTTAACGGGATTTTGACAAAAAATTAGATGGATTTTTTTTAATGGAGGTCAAAAAAACATTCTGAGCCTTAAAAATCATAATAAAACGAATAGAACTTTAACGCAATATCAAAATACGAAATGACCAAAAACATTATTTTGCCACTAAAAATATGATATTTTAAAAAATGTTGAAGGTGATTGACCCGCGCCTTAAATTCGCCATTGTGTACATTCAATTCGGATCTTATGCAAAACAATTTTTTTTTCAATATATACGTAACACATCAGAACAAGTGTTTTGAGGCTTAAAAAAAGTATTCGGAGACTCAGAACAAGTGTTCCAAACGTTAAAATTAGAACATGTATTTGTTTTAAATTAATATTAACCGTTAAAATTTTAATCAAATTTATCCCGTTTCGCACTGGAGTCGTGGTGGTGTACACCATGATATAGGCCAATTGTATCGTATCGGACTAAGACCGTTTGAAGACGGATGGAAAAGTGGCAGCGTGACCGGCGGTGCCACCTGGTTTGGTTGACCAACGTGGTGGTGCAGACTGCAAAGCCAGAGAGTTTACCGCCCCCGTGCGTGACTGACCGAGACAGAAAGAGAGAGAGTGGAGTAGTGGTAAAGAAAAAGGTATGGCAGATAGAGAGAGAGAGAGTTAAATGAGAAATCACGTGCGGTCTACAAGTCAAAACACACAAGAGAGTAAGGGCCACTCCTATACTTGTCGGCCACGAAGGCATTACTCTCTATCTCTCTCCTCTTCTTATTGGGAATTGATCTGTTTTCTTCTACCTCCTTCCTTCTTGAGCCCTTAAAACGCGGGGGTCCTTTTTTTTTTAGTCCTCTGTCCTTCTTCTCCCCGGATTTACAAAATATGACAGAAAAAATATAAGGACAACAGTTTTGTCCGAGACCCAAGGGCAAAACGGAAGTGAGACTTCTGTCCTGGTTGACGTGGCATAATTCGAATGAGCGTTATGCCACGTCAGTCAGGACTCTTGACCCCAGAACAGAACTGGGAACTCTCAGAGAATTTGTCCAAAAATTGAAGGATTTTTTTATTTCTGAGAGAAAATACCAAGTGACAATTCCGTTCAGACCTGACTGTTTTTTTTCCTGAGACACTTGGGTCTTTTTACAACAAAACAATTCACTTAAGCATAATATTTACCAAAATACGTGTACAAAAATTACTTTGACGAAACCGACTTCATTAATAAAATAAGAACAGCGAAAAAAACAAATGGATCGTGTATGACATAAATAAAACAATTCGCTTGTAACAAGAATAAAACAAATGTATGGAATACAAAGTAAATCCTATCTACGGTCCCGATGGGGTGTATCTATGGGTCCTTCTCGGGTTAGTCCGGAGATAGTATGTGTTGCCGTCCCTGGTTCGCACAGCACTACCATGCTCCGTTTCATAGAATTCTGAACCTTCGGTGTCGATACGTATAGCCTCTTCAGGGGAATATTCCTAGAGCTGTGGAGTCTGCTGCAGGATCTGTGTCTGGTCTAATCCGAGGCTGTACGAGGGCGTCCCACCAAAATAGACTTCCGGCTGTCCCGATGGAAAAGTCCCCGCACCAGGATGACCCCCCGTTTCAATACCCGGAGAATAAGTGCCGATGATTTGAAATTGGTATTCATATTGGGGGGGTACATCACCCTGAGTCTCGATCTGAGTAGGAGACTAAGTCGGTACCTGCTTGGGACTGTCCCGGCTCACGGCCGCGCGACAAGATTTTCCTTATTTGCCTGGCGATTCCGACGAGTACCCCTGTCTCCCAACCGCAGCCCTACCCAAAACATGCTCCATCGGCTGTGTGGAAGGTTGCAGAACGACAGCTTCTACAACATCGGCAGCCCGCGATCGGCATGTCACCGACTTCCCTGCCGCTGCGAAGGCATCCTTAATCGTTTTGGCTGCCCAAGTGATAAGTGTCTTGTACTGCGTATTAGTTCGAGTGGCAGGCGTCTCGAACTCTTCTTGCATCACCCTGCACGACTCCTCATGTAACATAATATTAAAATTAGTATATTAAGAAAAAAAATATTAACAATGAAAAATAAACGAATAAAACTTACCAAAATGTCCTCTGCTGTAGCGGTGGGTTGAATACCAATCGGGAGTGGCCTGGGATCCCGATTTTGGGGGTTCGTCATACGGTGAAGTGTAATGCGATTGTACCAATCCATGTACTCGCGGGTTGATGCAATAACATTACCGAGGTCGGGAGCAGCGGCCTCCAGTGCATCAAAGCTTAAGTCACACAATTTAATGCATGCGTTGTGCTCGGTCTGCCAAATCTTTGTCGATATCGTCTTCACCGTGTGGAGGTCTCGACCATCGACAGTGCCCTTTGTCCCTCCCGGGATTGATACCACTTGGTGGAAGCCAAATTGATGCATAACCTTGTCTGGCATGTGGTACTCAACCATCTCGAAGCAGATGGGTAGCGTACGGGCTCGACACATCCTAAAGAAGTCTACATCCCGAGCCAGCCTCTGTGCATATACCGAATCAAGGTACGACATCTACATGAACTGCCAAAAAAGATAATTGTTAATGTAAAACAATTTAGTTAATAAAAAAAAAATACAAGAACATCGAAATTAACTCACCCCCTGTGTCTCTGTTATCAAATCAAACTGTTCGCGAAACACCAACAACTGAGATTTTGGGGCATTGCGGAAACTCTGGGGACATTCCACCTGGCCCCGTGAAGTCTACCGTCGGCGAGGATCTCATCTGGAATGTTGCCTCGGTTCGCCGGACGGTGAAATGAAATACGTTCCCACGCCCACAACTGGTCAAAACAAACAAAATCGATTATTAAATATTTAAATCACAAATTCACATTTAAATTTATATATATTGGACAAACCTGAATCAGCAAGAAACACCCGGTAATGTCCTTGGAATCAGCCATGCACGAGATGCACATCTAGCGGTACAAATGTGCGAGTAAACCGCTGGCCCAAGAAGTCGTGTCAAGCTCTAGGGGACCACTGAGGGTTAGAAGATAACGCATGTTCGCCCGGGCCCCCAACTTATCTGGGAAAAGGAAACTATCCATCAAGATGAAGATCAAAGCCCTAACCCTCTGCTGTACCTCGCAGTCGGTAACATCATGTCCTAGGGGCTCACTAATGTGGGCATAAACCTCTACCAGCTGCAAAGTGTTTCCCCTGATTGCAGCAACACTGGGTCGAAATCCTAAAAGCTCGAACACGCGATCAACCTATTGACCATTGGTGAAATTGTAACTGTCACCCCACGAGACTACCTGGCCCCTGGTAGGTAGTCCTAAAAGACATCCTACGTCCTCTAGTGTGATGGTCGCCTCACCGCAACGTAGGTGGAACGTATGGGCCTCCGGGCGCCATCTCTCAACTAATGCAGTCACGAGAGCGTGATCTACATTCATATTACCTAGTCTGCAGCATTCTCCAAAACCTGTTAGGTCTATTACTCTAGGGTTGGTTTCTCTAGTATACGCTACATAAAAGTTACTCAAACTTGTAAAAACCTTTAAAGGTTCATTCAGTGTCTCATCCCCATGCCATATTCTTAAAGATTTATGGGACGGTTGTTTGTTTAAAATGGTGAGATCAAAAGGACCGGACTAAAGATGAACGGGTACAACCATCTATACAAAAAAAAAAAAAAAAAAATATACATACAATTTAAAAGAAAAAACACATGTTATATCTCCAAATCTACTATTGCTCTAAATTTAAAATTCACAAATTACAAAATTGACATTTCACAAGTTCACTGATGCCCTAAAATCACAAATGCTCTAAGTGTAAATTCACACAATCACAACTTCACAATTGCCAGATTCACAATTCTACATTCATAAATTCACAAATTACCAAATTGACAAAATCTCTAAATTGATAATTGCCCTAATTTCACAAAATTCACAATATCAACAAATTATTTTGATTTCCTAAACATAAGTAGTATATTTATAGTTAAATTCAACACATAATTTTATATTTCCCCCAAAAAAATCAAATTAAAATTTGTTTTTTACCTCACAAATTGAGAGATGAAAGAGAAAGGAAGGTGTTGGAGGAAGGTGATCGAAGTAGCGGCGGAGCGGCGAGGGGAGAGGATGTTTTTGCCTTTGGGAATTTTGTTCGCGTGAAGGGAAGGAGAAGAGGAATGCTGGGATTTATTTCTGACTTCCGTCTTGGCCCTGGGACGGAAGTCACAAAAATGTTGTCCCATCTTTTTTTGCTGCCATGTTTTGTCCTTTCTGCTAAATCAGTGTCAGTCTAATGCAAACCTCCTCTCTCCCAGTCCGTCTAACCCTTGTGTGAAAATCGTTTGTTTTCATGTATGTCTCTATTTCTAATTATCCAACCAATCAAATTTTATTATGTGATATTTTTTCTAATTATATATACACATACAAATAGTGATTGTTTGGGGTACATGAAAGAGGACATATACTATAACAGATGAGTTTTTGCACCCTCACCCTTTCTCTTCAAGCGCGTGCGACAACTCAAAACCCCTTACCGAAGTTTTTATCTTTTGGTTTTTTTCTTTGGGTAAAATGTGCACACCCCTCAAATTTTCTCGATTTTGATTTTTGACTATGAAATAAAAAAAAATGCAAAATCTTTAATCCTGAACCTTTTTAAAGTATTAATGTTGCTCATTTCATCCAGTTTCGCTGTATGACCATATGGCTAAATTAAGAGGCATTTTAAAAGAAAAAAAAAGGTTTTAACTCTTAAAAAAAGCGCCAATGAGATGAAAAAAAATAATCTTCTGCATGCATCTTCAAAAGAATAATCAATAAACAAAATCGAGAAAAAATCAGTGGATATGGGCACTTTTTACCTTTTTTTTCTTTCCTCAAACTTTTCAAACCTTATGGGAATCGGGTAGCCCGAGTGGTAAGGCTACCCGAACGCGGAGCGGAGGTCCCGTGTTCGATTCCTATATCTCCCCATAATGGGGCAAATAATTCTCCTCCTTATTAGGCTTATCTTCCCTTCCCCGGCATGGGGCATGCTTCAATCTTCCCTATCTAGGGTGCTCTCCGCTCTTCCCCTTTGGGGCAATCGCCTTCGGGCGCTTAAAAAAAAAAAAAAAAAAAAAAATTTCAAACCTTAATCTAAGTTTTTCTCGACCTTCCCTTTTGTTCTCACTTTTGAATTCATTGATTGATGTCAATTTAGACTTAATTAGAAATAAACAAAATTATTTGAGTGTGTTCCTCTACTTGAATTTGGTTTTGGTTTGGATTTGGGTTTGCGTTTTGGCGGGAGAGGCTAAAAAGTGAGCGGGAAAATTCAAATTCAAATTTTTTTTTCAAATAATCGTTCTCAAAAATTTGGAATTGGAACATCTCCCGCCAATTTTAGAGGCCAAAATTTGAAGAAAAACGATTATTTGAAGAAAAAAATTTGAATTTGAATTTTTTCCGCCCACTTTTTAGCCTCTCCCGCCAAAACCCAAACCTAAACTCAAACCCAAACCAAAACTCAATCCAAGTAAAGCCCTAATGTCGCTATAATTTTGATGGGGGTTAAGGACTTTGTGTCCTGTTGTGAAAAAGGGTTGCAAAACAAATAAAAGGAAGCCCCATATATCCAATCAAAACGAACAAAAAAACAATAATAGAAGCCAAAAAAACCAAATTATCATAGTATTTTTTTTTTTTTATCCAAAACAAATTGTCATAGTAATGCCATGGGCACCACCACTTTGAGTCCCTCTGATAAGACCCCTGATTTGTCCCAAGGAAGATCCACCACCAACTCCCTCAAATCATCCATGTCCCTTTCACTTCTTCCCCATCTGCATGTTTCATTACCCCATTAGGATTTTGAATACATACATACTCCAGGGTGAAAATTCTCTATCCCCATTCCTCTCCACATCCCTGTCTCTAACCAATCAGAATTTACTATATAAATATTTTTTCCAATTATATATACAGAGGGTGAATTGTGATTGGTTGGGGACAGAGATGATGACAGGAACGGGGATAGATAATTTTTTGCCCATACTCCAAATGGTTTTACCAAAGGTCATGGTTCGGTTATAATGTTGAGACACGTTTCTTTTTTACAATGTTGATAATGATTGTTAATTTTCAATTATATGGTTGAAAAAGTTATTTTTAATTTGAAATAGTTATTCTAAAAAAATAGTCATTATTTTGATTGGAACAAATATAATTAATTTTATTTAAATTTAGCGTCATTGATCAATTAGCAAGTAGTGAGAACAAAAATGCATCAACGTCTTAACTTTAATCAAAGATCATATTACATCAGTAGAGTCAAAAGATACTTCATTCGTCCGAAATTAAATGTCTATGACATATTAATATTTGAATAAGAAAGTAGATATTCAATTTCAAACGAAAGTATATTTGATTTTGGAACATTTGTTTTTGTTTTGAATTTGTAAGAATTAAATTATTTGTAAATAAAATTATTAGTCACGGAATAAATTTCATATCGAACAAAACATTCTACAACTGCACTCTAAAATACTGTATTTTGGCATTACTTGGATTTTAATTTTTTTAAAAAAGATTTACATTTTTGTTGTACCCCGTGTTGATTGTTGCAAGTGAATTTATATATATGAAGTGGGGAGTTATTTCCTAAATTAAAAAAATATATATTTGGCGGTTAATTTTTTTACCAAACAAAAGTTTCTCAACTCGAGTAGATATTTGCATAATATTTTACCAAAAAGCAAAAAAGAGATACTTGCATAATAGAAGTTTTCTGCCAAAGTCAGTGGGCTGGGGCACACTGCACACATGGCAAAAAATCGTGTATGTTCCTATGTTTGTATCTAATCATTTACAATTCTCTACATGTATATATAATTGAAAGAAATATGCATATGACAAATTTTGAGTGGTATGTGCATGTATGCGAACATGTATGCGAACAAACGATTTCCACCCGGCACACATCTGGTGGGAGTAGAGAACTGGGGAAGGCAAATTACATACCCATTCTTGTGTCCAACCATTTATAATTTGCCATGTGTATATTTTTTCTAATTATATATATATACACATGATGAAGTGTGAGTAGTTGGACACATAAATTGGTACTCCCTTCATTCCCATTTAATTGTCGTTTAAGAGATTTATAGATATCCAAATTAAATGTCGTTTAAAGCTCTTTTATTGGTTGTCAACAATTTATTCCAATTATACCATCGACATTTCTTTTATTTGTTGCCTCTGCCATCCCTATTTTTTCCCTTTCTTTTCTTATTTTATAGAAGTGAGAGAGGGGTAATATTGAAACTTTGGGTGAAAATGACAAATTCCTTAATTTTTTAAAATTGTCTAAAGAGTCTTATATTTAAGAATGGAGGGAGTACATACTAATGTAATAAAATGATTATTCTAAAATATAAAAAGATTAATAAATATTTCTTAGTTTATCATACAATAGTATGTTCTTTTTTAAAATTAAATGAAAATAAATTCAATCTCACAATATACAGGTCGAATATCACAATAGCTACATTGCCAACTAATATGACAATTGTTGGCTTATCCTATGATAGTCGTGGATGAATCAAAGGCTCCTCCTTACTCTCAGTCCGGCTCCTGTGCAGAACGCCTTTAATTCAGTACGTGCGGGACACAATATGGGCCGTTGATTTCATTTTTTAAAAGGATCAATGGTTGAGATTTATTAGAGGAGAGAGAAAAGCTAAAAGGGTACATATGTAATTTTATTAGAGGAGAGAGAAAAGTTGCGGCTGAAAAGTTAAAAAGGTGGGTTACAGAGGAGAGAGAAAAGTTGCGGCTGAAAAAAGAACGCATGTTCTCTGTTAGAGAACACACGTTCTTGTATGTTTTTTATTAGAGAACGCACGTTCTCTCTCAGAGAACTCACGTTCTCTCTCAGAGAACGCACGTTCTCTGTCAATAAACACATTTTTTATTAGAGAACGCACATTTTTTATTAGTGAACGCATGTTCTTGATTATTGAACATGCGTTCTCGGTCAGTAAACACATGTTCTCTATTATAGAACGCACGTTTTTTATTATTGAACGCATGTTCTTGATTATTGAACACCCAGTTACAAGTAAAAAAGAGAAAAAGAGAGCTCAAAGTTTATCTCTAAAATACCCCTGTTTTTTATACAACCGTTGGATCAAACAGTACAAAAGTACAAAATCCAATGGCTGACAAGCAGTCCCGTATATACTGAATTTTCTTGTTCAGCACCTGAGCCAAGGTGCCTTACTCTAAGCTGCTAATGACCAAAGTCAAATATATGTTTCGGTCAAATCATCATTAGATCAACTCTTCCCTTTAAAGTGAAAATAATGTATTGAATTCCTAATAAAACTAAATCCGAATAATCTCTAGTATTCTCTTCCGATGAATGTATAATTGGATAGGAGCATGATTCTTATTCAGGGACGAAGTTTATTTTTGGGTACAAAAATGATTTTTTTTGCTTAATGTTTTGTAGGGCAAAAGGAAAAGTTTACTAGTACTCTTTTTTAAATAAATAAATTTTATAGGACAATTTATTTTTTTTAAAAATCTTGAGGACGGCGCTATTCTTTCCTCCTTGTTCTTATCCAAACTTAAAAGGCATGTTAGACTTAGGTATTACTTTAATTACTAAAGGAATAAAGATAAAACAAAATGTAAGAAGGAAGCAAAGATCAATAACTGGCAGCCCTTTCAATGTTCCCAAACTCAAAGGCAACAAATAAGCTTCTGATTATGTGAGGAAATGACTCTTTTGCTCAACTTAGTTATATTTTATGATTTTCTATTTCTCTAATTCGTATGCTCCAATATTCTTTAAATATAATCATTCCTAACAATTTTGTGCTTTGTGAAGTAGTTTATAGTACCCACCGTCCCAAATTATCTATTCAAATTTTATTTTTATTATATTTTAAATTAATTATCCACTTTCTAAACAAAGAGTTCTTTAATGATAATTTTTCCAATTTTACCCCTTACATTAAATGTTTGAGAGAGGATAATACAGAGATAAAAGAAGGTAGAATTAAATTGGATGCAACATTAAATAGTTTCATGTTTGACATTTTAAAATATTTTACTAAAGAATTTGATTAACTCTTGGAAAAATAAAAAGTAGATAGATAATTTGAAAGGATGGAGTATTTGGTATCATTTAATTTGGATTCCTAAATACAGTTTGACTATCAATTGTGTTTTGAAAGGACCTTAAACAGGTAAATAATCATATGTACTCGTGTGTGTAGTTATTCACGTGTCCAATCAATCATAATTTATTATGTGTATATATAATTTAAAAAAAATGATCACATGGCGAATACAGACGATTTTCACCCCCTAAACATAGATATGCTTGAGAGAAAATTACATTTTTACGTAATTTGAATGTCAATATCATGTATATTTGTACATTGAATTTTTAATTATTTAACACCGTATGGATAGGGATTTGATTCATAGTTCACTGAAACGCGTTTATATTAATTTAATGTGAAATGAAGGAATCATTTGTCGCGTAGTTTGAATCGATCAGCACAAATAATTCAAATTTAATTGTAGTTTAAGTTTCTCGGGATTCTTAGCTAGCAAGTGCTACAATGTTGTCCAAATACGACGTAAAAATGCCCGTCTTTTTATTTGTCATAATCACCCACAATTCACCACGTGAATGTGAATAATGACTATTGAAAAAATGAATTTGGAAGGAATATAAACATAATGAATACTGGGTGATTGAGACAGGCATGATGACATCATTTGGAGACAGATGATTCCTCCTAAATACATAAGCTAATTTGTCATTAATCACTATATAAAACTACTTATGTACTATATCTTTTGCTAATCTCGATGATAACATCATTTTCAACTAGCAGCACTACGGTCAACTTTGGACAAAAGAAATTCGAAATGAGTACCTTCATTTCATATTACCTTCAAATTAGGCCCCCATTGATTTTATATACTCCCTCCATTCCTAAATATAAGACTCTTTAGACAATTTGAGAAAATTAAGGAAGTTGTCATTTTCACCTAAACTTTCAATATTACCCCACCTTCCCTCTCTCTCACTAATACATCATAAAGAAAAGAAAGGAAAATGTTGAGGGTATAATTGAAATAAATTGTTGACAACTAATAAAAGAACCTTAAACGACAATTAATTTGCATACCTAGATATCTCCTAAACGACAATTAATAGGGAATGGAGGGAGTACATTGTAATTTACATATTAGGTTTATGCATTTGTGTACTGAAGTTCACATGCATTTGGAGATTAATTATCTTTAATGATTCCCTTATGTGGATATTTTTTATAGATAATTTTTAAGTTAATGAGGCTATGTAGAAAAGTCAGAGTTAATCACTATGAAAGTGAGTTAATAATAATATCTTTTGACAAATATATTACTTTTTTATTTAGTATTAGACATAATAATGTTTATTAATTTCTTATAATCTCTTCTAATAGTGTGACTTCTTTCATACTAGTAATAAATTAAAATAAATATTTAGATTTCAAATCAAATTTATTTTGTATACTAATTTTGGATTCTTAGCTGCCTACCATTAGTATTTATATAGCAAGTTTTGTAAACGTGAACTCTTTGCTGTTGAAGAATACTATATAAGTTCGACTCAAAGTCAAGAGATTGGCAGTCCTAGTGGGGGAGCACTCTGCTTGGGACTGGAAGGTCCCAGGTTCGACACCCCCCTCCCCTCCCCGAATAAAAAAAAAAAAAAAGTTTGACTCAAAAAAGAAAAGAAAAGAAAAGAAAAAGGAATACTATATATGAGTATCAGAGCCACTTCTGAAGCTAATTTAATAAGATAGTAGCTATTAATAAATTCAAGATATACAGTGACTTTCAAGAAACTATTTATCATCTTATTAAAAATGCCTTTTGAAAATTGATTATGAAAGATGGCTATAATGAAAATGTCGACTGAACCTCGTATGAATACTTTTAGACAAATTCTTCAATCATGAGACTTTCCATTATATAAACAAAAACAAAATGTTGGATATATGAAAATCTTGGCAAGGTTAAATTATTCCCAGAGATATAGTAAAAGAGTCAATTGTAAGAATTTAATACGTCATTATAAATATTAAGTGTTCAAATTCTATTGTTGAGAATAATATTAGTAAAAAATCTGTAAAAACAACGCTTGTAAACAACCTATGATCAAAAGGGCATGTGAAGATTCATGGTGGTTAGATCGAATCCATCCAAACTTTTCTATGAAAAAAGAATAAAAATAAAAAGATATAGTAGAAAAGTTACTTGGGATCTTTCCATTTCCATTCCACATATGTTTATTTTTTTACTATTATATTAATTTATCATAATATATTATATAAAGACCAATCAAATGCTTATTCACTAATAAACTAATTTAACTATGTGGATGTAGTTTTTTTTTTTTTTTTTGCTAAATAAAGATTTACCCATCAATCATAAAATAGCCAAAGCCAGTACAATCAAAAGATAAAACGCAATTACAAGAAAAATAAAAGTTATACAATGGTGTAAACACCATGATAACAGATAAAAGTCCACACCCCGGACCGGGTAAACAACACAAAAAATGCTAAAAAAAATAAATACATGATAAAACTATTCGCAACAGCTTCTCCGATATCCTGGAACAGCAGTAGCAAGCTCAGTCTCATCACATTTCTTAGAAGTCAAACAATCTACGTGACCATGGTTAACACACACACACACACACACATATATATATATATATATATATATATATATATATATATATATATATATATATTCATGGAAAACTAGGACCAACTAAAACAGTTATGTGGTTGGTCAAATACTTAAAATTTAAATATGAGATCGTTTATGCTGTTAACTTATCACTAGATTATTTATGTGGCAAGCATGGCTTTTTTTTTTTTTTTGGAAAAAGAAAATCCAAAATTTTAAATTAATAGTATTTTTTAATCTTTTTGGATCAGAGGTACATCTTTCTTGTGGAAGAAAACATGCTCAAACTCGTAAGAAGAATTAAGTGACTGCCTTGATTAATAATTTTAAAAAAATGTAGAAACTGGAAATCATATACTCATTAATTATGTCCCAAATTAAATGTACATTTTCAGTTTTATTTTATCCTAAAATAAATGTCCAATATTTATTTTAATTTGTCCCAAAATAAATATCCACTGTTTTAGGATGGATATGATTTCTCTCTAAACTCTAATAAATGTTACTTAGCATTCAAAAGATGAGAGAAATGAAGGGCATTACAAGACCAGCGCTAGCAAGTTGATAGCATTGTGACAACCTTACGCAACTTAATTAATTTAATAACACAGTCTTACGGCATGGATTCCATTGTTTAACGTTAAAATCTTAATCAAATCTAATGAAGGACACAAAAAGTTAAAGAACATTAATAATGGAGACTATACGTTCGATAATGAGAAGCACAAGTGGTTAGCATTTGATAATGACTTTTTTTGGTCGTTTATGGTTCACCATTTTTTCTTTTCTTCTAGTAGTGTTCAATAGCCATGTTGAGGACATCATTAGGGAATGGTGGATATTTTGTTTTTTATTTTAAAAATTGAGGGGAGGAATTCGATTCCTAAAACGAGGGTCGAATGTTATACAAAATTGCTAGCTACTCTTTTAGATGTAGACTGAAAATGTGGATTAAGATTTCACTTCAACTGTCTATTACTCTCTCTATTTCTTAATATAAGATTTTCAGGATATGTAGTGAATGTTAATCAAGTAGTAGTAAAAAACAAGGTATTTTGTTAGTCAAAATATAAATATTACATTCTTAACTAGATTTGTACACCACTAATTATATTTACGAGAGTAATATTGATATTTTAATAAAAAAATATTTTAATTTTTGTTCCTTAATTTTCTCTACATGTCCTAAAAATCTTATATTAAGGAATGAAGTTAATTCTTTTTATGTGAATCTAATTGTCCAAAAACAAAATCGTAAGTTGTGATCCTTTAAACAAATTCCGGATTTGAGACCCTTAATTTCTTTAATATATGAGTCTTTTAAGGACAAGCATCCGTTTTCTTTTTGAAGAAGGAAAAAGGTTAAATATCCCCTTACCCTATACTATAAAATAGGTCAAGCTTCCCTTTTATTTACGGTCTATTCTGTCATGACCAGGTCCTTTGGACCATGCGGTGCAGATTTGGCCACATCACTGCATTTCCTTCTCTCTCTTCATTCTGCAGGGATGTGGCCAAATCTGAACCACATGGTACACATGAACCCGGTCTATATCAGATATTTCCTTTATTTACTGAGGCAAATTTGGATAGAAAAGAGTTTGAGTAGATGAAAATCCATCTTGCTTTTGTTTTACTTTCTAGTGAAAAAAAAAAGTAAAAACAAAAGAAAGAAAGAAGAGCAGCATAATCAGCTACTACCTATGTCCCAAATGGTTGGTAACATTTCAGATAATTACACATCTATCGTGTTTTTTAGCTTCAGAAACTCAGGATACTTTTTTTAAGACGTTCCGTACGTACTGAAAAATGTTGTTCCACACAGAATTCGGACAGCTAATCGAGGGTGTTGGTTTAGATTTTATTTTCTTTAATTCTTGAATCTGAATTAAATAAGTGAAGTATTCTAAATTTTCGACACTTGCTCCCATTCGAGCATTCTTTCTTGAAGAGAGATAAATCCGAACTCATTGAATATTAGTATTGACAAATATAATTAATTATAAGCATCAGTTACAAGATTAATGAATTAAGAGATGGTAAAAAGAAAAAAAAAATAGAAACTAGCATAGGTGCTTGTGGGACGAGGGAGTGGTTAGAGAATGACAAGCCGTGCGAAAATGATTGCTTCCTTCACCATCTCACTTTTTTTTTTGGGTAACAAAAAGATATAACTTACTTAGTCTCATTAACACATAGAGGTAGAAATTTGAGACCGAATTCGATTCTACGAATTCGAATCGAATTTCACATGTACTACTGACCTTTTTCGAACCGAATTCGAGTTTACCGAATTCGAATTGACTGAATTAGCGAGTCGAATTCGGTAAATTTACCGAGTACCGAATTAGAGAATACATAGAAAGAAGAAAAAGAAAACAGAGGCTTACTGGAGGGAGTTTTGGGGCGGTGTCAATGGAGAAGAGGAAGAAGAGGAAGAAAAAGGGGAGTAATCTAGTGTGGGTGACATTTTTTGTTAGAAGTAGGGATTTAGGAGAGTATTTATAGTGTATTTATTTTAGTATTATACTATTATTTATTAAAATATTTTTTGAATTGAATTGGGTATTACCGAATTCACCAAAACTCATATACCGAATTCGAATTGAATTGAAAACTTGAGTCGGTATGATCCGAATTACCGAATTGGTCCGAATTACCGAATTCGATTTACCGAATTCAAATCGAATTCGGTCGGTAAATCGGTTTTTACCGAATTTGCTCACCCCCTACATAGAGGTTCCACATAATTACAAATAAGTCTCGGAATATAAGTCTTATGGACATCCCCTACCACTAATTGTCTAACAAAATGAGGAATATAATGAAATAAAATTAAATTAGTAGACAAAAAAGTTCCTCCAGCTTTGGCCAATCTATCTGCGCACGTATTGGCCTCCTTGTAGATATGAGATGGGACGACCGCCCCTAAGATTTTTAAAATTCTACTAGATATAGTAAATTTTATATGTAGTTCGGAATATTTGATCAAATTAGCCCCCAAACATTTTTTTTGCAGTTTTTTATATGTCGTTCGGCATACTGTTACAGTTTTTCGTCCCCAAAATAAAAGTTTTGCCTTCGTCCCTGAATATGAGTCAGGCTACTCTCCGGTATCCTCCTGAGAAACTCCCTGCATTCAAGAATAAGAGGAGATAAAGGGTGAATATCAATATTAGCATTTTGTATGAGATCAATAACATTGCTTGTTATCCTCCCTCAACATCTCTGTCTACACATAAACATGGTATAGATTTGACAATGAAAATAACAAGTTTATTATGTACTTTTTCTCTTTCGTAGAAAAATTAAATATATATTATTATTATTATTCTTTATTGATATAAGTATATTTATTTCGTATTCACCCAAAAAAATTATAATTGTTGATAATAACTGTAAAATAAAACATTTAGACCATATATTTGCTTTTTAAATGGCTTGTGCAATCTTTTCCCACTTGAGGTATTTTTTGAGTGATTAAAAGTTAGGCCGAATGCCATTTTTAGCATGATATCAAAGCCACATAATTTGATGTTGATCCCTTATTATTGTTTACGGTCCAGATGTCCATCTCTGACCTTGAAGGAGTGTGTTAAAGATTCCCTATCGAATAGTTTGTTTGCATAGTTGCTTTTTATATGCCTTTGGCAATTCTCTCACTTGAAGTACCTTATGGGAGATTGTGTTATGTCGAAATTCATTTTGAACGCTGTAATAACTGCATAATATATAGTATAGTTGTTGATAACAAAAAAAAATTGTAATACTATTACGCAATGCTGATATTTTTCTTCTTTAACGTTTGTTCTTCTTTTGACCATTTTTGTCTCTGGTCTTCTGTTGTGCTCATTTTGTGTCTGAACTTCTGTCTCAATAACAAGTTGGCAACTATTAGTTTTTCTTTCTAAAAAATAAGGAAAATGGTGGAACATTGAAAAAGAAAATGTGACACTTCATAATTATATACAAATATGACAGGGAATATGATAGGAAATGCAACGAAAGATCCCTTGTGCATGAAATATATAATACAGTTAACAGAGTTGACATAATTAGTAAAATATGCGTAATATAATCGTATTTTTTATTTAGTAAAGATGTAATGTAATCTCATACTTTCAACCAGGATCAATCTTCTCCAAAGATATATAATCTCCTGCACTCATTTAGATGGCTGCCGCAAGTTATATATAATAATAATAAAAAAAAGAGATAATCCAATATTGTATTATTAGATATTTTTTTAATTATATTATTAGATGGTTAATTATGAGGAAAGAGAAGTCATTGATGTATATATTTGCTTTGGATTGGTTTGAGGAGGGAGGAATATGCCTAGGGATAGTTCTGATATGAATCAGATTAATTTGATCATGTGATTCAGAATTGGCCATTTCACTATAAAATGAGGAGAGAGACAATTATGCGATTATGCGGCTAATTCTGGACCATAAGGTCCATGTGGACCTAGTCTATATCAGAAAAATCATATGCCTAGGGAAACCGGTAACTTGGCCCAATTTCATCGACCATAGAAAAATTACTCTTATACCCTAAAGGTAAGGCCCAAATCTAGGCTAGATGGTGCAACCCATCAGTGAGGTAATTTACGAATTTTTTTTAGGCTTAGGTAACAATTTTGTTATGGACCACTACACTGGGAGCCCAGTGTTTATTCTCCAACCACTCTTTATTACTTTGACATAAAGTTTTTTCAATCTCCTTATTTATTTATTTTTTATTTTTTTGATGAACTTTTTTCAATCTCCTTATATCTCTTACAACCTTATTCCTCTACCCTTTCATCATCTTATCTTCTAATATGTCCGATTAAACTAACGCAAACGATTCCATCATCTTATCTTCAAATGATTCTACTCATATCTTCTATCTGATGATTTTATTTTTTACTATATTATTTCTTATATGCCCATGTACATAATATTATCTTATTCTATATTAAAGACTAGAATTAGTTAAGCATAAAATATGAAAACAATACTCTTCATTTTCTTCTTTCTTAATTTATGGGAAAAAGAAGGGTAAAAACCATATATACAGATGAAGTCTAATGATACATTAAAGTCAAATGAATATTTTAAAGGGCAAAAAATTCTCTGTCCCCGTTCCTATCATCATTTCTGTCCCCAACCAATCAAAATTCACCCTGTGTGTATATATAATTGAAAAAAATATTTATATAATAAATTTTGATTGGTTGAGGACAAGAATGGGGAAGAGGATTTTCACCCGTTTTAAAGAAGACAATGAAAAGCTAGGTACTATAGGGCTTAATTATTTCCCTCATAAAGAAAGATCATAACATTATTTCTTTTTCCAAAATTCATAATAAAGTATCAGTCTTTTCCACCTTTAGTTGAGTCATTTAGTATTTTCCCGGGTATAAATACATACTCCATCCATTTGAAATTAATTATTACTTTAGGCAGTGCACTGTTATTAAGTAAATAAACATTTAATAATATTAACCTTCTCTTAAAAACTCCAAATTTAACTCTAACCATATTTTCCTACTACTAGAATATGAATAAATTTTAAAAAAACTTGACAAATAATTAGAAACTAAAACGTAAGTATATCGAAGCAACAATCAATTTCACACAAAGGTACTATCTTCATTACATAATATAAGTCGATTATAACATTTAGCGAAAATTGAGATAAAAAAAAAAAGATATGTTTGATTTAAAAACACCTTTTTTTTTGTTTCGTTGCTTTTCTTTACATGTATTGGAACTGGCTATTTAAAATTACATAATTAATTAAGAAGTGTCTAATTAGTATTTAGTACATTTACTTAATTAGTTTCTACCTAACATATAGTAGTCACCTAAATAGTATGTAATTCTTATAATTGGTAGTTAACTAATATAGTGTAGGAACACATGTATAAATACTTATGTACTAGTTCTTTATTTTGTAAGAGTGAAATATATATTTTCCATTCAATCTTTTATGGTATCAGAGTGATCGTAAAAAATCGATCCTGAGAGAAACAAAGAGTTGGGTTAGAAAAAAAAAATCACTAACCCGATATAGCGCAGAAAATCGTTGACAACGGATCATCTCCATTGAAGTGAACTCCTTCTACTTTTAACTAAATTACAAAATCACCAATTTTTATCTCCTAGACCAATATGTTGGAGACAAGTATTGTCATTGACACCACCGCGCATTGAGCGAGCTACTTAAAACCAGCGCAAGACGCGACCTATTTGGTGCAGCAAACAACTACCACCACTTTGGACAGAGTGCAATTGAGAAAATTGGCTCTAGAAATAGCCGAAATACTCAAAGAGAATAAAGCTGCAACATTCCACACCACTGCTAAAATTGTTGTCTTTTATTCTTTCCTATAGATTCTTGATAGAGTGCCTCTCATCACATTACTTGCGAGAAAAATAAATTGGAAAACTTGCAAATCTTGTAATTCCTATTAGCATCAGTTTGCCTGATGAGAAACGTATTTGGGCACAACAGTATAGTATAGTGACTCTAAACTCCAATATTTGTCTCGATAAAGTCCTGTATATGCAACAATTCTCGTGCAATTTATTTTCTATCTCTCAATTAACACGAGAATTATAATGTTGTGTCACCTAATTTGACGAGTATTGTGTTGTGCAGTACATAATACAGGAGATGCTAATTGAGGAAGGTAAGCACTACAAGAAAAATGATATTTAGTTACGACGAAAGTCATCACTGTAAGGTCGATTTTAGGTCACGATTATCGCTTGTGACCATTTTTTGAAGTCGTCACTTGCCGTCACAAATACCTCCATCACTGATGAAATGGTGACGACATTTTGTGATTGGTTACAATTACTCAATGCTTCTGTGACCAAATTCTCGACACCAAAAACTTTTCAATAAGTGACAAAAAAAATGGTCACAATAAATATAAATATGTGTGACAATAGTTTTGACACAAAAAATTGAATTGTGACGAATTAAGTCGTCACAATATTTATATTTAAGCTAAGTGAGGGGCATCTATCGTCTCAAAGGCGTGACTCACCAAGGAGAAATAATGACGGATGTCCGTTCAGAAGAAAGTTGACAACTGTGGCACCGAATACTCGGGCACCCATCTTTTGGTACTTTATCTAATATTCTTGTTTTGTTAAAACTCTCAAACGATAAATTCATACATTGTGATGTTTACCATCCTGTCAAAGATTCTATATTATATTTTCCCGTTAGTCATAATAAGGATAAACGTCATTTCGAACTAATACACTGTGATTTATGGGGTAAATATCAAACGCCCTCCTTGACTGAGTCACATTATTTTCTTTGTTTGGTGGATGACTTTTCTAGGTGTGCTTGAGTTTATCTCCTTATGAAAAAATTGAAACAAAGAAAGTTTATTTGTTTTCATAATATGGTCTCTACCCAGTTTCAAGGAGTTATCAAACGAGTTATGAGTGATAATGGAACCGTATTTTTAAGTCTTAGAGATTTTTCTCGTAAATCGGCATCCTTCACGAAACATCTTGTGTCGACACCCCTCAACAAAACGGGAAGGTAGAAAGGAAAATAGACAAATTCTAAATGTCGAACGAGCCCTTCGTTCTGAGGTTCATCTACCTATTCGTTTTAGGGAGGGGGTGTGGGGGAAGTGCATTTTAACAGCAGGATATCTTGTCAATCACACTACTAGTAAATTACTAAATAATAAAACTCCTTTTAAAATTCTAGTTGGAAGACCACCTAAATTTGACCACCTTCGTGATTTTGGCAACACAAATCTTTCAAGAGATAAAAAAAAGGTGTATTTTTGTCGGATATCTTATGGGACAAAAGAGTTGAAAATTCTATGACCTATATTCTAGAAAATTATTTGTCTCTCAAGATATTCACTTTTATCAAGACATTTTTCCGTTTGCACCCTTGTCAAAAATCTTTCACCAACTTCAGAAAATATCCCAGAAAACATCATTGGATCAACTTCACCCATTCTCATCAGCCGAGCCAGGCTTGGATCAGCCCAGAAGCAAGACAACCTAGTCCAGGGACAAGCCCGGCCAGCCCAGAAACAAACCTGCCCAAGCCTCCAGCTTCTTGTCCAAGTACCAACCAATCAGGCATAGAAAGAAAAACAGCCCAAACAAATGCAATTGGGCCAGACCCTGCCGACACAGCCCAGTCCAGCCTAGCAAAACGAATCCCCACTTTTCGACCCACCTGTCGAGTCTAATTTCACATTCTCTTCCAGCCCAAACAATCCATCTTCGCAACCCATTATTAATCAGCTGCCTGGCCCGCTTATTTTCCCTTCTGGGCCTAGCGAACCATCCTTCAGTCCCGAGCCCAACAAGTCTCCACCTCCATCCCAAAGATTTAATCCTCTCGGCCCAACCTTCAAGCCCACAGAATTTTCTTTAAATCTAGCCTACTTTCTTTTTCCAGTGGCAATCACAGTAGCCTTTCCCCACACTCGTTTGTTTATTTTTTTTAAGCCCGAAAGGGCGTTGCCACCGAGGGGGAGAGAACGGAGAGTACCCTAGAAAGGTCGATTAAAGCACGCCCCATGCCCGGGGAGGGTATTGCCTCTCCAGAGGAGGAGGAGGAGGAGGAGGACGCCTCACCAGAGGAGGAGATTATTATCCCAATAAAGGGGAGATACGGGAATCGAACACGAGTCGAAGCTTTACCACTTGGGCTACACGATTCCCATCCCCACACTCGTTTGTTAATTCTCCAAATTCTCCAAATTCAAGGGGAGCTCCTGCAAATAGCTCCCCACTTTAAGTCTGGTTTCACATCAAGATGTTCCGCTTCGACGGTCCATATGAGACACTCAACCTTTTATTCGTCTTCAAGATTATGTTTACAACACCATTGTCCCCTCGGCTCACCTTTCTCAAACAGTTTCTTCAGGTACGATGTATCCACTACAAAATTACTTATCTTATGACAACTTGTTTACTTCTTGTAAAAGTTACTTGGCTTCTCTATCCCGTTATTCCGAACTTCGCAGCTATGTGGAAGCCGTTTGTTCTCTTATGTGGCGGGATTCTATGACAGCCAAAATGCGCGCCCTTGAGAGTAATAACACTTGAGTTTAAGCACAATTACCTCCCGAAATAAGCATGTTTCCATCCGTTGAGTCTATAAATTGAAATTTCGGGCTAATGGTTCTCTAGAACGTCCTAAATCTTGCATGGTGGTACAAGGTTACTCTCAGATCGAGGGGGAGAATTTCACTGAGATTTTTGCTCAGGTTTCCAAAATGACCACAATTCGATGTCTTTTAGCTTTGGCAGTTTCCAAAAATTGGAGCATCTTCCAGTTAGCCGCCAACAATGCATTCCTTCATGGTGATCTCATAGAGGATATTTACATGGAACACCCACATGGATTTCCTCCACTTTGACCAAATATTTATTGCAAACTCAAGAAGTCCATATATGGGTTGAAATAAGACGAAATAAAATGGTTTGGTAAACTCATCTTAGAGCTTTCCAAATTTGGTTTAGGCAGACTGCAACATAACCTACTTTATTCATCTATTAGAGAGGTAATATCTTGGTTGTAATCCTTGTTTATGTTGACGATATTATTCTCACAGAAAACAACCTTAAAACATGTCGAGAAGTAAAAATGTACTTGGGTTTAAAATTTACATTTAAAGATCTTGGAGTCCTCAAGTACATTTTAGCCATATAAGTAGTACATTCTCCCAAATGTCTGTCTTTGTGTCAAAGAAAGTATGTTGTTGACATTCTAACATAATGTGGTTTATCTGGTTCACGGCAATATTCTACACCAATGAAGACACAACTCAAGTTGACAACTACAGACGATAGTGGGAAGTTAATCAGAAATTCATGACGACATATGCGATTACTAGCAATGGCAAGTGGGTTAACCCGACGAGTTCGGGGTGAGTCGGTGAACAGTGGCGGGGCGAGGCGGGGCGGGGTTGACCAGTCAACGGGTCAATGTGGGTTGGGTCCAAAAATGAATATGACAAACCCACCTCGTCCCGCTTGGAAAACCCGTCAAAAGTGGGCCGAGTCACGGGTTAACCCGGTGGGTTGTGTGGGTCGGTTGGGTTTGGCGAGTTTGACGGGTTTGGCGGGTTGGGAGTTTTTTGTATTTTTTTTTTTTTTTTTGAGTATAATTTAGACATAAATATAGATCACCTTGTAGTGGTGGGGGGTTTGGCATGGACCCCTACCGGTTTTATTAATAACAAAAATTGTGTTACATAGGAGAGGGACTTATGGCATAAATCTCCCACATCAAATTACATTACACTATCTAATATTACTAAGTACTAAACTTAAATGAAAAATACATAATAAAATAAACATTACAATTTAAAATGAAAATTGCATAATAAAATAAACATTACAATTTAAAATACTTTAACCGCTTGCACAAATTCGCCTCTTAAATCAATTTAGAAAATAGATTAATATATGATAGAGTGAGATTGGTGTGAGTTTGAGGGGATTTTAGGGGTGTATTTATAGGATATATTTGAGGTTTAAAATATAATTAAAATAATTAAAAATAAATAAACTAGCCGTTTTTTTTACTGGCAATGGCCAAAAAAAAAAAATATTCGTTTTGTTCTCTAACGGATATATAATTTTGATGTATCAGTAAATGTGTGTGTGCAATCAGTGTGTGTGACTGTGTGTCCAGCTTGGTTAAGGTAGGTACTACTAGTTAACTTAATGGTTTCCTAGTAGTGTTTGAATAAATAAATAAATAAAAAATGGTTTCCTAGTAGTAGGAGTAGGAAGTGGCCAAGTGGGTTTGTAGAGTTGTAGCTTACATAATAGGGTCAGTAGGGTGGGCTGGGGTAATATGGGTTATGTGGGTTGGGGTGGGGTTATATGGGTTTAAATGGTGCGGGTTTAAACGGGTTGGGGAAACGAGGCGAGGCGGGTTGTGGGTTTTAAACGGGGCGAGGCGGGCTGGGTCAATTTTTCTTGGGTGTACAACCCACCCCGCCTCGTTTGTAAAACCCACTTAACCCGTGGGTCATAACGGGTTTAGGCGGGTTCAAATGTGGGCCGAGTTAAACGGGGCGGGGCGGGGCGGGTCGCGGGTGGGCTAAACCCACTTGTCATTGCTAGCGATTACACAACTCAAGTTGACAACTAAAGATGATAGTTGAAGCGATTACTTTATCTCACCATTACGAGGCCGGGCATCACTTATGCAGTCCATAACCTTAGTCAATTCATGCAAAATCCAAGGGAAAGACATTATGACGTTGCACTATGAGTTGTTCGTTATATTAAGGGCAATTCGGGAAGAGGAATTTTTCTGCCTAGAAACAATCCTAATGCAAGACTATTGGCTTATTATGATTCTGATTTGCTCGTTTGCCCCACAACCAGGAGGTCTGTTACAGGGTACTTTGTCCAATTAGGAAATGCACATATTTCCTGGTGATCCAAGAAGCAACAAGTTGTCTCTCGATCTTCAGCTGAAGACGAATACAAAGTTATGACCAATGCAACAAGTGAGCAAGTTTGGTTAAGAGAGTTATTCAAATCTCTTGGAGGCACTTTGGGGCCCGCTAAGTTGTATTGTGATAGTTAGTCAGCGCTCTACATTGCAGTCGATACAATCTTTTATGAAAGAACTAAGCATATCGAGATCGTTCGACAAAATGTTCAAGATGGGACACTTGTTACTTGTCATGTGGGAACAAATGAGCAACTCGCCGATGTGTTAACCAAAGTTTTGATTTAAGAGCAGTTTAGTTATCTAGTTAGCAAGTTAAGTGTTCATGATATTCGCACACCAACTTGAGAGGGAGTATATTGTAAGATGCTATTTAGAATTACCTAATTAATTAGTTAGTATTTAGGGCATGTACTTAATTAGTTTCTACCAAATGGATAATAGTTACCTAAATAGTGTGTAGTATAGTATAATTGATAGTTAACTAATGTTGGAACACATGTATAAATACTCATTTACTAGTTCTTTATATTCTACAAATGAAATATATATTTTCCCTTCATATATTTTAAGATGTGCTAAACATGGAGGGAGTATTTATTAGAGATAGACCAAATGGTGTATTTAGTCCTGTAACTATTTTTGTTTGGCGTGCTTGGTCCCTAATGATCGTTAGCACCCTTTTAGACCCCCATTCAATTTACAAGCAAAACAATAGGTCCTTCCATTAATTTTTTCAAATTTTGGATGTCCGTTAACTAAGACAGGTCCACAAATAATGGGTAAAATAAGAACTTCACACTTAAAAATTCTCCAAACTTTTCTTCTTCTTTTTTTTTAAATTTTTTTTCTTCTTCTTTCTTCTCTTCCTCCACATTCTCTCCGTCAACTCCTTCCCACCATCCCGCCCACCTGCACCCTCTCCCAACTACCCAGATACCGGTAGTGCCATCACCCCCTTCTACGAGGGCTCGTCCGAATCGAGAAGACAAATTTAAGAACCCAATTGATATTTTCTTTGATTAATTTCTCAACCTAATTGCAACCTTCTCAATATGAACCTAATTAGTCTACCAAATTCGATTTTTGTTGTCTATTACAGAAGCTGGAATTGTCTATGGGGGTTAGAGGACATTGAGAATGATGAGAAATCATATGCGGATCCTTCAAAGAATGATGAGGTTTTGGTAATGTCTAAAAGGAGATCTAGGAGTCAAGCTCTAACATCACATCACTCATTTTGGAGACCCAAAATACTCAAAAGAATGAGAACTATCATCAACTTGGATTAACATTAATTTCAGCTTTGAGACAGTTTGGTCTAACGGTCATAACCTTCGATCCGGGAATCCAATAGAGCTCATTTCACATGCTATGGAAAGATAAGAGGCAGATCTACAACTTTCATGAGAACACAAGATCATATTCTGCCTGTATGAAGTCCAAAATTGTCGTGCAAGTTACTACATCATGCTGTCTAGATTTTGGGCGAGAATTAATTTTGTTTTTCCAAGTTTAATTATTTATTTAATTTCCAGCCTTTTAGTATTTTATTATTATTATTAGTTATATGAACTTCCTCAAATAAATGACATGTGGTCCAAGTAGTTGTTTAGTTTAAGGAAGTTACTTATTTACTAGTTTACTTAGGATTCTATTTTATTTCATAGTTTTATTATGAACGTTTAATTAAGTTTTATCACTAGTATATGCTAAAAGGGAATTTAGGTCATATTCTGTTTAATTCCATTCAATTCTGACATTAAAATATAGTTTAGCCAAACAAAAGTAATCGAGATTCCATTTTGCCTTTGCCTTCTAAACACTGGAATGGAAAGATGATTACGAAGTCATTATGGGTGGAAATCGATTTTGCCCTGGAAAAAGGATTACATTCCATTCCAGCATTACAAACGTGCTGTAAATACTTTCTGGTCTTGGAATGGAATATGTGGTTTTTTGTGGATATATTTTGTATATCTGATTAGCCAAAAAGATTACGACTTATGGAGATAATGTAGTCTACGTGGAGATGTGGGATTCTAAAAAGGAGCTTTGTGGAAATTCCCATTTTATGGAAGCTTGATTTATTTGTCTTTTGTTAACCACAGTTTTTGCTGAGTCAAAATTTAATCCTCCTTATTCCCTTTTTCCTGAAGTAGTATTATTGCATATGAATCTTTTCTACCCATTTGGTGTTCTATTTCTTATACCACTAATAAAAAAAATTAAAATGTGTAAATTTTTTAATTAAAAAATTTATAACCTAACATAAATAGTTAAAACCTTAGAGAAAAAGTAAACAAGTGACAATTATCTATTCTTGGAACCGGGAATGAGACACATAATTTGGATAGAGGATTTTTTTGCTGAGGATGAGTAAATTTCTTCTGCCTTTTGAATTTGGGACCTTTTCAATTTTTTAATTAATATTAGGTAGGGATGTCAAACTCGTTGCTTAATATTAGGAGTGTTGCTGACTCTGATCAACCCAAACCAATCTAAATCGATTTTTTAGTTTGAGCAGTGTATTTGATTGATTTCTGTTTGTGTTAAATTAAAATCGAACTTTTTATTTGGTTTAAAAAAATTATAATCTAAAACTGAACCAAACCAAACCAAACCAACCCCCCAACACACACACATATATATATATATATATATATATATATATATATATATATATATATATATATATATATATATATATTAAAGAATTCATTTACAATAAAATATATTTAACTACTTATTTATATCTACTGACAAATAAGTTCTTTAAATGCTAAAGTAAGAGATTGAAGAGTTATCAGGTTGGTATATGATTTTATATTACTTGAAGCTTTTATTTTTATTTTGAACTAATAATAATGTATTTTTTTGCATTTTTTTCTCTTAGGATAATTTTTGCGTTACTTTTTTTGAAATTCAAAAATCAAGATCAAGAATTTGTTGTTATTTGATTTAACTTGTAAAAAAAATAGACATATTTATTTACGTTTTTAGCAATTAAGTAATTACATAAATAATTATTTTATTTTATTTTTACTTTATAATCAATATGTTTTGTATCTCACCGAAAGCATCGGTTTAAAATTTTGAATGGTTTGAATTGGTTTTAAAATTTTCAAAATGAATATTTCGCTTTGGTTTGAAATGTGTAAAATCGAACCAAACAGAACCATTCGGTTCGCTCAACAAAAAAAAATGGGAGTGTGCGCGTGCATGAACTGAGCGTTAGTCGAGTACGAGCATTGGCGGAGTCAGGGGAGTAAGTGCCCCCACAACCAAGTTTTTTCCAAAAAAAAAAAAAAAAATTATAATTTTAGTTTTGTTTTTATAATACCATTTTGAATCAATTTATGATTTAAAATTAGATTTTTTAATTCGTGAATTATAGGAATGACACCACTTATATCTAAACAATTTTGGTTAAAATTGTAACAAACTTAAGTGTGTAAGAGACTATAATATTTATAAGATTTCATCAAAAAGTTCATAATTACTAATAGATTATATAATATAAGATTTTATGAAGAAAAAAAAAATAGTCTATAAATTATAGTCTTATAGACTACAAGTGGCTTTTGACATTGACTTTTGAAAATGATGCAAATTTATGGGATTCAAGATTTAAGTTGAAATTTTTTTTATATTAATTACGGTTTATTAGACTATGTGGTGTGGACCGTGTAGTCAATATTCATTCACATTAATAATAAGCCCTCCATGTTTCTTCCAACTTCATCTCTAATACCCCTAATATTTCTAAATGGCCTTTTATTTTGGTCTAATCATACAAAAAAAGGTCTTTGGGAGCATTTTATTCAAGCTTGTTCTTTTTGGATTCATCAATCAAATATGATATATATTTTAATTTTCATAGTAAATATTTATTTTTTCTTCTCGAGAGTCATTCTCTTTAATGTGCTGACAATGAAAACTTTGTAACTTTGCCATTTTTTTTTAAGTCAGAGGACTTGGAGGTTTATGAAGCACTGATCAGTAGAGTGAAAAGGGTGAACAAAATATGAATAACTCTAGTCTATAAGATTTCATCAAATTTTTTTTTTTGGCTCCGCCAATGTTTAAATGCTTTTATGAATTTATTTTGTCAATGTTAATTGTGCCCCCCAAAAGAAAATTTCCTGCCTCCGCCATTGAGTATGAGCTTAATATTCAAACCAGATTCATATGTGAATCGAGCGCGAGCATGGACACCCTTAACCCGGTCATACCGAATAACATAATTAAAAATAGTATACCTTATATATATATATATATATAAAATTAAAAATGTATTTATATATACTTCGTCTTCCGTGTTCGCTTTGTCAAATTCAATAAGATTTTTATCAATTAAAATGATGATTAAACAGTAGATCAACATTTTATGAACAAGTAAGAAGGCTATCAATAAATTTGAAGTACAAGCAACATTTAGAAGCAAAAACATTTCACAAAAGACATTACTTTTAACTCTTTAAGATTCAACAATCTCTTTTACAGAAATTAAAATTGGAAAGCAGGAACATTTCACAAAGGACATTATTTTCAGCTCTAAGATTCAACAATCTCTTTTACAGAATTAACGAGCAATTTAGTTAAAACTGGATTAAAAAGATCGTATCCATGAAATCCTCCCTTCTCAAATTTACTCACCACTGAAACATCGAGTTCTTCTAATTTCTTCACAAGCTCCATTTGTCGATCGACCATTGGATCTCCATCGCAACCAGTCACCAAAATCTTCCATTTGAAAAGTTTGATTCGATCAAATACATCTATTTTAATGCTCGCAATTAAATTACAATACTCGTGATCTCGATCAGCACCGATTGGTAAAGATAAATCCCACATGACATCACTAACATGGGGTGGCAACACCTTATCATTTACCAATCTCAATTCCGAATCCAGCCTCTTCTCACCACCCAAAAAATGGATGATGTAATATCAAACCTTTGACTACCAAAGGCTTGAGATCTTCAGCACATAAAGCAACACGCAGGCCGATGTGAAAAAGACACATTTGCCCCTGCACTTGTGCCCATGAGAAAACACCTGGAAACGTCACCGTATTTTGTCAACCAATCATCGTTTGAATTCTTTATCCAATGCAGCACTTCCATGGAATCTTCATAGGCCGCGGGAAGCCGGTGCTCCGGCGCCAGACGATAATCAACAGAAACGACAAGTGCCGGGATCTCATTGGTTAATCCATTATATAGACCGTAAAACACGGCCGACGCCGCACTACATAAAACGAATCCTCCTCCATGAAAATAAACCACGATGGGCAATTTGGAATTCGGATCGGAATCGAATGATTTTCGGGGTACAAAGATCCGAACCGAAGTGTTATTGGATCGGTTTATGATTACGTCTTTGGTGAGATGAAAAGGGTTGTTAAGATCGGATGAGGAAGGGATCTCCGGTATCTTTGACGGTAACCTTGTGACGGAGCCGTCGGAATTCTTGGAGAATCCGATGTAGCCATATGGATCAACGTTTGGATCAATTGGTGCTATATTATCTGACATTTTTAATATGATCTCTCCGGTAATGTGATTTCAAGAAATGGCGTCCGGAGGAAATTACATGGAGAGGTAAATATAGAAAATCAATGGCTTTGCTAAGCCGTGACGGAGGTAGTGAGGTCCAGTGGGGTCAATTGACCCAGGGGAATTTTTTTTTAATTTTTTTTTAAAATTATATATTATATATTTTACTCCATTTAGATAATAAATATATAAATGACCCCACTAATAAAATAAACATTCTTAAAATTTTGATCAAACAGATAAAAATCTGTTCCGCACGTATGAAATAATTTTCGTTCCGCACTGGAGCAGTGGTGTTAACCATTCTTGTTGTTTCGAGAAGATATTTAACAAGTCGCTTTAAATATTGTAAAGATTTAAAAATACTTTTTGTTTCTAATCTTCTAGAAGATATTTAACAAGTTGCTCTCAATAAAAAATAGTCTTGTCTATCAGCTCTCAAGTCTCAATTTCTTTCCGCTTCGCGGGATACTTAACAAGTTGCTCTCAATAAAAAATAGTCTTGTCTCTCAGCTCTCAAGTCTCAATTCCTTCCCGCTACTTCCCGCGAGACATCTCATTCTCAATCATTTTTTAATGCTGCATATTGTTTGATAAAATACAAAAAAAAAAACTTGGGGAGGGGGTGCGAACTTGATAAAATACTCCAAATTACATATAAAATTTACTAAAATTTACCATATCTAGTAGTATTTTTAAAAATTTCGGGCGCCCTAGAATCGTCCCTGACCCCACTGATCTCAAGTCCTGGATCCGTCACTGTTGCTAAGGGATAGTTCTGATATAAATCAAGTCTACTGGATCATGTGGTTCAGAATTGGTTACACCACTACAAAATTAGGGGGAAAATAATTATGTGATAACGTGGTTAATTCTGAACCATAAATTCAATGTGAACTTGATTCATATCAGAAAAATTCTTTGGTAAGATATCAATATCAGTCAAATCTCCTATCACATTTTCCCCCATATTTTCTCTATTTTATAATAGATATTTGTTTCTAAGTAATTTAACATATATTAAGAAAGAAAATAAGAAAAAAAGATGAATTTTTTTATTTTTATACTTTTAAGTATCAATCATCATTTTATCTATATTCCATAATACGAGTAAAAACGTTTTTTGAAAGATATCTTAAAATTTGAAAAAGAACTTTTATTTGAGGAAGATGTAAAAAAAATTTAAAAAGATATAGATAGAATGTCAGTTTTTTTTAAAAAACGATATATATTTAAAACTTAAAAATAATGGTGAAACACTTAAGAAAGAGTGTAATATTTGATAAGTAATTACAAATAAGACATTAGATAAAAAAAGAATTTAGACAGAAGATTTTTTTCTATCAACGAATTAGATCTTCTATTCTATTTTTGTATGGTATTCTTTTTTTTAATTAAAAAAATGTATCTTATTCTCTGTTTTTTTCAAGTTGCTAATTAATATTTTGTTTCCTCTAAAAAATTTGACAATTTATAAATAATTACGAATAAGACAGAACTCCGGTATTATAAAATCATGCAATTTTGTTAGGCTAATTGGTGAAATTCGATCCCCAAAACAATTTACGATTGATGACTTGGGTCCCCCAATCAATTTTTTTTAGGTCCTCAAATAATTTTAGTAGTTTGCACCATGAGTCCTTCTATTCAAAAAATCCGCTAGTCAACGGTTAGTAAAAAAAAATTGAAAATTTTCACATTAATAACGAAGGGTAGTTTGGGGATTTTAAGCAGCGACCCACATTTTGAACCCGCCCCATTTTCATTACCCATTTCGTTTGCCCAAATCCCTTACCAAATTCCATAAAGAAATAATCCCTTATTTCTTTCTAAAAAACCTATCCCTCAAACGTTTGAAATCCTCAAAGACAAGAAGAGAAATTCTGAGCAAACACATGATTGTTTTAAGGCGAGGTTGCCTGAAAACACCCATGCTGATTGAAGATCAAAATATTCTTAGTGGAATGCTGAACTCCAAGACCGTCGACAAATACTTGAGGTACGGATTTCTGGTTTAAAATCTAATTTAGGGTTAGGGTTTTGATTGAAAGTTTTTTTTTTATGTAGTATACTATCGAAAGAGATTGGGGAGGAAAAGATGGCATCATTTTCAGTAGTGGATGCGTTGTGGTTCATATTTATGTTGTTGGTGCTAAACGAAATGCAAGAGTCATTACTTGGATGCAAAAGGGGAATTTCTTGTCAAAAAACTTTGTGATGATACCCATTGTGATGTGGTATGTAGATTTCTTCTTAATATTGTGGTATTTCACTATTAAATAGTACATTAATTTAATTTTTTTCAATTTTAGGGGTCATTGAAATCTTTTAATACTCTGTAATTTTAATGAGGAACTGGATTCATACAACCAATGCATGATTTTGTTAGAATCGCTTCAAGTTCTTGAACATCCATATGAGGCAGAAATAAGGAGTTTTGTGATTGATTTGCTGAAATCCGAGGGGAAGCTTGTTGACAAAGCTTATTTGAAAGAGATTTCATTGCTTGTTCCAAAGGTTCCCCAATAGTTGAATGGGGAAGATTGTGGAGTTTATTTATTATATTATGCATATTTATTCATCAATGGAGCACCACTACCCTTCAGCCATAGTAATGATTTCCCTTACTTTGTAAGTATAAATAAACTAGTTCTTTAAATTTGCTTTAATTTTTAAGTATATGGAATTGTACAATATTGATATTTAATTTATACTTTTGTAGATGAAGGCAGATTGGTTTACCTTTGATATGATCACTGCATTCAGACACTGGCTTCACATTTTGGGAGGAGATAGACATGAAAATGTTGATGTTGTTGAATTACCTGTGGAAGTAAAGTGTTCTGGTTTATCTTGTGTAGTTGACCCTACGACAAGTGATGCTGAAATTGTAGAATTGAATGAAGACCTTGAAAATGAGTTAGGTGACAAAGAGGAAGTGCTACCATTTTATGATGATCCAGAATATAATAATTTTGGAACTGAAGACCTGTTTGAGAATATTGTGGAGCCTTTGTTAGAGGACTTTGATGTCTCGGTGCAAAAAGAAGCATTGAAGAGATTGACATTCAAAGAGAATGAAGAAGTACTAGATGAATAAGGAACAAAGGCTGAGGGTTATGGAGCAAAATGATGAGATAAAAGGAACATTTGATGATTTAGCAGATTTAAATGAAGATGAATTGGATGTTCTTAATGCTTCTCCCAAAAAGACTAAGATGGGTGGTAGAAGAGGACCAAAGAATCAATGGATGGTACTTGCTTTTACTCCTGGTATGGGTGAGCCACATGCACCAGATTCACTAGAGGTTCTTGTTGAAAAAGATCACTGCTCAGATGATGATTTTTACAAGTTGGATCAAAGCTCTGAAGAGGAAGGTTCAAGTAAGAAAAGTTTGAAAAAATTCCGTGTTTTTAACATTGAAAGGGATGGTATGAAGAAAATAGCCAAGGCCTAGAAGTATGAAGAAAATGTCAAGGTAAAATTGTCAAGGGTTAGTACTAGTGCCAACACTTGTAGGAAATGTTTACAACCTGGACACAATGCTAGGAAATGTCCACTTGTTGGTGGTCCTGCAAACCAGAATAGGTGTACAAGATGTAAGGAACTGAGACATAACAAAAAGGGATGTAAAATAATCTTGGAAAATGATGTAGTCTCTGAGATTGGCATTGACTTGGTCAACAACTTGGACACTGACTTGGTAGATAATACACAAAGTGAGAGGGAAGCTGATATTCTTGAAGAGATACCATAGGTACTTTTATAATTACTTGTTTACAAATATTGTCAAGGTAACTGCTTATTTTCTTGTATTTTTGAAGGCAGCAGCTGCTGCAAAAACCTACTAGGTGCAGTTGGTGCTTAAAGATTGGCCACAATAGAGTCGGGTGCTCAGAGCCGGGTTCGTCGAGACCCCGTCAAATAAGCAAGTTTGATGTCATGTACAAGAAGGTGGATTGAAGATGGTTTGGGATTTTTTTTGTGCAACCCTTAGAACTTGCAAGTTGTTTTTTGAATTGGGTCTCCATTTTTTTGGACAAGTTAGAACTTGCTGGTTGTTAGGGATGCTAGTTTAGGCATGTTTACTGGATTTTTATGGCTGTGCCCATATGGTCGTTCAAATTTTTTGAACTTCAATGATATTCAAATGCCAAATATTTCTCCACTTCATTTTTAATTTCTCAATTCAACAATAAACAACATGAATGACATAAGAACAATTATTCATCTAGTATTACACTAAGCAGATATTTTCAAGACAACAAGAGAAATATTAAAACTCTGATACATTAGATTCAAAATAGTTCAAAACCTAACATAGCAACAACAGCCACATATGCCAAACAAATAGCAACGTTTACCTTTCACCATCCAAACCACCACCACAATCAAAATCAACCATGAAACAATCAATACCACTATTAAAATCTTTATCTTCCTCTCAGCCAAAATGAGTTGAACATCCATCTTCTCCAGCCTTCTCATAACACCAGGCATAATAGCCTTACCTCGGTCGCACAATGGCCGATCTAGCCACATGGAGAATTCACATTTCTTGAACCCCTATAATTAATCAATTGTTAAAAATATATAAATTACCTCTCATTAACATGCAAAAAAATATAATTTCAACAAACATTTTTATTTTCACGTCATGAATCTCCTACCCGGATTCCATTCCGTCCATGAAGTTCTGATCTTGGTAGAAAATGGGATTCGACAATCACATTGACTAGGCAATTCATCGGGAGCGAAACCATGCTCAAAGCACATTGATCTCCATTCAGCTAACCCATTCTCCTCCTTAACACCATAACTTTTGTTTTGAGAGGATGACCTTGAAAATCTTGTAGTTCTAGACATTTTGGAAGCTAATAGAAGGAGGAGATGAAATATTCTTCTTCAGGGGGGATTTGGGGGGTTTATAAGGAAGAAGAAGGCAAACGAAATGGGTAAGGAAAATGGGGCGGGTTCAAAATGTGGTTCGCTGCTTAAAATCCCCAAACTACCATTCGTTATTAATGTGAAAATTTTCAAATTTTTTTTGACTAACCGTTGACTAGCGGGTTTTTGAACAGAAGGACCCATGGTGAAAACCCGCAAATTGTTTGAGGATCTAAAATAAAAAAAAATTGATTGGGGACCCAAGTCACCAATAAGCCATTTTGTTTATGTATAATATTATTTTTTGTTTTTCCCCTTTTTCTTGTAAAGGAAATTTGAAATATTCCCACTGTCCCTATAACCAAGATAATAGGACCCAAGTGAAGATATTCCCCTTTTTTCTCCCTTTTTTCTCTCTCTTCTCTTTCTTCCCCCTGCTCTCCCCCCTGCTGCTGCTGCTGCAGGCCAGATTTGGCCATTGGCTCCGGCCAATGGTCAAATCTTGGTCATTTTGTTCCGTTTATATTACTCTATTTTGTACTACGAATCATATGAAACCTTTTTCGGAGTTTTTTTCTTCAAGATTCAAGACACAGTGGTTAGATGAGTCTCAGATCTTTACAGATCTAGACTTTTTTTCTATTTTTCTAGGAGGATTTGTTCAACCCGGACTAGATCTGGGCCCTTTATCAACTTTTTACATATTCCCGAGACAATTTGTAGGACGGTTGATACGCCCATGGTCCTATAAATTATCGACCCCTAAGGAAGATGTGGAAAGTGATATTCTCCTGTCCTTGTGGATCAAGGATTGCGATGAAGATGCTTTGAAGGAGAAGATTATGTATTTGTTTAGTTGGCTAGTTTTTATAGTTGTTTTTCCTAACCATCCAAGTTTTCTTGGGTGTGTCTTTTGTCTGTTATCGTGATTTTTAAATCATTGTATAACTTTTACTTCTGTATTTTCAGATTTTCCTTTAATTGTAATGGCTTCGGCTATTTGTGATTAATGGAAACAAAATTTATTCAGCAAAAAAAAAAGATAATAGGACCCAGATTCTTAGAACATGGCCACGTGCGTATGATATGGAGAAGCCGCTCCCGGCTCCTATGCGGGACACTTTTTGTTTCGTACGGTGCGGGACACATTCTCAACCGTCGGATGGGATTTTTTAACGGTCCAAATCTGGAGAGAAAAAAGTTTTTTTATTTTATTTTTTAAGTCAGCCGCAACTTTTCTCTCTCTAGATCTGAACCGTGTAAAATCCCATCTGACGGCTGAGATTCATCCGCATGTGCGGAACTTTGACTATTCCGCATAGGAGCCGGATTGGGAAAAGGCCACGTTAATATTGGTCAATATAGTACTGCATTTGAGATTCTTCTTTTTGTTGAGATAATTTTAATATAGATAAGTTTTATTGTAACTTGTGGTTTAGAATTTGTTAAAAATTATAATAAAGGAAATAATTATGTGATGACATGTCCACCTCTAAATCACGAGATCTACGTGGGCCTGATTTATATCAGAATTTTTATTTTATTAGATGCATACTATTTACTTTGAGATGTTGAAAACGTCCCTAATATATATTGGGTTCTTCTAGCGCGTGTCCATATATATAGTGAAAATTAATAATATATAGTGAAAATTAATGATGTAAAAAAAAATGTATTTTGTTAGTCAAAATATTAACATTACACTCTTAAATATGACTTATATACCACTAATTCTATTTTTTTTAACAGTACCACTAATTCTATTTAAGCGACTAATATTAATATTTTAATTTTAAAAAACCTTTTTATTTCCTTAATTTTTACTAAATATTTTAAACGACTTATATTATATAATGGAAAGAGTATATGCTAATTTAATTATATTAAAATTTTAAAATTCTATCAGAATGAGGAAACATTTGAGAATAATAAACTTATAAAAGTTTACAACATTTTAATTCATATTAGCATGTGCTTCGGCAATACCGACATCCGTTAAATAAAAACTATATGTATGTAGTCTTGCTATTGCGAAAAGAACTCTGCATCTCTTCTAGGGCAAAAAATTATGTGTCCCCATTTCTATCTCAATTCTTATTTCCAATTAATTACAATTTACCCTGTGTATATATAATTAAAAAAAATATTTATATAGTAAATTCTTATTAGCTGGAGATAGAGATGAGGATAGGGGATTTTCACCCCTCTTCTAGGGTCTATTCTGTCATGGACCAGGTCCATTGGACCATACGGTCCAGATTTGACCACATCACTGCATTTCCTTCTCTCTCCTCATTCTGCAGGAATGTGGTCAAATCTGGACCACATGGACCCGGTCCATATCAGATATTTCCCTCTTCTAGAGGCGGCAAAAAATGGCCAGCCATGATGTCACGGTATGTTTAAGTATAAAGGATATTGTATAAAATATTTCGAACTACATATAAAATTTATTACACTTAGTAGTATTTTTAAAAAATCTCTGGATGAAGGGAGGGAGAGGGGGGGAGGAGGGGGGTTCTGTCTTCGTAAAAGGTACCTCCAAAGGGAGATGATTGCACAAACCACAAATTTTAAATGTGCTCATAAACTAACCAGTGTGAAAATTTTAACACGATTTTAGTTAAGTTGCGGACAGGGCCGGCCCGAGCATCCAAAATTTTCAAGTATTAACCTCTTTATATGTTAAGCCCAATCCAAATATCCAAGCTACCATGTAGCTATCCATGTCCATTACTCCAATAGTCCAACTATTATTGACTGATTTTGCCTCCACCAACGTACTGAAGAAAGCATATTTTGTAGTTTTATAATGTTATATTATGTTTATTTTAAAAATTGTAACAAGTTGAAAATGTTAATGCTCATACGAAAAGCACTCTATTTTTAGCTGCATGCGCTCGAAATGTCGGGTGACCGGTCCTGGTTGCGGAGGGTACCAATCCCTTCGTATGGTGTGGATCACACGGTGGCCGTTGGATTACTCGATTTACTTACTAATTGATTTACGAGATATTTTTTCTTTTACAATATATGATGATTTGGCTCAACTTGTTTGTTAAATATTTATTAATTAATTATGGAATTCTCTTTTGACATTCTTTGCATTTTGTCATGTAAAATATCTTTATTTTCATACTTAATATGTAAAAAGGAAAACAAAAAACCTAAAGGTGCTAGGTATGAGAGAGAATATCTTTATTTTCTGTGGAAGTATTGTAATGGTTTAAGGAACATTTTGGTGTGGACCTATTCTACTGGACCAGATCTATATAAAAAAAAATCATGGTGTAAGTCCTTGATGATTCAAACAAATAAAGTGATTTTTTAGAGCCCAAATACTAATTTAGGTCAACAAAAGGTTTGGCCATGTAGGGTAGTGCTAGGGCTTGGGGACCGGAAGGTCCCCAAAGTTCGACACCCGCCTCCCGCATAGACGCGATAATATATCTCCTCCTCGCGTGAGGCGTTCTCTTCCTCCTCCGGTGAGGCAATTCCCTCCCCGTGCATGGGGCATGCTTCAATCTTCCCTATCTAGGGTATTCTCCGCTCTTCCCCCTCGGGGGCAATCGCCTTCGGGCGCTCAAAAAAAAAATACTAATTTAGAATTAAAGTGAAATTAGGTGACTAAATTTTAATGTGGAATGTACTCATTCTGTTCACAATCATCTTTCGCCGCCTAAATATATTTTATTAATTTCTAATTATTTGTCACTTTAATAAATTAAGAGAGTATTAAATGTATTTTTTTCAAACTATCCTTATTTTTCATTAATTCAGTCAACAATTAAATTTAATTTTTTTAACATAAATGTATTAATTGAAAAGTAAAAATGTCTATTTATCTTTAAGTTAATATATTATAATAATTTTCTTAATATTAATGCAATGTTTTAAGGCGACAAATAGATAGAACGGAGAAAGTAGTATTTTAGCCTCTATATACTCCCTCCGTCCCAAATTAATTGTCCACATTTCTTTTTTTATTTATCCCAAATTAACTGTCCACTTTCTAAATAAAGTATGTATTAATGATAATTTTTCCAATTTTACCCTTCTTCCAACTCCTCATTGAATGCTCTTATTTAATTAAAATGATCACTTTCCAACAAATATTTAAGAGCTAGTTGGATATTGTGTGAGGGGAATGAGAGAGAAAGACATAAATTTTAAATGAAATTAATAAAATTAATGAGGGGTATTTTAGACTTTTATTTATATTTTACCATCAAAATCACCAAATCCTTAATACCCTTGCATTTGTCAAAGTGGACAGATAATTTGGGACGGAGGGAGTATTACTTTTATAGCTTCTGTGGCAGATCTCGAGGCCAAGCTTTTTGTTTAGTTTAGATTTGATTGTAATGGGAAAATGGTCGTAGGATTTTGAGGGTGGAAGTTGAGATGAATGCAGGGAGTTGAAGAGTTGTTGCGGTCTTCGGTGCTAGTGCCGACGGTCAAGTTCGGGGTTGGATTGGAGAAGAAGAAGCCATTTAGTGCTTAAAAAGGATTTTAAGGTTTGAAATGTCAGAATGAAGAATAACAGAAATTACATATTGTGCCATTATAAAATAAGCCACACGTGTCACATTCTTTATCTTAACAAAAAAGTATAACAACATTGACGGAAGATTGAATATTTTAGGCCGAGAAAAAAATTCTAAATAAAAAAAAAAAAAAATCCAATTCTAAATACATTCGGAGTACAATTTGTATAATTGTTTATACATAGAATAAGGATGAAAATCCTGTCTCGTATATCCTCATTCATGTCTCTAACCAATTTAAAATTTACCATATAAATTTTTTTCTTCCAATTATATATACACATAGTAAATTGTGAATGGTTGTGATGTAAATGAAAACATACACTGTGACGGGAGGAATTTTTGCCATATAATAACTAGCTATTCACGCATACCTCTGCCATATTGCTCTTGGAATTTTCCAGTTGCATTTGCTCTAATAAGAAAAAAAAAAAAATTGTACTCCCTCCATTCTTAATAAGAGTTTCATTACATTTTGTGAAAATTAAGATATTTTTGAAATAAAAAATCAATATCATTCTCTTAAATATAACTTGTATACCACTCACTGTATTTAAGAGAGCAATATTGATATTTTGATTACAAAAATATTTTAATTTTGTCAACATATAATGAAAATCTTATATTTAGGAATGGAAGTAGTACTTTACACTTTATTTTAAAATAATAATAATAATAATAATGTTATCCCTCTATAGCTCTAATAAATTGAAACTATTTGCTTCGGGAAGTATATTCGTTTCAGGAACAATGATCTCCTTCAATTGATTGATGAGTACTTCAGCTTTGGATGAATTCACCATATCGCAACCATGATGTCCTCCCTCCTCAAATTTACTCACTACTAAAATACCAAGTTCTCTTAATTTCTTCACAAACTCTATTTGTCAATCAATTAATGGATCACAATGATAGCCTGCCACCACAATCTTCCATTTCAAAAGTTTGATTTGGTCAATTACATCTGTTTTAATGCCTTTCAAAGGATTACTATACTCGTGGTCTCGATCAGCACCTATCGGTAAACTTAAATCCCACGAAACATCAATCAAATTTAACAGCAATATCTTATCATCTTTTAATCTAAGCTCGGAATCTGTTCTCTCCTCTCCACCGAAAAAAGGATAATGCATAATCAAACCTTTGATTTCAAGAGGCTTGAGATCATCTATGCATGAAGCTGCACGTGATCCCACATGAAATGCAATGTTGGCCCCTGCACTTGAGCCCAAGAGGAAACAATTCGAAACATCACCATATTTAGTTAACCACTCGTCCTGTGAGTTCTTGATCCAGTGCAGCACTTCCATTGAATCATCATAAGCCGCAGGCAAACGATGCACCGGAGCAAGAAGATACTCAACTGAAATAACGATTGCTGGGATGTCAGTGGTGATTGGATTATAGAGATTGTAAAACATGGGTGTGGCCACACTGCCTACTACAAAACCTCCACCGTGCAAATAAACCACAATGGGCAATTTTGAAGTTGGTCCGGAGTCAAATGATTTTCGAGGTACAAATAAACGAATCCAAGTGTTCTTTGATTCGTTTATGGTTAGATCGTCTGAGGCATTAGTAACCGGTATATTTAGAGGTAACCGGGTGAAGGAGCCGTCAGGATTCTTGACTAAGCCCATGGAGGTATAAAGCTTAACGTTTGGATCCACTGACATGGTATGCTTGACGGGGTGTGAGATAAAACTGCTTTGGGGTCTGGAGTTTACTCTGAGATTAAAGAAGGGCTTTGCTGATGAACACTTTACTGGAATAGCTATATATACACACAAATTCATATTATTTTTTCACAAGTCTTTTATTTTATTTTATTTTATTTTAAACGAAAAACACAATTTTTTCCTTTTTTCTTTTTTTGCTTTTGTAATGCAAAACACACGTTTACTATTCATAAGTCAAATGATCAATAGACCGAAACTATATATATATACACACACTATCAAATTACTCGTGGCACGAAAAGATTCTAAAAAGTAAATACTCTAATTTCTTTTTGAAAAGATAAAATCGATATATTTAATATGTAATGTGTGCTAACTTATATAAGATGCCAATTTCCTTAATATTCAAAGAATAAGAAAATTGATATAAATATATTTTATAAGTAAAAGAAATATTACCTTGAAAGGTACAACACAAACACAATAGAATGTCCCTCATCGTTGAAAAATTAATATAAACCAATTCAAAAATAAGGCTATTGATTTTTTTTCATATTAAAAACCTAAAAGAAAGACTTTGTATGCCAAACCATGTACATATATAGTATGTACATGCCTATGACATAAAATATATTTCTCTATTTCAACATTAAATTAAGGGTCCGTGATATTTTGTTTTTGTCAAGACAAATTTAGTTATATTCTTGCGTGTAATATAAAAAGATATTGTGTGAAATTCCCCCTTGAGTCTAAGTAAAGATGGCATAATTCCTTACATGACTAAGATAGTGCTCCTCCGTTCACAATATAAAGCGTTGACAGAATTGAAAATTGATTTTTCCAGTGGCTCACATTATAGATTAGAGGGAGTATAAATATTAAAAAATATTAAAATGTCCCTTTGGTGTCTAAGTTAATATGGTCAATTCCTTGCATGGCTAAAATATTATTAAAAAAAAAGAAATACTACCCTATAACAGAAATATTCAGATTAAAATAAATAATTTTTCCCTAATTACCCTTCTTAAGCGTGTTACTTGAATAAGAATTTCACCTCTTCCCCCAAAAAAAAAAAATTTCGCCTCCTTAGTAGTGGTGTGCATTCGGTAATTCGGTTCGGTATAGGTACGAAATTTTGGAATTCGGTTTGGTTTTATGACGTTTTATTGAAACCGAACCAAACCAAAATTTTATGGAAACCGGATACCGAAATTATTTCAGTACGGTTCGGTTCGTACTGAATTTTTTTTCTCAACTTAATAAAAATTAGACAAAAGATAAAATTATAATGCACAATTAAAATAAACTAAAAATTAAGAATAAAAATACAACTCTACAACAATAAAATAACTTATTAAGTCCTCAATAATTCAGGGTATGGGCGGGGATGAATAGGAAACAGACTTAACATTTGAAAATAAATGCACAAAGTGTATCCTCCCAGAATGTCAATGAAACATATGGATGGAAGACAACTCTAAGTAATATTAATAATACTTATAATTATAATAAAAATATTTTTTAATAAAAAAAATTAATCTATTCGGTATTTCGGTGATTTAGTTTTTTAAAATTGAAAACCAAATATCAAACCGAATTATTTTAACTTTTTCAAAACCGAACCGAATAAACCAAAATACCGAATAAACCGAACCATATAATAAAATTCGGTTTGGTTAGTTCGGTATTTCGATTTAACCGAATAGTGAACACCCCTACTCCTTATAACTTAAGATGAACCACATAGATACTTGCATTCTGAAATTGTAATTGCAAAAACTAACCCTAAAAGAGAGAGATCAGTCAGTTACAATAAAAAAAAAAAATTGAATACTCGATGGCTTTCTCGGGATCAATATTTTCAAAATTAACATAACACCAAAAATTGATAATGACATGATCAATGAAAATATAACATTGTTTTTACGAACAATTCGACTACTACATTCTTTCAAAAAATCTTTACCCAATGAGCCCTTATCTTGCTTCCCCTTTAATGCGTAATTTTCTTCATTATAAATTTTCATAGATAATCCACGTAATAATTAACTTTTCATTAAAAAAAAAAACGTAATAGTTAACAATAATGTAGGAAAACAAAGAATCGAAGGCATGGTAGCCCAGTGGGTAAACATCCACTGCCTGTGACCGAGAGGTCCAGGTTTGATACCTCCCTCACACAAGGGGAATGATTTAATTGTCATTTCTTTGGGTTCCCTTGTGTGAGGTCTTATACACCCCTCACGGGGCACCCGCTCAACGGGACTTCTACGACACCCGCTCAACGGGACTTCTACTACTCCTCACGGGGCACCCGCTCAACGGGACTTCTACGACATCCGCTCAACGAGGTCATCTACTTCTCCCCTCACGGGGTCTTCTACTTCTCCTCCTCTGGTGAGGTCTTATAATAATAATTGTAATACACTAGACCATACTTATAAATGGTCTAGCTTTTAAAAAAAAAAAAAAAAATGTAGGAAAACAAAGAAACCTAACAACTATGGCTATTGTGCCACATGGGAACGTTCACATGCATGCAAAATTCTCATTCTACTTCCCATCTAGCACGGTAAGGATTGACCCACATTCAAGAACAATTTGTGAATTATCAATTAATTCACAAATATATTTTACATTGAACGGAAATTTACAATAAAATGAGCTAAATTGACCCATTCAAATGCAAAAGTAGAACAAAATTAGCTACATGGCATGCACATTTCCATTGTTAAAGGAATAGCATATACCAAAAAGGCCTAAAAAAAAGAGTTACTGGAAAACACAATCAAAGACACGTGAAAGAAAAGAGTTGCTTCCTTGATAAACATTTGTAATTTGCATTTTTTTCTTTCTATACGAATTGTCAAGTCAAAGCAAATTGATCCATATAGAAATTTTGCATGTTGGTGGATCATGATTCTTTCTCAACTATTGGTTGTCCGACATCATCACGCGTTACAAAAAAAAATTATAAAAAATAAACTATTTTTCCGGATATATTGATGTTGAAATCTCCTAATAGAGACTTTGATGTCCCTTCTCAACTCTTCTAAAGAAATGGAGAGCGACTATGTCCAACGAATCATGATCCATCAAATAAATATATGAACAGTTGAGAAATATATTATCCATTCAAAATTATAATATGTGAGAATAAAACAGTAAAACGTGCATGTCATTTTAGAAGAATTAGATTTGATTCAGTTACATGTGTTTCTTATATAAGGAGAAATTTTATTTTGAAAGGGGCAAAATACCATGGATATGGGAATCTTGAATCAAATCCAGTGACATGATTTTGGGAATAGATTGGCTGAGCAAATATAGTCCAATTCTCTTTGACTTTCTGGAAAACACTATTCTGTTCAAAAAAGAGGGCAAAGAGACTAAGTTACAAGGGTCAAAAGGGAAGTTAAGGATGAAAGCAGCTTCACCTGAGGCCATACTTAAGTCTATTGAGAGTGGGGACTTGGTTTACTATGGGAAGCTACTAACTATGGAATCCACAGGTGATGTAGGTGAGATTCCTAGTGAAGTAACTGAGTTAATTAAAGATTTTGAAGTGGTGTTTGACAAAGCTAAAGGACTCCCTCCCTCAAGAAGTCATGAACACATAATAATTTTGGTAGAGGGGGGGCAACCTTTCAAGCTAAGACCCTATAGACACCCACATTTCCAGAAGGCTGAAATAGAAAAACTGGTCAAAGAAATGCTGGAGGAAGAAATCATTTAGCACAACAATTCTCAGTTTACTAGTCCAGTGCTGTTGGTTAAAAAGAAGGATGGTACATGGAGGTTCTGTGTAGATTACAGACAACTCAACTCCATTACCATCAAAGATAAGTTTCCCATCCCAATTATTGATGAATTACTAGATGAACTTCAAGGAGCAAAAATACTTTACAAAAATAGACTTAAGAGCAGGCTATTTTCAGATTAAAGTAAGTGAAGAGGATGTTCATAAGACTGCATTCAGAACACACATGGGCTTATATGAATTTTTAGTAATGCCATTTGGTTTAACCAATGGCCCTGCCACCTTTCAGTCCCTCATAAACAAGGTTTTTGGACCTTATTGAGGAAGTTAATTCTTGTTTTTTTTAATGACATTTTAGTCTACAGCAAAGACTTAAAGTCTCACCTGGAGCATTTGAAGATCATGCTGGAAGTGCTAAAGGACAACCAGCTCTTTGCTAAGCTGAGGGGATTTCTGGGCTTGACAAGCTACTATAGGAGATTTGTCAAAGATTATGGGATAATCAGCAAACCTCTCTGCAAGATGCTGCAGAAAGGATGCTTCAGATGGAGTGAAGATTCTGAGGAGGCTTTCAGAAGATTGAAACAGGCTATGGGCAACACACCTGTACTTACCATGCCTGATTGGAGCAAGGATTTTGTGTTGGAGACTGATGCATCAGATCAGGGCATTGGTGCTGTGTTGATGCAGGAAAAAAGGCCTATTGCATTCCTAATTAAAACTCTAGGACCTAGACATAAAACACTGTCTGTGTATGAAAAAAAGTTGCTAGCATTGGAAACTGCAGTTCAGAAATGGAGGTATTACTTAGAAGGGACTCACTTCATTGTCAAAACTGATCAAAGGGTCACTACTGTGGCACAGCAAAAATGGACCTCTAAACTAATGGGGTTGGATTTTGAGATCCACTACAAGAAAGGTATGGAAAATAGAGTGGCTGATGCACTCTCAAGAAAGGAAGAAGTCAATTCAATCACTACAGTATCACCTGCATGGATGACAGAGGTGATAATAAGCTATGAGGAGGACACAGAAGCCCAAAGAATCATTGCTGAACTACTCATTTACAAAGAAAATCATAATGGGTGGAAGTACAAGAATGGCATCTTGTACAAGGATAAGAAGATATACATTGGGACTGTTATTGAAGTAAGGTGGAAACTCATACAAGAACTGCATTCCTCACAGTTAGGAGGTCACTCTGGTATGCAGGCCAGCTACTAAAGGGCCAAATAGTCTTTCTACTGGCCCTTAATGAAGCAGTATATTCAAGAGTGGATAAGGAGTTGTGATGTTTGTCAAAGAAATAAAGAAGAAAAGACAGCATATCCAGGACTTCTGCAATCACTGCCTATTCCAAAGCAATCTTGGAGTCACATCTCAATGGACTTCATTGAGGGACTACCAAAATCAAAAGGAAAAGATGTGATCATGGTGGTGGTAGATAGATTGACAATATACAGCCATTTCATTGCTATTTCCCATCCTTATACAGCTATTGTAGTGGCTGGTATTTTCTTGGGTCAAATCTATAGACTTCATGGAATGCCAGAAAGCATAGTTTCTGACAGGGATAAGGTTTTCACCAGTGTATTTTGGTAGTCACTCTTCAAGGGAATGTGTACTAAGCTAGCCAAGTCAACAACTTATCACTCACAGTCAGATGGGATGACTGAGAGAGTCAATCAAACACTGGAAATGTATTTAAGATGCCTATGCAATCAAAGGCCTAACAAATGAAGGGAATGGCTTTCATTGGCTAAGTGGTGGTACAACACCACCTACCACACAGCCATATGTATGTCTCCTTTTGAGGCCTTGTATGGCTACAAGTCTCATACCTTAGCCATGAGACCATCTCAAACTGACAACAATGAAGTTGTGAGATGTTATCTGGAAGAAAGAGGGAAGGTGGAAACAATCTTGCAAGACAACATTCAAAAGGCACAAAGTAGAATGAAGTACTATGCTGATAAGAAGAGAGTTGAGAGGAGCTTTGAAGAAGGAGATTGGGTCTATCTGAAGCTCCAACTTTACAGACAGACCTCAGTTAATCTAAGGAAGAACCTCAAGTTATCCTCTAAATATTTTGGCCCCTACAAGATATTACAAAAGATAGGTGTTGTGGCTTACAAGTTGGAACTTCCTGAAACTTCACTCATACACCCCATGTTCCATGTGAGCTTGCTCAAGAAGAAGATTGGAGAAGGGCAAGAATAGATTTGCCTTACACTGACAAAGATGGACATCCTAAGGTGGCACCTGTGGCCATTCTGGATAGAAGGTTGGTGAAAAAGAAGAACAAGGCTGAGGTGAGATGTCTGATCCAATGGGCAAATCTATCAGAGGAAGATGCTACTTGGGAGGATCCTGAATTCATCAAGAAGTAGTTTCCAGATTTCAAACCTTGAGGACAAGGTTTGTTTGAAGGAGGGAGCAATGTCATGATCAGCTAGTTGAAGAGGAATAAAGAATAAATTGAAAAATACTTTGAAGGGGAAAATGAGTTAGTTATTTTCTGCTTTTAATTTTAATAGTTAGCTAATTAATCCAAACGATGTCGTTTGGAAGAATAGACTTAAATAGAAACTTAAGGTACCAAAACGGAAAGCTTGGGTTGCTGTGTGCTCATCTTCACCAAAGAGGAAAGGCTGAAGCTCAAAGACTAGCACTGTGAGCTGTTGATTCTCTGACAGTGCCAGAGAATGGGGAATCAAATGAGGAGATTCTTTCTAGGGATCTCAACCCTAAGTATTTAAGCTCAACATCAGCTATCTGAAGAGGTATCCAGAAATATATTCCCAAATTGGCAGCTGCCATTCTTCCAACCTAGTAAGCTTCTTCATTCTTCCCCCTCTTCTAATCTTCCTCCATTTATGTCTAAATTCTGGTTACTAATTTCATTCCTCCTCTCAGGATTGTGGTGTGTTTTGCAGTTTGGATTGCACCTCAAGTTTGCCCTTTCCTTATTCTCCAGTTGAACTTATTATTGGATATTGTTTCATTTCTGTTAAGAGGAAGCCCAAACTTAGTTCTTATATATATATATATATATATTCTCAATCCTTTTGCTTTCATTATTGGGTTGGAATTGTTGTGTCCTGCTGATTGATTATTGTTGAGTGAGTCTGAATCTGTTGGGACATAACATGGGCCTCTGATGGTAAAGGGCATAATCAATTCTCAAGTGAAAAATAGCAAATGGAACTCAAATAAATTTGGTCTCTAATGGTAAAGGGAATCATTAATTCAAAGAAGAAAGTATTACCCGAAATAAATAAAAACAAAAAATACCGAAGAAATTAGAAAACGACAATCTGGAATTTCTTCACATCTTCAAAAGAATATTCAAAAGTCAAAGTAATACATAGAATTAATTTTTGTACATTAAATTAGGATCTAAACACTAGTTTGTCATAGAAGTAGAACTTGACAGCACGGCAACTTAAATGGATATAGATGAAATACAAAAGATTTTTTTACCCAAAAAAAAAAAATTAATACAAAAGAAATTAGAAAACAACAATCAGGAATTTCTTCACATCTTCAAAATAAGATTCAAAAGTAAAAGTAATACATAGAAGCTAAAGTACAATTACAGTCTACAAAAGAATCAGGAGGCTTTTATTTATTTTCCTATATTTTCTGTCTTAAGAGCACTTTAATTTGTTTCAATTGATTTCTCATTTTCTGTTCTAATAAAATCAAGCATTCTCGTTAGATGGTATGATCTCCTTCATTTGATTGATGACTACTTTATTCTTTGATGGATCCATCATATCGCTACCATGAAATCCTTCATCAAATATACTCCCTACTGGAACGCCGAGTTCTTCTAATTTCTCCACAAACTCAATTTGTCTATCGATCAATGGATCTTCATAATAGGCCACCACTAAAATCTTCCATTTCAAAAGTTTGATTTGGTCAATAACATCTGTTTTCAGGGCTATCATTGGATTACTGTACGGGTGGTCTCGATCAGCACCAATTGGTAAACTTAAATCCCACGAAATATCAATGAGACTTAACGGCAATATCGTATCGTTTTTTAATCTAAGCTCCGAATCAGTTCTCTCCTCTCCACCAAAATAGGGATAATGCATAATCAAACCCTTGATTTCGAGAGGCTTGAGATCATCTGAGCATGAAGCTGCACGTAAGCCCACATGAAATGCAATGTTGCCACCTGCACTTGAGCCCAAGAGGAAACAATTCGAAACATCACCATATTTAGTCAACCACTCGTCATTGGAGTTCTTGATCCAGTGCAGCACTTCCACTGAATCATCATAAGCCGCCGGCAAACGGTGTTCCGGAGCAAGACGATACTCAACTGAAATGACAATTGCTGGGATCTGAGTGGTGATTGGATTATAGAGATTGTAAAATAGGGTTGTGGCTGCACTAGATGCAACGAAACCTCCACCGTGAAAATAAACAATGATGGGCAATTTTGAAGTTGGTTCGGAGTCGAATGATTTTCGGGGTACGAATAAGCGAACCCAAGTGTTCTTTGATTCGTTTATGGTTATATCTTTGCTTAGATTAAAAGGGTTTGATGGATCATTTGATGCTGGAGTAGACGGTACATTTGAAGGCAATCGTGTGAAAGAGCCATCGGGATTCTTGATTAAGCCCAGGGAGACATGATCAATCTCAACTGTTGGATCAACTGACCTGCTAGTGCTGGTAACTCGGAAAGGGGTGGATTGATCATCTGTCTCTTGGATTTCAGATACATTTGAAGGTAATCGTGTGCAAGAGCCGTCGGGATTCTTGATTAACCCTAGGGAGGCATAAAGGTCAAAGTCTGGATCAACTGACCTGGCTAGTCGAAACATGATGAAGTTTGCTTTGGGGTTTTGAGTTTACAAAGAGAATAAAGAAAGGCTTGGTGAGGAATACTTTGCTGGAATAGCTATTTATAGACACAAATTCATACTATTTCTGTTGTTTGAATTTTATTTTCCTTGTTTCATTTTTCCAAGTGTTCTTTCTTTGAATTGACAATGGGTTGAATTGATCAAAGAGTTGCAAGTCAAATAATGGAAAGTCAGATACCATTAAATCACATAAAATATATATTTGAATATCGGAAAAGATCCATTAAGAATTTTGATATCGACTTCGTGCATTTTAATTGTGGTTCCTCACTTTCTCTCTAACATGATTCGAAATCCCGACCTAACAATTGAAAGTGAAAAAGTACGCAACCTTTATGCACTTATAATAATGGCTAAGAATGCTCTATCCCCAATTTTTGTATTTAACTATTTATTCATGTGTCATTAATAAGAAACTAACACATGTTAATTTTTTAATTAAGAAATCTATAACTTAAAAAAATAGTAAAACTTTGTTGAAAAAATAATTTTTCTATCTACGTAATGAAATTTGAGTAGTAGGTATATACATAAGTACACAAGTTGGATACGATTTGTTGCCTCCATGCTTTGTCATCTTTTTTGGAATGATATTGATTGCATTAAAAGATATTTTATTAGGAATAAATGAGGACAAATCGATAACGAATGCATCTTTTAAGCCATATATCTATTGGTCCACATACTTAGCAAAACAAATATCTATTGGTCCACATCCCATAATCTAATCAAGAATCCCTTTTTCAACTATAAGAATCGTGTGTACCAATTTTGTTTGGAAGAAATGAAGTGGAAGAGGAAGAAGAAAGGCTAGATGTTGAAGATGACATTGTAGGAGGTTATATTGACGCTTTTACCCCTAAAAATGTAATTGTGCGAGTTGCTCATGTGCAATTTCGCCCTCTCTCGCCAAATTCCGCCTGTTTTGGATTGAAATGGCACTTTCATGTAAACATAATACAAAATAATTTTTGTATTAATTATTGAGTTCGGGGCCCAAATCTAAAAGGATTATAAATGTTTTTTAATAAAAACTCATACATACAAGCATATATATATATATATATATATATATATATATATATATATATATATATATATATATATATATATATATATATAAATTGAGGGGACCCAATTTTTGGAGGTTATGTGCGGTCGAGCACTTTGAACATGCTCTTAGCCGCCTATAGTGAGATACAATATAAAATCATTCAACTAGTTCTTCGATATGTATCCTAGAATTAAGTATTATACGAAGTTACAATGGGGTTACAATGGAGCTAGGTAAGGTTAGATGTAAACTTGGTACCATCCTTTCGAGAATATTAATAATAGAGTTTTGCTAACGTGTGTTTTAGAAGCATATGTTAATTTGATAAAATTATCTACAAATAAAAATAAAGTTATATTAAAACTTGTAAAATTCAACTTTCTTATTTTCGAAGACTTTAAATCAATCAAGAAGAAGAAAAAGTCATACTTATGAATTATTGATTGGTATAAATTTTCCTAAAATCAGAAAGTTGGATAGATAACTCTAATTTTCATGCATATATGATTTTATCCAAATTAATATGTGTTATGGACACAGTTAGAAAAAAAAAACCTTAATAATATACTCACTCGGATTTAAAATATGTGTTTTAAAAAAAAATTAATGTTGAGAATTCAAATCCTGACAAGTGCAAAATAAAGACAACATGTCGTATGTTTGCACGAATTCCAATTAGGTATGTCAAAGTGCCATTAAGATCCCAACAAAATTAACTACGTCAAATACCTGAATACCGGTACAAAAAAAATGAAATGACTAATGCGCCCATAAATAAAAATGAAAGACGTTAGAAGCATTGAATTTAATGAAAGAAATCTAGAACATAAAAAATACCCGATTCATTGTTTTACTTGCGTTAATTTTTTTATTTGAATCAAAGTAGGTGTCTTTCATCAGCAGACCGAAATATAATATTTCAAATCGCTTGTTGCCAAATCAAACACTCGCAGACGGATAAAGACAACTGGAGTAGGAAAAACACGGGGAAGACTAGTAAAATGTTAAGAACGAAATGGTCAAAATCACCATTTTTCGTGTCAATTGAAAACCTCAAAACAATAATAACTCTAAATACAATAATAGGATTTCATCTAGGACAACATTAAGAATTAAAAGGATTAAAACTTTAGAAAGCAAATTACGATGGTTTATTTAAACTAGATTATATAATCTCATAACATTTATTAAAGAGTTGAATACCCTTAGTATGTGTTTTAATAATAGTGTATTAGAATGTGTATAAATTTTTTAAATGTGGAAACACATATATTTAAATAAATAATTTAGTGGTGAGTGTCTGGAGTACGAACACAGAGATCAAATCTCACAACAATACTACGGAGAGAAGCAGACAATATTATATGGATAAACTCTCAAATTCATATGGATCTATAATCATAATCGCACCACAATTCTACTCCAGACCACACTCAAAGTCACACCGAATACGTAGACAACTTTTCTATTTATATAGGAGTCAAACCCTAATAGAATCTCTAAGATATCAAATAAATATAATCTGACTAGGATATGACTAAAGCAAACCTAATACAATCAAATTAGTAATTATCAAAACTAAATATTCTCCTAAATAATAATAAGTTGATTTAATAATTCCAACATTGCCTCAATTAAATCAAACTTGACAATAAATCCGGTACAATCAATAACGAGCAAAAATCTCCATTTGCAACTTCTTTCGCAGTAAATAATTTGTACAACCCCAATTTAGAAGTAACTTTCTTCTTCATATGAGGAGATGGTAAAATCTGATACTCCGCAAACAACTTCATTAGTAATTCCTCTTTATCAAAGAAATCAATCATATCTACCCATTCATATTCAACCTCATAATAACTCTTTGAGAGTAAAGATTACACTCCAACAAAATCTATACTGACTTCATATTTTCTTGCATCTTGACTATACAATAATTCGTCAACGTGGATTTCTTCCTGCTCAGGGACATCATCAAGTATTTCTTCAATTTCAACTTGAATAAATGAAATAAAATCATGGTTTTTAAAATGTCTCAAAACCTCACTTTTTTCAATCCCAGAAAATCCACTAATTTTAGCATCATTATCACCATATTCATATCATAGAGTAAAAGTAAATCTTGATTTGATATCTCAGAATTTTCACCAAATCCAATCTTTTTTTCTCAGGTCATCCACACCATAAAACAAACCAATGTCTACCTCATAATCCACATCGATAATTTTATCGACCTAATATTTTTTTTGTTTTCATTATCATCAGTCTCTTCTTATTTCGACACTTCCTCCTTTTCTTTTTCTTCAATTAATTTTCAACAATAAGATTATCACAATTATCTAAACAATCAATCATTCCTGTAGAATCTTAAATCAACAATTCATCATCAATTGTAGCACTCAACGAATAAGATACATCAATATTAGCTTGAGAGGAATGTATTGAATTATTATTTCCACAATCATCCAACTTAACAAAACAACTACACATCAAATCCGAGAAATCCAAATCCAAAAATTCAATTTCATCTTCAATTTTTTCAAAATATTTTTCTTCATCTTGTGGATATAAAATCTTAATCTTCTCATAATCAATAATAATTTTCTCATCAACTTTTTTGAAATCTAAAACTTTCATCCTTTTTTCAATTTTCTCTTTTCCAACAATATTTTTAGAAGAAATATTACCTCCATAACGAGTAATCAAATGAGTTCAAATCTCCTTTGCCGATTCAACATAGACAAATTTTCTTGCTACATCTAATGCTACCCTAACATTGAGGTTGTGCCTTACAAAGACATTTTTCCATCTCTTCTTCTCCTCTTCATCAGTCAATTGGTGGTTGAAAGGAGTTTCTTCAAAACCTTCTTCTATAATATTCCAAACTTGAAGACTTTCAAAGTAATTTTGCATACGTTGTCGCAAAAAATCAAAATTATTTTTGCCATCAAAGACAAAAAAATGGACAAACACTCAAACATCGAGAATCCCACATAACACTGCTCTACCTAACTCTGATACCAATTGTAGAATTTTTTTTAAATGTGGAAACACATATATTTAAATAAATAATTTAGTGGTGAGTGTCTGGAGTACGAACACAGAGATCAAATCTCACAACAATACTACGGAGAGGAGCAGACAATATTCTATGCATAAACTCTCAAATTCATACGGATCTATAATCCTAATCACACCACAATTCTACTCCAGACCACACTCAAAGCCACACCGAATTCGTGGACAACTTTCCTATTTATATAGGAGTCAAACCCTAATAGAATATCTAAGATATCAAGTAAATATAATCTGACTAGGATATGACTAAAGCAAACCTAATACAATCAAACTAGTAATTATCAAAATTAAATATTCTCCAAAATAATAATAAGTTTGATTTAATAATTCCAACATAATGGAATTAAAGTAAGGAATTTTACTTGAACTAAGAGCACAAAAATACTAGAAAAATAAAACAAACGTTAATTAAATACTTTAAAAGAGATTAGAACTGGTCAAGAAATTGGATATTCTGTTTTAACAAAAAAAACTTCATTTGAATTAACCGGGGCTAGAAAAGGAAGTTCAACCAAATCATGACTACAAAGAGCTTAAACTAAAACAAAATGATTCTCTAATTATATACCTAAAACGAAACAGAAACAAATTAAATCCTACAAAATCTACATTCTCCCAATTAAACTTTAAAGTTTACAAAATAAAGGGAACTTTCATGTTTTGCAAATGTGTCATCCAAGAGTTAATCTTTTTATTTATTATTAGGGGATCAAGATTTAATCATTGATAAGCTTTTTTATTAAGAGCTTCTTCAAATCATGCTCATTCAAGTTGGTCTATAATCCGTATAACATGAACAGTTCTAGACCAGGGAAAAATCGTACGACAAGATACCCAATGGATATGGATCCAGAGAAGGCTAGCTCCAAAATTTAAAGTGTGGAAATTGCTACGAGATTAGCCAAACCCGAAGAAAGTGTCGGTCCCTCAAAGTGTGGGAACTAGCTGCCCCTGTTAGGGAACGAGTTGGATGTTTTTATTGTAATTTCGTTAAATTTTCTATCACTTTATTTAAATTCTTTGTTTGGTCATTGCAATTTTGTTATGTTTTCTACCACTTTAATAAACTGATCAATAAAGAGAAAAAATTGAATAATAACATACCAACAAATAGAAAAAACATAAAAAAAAAAATAATAGTATGATAAATAAACAGAGAAATAATAACAGAGAAAAAAAAAAGAATATAAAAAACAAAATCTAAAACGTATTAGGGTATCTTAGCCAAATTCGGATTCGCGGAATACATCTTCAAGGCAAAGACGGATTCAGAGGATCCGTCTTCAGCTGACATGGAAATATTTAAAGTGAAAACCTATTCTGAGGCTCAAAACACCTGTTCTATTTTTACCGTATGAAACAACTATTATGTTTTAAAACACATGTTTTTAGGCGTTTCGTTTATATTGAAAAAAAGCAGCTCCGTATAGGATCCGGACTGTTTTATTGGGAACGAAAAACACATTTTTTATTCGCTTGTCATTTCATGTTTTTTTAATGCAAAACACATTTTCTCTTTTCGCAAGTCAAATGATCAAAAGACCAAAACTACACTGTAGAGGTCCGCGTGGGTAGTTATATGTGTACACAAATTCGCCAATTTTGTCGTTGCCTTTGAAGCGAATGTGTAGAAATGATCTAAGTTTTGTTTTGGCCAAGTGATGTATTTATTTCTGAAACTATTTTTATGTGACGTGTTTGATTCTAATAATCATTTGCATTTTTTTAAGTCATTAATCAATTTACGAGAAAATAAATAGTTCATTCCGTCAATTGTTTTAAATTTTTACTGTTAGTTAAAATGCAGGTATTAAATGGATCCCACTTCAGTAAAACTCCCTTGTTTCCAATCATAAGATTTTGATTCTTCCCTTCAGAAATGTTGGAATTAAAAATGATACAGCTTTCTTTAAATTTTGTTGTTGTATTTGAATTGAATTGGGTTAAACTTGAACTTTAACAACTAATAATTTCAATATTGAATTATCCAAGTGTGAATAGAATTATGAGAGAACTTGTGGAATTGGAGCATTCAAATTCTGCAGTTGATAAGGATATAAATATATAACCGGTTTGGGTATAGAATTATGAGATTTTGAAGAACTGGATGATATAAGTGTTAGTAGAATTATGAGAGAATTAGAGGAATTGGAGCATTCTTAACGGGTTTTGGTAGTGTTGGAAAATATCAATTTTACCCATGGTCCATTGACCATGATTTTTTAATGGACATCCAAAATTTGAAAAAACTGACGAAATGAATTATTTTTTTGCTCATAAATTAAATAGGGACCTAAAAAATTATAAACAATTATTAAGAACCAAGCACGCAAGAGAAATTAGTTTTGAGACTAAATATGCCATTTGGCCTTTTTTGTTTTTTGGGATAAGTAAAATAATCAAAAGTCAAATACCATTATAAAATCATGCAACTACGGACACCGTTACTCACAAATATTTAATAACTCAACTAATGAATTACTCATGTGATCGGGTAGCCCAAGTGATAAAGCTACCCGAACACGGGCCGAAGATCTCGTGTTCGATTCCCGTATCTCTCCTTTATTGGGGCAATAATCTCCTCCTCTGGTGAGGCGTCCTCCTCCTCCTCTGGTGAGGCAATACCCTCTCCAGGCATGGTGCGTGCTTTAATCGGTCTTTCTAGGGTACTCTCCGCACTCTTCCCCTCGGGAGCAACGCCCTTTCGGGCTTCAAAAAAAAAAAAAAAAACTAATGAATTACTCAATTATTATCTACTACATTTATTATAAAATTTTGTTGGGTAATATATACAACATTCACATTTTTTAGCTTTGGATTTAACTAATTATTCAATTCACCTCTAATAATAACTTCAGAATTATTAAATGAGTTGATCTCGTCAAAATAAATTTTGAATCATAAACTACTCACGAACTACATAAACACATTAACACCTCTGGGCCTCAAGGTCTTCGTGTTTAGTCAACCACACATCGCCGGAGTTCTTGGAATCTTCTTCATAAACTGCCGGCAATCGGTACCCGAAAAAGTAATGATTTTTGCAAATTATGAAATTAACTTTGGTTAAAAAAAACACGGTATCCGAAAAAGCAATAATCGAATAAGTCATTCAAAGACTTGAATTTAGAACCACCCCACTATCATCATCATCCATATCATTGTTGTTCGATACTGTTTATTCAGCAATTTATTCCTAACCCAGTGGCGGAGGTACGACTGAGGGTGCCTATTCTGGCAGCTGCTGAGTGCTTACAAAAGTGATGGATACTCTTCGCTATGGCTATGAAATCATCTTAAGTTAAAGCCCTTCAACAACATCAAAATTGAATTGATGAAAAAAATTATTAAATTAAGTATTTGCTATCATGACCTGGCCCGAACTAATAATTACCCGACCCTCTATACCATTTTGTAGAATTGGCAAAAACGTTTGATTTTGCATTTTTACGTGTTGATTCAACGTTTATATCAGATTATGATTCTACACCTGATTCAACACATTTTGGTTCAATAAAACCGTAAAATTAACTCACGTTTTTAACTTGATATGACATATGGATAAATTACTTGATCTGACATAGTCAAGAGATTTGAAATAAACAGTCAAGAAAGGATAAAGGAATTGGTAGTCTTTGTCTGTAGGCTGTTTGGAACCGAGGTAAAACGAAGGAAACGAGAAGGAAGGGGTGTCTCGTGTGTTTAGATTGACTCTATATATTATTATAAAGGATATACATATATTTTTTTTGTTTGCTAAATTACATTAAAGGATAAAGGAATGAGTCCACCTTCGAGGTCTCAATCTCCTCATTATTTAAATCGCGGGATTTGACTTAGTAGAAGTATAATATTCTACTTTAAGATTTTCGTCACTCTAAGTAAAATCAGCAGCTTAATTTGTAAAATATGTATTCTCAAGTTGAGAGGTATTATGATTAAGCATGATCGCAATTAAGTAACTGTCACCTATAGTTAATCTAATCACGCATATAGTTAAAAATGATTATTAACCTTAACTTTAATTTCTAAAGGTGGTTAAGGTTACAATTATCAACCACCAATTATGATTTTACGGTAACTATCTCAAACTAAATTTAAATGAATAATTATAAGTGACAATAAAATAAATGAACAATAGCATAAACTTATAAGAGAAAAAAGGGTTGAACATATTTTTTTTTTATATAAAATTGATCTTAACCAAAAGGTTGAGAAATGTATAGTTCCTCTTACCTTGCAAACCTTTACATTCTCTTCATTCGGGTATGTATAATTAGGTAGGTGTAAAATCGAAAAAGTTATACTCTTTTTTTTTTTAAAAAGTTATATTCTCTTTAATTTATAATATAAGTCGTCAATAATTATATGAACAATAAATGTTACTGAGGATTTTTATTATAAAATTGAAAAATAATAATTATTTGTGGTTAGTTGACTAAAAAGCATATGCATGAAATAAATCACGCGGATCCCTACTTGACCATTTGGCTAGTAAGAGATAAAATATTTGACTATTTCAAGCTACTGCTTCAAAGAAAAACCCAAAGCAATTTGTGTGTGTATATATAGCTATTTCAGTAGAGTGTTCATCACCACAGCCTTTCTTTAATCTCTTAGTAAACCCCAAAGCAAATTTCATCTCACATCCCATCAGACTTACAATGTCTGTTGATCCAAACGTTGACCTTTATAGCTCCATGGGCTTAGTCAAGAATCCCGACGGCTCTTTTACACGGTTGCCTCTAAATATACCGGTTACTCATGCTTCGGCAGATCTAACCAACCCCTTTCATCTCAGCAAAGACATTACCATAAACCAATTTAACAAGACTTGGGTTCGTTTATTTGTACCTCGAAAATCATTTGACTCCGAACCAACTTCAAAATTGCCCATTGTGGTTTATTTTCACGGTGGAGGTTTTGTGGTAGGCAGTGCGGCCACACCCATGTTTTACAATCTCTATAATCCAATCACAACTGACATCCCAGCTATCGTCATTTCAGTTGAGTATCGTCTTGCTCCAGTGCATCGTTTGCCTGCTGCTTATGATGATTCCATGGAAGTGCTGCACTGGATCAAGAACTCCAACGATGAGTGGCTGACTAAATATGGCGATGTCTCGAATTGTTTCCTCGTGGGCTCAAGTGCAGGTGGCAACATTGCATTTCATGTGGGCTCAGATGATCTCAAGCCTCTTGAAATCAAAGGGTTGATTATGCATTATCCATTTTTTGGTGGAGAGGCGAGAACAGATTCCGAGCTTAGATTAAAAGATGATAAGATATTGCCGTTAAATTTGATTGATGTTTCATGGGATTTAAGTTTACCACTAGGAGCTAATCGAGACCACGAGTATAGTAATCCCTTGATGGGCATTAAATTAGATGTAATTGACCAAATCAAACTATTGAAATGGAAGATTGTGGTGGCGGGATATCACGGCGATCCATTAATTGATAGACAAATAGAATTTGTGGAGAAATTAAGAGAACTTGGTATTTCAGTAGCGAGTAAATTTGAAGAGGGAGGATATCGGTGCGATATGGTGGATCCATCCAAAGCTGAAGTACTCGTCAATCAATTCAAGGAGATCATTGTTCCTGAAGCGAATATACTTAACAGAGCAAATTGTTTCAATTTATTAGAGCTATAGAGGGATAAAGTTATTTTAGTTTTTTAAAATTAATTGTAAAATACAAATTTTTTTTATTGGAGCAAATGCAACTGGAAGTTTCCAATAACAATATGACAGAGGTATGCGTGAATAGCTAGTTATGTATTTACAAACAATTATACAATTTGGTCCCCAATGTATTTAATATCAAAGTAACTAAAAAGCAAGTGATCTTAATCACTGCTATCTTCACTAAACAAGTGATCTTAATAACTGCTATCTTCATAGTTACTAGAGGCAGTATTTTCTATTCCAATCTCAACCTTATCGAGCAATTCATCGCAATTCAACCCATCTCACTTCATCATGGTTGATTGGAGCACCATCCAAGTGTTGGCCACCAAATGGTTCAACTTCTTCATCCACAACTTTAGCATTATCAAACATGAAAGAGTTCCTAGGCTTCATTTTGACAACTACGTGCCAGTTTGTACTACTAGAAAAAATGGCAATAGAGACCGAATTTAGCGACCATAAAAAAAGTGGTCGCTAATCTTAGAGCATTTGCTACTGCTTTGCAACTGAAAGCACTACAAGAAAACAGTTAAATAGCGACCGCATTTAGCGACCGAAATTTTGGGGCACCAACGTACCGACAGAATAACGACCGAATGGAAACCGAGAAAATATCGGTCGTTATTCCATTGCCACGACGTCGTCCACATCGGTCCCGTTGACTAATTTGAAATGACGTCGTTTTGGTCACCAGTAAAGACCGAATGCAGACGGAACTTAACGACCGTTTACCGACGGAAAAGATAACGACCAATTATCGACGGAACACACCGACCGAATACATAACGGTTATATTTATATAGTAATAAATGAAAGACCCAAAACGAAGTCGTTTTGGTCACCAATAATGACTGAATACCGATGGAACTTAACGACCGTTTACCAGCGGAAAAGATAACGACCTATTACAGACGAAACACACCGACCGATTACCGACGGATTATACAAACCGACGAAATATATGACGGAGTACGTAAGATCGTACAAAACGACGTCGTTTTAAGTTTTGAAAATTGAGAAAAAAAAATTATATAAAAGGAAGCAAAATCTCTTCCTTTTTCACCGTCATCCCAAATTCCCTTTCTTAAGACTCTATATCCCTAAATATTTTCTTGACAACTCTTCTTCAGCCGCCGCCACTCTGACTCTGACTCTTCCTTCTTCCGCCACCTCCACCGCCATTTTTCCATTTCTCAAAGGAAAAATGTTCCATCTTAAAGGTTCGATTTTTTTTTTTCCAAGGTTTTGAAGTTCTTTAACTGCCCTTTTTCGTTATAAAATTCATTAGTTAATTTTAATTGAATTTTTGTTTCTCTTTTTTGTTTTCAAGGCAAGTAACCGTCACCCAGACAGAAGGAGAAATATACTCTGTATTTCTTCAATAGCCATAACCCCAACAAACAAAAACCCAACAGCTACAACTCTTTAGGTCAGTATTATGAAACTGTGTTGTTACTCTGTTTCTCTGCTTTGTTTCTTGTTTGGGTCACATCGTTGCATATCTCTATCTGTGGTGAATAAATTTAGGGCAACAATTTTTTTTAGATTATACCACAGATTATTAGACTTAAAGGTACGGAAATAAGAGTTTTGTAGAGTCATATATTATCAACATTTCTATTTTGGTTTCAATAATTGAATACTAGTATTATATTTTTTTCTGCAATTTTTTGCTACATTTTTTGCTGTTACATACCTTTGACTGGTAATTGCCAATTTTTTACAAAAGCTGTTCAGTGTCTTGTATTGGTTTAATCTTATCAGGGGCTAGTAAAGCATTTTCAAATAAGGCATTGTGTTTTGTGGTCTTTGGTGTTGACACTCTGGCTCTCTTCTTTGAAAGTTTTCTTGGTGCTTCATACTAAAATACATATCGCTTTACTTCAGATTACATAGTTCATGAATGGCATTAATGTGTTGACTTCTCCCTCTTCTAGAATTGTGGCTTTAAGGAATTGTAAAAGATCAGTTTTCGTCGACGAGAGAAGAGTTATTGCCTTGTATGCTTCCTCATTGGCCATCTATGAGTTGTGCTTCTGTGATATTTTTTTTTCTCAATGCTTATATGGCTAATTCATGGTTAGGTGGTGGCTAAAAGGACAAACGAATTGTTAATAATAATAATAATAAGAAGAATTGTTATTTTACTTCGTTTTCAATTTTTTTTTCCTGAAATTAATAATAGCTTAAATGTATAGTTTTTTTTTTGTCTAAATGTAATGTTTTTCTATTTTAGTTTATGAATCAAGTTATCAAGTAATTTTATTTGCTCAGACAAAATCGTGAATTTGAGACATTATAGGAATGATACGTACCTCTTAGATCTTGGTTTGGATTCTCTATAACACTTGCTTTAATGAATTTTTTTTAAATTTTTTAATCTTTATAATCTAAATTCTAACTACTAAAGTCTAAACCTTAAATGTAAAAAAATGTTATAATTAAAAAATTAATTAGGAATGTTTTATAAAGTGTTTCTTGATATTTTCCCAAAAATTTAATATATCCTCATGTCAATATTGAATAAATATAAGGGGAAAACATGTCAAAATACGCAAAAAAATTTAATCAAATAGAAAGAACAATTTGACCAAAGACTCCTCTCATACACAATGATCAAATTGACCAAAGAACTAACTTTTCAACTTAAAAACCGATCGGTAATTTGCTACTTCTTAATCCGCTTAATCTATATTTCAGAGATGCCTCCAAAGAAAACTATCTGATCGTGCTTACCATTTAGTCAAACTCCAACGTCTGCTACGACCCCTACCTCCCAGCCAGGTTCATCATCTAGTTTGCAGTCGACACTGCCATCTGCCCTTGTGAAAGGTATGACACCTCCGTCACAGTCTGCCGATGTACACGTATCTCGGGATACATTCGCGGCCGCACCACCCACCGAGTCTTCGCCTGTAGAGGCTCAGCGACTCACCAGTCTGCTGTCCTAGAGACGGTTACTGATAAAAGCACTGGTGGAGCGCCGATTGCACTAGATACTCGGATTCTCCTTTATAAATCAAGTTAATTATAATTTTTATAATCATTATAATCTCTAATTGAATTTTGTCGCGGCTATTATAGTTTTAGATTGAGCTCTAACTGCTCCGCCGCCATTACCGGTATATTCCAAGGTTGTTTCAAGGGAGCATATAACACCGTAAAGGATGTTCCCATGGACGAAGAAAATATGTGGCGGGAAGAGTTTACGGTAAGTGTATCAATTTTAATAAATTTACAAGTCTATCAATTTTAATTATCTAACATTATTTCAAAAAACATAAAAGTTATCGATGGGCTCCTGAGCATGAGGAGGGTGTCAAGAGAGGTTGGCACACGATACTTAAGAAGAGACTCAGCGGTATCATGAGTGACCATCGAAAAAAAAGATAAGAAGCCCAAATGGGTTTCTGACACTAATTGGGACAGATTTAAAACGTAAGTCTAAACAGGCATCAATAAACCGGAAGGAGGGGAGGGCCGGCAAAGGCCCAATGAAGCGTACATGTGCTTCCCTTAGCCACATTGAGCATCACCAGAGATTGGTAATTGTATTAATTTTTAAATTCATTAAAATTTTGTGTTTTATTTACTTATTTAATGTTTTAGTGCTTTATGTAAATAGGAAAAGGAGGCGGGACATTCAATTTTTGTTGTCTATTACAGAAGCTGGAATTGTCTATGGGGGTTAGAGGACATTGAGAATGATGAGAAATCATATGCGGATCCTTCAAAGAATGATGAGGTTTTGGTAATGTCTAAAAGGAGATCTAGGAGTCAAGCTCTAACATCACATCACTCATTTTGGACCCAAAATACTCAAAAGAATGAGAACTATCATCAACTTGGATTAACATTAATTTCAGCTTTGAGACAGTTTGGTCTAACGGTCATAACCTTCGATCCGGGAATCCAATAGATCTCATTTCACATGCTATGGAAAGATAAGAGGCAGATCTACAACTTTCATGATAACACAAGATCATATTCTGCCTGTATGAAGTCCAAAATTATCGTGCAAGTTACTACATCATGCTGTCCAGATTTTGGGCGAGAATTAATTTTATTTTTCCAAGTTTAATTATTTATTTAATTTCCAGCCTTTTTGTATTTTATTATTATTATTAGTTATATGAACTTCCTCAAATAAATGATACGTGGTCCAAGTAGTTGTTTAGTTTAAGGTAGTTACTTATTTACTAGTTTACTTAGGATTCTATTTTATTTCATAGTTTTATTATGAATGTTTAATTAAGTTTTATCACTAGTATATGCTAAAAGGGAATTTAGGTCATATTCTGTTTAATTCCATTCAATTCTGACATTAAAATATAGTTTAGCCAAACAAAAGTAATCGAGATTCCATTTTGCCTTTACTTCTAAACACTGGAATGGAAAGATGATTCCGAAGTCATTATGGGTAGAAATCGATTTTGCCCTGGAAAAAGGATTACATTCCATTCCATTCCATTCCAGCATTACAAACGTGCGGTAAATACTTTCTGGTCTTGGAATGGAATATGTGGTTTTTTGTGGATATATTTTGTATATCTGATTAGCCAAAAAGATTACGACTTATGGAGATAATGTAGTCTACGTGGAGATGTGGGATTCTAAAAAGGAGCTTTTTGGAAATTCCCATTTTATGGAAGCTCGATTTATTTGTCTTTTGTTAACCACAGTTTTGCCGAGTCAAAATTTAATCCTCCTTATTCCCTTTTTCCTGGAGTAGTATTATTGCATATGAATCTTTTCTACCCATTTGGTGTTCTATTTCTTATATCACTAATAAAAAAAATTAAAATGTGTAAATTTTTTAATTAAAAAATTTATAACCTAACATAAATAGTTAAAACCTTAGAGAAAAAGTAAACAAGTGGCAATTATCTATTCTTGGAACCGGGAATGAGACACATAATTTGGATAGAGGATTTTTTTTGCTGAGGATGAGTAAATTTCTTCTGCCTTTTGAATTTGGGACCTTTTCAATTTTTTAATTAATAATTAAAAAATTTATAACCTAACATAAATAGTTAAAACCTTAGAGAAAAAGTAAACAAGTGGCAATTATCTATTATTGGAACCGGGAATGAGACACATAATTTGGATAGAGGATTTTTTTTGCTGAGGATGAGTAAATTTCTTCTGCCTTTTGAATTTGGGACCTTTTCAATTTTTTAATTAATATTAGGTAGGGATGTCAAACTCGTTGCTTAATATTAGGAGTGTTGCTGACTCTGATCAATCCAAACCAATCTAAATCGATTTTTTAGTTTGAGCAGTGTATTAGATTGGTTTCTGTTTGTATTAAATTAAAACCGAACTTTTTATTTGGTTTAAAAAAATTATAATCTAAAACTGAACCAAACCAAACCCCATACACACACACACACACACTATATATATATATATATATATATTAAAGAAATCATTTACAATAAAATATATTTAACTACTTATTTATACCTATGACAAATAAGTTCTTTAAATGCTAAAGTAAGAGATTGAAGAGTTATCAGTTGGTATATGATTTTATATTACTTGAAGCTTTTGTTTTTATTTTGAACTAATAATAATGTATTTTTTGCATTTTTTCTCTTAGGATAATTTTGCGTTACTTTTTTGAAATTCAAAAATCAAGATCAAGAATTTGTTGTTATTTGATTTAACTTGTAAAAAAATAGACATATTTATTTACGTTTTTAGCAATTAAGTAATTACATAAATAATTATTTTATTTTATTTTTACTTTATGATCAATATGTTTTGTATCTCACCGAAAGCATCGGTTTAAAATTTTGAATGGTTTGAATTGGTTTTAAAATTTTCAAAACGAATATTTCGCTTTGGTTTGAAATGTGTAAAATCAAACCAAACAGAACCATTCGGTTCGCTCAACAAAAAAAAATGGGAGTGTGCGCGTGCATGAACTGAGCGTTAGTCGAGTATGAGCATTGGCGGAGTCAGGGGGTAAGTTCCCCCCCAAGTTTTTTCCAAAAATTATAATTTTAGTTTTGTTTTTATAACACCTCGTCCGTGATCATTTTGAATCACTTTATGATTTAAAATTAGATTTTTAAATTCGTGAATTATAGGAATGACACCACTTATATCTAAACAATTTTGGTTAAAGTAACAAACTTAAGTGTGTAAGAGACTATAATATTTATAAGATTTCATCCAAAAGTTCATAATTACTAATAGATTATAATATAAGATTTTATGAACAAAAAAAAAATAGTCTACAAGTTATAGTCTTATAGACTACAAGTGGCTTTTGACATTGACTTTTGAAATTTTTTGATATTAATTACGGTTCATTAGACTATGTGGTGTGGACCGTGTAGTCAATATTCATTCACATTAATAATAAGCCCTCCATGTTTCTTCCAACTTCATCTCTAATACCCATCACAACAACAACAACAACAACAATAGCATAACCCATTAAGTCCCCAATAATTGGGGGTATGGGCGGGGATGGACGAGATACTGACCTAACCTTTGTCAAACAAAGTGGGTCGATCCCAGGATACTGCCCTAAAGCAGATGTATTGGAGACTAACCTAACCTTTGGCAACAAGTGCACAAAGTGGTTGCCCATATAATACACATGTAACAATGGTCACTATCTACGTCAGCGTTTCTTACTGAGAATCATGCTCTCAAATCAAAGCCAAAAGGCATCAGAGAAGGCAGACCCAAGAACCATTTTAATTTATGTGCACATCACCATGGTCCCCTATGCCTAATATTTCTAAATGGCCTTTTATTTTGGTCTAATCATACAAAAAAGGTCTTTGGGACCATTTTATATTTTATTCAAGCTTGTTCTTTTTGAATTCAACAATCAAATATGATATATATTTTAATTTCCATAGTAAATATTTATTTTTTCTTCTTGAGAGTCCTCTTTAATGTGTCATGCACGTTAATGACAATGAAAACTTTGTAACTTTGCCATTTTTTTTAAGTCAGAGGACTTGGAGGTTTATAAAGCACTGATCAGTAGAGTGAAAAGGGTGAACAAAATATGAATAACTACTAGTCTATAAGATTTCATCAAAATTTTTTTTTGGCTCACGCCAAATGTTTAAATCTTTTTATGAATTTATTTTATCGATGTTAATTGTCTTTCTAAAAAGAAAATTTCCTGCATCCGCTGATTGAGTATGAGAACTAATATTCAAACCAGGGATTCAGTATGTGAATCGAGCGCGAGCATGGACACCCCTTAACCCGGTCATACCGAATAACATAATTAAAAATAGTATACCTTATATATATAAAATTAAAAATGTATTTATATATACTTCGTCTTCCGTGTTCGCTTTGTCAAATTCAATAAGATTTTTATCAATTAAAATGATGATTAAACAGTAGATCAACATTTTATGAACAAGTAAGAAGGCTATCAATAAATTTGAAGTACAAGCAACATTTAGAAGCAAAAACATTTCACAAAAGACATTACTTTTAACTCTTTAAGATTCAACAATCTCTTTTACAGAAATTAAAATTGGAAAGCAGGAACATTTCACAAAGGACATTATTTTCAGCTCTAAGATTCAACAATCTCTTTTACAGAATTAACGAGCAATTTAGTTAAAACTGGATTAAAAAGATCGTATCCATGAAATCCTCCCTTCTCAAATTTACTCACCACTGAAACATCGAGTTCTTCTAATTTCTTCACAAGCTCCATTTGTCGATCGACCATTGGATCTCCATCGCAACCAGTCACCAAAATCTTCCATTTGAAAAGTTTGATTCGATCAAATACATCTATTTTAATGCTCGCAATTAAATTACAATACTCGTGATCTCGATCAGCACCGATTGGTAAAGATAAATCCCACATGACATCACTAACATGGGGTGGCAACACCTTATCATTTACCAATCTCAATTCCGAATCCAGCCTCTTCTCACCACCCAAAAATGGATGATGTAATATCAAACCTTTGACTACCAAAGGCTTGAGATCTTCAGCACATAAAGCAACACGCAGGCCGATGTGAAAAGACACATTTGCCCCTGCACTTGTGCCCATGAGAAAACACCTGGAAACGTCACCGTATTTTGTCAACCAATCATCGTTTGAATTCTTTATCCAATGCAGCACTTCCATGGAATCTTCATAGGCCGCGGGAAGCCGGTGCTCCGGCGCCAGACGATAATCAACAGAAACGACAAGTGCCGGGATCTCATTGGTTAATCCATTATATAGACCGTAAAACACGGCCGACGCCGCACTACATAAAACGAATCCTCCTCCATGAAAATAAACCACGATGGGCAATTTGGAATTCGGATCGGAATCGAATGATTTTCGGGGTACAAAGATCCGAACCGAAGTGTTATTGGATCGGTTTATGATTACGTCTTTGGTGAGATGAAAAGGGTTGTTAAGATCGGATGAGGAAGGGATCTCCGGTATCTTTGACGGTAACCTTGTGACGGAGCCGTCGGAATTCTTGGAGAATCCGATGTAGCCATATGGATCAACGTTTGGATCAATTGGTGCTATATTATCTGACATTTTTAATATGATCTCTCCGGTAATGTGATTTCAAGAAATGGCGTCCGGAGGAAATTACATGGAGAGGTAAATATAGAAAATCAATGGCTTTGCTAAGCCGTGACGGAGGTAGTGAGGTCCAGTGGGGTCAATTGACCCAGGGGAATTTTTTTTTAATTTTTTTTTAAAATTATATATTATATATTTTACTCCATTTAGATAATAAATATATAAATGACCCCACTAATAAAATAAACATTCTTAAAATTTTGATCAAACGAGATAAAAAATCAGTTCCGCACGTATGAAATAATTTTTCGTTCCATGACTTTGGAGCGATGGTGTTAACTATTCTTGTTGTTTCGAGAAGATATTTAACAAGTCGCTTTAAATATTGTAAAGATTTAAAAAATACTTTTTGCTTTCTAATCTTACAGAAGATATTTAACAAAGTTTGCTTTCTCAATAAAAATAGTCTTGTCTATCAGCTCTCAAGTCTCAATTTCTTCCCGCTTCGTGGGATACTTAACAAGTTGCTCTCAATAAAAAATAGTTTTATCTCTCAGCTCTCAAGTCTCAATTCCTTCCCGCTTCGCGGGATATTTAACAAGTTGCTCTCAATAAAAAATAGTCTCGTCTCTCAACTTTCAAGTCTCAATTCCTTCCCGCTACTTCCCGCGAGACATCTCATTCTCAATCATTTTTTAATGCTGCATATTGTTTGATAAAATACAAAAAAAAACTTGGGGAGGGGGTGCGAACTTGATAAAATACTCCAAATTACATATAAAATTTACCATATCTAGTAGTATTTTTAAAAATTTCGGGCGCCCTAGAATCGTCCCTGACCCCACTGATCTCAAGTCCTGGATCCGTCACTGTTGCTAAGGGATAGTTCTGATATAAATCAAGTCTACTGGATCATGTGGTTCAGAATTGGTTACACCACTACAAAATTAGGGGGAAAATAATTATGTGATAACGTGGTTAATTCTGAACCATAAATTCAATGTGAACTTGATTCATATCAGAAAAATTCTTTGGTAAGATATCAATATCAGTCAAATCTCCTATCACATTTTCCCCCATATTTTCTCTATTTTATAATAGATATTTGTTTCTAAGTAATTTAACATATATTAAGAAAGAAAATAAGAAAAAAAAGATGAATTTTTTTATTTTTTATTGTGATACTCATGACTTTTCACTTTACGTGTTAGTGACGTGTAATTAATTTTTTCACGACTGTTACGCTAGTTGAAAGTAACGGCGGCTCGCCGCTTCTCGGAGGCTCTCTCTCTCTCCTCGGAATTGGTCTGACTCTTTTCTCCCTCTCTCTCGGCTGGCAGCAAGGGGACAAAATAGCATTGTCTTCTCTCGGGAACTGTGCAAGGCTGCCAGGAGGAAAAAAAAAAGAATAAGGATTATATATATTTTCTGTTCAGATTTTATCACCCGCAAAATTGATTTTCAGAATTATTTTCATCGTGGTATCACCGTAACGGTAGGGACCCCTACGTTATTTAATTTTCGCATTTAATTCTGCACAGTAAAAGCGAATAAACTTTTCAATTTACAAAATAATTGTATAAATTACTTGTTGAATTTACGTTTACGGTGTTATTTACTGTATTTGGGATTATTTGATTGCATAAACTGTGAGAGATGGAATTTGATGTTATTGTAGATAATATTATATTGCATATATGTATTTTTAATGTTTTATTATCTTTGAATAAATTAATGTTTTAGATGCTTGTTTTTGGTTTTGTTGTCTACTTACCTACAGCAAGTTCACCACTGTTTACATCATTGTTATATTTTATATTTAATATAAAATTCTACTCATAATTATTATATGCATGCATAATTTTTATACAAGCATGAATTATGGTATTTGAATTGTTGGATGATTTGAGCATGCCTATATATGAATTTCAATCGCTTTCGTTAATTGCTATTCTCACATAAACTGTTTTTTGTATTGTTTTGTCTCTGTTCTGTAATTGCCTGTGATTAATTATTTTGGGTCTGATTTAGAGTCGCCTATTTGGAGTCTTTGATGTTGTCCTAATTGGTTTGGTCGACCGAGTCGTCATCTCTATTGAGTGCGTCTAGGAACAGTAGTTAGCAGGATCTGTCCGCCTTTTTCCTGATTTGTTATGCGGTCCGAAGTGACCTTACAGTCCAGGGTCCGCATCTGATGGGGCAAATCATCAGATACGGTAGTGGTTTTGTGGAGTCTCTGGTTGGGGATGATGATACAATGTAATGGATGGATCCTTAAACCCTGGGTCCTTTCGTTCGGGAAAATCCGAACCCACGTGTTGATACTAAACCTTCCTAGTTTGGTTGATAAGCTGGGACCACTATCGTTATTCGTTTGAGTATGAGTGACTAGACGAGTAAGCTCATGTGGTGGGATTGTGTGTCATAGCCTTAGCGGTGTTCTAAGTATTTAAGACGAGTATGTGATTGGGTGTACCGGATGGGCAACACGTGGTGCTTGTCGTACACTCGGTTATGGAATCGTTTAGGTGCAAAGAATGTTGTTAATTGCTTAATTGTTGTTTTATACTCGATTGTCGACATAACTATTGGTTGTAGTGCATGAGTAGTATGGGATGCTCATGTCATGAATTCGATCCGGGATGTCATATTTGATAAGTATAGTCGAACATTTATTTTGGGTCTTTAATTGCTGTTTGCTTGGAGTCTATTTGGTATCATATGAGTTGGGGATGGTGGGTATTGTTTAGTACATTTTTGCATAAGTTTGCATCTCATTTTTTCGAAATCGCGATGAGTGCGATCCCACTGCTACTGTTTGGATCAGCATCTGCATCGCACTTCCCTGCATTGATCTCTGAGTCTTGTGAGACTTGGATTGAGTCGTTTGCATATACTTCCATAGGGGCATTTTGGGAAGCGGGCATATGCATTATCTGTATCTGTTTCTACTGTTCTGTTTCTGTTCATTCTTTAGTATATATATTACTGTTTTGGGTCCCTACTGAGCACCATAACTCAGTCCATCCGCTTTTTTATCGTGCAGGGGTGATGTAGATGTTGAATTTGTTCATGATGATGATACTTGGGAAGGGCTATTCGATGAGTGATCCTAATCTACGTAGCTGCTAGAATTTATTTCCTTTTCAGTTATTTCTTTAAGAACGCTTAGACTTATTCCAATAATGTAATAAGTAGATTCATTTTCAGTTATGTATTTAGATTTCTGTTTTTAAACCTTTACTTTGGATTTAATGCATAATGAATTGCCTTTTTAGTAACTTCAGTATCGTAGGCTTGGGTGTCTCATCGACCAATGAGACACTGCCATGTCATCGCCCTGGAGACGGGGTGTGACATTTATACTTTTAAGTATCAATCATCATTTTATCTATATTCCATAATACGAGTAAAAACGTTTTTTGAAAGATATCTTATAATTTGAAAAAGAACTTTTATTTGAGGAAGATGTAAAAAAAATTTAAAAAGATATAGATAGAATGTCAGTTTTTTTTAAAAAACGATATATATTTAAAACTTAAAAATAATGGTGAAACACTTAAGAAAGAGTGTAATATTTGATAAGTAATTACAAATAAGACATTAGATAAAAAAAGAATTTAGACAGAAGATTTTTTTCTATCAACGAATTAGATCTTCTATTCTATTTTTGTATGGTATTCTTTTTTTTAATTAAAAAATGTATCTTATTCTCTGTTTTTTCAAGTTGCTAATTAATATTTTGTTTCCTCTAAAAATTTGACAATTTATAAATAATTACGAATAAGACAGAACTCGGTATTATAAAATCATGCAATTTTGTTAGGCTAATTGGTGAAATTCGTCCCAAAACAATTTACGATTGATGACTTGGGTCCCCAATCAATTTTTTTTAGGTCCTCAAATAATTTGCGAGTTTGCACCATGAGTCCTTCTATTCAAAAATCCGCTAGTCAACGGTTAGTAAAAAAAAAATTGAAAATTTTCACATTAATAACGAAGGGTAGTTTGGGGATTTTAAGCAGCGACCCACATTTTGAACCCGCCCCATTTTCATTACCCATTTCGTTTGCCCAAATCCCTTACCAAATTCCATAAAGAAATAATCCCTTATTTCTTTCTAAAAAACCTATCCCTCAAACGTTTGAAATCCTCAAAGACAAGAAGAGAAATTCTGAGCAAACACATGATTGTTTTAAGGCGAGGTTGCCTGAAAACACCCATGCTGATTGAAGATCAAAATATTCTTAGTGGAATGCTGAACTCCAAGACCGTCGACAAATACTTGAGGTACGAATTTCTGGTTTAAAATCTAATTTAGGGTTAGGGTTTTGATTGAAAGTTTTTTTTTTATGTAGTATACTATCGAAAGAGATTGGGGAGGAAAAGATGGCATCATTTTCAGTAGTGGATGCGTTGTGGTTCAATATTTATGCTGTTGGTGCTAAATGTAATGCAAGAGTCATTACTTGGATGCAAAAGGGGAATTTCTTGTCAAAAAACTTTGTGATGATACCCATTGTGATGTGGTATGTAGATTTCTTCTTAATATTGTGGTATTTCACTACTAAATAGTACATTAATTTAATTTTTTTCAATTTTAGGGGTCATTGAAATCTTTTAATACTCTGTAATTTTAATGAGGAACTGGATTCATACAACCAATGCATGATTTTGTTAGAATCGCTTCAAGTTCTTGAACATCCACATGAGGCAGAAATAAGGAGTTTTGTGTTTGATTTCGTTTGAAATCCGAGGGAAGCTTGTTGACAAAGCTTATTTGAAAGAGATTTTATTGCTTGTTCCAAAGGTTCCCAATAGTTGAATGGGGAAGATTGTGGAGTTTATTTATTATATTATGCATATTTATTCATCAATGGAGCACCACTACCCTTCGACCATAGTAATGGTTTCCCTTACTTTGTAAGTATAAATAAACTAGTTCTTTAAATTTGCTTTAATTTTTTAAGTATATGGAATTGTACAATATTGATATTTAATTTATACTTTTTGTAGATGAAGGCAGATTGGTTTACCTTTGATATGATCACTGCATTCAGACACTGGCTTCACATTTTGGGAGGAGATAGACATGAAAATGTTGATGTTGTTGAATTACCCGTGGAAGTAAAGTGTTACGGTTTATCTTGTGTAGTTGACCCTACGACAAGTGATGCTGAAATTGTAGAATTGAATGAAGACCTTGAAAATGAGTTAGGTGACAAAGAGGAAGTGCTACCATTTTATGATGATCCAGAATATAATAATTTTGGAACTGAAGACCTGTTTGAGGATATTGTGGAGCCTTTGTTAGAGGACTTTGATGTCTCGGTGCAAAAAGAAGCATTGAAGAGATTGACATTCAAAGAGAATGAAGAAGTACTAGATGAAGAAGGAACAAAGGCTGAGGGTTATGGAGCAAAATGATGAGATAAAAGGAACATTTGATGATTTAGCAGATTTAAATGAAGATGAATTGGATGTTCTTAATGCTTATCCTAAAAAGACTAAGATGGGTGATAGAAGAGGACCAAAGAATCAATGGATGGTACTTGATTTTACTCCTGGTATGGGTGAGCCACATGCACCAGATTCACTAGAGGTTCCCTCGTTGAAAAAGATCACTCGCTCGGATGATGATTTTTACAAGTTGGATCAAAGCTCGAAGAGGAAGGTTCAAGTAAGAAAAGTTTGAAAAAAATTCCGTGTTTTTAACATTGAAAGGGATGGTATGAAGAAAAAAATCCAAGGCCTAGAAGTATGAAGAAAATGTCAAGGTAAAATTGTCGAGGGTTAGTACTAGTGCCAACACTTGTAGGAAATGTTTACAACCCTGGACACAATGCTAGGAAATGTCCACTTGTTGGTGGTCCCGCAAACCGAGAATAGGTGTACAAGATGTAAGGAACCGAGACATAACAAAAAGGGATGTAAAATAATCTTGGAAAATGATGTAGTCTCCGAGATTGGCATCGACTTGGTCAACAATTTGGACACCGACTTGGTAGATAATACACAAAGTGAGAGGGAAGGCTGATATTCTTGAAGAGATACCATAGGTACTTTTATAATTACTTGTTTACAAATATTGTCAAGGTAGTTTGCTTATTTTCTTGTATTTTTGAAGGTTCTTTCGCTGCAAAAACCAAGAAAGCCTACTAGAGTGCGATTGGTGCTTAAAGATTGGCCACAATAGAGTCGGGTGCTCAGAGTCGGGTTTGTCGAGACCCCGATCAAATAAGCAAGTTTGATATCATGTACAAGAAGGTGGATTGAAGATGGTTTGGGATTTTTTTTTGTGCAACCCTTAGAACTTGCAAGTTGTTTTTTGAATTGGGTCTCCATTTTTTTGGACAAGTTAGAACTTCGTTTGGTTGTTAGGGGATGCTAGTTTAGGCATGTTTATTGGATTTTTATGGGTCATGTGCCCATATGGTCGTTCAAATTTTTTGAACTTCAATGATATTCAAATGCCAAATATTTCTCCACTTCATTTTTAATTTCTCAATTCAACAATAAACAACATGAATGACATAAGAACAATTATTCATCTAGTATTACACTAAGCAGATATTTTCAAGACAACAAGAGAAAGATTAAAACTACGATACATTATATTCAAAATAGTCCAAAACCTAACATAGCAACAATGACCACATATGCCAAACAAATAGCAACGTTTACCTTTCACCATCCAAACCACCACCACAATCAAAATCAACCATGAAACAATCAATACCACCATTAAAATCTTTATCTTCCTCTCGGCCAAAATGAGTTGAACATCCATCTTCTCCAGCCTTCTCATAACACCAGGCATAATAGCCTTACCTCGGTCGCACAATGGCCGATCTAGCCACATGGAGAATTCACATTTCTTGAACCCCTATAATTAATCAATTGTTAAAAATATATAAATTACCTCTCATTAACATGCAAAAAAATATAATTTCAACAAACATTTTTATTTTCACATGTCATGAATCTCCTACCCGGATTCCATTCCGTCCATGAAGTTCTGATCTTGGTAGAAAATGGGATTCGACAATCACATTGACTAGGCAATTCATCGGGAGCGAAACCATGCTCAAAGCACATTGATCTCCATTCAGCTAACCCATTCTCCTCCTTAACACCATAACTTTTGTTTTGAGAGGATGACCTTGAAAATCTTGTAGTTCTAGACATTTTGGAAGCTAATAGAAGGAGGAGATGAAATATTCTTCTTCAGGGGGGATTTGGGGGGTTTATAAGGAAGAAGAAGGCAAACGAAATGGGTAAGGAAAATGGGGCGGGTTCAAAATGTGGTTATCGCTTAAAATCTCCAAACTACCATTCGTTATTAATGTGAAAATTTTCAAATTTTTTTTTGACTAACCGTTGACTAGCGGATTTTTTGAACAGAAGGACCCATGGTGCAAACCCGCAAATTGTTTGAGGATCTAAAATAAAAAAAAAAATTGATTGGGGACCCAAGTCACCAATAAGCCATTTTGTTTATGTATAATATTATTTTTTGTTTTTCTCCTTTTTCTTGTAAAGGAAATTTGAAATATTCCCACTGTCCCTATAACCAAGATAATAGGACCCAGATTCTTAGAACATGGCCACGTGCGTATGATATGGAGAAGGCGCTCCCGGCTCCTATGCGGGATACCTTTTGTTCCGTACGGTGCGGGACACGTTCTCAACCGTCGGATGAGATTTTTTAACGGTCCAAATCTGGAGAGAAAAAAGTTTTTTTTTATTATTTTTTAAGTCAGTCGCAACTTTTCTCTCTCTAGATCTGGACCGTGTAAAATCCCATTTGACGGCTGAGATTCATCCGCATGTGCGGAACTTTGACTATTTCGCATAGGAGCCGGATTGGGAAAAGGCCACGTTAATATTGGTCAATATAGTACTGCATTTGAGATTCTTCTTTTTGTTGAGATAATTTTAATATAGATAAGTTTTATTGTAACTTGTGGTTTAGAATTTGTTAAAAATTATAATAAAGGAAATAATTATATGATGACATGTCCACCTCTAAATCACGAGATCTACGTGAACCTGATTTATATCAGAATTTTTATTTTATTAGATGCATACTATTTACTTTGAGATGTTGAAAACGTCCCTAATATATATTGGGTTCGTCTAGCGCGTGTCCATATATATAGTGAAAATTAATATATTGAAAATTAATAATATATAGTGAAAATTAATGATGTAAAAAAAAATGTATTTTGTTAGTCAAAATATTAACATTACACTCTTAAATATGACTTATATACTACTAATTCTATTTTTTTTAACAGTACCACTAATTCTATTTAAGCGACTAATATTAATATTTTAATTTTAAAAAACCTTTTTATTTCCTTAATTTTTACTAAATTTTTTAAACGACTTATATTATATAATGGAAAGAGTATATGCTAATTTAATTATATTAAAATTTTAAAATTATATCAGAATGAGGAAACATTTGAGAATAATAAACTTATAAAAGTTTACAACATTTTAATTCATATTAGCATGTGCTTCGGCAATACCGACATGCGTTAAATAAAAACTATATGTATGTACTCTTGCTATTGCGAAAAGAACTCTGCATCTCTTCTAGGGCAAAAAATTACGTGTCCCCATTTCTATCTCAATTCTTATTCCCAATTAATTACAATTTATCCTGTGTATATATAATTAAAAAAAATATTTATATAGTAAATTCTTATTAGCTGGAGATAGAGATGAGGATAGGGGATTTTCACCCCTCTTCTAGGGTCTATTCTGTCATGGATCAGGTCCATTGGACCATACGGTCCAGATTTGACCACATCACTGCATTTCCTTCTCTCTCCTCATTCTGTAGGAATGTGGCCAAATCTGGACCACATGGTCCACATGGACCCGGTCCATATCAGATATTTCCCTCTTCTAGAGGCGGCAAAAAATGGCCAGCCATGATGTCACGGTATGTTTAAGTATAAAGGATATTGTATAAAATATTTCGAACTACATATAAAATTTATTACACTTAGTAGTATTTTTAAAAATCTCGGATGAATGGAGGGAGAGGGGGGTGGGGGGTGGGGAGGGGGGTTCTGTCTTCGTAAAGGTACCTCCAAAGGGAGATGATTGCACAAACCACAAATTTTAAATGTGCTCATAAACTAACCCAAGTGTGAAAAATTTTTAACACGATTTTAGTTAAGTTGCGGGACGAGGGCCGCCCGAGCATCCAAAATTTTCAAGTATTAACCTCTTTTACATGTTAGCTCAATCAAATATCCAAGTCTACCATGTAGCTATCCATGTCCATTACTCCAAAAGTCCATCTATTATTGGCGATTTTGCCTCCACCAATGCACTGAAGAAAGCATATTTTGTAGTTTTATAATGTTATATTATGTTTATTTTAAAAATTGTAACAAGTTGAAAATGTTAATGTTCATACGAAAGCACTTTTTAGTTTTTGGCTGACGCGCTCGAAATGTCGGGGACCCGGTCCCAGTTGCGAGGGTACCAATCCCTTCGTATGGTGTGGATCACACGGTGGCCGTTGGATTACTCGATTTACTTACTAATTGATTTACGAGATATTTTTTCTTTTACAATATATGATGATTTGGCTCAACTTGTTTGTTAAATATTTATTAATTAATTATGGAATTCTCTTTTGACATTCTTTGCATTTTGTCATGTAAAATATCTTTATTTTCATACTTGATATGTAAAAAGGAAAACAAAAAACCCAAAGGTGCTAGGTATGAGAGAGAATATCTTTATTTTCTGTGGAAGTATTGTAATGGTTTAAGGAACATTTTGGTGTGGGACTCATTCTACTTTGGGACTAGCATCTATAAAAAAAAATTATGGTGTAAGTCCTTGATGATTCAAACAAATAAAGTGATTTTTTAGAACCCGAATACTAATTTAGGTCAACAAAAGGTTTGGCCCAGTGGGTAAGCCTTTGGCTTGGGTTCGACACCTGCTCCCCACACAATGGGACAATAATATATCTCCTCCTCTGGTGAGGCGTTCTCTTCCTCCTCTGGTGAGGCAATTCCCTCCCCAGGCATGGGGCATGCTTCAATCTTCCCTATCTAGGGTATTCTCCGCTCTTCCCCCTCGGGGGCAATCGCCTTCGGGCGCTCAAAAAAAAAATACTAATTTAGAATTAAAGTGAAATTAGGTGACTAAATTTTAATGTGGAATGTACTCGCTTGCATTCACAATCATCTTTCACGCCTAAATATATTTTATTAATTTCTAATTATTTGTCACTTTAATAAATTAAGAGAGTATTAAATGTATTTTTTTCAAACTATCCTTATTTTTCATTAATTCAGTCAACAATTAACTTTAATTTTTTCAACATAAATGTATTAATTGAAAAGTAAAAATGTCTATTTATCTTTAAGTTAATATATTATAATAATTTTCTTAATATTAATGCAATGTTTTAAGGCGACAAATAGATAGAACGGAGGAAGTAGTATTTTAGCCTCTATATATTACTTTTATAGCTTCTGTGGCAGATCTCGAGGCCAAGCTTTTTGTTTAGTTTAGATTAAGGTTGTTAAAATCGGGATTCTACGTAGAATTGGTGGAGGGGTAGAAAATCGTAAAATCGGAATTTTACGTAGAATCGTAGATTTTACCTAAAAAATAAAATATATATTTTATATATAAATAATAATAATTAACATATAAATCATTTCATATGGTTTAACAATATGCGAAAATCCAAAAAACATAATTTCACAAATTTTTTTAAATCCATGAAATAGTTGAAATCCGACTGGAAATAGCAAATTTCTGTCTGAAAATAGCCGAATCCGCCTGGAAATAGCCAAAATCCGCCTGAAATAGCAAATTTGTGGAATCGGTAAAATCGTAAAATCAGTACGATTTTACGCTCCGATTCTACGATTCTACTCCGATTCTACCAGATTTCGATTTTACTTCCGATTCAAATCGTTTTCCTTCCGTAGAATCGTAAAATCGTAGATTTTACGATTTAAATCGGGATTTTAACAACATTGGTTTAGATTTGATTGTAATGGGAAAATGGTCGTAGGATTTTGAGGGTGGAAGTTGAGATGAATGCAGGGAGTTGAAGAGTTGTTGCGGTCTTCGGTGCTAGTGCCGACGGTCAAGTTCGGGGTTGGATTGGAGAAGAAGAAGCCATTTAGTGCTTAAAAAGGATTTTAAGGTTTGAAATGTCAGAATGAAGAATAACAGAAATTACATATTGTGCCATTATAAAATAAGCCACACGTGTCACATTCTTTATCTCAACAAAAAAGTATAACAACATTGACGGAAGATTGAATATTTTAGGCCGAGAAAAAAATTCTAAATAAAAAAAAAAAAAATCCAATTCTAAATACATTCGGAGTACAATTTGTATAATTGTTTATACATAGAATAAGGATGAAAATCCTGTCTCGTATATCCTTATTCATGTCTCTAACCAATTTAAAATTTACTATATAAATTTTTTTCTTCCAATTATATATACACATAGTAAATTGTGAATGGTTGTGGACAAAAATGAAAACATCACGTAGGGGACAGAGGAATTTTTGCCATATAATAACTAGCTATTCACGCATACCTCTGCCATATTGCTCTTGGAATTTTCCAGTTGCATTTGCTCTAATAAGAAAAAAAAAAAAAATTGTACTCCCTCCATTCTTAATAAGAGTTTCATTACATTTTGTGAAAATTAAGATATTTTTGAAATAAAAAATCAATATCAATCTCTTAAATATAACTTGTATACCACTCACTGTATTTAAGAGAGCAATATTGATATTTTGATTACAAAAATATTTTAATTTTGTCAACATATAATGAAAATCTTATATTTAGGAATGGAAGTAGTACTTTACACTTTATTTTAAAATAATAATAATAATAATAATGTTATCCCTCTATAGCTCTAATAAATTGAAACTATTTGCTTCGGGAAGTATATTCGTTTCAGGAACAATGATCTCCTTCAATTGATTGATGAGTACCATGATATCCTCCCTCCTCAAATTTACTCACTACTGAAATACCAAGTTCTCTTAATTTCTCCACAAAATCTATTTGTCTATCAATTAATGGATCGTCGTGATAGCCCACCACCATAATCTTCCATTTCAAAAGTTTGATTTGGTCAATTACATCTATTTTAATGCCGGTCAAGGGATTACTATACTCGTGGTCTCGATCAGCACCTATTGGTAAACTTAAATCCCACGAAACATCAATCAAATTTAACGGCAATATCTTATCATCTTTTAATCTAAGCTCGGAATCTGTTCTCTCCTCTCCACCAATAAAAGGATAATGCATAATCAAACCTTTGATTTCAAGAGGCTTGAGATCATCTATGCATGAAGCTGCACGTGATCCCACATGAAATGCAATGTTGGTTATTGTAATTTTGTTATGTTTTCTACCACTTTAATAAACTGATCAATAAAGAGAAAAAATAGAATAATAACATACCAACAAATAGAAAAAACATAAAAAAAATAATATGATAAATAAACAGAGAAATAATAACAGAGAAAAAAAGAATATAAAAAAACAAAATCTAAAACGTATTAGGGTATCTTAGCCAAAATCGGATTCGCGGAATACATCTTCAAGGCAAAGATGGATTTTGGAGATCCGTCTTCAGCTGACATGGAAATTTTTAAAGTGAAAACCTATTCTGAGGCTCAAAACACCTGTTCTATTTTTACCGTACGAAACACCTATTATATTTTAAAACACCTGTTTTGAGGCGTTTCGTTTATATTGAAAAAAAGCAGCTCTGTATAGGATCCGGACTGTTTTTTTGGGAACGAAAAACACATTTTTTTAGGGGTTGACTACCCACCCACCCCCATTACATTAAGTTGACACCCCCCCTTCCCCATTTTTTCCATTTCTTTCTCTTTCCTCTCTATTCTTTCTCCAAAAACTCTCAAGTCTCAACCACCACCATCTGCCACCGCCTCACTCTGCCTCCGCTGCCGCCGGATTTCGTCGGAACCGCCTCACTCTACCCCAAAAATGGACTGAAAATTAAAAAAAAAAAAAAAAAAGACCACAGGAGCGGCCCGTGAAGAAGGGAAGAGACGGACTGGCGCGTGAGGCGCGTGTAAAAGGAGACCCGCGTGAGACGCGTGGGAAAGCGTGGGCGCGTGGGACGCGTGAAAGCGCGTGAGCGTGGGGCGCGTGAAAGCGCGTGAATCCGTGAATCTGTTTGGGTTTGGCGCGTGGAAGCGCGTGGGCCGAGGGAATGCCACGTCAGCTGCAGTGAACATTTTTCTTGCATTTTTTGTTTATTTATTGCATATTTTATTATTCCATTTGCAGTTTTTTATTATAAATTTGTAATTTATTTGAATTTTATTTAAATTAATGTTAGAGTTATAATTATAATTTTCTTTTAAATTTGTAGATGGCAGATCGGAGAAGAAATATTGGTGATTTAGGCCCGATTAGGGAGCGTGAGGGTAGGGTGGCTGACAGACCAGTGACTCAGTCAGCTAGGTTGAGTCGAGAGAATCGTAGACAAAGTACACCCCTTGCTACTGTTATTCCCCCAATGGGTAGTACACCACCCATGCATTCTGTTCCCCCCATTCCGTCACGCCGAGATGACTCTAATTTTGTTAGTCCTATACCGTATCCCTCATATAGCGAGGACAACCAATGGATGGCTGGTGGTAGTTCACACCCAACACATTCAATTCCTGATATTCCTATGCAATCACAGGGGAGGGTTGTTGGTTTCGAAGAGAATTATGTTGACGAGTCCTCTACTGAGGAGGGGGAGGAATACATTGATACTACTCCCCCTATCCAATTCCCTGTAGGTGAACCACAGAAGAGTGCAGGATTATTTACGAAAGTATTTGGGAGATTTCGATCATCGTCTACCAAATCATCTTCTAGTAGGTCTACCCCAGTTGATGCCCCAGCTAGACCGTCGGTTTCAGGTGTTAGACCGTCGGTTTCAGGTGCTAGACCTTCTGTTTCTGGAGCTAGACCGTCTTTTTCTGCAGCTAGACATTCCTATCACGCCCCTAGAGACTCTGTATCTGATGACCCACCTTATGTCTCACAGAGTACTACCCAGAGTACCCAACCTCCGACCTTTCCCATTCTGACTCAGATGAAACAAATGACGATAGATTGGGAGCAGAGAACTCCAGCAAGCGGCGGACCCGAGATTCCTGATGAAATTCCATCTTATTCTGGTCATGTAGCTGTTGATATCTGGAACGGGGTAGAGCGGGAATTTATACAGATCAACACGCGGAAAGAATCTCTTGTAAGGGAGTGGACAGGACTACAAAGTGATGGAGAGGCATCTTCCATTATAGACGGTACCGGTTTAGCTCACCTCTATCCCGTCATGTTTAAGCATCACGATGATGCACTTATTTTTGCATTCGTGGAGAGGTGGCAACCCGATACTAACTCATTTCACATGTCTTGGGGTGAAATGACAATCACACTTCATGATGTATTTTATATACTTAATATTCCTATTTCTGGTAAGGCAATCTTTGACCCTCATTATATTAGAAAAAAATATTATACTAGAGATAGCAAAGTGTGTTGGAGTTGAGCCTCAAACCTTGAAGACTGCAATTAATGATAGAGGCATTCCAAGTAAGATCTTGGTCAACGCAATTAATGGACTAGCTATGACTTCTATTGACCGGGCGAAGATTTATTTGCTTCAATTGTTGGGGTCGACCCTGTTTGTCGATCGTTCTTGGAATAAAGTGAACTTCAGGATTTGGGGATCCTTAATGGATATCAAGCAAGTGCATACGTATTCGTGGGGCAGTGCAGCATTGACATCTTTGTATCGTCAATTGGGACAAGCGTCTAGGGGTGACTGCAAATCAATGGGCGGATGTCTTACATTATTAGAGGTACTTGACTTTTTTTTTTTTAAATGTTAATTATATTTAATTTCATTTGGTCACTGATTTATCTAACATTTGAATTCAATAATTTTTTCAGGCCTGGATATATTCATATTTCCCGACATTTATGAGTCGGGATAGGTTGAATAATAATTGGAATTCTACGCAACTGTTTGCCTCGAGGTATATGTCCGTGAGAATTGGTTTAAAAGATATGAACAGACTCAGACGCTACCGGGCGATCTTAGATGAAATGAGTGTAGAAAAGGTATTGATTGATTATTTAAACTTTAATCTACAATTTAAATTATTTGTTTGTTTTAAGATAACTGACTTAATTTTGTAGGTAAATTTCACACCATTTGAGAGATTCCCATTGCAAAATCCTACTTGCTGGATTTCTACATTTCATGGCACCATTCAGTTTGGCCATATTGTAGAACCATACATGCCAGATCGCTGTTTAAGACAGTTTGGGTATGTCCAGAAGAAGCCTATGAATAGAATTTTGCCACAGGAGCATTATCGTCCTAAGGAGACTCCAAAGTATAAGGCAGTGTATACTTTTATCGAGGCATTCTGGCTAGGGGCGGAAGCACATTGTTATTCCCCAGATTTATTGGGACGTGTAGCGAACCCTCCTTCAGAAGTGGATTTTGGTTATCTTGAATGGTACCGGTCACGTACTCACGTGATAATTCAGCCACTCCTAGTTCGTAGGGTTCCTAGGAGAATAAGGCACCAACAGGTATTAAATTGTTATTTTTCCAACAATATAGATTATAGTTTATTTATTCCTTTTGAAATCCTAACATATTATTTGTTTGTTTTACAGTTCGTCGATGATATGACATCACTATCATTAAATTTACCTGATTCCCAAGATGCGCAATTTGTTGAAGCTTATCAGCACTTTTGCATTTTATTTAAAGAAAAGATTCGTCAGGTGCACCAGACAGGTCAAGCGCAGAATAATGAAGAAGCATAATTAAACCTTGTAATTTACTTAGACGTGTGTATTTTAGTAACACTTTTAAATTTGTAAAATATGGATTTTGAATTTTATTCCAAACTTTATTTAATGAAGAAGCATCATGGGGTGGGTGACGTCATTTTTTCAAACTTTTTTTTTTTTTTTTTTTTGCTAAATATCCTAATTAGTGTTTTAATGTGTTTTTAAAAAAAAAATCATGAAAAAAAAATTCAAGCATTTTCTTTGAATTTAGGTTTGAACAATTAGGGTATGTTGTTTCTTTTGACATTATTATTAATACATCTAAATAACCAATAATTCTTACAAAATACAAGTATTAATAAAATTATCAATTTAAAGTCTTAATAAAATACAAGTATTAATAAAATTATCAACAATTCTTACCATTGGTAAATAAAGTTTGGAATAAAATTCAAAATCCATATACATATTTGTGCTAATGTGTCCCACTCAGTAAATCTGGATATCAATGCATCATAGCAACTTCTTGTCATTGATTATTTAGACTTTAAATTTGTAATTTATTAAGATTTTTTTTTAGTTTGTAAGAATTATTGATTATTTAGATGTATTAATAATGTGAAAAGAAACAATATAACCTAATTGTTCAAACCTAAATTCAAAGAAAATACTTGATTTTTTTTTTTTAAAACACATAAATAACACTAATTAGGATATTCGCATCAAAAAATTCAAAAAAATCAAAAAATCAAAAAATTCAAAAAAAAATATTCATAAAATTCGAAAAAGGGGCGCATGATGACGTCATCATGGGGGTGGGTGATGTCACCGCATGATGACGTCATCATGCGCCCCTTTTTCGAATTTTATGAATTTTTTTTTTTTGAATTTTTTTTTTTTTTGCAGAATATGTTAATTAGTGTTTTAAAAAAAATAATGCAAAAAAAAATCCGGCGAAGCTCCGGGCGGCGATCATGCGGCGTTCAGACGAAATCAAGCGGCGACAGATATTTCTGGTGGCGGCAGCAGTAAGGCTTGGGAGATTTTGAGAGCAAAAATTGAGAGGAGAGAGAAAGAAAATAAAAAAATGTGGGAGAGGGTGTTAACTTACTGGGGTTGGGGTGCCCCTATAGTGGCCCCGTTTTTTTATTCGCATGTCATTTCATGTTTTTTGAATGCAAAACACATTTTCTCTTTTCGCAAGTCAAATGATCAAAAGACCAAAACTACACTGTAGAGGTCCGCGTGGGCAGTGGCGGAGCCAGGATTTGTATTTAGGGGGGGCCGAACTAAAAATTTGCTTACGGCGCAAAATGATATATTTGAAGTGGAATTATATATTTTACTAGAAAAATTGAATTAAAACGACATATATAAAGTCTTAGGTTAGCGGAAGAGGGGGGTCCGGGGGCAGCGCCCCCGGAATTTTTTTTGATTCTTCATCAGCTCATCAAATGAGTTTTCTACCCCGGTTTTTGAAGATTTGATTGAAGTTTTTGAAGTCATTAATATCATCACAGTTACAAACTGTTTGGTGCAAAAATTGGATGAATTTAATGACTCGAAAAAGATTTAGGTCTTAGGGTTTAATTAAATTAGAGAATTTATCATCAATATCATCATCAAAAATCAATCTGAAACGCAGAAATACTCAAAAAATTGGGCCTTCACTCAATTATATAAAAAAATTAAAAATTCTTGGGGGGGCCATTTAAAAAAAATAGCTCTATTATTCTGAACCGTTAAATATATATACCTAGTATATAAAAAAATTGAAAATTCTTGGGGGGGCCCTTGCCCCTTGTAAGCTCCGCCACTGCGCGTGGGTAGTTATATGTGTACACAAATTCGCCAATTTTGTCGTTGCCTTTGAAGCGAATGTGTAGAAATGAATGATCTAAGTTTTGTTTTGGCCAAATGACGTATTTATTTCTGAAACTATTTTTATTTGGCGTGTTTGATTCTAATAATCGTTTGCATCTTTTTAAGTCATTAATTAATTTACGAGAAAATAAATAGGTCATTCCGTCAATTGTTTAAAATTTTTAGTGTTAGTTAAAATGTAGGTATTAAATGGATCCCACTTCAGTAAAACTCCATTGTTTCCAACCATAAGATTTTGATTCTTCCCTTCAGAAATGTTGGAATTAAAAATGATACAGCTTTCTTTAAATTTTGTTTTTGTATTTGAATTGAATTGGGTTAAACTTGAACTTTAACAACTAATAATTTCATTATTGGATGATAAGTGTGAATAGAATTATGAGAGAACTCGTGGAATTGGAGCATTCAAATTCTGGAGTTGATAAGGATATAAATATATAACGGGTTTGGGTATAGAATTATGAGATTTTGAAGAACTGGATGATATAAGTGTGAGTAGAATTATGAGAGAATTAGAGGAATTGGAGCATTCTTAACGAGTTTTGGTAGTGTTGGAAAATACCAATTTTACCCTTGGTCCATTGACCATGATTTTTTAATGGACATCCAAAATTTGAAAAAATTGACGAAATGAACTATTTTTTTGCTCATAAATTAAATGGAAACCTAAAAAATTATAAACGATTATTAAGAACCAAGCACGCAAGAGAAATTAGTTTTGAGACTAAATATGCCATTTGACCTATTTTGGGATAAGTAAAATAATCAAAAGTCAGATACCATTATAAAATCATGCAACTGCGGACACCGTTACTCACAAATATTTAATAACTTAACTAATGAATTATTCAATTATTATCTACTACATTTATTATAAAATTTTGTTGGGTAATATATACAACATTCACATTTTTTACCTGTACAAAAAAATTATTGAAAGATTAATAATTATGAAGAAAAAAAATCGAAAATGACCTCAGTTTATGGTGAGAGAGTTATTATAGGATGTTAGTTGATTAATTAGTTAGAGGTAAACTAAAAATATTATAATATATGTATTAGTATATAAAATCCGGTAAATACATTGAAATATAGAAAAGGGTATGCAAGTATTGTTGAACAGAAGTGGTATACATTTTTTAGCTCTGGATTTAACTAATTATTCAATTCACCTCTAATAATAACTTCAGAATTATTAAATGAGTTGATCTCGTCAAAATAAATTTTGAATCATAAACTACTCACGAACTACATAAACACATTAACATCTCTGGGTCTTCGTGTTTAGTCAACCACACATCGCCGGAGTTCTTGGAATCTTCATAAACTGCCGGCAATCGGTACCCGAAAAAGTAATGATTTTTGCAAATTATGAAATTAACTTTGGTTAAAAAAAAAGCACGGTACCCGAAAAAGTAATAATCGAATAAGTCATTCAAAAACTTGAATTTAGAACCACCTCACTATCATCATCATCCATATCATTGTTGTTCGATACGGTTTATTCAGCAATTTATTCCTAACCTAGTGGCGGAGGTACGACTGAGGGTGCCTCTTCTGGCAGTTGCTGAGTGCTTACAGAAGTGATGGATACTCTTCGCTATGGCTATGAAATCATCTTGTAGAAAATGGATTTGGGTTTAACTCATTCCCTCAAAAGGTACCTCTTGAGGGGGAGGATTGCCCAATCCTTATAAAGAACAAATTTGCTCACTAGCTAGTCGATGTGGGATTTCAACACACCCCTCACGGCCAGGGCTGGACATCTGGACCGTGAACAATAATGTGGCCCAACATCGAACTAGGTGGCTCTAATACCATGTAAAAAATGGATTTGGCTTAACTCATTCCCTCAAAAGGTACATCTTGAGGGGGAGGATTGCCCAATCCTTATAAAGAACAAATTTGCTCACTAGCTAGTCGATGTGTGATTTCAACACACCCCTCACGGCCAGGACTGGACATCTGGACCGTGAACAATAATGAGGCCCAACATCGAACAACCTGGCTCTTATACCATGTAGAAAATGGACTTGGGCCTAACTCATTCCCTCAAAAGGTACCTCAAGAGGGGGAGGATTGGGCCTCATTATTGTTCACGGTCTAGATGTTCAGTCCTGGCCGTGAGGGGGTGTGTTGAAATCACACATCGACTAGCTAGTGAGCAGATTTGTTCTTTATAAGGATTGGGCAATCCTCCCCCTCAAGAGGTACCTGTTGAGGGAATGAGTTAAGCCCAAATCCATTTTCTACACATCTTAAGTTAAAGCCCTTCAACAACATCAACATTGAATTGATGGAAAAAATTATTAAATTAAGTATTTGCTATCATGACCTGTCCCGAACTAATAATTACCCGACCCTCTATACCATTATGTAGAATTGGCAAAAACGTTTGATTTTGCATTTTTACGTGTTGATTCAACGTTTATATCAGATTATGATTCTACACCTGATTCAACACATTTTGGTTCAATAAAACCGTAAAATTAACTCACGTTTTTAACTTGATCTGACATATGGATAAATTACTTGATCTGACATAGTCAAGAGATTTGAAATAAACAGTCAAGAAAGGATAAAGGAATTGGTAGTCTTTGTCTGTAGGCTGTTTGGAACCGAGGTAAAACGAAGGAAACGAGAAGGAAGGGGTGTCTCGTGTGTTTAGATTGACTCTATATATTATTATAAAGGATATACATTTTTTTTTTTGTTTGCTAAATTACATTAAAGGATAAAGGAATGAGTCCACCTTCGAGGTCTCTATCTCCTCATTATTTAAATCGCGGGATTTGACTTAGTAGAAGTATAATATTCTACTTTAAGATTTCCGTCACTCTAAGTAAAATCAGCAGTTTAATTTGTAAAATATGTATTCTCAAGTTGAGAGGTATTATGATTAAGCATGATCGCAATTAAGTAACTGTCACCTATATTTAATCTAATCACGCATATAGTTAAAAATGATTATTAACCTTAACTTTAATTTCTAAAGGTGGTTAAGGTTACAATTATCAACCACCAATTATGATTTTACGGTAACTATCTCAAACTAAATTTAAATGAATAATTATAAGTGACAATAAAATAAATGAACAATAGCATAAACTTATAAGAGAAAAAAGGGTTGAACATATTTTTTTTTTACATAAAATTGATCTTAACCAAAAGGTTGAGAAATGTATAGTTCCTCTTACCTTGCAAACCTTTACATTCTCTTCATTCGGGTATGTATAATTAGGTAGGTGTAAAATCGAAAAAGTTATACTCTCTTTTTTTTTAAAAAGTTATATTCTCTTTAATTTATAATATAAGTCGTCAATAATTATATGAACAATAAATGTTACTGAGGATTTTTATTATAAAATTGAAAAATAATAATTATTTGTGGTTAGTTGACTAAAAAGCATATGCATGAAATAAATCACGCGGATCCCTACTTGACCATTTGGCTAGTAAGAGATAAAATATTTGACTATTTCAAGCTACTGCTTCAAAGAAAAACCCAAAGCAATTTGTGTGTGTATATATAGCTATTTCAGTAGAGTGTTCATCACCACAGCCTTTCTTTAATCTCTTAGTAAACCCCAAAAGCAAATTTCATCTCACATCCCATCAGACTTACAATGTCTGTTGATCCAAACGTTGACCTTTATAGCTCCATGGGCTTAGTCAAGAATCCCGACGGCTCTTTTACACGGTTGCCTCTAAATATACCGGTTACTCATGCTTCGGCAGATCTAACCAACCCCTTTCATCTCAGCAAAGACATTACCATAAACCAATTTAACAAGACTTGGGTTCGTTTATTTGTACCTCGAAAATCATTTGACTCCGAACCAACTTCAAAATTGCCCATTGTGGTTTATTTTCACGGTGGAGGTTTTGTGGTAGGCAGTGCGGCCACACCCATGTTTTACAATCTCTATAATCCAATCACAACTGACATCCCAGCTATCGTCATTTCAGTTGAGTATCGTCTTGCTCCAGTGCATCGTTTGCTCGCGGCTTATGATGATTCCATGGAATTGCTTTGCACTGGATCAAGAACTCCAACGATGAGTGGCTGACTAAATATGGCGATGTCTCGAATTGTTTCCTCGTGGGCTCAAGTGCAGGTGGCAACATTGCATTTCATGTGGGCTCACATGCAGCTTCAAGCTCAGATGATCTCAAGCCTCTTGAAATCAAAGGGTTGATTATGCATTATCCATTTTTTGGTGGAGAGGCGAGAACAGATTCCGAGCTTAGATTAAAAGATGATAAGAATTGCCGTTAAATTTGATTGATGTTTCATGGGATTTAAGTTTACCACTAGGAGCTAATCGAGACCACGAGTATAGTAATCCCTTGATGGGCATTAAATTAGATGTAATTGACCAAATCAAACTATTGAAATGGAAGATTGTGGTGGCGGGATATCACGGCGATCCATTAATTGATAGACAAATAGAATTTGTGGAGAAATTAAGAGAACTTGGTATTTCAGTAGCGAGTAAATTTGAAGAGGGAGGATATCATGGGTGCGATATGGTGGATCCATCCAAAGCTGAAGTACTCGTCAATCAATTGAAGGAGATCATTGTTCCTGAAGCGAATATACTTCACAGAGCAAATTGTTTCAATTTATTAGAGCTATAGAGGGATAAAGTTATTTTAGTTTTTTAAAATTAATTGTAAAATACAAATTTTTTTTATTGGAGCAAATGCAACTGGAAGTTTCCAATAACAATATGACAGAGGTATGCGTGAATAGCTAGTTATGTATTTACAAACAATTATACAATTTGGTCCCCAATGTATTTAATATCAAAGTAACTAAAAAGCAAGTGATCTTAATCACTGCTATCTTCACTAAACAAGTGATCTGAATAACTGCTATCTTCATAGTTACTAGAGGCAGTATTTTCTATTCCAATCTCAACCTTATCGAGCAATTCATCGCAATTCAACCCATCTCACTTCATCATGGTTGATTGGAGCACCATCCAAGTGTTGGCCACCAAATGGTTCAACTTCTTCATCCACAACTTTAGCATTATAAAACATGAAAGAGTTCCTAGGCTTCATTTTGACAACAACGTGCCAGTTTGTACTACTAGAAAAAATGGCAATAGGGACCGAATTTAGCGACCATAAAAAAAGTGGTCGCTAATCTTAGAGCATTTGCTACTGAAAGCACTACAAGAAAACAGTTAAATAGCGACCGCATTTAGCGACCGAAATTTTGGGGCACCAACGTACCGACGGAATAACGACTGAATGGAAACCGAGAAAATATTGGTCGTTATTCCGTTGCCATGACGTCGGCCACATCGGTCCCGTTGACTAATTTGAAATGACGTCGTTTTGGTCACCAGTAACGACCGAATGCAGATGGAACTTAACGACCGTTTACCAACGGAAAAGATAACGACCAATTATCGACGGAACACACCGACCGAATACATAACGGTTATATTTATATAGTAATAAATGAAAGACCCAAAACGACGTCGTTTTGGTCACCAATAATGACTGAATACCGATGGAACTTAACGACCGTTTACCGGCGGAAAAGATAACGACCTATTACAGACGAAACACACCGACCGATTACCGACGGATTATACAAACCGACGAAATATATGACGGAGTACGTAAGATCGTACAAAACGACGTCGTTTTAAGTTTTGAAAATTGAGAAAAAAAAATTATATAAAAGGAAGCAAAATCTCTTCCTTTTTCACCGCCATCCCAAATTCCCTTTCTTAAGACTCTATATCCCTAAATATTTTCTTGACAACTCTTCTTCAGCCGCCGCCACTCTGACTCTGACTCTTCCTTCTTCCGCCACCTCCACCGCCATTTTGCCATTTCTCAAAGGAAAAATGTTCCATCTTAAAGGTTCGATTTTTTTTCCAAGGTTTTGAAGTTCTTTAACTGCCCTTTTTCGTTATAAAATTCATTAGTTAATTTTAATTGAATTTTTGTTTCTCTTTTTTGTTTTCAAGGCAAGTAACCGTCACCCAGACAGAAGGAGAAATATACTCTGTATTTCTTCAATAGCCATAACCCCAACAAACAAAAACCCAACAGCTACAACTCTTTAGGTTAGTATTATGAAACTGTGTTGTTACTCTGTTTCTCTGCTTTGTTTCTTGTTTGGGTCACATCGCTGCATATCTCTATCTGTGGTGAATAAATTTAGGGCAACAATTTTTTTTAGATTATACCACAGATTATTAGACTTAAAGGTACGGAAATAAGAGTTTTGTAGAGTCATATATTATCAACATTTCTATTTTGGTTTCAATAATTGAATACTAGTATTATATTTTTTTCTGCAATTTTTTTGTCTGCATTTTTCTGTCATTACATACCTTTGACTGGTAATTGCCAATTTTATACAAAAGTTGTTCAGTGTCTTGTATTGGTTTAATCTTATCAGGGGCTAGTAAAGCATTTTCAAATAAGGCATTGTGTTTTGTGGTCTTTGGTGTTGACACTCTGGCTCTCTTCTTTGAAAGTTTTCTTGGTGCTTCATACTAAAATACATATCGCTTTACTTCAGATTACATAGTTCATGAATGACATTAATGTGTTGACTTCTCCCTCTTCTAGAATTGTGGCTTTAAGGAATTGTAAAAGATCAGTTTTCGTCGAAGAGAGAAGAGTTATTGCCTTGTATGCTTCTTCATTGGCCATCTATGAGTTGTGCTTCTGTGATATTTTTTTTTTCAATGCTTATATGGCTAATTCATGGTTAGGTGGTGGCTAAAAGGACAAATGAATTGTTAATAATAATAATAATAAGAAGAATTGTTAATTTACTTCGTTTTCAAATTTTTTTTCCTGAAATTAATAATAGCTTAAATGTATAGTTTTTTTGTCTAAATGTAATGTTTTTCTATTTTAGTTTATGAATCAAGTTATCAAGTAATTTTATTTGCTCAGACAAAATCGTGAATTTGAGACATTATAGGAATGATACGTACCTCTTAGATCTTGGTTTGGATTCTCTATAACACTTGCTTTAATGAATTTTTTTAAATTTTTAATCTTTATAATCTAAATTCTAACTACTAAAGTCTAAACCTTAAATGTAAAAAATGTTATAATTAAAAATTAATTAGGAATGTTTTATAAAGTGTTTCTTGATATTTTCCCAAAAATTTAATATATCCTCATGTCAATATTGAATAAATATAAGGGGAAAACATGTCAAAATACGCAAGAAATTTATTCAAATAGAAAGAACAATTTGACCAAAGACTCCTCTCATACACAATGATCAAATTGACCAAAGAACTAACTTTTCAACTTAAAAACCGATCGGTAATTTGCTACTTCTTAATCCGCTTAATCTATATTTCAGAGATGCCTCCAAAGAAAACTATCTGATCGTGCTTACCATTTAGTCAAACTTCAACGTCTGCTACGACCCCTACCTCCCAGTCAGGTTCATCATCTAGTTTGCAGTCGACACTGCCATCTGCCCTTGTGAAAGGTATGACACCTCCGTCACAGTCTGCCGATGTACACGTATCTCGGAATACGTTCGCGGCCGCACCACCCACCGAGTCTTCGCCTGTAGAGGCTCAGCGACTCACCAGTTTGCTGTCCTAGAGACGGTTACTGATAAAAGCACTGGTGGAGCGCCGATTGCACTAGATACTCGGATTCTCCTTTATAAATCAAGTTAATTATAATTTTTATAATCATTATAATCTCTAATTGAATTTTGTCGCGGCTATTATAGTTTTAGATTGAGCTCTAACTGCTCCGCCGCCATTACCGGTATATTCCAAGGATGTTTCAAGGGAGCATATAACACCGTAAAGGATGTTCCCATGGACGAAGAAAATATGTGGCGGGAAGAGTTTACGGTAAGTGTATCAATTTTAATAAATTTACAAGTCTATCAATTTTAATTATCTAACATTATTTCAAAAAACATAAAAGTTATAGATGGGCTCCTGAGCATGAGGAGGGTGTCAAGAGAGGTTGGCACACGATACTTAAGAGGAGACTCAGCGGTATCATGAGTGACCATCGAAAAAAAAGATAAGAAGCCCAAATGGGTTTCTGACACTAATTGGGACAGACTTAAAACGTAAGTCTAAACAGGCATCAATAAACCGGAAGGAGGGGAGGGGCGGCAAAGGCCCAATGAAGCGTACATGTGCTTCCCTTAGCCACATTGAGCATCACCAGAGATTGGTAATTGTATTAATTTTTAAATTCATTAAAATTTTGTGTTTTATTTACTTATTTAATGTTTTAGTGCTTTATGTAAATAGGAAAAGGAGGCGGGACATTCAATCCCATTCCCGGATAGCTACGATAGGTGTCATCAACACCATGTCGGCCCGAAGAAAGGGGAATATGTTGATGACGATTCTATAGACCTATCTATAAGTATTTCAATATTGGTTCTCATTTTTTTAGATTAGTTATTTACTTGCATTTATCTGTAACCTTACATTTTATTTGACAGGGAGTGTTCCATTCTGTTTATGACAACGCCGCAACCCAAGCTACTCAAACAGGTCAGCCCTCCTACTTTGCCGACTCAGATTGCGCTCTCTGCTGAGGCAGTGGGCGGGCTAAAAAAGGGACGAGTTCAAGGACTCGGTTCCTTCTCCGATGTGATTAAGTCAATGAGGGGAGGTAGCCAGTCGGTCTCTCATTCAGAAATGGAACAAAAAATAACAGAAATGAACGAAATTTGGAAGAAGAAATTTGAAGATAAAGACAGAGAATATGCGCGGAGGGAAAAGAATAGAAATAAGGCATTATCTAGTACCTTATTTGATATGTTTTCAAGTAAGGACGCTATATTAAGTCCCGCTGAGCTAGAAGCTAGATTGAGCAATTTAGATAACGATGAGTTAGATTCAGATTATGACGATGATCACTTAGCTGTATATGATGTATTGGGCCGTAAATATATATTGTAGTTTTTTTTTTTTTGTATATTATTCAACTTTTGTTATGTTTTTTTGGTATAATATTGAACTATTGTATGTTTTTTTTTTTGCGTTATCACTATTGTATGCTTGTTTTTGCGTTATCCCTATTGTATTACTTATGTTATTTGTGTAATAGTGAACTAGTTAAGTTTTCTGCTGGTATTGAATTATTTGAGCCTATTTTCTGTTGAATTGTGGCAGGGTGTATACTGTGTTTTAAGCAGTCTGTCTCTGGAATACTGGATTTAAACGATCGACTAGCGACGGACTATTGACCATGTTATGGTATAGGGTTAGGGTTAAGGTTTGGAGGCCGAATAGCGACCGATATCTTCTCTTCCGTCGCTATTCGGTCGCTACGTTGCTATTGGGGCGATAGAATAGCGACCGTTATTGTTCAGGCGGTCGCAATTCGGTCAGTATATTTTCCCGGATTCCGTTTTTTATAAAATTGCGGGGTTTTATATAGAAACATTCTATTTTAGTTACTATTACTAATACACACACACACACACACACACACACACACACACACATATATATATATATATATATATATATATGCATTAACTTGAATAGTCAAACTTACACTCATTCACAAAACACCTATATAGACACGAAGAAGAACAATTCAAGTAGTACATTTGTGTGTACATTTACGTGAATCATTAAGTGATGGAGTTAAAATTTTAATAATTGATTATTAATAAACAAATAATTACTAAAACTTTCATATTAGTTCGTACTCGCATTCTAAACGATGTCGGTTATTGGATTTATAATTTTTTTAACTTGGGCGACCGAATAGAGACCGGTATCTTCACTTCCGTCGCCATTCGGTCGCTACGTTGCTATTGGACGACCGAATAGCGACTGTTATTGTCTAGGCGTAGGCGGTCGCAATTCGGTCGGTATATTTTCTCGAATTCTGTTTTTTATAAAATAGCGGGGTTTTATGTAGAAACATTTTTCCTATTTTAGTTACTATTACTAATACGTACATATATACACACACACACGCGCGCACACACACACACACACACACACATACATTAACTTGAATAGTCAAACTTATACTTATTCGCAAAACACCTATATAGACACGAAGCAGAACAATTCAAGAAGTACATTTGTGTGTACATTTACGTGAATCATTAAGTGATGGAATTAAAATTTTAATAATTGATTATTAATAAACAAATAATTGCTAAAACTTTCGTATTAGTTCGTACTTGCATTCTAAACGATGTCGGTTATTGGATTTATATTTTGTTTAACTTGGGCGACCGAATAGCGACCGGTATCTTCACTTCCGTCGCTATTCGGTCGCTACGTTACTATTGGGCGACCGAATAGCGACCGTTATTGTCCAGGCGGTCGCAATTCGGTCGGTATATTTTCCCGAATTTCGTTTTTTATAAAATAACAGGGTTTTATATAGAAACATTTTTCCTATTTTAGTTACCATTACTAATATATATATACACACACACACACATTGACTTGAATAGTCAAATTTATACTTATTCACAAACACCTATATAGACACGAAGTAGAACAATTCAAGTAGTACATTTACGTGAATCATTGAGTGATGGAGTTAAATTTTTAATAATTGATTATTAATAAACAAATAATTACTAAAACTTACATATTAGTTCGTACTCGCATTCTGGATGATGTTAGTTATCGGATTTTTAATTTTTTTAACTTGGGCGACCGCATAGCGACCGATATCTTTACTCCCATCGCTATTCGGTCGCTAAGTTGCTATTGGGCGACCGAATAGAGACCATTATTGTCCAGGCAGTCACAATTCGGTAGATATATTTTCCCGGATAGCGACTGAATGTGCCAACGCGGTCGCAATTCGGTCGGTAAATAAAAGGCACAAACAATTACGTATACTTTTTAATGGGTGACCGAATACCGACCGCATAGTTAACTCGGTCGCTAAGGTTTAATATGAAACGACGTAGTTCTGTTTTTAAATTGCTGTAAAACAGAACACCCACTTGCGAAACTCTATTCTGCGAAACCCTCCCCCCTCCTCGCCTCCACCTCCGCCGGAACTCCGACGTCCACCTCCGTTGGCCCTCCACCACCGCTCTGAATTAGGTGCCCCATCACCACTGTGAACTAGGTTTATTTTTTCTATCCATTTTTTCTTCTTCTTTTTTATTTTCGAAATTAAGGATTCAATTTGCTTATGTCCATAAATGATTATGAAAATATGCTTAGAATAAACTTGATTTATGATGGACCAAGGTTTCTTTGCTTGGAATAAACTTGTTGGTGTTTCATACACTTTAACCTTGACATTATTATTTATCATTGTAAAATTTCATTGTAAACTTTCTTTGTAAACTTTCATTGTAAAATTTCATTGTAAATTACATTGTGCTAGAATGTTCGGAAGCCTTTTTCATTGTAAAATATCAAGTCTCTCCGGTGTTTTGCTACTTTGTATTGTCTATTTTAGTTTCCAATAAGTAAACAATTGATAATCGAACATTACAAAAATTCAGATAAGATGCCATTAATAACATAGTACATAAAAAAGTTCTAAATCATCAAACATAAAGTTCAAAGTTATTATGCATTTACTTATGAAGACTTGATATATGCAAATATTGTGTTTATAATGGAGGACCGTAGTTGGATGTATATGGATTCGACATCTAATGGTGGACCCCGTCATAGTCCAGAATTTCCCAATCCAGAGGCACAAATGTTCTATGACATGTTGACGGCTGTTGATAGCCCACTGTACAAAGGTTGTACAAACCATTCACAACTATCAATGACTGCTAGAATGTTGAGTATTAAGTCCGAAGACAACTTATCTGAAACTATTATACATAAATTTGCGCAGTTGATGAAAGATGGGCTTCCTCCTCAAAATAATGCTTTAGAAAACTTTTACCAAATGAAGAAATTTGTTAAAGGCCTTGGATTACTGGTGCAAAAGATAGATGTTTATTTTAATGGTTGTATGTTGTACTAGAAAGATGATGTTGAGAGTAGAGAATGCCATGCTAGGTATATTAAGAAAAAGAAATCAAAAAATACACGACAAAAAGAGATTGCTTGCAAAAAGATGTATTATTTTTCAATTACTCCGAGATTGCAAAGATTGTATGCATCAGAGAAAACCGCAAAACACATGACATGGCACTCAAACAGTGAGAGGGAATAGGGAATAATGAATCACCCACGTGATGAGGAAGCTTGGCAATATTTTGATAGAACACACACCGATTTTGCAGCAGAATCTCGTAATGTAAGGCTTGGGTTATGTACAGATGGTTTTGCACATTTCGACATGTCAGGGAAGCAATATTCTTCTTGGCCAGTTATTTTAACACCTTATAATCCCCCCTTGGATGTGTATGAAGAACAATGTAATGTTCTTAACTATCATTGTACCTGGACCCCAAAATCCAAAACATAAGATTGATGTGTAGTTGCAGCCTCTCATCGATGAATTGAATCAACTGTGGGGTGAAGGTGCGGAAACTTATGACATCTCCAAAAAGCAAAATTTTAACTGAGGGCTTCATTACATTGGACAATTAGTGATTTCCCAGCATATGGAATGTTGAGTGGATGGAGTACAGCTGGCATTCACGCTTGTCCATATTGTATGAAGGAAACACAAGCGTTCCATTTGCATGCTGGCGGGAAACAATCGTGGTTCGATTGCCACAGATGCTTCTTGTCACCTGATCATGTTTTTAGAAGAGATGCAAAGGGATTCCGAAAAGACTGGCGACAGGAGAGAGTAGACCCGCCATCTCGCCTGACTGGTGATGAAATGTGGTTTGGAGTTAAAGATTATCCAAAAATTACCGATACAGTTGAAGAGATTAGTAAATAGCAAGGCAGGGGTCGTGATCACAGTTGGGCCAAACGTAGTATATTTTGGGACTTACCTTATTGGCGGACACTTCTGATAAGACACAACATTGATGTCATGCATAATGAAAAAAATGTGTCTGATAATGTCTTTAACACCGTGTTATACGTGAAGGGTAAAACTAAGGACAATGTCAAGGCTAGAGCGTTTGCTGAAAGATATTGTAGTCGGGCGGAATTGAATATTAAACACGATGGCCGAGGTAAAGAAACAAAACCGAAGGCATGTTTCACTCTTACCAAAGCATAACAAGAGATGGTTTTGCAGTGGGTTAAAGAATTAAGGCTCCCAAATGGATATGCATCAAATTTGGCGCGATGCGTTGATATGAAAGAGTTGAAAATGTCTGGAATGAAGAGTCACAATTCTCATGTATTCATGAAGAGACTTATCCCTATAGCACTTAGAGAAGTACTACCGGCAAATGTTTAGGGACCCTTGGTTGAACTTAGACTGCTCTATAGAGATTTGTGTTCCCCAAAGTTGAGTGTGGTGCATATGCAAGAATTGGAGGACACTATCGCTATTTTATTGTGCAAGTTAGAGAGAATATTTCCTCCGGGATTTTTTTATGTGATGGAACACTTGCCGATTCACCTTCTGTACGAAGCCAAGATTGGTGGCCCTTTACAGTTTAGGTGGATGTACCCGTTCGAGAGGTAACATCCAATGTCTTTATGATATCAACTTCATTTTTATTTTATATGTACGTATTTACAATGTGATTAACTACTTATGCTTTAATTACCTGCACCACCTAAAAAAGAAGATAAAGAACAAGGCCAGAGTTGAGGGGTCAATTTACAATGCATGCTTGGTCGAATAAGCTGCTACATTCTTTAGCTATTATTTCGAACCTCACGTGAAAACGAAAGTTACAACCAACGGGCGAAATGATAGTGGAGAGATACAAGTGGACAATGGTATTATCAATTTGCAACTTACCGGGAAGATCATTTGGAAAAAAAAAATATTTTATTATCTGATAAAGATTATAAAATAGCCATGAATTATATCCTGATGAATTGTGAAGAGGTCGAACCATATCTTCAGTAAGTAAACTCATCTATTGCTTCATTTTTGTTATATAATTAAAAGTAGCCAAATAATAATATTGTCAAACTCAGGAAATTTGTTAGTGGAGTACATGACCAAACTCTGTAGATAACGGAGGAAGAACTTCAAAGCCGGGTTTATATTGATTTTTCCAAATGGTTTGGAACTCATGTAAGTTGGTATTGTGTAGAAATTTACTTGTCTTAAGAATGCCTAAACTAATTTAACTTTTGTTGTTCTCAATAGATACATAGCCTTCCGGAACATTGCGAAAGGTTGTTGAAAAATATGTCATGGGGCTCGTCAAGGAGAATGATGTCATACAATGGTTACTTTGTTAACGGTTATAGATTTCACACAAAAGCCCACAACGATGGAAAAGGAACGACAAACAGCGGGGTATGGGTTAAAGGACGTACCAGGGTTACGATCCATTTGTATTTGCTTCCCAGTGTCAACAAGTATACTACACACCTTATCCGAGTAGTAAGACAACATCTATGGCTGATTGGTTGGATGTTTGTCGTTCCAAACCACGTCTAGTTGATGTTCCTGGTGTTCCGGTACCATATCGGGAGGAAGTACGCGAGGAGGAGACCAGTCACATCGATCCAACTGTTATTGAAGTTGGTCAACTTGCACACCGGTCAAGAGAAATTGAAGTTGTACTTGTGGTCGGTACGAGCCTTGTTGATGAAGAAGATGAAATTATGTCGGGTTATGACATTTCTGAAGAAGAGGATAAATTTATGTCGGAGGATGATTTAGAATGATTAATCTTTTTCTCGCTTCTTGGAATTCCACATATTGAAGGTGAGTAATATTTCTTGGTTTATTTTTTAGTACTTTATTACCATAAATTAATTGTCATATTGTATAACTTTTTAACATAATTCAAAGTGATAATTTTATTGCCATAAAATAATTTGATTCTTGAATTTTCAGGTTGCAACTCATGCATTTCCAAGGATATACATATAAATGACATCAAGGAGTTTATGAGAAGTGTAAACTTTGATTGTGAGTGTTGTAATGTAAATAAGAAGTGCAAACTTTGATTGTGAGTTTTGATAATTCAAAGTGTGTGAGTGTTGTAGTGTAAATGAGAAGTGTAAACTTGTGTTTTTTAGTAAGATAATTGGTTATGTAATGTTATTTTTTGGTTTATTGATTATTTTTTCTATTTGAGATCTTATTAATACTGTTTATGGTTTTTATTTCTGTGCGTAATGCTGTTTTTTATAATAGGGATTTAATTAAATTTCAGATTTATTTTTTTAAATAAAAAACAATTTAGCAACGGAATAGCGACCGAAATATCGGGCGCTATATTAGTCGTCGGTATTCAGTCGTTAACCAGTCAAACGTCAACAATGTTGACGAGTCGATCGGAATTCAGTTTGTATATCGCGACCGAATATACGGTCGTTAACCAATCAAAGTCAAAAGTCAACAATGTTGACTATTCAGTCGGTATTCGGTTGGTATATAGCGACCGAATATTCGGTCGCTATACTTTCTGTCGGTATTCGGTCGTTCACTAGTCAAAGTCAAAAGTCAACAAAGTTGACCATTCGGTCGGTATATAGCGACTGAATATTTTGTCGCTATACTGTCCGTCGGTATTTGGTCAGTAATTTGCTTAGCGATGAAAAATACACGACCACGACATTCGGTCGTTAGTTTAGCGACGAAAATGTCCGTCACTGTTACACATTTTTCTTGTAGTGAAGTGGTCACTAAATGGTCCCTAAATTTGGCGCCATTAGCTAACTATTAAAAAGAATAGGTGGTCGCTAAGTGGCCGCTATAGACCACCATCCTTTAATAACAAAATTCCAACAAAAATTAAACTGGTGGTCTCAAAGTGGTCGCAATTTAGCTAGCACTTAGAGATCACCACCCTATAATAACAAAATTTCAATATAATATAAAAGAGTGGTCTCTACGTGCTCACTAATTTAGCGACCATTAGAGAAATCCTATAATAAAAAAAAATTTCATTATCACATAAAAAGGGTTGTCTCTAAGTGGTCCCTAATTTAGCTACCACTTAGAGACCACCTCACTATAATAAAAACTTTCAATAGAAAATAAGACGGTGGTCTCCAAGCGGTTTATAATTTAACTACCACTTAGAGATCACCTAACTATATTAGAAACTTAATTTCAATAGAAAATAAGATGGCCGTCTCAATTATTTTGGACTCTGTGTTAAACATTTAAATAAGTTTCTAAACATTCCAACCGATTAAGTGAGCGAAGTACTTCAGTGGCAACTACCAACTCATTTGCCAACCGATTCATCTCTGCTCTATCCAAAATATTACCCATACCCACAGCCTCTAGGATAGAACTGCTCTGATACCAATTTGTCATGTCCCAAAGGATTGACACAAGGACAGACTCAATCTATACCAGAATTCAGCTAAGAGACCAATGTCTCAACAATCCAACCAATCAATAAAGCAGAAATAGGGGCAAAACATATGTATATATTGAAAGTAAACTTCATCAATGCTCAGTACATATAAACCATTATCAACTAGTTCATCATCTAAGTAATAATCTAGCAAGGAACACAGTCCTTAAAGCACTAAGTAATAAGTAGTAACTTAGCAATAAACTGATAGTAAAAGAAGCAAACTCTCAGTAGATTCCAAGCTATGGACTGGCCTTCATCACCATATAAGAATAACGAAGAAATGGACCGAGGACTGGAGATGAACTTGAATGAATCGAGCTAGTCGCTATCTCCGGTTCGGATCATTACAGAGAACAATCGAAGGCAAAGAAACACCACTCTAATCGATCAACAAGATGAGTAATGAAAGGGAAAATGCGGGGGAGAAATAGAGTGAATGAATTCAGGGGGAGAATAAGAGTTCAAGAACTCACAAGGGGAGAAGATAATGGCAGCGACTCAATTTGATCATATATTTACGCACTTCTTCATACTTGCATCTTCTTGTATTTATAGTTAGGGGTTGCAATCCCTAGAAGGAATCTCCTCCATCCAAAGTCATGCAATCTTCCCGACAACATAGGAATCAACGGTGCAGCTTGAGTGTTGAGCTTCAGCAGTAGGGATGCATCAAAGATAAATGCTCCCAGTAGTATGCCCTCTTTTGCCAGCAATTAGATAAATTAGGTCTTAGCTAAAACGAGGTAGAGTATTTCATTTAATGAAATTGTGTCGTTTTGGTTCAATAGGGTATTTTTAATTCATTTGCCCTAATCCCCAATTACACCTTCCTTCATTTTATCTAATTTTCCCTCCAAAACATATATGAATATCCCTTATTCATGTCAGTATCTGACAATTCCCCCTCCTTGAAACAAGTTTTGTCCTCAAGACTTGTCGATTGGAGATTGCAGCTTCATGATATCTTTATCTTCCTCAATAACATCTACTTCAGACATGTTGAACCAAGGTATGAACCATTGCATACGAGTTTGATTAAAATTCAAAAACCGCGGAATATCTTTCTTTGCACAGACTAGCATATATATTTCACTCTCGGCTTTACGGTGGAGCTCAAAGTCACCAGAGCCCTTTGCTACATGAGATGAAAGTCGATTGCTTCTCTCCATCTTTTCTAATAGGGCAACAGCATCGTGATAGCCATCAGTATGATCTTCATTCAGTGAGGTTGATTCAACTTTTATAGCATCATGAAGGTTTATCTGCACTCTAACTTTGACCCTTTCTTTTTCTTCTTGCGAATCTCGAAATGGGCCAATCACAACATCACTAATTTTAGTAGATGTACCAGAAATCAATTTATCTTCCTTTGTGTAAAAAGTCTCCAAGTGAAGCAAATTAATTCTCTGCAAATTAAGCATCTTCACACTCGAAAAATCATGCTCTTTTGGAAACAATGGACCAATTGAGAGTGTAGAAATCAGTTTTTCCTTTAGAGCAAAATCCACAGAAAAAAAGAAAAGAATCATGCACCTCATACTCTCGGATACGGAATAGTGGTTTAAGAATTCCACACTGATGAGCACATCTGCGGCCCATACACTCACTTGCTTTTACTTTAATGACTGCTTGATGTAACTCCATCTTTCTTACCGGAATATCACGAAATGAAGCTTCTTCAATAATTAATTTAGGAGCGATTTCTGCAACTTGCTTGTATTTTTCTTCATATTTCTTGTCTAGCAACACGGACTCCCGCTTATCAGCTATTGCCCTCACAGTGATTTCATTAGGTCGGTTATCACATCTACTTTTGTAGAGAACAAGATCCTGCATTTTCGTTTGGTAAAATTCAAGTTTCTCCTTCGAATCCAGAATCACCTTCTTATCAGCCACCTTGTTTTCAGCTTCAGCAGCCTTTTTTACTCCTTCCCAATGTTGCTTGTTTGCCACTTTTGATGATCGTGCACTCATGTTCTTCTCCTCATTAAGAATTTCCAGCTCATTGGTGACAGTTTTTACATAATCGATACCGGAAGTCTTTGCATTTTCCATCTCTTTTCTCACATTTTCAACTTCAGACATAGTTTCAGCCAACTTTTTCTCCAGATTCTGAGTGGCTTCCGGATCAATTTCTTTCTTCAGGGCAATCAATTTCTTTGCAGAATCTTCGAGTCGAGCTTTATAAGACTGTTTCAGGATATTCCTTTCAGCGTATACCTTTGATTCTTCTTCCTGTGTCTAAACATTTGCAAGCTTTACCTACTCAATTGACTTGCTTAGAGAAAAGATTTCTTTGGAGAGCTCATATGGTTTCTTCATATAAGCTTTGGTAGCCAGCCCGGCCTCTGCTGCCTGCTTGATTGTTGTAGCCTTTGCTTCGGCAGATGCATTAGAATCTAGGCGATATCTCATCAGTTCTTGTTTTGCAGCATCAAGTCCCTCGTAATTCACATTTATGGTGTGTTTTTGGAGAGGTGACTCAAAAGTTCGAACGCTGAAAGTCCGTATTTCTCCATCCTCAGCTCTTACTGAGGAAGCACCCTCGAGATCCCCCATATGAATTTCACTGCCTTCAGTATCCATCAAAATCGCCACAGCAAAACCTTTGTCTCTCCTTCTATGGTACTTTGCTACCATTTGCTCATTCTCTTCATCTGCATAAGGCTCTATCATTTTACTCTTTGGAACATATGTGACCTCAGGAGCCTCTTGGAACTGTAACTGAGAAGTACCAGACTGAGTTAAGTCATAACTAGCTTTCACATTGCATTGTTGACATGGCGGCAGAAGCAAAATGCTTTGCTCAGATAAATTGTTTTCCTTTGTCGGCATTAAAGCATCTTCATGCAACTTCGCAGTTGCATAAACCTCTCTTAACTTGCTTTTAAGGAAAGTAGCTTCCTCAGCTGCTTTCTGTAACTCCTCTTGAGACTCTATTTTAGCAACTTCTAGTTCTCTATTTTCTTTGTTACGCTGGAAGATTTGATTTTCTGCACTTGCCAGTGACTTCTCCATCAAACTCATACTTGTCTCGGTTTCCTTCATCTTGCTCATTATAGTGTTGGTGTCATGCTTAAATGTCTCCAACTCTCGCCGTGCTTGTGCCTCTGCAGTTTGGCAAACACTCAGAAATGTAGCAAGCCCTTTTACCTTCTCAGCAGGCTTTTGACACACAACATCAGACGGAAGATCAATGCCGTCAATACATTCTATTAGCCCTTGCAACATGTTATTGCTCTCAAGTAAGAGTGTTTTCAGGTCCTTCGTTCTTTCCTCAATAGCAATAAGTTCATTTTCCAACTTAGGTATTCGATCAACTTTAGCCACCAATTTGTCAACCTGATCCAAGTCATTACAAGAAACAATTTGGTCACGTAACTCAGACTTTAAGCTTTCCATTTCAGTATTGTTTGTTTCTAAGATTATTTTCAAGTTATCCCGGTCTTGGACAAGTCCCTTTCCCTTTTTAACAGCCATAGATAACTTTTCCCTCAACAGTGTCGTCTTCTCCTCTAATCATTCAAGATCTTTCTGACCAGAGTCTGTTTCGTCTTTAAGTGAGCGAAGTACTTCAGTGGCAACTACCAACTCATTTGCCAACCGATTCATCTCTGCTCTATCCAAAATATTACCCATACCCACAGCCTCTAGGATAGAACTGCTCTGATACCAATTTGTCATGTCCCAAAGGATTGACACAAGGACAGACTCAATCTATACCAGAATTCAGCTAAGAGACCAATGTCTCAACAATCCAACCAATCAATAAAGCGAAACAGGGGGCAAAACATATGTATATATTGAAAGTAAACTTCATCAATGCTCAGTACATATAAACCATTATCAACTTGTTCATCATCTAAGTAATAATCTAGCAAGGAACACAGTCCTTAAAGCACTAAGTAATAAGTAGTAACTTAGCAATAAACTGATAGTAAAAGAAGCAAACTCTCAGTAGATTCCAAGCTATGGACTGGCCTTCATCACCATATAAGAATAACGAAGAAATGGACCGAGGACTGGAGATGAACTTGAATGAATCGAGCTAGCTGCTATCTCCGGTTCAGATCATTACAGCAACAATCTGAAGGCAAAGAAACACCACTCTAATCAGTCAACAAGATGAGTAACAGAAAGGGAAAATCTGGGGGAGAAATAGAGTGAATGAATTCAAGGGGGAGAATAAGAGTTCAAGAACTCACAAGGGAGAAGATAATGGCAGCAGCCAATTTGATCATATATTTCTGCACTTCTTCATACTTGCATCTTCTTGTATTTATAGTTAGGGTTGCAATCCCTAGAAGGAATCTCCTCCATCCAGCTGTGCAATCTTCTGACAACATAGGAATCAACAGTGTAGCTTGAGTGTTGAGCTTCAGCAGTAGGGATGCATCAAAGATAAATGCTCCCAGTAGTATGCCCTCTTTTGCCAGCAATTAGATAAATTAGGTCTTAGCTAAAACGAGGTAGAGTATTTCATTTAATGAAATTGTGTCGTTTTGGTTCAATAGGGTATTTTTAATTCATTTGCCCTAATCCCCAATTACACCTTCCTTCATTTTATCTAATTTTCCCTCCAAAACATATATGAATATCCCTTATTCATGTCAGTATCTGACAGAGAGGTACTCATAGTTTTCAAAACCATAACCTAATAGTCCCTCCATTTTTTAATGGAGGTTCCTTTAGCCCTCTTCATTCATTCCGTCTTCAAATATACGTTCTTTTAAATTTTAAAAGTTGTATTGTTTACATCGCCCTTACATTAGCCCATTCGTTTTTTAACATTCTTACTCACATGATTATGAATAATCCTATTTGTAAAAGCTGTCACACGGAATTGATTGTTACGGTGCTGATACATGATATTTTTAGCACGATGATGAAGGATGTTAAAAAAATAACAATTTTATAATTTTACTAATATGATTGGGGGGTTATTATTAATTGTCTACTCTGAATTTTTACTTTTTTGGTAACCCTACAGGTAGCAGTATTGAATCTTGTACATTAAATTAGGATCTAAACACTATATTGTCATAGAAGTAGAACTTGACAGCACGGCAACTTAAATGGATATAGAGGAAATACAAAAGCATTTTTTACCCAACAACAATACAAAGGAAGCTAAAGTACAATTACAATCTACAAAAGAATCAGGAGGCTTTTATTTATTTTCCTATATTTTCTGTCTTAAGAGCACTTTAATTTGTTTCAATTGATTTCTCATTTTCTGTTCTAATAAAATCAAGCATTCTCGTTAGATGGTATGATCTCCTTCATTTGATTGATGACTACTTTATTCTTTGATGGATCCATCATATCGCTACCATGAAATCCTTCATCAAATATACTCCCGACTGGAACGCTGAGTTCTTCTAATTTCTCCACAAACTCAATTTGTCTATCGATCAATGGATCTTCATAATAGGCCACCACTAAAATCTTCCATTTCAAAAGTTTGATTTGGTCAATGACATCTGTTTTCAGGGCTATCATTGGATTACTGTACGGGTGGTCTCGATCAGCACCTATTGGTAAACTTAAATTCCACGAAATATCAATGAGACTTAACGGCAATATCTTATCATCTTTTAATCTAATCTCCGAATCAGTTCTCTCCTCTCCACCAAAAAATGGATAATGCATAATCAAACCTTTGATTTCAAGAGGCTTGAGATCATCTGAGCATGAAGCTGCACGTAAGCCCACATGGAATGCAATGTTTCCACCTGCACTTGAGCCCAAGAGGAAACAATTCGAGACATCACCATATTTAGACAACCACTCGTCATTGGAGTTCTTGATCCAGTGCAGCACTTCCACTGAATCATCATAAGCCGCCGGCAAACGGTGCTCTGGAGCAAGACGATACTCAACTGAAATGACAATTGCTGGGATCTGAGTGGTGATTGGATTATAGAGATTGTAAAATAGGGTTGTGGCTGCACTAGATGCAACGAAACCTCCACCGTGAAAATAAACAATGATGGGCAATTTTGAAGTTGGTTCGGAGTCGAATGATTTTCGGGGTACGAATAAACGAACCCAAGTGTTCTTTGATTTGTTTATGGTTATATCTTTGCTTAGATTAAAAGGGTTTGATGGATCATTTGATGCTGGAGTAGACGGTACATTTGAAGGCAATCGTGTGAAAGAGCCGTCGGGATTCTTGATTAAGCCCAGGGAGACATGATCAATCTCAACTGTTGGATCAACTGACCTGCTAGTGCTGGTAACTCTGAAAGGGGTAGATTGATCATCTGTCTCTTGGATTTCCGATACTTTTGAAGGTAACCGTGTGCAAGAGCCGTCGGGATTCTTGATTAACCCTAGGGAGGCATAAAGATCAAAGTCTGGATCAACTGACCTGGCTAGTCGAAACATGATGAAGTTTGCTTTGGGTTTTGTTGAATAGTTTGCTTTGGGGTTTTGAGTTTACAAAGATATAAAAGAAAGGCTTGGTGAGAAATACTTTGCTGGAATAGCTATTTATAGCCATAAATTCATACTATTTCTGTCGTTTGAATTTTCTTTACCTTGTTTCATTTTTTCCAAGTGTTCTTTCTTTGAATTGACAATGGGTTGAATTGATCAAAGAGTTTTTTTTTCTTGCAAGTCAAATAATGGAAAGTCAGATACCATTTTAAATTGAATCATTCAAAAGTGAGATACGAGGGCTAGTCTCATTCATTTTAGAGTCCCCTGTGTTAAATTTTTAAAGTATTTAAAATTTTTTAATAAAAACTCACACACACACACACACACACACACACACACACACACACACACACATATATATATATATATATATATATATATATATATATATATATATATATATATATATGCTGTCGAGCACTTTAAACATTTTCTTTGCCGCCTATGGTGAGATACAATTTAAAATCATGCAACTAGTTCTTCGATATGTATCCTAGAATTAAGTATTATACGAAGTTACAATGGGGTTACAATGGAGTTAGGTAAGGTTAGATGTAAACTTGGTACCATCCTTTCGAGAATATTAATAATAGAGTTTTACTAATGTGTGTCTTAGAAGCACATGTTAATTTGATAAAATCATCCATAAATAAAAAATAAAGTTATATTAAAACTCGTAAAATTCAACTTTCTTATTGATTGGTATAAATTCTCCTAAAATCAAAAAGTTGGATAGATAACTCTAATTTTCATGCATATATGATTTTATCCAAATTAACATGTGTTATGGAGGGGTGAAAATCCTCTATACCCATGTATTTTTCTATTCCTGTGCCCAACCAATCAGAATTAGTTATGTGATCATTTTTTTAAATTATATATACACATGGTGAATTGTGATTGGTTGGGTACATGCTTGGGGTACATAGATGGGTATAGAGGATTATTTGTCGTTATGGACACACGTTAGAAAAAACCCTTAATAATATACTCACTCGGATTCAAAATAAGTGTTTTTAAAAAAATTAAGGTTGAGAATTCAAATCCTGACAAGTGCAAAATAAAGACAACATGTCGTATTTTGTATGAATTCCAACTAGGTATGTCAAAGTGTCATTAAGATCCCAACAAAATTAACCACGTTAAATACCTGAATACCGGTAAAAAAAAAAATGAAATGACTAATGTTACCATAAATAAAAAAGAAAGACGTTAGAAGCATTGAATTTAATGAAAGAAATCTAGAACATAAAAAATACCCTATTCATAGTTTTATTTGGGTTAAGGTTTTATTTAAATCAAAGTAGGTGTCTTTCATCAGTAGACCGAAATATAATATTTTCCAAATCAAACACTCGCAGATAGATAAAGACAACTGGAGTGGGAAAAACAGGGGGGAGACTAGTAGACAAAGACTAGTAAAATATTAAGAACGAAATGGTCAAAATCACCATTTTTAGTGTCAATAGAAAACCTAAAAAAGAATACTCCCTCCATTCCCCTATATCACACGCTTTGGACATTCTAAAAAATTAAAGAAATTATAATTTTCCACCTAAAATTACAATATTACCCCTCTTTCACTGTCTTTCATGGATATATCAAAGGCTAAGGAACTGGATGAAATTAGACGACATGGAAGTCAAGGTTCTGATAAAAAAAAACGCATTTGATGAGTAAACAAATGAAGTTGCTTTGTGGATGAAATTATCAACTTGTTCAAATTTATTTTGTCAATCCCGTTAAGTACTCTTTACAAATAAGCTCGAGGAGAATAAGTCTGATATGGTCCATTAAAAATAAGTTTGCGTAGACTTGAATCATACCGGACCGAACCAATCCGTTTGACAACATTAGTAGTAGCGGACTGAATCAATCGTGTACCGATAAACAAACATAGATATCGATTGAGTCTAAAATTTTATTTAAAAAAGTATTACGAGTGAAGAAGGAAAAAAAAAAAAAAAAGAGATGGTTAAAATGATGATGTAAACAAGAACCGCAGAAGGCATAAAGTGGGATAGTACAGGTGGCAAATAAAAAAAATGTTGAGGGTATAATTGGAATGAATTGTTGACAACTAATAAAAGAACTTAAACGATAATTAATTTGGATATCTATATGTCTCCTAAACGACAATTAAATGGGAATTGAGGGAGAAATAACTCTAAATACAATAATAGGATTTCATTTAGGACAACATTAAGAATTAAAAGATTAAAACTTTTGAAAGCAAATTACGATGGTTTATTTAAACTAGATTATATAATGTCATAACATTTATTAAAGAGTTGAATACCCTCAGTACTTTTCTTCACAAAAAAAAAAAAAAAATACCCTTAGTACGTGTGTTAATAACAATGTATTATAATGGAATTAGAGTATGGAATTCTACTTGAACTAAGAGAACAAAAATACTAGAAAAATAAAACAAATGTTAATTAAATACTTTAAAAGAGATTATAACTGATCAAGAAATTAGATATTAGAACCTAGTAAGGAGAACAAAAATACTAGTAAAATAAAACAAACGTTAATTAAATACTTTAAAAGAGATTAGAACTGATCAACAAATTAGATATTAGAACCTAGTAAGGAGATGACAAGTTTAGAATGAGTCTCACAAAACAACACATTGTCGGAGTCACTCAAGTAATAATTTGATGATCGAGAATTTTACTCATATTTCAAGTGACCAAAGAACAAACTATAATAACTACGAGAAAAAACAACGACAACGACAACGACAACAATACATTGTAGGAATCAAATAAATAATCTCATCAAAACCAAGATGAGCGGGATTCGATACTCTCACATAAGATTCAATCTAAACTGTCAAAGTTTATAAGGGTGCGTTTGTTTCTTAGAATTGGTTTTGAAATTGGAATTCCAATTCTATGAAATTCCCTAGAATCCTAAGAAATTGGAATTTTAAGGTTTTCCATAGAATTTCAAGAATTGGAATCCTACGAAATTCCAATTTCAAATAATTGAATTCCTTTGTTTGGTAAAACTACGGAATTGATGTGGAATTCAATTCTAATTTTAATTTATTTATTTGAAACACCAAAAAAATCAAATATTTAAAAATAAAATAAAATAATGCATCTAGTGTTAAAAGGCTAATATTCTCCTAATACAAATAGCCGAGTACCTTTGAAGTAAAATGACAAAAAATACCCTTGTTAAAAGATTTATCATTTGTAAAATAACTGAAATATTTTTTTGTTGCAAAATTAAAAGAACATTCATAGTTTTGAAAAAAATATTTATACTATGACTTGGATAAAATACCGTTGAAAAACGAAAATATTTTTAATGGAAAATGACGAAAATACCCCTAGTAAAAAATGGTGAAAATTCCCTATTAAAGTTAAAAATATAGCATTTTGCGTAATATGAAGAAAAAATTTAAGGTCCAACTTTTAAAAAATGCATTGATTGCAAAATGACAAAAATACCCTTGTTAAAGTTGAATTAGTTCAATGTGCACAATAACGAATATGTACTTGATAAAAGATGAATAAATCACAAAAGGATAAAAATACTTTGATGAAAAGGAAGAAAATAACCTTTGCCCATTTGTTTACAAGGGAGAAAATTCTCATTTTCCAAAATGACAAAAATATCCTTATTATAAAATTTTCATTTTTTTTAAACGAGTGGTAATTTTTTTATTTTCATCATGGTTATTCTTAGGGATGGCAATTTGACCCGTGATCCGCCGATCTGCCCTGCCCCGACGTCTTTTGGGGCATGGTATTTGTGTCCGCCCCGCCCCGCCCATCCCTAGCCCCCAACCCATGTTATATTACTATGAAAACCTAATAATCCTCTTTAAAGTCCTCCCTTTTTCTCTCACCCTCTTCTTTCTTCTCCCTCTCTTCTTCAAGATTTTTTTCACTCTCTTTTTCTCCTCTCTTCAAGATTCAAGATTCAAGATTTTTTTCACTCTCTTCTTCTCCTCTCTTCAAGATTTCAAGATTAAAGATTTAATATTTCAAGATTCAAGATTTAAGATTTCAAGATTTAATATTTCAAGATTCGATTTTTGTTTAGTTTTAGTACCACTTTTTGTTTTCTTGACCAAATGGAAGACAAATATCCGATTTTTGTTTATTTTTAGTACTAATTTGCTGTTTTCTTTACCAAATGGAAGAAAAATATTTGATTTTTGTTTAGTTTTAGTACCACTTTGTTGTTTTCTTGACCAAATGGAAGACAAATATCCGATTTTTGTTCATTTTTAGTACTAATTTGATGTTTTCTTTACCAAATGGAAGAAAAATATTTGATTTTTGTTTACTTTTAGTACCACTTTGTTGTTTTCTTGACCAAATGGAAGACAAAGATCCGATTTTTGTTTATTTTTTGTACTAATTTGCTGTTTTCTTTACCAAATGGAAGAAAAATATTTGATTTTTGTTTAGTTTTAGTACCACTTTGTTGTTTTCTTGACCAAATGGAAGACAAAGATCCGATTTTTGTTTATTTTTAGTATTAATTTGTTGTTTTCTTTACCAAATGGAAGAAAAAGATTTAATTTTTGTTTAGTTTTAGTACCACTTTGTTGTTTTCTTGACCAAATGGAAGACAAAGATTCGATTTTTGTTTATTTTTAGTACTAATTTGCTATTTTCTTTACCAGAGATTAGAAAAAGAAGAAGAAAAATGGAAGTTGCCATAAAAAAATTTAGACAATTAAACTGATTTTGTTCTTGAATTATAATGAAAATGGTCATTGGATGCAAAATGTAGATAATTAAGGAAATTACTAAAACTGAGTCATACTGCTGAATTGATAATGAAAATGGTCATTAAATGCAAACTGGATGAAAATTGTCATTGGATGCAACAATATGGACAAATCCTCTCTACCAAAACTGAACCATACACATATTCTTGAATTGAGGAAATTACAAAAAAAAAAAAAATTAATGATTTAAAAAAAAAAATTGGATGGGGCGGGGCGGGGCACGGGGCGCATTTTTTTGATCTGGGACGGGGCGCGGCGGGACAACAGATATAGAGGGCGGGGCGGGGCGGGGCTAGTATTTGAGATACCCGCACCGATCTGCCCCATTGCCATCCCTAGTTATTCTTTTTTCATTTGGTATGGATGACATTTCTATTATTTCTCAACAAGTGTATTGCCATTTTTTTACACGGATAATATTTTAGCCTTCAAGTAAACGAATTTTTTATAATTTTTTTATAAAGGCTAATTTTGTCATTTTTTTAAGAGACATTTTTTCATTTTATTCAAATTTAATTTTTTCATTTTGCATAAGAGGCATTTTCCCATTTTTTTTTATGGGAGGTTTTTTTGTCTGTTTGCATCGAGAGTATTTTAGTCATTTTTATCAAAAAAAATTGAGTAATTTTAATCATATGAATTTTAAGCTATTTGAGCCCATGGTAATTTTTTTTTTTCATTTTGGCGCGAAAGTATTTTTCATCATTTTGAGCCGAGGGTATTTTTGTCATTTTGCGTCAAGAGTATTTTCGTAGTTTTTTACCATGGGTGTTTTGGTGATTTTGTGTTATGTATATTTGTGATTTTTTTATAAAAAAAAAAAAAAAAAAAAAAAAATCGTTGTTTTGTACCAAAGGTATTATTGTAATTTTGCACTAACGGTATTTTTCGGCATCGTACAAAAGTTATTTTTGTCATTTAATTGAATAACATTAGCTATTTTAAATTAAGGGTACTTTAGTCAATTTTTATTATGGGTATTTTGTCATTTTACAATAAGGGTACTTTGGTCATTTTATATATTTATTTATGAGAAAGAAAATAACTTGTATGTATGATATATTTATAACCTACCATAAATCTTTTGGAATTGGAATTCAAATTCTTTGATTATAAAATGGAATTGATTTTGTGGAATTGAGGGGGTTGGAATTGGAATTTCAACTCCAATTCCAAAATTCTGTTGAGAGCCAAACAAGAGAATTGGAATTTCAATTCCAATTTCGTAATTTTATTGATAGCCAAACAAGAAAATTGTAATTGGAAAACCAATTCCAATTCCATGGAAACAAACACACCCTAAGAGTAAAAATGTCAATAAATTTTCTAAGTCATATCAAAGGAGAAAATTCAACATAGGTTTGCTAATAAATCACATATATACTAATAACAAGTGAAATGAATGAAAAAATTCAAAGGAATTAAAAGAGACAAATATTTAGATAAAGAAAGAGGAAATGGTTTTTATATATTGATGCCATGCACCTCCAAGCAAACAATATTTGAGAAGATTGCAAATTGGATTGAACTTCTCAAACTTTCTTGGTTACGGGTGCGGGGTATGCTGGAATCGAACGCAGGACCTCGATCCTGCGTCCCACGGCCGTTTCCACTGTGGTCAGAAGACTCTCATACTTCTCAAACTTCTTGTTTCCAATTTAGAATTGTAGTTGACCTTGACAATTGACCAATTTCCATCCACTTGCTCTTCATTGCATTATTTTATTTTCTTTCACCCACTTGCTATGCATCAGTCTTAATAATTCATCTTTCTTAGCAGTCCGGCTCCTATGCGGAATAGGGATTATTCCACACCATGCGGAACAATCCCAGTCGTTGAATGATAGTTTTAACGGTCCCAAATTTGGAGAGAGAAAAGTTTCATACTTTGGACTTAAAAAATAATAAATAAATAAATAATTCTTTCTCCAAATCTTAACCGTTAAAAGACATAATCCAACGGTTGGGGATTGTTTCCGCACGATGCATGGAACAATCCCCTGCTCCACATAGGAGTCGGGAGCCTTTCATAGAAGGAACCAGGAAAATAACATGTCATATAAGAAATATTCAAATGTGAATAAAAAAATATATCTTGACACTAGAAAATTCTCACTTTGTCGTGACCATTTAGAAGACGGACACAGAGGTAGACCGGCCGAGATTCAAACAGATCTCAAGATAAAAACTGGTATGTATCGCTAGCCACATAACTTGCTCGAACAAGAAGCGAGACCATCTCGCCGGACTATTGTCCCGACCGACTAGTCAAATTGTTGTCCCTGGCCAACTATTTGGGACTGTTGTCTCGTCCAAACCATCTTGGTCAGCCAAGTTGAGAATAATATCAAGAGTCAAGGTAAGCGGCTAAAGACCAAGGCCAATCAGTTAAGACGGGCCAAGAATGGTGTCAGGGAGCAAGAAGTCGGGCGAGCTTACCCAACAATTTGCCAGGGAAAACCGACTGGCGATTTTAGATATGACTCGAACGTTTCTAGAAGCTTGTGGCATGTGGGTTATCTTTAACAATCGACCTTGACCAAGTCTTATGTCACAACGTCCCATTAACCTCCACTCACAATTAATGGAGCAAATGATAAAAAAATGTGGAGGATATTTAGGGGATAAGTGAGACGGGCATGCTAAAAAACATGTAAGAACTTGTTCCTAAATAAAATGGAGGATAACCAAACAACAACACAAGGCATGGATGAACACCCTAAAAGAATTGAAGGAAATTATATATTTCACTCTTACAAATTAAAAACTAGTATTGGTATTTATACATGTGTTCCTAAACCACATTAGTTAACTACCAATTATATCATACTACACACTATTTAGGTTACTATACATTAGGTAGAGACCAATTAAGTACATGTCCTAAATATTAACTTGACACTTCCTAATTAATTAGGTAATCTTAAATAGCAGCTTTCAATACTTCCCCTCAAGTTGGAGTGTGAAGATCAAGAACACTCAACTTGCTAACTAGATAATTAAAATGCCCTTGACTCAAGGCTTTGGTTAACACATCGGCGAGTTGCTCCTTTGTTGCCACATGACAAGTAACGAGTGTCCCATCTTGAACATTTTCTCGAACGAAATGAAAATCAATCTCGATATGCTTAGTTCTTTCATGGAAGACTGGATTGGCTGCAATGTGGAGCGCTGACTGACTCTCACAATACAACTCAGCGGGCCCCAATGTGACTCTAAGAGATTTGAATACCTCTCTTAACCAAACTAGCTCACTTGTCGCATTGGTCATATCTCTGTATTCGGCATCAGATGAAGATCGAGAGACAACTTATTGTTTCTTGGATCGCCAGGAAATTGGAGCTTTTCCTAATTGGACAAAGTACCATGCAACAGACCACCTAGTTGTAGGACAAACGACCAAATCAGAATCACAATAAGCCACTAGTCCTGCATTGTGATTATTTCTAGGCAGAAAAATTCCTCTTCTTGGATTGTCTTTAATATAACGAACAAATCGAAGTGTGGCATCCCATTGTATTTCCCTTGGATTCTGCATGAATTGACAAATGTTATGGACAACATAAGTGATGTCGGGTCTTGTTATGGTGAGATAAGTAGTCGCCCCACTAATCGCATATAATACACTGAATCCTTGATTAATTTTCCACTATCATCTTCAGTTGTCAGCTTAAGTTGTGTCTCCAATGGCGTAGAACATGGTCGTGAACCAGATAAACCACATTCTGTTAGAATTTCTACAACATACTTTCTTTGACACAAAAACAGACATTTGGGAGAATGTGCTACTTTTATGCCTAAAAAATACTTGAGGACCCCAAGATCTTTGATTGTAAATTTGAAGTTCAAGTACTTTTTTACTTCTTGGCATGTTTCAAGGTCGTTTCCTGTGAGGATAATATCATCAACATAAACAAGGAGGAATCAAGGAATAGCCCAGTGGTTGAGATTGTTCTTTCCCTGGACGAGGTCCTGGGATCGATTCCTACTTCCCCCTCCCCTCCCCCCAATAAATAAAAAAAAACATAAACAATGATTACTACCAAGATGTTACCTCTTTGATAGATGAATAAGGTAGATTCTGTGGCAGTCTGCCTAAAACCAAATTTTGAAAGCTCGAAAATGAGCTTACCGACCCAATTCTTTCCTTCTTGTTTCAAACCATATATGGACTTTTTGAGCTTGCAATAAACATTTGGCCTAGGTGGAGGAAATCCAGGTGGTGGTTCCATGTAAATATTCTCTGCAAGATCAACATGAAGGAATGCATTGTTGACGTTTAACTGGAAGATTCTCCAATTTTTGGAAACTACCAAAGCCAAACGACACCGAACAATGGTCATTTTGGCAACCGAAGCAAATGCCTCAGTGAAATCCTCTCTCTCGGCCTGATAGTAACCTTTTTACTACCATACGAGATTTAGGACGTTCTACAGAACCATCAGCCTGAAACTTCAATTTATAGACTCAACGGTTGGAAAGCATGACTTCTTTTCCATGAGGTAATGGTATATAAACCCAAGTGTTATTACTCTCAAGGACGTATATTTCAGCTGCCATAGAATCCTTCCACAAAAGAGAACGACCGGCTTCGGCATAGCTGCGAGGCTCGGAATAACGGGACAGAGAAGCCATGTAACATTTATGGGAAGCAGAAAAATTCTCATAAGATAAATAATTATGTAGTGAATAGACCATACCTGAAGAAGCCATTTGAGAAGGGTGAGCAGAGGGAGCAACAGTGTTGCAAACTTAATCGCGAAGTCGAACAGGTGATTGAGTGTCGTGTGTGGATAGTCGAAGCGGGACATTTTGAAAAGAAATTGGAATTGAATGGGGGCAGAACCTCCCCCTTAATTTAATTGTTTAAAATATCATAATTCTGGGATGTAGAGATACTGGAATGGATATTGGGATTAATGGCTAGGGGTGTCAATCGAGCTATCTGAGCTGAGCTTGGCATCGCTCACATAAAAATTCAAAAGTTCACGCTCACGCTCGGCCCTGGAAAAAGCTCATAAACCTTGAGCTCACGCTCACATTTTAACACGAGCTCGAGCTTAGCTCACGAGCTTCCCAAGCTCACTTATATTAGCGAAGAAAACGAAAATCCTGTCTCAAGAATAGCATAATACAATGAGCCTTAAAACTAAATTTGGACAAGAACACACAAAAAGAAGTAAAAGTTTCAGAATTGTTTGATATACTAATAAAAGGAGTCTTATATAAAAAAAAACAAAAAACAAGAGAATTCATGCACTTAAAACTTTAACAAATGATAAATTTGCAAATTTCAAAAGATTGATTTAATTCCATTGTCGGTTCCAATTTTGACAATCCCATTGAATTCTTCTACACCATCTCACTTTTTGTTGTGATTCATCCCAATGTATTTTGTACCGTGTTTTCCCACGCTGTCTTTCCTGTTTTCTCTCTTCCTTTAACTTTTGTATCTGTCTCTCTCCTGTTGTAAGACTCTTTCTTTAATATAATCTCCTTTCTACCCAAAAAAAAGATTATTGAGTTAATCCACACATTATAATTATAATTATAATGTATATAAGTTTTTTTTAAATTAGTATTATTATATATATATATATATATATAATATTTTAATTATATTAATCTTATTCGGGTTCGAGCTTTTTTCGGGTTGAGCGGGGTCAAGCTCACGCTCAGCTCACATAAGAAGCGAGCTGAATATTAGTTTCACGCTCACATTTTTTATCGTATGTGAGCTGAAAGTTCGGCCGGCCGAACCCGTTGACACCCCTATTAATGGCCACTGACTGCGTTGGGCTGGATGGAATGGGCTTATTAAGTGGGCTGGGAGAGTGACTGGGTACGCTGGGCCCTGGCATAGACCGAGCGGGTCGGGCATTAGGATCCGCGAGATCAGGTAGCAGGTCAAGGCGGTTAAACTGGGTTGTTTCGACAGGAGCTGGGCCAGAAATGGGCTGACTTGGCTTATTTTGTTCTTCAGGGAATGGGCCAGGCGAGTGGAGTGAAGTTGGGCCAGACTTAGCTGGGCCTGGGCATTGGACTGCTTCGCAGGCTAAGGGTGTTCGCGGGTCGGTGAAGGACCCGGGTGAACAGACCAGCCAGAAAGCGAATCTGAGTGGTCTGACGTTTGTGTGTGGGCTGGCATGGGCGTTTGGGCCACAGGTGGAGGCAGAATAGGTGGCCCTTGGGCTGGATAAATGGGCCTAGCAGAATTTTGGCTTGGCTGGCCTTGCAGTGCTCCAAAAAAGTGGTCCGGTTCAACTAGCTCAGAACCTAAAAAGAAATTGGGATGGACTGTTGCGGCTGGATTTTTCCAAGGATTGTCCAGTGAGGACTCTCCTCTTCTTCTTCAATCTGCCACACCCCTTACCACCACCCATCCAACCCCCGAAAGGCACCCACCCCACCTACCCCTCTTACTTCTTGCAGAACATTATGAAATGCTTTAAAATTTGCAGAACATTCTCATTGCTGAAGAAGAAATGGAAATACAGAAGCAAACAAATATATAAAAATGAGAGCCCTAAACCTCTGTCCCTTAAGTGAACTATGGATAAAAAAAAAAAAAACCAAAATCAGAACAAAACCCACTGCTTTTCTGGAGATTTCAAATGATAGGTTCCCATCCATTCTTCAAGTAATCAATAGAAATTCCATAGCAAATGTTTAGCCAATACAGAGCAAATGTTTAGCAAATACAAGCAAGACTTTATAATCCAGTGAGCTGACATCAAATATCAGTGAGCTGCAAACCCAATTCCTCATTGAGAGAGATGACGGAGGTGAGGTGTCGGGGTGGCATGGGATGGGTGTCGTGGGGGGTTGTTAAAGAAGAAGAGAGGTGTGGTGTGGCGTGGTGGGTGGGCGGTGTCTGGGGAGGAGGAAAAAATGGTGATGAAGTATTTTAATTGTAATGTACCGATTATGTCCTTAAAAGTATTTTCGTTGATCCGATAAAAAAATTTGAATTCACAGTTGAAAAATAAATTTTTGGACGGAATGACCTTATATATCAATGGTAAATAGTTTAAAGATTTTAATGTGCATAATTAATTTTTTGGAACCTTACACCTGAGTTATAAATTGTTTAGTAGGGGTGTCAATCGAGCTATGTGAGCTGAACTTGGCATAGCTCACGCTCAGCTCACATAAAAATTGAAAAGCTCAGCTCACGCTCAGCCCGGAAAATCTCATAAACCTTGAGCTCACGCTCAGCTCACTTTTTAACACGAGCTTGAGCTTAACTCACAAGCTTCCCGAGCTCATTTATATTAGCGAAAAAAAACGAAAATCCTGTATCAAAAATAGTATAATACAATGAGCCTTAAAACTAAATTTGGACAAGAATACAAATATACTTAATACAATCAATGATACTTAATTCTTGTAGCAAAATAACTAATAAAAAGATAACAAAAGAAACGGGGTCAAGCTCACGCTCAGCTAAGTCTTTTTAAACTAACGAAAAAGATAAAAAAATATTAAAAATGATACTTAATTCTTATATAAGTATTTTTTTAATTATTATTATTATATATAATATTTTAATTATATTTATTTTATTCGGGTTCGAGCTTTTTTCGGGCTGAGCGGGGTCAAGCTCACGCTCAGCTCACATAAAAAGCGAGCTCGAATATTAAGCTCACGCTCACATCACCTCAGCTCACGCTCACACTTTTTCGAGCTATGTGAGCCGAGTTCGGGCCGACCCGAACCCGTTGACACCCCTATTGTTTAGGGATAATATTGACTAATTTACCTTATTAATTAGATTTTGTTTCATTGATTATTAAGTAGACGACTAAATTTCTTCAAAAAAAAAATGCCTAAATTTAGTTTTACTTTATTTGAAATTCATTGATTAACTTAAAATATTATTAATTATTTCCCCTTTTTATTTTTTTATATGCTAAGTTTAATTCGACTTCGAATGGAAATAATAAATTAATTAGGATACTATTAATTAGATGCCTAATTTAGTTCATCTTTATTTGGAAATTATTAATTAATTAGAATACTCATGAAAGAACTTATTGTTCTTCAAGTAATAGATTCGAACGACCAATAATATTTATCAAAAGTATAAATTGAAAATTGAAAATTAATTGAAATTATTTTATAATAATAAACTTCAAGTAATTTTTTTTTTTTTTTTGAGATTTTCAAATTTTCATATATAAAATCTTGAAAAGAATGCATCCAATGTAAGAATTTTCTTAAAAATAGGCCATTGGACAAAGTTCAATAGTCTTGCTATACATGTGTTTGGATTTCTCGATTTCTCCCTTTCTTGTAGAATGTGGTTTGCAGCGCCAATCTCAATTCCATTGAACATATACAAGAGGCTTACCTAAATTAAGGTTGACTCAATCTTATGAGCATTTTTATGAGACTGACTATACACTTCTTCATATGAATTGAGTAGAACTCACATTTGCAGGTAAATCCCGTTTAATTCATATGAGTGAAAGATTGAATTTTCCCTAAATTGTCTTTTTCCCCCTTTTTTTTTCTTTCTTTGTAAAAGTTTTCTTCTATTCTTTGAAAAAGTCAACTTTGAATTTACCCGTCCTTCCAAGGAAATGTAATATTCTCGCACAATGATATTAAAATAGTATTCAATTCATAGAATTTGCAATTCTAAAATCAGTTTTAAAATTACTAATGTCAGTTTTCTTACTGGTTATTATATTAATAAAATATTTTTCTTATTTACAATTGTATTTATTTAATTCAATTTTTTTTAAAATAATTAAATAATTAGTATAGTAGTAATTATTTTTTACTTTTTAGAACTAGAATTTGAGAATGGTTTATTTGTAGTATCTATAGGGATATTCAAAGGTACCATAGGATTTAAAACTAAATCATCAAATCGCCAAAACAACATTGACACTTTTAATATACATATATGATATGGTTAAACATAAAATCCTCTAAAGTCATGATGACATATTCTAACTCCTTCATCCAAAAAGAAAAGAAAAAAAATGACATAATCTCGATTGGTTGTTTCAGTGATAATTCACCACTTGAATTAATAGTTTCTGGCTAAAATTAATTGTTCGGACATGATCAGAACTTGCTAAATATGTATAATGGTATGGGAGAGTAAATAGATATAAATATCGCTCATCTATTTACGGAGGCTGGTAATATTGTCAAAATAATTATACTTTTGCCAAGGCAAATGTTCTTTTATTGACATTTTTGTCCTTTTTAATTAATTGATTTCTTTTCTTTATCTCTTATAAAATCTAAATCTCTATCAATCTTCTCTCTCCTCTCATGATCTTTCCCGTTCAACGGATTTTTTTCTATTTTCTCTTTCCCCACTCAATTTTTTTTCCCGTCATCTTCATTCTTCTTCACTCTCCTTGAGATTTGAATGGCTCCCACTCATTATGTCTTTTATACCCTTTAACAAATCACACGAAAAGAACCAACATTAGTTTCTGATACAACCAAATTCCCCTCAACAATTTTGTTCATCTTCACTAAAATTTTTATACATACCATTCGATTTTCCCCCTCTAAAATAGCTATAACACGAGAATCATCTCCTCTCTTAATCCATATTCTTCAAAAAGTATATAAATTATTGAAACCTCATTTTTATAACGAATCACATACTCACGAAATATTTAAATAAGATATAGGCTCTCCTGACAATAATTTCACAAGCACATGAATCTCTTCTTATGTTTTTAATTAAAAGTAAGAATTCACCCCGTCTTTTCACAAATTTTGACTTTTCTCTCCGATAGAATAATACTTAATTTTGATAATTATTTCCCTACTTAGTTTATCTATTCAAGGAAATGAAGCAAAAACAAGATGAAGATAGAAGAGGTTTTAAATTTGGAAGAGGAGAGAGAAAATTGGAAAGAAAAGTAATTAGCTTTCATAATTTATTGTACGTAGAATTGATGATGAGGGTAGTTGTGTCAATAGTGACGGATCCAGAAATATAATTCACTAGGGTAATTTGATATAAACAACAATTTACTGGGGTAATTTATATATTTATTATCTAAATGGAGTAAAATATATAATATATAATTAATTTTTTTTCTTTTTTTTCACTGACCCCACTCACACCAAGGTGGATCCGTCATTGTGTGTCAATAAAGTGACATTTGCCTTGCCCGGAGGATAATTGTCTTGGCAATATCGCTAGCCATTCACGGATCTAGCGGCGAAGTAGATTTAGTCGAAAGTAAATAGATAAATGATATATTTAGTGAATAATATAGATAAGAGATACAAATAGCAATATGTGAATAGATGAGGGATACTTGTAAATATTTACTCCGACATGAGATTAAAGGGGAAAATGAAAAAGAAATGATCATAAAGTGAAACAAAAAAATGAAAATGAGATATAATTAAATAAGATTAAAGAAATATTTCAAGGCTTCTTATAAACTTTGTAGGTGTCATTCAGGTGATAGCCGGATAGTGAGAGCCTTACTCATAATTTAGGAGGCCAGTGATCAAAGTAAAAAAAAAAAAAAAAAAACATTTGGTAGGATTTTATATCAGGTTCGATCAATTGATTTTTCCCAGGAGATCAATTGTCACAAAAAATAATTTGAAAACAAAAGATATGATCGTATATCATTGAATTTGTGAATTTAATCAAATATCCTTTCAAGAACTAATTGGAGATTCCAAAATCTCTTTTACAAGATTGACCAGTGCTTTTATATTGGATGAATCAAAAAGATCATTTCCATGACATCCACCCTCCTCAAATTTACTCGTCACGGAGACACCAAGTTCCTTTAATTTCTTTACAAACTTAATTTGTCGATCAATTAGTGGATCCCCACTGCACCCCGTCACCAAAATCTTCCATCCCAAAAATTTGATTCGATCAAATATATCTTCTTGTAAGTTCATTATCGGATTACTATACTCGTGATCACGATCAGTACCAATGGGTAAGCATACATCCCACATGACATCAACAACAGATAATGGTATTATTTTGTCATTTACCAACCTCAACTCTGAATCTGATCTCTTTTTTCCACCAAAAAATGGATAATGCAATGTCAACCCTTTGATTTCAAGAGGCTTGAGATCATCAATGCATGAAGCTGCAAGCAAGCCCACATGAAATGCAATGTTTCCACCTGCACTTGTGCCCATTAATAAACAATTCGAAATGTCGCCATATTTAATCAACCACTCATCTTTGGAGTTCTTGATCCATTGTAAAACTTCCATGGAATCATCATAAGCTGCAGGCAACCTATGCTCCGGAGCAAGACGATAATCGACTGAGACGACGATTGCTGGGATATCAGTAGTGATTGGATCATAGAGATTGTAAAACATGGTTGTGGCAGCACTAAATGTGACAAATCCTCCCCCGTGAAAATAAATCACAATGGGAAGTTTTGAAGTTGGTTCGGAGTCGAATGATTTTCGAGGTATAAATAAGCGAACCCAAGTGTTTTTCGATTGGTTTATGGTTATATCTTTGCTGAGATTAAAAGGGTTAGTAAGATCGGCCGAGGCAGGGATCTCCGGTAAACTTGGAGGCAACCGTGTGATTGAGCCGTCGGGATTCTTGATGAGGCCAAGGCAGCCATATGGGTCAATGTTTGGATCAATTAGCCCAACTTTTTCTGCCATGGTTTTGTTATGTTAGTTCCCAATCGGTTGTAGGAGACAGAGTATTAGGACAAATATATAAGAATGTCTGAAGCCAAGAAAAATATAATTAAGGATATTTTGTTCGTATCTTAATTGAAATATAAGCTACCTAAAAGTCTAAGGTTGAAATACAAATTTTAGAGATGATTCCAGAAGGCTGGTAGCTCATCAATGATGCAATCTGATGCACAAAATCCTAGCAAGTGAACTAGTGTCCAGTACCAAAATTGTGAATTATTCTAATTTAGACCTACAAATATTTTTTAGAGTTTACTAACTAATGCTTAAAATTAAATAACGACTAAATGAAACAAATAAGAAAGAAGATATCAATTAATGAGAGAAAGGTTGATTATGACATTGATCCAACTTGTTTTCCCAATGATTAGTTTAAAAGATTCTCTTTTTAATGTGTCAAATTCCCTTAAATTTATCCTAATTCATTAACGGTAAAATTCCCTAATCTAGGTTTTATTCAATTCCTTGCAATAAACCCCCTATTCTCAATTAACAAAACCATATGTCTATGTGAAATTGATTAACGAGACAGCATTAACGATCTATGAAATTCCCCAATTTCAATCCACGTAGTTATCTACTTTTGGAAACCGCTCAATAGAAACCGAATCTATTCTTATTCAGTTTTACTACGAGTTATTATTACTTAGTTCCTAATTAATTACTTCACCTCCCGGTCCTTCGCAATTAAATTATGAGATCATGTATAGAGTGATCAAATCCATACAAGCATTAAACACACCATACAAATAATTAATGAAATAGGAATTAAGGGAATATTGAACAACAATATTAAGTAAAAAATAATAAACTAAATCATTGTTCCAACAAAGTTTTCACAAGCCTAATCAACTAGAAAATTTAGCCAATCATCATATATAAATTAATCATGACAATAAATTTAGACATAAAAATAAATTACGAATCAAGAAAATAATAAAAAAGAACAATTTTAGATATGATGGATTGGTGAATGATGAAGACTTGCGGCTAGCTTTCTTCTCAGAATTTGCTCCCCGTTGGTCTTCTTTTTATTTTTGCAAGTTGATGAATTGGGGGTCCTTTTTGAAGCTCCTCTTGCTTATTTTCCTTTGCGTTGATTGGGGGTTCTGATCGGCTTCTTCTTGTTGCTGATCGGGGCCGATGTGGGTTCTGTCACGGGTCGCAAGTTTCAACACTTGAGACTCACGAACGACCCGTGACAGTTCCCTCTGTAGGGGTTCATGCCCTCTTTTTATAAAGATGTGAGGATGTGTTAAACCTTTTTCTTGTTCTTGTGGTCCAAGGCCCATAGTCTTTGTTTCCAAATTCATATCAACTTGTATCCAATTGATATGATTTCCTACCAAATAAATTTAAGAAAATATAATATAATTCTAAAATAAAGATTCTTAATAATATGTTTCTATTTAACCTATAAAAATACCTAAAATATGCATATCAAATCAAAATAAATATATCACGAATTTAATATCAAATCAACTCTAAAATATGGAAGATATGGTGTCTAATGGAGTAGCCATTTTGTCTAGATTCAATCTTTGGAAGGTTAACTTTGTTTATAGACTAGCCAATTTTCATGCCCATAATATTGCACTTTGGGCGAAATCTAACTGTGTAACCGGTTTTTTGGACTCTTCTGATATCCCTCCGTCAATTCTTTGTGATAGGGGTGGCACTTTTTGTAATCTTTTTCCGAGTTCGGAACCATCTAATGATTAGTGTGTTATTTAGCAAAAAAAAAACTCTAAAATATGGAAATATAATATTGTTTAGGTAAAAACGAAGTGAAAAGTAGTATATTTTATATAGAAAATATGAGTTTATCACAATCCCTCCTGGCATATTATATATATCTTTTCGCAAGTCCGGCTGCTAGCGCTTCCAAGACTTGAAGTTCGCGTACCAGTCCAGGGTTATTTTATATGGATTGGATTTAAACTTCAAATTTCAAGTTCGTTTAAAAGAGAATATTTTGGGACCAAGTCGTCCGTTTGGATGCGAACTTTGTGGGTCGGATCTTGAGTAGTCAATGGACCAGTCCGCCAAAGATAATATGTATTTTTTAGAAAAAATTATCTTAAATTCTATATTCTAAAACTAATGAGTCTCATTATTTTTGTTTGTTTGTTTTATTTGTTTTAGGTTATATATATTCTTTTCTTGAAACTTTTTTTTATGGATGATGCAATAATAATATTAGATTTGTATACTTGTAAATTCATATATTTCACAATTTGTCTTAAAAAATAGAGTATTACTTGAATATGAATCGTCCGTATTTAGTTTGGATGAATGGATAATTTTTTTCAAAAAGTTAAAAATTAAAAGTTAAGGAACCCGGGGACCGGTACATGATCCGCGAACTTTAAGTGGACTGTGTATTGACCTATTATTTGAGAGTCCACAAAAAATTGACTAAATCCAGTCTGGTCCATTTAAATAAAGTCCGTGTGAATTTGAACCTGGATTGGATCGTTCCGTTTAACAGTACTACTGTTAGGTCATCAGCTCATTTATTTGGAAATTTCTGTTATTAACCTGATACAATAATCTTGTAATTTAGATTTCTCCCCATCATTTCAAGATAAGAAGAGAGAAATTGTTTCCCTCCTTATCTTGAGCAATTAAGGACCATTAGGTTCATATATGGGAAATGGATGAGTCCATATCCAAATATTCCCATCTATTTTATATTAGAGCATAAAACTCATTTGAAATGTATATATGACACTTTATATGATATTTTGATTATGAAAACTGTTATTTATATATTTTAGATTGAATGAGATATATTTAAGTATGAAATAAGCTATAATTACAAAATTACAAAAAGTATTTTAGAGTATGTTAAATTCAGACAACAATTCACTATAGAGATATGGCAAGAAATCGTATGTCCTCATTTTGTGTCTTATTCTCTGTTATATTAATAAAAAAATTACATGTGTTAATTTTCCTTTTGAAAGTTTTACTATTTTTTTTAGATTATAATTGTTTTAATAAATAATTTAACACATAACAATTTTTATTGATGGAACAGGGAACACGAAACAAAGAGGACGGACTATTCTTGTAGAAGTACTACTTTTGTCAACTTATGTTAATCATTGCCATCATACAAGGGGTGAAAATCTCTGTTTACATTTTTATCCCAACTAATCAGAATTTATTATATAAATATTTTTTTTTTCAATTATATATACACATGATGAATTGTGATTGGACACACACGGGGACAGAGGATTTTTTGCCTCATACAAGTACTGGGTGAAAATCGTCTGTCCACGTATATGTCCCTATTCATATCCCAACAAATTAGAATTTGCTATGTGAATATTTTCTTCTAGTTATATATAAATATGGGAAATTGTGATTGATTGAGTACAGTGATGAAAACTACACGGAAACATATGATTTTTTGCCCAGGTACAGATGAGTTTTGACGATTAGTTTTGAAAATTAGGTTTTTACCATCACGTGTATTTGGAAATTGGATTGCTTTTCTCTTTTTCTTTTTTTTTTTTAAGAATTTATATTTTATCTTCGTTTCTTTCTAGATCTTCCCATACATCTTACTATTAGTTTTGAAAATTAAGCTTGACCATCACGGGTGTATTTGGATTGTTTTTTCTTTTTCTTTTACTCTTTTAAGAATTTATATTTCTTTTCTTTTCTTTCTAGATCTTTGAATACTCTAACAGTTAGTTTTGAAAATTTGGTTTCACCATCACGAGTGTATTTGGATTTTTTTTCCCCCATTTTGAGAATTTGTATTTTATCTTCTTTTCTTTCAAGATCTTTGAATAACTATAGATGTATGAAGTCAATAGGGAAAAAACCAGAACTTTCAGGTTTGAGCGAAAAATTGTAACAGTGTACCGAATAAAATATTGGAGGCGAATTTAATCAAATATTTCAAACTACATATAAAACTTATTAATCTAATCAGTATTTTTAAAAATCTCGGAGGCCGACTACTCTTGTCTTCATAACCAAAGGTCAAGCCGATATATTTTTTACTCTAAAAGTGCATTTGCTAATTTGAAAAAAAAATGGAATTCAAGTACAAATAGCAATTTTATAATTAAAAAATAGGCGTCGAATGCTCATTTGGTTGTTATATCATCTATGGGAGAAGTATGCAGGCCAAACAGTACTTTTTACCTTTCTTTACGATTTGGTCCGAACGGTTCGAAAAATTCCTACACTTTATGTACTTAGATTTCTTTTCTTAGCGGGAAGTTGCCATGTTTAAAATCAATCTTATATGTTGTCTTTTGCCTTTCGAATTTCGAAAGCCAATATCCCAGCATCGGATCTTAGGTTAACACTTGTGTAAAAGTCAATCATCAAAAAATAAATTATTTGTGAAATAGTTTGTAATACTCGAATTGGGAATTTCTCATTGAAAAACGTGTCATCTATAAAAACAGTTTGAGATTAAATTTTTATTAAAAATTGAACACTTTGTCATGCACTTGATCCATTAGACATCATGGTCTTGAATTCACAACGCTATCACATGGTGGGGAGAGGGGAGAGGGGCGAGGGGCGAGTTCTCTCAATTAATGATATAAAATGTTGAATTATAGATCACAATGTCCATGTATGAAATGTTAGTACGTTGACTGGGTCCATAAATGAATTTTCCTTAAACATCTTCAGGATAGAAAAATATTTCTTGTCAAAAACATATCTTCAATTCATTATGAAAGATGATATTCGCATTCCACTTTTAGCTTTTTCCATTTTATTTCCTTTTATTTCAGGAAAAAAACGCTTTAATATCCTTAGTAGTCTTTTTAAAGTATTATGTTTGAATGGGATATTTAAGTACTTTTTCTTCTATAAAATAAGAATGAAATTGAAATTAAAAGGGTAAAAAGCGCTGACGCCCCCTAAACTATTCTGTTTTTTGGTTTTTGACCCTCAACTAAAAATGGTCAAGTTTTACCCCTTAAACTATTTCAGTTTTTGGTTTTTGACCTTCCATCCATATTCTCTGTTACATCATAACGGAAGTCCAAAAAATGGGGGCATTTTGGGAAAATCATATCATTCATAATAAATAGAATTAAATTTAAGGGAAAAAAAGAACCTTTTAAGATTTTTTTTAGAGATTGGAATTTACAGTTGGTTGTTGGAGAAGATGAATGGTACCCGGCTTCTGTCTTCTTCTGTCACTGTTCTCACCGATGACTTCTTCTTTCTCGTCAGAATAATAGGTTTTTTTTATATATAAAAACAAAAATTTTAAGATCTTATACAGATTGCCCAAAAATGCCCCAATTCTTTTGACTTCCGTTATGATGTAACGGAGAATATGAATGGAAGGTCAAAAACCAAAAACTGAAATAGTTTAGGGGGTAAAACTTGACCGTTTTTAGTTGAGGGTCAAAACCCAAAAAACGAAATAGTTTAGGGGGCGTGAGCGCTTTTTACCCAATTTAAAAAACTAATCGTAGAATGCAAATATTAAACCATAACCCCTAATCTCGGAAGAAATAAATCATCTATTCCACCACGAACACTTGGTCTAGTAATTAAGGAAAACTTTATCCTCTGAATCACTATCTCGACTTTGAGGTTTTGAATTTGAAGTATACAAATAAGGATTAATTAATTTAGTCAATGCCTTTATTTTGTGTTAAAGAACAGATGAACGCTAATTAATTATTAGTTGAACCGATTGTTGGTAAATGACATGTGATGCATTCACTCCCTTAAACAAGTCCAATTGCATGTGATCTATTTTATTTGAGTGGGTCAATAATCACTCTCTCTGTTATCTTACCTGACCATATTTTTCTCTTCACTATCTCGATTATTGGCTGATTTCTCTCTCATTTTGAACACATCCCAAGAACAAATTTCAGCCTAAATATACCTATAAGCTAGAGCGAATCAGGCAATGAGAAAATATTCTTCTTCTCCCTTTCTTTGGAAATGTTAGAATTACTTTGTTCATTCTTTTTCTGAGTTCATAAGATTACAAGTTCCAAATCCTTTTGATATTAGTGTACGTGTTTAAGGATTAGTTGTATTAACTTTGGAGAGCAAACGACATTTTGGATTGCACCGAGATCATGTCGAAAACTGCTTTCAAGACAATAGTTTAGTTCACGACACAACTTATATTATTGATAAATTTTCTGATTTGGATTGTTATTTATTCTTTTTTTTGAGAATTTGTATTTTATCTTCTTTTCTTTCAAGATTGACCAGTGCTTTTATACTGGATGAATAAAAAGGATCATTGCCATGACATCCGCCCTCCTCAAATTTACACGTCACGGAGACACTAAATTTCTTTAATTTCTTCACAAACTCAATTTGTTGATTAATTAGTGAATCCCCACTACACCACGTCACCAAAATCTTTCACCCCAAAAGTTTGATTCGATCAAATATATCAATTTTTAGGTTCATTATTGAATTACTGTACTCATGATAACGATCATCACCAGTGGGTAAGTATAAATCCCACATAACATCAACAACAGATAATGGTATTATTTTGTCATTTACCAACCTCAACTCTGAATCTGATTTTTTTTTCCGACCAAAAAATGGATAATGCAGTGTCAACCCTTTGATTTCAAGAGGCTTGGGAACATCAATGCATGAAGCTGCAAGCTAACCTGTGGTCAGTGGCGGAGCCAGAAAATTTTATTTGGGGGTACAATTAACATTGACAAAATAAATTCATAAAAGCATATAAATATTGGCGGAGCCAAAAAAAATTTTTGATGAGAAGGACTCTCGAGAAGAAAAAATAAATATTTACAATGAAAATTAAAATATATATCATGTTTGATTGTTGAATCCAAAAAGAACAAGCTTGAATAAAAAGGCCCCAAAGACCTTTTTTGTATGATTAGACCAAAATAAAAGGCCATTTAGAAATATTATGGGTATTAGAGATGAAGTTGGAGGAAATATGAAGGGCTTATTATAAATGTGAACGAATATTTTTTTATTTTTGATAAAATCTTATATTATAATCTATTAGTAATTATGAATTTTTTGATGAAATTTTATAAATATTATAATCTCTTACACAATTAAGTTTGTTACAATTTTAACCAAAATTGTTAAGATATAAGTGGTGTAATTCCTATAATTCACAAACTAAAAAATCTAATTTTAAATCGTAAAGTGATTCAAAATGTTCACGGGATGAGGTGTTATAAAAAAAAAAAACTAAAATTATAATTTTTTTTTTTTTTTTTTTTTTTTTGGAAAAAGTTGGGGGCAGGCCCTGTCACGGGTCGCAAGTTTCAGCCACTTGAGACGCCCGCGATGCCGAGTAACTCTAGCTCAAATAGCTCCTAAGTTACTCCCGGCAAGCTTTCTCTTTAGTCACAATCTCGGGACAAGAAGATAGGCAACACTTAAAAACGAAAACGGGTCACTTGCGCGAAAACTCGACTTTTCTCATTAAAATATAACATCATTACAAGTATGAAAATTTACATCAAAAGAGTTCAAAACGACGAGGGGGAGAGTCGCTTGAATGCTTATTACAAATGCTAGAAGTTTGGTTTTTGCTTGTTTGTTGAAATTTTTGTTCCCCCCTATAGGTGCTTAAAAAGCATTTGCCCAAATGCTAGGAGTGTACCACTTATTTCCGAGGAGGTGGGAAAAACTCTAACATGTGTTATATACATGATAATTACAAACTAGCTCGTGCATAATCTTCTAAATGTTTACAAAAGGTCACTCATCAAATTTGAGCTCATTCGGAGTTCATCCGGATACAAAACGGCACGTGCCAAGTTGTTGGCCTGATGGGCGCTGCCGCAGCATTCTGTTGCACACTGGGCGGCTGGCACGGGCGCTGGCATGGGCGCTGGCCTGGGCGGCTGGCATGGGGCGCTGCTGCATGGGGCGTTTCTGCATGGGCGACCAACATGGGCGGCCAGCATGGGCGACTGGCATGGGCGGCCAGCAGGGGCGGCTGTCCTGGGCGCTGGCCTGGGGCATGTCTTGGGCCATGTCTTGGGGCATGTCTTGGACGATGCTGCCTCCGAGCGCACGAGCTGGGCGAGGCAATGGGGCACGCTTGGCGCACGGGCGTGCGGGTCATGTTGCGACAACGAGGTGCGCCTTCCATGATCGGCATGCTCGGGAGCCTTTGGCCACACGGCTTAGGCAAGCTCGGGCGCGCAGAGGAGCATCGTTGTTGTCTCCTGTGCGAAGTCACGAACGACCCGTGACATACTCCCCCACTTGACTTAGGCGACGTCCTCGGCGCCTTCTTCATCTGAGCACTCTTTAAATCCACGGCGAGCCTGAGGAGGTTCGTCAAAACACGATCTCTGGCAAAGCAACTCCGCTCTAGTCGGGCTCAAAGCAACACTTTCTTTAAGATATTCTGGAATCGGAGTCCTTTCACCTTGTTGCACGTCAAGGCGAATGTGTTTCCTGCAAGAGTTCAAGGTTAGGCTAGCATAATCCGTTCACGGGGTTCTGCATCATTTAATCTTCGTGCCGCAGTGTTCCTTTCCTTTCATGGGAGCTCTCATCGAATACATGGTGGCCAGTAGCGATGTATTCTCTGAGGGCTCAACATTATTTCTCAAAGGGATCAAAGTTGGTTTATTCCCCATCACCATAAGTGAATTAGCCCAGGGGTCTATTGCTACTTTATTTTTCCGCAAAAATCTGATGCCAAGAACAATTCGGTGGTCATCCATATTTACAACCGCGAAGGAAGTCGGGCTTTCTTCAACGGTCCCCATTTCCACCTTTCACACTATGGGCCATGCCCACAAAAGGCTTAGCACACGAGTTAACAAACTTTTCACAACACGACCAACACTCTTTGATAGTGTTAGGCCCAAACTGATCAATCTCTGAGCAAGCAATATAGTTCTCCGTGGTTCCACAATCCACAACAGCCGAGACAGCTCTCCCGTTGATCTTCAGGTCCACATACAAGAGTCCGGGCTTCATGTCTTGAACATCGTCTGTTTTCACTGCAACGATCCCACCTTTCATGTCTGGAGCATCGTCCGTTTTCACTGCAACGATCTCCTCTTTAGACCCCAAGGCTCCAGCAAGGCCTTGATCTTCAACCGTGCGAAAGCTTCCTAAATATCCTACTTCCTCAGGATATTCTTGCTATTCAAAAGTTCGAAGGCTTCCCAAGTAACTCCCCTCTTCATGATGGGCAGCTCGGTAACCCTCGTTTCCCCCGCCAGCGATTTCTCGCTCTTGGGTCTTTTTCCTTGCCAGCGATATACAGCATGTATCGCTGCTAGCACACTCTCAATCACCTCTGGATCGGATCTTATAGCATTCACCGACCCACTAGGCGCCACCTTGCTCGGGACAAAATCTCTCGAAGGTGCCCCGACTTTTCCACACGAGAAGCACGAGTAACCGCCGCTTCCCGCTCTTGAAGTTGAGCCGCATCTCCCCCACTAGAGCTCGTCTCGTAGGGCTGGACGATCCGCTCCACTAAAAGATCTGCTTTCGGCATTGGGGAGATGAAGTTCCCTCCACTAGACCCCCTCGAGTCATCTACTCTTCTGGTCCCCTCCGAGGTTCCATTCCATAGTCCTCCAAGCTTTCCGCCATCGACATGGCTTCCGCCACTGCCTCGGCCCTCTGCTCTGCTCAACTCTTGCCTTGCCCACGGTTTCAACCCTTCGACAAAGGCAAAGAGCTTGTCCATTTCTCGACATGTCCTCAATCTGTAGTATATAGGTAGAAAAATTCTTCACATACTCCCGAACCGCACCCATATGCCTTAGTTCCCTAAGCTTGCAGCGAGCATCGTATGCAACATTCATCGGGAAGAATTGTTTCTTCATAGCACTTTTCAGCAGCTCCCGTGTATTGATAACTAGCCGACCCGCTTCGATATCGTGGTCGTCACCCTCCACCATAGCTTAGCATCATCCTCAAGATAGGTAGCGGCAGTGATCAACCTTCATGGCCTCATCCACAATGCCTACGGTCTTGAAATATTGGGACAAGTCGAAGAAGAAGTTGTCAATCTCCTTTGCATCCCTAGCTCCTGCAGTAGGCCTTCTGCTCTCTCACCTTTACCTTAGGAGTGTTGGGAGCGACAACACGTGGCCCAGTCTGTGCTCCAGCTGCACGGCCAATGGCCAAAGACAGCACCCTCAGCTCGCACCTTACTTCGTCCATCACAGACCGAAGTTCGGTCAACGTTTCGGTGTTCTTTGCCACGGATGCGCGAATCTCAACAATCGCCGCATCACTCGCTACAATCCTTTCCTCATTGGATTGGGCACTCTGAAAAAGTTCCCTAGTAGCGGAGCTCAATTCATCTAGCTCCCTACTTTGATAGGCAACATCGTTCTCCATTAGCATCGCCCGACGCTCCATGGAGTTACCATCCTCCTCGCTAGCTCCGTAGCAGAAGGTATGGACTTTACCGACCGACACTTCCAACGCTTCGAGACGTGCTCTCATAGCACTCTCATCCGCTGCTAAACCGCTTCTCGTTTTACTAGCCATCGTCGTTCCCAAACAAGGCTCTGATGCCAAGTGTCACGGGTCGCAAGTTTCAGCACTTGAGACGCCCGCGATGCCGAGTAACTCTAGCTCAAATAGCTACTAAGTTACTCCCGGCAAGCTTTCTCTTTAGTCACAATCTCGGGACAAGAAGATAGGCAACACTTAAAAACGAAAACGGGTCACTTGCGCGAAAACTCGACTTTTCTCATTAAAATATAACATCATTACAAGTATGAAAATTTACATCAAAAGAGTTCAAAACGACGAGGGGGAGAGTCGCTTGAATGCTTATTACAAATGCTAGAAGTTTGGTTTTTGCTTGTTTGTTGAAATTTTTGTTCCCCCCTATAGGTGCTTAAAAAGCATTTGCCCAAATGCTAGGAGTGTACCACTTATTTCCGAGGAGGTGGGAAAAACTCTAACATATGTTATATACATGATAATTACAAACTAGCTCGTGCATAATCTTCTAAATGTTTACAAAAGGTCACTCATCAAATTTGAGCTCATTCGGAGTTCATCCGGATACAAAACGGCACGTGCCAAGTTGTTGGCTCTGATGGTGCTGCCGCACAGCATTCTCGCTGCACAGTCAGGGCGGCCGCACGGCGGGCTGGCTCGGGTCGCTGGCATGGGCGCTGGCCTGGGCGGCTGGCATGGGGCGCTACTGCATGGGCGACCAGCATGGGCGGCCAGCATGGGCGACTGGCATGGGCGGCTGTCCTGGGCGCTGGCCTGGGGCATGTCTTGGGGCATGTCTTGGACGATGCTGCCTCCGAGCGCACGAGCTGGGCGAGGCAATGGGGTACGCTTGGCGCACGGGCGTGCAGGTCATGTTGCGACAACGAGGCGCGCCTTCCATGATCGGCATGCTCGGGAGCCTTTGGCCACACGGCTTAGGCAAGCTCGGGCGCAGAGGAGCATCGTTGTTGTCTCCTGTGCGAAGTCACGAACGACCCGTGACACCCCCTAGCTCCGCCAGTGCCTGTGCCCATTAATAAACAATTCGAAATGTCGCCATATTTAACCAATCACTCAACTTTGAAGTTCTTGATCCATTGTAAAACTTCCATGGAATCATCATAAGCTGCTGGAAACCTGTGCTCCGGAACAAGACGATAATCAACTGAGACGACAATTGCTGGGATATTAGTGGTGATTGGATCAAAGAGATTGTGAAATATGTTTGTGGCAGCACTAAATGTGACAAATCCTTCCCCGTGAAAATAAATCATAATAGGAAGTTTTGAAGTTGGTTCGGAGTCGAATGATTTTCGAGGTATAAATAAGCGAACCCAAGTGTTTTTCGATTGGTTTATGATTATGTCTTTGCTGAGATGAAAATGGTTGGTAAGATCGGCCGAGGCAGGGATCTCTGGTAAACTTGGAGGCAACCGGGTGATCGAGCTGTCGGGGTTCTTGATGAGGCCAAGGCAACCATAGGGGTCAATATTTTGGATTAATTAGCCCAACTTTTTCTTCCATGGTTTTGTTATGTTAGTTCCCAATCGGTTGTAGGAAACAAAGAGTATTAGGACAAATATATAAGAATGTTTGAAGCCAAGAAAAACTTAAGGGAAATCAGCCTATTTAGTCCTCCAGAAATTTTCGTTTCGCCTGTATAGTCCCCAATGTTTAATTTCAACCTGTAAAGATGTTATCTACTTTCGAGCTGCATATAGAGGTTCCACCACCTCTTCCGAAACGGACTTAGGGAAAATGGGTTCCTCCAAATTAGGGCTATAGAATTTTGGATTTCCTTTTTAAAACCATTTTTTATACTGGTTTTTCATATTTTGAAAATTTTATAGATTGAAACTGACCATTATGCCCTCGCACATTAAGCACGTGGATGACATGAATTTGGGGTTGCCTTGATTCCGCCGCAGAAGAGGTGGTGGAACCTCTATATGCAGCCCTTAAATAGATAAGGTACTTTACAGGCTGAAATTAAAAATTGGGGACTATACGTGCGAAAAGAAATTTTTGAGGGACTAAATAGGTTGAAATTAAACATTACGGACGAAACGAAAATTTTTGGGGGACTAAATAGGTCGATTTCCCAAAAATTAATTAAGGATATTTGTTCATATCTTAATTGAAATACAAGCTTGCTGGAGAAATTGGTTTACTCAAAGAATTAAAGAGTCGTTAGGACATTTTTTAGCCAATATTATTATATGTTACACCGCTGGTTTGGAATGTTATTGAGATTATTACGAAGTGGGTTGTGCAAGCTTCAGGATGATATATAACATGTGAGAAACCAATTAATTGTGTGAATGATAAATTGGAATAAAATTGGGTGGTTGAAATGTGGTAAATGGGTTTTTAAACCCACATTCCACATGTGAAACCTATGGAAAAGTGGTTCACATGGGCTTAAAATGTCTTACTAATATTATGTCCCATGTTAGAACCTCGTGCGTGCATATATTATGCCCCATGTCTTACTAATTCACATGGGCTTCATATATTTCACTATTTGTCTTAAAAATTAGAGTATTACTTAAATATGAATCGTTTGTATTTAGTTTGGATGAATGCATTATTTTTTTTTTAAAAAAATAAAAAAATAAAAAGTTAAAGAACCGGGGACCGGGGACCAGTACATAATCCGGGGACTTTAAGTGGATTGTGTATTGACCTATTATTTGAGACTCCACAAAAAATGAGCTAAATTCAGTCTAGTCCGTTTAAATAAAGTCCGTGTGAATTTGGACCCGAATTGGACCGGTCCGTTTAACAGTACTACCGGCAGCTCATCAGCTCATTTATTTGAAAATTTCTGTTATTAACCTGATACAATAATATTGTAATTTAGATTTCTCCCCATCATTTCAAGATAAGAAGAGAGAAATTGTTTCCCTCCTTATCCTGAACAATTATGGACCATTAGGTTCATATATGAATTTATATTTTATCTTCGTTTCTTTCTAGATCTTCCAATACATCTTACTACAGTCAAACCTCTATATAAAAATACTCTATATAAGAATAAACTCCTTATAATAATAAAAAATGATGGTTTCAACTCGGGACCAGTTATAAATAAGAATAAACTCTACATTGTAATATTCCATTATTTTAGGACCCTCCTTAAGAAATTTACCTCCATATAGTAATAAAATAACATTAAATTTTAAATATATTTATATATCTATATAAAACATCTATAATTATTTAACAATTTTACATTAAACTTAAGATGATATGAAATATTTGTCTAAAATTGTCTGTGACAATGACTTAATTTTTTGGTTAATATCGCATCCTTAAACTTGCGCGTTTGTAGTAACTCGTCATCGACACTATCTGTTCGAATTTTGCAGTGCTTGAAGCAGTTTTCAATTGTATGTGGCTTCACATCTATAAACCATGTATAATAGTTGCCTAAATATTGTGTAGTATCGTGTAATTGGTATTTAACTAATATAGTGTAGGAACACATGTGTTTAAAATATAAGGAACACATTTCTAAGTGTCGTATAATTTATATTAGTTATTTTTTTAAAAATATAATTTTTATATGTAAGCCTCTATTTAAGAATAACCTCCGAATAGTAATATTTTTATCCAGTCCCAAAAATATTACTGTATAGAGGTTTTACTGTATTAGTTTTGAAAATTAGGCTTGACCATCACGCTTCCGGCTCCTATGCGGGACAGCTTTTTGTTCCGCACATGCGGGACAAGCTACCAGCCGTCGGATGAGATTTTTTAACGGTCCAGATCTGGAGAGAGAATTTTTTTTTAATATTTTAAGTCCAGCCGCAACTTTTTTCTCTCCAGATCTGGGCCGTTCAAAATCCCATCCGACGGTGCGAAACAATCCCTATTCCGCTTAGGAGCCGGACTGGACCATCACGGGTGTATTTTCTTTTTCTTTTTTAAGAATTTATATTTATTTTCTTTTCTTTCTAGATCTTTGAATACATCTAACAATTAGTTTTGAAATTTTGGTTTGACCATCACGAGTGTATTTGGATTGTTTTTTTTTTTTAATTTTGAGAATTTGTATTTTATCTTCTTTTATTTCAAGATCTTTGAATAATAACTCCTGATGTATGAGGTCAATAGGGAAGAAACTAGAACTTTTAGGTTTGGAGAAAAAATTGTAACAGTGAGCCAAACAAAATGTTAGAGACGAATTTGATCAAATATTCCAAACTACATATAAAATTTACTAATCTAATAGTATTTTTTAAAATCTCGGGGGCATATTGCCCCCGTCTTCGTAACTGGAGGTCAAGCCGATCTAATTTTTACTCAAAAATGCATTTGCTAATTTGAAAAAAATGGAATTCAAGAACAAATAGCAATTTTATAATTTAAAAAATAGGCGTCGAATGCTCATTTGGTTGTTATATCATCTATGGGAGAAGTATGCTGGTCAAACAGTACTTTTTACCTTTCTTTAGGATTTGGTTCGAACTGTTCGAAAAAATCCTAAACTTTATGTACCTAGATTTCTTTTCTTTGCTGGAAGTTTCGGTTGGCGGTTTAAAATCAATCTATCTTATATGTTGTCTTTTGCCTTTCGAGTTTTCGAAAGCCAATATCCCCAACATCGGATCTTAGGTCAACACTTATGTAAAAATAAATCATCAAAAAATAAATTATTTGTGAAATAGTCTATAATGCTCAAATTGAGAATTTCTCATTGAAAAACGTGTCATCTATAAAAACTGTTGGAGATTAAAAAAAATTTAAAAAATTGAACACTTTGTCATGCACTTGATCCATTAGATATCATGGTCTTGAATTCACAACGTTATCGGCGAGTTCTCTTAATTAACGATATAAAATGTTGAATTATAAATCACAATGTCCGTGTATGAAATGTGAATACGTTGACTGGGTACATAAATGAATTTTTCTTAAACATCTTTGGGATAGAAAATTGTTTCTTACCAAAAACATATCTTTAATTCATTATGAAAGATAATATTTGCATTCCACTTTTAGCTTCTTGCACTTTATTTCCTTTTGTTTCAGAAAAAAAAACGCTTTAATATCCTTAGTTGTCTTTTTAAAGTATTTAAGTTTGAATGGGATATTTAAGTACTTTTTAATCTATAAAATAAGAATTGTTGTAAATGAATGACAAGGCAGTCCCAACCCATAGAGTGTGAGGCTCATAGGCCCATGAACCAAAGGATTTTATATCTATAAATAAAGACCTTTGGTTCATTTATATATACATCTAATTTCTTCCACTCTTTAAATTCTCTTATCTCATTACTATTCTAATAATACGTTATCAGTACGAGACTTTGTCGATTTGGATTGAAGCAAATTTCGAGGTTAGTTTTTATACATCAATTTTATATTGCGGCTTCAAATTAATTGGAGTAAGCAATAGATCAAGCATCTCTACCAGATTAAAAAAAAAATCAAAATCTATATGAACGAGATTCTGCCGCTATGTGTAGATTGTATTGTCTTCTTAGTTTATAATTGTCAATCGCATATTGTAATGATTGAACATTAACTTGATATGTATATATTATTGTTAATATTGCTTTTGATAACTATCTTGTTCTTAAAATAATAATAATAAAAAAACAATGGATCTGCATGCCTTGTTAATTACATATTAATTGTAATATATAACTGTTACAGGTTTTTGATGCATGATTTGCGTTGTTGGTTTTTGTTGGTTTTTATATGATTTGTCTTTCTCAATATTATTTATATTCTTATTAATAATATGGCAGCATATTCACATATCATGAATATACTATTGCAGCTTGATTTGCGTTGACTTTCCGTATAAATATTTGCAATCCTTACTTTCCATATCGAATTATATTATATCTATTTTCATGTTTTCTGAATGATTGATTCATATGTAATATGGTAATGTGCTTCGCTGATTCATATACAATTATGTGTATTAACCATTTCAGTATATATATATATATATATATATATATATCATGTTTTCTGAATGATTGATTCATATGTAATATGGTAGTGTGCTTCGCTGATTCATATACAATTATGTGTATTAACCATTTCAGTATATATATGTTTTTCGAATGATTGATTCATATTTAATATGGTAGTGTGCTTCACTGATTCATATACAATTATGTGTATTAACCATTTCAGTATATATATATATATATATATATATATATATATATATATATATATATATATATATATATATATATATATATATATATATATATATATTTAATTATTATCAAAAATTTAAAATATCAATATTCCTGAAGAATTACTCCTGAAGTAATAATAGGATAAATTAATAATATTAAATGTTCTCGAAGAACGCCATCTAATATTCCTGAAGAATATCATTATTATAAATAAATTAAATTGATATGGATTAAAAAAAATCATTGATAATGGATTCTTGCTGAAATTCATTTTAATATAATGGGTTTTGAAGACCCTTAATAATGATTTTATTTTGATCATCTCGTTTATAAAACCCTTAAGGTTGATTACGGACCGACTTATTTTATGACCAAATAAAAAAAAAAGACAAAATACAACCACCAGAAGATGGTCGTATGATAAAACAAATTTATTATTATTGAATATTTATAATACCAATATTCTCGAAGAATATTAAACTATTACTCCTGAAGTAATAATAGTGTAAATTAGTTCTTGAAGAACATCATCTAATATTTGTGAAAAATATTACACAATTATTCTAAATTAATTATTTACTCCTGAAGAGTATATTATAATTTAAAATATTCCTGAACAATATCGAAATATTGTTCCTGAAATAATAAGTATTTATTTGTAAATTTTTCTTATGCTCCCGATGTAGAATTGTCTTGAAAAATTGGTCATGTTAATACAATCCCTGAAAGAATATATGTCATGCTGACATAATTTATTATTTTTTGTAGGTTTACAAATGAACAATATCACCAAATTATTTTTAGTTACGACCACCAGAAGATGGTCTCACTATCAAAGAACTTTTGTAATTAGTTACAAATTGTAATCAAATCATACACAAAAATATACGATCACCAGAAGATGGTTGTAGCAAGTCATGTTAGACAAAATACGACCGCTAGAAGATGGTTGTCACATCAAATAATTTTGTAATTGGTTAAAGATTTTAATTGAATTCTACAAACCATTATATGACCGCTAGAAGATGATTTTATCGAATTTTAGAGATAAATATATAACCACCAGAAGATGGTTTGTGAGATTATTGTTAAATAAACCACCAGATGTGGTATGATAAAATAAATTATTATTGTCTGTTATTAACCAACAGGAGATGTTGTAAAATAATATAAATTGTTTAAGCTTAACCACCAGGAGATGGTTTTAATAAAAATATGATTGACCACCAGAAGATGGTTACTTTATTATTTTGGTAAATTATTATTATTATTGTTAATATAAATTCTTATGCGATGAGCCTTGGAGACTCATTAACAATAAAACTCTGAAAGTTTTATTTTTTAAACTCTAAAAGAAATGTAAAACGACTGAAGATACTTTTACCAAAAGGCTGAATTATGGCTATCACAAAACAATGATATAGTTTTTAGAATTCGCTCATGTAGTAGAGATAGATAAAGAAGATTATTGATATCATGTTTCATTGAGACAGAAACAAAAGATGGGTTATTAATGAAATATAAGAGAAACCCAATCAATTATTGGTATATCATTCCCTGAAGCGAATGTAGCTAAAATTTCATTGTCTGTAAGAAAGAAAATTTGATTATACCATTATTGTAGAGGTACTACTCCTTATGTTGAAATTAATATGAATGATTATCACCTGAAGTGGTAAAAAGAAAAATGAGTAGTATCTTATTTTTATGTTTTGATGAACTCGTATTTGATAGTCTTGGAAATGTATTAGGAATTTTTGGATTGTAATTTTATTTCAACTGTTTTGAATTTTTATTTATAAAAATATATGTAGTTCTTGAAGAATCATATTCTTTTAGAAACTCCATAAGAGTTTGCATGTTGAAAAGTTCCAGCAGAACAAATTAATTAATAATCCGGAAGAGTTTGCATATTGAAGGGTTCCAGTAGAACTATTTTATTAATAACTTCAGACTAGTTAGTTCATAAAATAAAAATAAAAATTGAAACAACCCTTCTTTTATAAAAGTTCCTGAAGAACTATAACTAGTCAAACTGGTAGATGAAAAGCTTCGAAAAGCTAAAGGATTAGAATCAGTTTCCATAATTTTAATTGAAAGTATAAATGTTCACAATGTAAATAATATTGTACAATTCTAGCAGAAATAGTCGATTAAAAACTCCTAAAGAGCTGGTTGATTAAAGAATCTTGAAGAGATCTATGTAATCGATTATTATCTATAATTTTCTTATAAATATTAATTTAGATAGTGGACAAATGCATTTTCAACCATTGCTATTGTTATTAGCAAATAAATTTACATTGAAGAGATTAATGTTTATCTCTTATAAATTATATTGCACTGTAAGTGTTTGCATTGAGATGCATTATTGATTAAGCCTGAAGCTTACTTGGTTAAAGAAATATATTAGTTGTCATGACTGATTAGACCATATCAACTCATTAAAAATACGAAATCATAAGGAATTCGTGAAAACATTTTTTTATGGAACCAGAGTTTCTAAAATATTATTTGTATTTAGCTGCATATTTCAAAGCAATTATATTTTGTCTTAGTACTACTATATTGTGATTGAATATATTTTTGGAATGAATATTTTATTCGATGCATCGAAATATGTATATTGTTAATCTGCAACTTGAAGTTTGGGTTTTTATTGATAAATTAATAAGCTCATTCTCCCATAAATATAATTTGTTTCAAATGTACTAGTGATATTATACGATATCTAGAATAAAAATTGCATATCCTGAAGAATATGTTCATATAATAAATGGTCGTGTAGAATCATATATTGCTTTGAATTTATTAATATTTCTTTTTATTTTTCCAACTATTAATATTTTATTTCTCCTCTTTTTAATTGGTTTTTATTGTTGCAAACAACAAGATTTTCACCTCAAAATAAAATGTGCACTCATTCTCCACCACAAGGTGTTGAGATTGGTCCTCAAAAGAGGATAAATTATATGTTGGGTATCAATCCTGCTAATTGGTATATATGTTGTTGCAACATAAAGAAGGGGAAATATATAGCCGAACAAACTATTTATATTCATGTCTCTTGTTGATCCTCAAATAAATGAGTTTTGAACCAGAAGTTCAAAAGACGAATATTTAGAAATATTTTATAACCAAAATTCGGCTAGAAAAAATCCATAGTATTTAATGTCCCTGAAGGACAAGCTATCCATAATATTTGAGACATTGAAATGTGGTAGCATTATGAGTTCCAATAATAAAATTTCTACAAATGGAGTAAATATTTATAGATGGTCAAGTCGAGAAGATTAAAATTCTACGAGAATTTTTCCAAACATGAAAGTGCACTGAAAATTTGTAAGAATTATGAGATCTCAAATGTTTGGGAATTGATGGAACCATATACCTAAAATTGTGCAAAAATCGACATTATTTATGCGCGCAATAGAATGAGGATCTTTAATATAAACTCTGCAGACTGAAAAATTGAAAGTGTAGAGATGATTAGTCAAAATAGACCATTGAGTTCACCTCAAATTGTGAAAAGCCTGTACGAAAATTTTAATACACTTGAAGAGTAAATGTATTTGTTACAGATATTATACACCTGAAGTGTAATTTTAGAAAGATATTCGTTTAGAATAAAATAAATTACTTTGAGGGTGTATGCAAGTGTATTTGAATAGCGCACAATTACACTTGATATATACACAATGTTAAAATTTAGTAATAACCTTTATAGGAAATCTTTGAAGGACTTGATATGCCAGAAGCATATAAGTAAGTCTTCCCGTAGAATATAAACATCAAGACTTAGTAATTCGTCTGTCCCAATGTATGTCCATATTTTTGTCCTCAACCAATTAGAATTTGTTATGTGGATATTTTTTTCAATTATATATATATGACAAATTGTGATTGGTTGAATAGAGTGATTGAAACTACACGGGGACATATGATTTTTTGCCCAGGTACAGTTGAGTTTTGACAATTAGTTTTGAAAATTAGGTTTGACCATCACGGGTGCATTTGGATTGCTTTTTTCTTTTTTTTTGTGAATTTATATTATCTTCGTTTCTTTCTAGATCTTCCAATACATCTTACTATTAGTTTTGAAAATTAGGCTTGACCATCACGGGTGTATTTGGATTGTTTTTTCTTTTTCTTTTACCTTTTTAAGAATTTATATTTATTTTCTTTTCTTTCTAGATCTTTGAATACATCTAACAATTAGTTTTGAAAATTTGGTTTGACCATCACAAGTGTATTTCGATTTTTTTTTTTTTTTTCATTTTGAGAATTTGTATTTTATCTTCTTTTCTTTCAAGATCTTTGAATAACTCCAGATGTATGAGGTCAATAGGGAAGAAACCAGAACTTTTAAGTTTGATTAAAAAATTACAATAGTGTGCCGTACAAAATGTTGAAGGTGAATTTGATCAAATATTCCAAACTACTTATAAAATTTACTAATCTAATAGTATTTTTAAAAATCTCAGGGCCGACTGCCCTAATCTTCGTAACAGAAGGTCAAGCCGATCTAATTTTTACTCTAAAAGTGCATTTGCTAATTTGAAAAAAAAAATTGGAATTCAAGTACAAATAGCAATTTTATAATTAAAAAAATAGGCGTCGAATGCTCATTTGGTTGTTATATCATTTATGGGAGAAGTATGCTGGTTAAACAGTACTCCCTCCATTCCTTATTAATTGTCGTTTAGGAGAAATCTAGGAGTCCAAATTAATTGTCGTTTAAGGTTCTTTTGTTAGGTGTCAACAATTCATTTCAATTATACCCTCAACATTTTCCTTTCTTTATAATATAGAAGTGAGAGAGAAAGAGAGGGAGGATGGGGTAGTATTGGAAGTTTAGGTGGAATGGACAACTTCCTTAATTTTCTCAAATTGTCTAAAGAGTCTTATATTTAGGAATGGAGGGAGTAATTTTACCTTTCTTTATGATTTGGTCCGAACTATTCGAAAAATTCTCAAATAGTATGTAATGCACAAATTGAGAATTTCTTATTGAAAAACGTGTCATCTATAAAAAAAAACAGTTGGAGATTAAATTCATTTTAAAAATTGAACACTTTGTCATCCACTTGATTCATTAGACATCATGGTCTTGAATTCACAACATTATCACATAGATGGAGAGGGGGCGAATTCTCTCAATTAACGATATAAAATGTTGAATTATAGATCACAATGTCCGTGTATGAAATGTGAGTACGATGACTGGGTCCATAAATGAATTTTCCATACACATCTTCAAGATATAATATTATTTCTTACCAAAAACATATATTCAATTAATTTTGAAAAATAATATTCGCATTCCACTTTTAGATTCATGCACTCTATTTCCTTTTATTTCAGGAAAAAAACGCATTAATATTCTCAACTAGTATTTTTATAAGTATTAAGTTTGAATGATATATTTAACTTTTTCATCTAAAAAATAATAATGAAATTGAATTTTAAAAACTAATCGTGGAATGCAAATATTAAATATACAAATAAGGATTAATTAATCTAGTCAATGTCTTCATTTTGTATTAAAGAACATATGAACGCTAATTATTTATTAGTTGAACCGATTGTTGGTAAATGACATGTGATGCATTCACTCATTTGAACAAGTGCAATTGCACGTGACCTATTTTATTTGACATATTTTAATTGAGTGAGTCAATAACCACTCTCTCCGTTATCTCACCTAACCATATTTTTTTTTCTCCACTATCTCGACTAATGGTTGATTTCTCTCTCATTTTGAACACATCTCAACAACAAATTTCAGCCTATAAATACCTATATGCTAGAGTGAATCAAGGCAATGAGAAAATATTCTTCTTCTCCTTTTCTTTGGAAATGTTAGAATTACTTTGTTCATTCTTTTTCTGAGTTCATAATATTGCAAGTTCTAAGTCCTTTTGATATTAGTGTGTGTTTGAGGGTTAGTTATATTAACCTTAGAGAGCAAACGACATTTTTGGATTGCACCGAGGTCATGTCGAAATCTTCTTTCAAGACAATAGTTTAGTTCACGACACAATTTATATTATTGATAAGTTTTCTTATTTGGATTGTTTTTTATTCTTTTTTTGAGAATTTGTATTTTATCTTCTTTTCTTTCAAGATTGACCAGTGCTTTTATATTGGATAAATAAAAAAGATCATTGCCATGACATCCGCCCTCCTCCAATTTATTCGTCACGAAGACACCAAGTTCCTTTAATTTCTTCACAAACTTAATTTGTCAATCAATTAGTAGATTCCCACTGCACCCAGTCACCAAAATCTTCCATCCCAAAAAGTTTGATTCGATCAAATATATCTTCTTGTAAATTTATTATCAGATTACTATACTCGTGATCACGATCAGTACCAATGGTAAACATACATCCCACATGACATCAACAACAGATAATGGTATTATTTTGTCATTTACCAACCTCAACTCTGAATCTGATCTCTTTTTTCCACCAAAAAATGGATAATGCAATGTCAACCCTTTGATTTCAAGAGGCTTGAGATCATCAATGCATGAAGCTGCAAGCAAGCCCACATGAAATGCAATGTTTCCACCTGCACTTGTGCCCATTAATAAACAATTCGAAATGTCGCCATATTTAACCAACCACTCATCTTTGGAGTTCTTGATCTATTGTAAACTTCCATGGAATAATCATAAGCTGCTGCAACCTGTGCTCCGGAGCAAGACGATAATCAAATGAGACGACGATTGCTGGGATATCAGTGGTGATTGGATCATAGAGATTGTAAAATATGTTTGTGGCAGCACTAAATGTGACAAATCCTCCCCCGTGAAAATAAATCACAATAGGAAGTTTTGAACTTGGTTCGGAGTCGAATGATTTTCGTGGTATAAATAAGCGAACCCGAGTGTTTTTCGATTGGTTTATGGTTATGTCTTTGCTGAGATGAAAAGGGTTGGTAAGATCAGCCGAGGCAGGGATTTCTGGTAAACTTGGAGGCATCCGTGTGATCAGTGGCGGAGCTTCATGGAGGCAGGAGGGGACAGTAATTTTTGAAAATTGCATATTATTATTAGAAATATTTATTTGTATAAATAAGTTCTTATAATATAAAATATTTTGGTCTTTTCTCAAAATTTTGAAATTTCATATTCGTACTCTCCCCGTCTCAAAATGAATTTATATTTTCTATTTTTTTTTATTTCTAAATTAATGTTCATTTTCTTAGAATTAATGTATTTTCTTGGTGGCACCATAATTCTTCCATCCTCAAAAAATCTCCATTCTCCATTCATTCAATTGTCTATTTTATTCGTGAAATGCTCATTGTTCTGTAATATTGTAATTTGTGCATGATATTTGGTGTTGTAATAGCGTAATTTGTGACCAATTTTTTTAGTTCTTTAATAGTGTAATTTGGACAGTAGAAACAGAAATAAATTTGTAGTTTTAAAGTAAAAATATGTCATTTGATTACTTAATATATTCAAATTAATAGGACTTCAAATAAATAAAAGTTTTTATAAAATATACCTTTAATTAAATAAATAATAATTTTATATAACTTTCTCATTAAAATAATAATTTATAATTGTTATGAACTGTAACATTAACCTCTGCATATTAGTCATTTTTTCTCTTTTTATTTTTGTCATTTTTCTTCCTTAGTTTATGTATTTTTTTTCAAGATAAGTTTCATTTTAACTTCAAATATTTTAGTAAAATATATTTTTATACTTCAAATATACTGTCATACATTGTAAATAAATTTTAGTTCGGCCCCCTGTAAAGTCTGTTATCTATTTACGGGTTGCATATAGAGGGTTCCACCACCTCTTCCGTGGCGGACTTAGGGCAAATGGGTTCCTCCAAATTAGGGCAATAGAATTTTGGATTTCCTTTTTATAACCATTTTTTATACTGATTTTTCATATTTTTTAAATTTTATAGATTGAAACAAACCATTATGCACCCCGCTCATTAAGTACGTGGATGGCATGATTATGAGGTTGCCATGATTCCGCTGCAGAAGAGGTGGTGGAACCTCTATATGCAGCCTGTAAATAGATAAGGGACTTTACAGGCTGAAATTAAACATTGGGGACTATACTGGTGAAACAAAAACTTATGGGGACTAAATAGGCTGAAATTAAACATTATGGACTATACAGACGAAACGAAAAATTTCTGGGGGACTAAATAGGTTTATTTCCTAAAAATTAATCAAGGATATTTTCTTCATATCTTAATTGAAATATAAGCTTGTTGGAGAAATTGGTTTACTCAAAGAATTAAAGTGTAATTAAAGTGTCGTGAGGACATTTTTGAGCCAATATTATTATATGTTACACCGCTCGATTTTGAATGTTATTGAGATTATTACGAAGTGGGTTGCCCAGGCTTCAAAATGATATGTAACATGTGAGAAACCCAATTAATGTTGTGAATGATAAATTGGTATAAAGTGGAGTGGTTAAAATGTGGTAAATGAGTTTTTAAACCCACATCGCACATGAGAAACCTATGGAAGTAAAAACCACATTATAAGGAAAAGTGGTTCACATGGGTTTAAAATGTCTTGCTAATATTATGCCCCATGTTAGAACCTCGTGCGCGCCCGCGCAGGGGGTGCAAACCGAAGGCTCTTCGATACCAAAATAGCTTTAATTTGTGTGCGGACGCGACCTACGCACACGAATGCCAGGCCAAAATTAAAATTTTGGTTTGAGTAATCTGAGAGTAATGGTAGTGGACTGTAACAACAGTATTTATACTGGCATTGTTGGATTGACAGTCAGGTTTATTGCATTTATAAAATCACTCACTACAAGTCTCATTTATGTGCCTATATAAAGTGACATTTCGTAGCTTTGAGTATTCCGAAAATCATATTTCTCTACTCCTTATGCATTACATTTTTTGCATTCTTTCTTCAGCTTTATAGGCATTCTGTTTGTCCAGTGATTTCAACTGTTCAATTAAGGTTTGAAGGTTCTGTTATCTTTTGCTTCAAAGATATAGAGAATTTTAGCGTTGTACCTTTGGAGTTTAGTGTTCAAGAGGCCTGAAGCGAGAAAGACAGAGCATATTGAATTTAAAGGGAAGCGGTGACACTTCTATCTTGTTCAAAATTCATCCAAAAATCAGTAACATTTCTGAATAATTTTACTGCAATTGTTTATTATTTTCAGTGTAATTCTGATATAATATCCATTTTCTGTCTTCCATATCTTGTATTGTTTTGTTTTAATATCTTCAGATCAAAAGATAAAAACAATAGCAACTTTTATTTTCAATAAACCAGAAAATTATTAAACAAAACTTACCTAAAAGTCTAAGGTTGAAATACAAATTTTAGAGATGATTCCATAAGGCTGGAAGATCATCAACCATGCAATCCCTCCTGGCATAATATATTTATCTCCTAGCAAGGGGGCAACTATCATTGTCAAATGGACTTGAAGTTCGCGGACCAATCCAAGAGTGTTTTATATGGACTGTACTTGAACTTTAAATTTCAAGTCCGTTTAAAGGGAATATTTTGGGATTGGGTCAGTGTATATGCGGACTTTGTGGTCCGGACCTGTACTAGTCCACGGACCGGCCGCCAAAGATAATATATATATATATTTTTTTTAAAATATCTTCAATTATATTCTAAAACTAATGATTCTCGTGATTTTGTTTTTTTTTTCTGTTCTAGGTTATATAGTCTTTTTTTGAAACTTTTTTTGATGCAATTACAATATTAGATTTTTATACTTGTAAATTCATATATTTTACTATTTATCTTTAAAATTAAAGTATTACTTAAATATGAATCGTCTGTATTTAGTTTGGATGAATGGATAATTCTTTTTTAAAAAAAAAAATTAAAAATTAAAAGTTAAAGAACCCACGGACCGGTCCATAATCCGCAGACTTTAAGCGGATTGGGTATGAACCTATAGCATTTGAGAGTCCACAAAAAAAAATGGACTAAATCCATCCGTTTAATAAAAGTCTGTGTGGATTTGTACCCGGATTGCACCGGTCCGTTTGAGAGTACTATCAGCAACTAGTACTGTCAAATTGGGTCTGGGCCTGAGCCTGCGGACCGACTAATAAGGCGGGTATGGACTAAAAAAATATTGATCCGTTAAAACGTGGGTATTTTTTGCCCGGCTCATCTAGCCTGCAGCCTGTGTGGGCCAGATCATGCAGGTTACGGGCTACTGTCACGGGTCGGTCGTGACTTCGCATAGGAGACAACAACGATGCCTCTCTGTGCGCCCGAGTTTGCCTAAGCCGTGTGGCCAAAGGCACCCGAGTATGCCGATCATGCAATGTGCGCCTCGTCGTCGCAACGTGACCCGCACGCCCGTGTGTCAAGCGTGCCCCATTGCCTCGCCCAACTCGTGTGCACAGAGGCGGCACCGTCCAATATTCAACTCCCGAGACAGTGCACAACGTTGGGCAGAAAACACTGTTCATCCGCCAAAAATTGTGCACGACGCATAGCAGCCACGCCCCAATTGCGTGGCCATGCATGGCAGCCATGCCCAAAGCTGTGCAGAGAACACTGTTCACCCGCCCCAACCAGCCGCACAGCAGCGCCCTAGCCTGCCAGGCAGCACCCCTGTGCGCGCGCACTGTTGCACGCCCCAATTTGCCGCGCGCGCCACTGTAGCAGCGCCCCAACTGCCAACCAACTTGGCACGTGCCGTTTTGCATCCAAATGAAGTCCGATTGGGCCCAAATTTTGCAGGTCATCCTTATATGACATTTTGAAGATAATGCTCGAAGTAGATTGTAATTATCATTTGTATAGCATAGGTAACTTGTTTTCCCACCTCCTCGGAAAAAAGTGCTACACTCCTGTCACAAGGGCAAATGCTTTTTAAGCACCTATACGGGGAACAAAAAAATCAACAAACAAGCAAAAACCAAACTTTGAGCCATTGTAATAGACTTTCAAGAGACTCTCCCCCTCGTCGTTTTGAACCTTTTGATGTACATTTCTATTACTTGTAATGTGTTATATTTTAATGAGAAAAGTCGAGTTTTCGCGCAAGTGACCCGTGTTATTGATTGCTTTTGGTTTTAAGTGTTGCCTATCATCTTGTCCCGTGATTGTGAACATAAAGAAAGGTTGCCGGGAGTAACTTAGGAGCTATTGGAGCTAGAGTTACTCGGCATCGCGGGCGTCTCAAGTGCTAAGACTTGTGACCCGTGACACTACCCACGGACTTTAAAAAAAATTCCATCCAGATTTCCCACACTTGGCTTTTCAATTTCAGATTTCTGTACTACACCAAAACCTCCTCTCTAGCAAACTCCGGATTCGTCTTCACCGTCGAAAATTGATCATGCCTAAAGCAAGATATTTTCCACCTCTTTACTGAAAGTATGAATTGAGGTTCCGAGGATCCGAAGAAAAGTCTAGGAAGAGATAAACATTGGAGTTTTGGGGTAAAATTGGAATTATCCCTAATACGAAGAGGGCAATGAGGAGGGAAGGAATGAATTATGGGATTAGATATAGATAAATTGGAGCTAAGAATGAGATTAATTTCAGAGATTGGATGAACCCTCAAATTATATGTGAAAGGGGAGATTGAATACACATATTTTGTGCATTTTTTTGGGTATCAGAGGAAGAACAAAACCTTAGTTTATGGCAGATTTTTGATATTGGGGGAGAAGAAGATAAAGAACAAGGAAAAAAAAAAGACTCGCGGATTTTTGTGGTTCAGTTTTTGTAGATGGGCCTGCGGATTTGTAACGGGTCGGTATGGATTAGGCTTTGTATGATCCTCAATAATCGGTACAGGCCTGGTCTGACCCGTTTAAATGAAAGCACGCGCGGGTCCCTTATTTTTTTTTTTTTTTTTTTTTTTTTTTTTTTTTTTTTTTTTTAGAAAAAAGGAAAAGAAAAAGAAAAACAACTATTTCAAAAACAAAAAACAAATCTCACCCTACTAGAAAATTGTTCTCTCTCTTCTCATCTCTATATTTTTCTAATCTCTTCACCATACTTGGTTTTGAATCAAGATTCATCACCATCTCCAATATATAAGTATTTTTGTAAAGAATTGCGCCTCGCGTCCATGAGGCTCTCGCCTCGAACGTTCGCCTCGCGCCTCATCGCCTCCGTCTCTCACGCCTTTTAAAACTAAGGAATAGACAAGACTTTGAGGGAGTACAGTTCTATACTGGGGATAGGAAGGGAGGGCTTAAATTGCCTACAATTGAATTTAACCTGTTTGAAGATGGTAATCCTAGGGAATGGTAGCAAAAAGGGGGCGGGGGCGGGGAGGGGGCATTACTTTAGGTTACATCAAATTCCTAACCACCTCAAGTTAGGAGTAGCCATCTGTTACATGAAAGGGGAATGATTCTTGTGGGGAAATGCTTATATCAAAGAACATGGGACACTTTGTTAGATCTATGTATACAAGATTTGACACTAGTAGTTCATCAGGAATAGTGGGTGAATTTACTAAACAAAAGCAATCTGATAGTGTAGTAAGCTATATGAAGAAATTTGAGGAGTTCAAAGCAGCTTTTGTCAGTGCAGGAAATGAGGCCTCGATTTCCTATTATGTAGACTTATACATGAGTGGGCTTAAGGAGGAGATTAGGAGTATGGTTAGCATGTTCAAGCCAGCCTCTGTTGAAGAAGCCTTTAAGCTAGCCATTGACAAAGAATCCCACCTTAACTCCATCAGCAAAATTCACTCCAAACCAAGACCCAAACCTAATACCTCATCTTACCATTTCAACCAAAAAACCACCCAAAACCACCCAAACACTTACCAGAAAACTAACCAAACCAATAACCAAATCCCTAAAATACATTTCACACCAAAAAAGCCTATGAGATTCAAGAGAATTAGTGATGCTGAAATGCAAAGGAGGAGAAAGTTGGGCCTATGTTTTAGGTGTAGGGATAAATACTCACATAATCATAAATGTGCAATGAGAGAAGTGAACATGCTAGTTATGAGGACTGAAGTTTCTGAGGATGAAGGGGAACCAGAACTAATCCCTATGCAGCCTGAGGAAGGGGACACTGGTTGGGAACTAGGAGAAGAAATAGCTGAGGTAGCCCATGTGTCACTTAATACTATGGGAGGAGACATAAGGGGTAGCATTTTCAAGTGTCAAGGCTACATCAAGAAACAACCTGTGATTATACTTATGGACTCTGGGAGTACACACATTTTTATTAATCCCACAATAGTAAAGCACGTAGGGCTAGTTAGCAAAGACTCTAGATTGTCCTTGCCAATGGGGAGAGTAAGTGGAACCAAGCCAAGTGTAGGGAAGTGGCTTGGAGGATAGGTGACATGAAGTTCTATCAAGACCTACACGTCATGAAGCTTGGGAGTAGTGATATACTACTAGGAGGGGATTGGTTAGAGCATCACAGCATATACTGTTGGACTACAAATCACATGAGTTCAATTTTGTATATCAAGGAAAGACAGTCAAGTTAAAAAATGAACAAAATCCTATAGAGCTGGGATCTATTACTACCAAGGCTTTACCTAAGTGCCTTAGGAATACTTTTGAAGTGTGGGTAGGTTACATGTGTCGGTTGCAGGGAGATTCAGAACAGAGAAGTGATCAAGACCTTCCTGAGGAAATATCCAAAGTACTGGCAGAATTTGTTGAGGTTTTTAAGGTCCCTCGGGGCCTTCCTCCTAGCAGGGACCATGAACATGGTATTGAGCTAGTTGAAAGGGTAAAACCTGTGAAGTTAAGGTCTTACAGATTACCTCACTGTCAAAAGGAGAAAATTGAAAAACAGGTAGCTACTATGTTAAGTGAGGGGATCATAAAACCTAGTGTGAGTCCATTTTATTCACCAATCATTTTGGTAAAGAAGAAAGATGGATCATGGAGGTTTTGTGTAGATTATAGACAATTGAATGCCTTAACTGTCAAAGATAAATTCCCCATCCATATAGTTGATGATCTACTTGATGAATTACATGGTGCACATTATTTTTCTAAGTTAGATCTGAGGTCAGGTTATTTTCAAATAAGAATGAAAGAACAAGACATTCCTAAGACAGCCTTTAATACTCATTTTGGGCACTATGAGTTCAAGGTGATGCCTTTTGGTCTCACCAATGCACCAACCACCTTTCAAGCACTTATGAACAAGATATTTGGTCCTTATCTTAGAAAGTTTGTGCTAGTTTTTTTTATGACATCTTAGTCTATAGTGCTTATTTAATGGAGCATGTAGAGCATCTAAGGATAGTTTTGGAGCTGTTGAAAAAACATAAACTATTTGGAAAAATGAGCAAATGTAGCTTTGCTCAAAAGGAGATAGAATATCTAGGACATTTGGTTTCTGGAATAGGGGTTAAGGCTGACCCTAGGAAGATAGAAGATATGAAGAGTTGGCCTACACCTAGTAACATCAAACAATTGAGAGGATTTCTAGGCTTGACTGGCTATTACAAGTTTATCAAAGGGTATGGGATCCTTAGTAGACCTCTAACCAACATGTTAAGAAAGAATGGATTTAAGTGGGGAGAGAAAGCTGAGACTTCCTTTCAAAGGCTTAAGGACATAATGTGTACACCACCTGTTTTAGCCTTGCCAGATTTCACCAAGAAATTTGTGGTGGAAACTGATGCATGTGATGAGGGAATATGAGCAGTTTTAATGCAAGAAGGCCTATTTTAGCAAGGCTATAGGACTTAAAAGCAGTGGATTATCTACCTATGAGAAAGAATTAATAGCACTCACTATAGCCATAAGCAAGTGGAAGCATTATCTTGAAGGACAATCCTTTATAATAAGGACTGGCCACCAGAGCCTTAAATTCCTAGTTGAGCAAAAGATTTCCACCTCAGCTCAGCAAAAATGGCTATCTAAATTGCTTGGAATGACATTTGAAGTGCAATATAAGAAAGGTGCTGAGAACAAGGTTGTTGATGCAATCTCTAGAAAGTTTGAATGTAAAGCAATTTTAGTTCTTGTGCTTGAGTGGATTGAAGAGGTTAAGGCAAGCTATGAAGGAGATACTCTAGCTGAGAACAACATATCTCTGATCTCCTTACAAAAACCCTCTGACTTCAGCTATCTGGAAGGGGTTTTAAGGTTTCAGGGGTGTATCTATGTGGGAAGCAAAGGTGATACAAGACAGAAGATAATAGAAACACTTCACAGTTCTTCCTTGGGAGGACATTCAAGCAGGCAGACTACTTATATGAGGCTCAAAAGGTCATTCTATTGGCCATGTATGATGGAACAGGTCAAGAAAGTGGTACAACAATGTGATATATGTCAGAAAAGCAAGCCAGAACATGTGGCTTACCCAGGCTTGCTCCAGCAATTGGAGCTTCCTGAGAAGCCCTTCTCACACATTAGCATGGATTTTATTGAGGGTCTTCCCAAATCTGAAGGGAAAGACAGTATACTTGTGGTGGTGGATAGATTTGCTAAACTTGGTTACTTCATGGGGCTCACTCACCCCTTTTCTGCTCAACAGGTAGCAAAGGAATTTATGGATAAGGTATTTAAAATCCATGGTCTACCTGAGAGCATAGTTAGTGACAGGGACAGAATTTTTTCGAGTAATTTTTTGCAAGAATTGTTCAAATCCATAAGGTAAACTCAAGCTCAGCTCAGCCTACCATCCCCAAACTGAAAGGGTAAATCAGAGCTTGGAAATGTATTTAAGGTGTTTCTCAACTCAAAGACTTCACACTTGGCACAAAAACCTCACACTAGCTGAATGCTGATACAACTCTAGTTTCCATACTACTCTAAACATGTCACCATTCGAAGCTCTTTATGGATATAAACCAGCAGGTTTTGGGGAAGGCATCTTATTGGATAATCTGAGGCATGGGGATGTTGCTGGAATGCTGGGGGAAAGGAAGAAATTGGATGCAATCCTTAAGGAAAGTTTGAGAGTAGCTGCTTACAAGATGAAACAATTAGCTGACAAAGGAATAAGTGAAAGGAACTATGAAGTAGAGGAGTTGGTCTATGTAAAACTGCACCCTTATAGGCAGAATTTCTTGGCTAACAGGAGGAATCAGAAGCTGTCTTATAAGTACTTTGGACCCTACATCATTGAACATAAACTAGGTGAAATAGCTTACAAATTAAAGCTACTAGTGGAATAAAAAATCCATCATGTGTTTCATGTAAGCCAGCTGAAGAAGAAACTAGGAGAACATCAGGTGGCTCAGGTTCATCTACCAGAAACAAACCATGAAGGCCTGATCATGGTTGAATTGGTAGCAATTTTGGACAGGATGTTTGTCAAGAAAAACAACAAACCTGCTGTCAAATGGTTGATCCAGTGGAGCAACCTCACACATGAAGATACAACCTGGGAATTGGTTGATGTCTTCCTTAAGAAATGGACAGACTTTTCATTTGAATCTTGAGGACAAGATTCTGCTAAGAAGGAGGCAATGTTATGTCTGTGCAAAGAGAGCACTAGCTGTCAGAATTTTTGGCTCAGAGTTGCTGAGCTGCTCAGTAAGGGGCCACTGCAAGGTTTTGATCCCTTGGCTGATTCTGTGATAGTGACTTCAAGGGCTGCGATGAAGACTAGCTAATGAAGGGTTGAGATTAATTAGGACAAATAACTATAAATAGGACTGATATGTTAGTTAATTGGTATTCAGATATTTCTAAAGTAAATTCCAGTCAATAAGGCTGAGAATCCCTTTTCTTCATCTTACCTGGTTCAATCAAACTGAATTGAATCATTCTTTCATCAATAAACTTCTCTTCTCAATCCTCTTTTCATATTTTTTTTGCTTTATCACTTGCTATTTCTGTTACTTGTTTTACAACTGAAGTTGTTAGTCCACAACACTGCGGCTCCCAGCCACAAGAACCGGAAGAAGACAAGGGGAAAAGGGTCAATCAATTATGAGCCAATCATCAGGCTGCCTTGGAAAATCGCGTAGGGAAAAAGAGAAGGGATTTTGGGAGATTTAACATTTTGCCTAGAAATTCAACAGGTCAATTGAGGGGGGATACCGACCTCCGTTTTTTACTCACAATATATCAATTCGAAGATAATCGAAAGGGCTTCGAGTGAGCGCAGACAAAACACAATTCAGAGTTTCTAGCAGAAAGTTACCGCATCGCGAATGAAGCTGCCAGCAGTGATTACGGGATTTCAGTGTTTATCGCGTCCGTAACAGGTGGGGACAACTTTTCCTCTGTTAAATTACTTTTCAGAATTACTGTATACTACTGGGTATTAATCTGACATGTTTATTGTGTTTCGGGGATAATAAATTGCATAAACTACTAGATTAATTAATTACTTAATGATTGACTTTTCCGTTGTTAATTATGTTTCAACTTTAATTGGATGATTTGAGCATATATATATATGAATTTCAATCACTTTCATTAATTGCTAAAATCTTATAAACTGTCTCTGTAATGTATTTGAACTGTTCTGGGTACTGTTGGAGTCCTTTTTGTAATTGCGTTATTTGGGTCTTCATTGAGTCGTCTTAATTGAGAGTCCTTGTTTTGTCCTAATTGGTTTTGTCGACCGAGTCGTCGCCCCATTCGAGTTTTTGTTTATGAAAGGTTTGTAGCAAGATACGTCACATTTATATATCGCTAGAACCTGGTGTTCGCGATATTTCTGTGTGGATATGTGGACCCCGGACCCTAGAGGGGAGAAACAAATTAGGGCTGCTAACTGTAAATTGTGCAGCTCATGTGTGGGCAATGACACAATGGACGTATTCTTTATTTTTGGCCTCCAGCCGGGGGAAAGATTCAGTCGATTTCTGTGTGGATTCTATGTGGCCCTTCCTCAGTGGGTTATTACATGGGGGCTGTTAGTAGTTATTATGGGTCTGATTAGACAATTGAGCTTGACTGTGGGATTGTAGTGTTATAGCAATAACTATGTTCGTAACGTCTAAGTAAATTGTGTAATCGAGAATATTGTATGGCAGACGTGCTTGATGTAGATTCGGTTGTGTGAAATGCTTGGACGTGAAGAGTATAGTTGTTTAGCTTATTTGTTGTTTTTCACTTGTTTGGTCTTTGTTCGTTTATTACTCGATTGTCTGACATAACTATTGGTTTGTAGTGCATGAGTAGTATGCGATGCTCATGGCATGAATTCCGATCTGGGTGTCAGATTTGATAAGTATAGGCGAACATTTGTTTGGGTCTTGTTGATACTTGGTTTTTAGTCCTTTAACTTGCATTTTGGGTTGGGTTTGTTTTAGTGTAAGATAGTACACTCGTGTACAAGTTTTGCAATTGTTTTCTGTTATGTACGGTTCTGATCCGATCTGATTCTGTTCTATTCTGTTTCAGGTTCTGAGTCTTTTAAGAGTTGTGTAACGTCTTGTTCCGAGTATTTACTTTTCAAATGGGTATTTTGGGAAACGGGCATCTGCACTATCTATATCCGTTTTCTGCTATATTTGTTATGTTCTGTCTATATATATATATATATATTGCTATGGTTATTACTGTTTTTAGGTCCCCACTGAGCATCGAAGCTCAGTCCATCCACTTTGCTGTTTCAGGTTTTGCAGTTGTTAATTCTTCCTTTGATGACGATACTTGGGAAGGTGTCTACAAAGAGTGATCCTAACTGGATTAGTTCACACATGTTATTTCATTTATAGTTATTTATTTTGGAACTTGTAGTTCATTTGATCAAATGTAATAAACTAGATTTATTTCTTTTTGAATAATGCTTCCGCTAGCACATTTAGTACTATTTAGGGATTTCATAATTGAACTGCCTTAATTAGTATTCTCTGACTATAGCTTAGGTGCTTCATTAATCATTGGGGCACTGCCATGTCATCACTCCAGAGACGGGGTGTGACACAATCTCACTATTTCTTTAAAGTAGAAGAAACAGTCCCTTCGAATCTATGTATAACAGTAGAACTCTTTTTGACACAATGATTTAAAAAAAATATGCAGTAAGAAAGCAAGTTATGCAAGGGGAAGAGAGAATTTCGAGTGTGTATTTTTTGCAAGGCAAATGTGCCTTTTATAGGCTGAAAAATAATATAAACAGTCTGAGATTTAATTCTCTGAATGTAAATAGACAGAGATAAAAATAATTCTGTGAATGTAGACCGTTTCAGGAGTGTAACAGTCCTGCAATAAATCTGTATTTTTTCAACAGACTGGAAGACCAAAAACCATACCAATAGCAGAACGTAGGCTAATCAAGCCCGCGACTTTTTGGTCCGACATTCGTGTACGCAGGTCGCGCCTGCACACAAGTTCGAGCTATTTTGGTATCGACAGGCCTTCCAATTGCACCCCCTGCGCGGGTGCGCACGAGGTTCTCACATGGGGCATAATACTGGTAAGACATTTTAAACCCATGTGAACCACTTTTCCTTATAAAGTGTTTTTCACTTCCATAAGAATCTCATGTGGGATGTGGGTTTAAACCTCATTTACCATATTTCAACCGCCCCATCTTATACCAATTTATCATTCACACCAAGAATTGGTTTCTCACATGTTATATATGTCATCGCGAAGCTTGCGCAACCCACTTCCTGATAATCTCAATAACATTCAAAACCAAGCGGTGTAACATATAAATATATTGGCTCAAAAATGTCCTCACGACACTTTAAATACAAATTAATTCTTTTAAAGAAACTCAATTCTCCAACAATAAGAAAGAAGTAGGACTCTTCCACGTATGACTTATCCTAATGCCAATGCTAAGTGTAATTGGAAATTGAATCCAATTAGGAGTTAGGATTTTGTCTTTCTTTTCCTATAAATAGCCCATATATGTAATTTAAATATTGTATCTCATAACATTGTAATATCCTAACTTGGTAGCACCCCCAAACGTAGTCAATTTTTTGACAAGTTGGGTAAACAACTATTTGTATTTTTTCTTATTGTTTTTCGATCTAATTTTCTCTCTGAATATTGTTGTTTATTTCCTAATAGTGACCCTATGTTTGCACGTTTTAAGAAGGTCTCAAAAGTTTTTACAATGTTTATTAGTAAAATATTTTCTTTTTCTTTTTTTTTGGGAACAAGTAAAGTAGGAAGGTCCAAAATTAGTATGACTGTGAGTAAAATAATTTTTTATCTTGGAAAGGAATAAGTAAAGTAAGAAGGACCAAGGATTTAAAATGTTTGGTCACATTATTGGTTGAGAATGAAATTTTGGAACATCTTGATTGTAATAATGAGACTAATTTAGTCTCAATTTGTGGAGTGTCTGTAGAGTCTGACTCTTATAGGACTTGGCCTGAAGCACTTTAATGTAGCTACAACTTTACTCAAACTCAGAGTAAAAATAAAAAAAGGATTCGAACTCTGGTCCTAATATAGTATTAGCAAACCACTACAACTTCACTCAAACTCGAGAGTTCTGAATTATGAAACTAAATAATAAAGAATTTCACTTTCAAAAATGTTAGAAGTATAAAATAGAGAATTATTAAATTAGCCCCTCCGCTCTAGTTTCGTTTAAGGCCTCAAAATTTCTTTACATGGTCATGTACATGCAGGCATATTATCCTTATATTTTCATAATCTATTTTATTATAGCAGAAAATTAGTTTGTATTGATATATTTAAATTAAACAAGATACCTCGCCAATCGAGTAGTTTAAATGAAACCGAATACCAAATTTTTCCTGAAGCTAGATAGAGTACATCGACTTCCCAGCTCATATATGAGAATATTGGCAAGAGAAGAATCTTGCAGAATTCTCCAATGAGTAAAATTCTTTTTAAAACATGGAAAATACATATCAGAAATTTTTCCCTAATAAAGCCTCTAAACAAACAATCTAAAATGTGTTTATGGTTTTAAGAGATAAATTGTCTCTAGAAAAAATATGAGAGACGTGACTCACTAATAAAGTCTAACACACTAATTATATTTGTTTATGGTTTTAAGAGATTAATTAGTTTTGAACATTCAAAGAAGACATTTAAAAAAAAAGCATTTAAAGAAGATATTTGACACGCCCGTGCCCGCATGCCCAAGAGCGTAACACATGGACCTAACAACACTCACGATTACCTACTTGGCAACTGAACTCACTATACCAAAAGGAATATCCCGATATGACAGTGAATATTTAATCTCATGCTTATATAGCAATCAAACATTTCATTATTATCTCATACAGGATTGGGTTTACATTCAACCCTAAGACCCTAGAGTCCTCGCTAGGCGTCTAAGAGCACTTCGTCCCCACACGTCCGTCTGATCATCGTGCTATGATACCATAACATTGTCATGCCCCGTGCCCGCGAGCCCGAAGAGTGACACATGAGTCTGGTATCACCCACGATCACCTACTTGTCAACCGAACTCGCTATGCCAAAACAGATATCCTGACACATGATAATGAATACTGAAGCAAATACTTATATGCTAATCAAACATTTCATTCTTATCCATATGATAGGAGATTAACTCCTCGTTTATCCTTTGCTTTGAAGTTTGAATCTCACATGTACAGTTTAGAATACAAATCAAAACTAAGGAAAATAAAGTTATTTATTCTTTATCTCCATACTATTAAGATTTTGTATGATTTTCCACTAATTCTATTTAAAAGAATAATATTGATATTTTCATTAAAAATACATTACTTTTTGTTTCTTTAATTTTTACTATTTATAATAAACGACTTATATTATGGAATGGAGGCAGTACCACTCTTACTTACTACTAATCCAAATATCAATATTACTCTCTTAAATAGGATTTGTATACTGCTAATTTGATTTAAGAGAGTAATATTGATATTTTGATTAAAAAAACACATTATTTTTTCCTTCCTTAAACGACTTATATTATGGATTGGAGATTGTAATAGTTTTGTTGCTGTTTCTTTTTAAGTTCTTTTACGTGCAATACGAATTAGAGCTCTAAATTGTCCATCCACATTAACAAAGAGGGAAGTAATTATATAAAATCTTAAGTTATTATGTACCAATATGTGTATTTTTGTAAAATTTATATTACTGGAAATGTTTTACTATATGGTCAAGAATCTTAGGTTCATTAGCTCAAATGGACCAAAGTGATAAATGTGCTGTCGTAGTCTCCTAAATTGAATGTCGATATCTGACTTGTTTAAAAATTAAAAATAATAGTTTAACTATAATTAAGTTACAATAACATTCTTAAAATATAGGTGAACTATAGATTAGTGTATTTTGTATCCCCTGAAATACGATATTAGTTATGAAACTTTACGAAGAAAGTATATATATATATATATATATATATATATATATAAATTAGACATTCATTATGATAAACTAATGATTAATTTGCAATATGACTATCAACCATAAACAATTTACGAGCAGAAGATTGTAACACATATCAAGAATTTCGGCCATTTTTTCAAAAAAAAAAAAAACTCTCAAGTACCCGGCACGTGAGGGACATTTTTGTCCAAATTTTCTAAGACTCCATTGATATCTTCTCTCCCAAGCTGCAGGAAAAGCGTTCCGTGACATTTGCTGTTGATTATGAATTTTATGCAAGATGTTATGATAGTAGAATTAGGACATATTAAATGTGTTTGAATATGAAATTAATGTGTAGGGTTTTGTAAATAAAGGAAAGAAGGGAAAGAAGAGGGATTCGATGGCTTGGTCAGTCAAATAAGAAAAGGCGCGGGTTGGGTCGTCAGCAACGGGCTAAAACCGGATCAGATAACTCTATAAATAGGAAAGTGGGTTGAGATATTTTAGGATATGCTAGAATTAGATCACTTTCCCCTTTCGTCTTTCATTCTTCTTCTCTTCTTCCTCTTTTGTAATTCCGAGTTCAGCTCAGCTCCATCAATGGTTAATACTCAATAAACTGTTGATTTTTTTTCCCTTTCTTGTCTATCTATCTCTCTAATCTCAATTCTCTGTAAATTCACACATCAATTTTCAGTAGACATAACATTTTGGTATCAGAGCTTCTGATCCTCGGACTATAATGGTGACCACACGAAATCAGGTCGGCGAGGCACACTCTACAACGGCGGCGCCTCTGTTGCCATCACCAGACCGGAGCGAGTACAAAATTTCAGTTGAACAACATTATAGAAGGTTAGTGGAGGTTGAGACAACTGTGATTCGAATGGATTCACGTTTTATTGAATTTCTCCATGCTATAACTTCACTCAGTTCTAAAATGACTTCTATGAAGAAAGATAATGAAGAAAAGTTTAGTATGATGATGGAACATATGTGTAAATTGAATCAAAGCTTAACTGAAAAAACATCTACTAGTCATGTTAACAAATTTCCTCACACAACTTCCCTTGTAAGGCACATTGGAGCTGAATTTAGTACTGGAATGGAAATTCCTGTGAATCAGACCACTGGTAGGGAGAATGAACCTAGATTTGACCTAGGTAATGGAACCGAAGGTGAAATTAAGGTTCCTAAGTTAGATTTCACTAAATTTGAGGGAAGTGCTCCTAGAGAATGGGTAATACAAGTTGAGTATTACTTTAGAGTGCACAAAATAACTGATCCATTGAAATTGGAGGTAATAATTGCTTATTTCAGAGTAGAGACTTGCCTCTGGGTCATAGTCATGTGTTAGAGTTTGGTGCTTTGGATTGGTAGTGTTTTGTGAGGGCATTATACTCTAGATTTGATGCTAGGTCAATATCAAGAGTGGTTGGAGACTTTTCAAAATTGAAACAGACTGATGATGTACAGTCCTATATGAGGAAGTTTGAAGCCTTAAAGGCTGTGTTTGTGATCACAGGAACTATGGCAAATCCTGAATATTTCATTGAGTTGTTCTTGAGTGGACTCAAGGATGAAATTAGAGGAGTAGTTAGTATGCACATGCCTATGTCACTGATAGAGGCATTCAGACTAGCTATAGAGCAAGAGTTAAACATTTTATATCTGCCTAAACCTATTGGAAAAAGTAGTTATACTAGTTACTCTCCTAGGACTGGTCAAGGAGGAAATAACAGCAATTATGTGACTACTAAGGCTGCAGTTAATTCCTCTTACTCTCCAAAGGTTACTAACAGAGAACCTATCAAATTCAAAAGGATCAATCCTGAAGAAATGTAAAAGAAGAGAGAGCTAAACTTATGTTTCAAATGTGGAGATAAATATTCTCGACTGCATAGTGTACTCTTACTGAAGTTAATATGTTGTATTTGAGTGATGCTAAAGCTGAAGAAGGCAACAACAATGAACTACAGTTGATGCAGTCACACTTGAAGGAGGAAGATTGGTTGGTTGGGGGAAGAGGTGGCTAACTTAACTCATATTTCAGTTCAAGCATTGAGTGGTATAACTGGTGGAAGTATATTCAGGATTCTATGAGTGTTGGCAAAGAATAAAACTGTGTCAATTCTAGATGATCCTGGCAGCACATATAGTTTTATAGATTTTTTTGAAACAATTAGGACTGGTTGTGGATCATGCTAGGTCTCTTATGATTATCTTGGGAAATGGAGAAAATATGTGGTATGGGGATTTCTGTAGGGCAGTGCAATGGAAGATAGGATAATTGGAATGTTGCCAAGACTTATATGTGTTGCCATTGTGTGGAAGTGATATGATTGTGGGTGGAGATTGTCTTAGACAATATAGTCCTATCACTTTGGACTATACTAGCCAAGCAGTCAAGTTCATGAAGAATGTGAGAGAAATAATGGTGCAAAGGGGTCCTGAAGTGATGGCACTCAACCACATCTCCATCAAGACACCCCTAGATGTTTGGAAGAAGCTGCAGAGGTATGGATAGGACAATTCAATTCTCTGGAGGGGATGGAGTCTTATATGATAGAAGTTAAATTACCTCTGAAAATTGAGCAAGTGTTGGAGGATATCAGAGATGTCTTTGAACTACCTAAAGGTTTACCTCCTGGCAGAGGTCATGAGCATCAAATTATTCTCAAGGAAGGAACTCAGCCAGTGAAGTTAAGATCTTATAGAGTTCCTCATTCTCAGAAAATTGAGATTAAAAAACATGTGAAGGACATGTTGAATGATGGCATCATTCAGCCAAGTTGTTGTCCATTATTCTCTCTTATTATCCTTGTTAAAACGAAGGATGACACATGGAGGTTTTGTGTGGATTATAAGCAGTTGAATACTATATCTATCATTGATAAATTTCCTATTCCTTTGGTGGATGATCTGCTTGATGAATTGCATGGGGCTGCATTCTTTTCCAAGATTGATCTGAGGTATGGTTACTTCCAAATCAGAATTAAGAAGGAGGATATTCACAAAACAACATTCTCTACTCATTTTGTACATTATGAGTTCAAGGTAATGCCATTTGGTTTGACCAATGGACCAGCAACCTTTCAATCTTTAATGAACAATGTGTTTGGTCCTTATCTGAGAAGGTTTGTCCTTGTCTTCTTTGATGAAATTCTGATATATAGTCCAGACTTCAAGTCTCACTTGCAGCATCACATAAATGTTCTCAAAGTGTTGAGAGACAATCAGCTTAATGGAAAGATGAGTAAATGCATCTTTGAAGTGAAGTTGAGTATTTAGGGCATTTGATTTCTGGAAAGGGTGTTATGGCTGATCTAAGGAAAATCAAAGATGTGATGGACTGGCCTAGCCCATCTAATGTCAAACAGTTAAAGGGTTTCTTGGGTTTATCAGGTTATTACAGAATGTTTATCGGAAACAATGGAGTTTTGAGCAAACCTTTGACAGCCTTACTAAAGAAGAACAGATTTACTTGGACTTCACATGCTGAGCAGGCTTTTCAATCACTCAAAGAGGTTTTGAGTACACCACCTGTCTTAGCTTTTCCTGATTTAACAAAAAAGTTTGTGATTGAGGCAGATGATTGTGATATAGGGGTGGGTGCTGTCCTTATGCAAGAAGGAAGACCATTATCTTATTTCAGCAAGGCTTTAGGTCCTAAATGTGCTGGTCTCTCAACCTATGAAAAGGAGTTGATGGCACTCTCTACTGCCATTTTGAAATGGAAACACTATTTAGAGGAAAATCATTTCACTACTAAGACTGATCATCAAAGTCTTAAGTTTTTTTGGAGCAAAAATTACATACTGTGGCTCAAAAGAAATGAATATGTAAGCTGTTAGGGTTTGACTTTGACATACAGTATAAGAAGGGGAGTGAAAATAGGGTGGCATATGCTCTTTCCAGGAAGATGGAATGCAATGCTATTACATAAATCATTCCTGAATAGTTGGAGGAAGTTAGACAAAGCTATGAAGGAGATGATGAGTATCAGTTGATCATTGCTCAATTGATCATGGGGACAGTTGTCAATGGCTATACTTATGAGAATGGACTTTTGAGGTATCAATGGAGGATTGATGTTGGAAGTAATGGGGATTATAAAATCAGCATCATTGATTCTATTCATTCTTCTTGTTTGGGAGGACATTTTGGGGTGCAAGCCACTTATAAAAAGCTTAAAAGAATTTTGTATTGGCCTTATATGAAAGAGATGATTCATGAAAGAATTAAAGTTTGTGAGGTGTGTAAATGGTACAAACATGAGACTGTGTCTTATCCAGGTTTACTTCAACCATTAGAGATTCCTAATAAGCCTTTCACACATTTAACTATGGACTTTATTGAAGGGTTGCCTAAGTCTGAAGGAAGAGATTCTATAATGGTGATTGTTGACAGGTTCACTAAGTGTGCTCACTTTGTAGGATTGATCCATCCTTACACTGCAAAAAGAGTAGCTTTGGAATTCCTTGACAAGGTGTTCAAGTTGCATGGTCTACCAAAGTGCATAGTCATTGATAGGGACACAATTTTCACTAATCTCTTTAGGAAATAACTTTTCTCTTATATGGGAGTTAAGCTACAAATGAGCACTACTTATCACCCTCAATTTGATGGCCAGACTGAGAGGGTGAACCCGTGTTTGGAGATGTACTTGAGATGTTTTGTGGTTGGGAAACCTCAGTCTTGGTTCAAGTTTTTATCATTGGCTGAATGGTGGTATAATTCCAACATCCATACATCCATCAATATGTCCTCTTTTGAAGCTCTTTATGGGTTCAGCCCTTTGGGGTTTGGGGAGAATTTGGTTTTGGATGATGTAAGGAATGGTGAAGTTCTTAATATCTTGGAAGAAATGAAACAGTTCAATAAGATACTTAAAGAACAGCTGAACATTGCAGCTAATATAATGAAGCAATTTGAGGATCAACATAGGACTGAGAGGGCTTTTGACATTGGTGACATGGGTTTTGTCAAATTGAAACCTTACATACACCATTCAGTGGTGTTGAGGAGGAACCAGAATTTTTAGGAACCAGAAATTGGCTCCTAAGTATTTTGGTCCATACAAAATACTTAAGAAGTTTTGTACAGTGGCTTATGAATTGGCTCCTAAGTATTTTTTTTTTTTTTTGGTCCAGAAATTGGCTCCTAAGTATTTTGGTCCATACAAAATACTTAAGAAGTTTTGTACAGTGGCTTATGAATTATCCTTACCAGCACACTCTAAAGTTCATCCAGTGTTCCATGTGAGTCAATTGAAGCTGAGGGTGTGATCTAGTCATTTTGCTCAAACTGATTTGCCAAAGGCAATAAAGCTGTTGTTCAGTGGCTTGTTGTGTGGACCAACTTACTAGTAGATAAGGCTACATGGGAGTTTGCAGATGATTTTCTTTTCAAATGACCTTCCTTTTCTTGGCAGTCTTCAGTTGCTCCCAGCTAGGGGACAAGATGTTGATAAGAGGGAATGTTATGATAATATAATTATGACATATTAAATGTGTTTGAATATGCAATTAATGTGTAGGGTTTTGTAAATAAAGGAAATAAGGGAAATAAGAGGGATTCGATGGCTTGGTCAGTCAAATAAGAAAAGGCGTGGGTCGGTCGTCAGCAACGGGCTAGAATCGGATCAGATAACTCTATAAATAGGAAAGGGGGGTTGAGATATTTTGGGATATGCCAGAATTAGATTACTTTCCTCTTTCGTCTTTCCTTCTTCTTCTCTTCTTCCTCTTCTGTAATTCCGAGCTCAGCTCAGCTCCATCAATGGTTAATACTCAATAAACTGTTGATTTCTCTTCCTTTCTTGTCTATCTCTCTCTCTCTAATCTCAATTCTTTGTAAATTCACGCATCAATTTTCAATAGACATAACACAAGATTGAAACCTACACAGGAGTACTATACAAGCAAATATAAAGGTAATTATACTTTTACTGGGGAAAGGCAGTCAGATACGAAAATTTATCTGGGGTACCATGGACTTCATTCATGGCTGAAGACAATGGCTTTTTCATTAATGGGTTGCACAAAAACTTGTTCCATCAACAGATTTGGCCTTTTGTGTAGCTGTTTCGTCCCAATTTTTTGGTATTTTGTGTAGAATTTTGGTCACCAAAATTTTGATGATGAACAACCACCATATTGATATAGAAGGGTTATTGATGATGTGCAGGTTTTTTGTTACCAGATTGTGATATCTTTGTAAAATGGTGATTAATGATGGTGGCCGTGTGCAGTGGTTGGCGGTGGAGATGGCCAGGGACGAAGACCTCCGAGATTTTTAAAAATATTACTAGATATAGTAATTTTTATATGTAGTTCGGAATATTTTATCAGTTTCGCCAACCAAAATTTTTTTTTTTTTGTCATTTTTATATGTAGTTTGACATACTGTTGCAATTTCGCTCCCCCACCAATACTAAATTCCTGGCTTCGTCCCTGAAGATGGGTGATGGGGGAGCTATGGTAGTGGATCGCCGGAGTGAATGGAAAGGGGGCGTTGGTCGGCCAGGTTGGGTTGGGACAGATTCCACCATTGATTGAAGATTTGTTAAATTCGGATCCAGTTGTAGTGAATTGAAGTTGAAAATGTTCAATTTTGTTGATTTTTGTCACTGGAGAAATGTGCGGTTGCCGGAGAAAGTGAAGATTGGTTAGGAGATTGGGTCAATTTTAGGTGGGGGTTGTGTTTTGGATTGGGTTCAGGTTCATGTCTATAAGGGATAGGAAAATTGACGTTTTGGGTCCCAAAACAATTTACCTTTTAGAAGACGGATTCATAAACTATGTTTTTAACATCTTCTATTCAAAAACAATTTACCTTTTAGAAGGCGGATAAAATGATCTTTTTTCACATTCAGGCCAAAAAGATTAAAAAATTGTTCGGAATCCTTGATCGATGCTACAACATGTTGCCCGTAAATTGTTTTTTGTTATAAGCCACTAAATAAGTATTTGGTAAAAACCTAAATTACGTAAATAGCTGATAATCAATTAGTACAAATTACTCTAAACTAAAATAAAAAAAGTTACCGTTAAATTTGGAACGGAAAAAAGTAATATTTTTACCATCAATATTTCCTTAACAAACAAGAGCTGTAAATCACAAGCAAGAGGTGGACATTGTTTCAAGGGAAAACGGTAGGAATTTTATATTCTCGTTCGTTCGGTGTCCCAAATTTTGTGTCACTAATAAAAAAATAACATATTTTTAATTTTTTTATTAAAAAAATATAACATAATAAAAATAGTGAAATATTACGAAACGTGAATACGTGTTGTTAATCATCTATTCGTGAAAATAAAGAATGGGACCCAGAATGTGGACCAAGGATTTTTTGCCAAAAAAAAGAGGAGAGAGGTAGACATTTTTTGCCAATTGGATTGGGTTTGCGTCTAAGTTTGAGTTTGATATTCTTTTGTCAATCTGAAACTCAAACCAGATTTTAGATAATTTAATATTTCAGATTTCATTCAAAAACTCAATCTAAAGCTGATTTGAATTTGAGTTTAAATATCAAACTTGATCAATTTGAGTTTAATATTTATTTGCTTTTACATTTTTTTCATTTTTCTGGAAAACAATGGCTCAGGTGATGTGGATTGCCAAAATACGTACCATAAAAGCATTAAAAAAATTAGTTACAACTTTTGACTTTTGCATCCTTCTTTGTCATCACATCCAGTAGTAGTAATTTTCTGAATTTAATGTCATTCATTCACTAGAGATATTTAAAGGTAAAGGTTAAGAACTTTGATTGACGTCATCAAATATTTCATACAAAGCAGGCAAATGCATTCATCATCCTATTTGATTTTTTTTATTAGTTTTGTTCATTGTGTATTTAGAAGTTAGAGGTTAGAAGTGAATAATATAAATTTAAAAAAAAAATGAGATAGGGGAGAAAATACATTATTTATAAAATTAATTAATTTAAAAACACTATTAAAAACATTTATTTAAGAAAATGTTGAGGGTGTCCGCCCGCGCTCCTAGACCCGACATTGATTTTGGGTTTACTTGGATTGGGTTTGGTTTGGGTTTTGGTCTCAAACCCAGTACCAAACCAGCTTTGGATTGAGTCTGGGTTTGGGTTTGAGTTTGAGTTTGGGTTTGGGCGGGAGAGGCTAAAAAACGGGCGGGAACTATTCAAATTCAAATTTTTTTCTTCAAATAATTGTTAAATTCAAAATTTTTAGCTCTTAAATTAGCGGGAAATGTTTAAATTCCAAATTTATGAAGCCAAAATTTGAAATTGGATGATTATTTGAAAAAAAAATTGGAATTTGGATTGTTCCCGCCCGTTTTTTAGCCTTTTCCGCCCAAACTCAATCCCAGACTCAATCCAAAGCTGGTTTGGGACTGGGTTTGAGACCAAAACCCAAACCAATCTCAAACCAAACCCAATCCAAGTAAACCCGTTAGTTTGATAATTTCTTTCCACCCTTGCTTTTTATGAGAAAATAATAGTCAGTATTGCTTTGTACGTAAACATAGGAAAAGGTGTGCATTTGTGCAAAATTTTGCACATTCTCCAATACAAAAATTTCAATTTGAACCTTACATCTCTTATCAAAAGAAATTCACTTTTTCGATATCTGAAATAGAAATTTTCAAATAAAAAAAAATCACTCCAAATACACCTATGTGTTTGATTCGTTTTATGTAAAAGAAGAAATGAAAAAGAGGAAAAGGGAGGAATTAGCTAAAGTTTTAACAATAATGATTGTTGGATAACAAAATTTGGATCAAATAAAGATCAAAGAGTATAAAATGAAAATGATTGTTAGCATTTAATGTGACATTATACCTTCTTGATTCAAATTTGATCCCAAATTTTTTATCCAATAATCACTACCCAAGTTTTAAAACATCATTTTTCTATGCGTCCAAAATTGGATGGAAATTGAGGAAAGGAAATCAACTTTAATGAATTATTAAATTGACTAAATTATCTTTATTTTAAGATATTTATATCACACAAAATAAGGAGAAATGTATAAACTAATACTCCCTCCATTGCAAAATGTAAGTCACTGGAGAAGCGTAAAATATTTTCAAATTGTAACTCGTTCGATAAGATCTATGAAATCCAAACATTTTATTTATTTATTTTTACCTTTATATACACATCTCTATAACGTCATAAAACCCTAGTACCCCACCACCACTTATTACGTTACCCATTCATCATGTTTCTCTCTCTAAAACCACCGCCATCGCCACCGCTCGCCGCGCCCTCTCACTCTATAAACTTTCAATAAAAATTTTGTGAAAAAAATACCACAAAACCCTCGCCGCTCCACCTATCTTCTTCTTTCCCGAAACCTTGTTCCGTGTAGCTCGATCATCGAATCGTTATTACTATTCACAACCATCGCCAATGTGCTGTTAGTCGAAGCCTCAATTTTAAATGGCGACCATTTTCAGCGAATAAAACGAGACTACTTTGAGATTTTCTAAATCGTATTTTTTCTGATCTGGTTGCTCCTCCTCCACGTACAAAAGAAAACTCATCCATGTAATCTTCTAAACAATTACTCCTCAAGTTATGTAAAGAACTTTATTAGTGATAAAATGAGTAATATTGAAGCTTTAGGTTAAAAGATTCCTTAATTTTAAATTCCTTAATCTCTCTGCTATGTCTCCAGTTAGGCCTACAAAAGGGTAAAAACAAATACAAAATTGTGTATATTGTATATGTTTTCATAATTTGTTATCATATCCAACTCTGAATTCGATCGGGTCCAGCTTGTGCATGCCCCCAGATCTATACCATTCAGATTCGTATACATATTCAAGTATACCGTTTTAAACAATCCAATCTTTTCCCCCCCTTAGATAAGTAAAGACATTCATATTTAATCTAGCAAATATATGACTTTCTAAGTAATACAATCCATATACAGTCGATACTTGAATTTTCGTATTCGTATTCTTTTTAGGTTTTTTTCTAACGTGTACCCCAGAGTCATATGTTAATATTAATAAGCTACTATATATTGTAGTTTAATTTTTCTATTTCTTTTAAATTCTCAATTTCGACAGAATTTTAAATTTTGATATAATTAAATTAGCATATATAATTTATTTTATATGTATTAATGTGTGATCCGAAACACATGTTACACATATCCCTTTATTTATTACTCCTAAATAGATCCTATACGGGTATTTGAGTCTAATTTTAATAATCTCAGTTGCAGCCGCGTGAGCAAAACCGTAATTTATCGTATCCCACGTGTTGTATATTTTTCAAAGAAAAGAAAGGGAAAATCTTTGACCCTATAAATTATGTTCAGTTCAATCTCAAGAAACTAAAAAATAAATTAATATTATCAATCGGTCATTTCAAGTGCATGATATATATCTTTTTATGATTCTTTCACAGCTTTTCTTTTTAGATCAAAATTTCAGTTGGAAGTAAAAAAAAAAAAAAAAAAAAAAAAATTGCAGGTTTTTCCTCAGATAATAGGAGGAGCTGATAGCAAAACAAAAAAGCTTGATTAACTCCAGGTGAGGATTTTTTTGTTTCAAGATTTCATCTTTAGGCTTTGTAGAGGAACCCTTTTAATTTTAGGGAAAACCCCTTTTGTAATTTTAGAAGATTCTTCCGTTTACTTTGTTAAAAAAAATAAAAAATGGGTTTCTATAGTATACACTCTTTTCTGCATTTTATTTTGTTGGTTTAAGTTTGAAGTTGATTTCTTGGTAACTATTTTGATTATGCTAATATGTTGAAGAAATTTTGCTTCTTGTAACAAAGTTTTTCCAAATGGGGTTCATTTTTTACTATTTTTGGTTAAATTTCTTGCTTTATTTTCTTTATACGCTAACTTCAACTTGGAATAATTATTTATGTTCACAAATTTGTGTACATTGTGTGGTGGCTGTGATTAGTTTAGAGGACGACAGAGGAAAAAGGGTGTGTGGGGGGAAGGGGGGGGATATTTCTTGTTGAAATTGAGGTAGAGGGAGGGAAAATATATTTCTTTATAATATATTTGTTTTGTTATTTTTTTTTCCATTTCGTGTTTTTTGTGTCTACAAATAACTATATTCCCATTCATCAGGAGCATTTCTGTAGTTGCTTCATGGATCACATTGAATTATCTTCACATAGTGATGTAAAGGATTTGAGTGTGGATGGTAAGAAAGATGTAACTGATAGTGCTGCCAATACTATTGAGTTGGTTGCTGCAGAAAATACTACGAGCAAATCCGGGGAGAACGCGGCCCTGGTTTCATTGTCTGTGAGCTTTGATGATGAATCCACTGGTTTGGAGGATGTAAGCATCAGCCCTTATCTTATTCATTCTATTAAAAAGGAAAGTTTGAAACTTTAATACTTTCCCTCTTACCCTGCCCCACAGTAATTGAAATTTTGATTCGAAAGTCCACAGTAATTGAAATTTTGATTCGAAAGTATGTTTAGTTGGGAAAGGGAAAATTACTTACTATTTTGGAAATTCATGAAGGAAATGTTGTTAATTTGGGGAATGATTTATTGAACTGACCATCTTTTGATGTGCGCGCTTAAGTGACAGGCTAATGTATGGGAGTTTTCTTGGGATCCTTGCGTTTTAATTGTTTCTAGGTAGTTATTATGGATAAAAGCTCGCATACCCTCTTTTACAAATTATGGTAGTAGGTTTCTTATATAATGACTGCTTAACTATATTTCCTTACTTGGACATTGCAAGAAAGGTATTAAGGTGCTTCCTTATAAAGTTGCATATCCCAGGGTGGCAATGCTATTGCTACTTGATAAGGCTTCGAAAGTAATTAATTATAGACGTTTTGCATATAAGAAGAAAGCAAACTTGTCAACTATGTTTGTTTTGACTGATAATGGTGTGATTGGTATATGGCTTTGCTGTCCAACTTTTACCTTAAAATGTAATGTCTTGGTTTTCCCTTGCTATTTGTAGATTTACAATTTACTAGGAAGCTTTTTAGTGGATACTGTTCTTTTCTAATCATGAGAACCAATCTTGGTTTATAATCTGCAAATCCTATATTTGCCTCAGTTGATTATTAGTTTGCAAGAGACATTACTATCTGGTTTTTCTTTGTAGGGTTTGAATTGCATATAATATTCTAATGAAATTTTAAGTTCTTGAGGACATTTTTTTTTTCCTTGATTCTTGATGAGTCTATTTGAAGGTTCCTCAATTTAATGTTTTCGTTTTTTAAGGTCCAATTCTATTCCGTACAGGGAAAAGAGATAGCATCAATTGTTTAGTGACTACTCGTCTTTTACTTCTGAAGAAACTATTAGACTCTAGATTTCGCTAGAAGTATACTGGTCCATGTCTAAAGAGGATTACTTGTTATATTTATTGCTAACTTCCTTGTTTGTTCTATCGTCTGTCCTATTTTTCTTTAACGTTGTTTAAATATTTTTGTTGGTTTTTTTTTTTTTTAATTAACATTGGGTGCTTGATCCCACTGGGGAGACAGGTAAAAGTTTGTGATACTTGTGGGGATGCGGGGAGGGAGGACTTGCTTGCTACCTGCAGCAGATGCAGTGATGGTGCAGAGCACACGTATGACAGAGGCTGCTTCATGACTTTTCACTCTTTTTTATCGAAGTTCCTAACGATATTCAAATGTCTTTTTGTTGTTTATATGTTGGGGTGTTAGGCATTAACATTTTTTTTTTGTTAGTTACTGCATGCGTGTAAGGCTGGAGAAAGTTCCTGATGCTGATTGGGTATGTGAAGACTGTTTGCTTTCAGAAGAAAAGGAGAAGAGACAACAAACAAAAGTTTCCGATCTTGCAATTCCAAAATACAAAAAAACTCAATCAGACCAAGAAGTTGAAACTTCAGGAACATCTAATTTGAAAGTAAATCGAGTGTCTGATTCTAAGGGACTGGGTGTTGAGAAGAATAGAAGAGACAAATCGAGTTGTCTATCGTCTCCTAAGAAGCAGTTGAGCAACGTACATTCTGCATTACTGATGAGAAGAAGAGCACTTGGACTCAATGTATTGACATCTAGAAAAAATAGCAAAGCTCCAAGCTCTCGAGATTCTGAGGTGAAGTCAAATCATGAATTGTTTTCGTCAAAAGATATCTCGGGTAGAAGCATGAGGGAAAACACAGCCTTGCTTACCGTGATCAGGTCAAAGTTTGCCAAAATCGCGTGATCTTCCTAAGTCATCAGGTATTCTTACTTATGTAACTAAGTTCTTAAAATTATTTTATTCTAGAGTTGAATGCTTTGTTGCATTTTGCGTAAAACCTCTTCCATTCTAGATCTGGGGAATCGTATCAAGATCTTTGATGCAGCAGGTCAGTTCACTAAGTCAAAGTCATTCAGCGGTTCAGATAGAAGAGCGAAAGTCCAGTTTTTGGATAAAAAATCCCGAAAAGCTGCTCGGTACCAAGGGAAATGGCTCTGATGTCAGATCACTAAAGAAATCTTTTTCTTTCAGTGACGCTCCTGCTGGCCGCTCAAGGCACTCAATGTCGAAACTAGGACTAGTGCACCAAAACTTTCTGAGGTTTCTACTTTGAAGAGATTGCGGCACATAAAGGATCGTAGTTCAGTTGAGACGGAAGTTAAACCTATCCTTAAGAAACCACGAATTCTCTCACCATATGGGTCGTTTTCTTCTGCATCCTCAGGTGATAAGTTTGCTTCTCATAGTATACCTGTATCATCACATTTGTCTGTATTTAAATGTTTGGATTCGAAAACCTATGTTACTCGGACTCGGTTACGGGTATGTATTTAGGTGTCGGGTATTTAGACATCTACAACAAAGTGTCTGGTCGGTGTTGACCATATTCGGTAAGTATGCCATACATGGGTACGGCAGGCATAAACGAAGAGTCCGAGTAACACAGACGAAAACTATTCGAAACTTAAGTAAACCAAGTAATTCCTGGAATTTAACGTACATTGCGGTGAAATACTAATAAATTAAGGGTGTTCCTTACTCGGTTATTGTTTGATCTGGCCTGAAAATTTACGCATAATGATGTTTTGTGTTTCTTGAATATCTTCTCAGATGAGGTACAGAAGCTCTCGGCAAAGTCCAATCCTTCTCAGGAGCTGAAGCATAAAGGTGAAGCAAGGTCTAGTTCCAAATCGACCTCAAGTAGGCATCTTAGTGTTTCCGACGCAACTAAACTGCCTGCATTGGACAAGCCTTCCCATCAGAATCTTAAAGCCCAACAAAGCTTAGATTCCGGTTTGAATGATGGCCTTGCAACTGATGGAACTGAAAGTGCACAGGGTCGTAAATGTGAAACTGCAGATCACGCTATGAACTTCCAGTCTGAAGATAGTCGTTCAATTTCAGCTATTGATATGGAAAAGGAGAAAGATCAGAATAGAAGTTGTGGGACAGATCTTGCTTCCCGGTGGTATCACCTTAATGTTAATGAATCATTGGTTGTTCCTATGTTTGACTACATATGGAAGTATGTTTCTGCTTTTCACTTTAGTTCTGTTTTAATTTTCTTCCAATTCGCTACGACTCATATTTCGTTGTTAAAATTCATTTCAGAGGTGAATTTGCGATACAGAGCAGTCGGAGATTTCCCGGGGTCTTGTGTAGGATTCAAGCCCATTTGTCTACTCAGTCATCGCCTAAAATTCCTGAAGTAGTAAACAAGTTCTCTAACAAAATACTTTTCGAGGAAGTTCCGCGCTTAAGTATGTGGCCTACTCAGTTCTTGAAATGTCAACCCCAAGACAATAACATTGGGCTTTACTTTTTCGCTGAAGACGTTGAAAGGTATTCGCGGTCTCTTTCTCTCTTAAGTCAAATCTGATCCCATTCTTATGTCTCCGAGAGTTTACGCTATATTCTTATCTGCTCTCTTGCAGCTATTCAAAATACAAGAGCTTTTTGCAATGCATGATCGATTATGATTTAGCTCTTAAAGGAAATGTGAACGGGATTGAACTGCTGATTTTCTCTTCGAACCTGCTTCCAGAGAGATCCCGGCGTATGAATTGAACCTTCATGCTTTTCTCTCTTGATGATTTATTAAAAAACTTCTACATTCATGTAAATGGAGAAATTATTTTCCTAACTTTTTCCTCTAAGTTGTATTTTTTTTTTTTTGCAGGTTGGAATAAGTTGTTATACTTGTGGGGTATCTTCAGACACAGGAAGTTTGTCGCTACATAATCCGACTAATCTACTACAGATATTAGAGCTTTCTTGTTGAAGGTGAGAAATATAATGCAGATTATGCGACGTGGAGATCAATTCTGCAACTTATTTCGAAATTTTGAAACTATGAGCAACCCTCGACCCTTAAAAACTCTGTTAGCTATCTGTGTGAGGAAGATGAATCCAGATTCACTTGTATCATAAACGGCAAGATCATGGAAGCAGAAACCGAGGATGGAGAGACTGTGGAAAGTAAAGATACTTTCGGAAGTTCTTGGCTACATGATGGTAACCTTATTCTGCATGGTGCACCCTGATACCGAGAAAATATTGGTGGTCGTTGAAGAATTCTGAGGAGCACGCCTCGAATCTTTACCCGTGTTATTGAGAAAACGCGAGCACATTCTGGGATGATGTACCCATCCCTTGTCTGTATGACTGGTGTTTCTTCCGAAGGCAACTAAGCAGAAAACGCGAGCACTTCCCTGCCCTTTTTGCCCCTGAATTCTTGACTGAATGAATGTGTGATAAGGGCTTTAAACATTGTTGTGGATTTTGCTAACTTATAATAAGCAATGTAAATATTTTGTCAATTATTTTGTTTTCGGACATTGCTAGGGAGTAAAAATTTAGCCAATTAATTGGCTAAATTGGTGGCAAAATGGTAATAATTTGGTGAATCCTTTATAGCAACAGGGGTGAATAGTGTTTAATTTGGGTTTTTAGCCAATTTTGCTTAGCCGTTAAGCATTTTCAGTTGTTTTCTTCCTCCATTTGGTTTGATCTTGCCTCTTCAGCAATTATCAACTCTATTGTTGGGTGGTTTTCTCGGTCAAAGTTAAGTGTTAATATATGTTTTTCTTAGCATATACTAATTCATTATCAGTAAAAATAGATAATAGTTATTTTAATTAGAAATTGAAGTACAATGAGATTATGTTATTACTCCCTTTTAAAGTCAGAGTATTTACTGAACTTTCATATATCAATTTTCTAGTTTATTCTGTTCTAGTTCATTTTTCAAGTGAAGGAGCCTCTAACAAAAGCTTCACCTTCATTATATTGCTGTCTTTTTCTTTTTGTCTTTGAAGCTGTTTGCCAAACAGACATTCTTTTATTATACTCCCTCCGTCCCAAATTAATCATCTTATTTAATTAATGTGCAAGTATTAAAGTTTTGATGAATTATATGACAAAACAAACTTAAAAGTATGTAATGCACTTAATTGATTTTTATCAACTACTCCCTCCATTTAAGAATATACTTAACATTTGAGGTCTTTTTTAATCTCAAAATATAGTTTACACTAGGTTCGTTGCGCGAATTTTTTCAAGTTTGATTGTTGTAGTTTTTAATGTTTTATTATTATATTCAATAATTTCATAATAATATGTCTCAAAATAAATTTAGATAAGATATAATAATTATACTTTTTTATTCATAAACTTGCTAATTCATTATTTTTTATCTAAGAACAAAACCATCATAAATGTTTTTTTTTTAGAAAGAAAAATAGCCTTCATATTTTATAAATGTTCTACATATTATATAAAATATGTATTCAAATGAAATAAACATAACAAAATACAAAATATATCCTCCAAGAAGTTTAACCTACATTTTTTCCCTTCTGCCACTAAAGAGCTGCTTAGCACCCCTTTCCCGTCAACTCTCTTGCGCCCATTCTCTAATTACTCCTCTTCAAGAAGCTTATTTTGGCAACCTTTAAGAGCCATTATACCAGCACAAAGAAAAAAAATATCCACCCTTCATAACATATTATGTTCTCCATCCTCATTCTCAAGCAAATAAAAGTAAGAATATAATTACACAGCAAAAAACAAAAACAAAAAAACAAGGAAATAATTATATAGAAAAAAAACAAAAAAAGAGGCAAGAAAATAATTGAATCAAGTCTCACGATTTTTTATTACCCCATGTTTTTCAGGTGGTAAGCTCTCTGTCTTCAATCAACAAAAACATATTCTGGAAATTGAGACACATTTTCTTATCTTGGTATTTGAAAAATAAATTGTCTTTAAAACAAAATTATTAGATGTTTGTTCATAAACATAGAAATTAATATATCAAGTGAAAATATGAATTTTATCATTTAAAAAATGAATTTCTTACCTATGGATACCAAGAAGACCATGATATATTTGCTCATATCATTTCTCTATTTATAAGAAGAAAAAACTCTTGAACTTCCTAACCGGCAAAACAATAATAATAATAATGACAATAAATAAAGTATATAAACTCTTAGACTTTTTTGGTTTCCCGAGAAAGTCAAAAGTCACTTTATGAAATTAAACTATTTCTTGAAAGTTATGTTTATTGTGGCGTTATTAGGGCTTTTATTCTGTGAAAACAAATAACCCTTTCTTAGAGAAATTAAAGAACAGTTTTTTGAAAAGATTTTTTTTTTTTTATTTAAATAGTCATTATAATTTTTTGTTTAGAATAGGAAAAATCATTTCTTTGAAAAAAGAATGGTTTCTTGAAACCAATTTTTTTATATTATCTATTAGAGTTTATTGTTATAGAATATCAAGAGTCTTTCATTAGTGAAATAATCAAGTATTGGGAACTGATATTATAATTGTTATCTTAAATACATATACTATAATTATTTATATATTTAAGATACTGATTCTTAGCTTTTTCATATTTTTCTCCATCAATAAGGTTATTTTGTTTCTTCCTCGTTTTCCCCCAATAATCATTATATTATTTTACATTCTTTTCATTTTATTCTGCAACCATGTTAGCGTGTAATCATCATAAAAAATATTTTCAACTTCTCTTCCACAAATAATTTATATAGAAAATTTTCTTGTATATATAATTTATTACTCATATTTTTAGCTCTATGCATTAGTAAATTCATAAAATAATTATAATAAATGTTATATAAATAGTAATCAGTAATATGTTTTCTAAAGCTAATCATATATGTGTGGAGTATGTAAAATCTCTTAATTAAATATGGATAATAGTTTTATATAAATAATGAACATTAGTAGAATAATAACCATAAGAATAAGAGACTTTTCAATTCTCTACATCAATACATTGAACCTAATGTAATTAAAGAATTTAATGTTTTAATCTTAGAGAGAAAGACAAAAACTCTATATAAAGAGGTAAAGTATTACTATTAGCTCTTCTACAATAGCTATAGATAACATAAATTATTTTGCTTAATAGTTTAGCTCCATAGTTATATATATATATGTCATTAGCTAATGAGGCACAATGTCATAGGAAGTAATCAATGCTCCAAATGCCACGTGTAAGCTTCACATTCGAGGATAATCTACAATATGCCACGTGTCGACGTCATAGGCTTCTGCCCCAACTTTATTATATATATATATATACGATTTGTACTACCAATATGTATTTAATGCATATTTTTCAATTTTACCATTCATTAACTATTACTATATCAAATAGTATATGTCTTTAATGTGTTTCATGGACAAAGAAGGAAAACATGCATATTGTTATGTTCAATTGTATAGATTTTAGTAAATCATTAATCCGTGTGAAAAGTTCAAGTGTTAACTATATTCTTAGATGGAGGTAGCAGTAATTAATTACCTCTTGAATTGTATTGGAAGTTGTCATTTTTTTAATTAATTAAGAGTATTAAGTGAATGGTTGAGAATAAGCGTAAAATTGTAAGACTGGATTGAATAGTTACTTTGTTTAGAAATAAGACAATTAATTTAGCACATTTAAAAAGAAAAATAGGAAAATTAATTTGAGACGGATTGAGTAACAAAACCAGACCTATTCATTTTTTTTTCTTCTATTATTGAAAAAAAGAGTGTTTTTAGATGGATGATATGAAGACCGAGTATTTGAGTTATAGTTTCTTTTTTTTTTTAACGTATTTGAGTTATAGTTTCAAATGATGAATTAAACACTACTCCCTCCATTTCTTAATATAAGACTTTTAGAAAATGTACCGGAAATTAAACGAACAAAATTTAAGGTATTTTGTTAATTAAAATACTAATATTATTATCTTAACTAAAACTTGTATGTCACTAATTCTAGTTAAGAGAGGAATATTAATATTTTATTTTTAAAAAATATCTTAATTTTTTATTCTTAATTTTCACTACTTGTCCTAAAAAATTTATATTTAGGAATGGGGGTAGTAACAATTAAGGATAAAAAATGAAAAATGAAAAAGCATGGCTTATGGTTATGGACATCATCAGCTTCGACTAATAAGAGTTTGATTAGTACTTTGTTTAATTGTTTGCTTCCCCTGACAACCCTGGTTCCTTTTTAGAAAATTATATTATCTTCCTCATCTAAAACAATATAAATATTTCATTTTAGTACCAATAAATTGAAAATTACCAGTACCAATAGTATCAACTATCAAGGGTGAATTTAGGCGATTCAAGTTGTGCCTAGCGATTCTGAGACTATTTTACATGCACTTTTCACGTGTCCTGCAACTGCAAAAGTCTGGAGCCAGACTACTTTCAGTATTGACTCCATCATCTCCAAGGATGCCTTCTGTCACACCCCGTCTTTGGAATAATGACATGGCAGTGCCCCATTGGTTAATGAAGCACCAAAGCCGCAATCAGAGAATTACTAAATAAATGAGTTCATTAAATAAATCCATCAGTAGTAATAACACAATAGCGGAAACGTTATTCTAAACAGGAAATATGTCTAAGTTATTACATCTCAAAGGAAACTACAAGTTTCAAAATAAATAACTATAAAAGTAATAATATGTGTGAACTATCCAGTTAGGATCACTCTTCGTAATCCCCCATCCCAAGCTCCATCATCATAGGTATAATCAACATCTACAAAACCTGAAACATCAAAACTGGATATCAGGCTGAGATCCGGTGCTCAGCAGGGACCTAAAATAGTAATAACAATAGCAATATATATAGACAAAACAGATACAACAGAAATCAGATACAGATAATGCAGATGCCCGTTTCCAAAAATACCCATATGGAAGTATATGCAAACGACTCAATCCAAGTCTCGTAAGACTCAGAACTCAGTGCAGGACAGTGCAGTACAGTATAGAACAGAGGGTTCAGAACAGAACAGTGGACTGCACAACTGCGATTTTCAAAAAACTGAGTTTTAAACTTGTGTAAAAGTGCACTAAACAATACCCAACTCTCCCCAACTCATATGCGACCAAAAAGACTCCAACAACCAGCAATTAAAGACCTAAACAAGGAAGAACACATTTAATGCAACAATTAAGAAATTAACAACATTCTTCGCACCTAAACGATTCCATAACCGAGTGTACGACAAGCACCACGCGTTGCCCATCCGGTACACCCAATTACATACTCGTCTGAGATATTTAGAACATCGCTAAGGCTATGACACAACTCCCAACATATGAACCCTTTATCTATTCACTACTACTCAACAATAACGATAGTGGTCACAGTTATCAACCAAACTAGGACGGTTCAGTATCAACACGTGGGTTCGAGTAGCCCCCAAACTAAGGGCCACAGATTTTAAGGATCGGCCCATTTACATTCTCTCATCATCCCCAACCAGGGACTCCACAAAACCACTACTGTATCTAATGCTTGGTCCCACTAGATGCGGACCCAGAGCAGAACAGAGCAGAAAGACCACTTGGGGTCGCAGAACAGATTAGTACAGAAGGCGGGCGAATCCTGCTGACTAGAGATCCTAGACAAAGGCTCAAAGAGGGCGAAGACACGGTCGACCATAACCAATTAGAACAACATCAACGACTCCAAATAGACGACTCCAAGTAAGACCCAAATGCTATCAATCAAGAGGCAATTATAGACCAGATACAGAACGATACAGAGACAGATTACATGAATATAGCAATTTGCGAAAGCAGTAGAAAAGCGATTACAAGGCATGTTCAATTTACCCAATTCAAGTATACCTCAATTCAATTAACAATTAAAATCAAGGAATCAATCTCTAACAGTTCATACAATTGAATATCCCCAAATTCAGTAAAACATGTAAGAACAGTATATTAGTATTAATCAAAATTACGGAACATAAATCAACATAGGAAAGCGGGTCCCTACCGTTATGGTGATAAAACGAGGAAAAGAAATTTGAAAATTAGCCTATGGGTAGAACGCTCCCGGGGAAATAACTCACGATCGGGGTACTCGGTTTGATAATCCGTCTGCGCTGCCTCGAAGCCCCTTCGAATATCTTCAATTTGGTATATCCCGCGATGAAAACTTAATTCCGAAACCCCTTCAATTATTGTGTTGAACTTCCGGACAGAATGTTTAATCGCTCCAAATATTTTCTTCTGTCCGCGGCTACTGCTCTGGTTTGTGCGCTTAGTGCACGGTTCCCGAGAAAGTCCATTAAGATTGCTCCTAATGATTTGCCACTGATTGGCAAAAATTGCTTTGGCCTTAATCTGTTTTATTTTTTTATCCTGTTCAAGCGACTGAGAGAGACAGAGCCGCCTCTCTTTTTCCTTTGTTGCTCACGGCTCCAAGCCGTTTTCTTCTGGAAATATCTGATATGGACCAGGGCCAGGGGTAGGGTCCTGGTCCACTAGGCCAAAATTTGGCCACGTCTCCAGTCTTTTCTTCCCCCTCCAACCATAGTTTAAGTTGAGAGCCCCTTTTCTCTCTCCTTCACCCCCATTCTCCTGCAAATCCAAATCCAAAAAAGTGAAGAAGACTTTTCTCTTTCCATCACCCCTTCTCCTGCAAATCCAAAAAAGTGAAGAAGACTTTCACCCCTTCTCCTCCATTCTCCTGCAAATCCAAAGAGTGAAGAAGACTTTTTAATTTCGGAAGCTTAACAACTAAAAACCCCAAAATCAGCCATTGAAGACCTTTGCATATCTTCCTAAAGAAGTCTAATCCAAGAGAAGAGCCTCCAAATCTTCAAGAAATTCACAAAAATCGTCATATTTTGGACCAAAACCCTTTTGTATACCAAGAACATAACCAGAAAAAAACTCCAATCTTTTCCTACTTTCTGCAAATCAACCACAAAACCAAGTGTAAACCCACAAAAACTCAAGAATTCAAGCAGGTTCCACTCAACAAAATGAACGAAAGAACAGAAATCTTTTTTTTTCTTCAGTTTAGCTCAACAAAAATCGTTCATTTTTTTATAAAAGGAGGCTGAACCGAGACCAATAAAACTAAAATCCAAACATTTCTAAAACGAAAATCCATTTGATTCTGAATTTCAGAGCTTCAAAAGTCATAGAAGATGAAACTCGTCTTGATTTTGAGGAGAAGAGAGAGAGTACGTTTAACTATGGTTAGTTGGCAAAGTTGGAATTTCTGAATAAAATAAAATATGGGAGACGTGGCCAAATTCTGGCCTAGTGGACCAGGGCCCTACCCTTGGCTCTGGTCCATATCAGAATTAACCCTTTCTTCTCTGCTTTTTGGAACAATTCCCAAACTAATCCCCCCGTAAGAGATCCCATAAACCACGACTGGGCCCCTTAATTTTCTATTTAATTTTAATGCTCCATGGCCCCCTCATCCCACGAATTGCTTTGCTTTATTTTCCTTTTTCTTTTATTCAATTATCCCACAACCCAGCGAACAACCTTTTTATTTGTATCAAAGGTCCAATAGCCCAGTGGGGCGTTGGTCGTCAGTGACCGACAGGTTCCGAGTTTGATAAGCATAGGGTAAGCTTTAATTGTCTCCCTTCTAGGTTCTCTTCTCCTCTTCTGAGGCGTTCTTCTCCTCTTTGAGGTTGGTTCTCTCTCCTTTGGGGTTCCGCCCTCGGGTGTTAAAAAAAAAAAAAGCCTTTTTATTTGTTTTCCTTTTATTATTTTATTCTAATAAATCCCTAAAGCATATAATCCATTTTATTTAATTCCTATTATTATTATTATTATTATTATTATTATTATTATTATTATTATTATGGTGACTTACAATTAAATAACTCGACTACGATACGCGTGCGAAATGCCCCACTAAAACGTACACGAAATAAAACATGTAGTAACAATTAATTAGACACGTAATCATACGAAATAAATTACGCATACACCGTTAATCGTGAAAAATTAATTATAAGCCAAATATCGCGTAAGCAAAAGTCACGAGTTTTACACCTTCCCTCACTGTCTCAACCCCATTTTGTGGGAAGTCGAAATGTTAGTTGTGCCCTTCATTTATACCGCTTGGAATATTTGGTGCAACATAAATCGATTTATTTTTTAAGGAATGATGAAATCTCCTGAGGAAGTCGCCAATATCGCTCTGATTTGTATAGCGGAGTTTAGCAAGATATACATTTCTTCAATAGGGCAAGACAATGACCTTCAAATCCTTCATAGCTACGACCAGGTTAGGTATATGCTCAAAGGTAAAACGAAGATGTTCTCTTTTGGCCATGAGAATGTTGAACCGACCATAATGACTTTGGATAACGCTCAACCCAGGATAAGAGAATGGAGTTCTCCTGCCTCTTGTTTGTTTAAACTGAATGTTGATGGATCGTGGCTAGACGGTAATGGTGGAATCGGAGCCGTTATCTGTAACCATGAGGGTACCTTTATAACTAGATTTGTGAACCACCTTCTTCATTCGACTAGCCCGGAGCATGCGGAAGCCCTAGCTCTTCTTGAAGGAGTCAAATTTGCCATATCCAAGGGATTTCAAGCGTGCCTCATAGAGAGCGATTGCCACTCTCTGACACATAGGGTTCGCCATGAAGATGAAGATTTGTCCCTGATAGGGTATTTTGTTAGTCTTATTAAGAGTCTTCAAAGTGTTAGACTAGCCAATATATGTTCATAGGTCATGTAATGTTCCTATTGATGTATTGGCTAAATATGATATGAGGTCTAGGACCTCGTCTCAATAGTTTGGAGATTCTCCGAATTTTCTCCTATCACACATCTTTTCTGATATTCATTAATAATATTTAGTTTTTCGTTCAATAAAAAAAAGAAAGTGAATTTAGGGATAGGTTGGCAGCGGTCTCCAAAGTTTTTAATTTTTTAATTTTTTTCCTTAAAAAATCTTTGAAATTTTAAAAGAAATTAATTTACCCCTTAGCATCTCTCAAAAATTATGTACAACTTTACTCCTCACTTCCCCTACAAGAAGTTTATGGGTTCCCTAAATAGTGTAGTGATTATCTGTAATTAAATCCCTTTAGACTTTACTTACTCCTCAGCCAAAATAAATGTATAATTAAGCTTAGTAACTAACCAACACCAGCAGCCTTTGAACCACTTTTCCGAATGATTCCTTTGTTTGAGGATAGACAATTTTTAATTGCTAGTTTTTGGGATTTTAGTCAAATTATAATCGTGTCAGCCATCCACTAAATCGGAGATTCTAAACGACGAATTATTAAATTTGGAAACTTCTAATGATTTAGTTGAATATCAATGGAGGATAACTCTCACAATTTCATTATTATTCACGCTCACAATAAAAAGGTTTATAAGGCTCATGTAGAGCAAACACCGCATGCCGATTAGATATAAAGATAATAAATGATAATAGTTTATTTCCGAGGCCTGTTTGATCATCTATGTTTCTTACATTGTGGATGATATAATATGCTTTGTTTTTAAAAAAACAATGTATTTCTAAACGTATTATAGCTGTAAAAAAAACAATAAAGTATATCATAGAAACTAGAGAAGCATCTCTGTCTCAAATAATATTGAGGCCCTGTACTAGTTATCAAAGTTAGAACTTCAAAAATTATAAATATTTCTGTCTCAAATAATATTGAGGCCCTCTACTCTTTTTAAGTTTTAAATATAAATTATAAAAAACTTCAAAACATAATTATAGACTCAAGTTTTAAGAGTGCGAACAATCATAATATTAACATTTTATTTGAAAAAATGGTCATTATTTGAAAAATCATATATATATATATATATATATATATATATATATATATATATATATATATATATATATATATATATATATAAGGGATTTTAAAAAAAAATTAAGGTCCTCTTAAAATGAGAGGCTCGATTCTATATAAGCAGACACATTGAGCTCTGTAGAGAAGGTGCAACTCCCTTGAAACAAACTGGGTTAATTCCATTTTAGTACTCCTCCATTCTCTAAATACTCCTCAATTCATTTATTAATTGTCGTTTAGGAGAAATATAGAGTCCAAATTAATTGTCGTTTAAGGTTCTTTTGTTAGGGTGTCAACAATTCATTTGATTATCACCTCGACATTTTCCTTTCTTTATAATATAGAAGTGAGAGAGAAAGAGAGGGAGGATGGGGTAGTATTGGAAGTTTAGGTGGAATGAATGACTTGCTTAATTTTACTCAGTTGTGCAAAGAGTCTTATATTTAGGAATGGAGGGAGTATAAGATTATTTAGACAATTTTAGAAAAAATAAGAAACTTGTCGTTTTACGTGAAAGTTCGATATTACACCACTCTCTCTCACTTCTATAGCATAAGAAAAGAAAGGAAAAAATAGGGATGGCAGAGGCCGCAAATAAAAAAAATGTCGAGGTTATAATTTGAATAAATTATTGACAACTAATAAAAGAGTCTTAAACGACAATTAATTTGGATACATATATATTTCCTAAACAACAATTAAATGAAAATGGAGGGAGTACATTATAGTTAAGGGTCTTGACAATTGGGGGACCAAAATTGAAGTTCTGTCAAACAAGGGACAAATTGGATGGGAGCCACTTATACCCTTGAGATAAATGGGACATTTCATTTTTAAAAGACACTTATACCCTTGAGATAAGTTGGCCATTGCACTTTTTTATTAGAATTGTTGTCATTTCCATCCAAATGCGTTCCTTTTTGACACAATTACAAGTTTGTTCCTAACTCTAAGTACTAAAATGGAATTAACACAAAAAAATCTAGTAAAGGTGCAATTAGGAAAAAAAGAAGAAAAAGGCGCAATTGCCAATTAGGTGGTCACATGTTCAGCCGTTCGATCCCTTTTAATCCAACGGCTAAGCATTGAATAAGAACAAGACCGTTGGGAATTGAAGCGCCTGTTCTTCAACTTCAATAAGACTCCTCTTTTCTCCGTTGTTCTTCAAAGTCATTCATAATCACTCACCCCAAGAGAGGGAAAGAGATCGATTTCTCAATCTCCATCTTTAGAGAGATAAAGTAGATAATAGAAGGAATTTTGGAGGATTTATTTTGAAGATTCTTTAATGGCATCTTTAAGAAAACGTAGTTCAAGTTCATCAGCAAAACAGAGGTATTTTAGTTGATTCCTCTGTAAATATATGTTATTTGTCTTTTAAATAATGGATTTATTAATTTTATTGTGTATTCTTGTGATTCCCCTTTCAAGAATCGTTTTTAGATGATATGGGGTTTTAATGATTTCTTTAGATTTTATGGGTCTTGGGGCATTTTTGATGGTTTGATTCTTGGTTAATTAAAGATATCGAATTCTGGGATTATTTATTATGGGTTATTTATTTTGAGATTATTTATTATGGGTTATTTATTTTGAGATTGATGATATATACTTTGGTTATTTTTAGGTTTAATTTTTTAAATTTGAAACGTGTTTTATTTTCTTGATTATCTCTAGGCTGATATTTTGAAAGCAAATTTCGTTTCTGAATTTAGTCATATATACATTCATTGTTGTTTTTCTGTCGATTTATTTGAAATTTTGAGGATAAATCTCTTAAATTTCTTTAGTTTTATTTTCTTTGAAATCAAGTTTCGTAATCAATTTTGCTGCAATATACGTTCTTTCAAGAATTGTTTTTAGATGATTTGGGGTTAATGATTTCTTTAGATTTTATGGATCTTGGGGCTTTTTTTCATGGTGTTATTTATTTGGAGATTGATGATAAATACTTTGGTTATTTTTAGGTTTAATTTCCGAAATTTGAACCGTGCCTTATTTTCTTAATTATCTGTAGTCCGATATTTTGATTTAGTCATATATACATTCTTTGTTGTTTTTCCGTCGATTTCTTTGAAATCTTGAGAATAAATTTCTTTAGTTTTCTTTTCTTTGATTCGTAATCAATTTTGCTGCAGTTGGGACTTGGGCTCTACCCAGTTCAGAAAAAACTAAGTAGACTGCATTGGGAGATATAAAACTAACCCCATTCATTACTAATTGATGCTTTGCGTATCGAAATGAACAGTGAACCAAGGTCTGGCTACTCTAGCATTTTTCGGCCTTGGGGTAAACTTGGTTCTATTCCTAACAAGGGTCCTGCAACAAAACAATGCCGAAGCAGCAAATAGTGTCAGCGAATGGACTGGAACGGTCTACATATTTTCTCTTGTTGGTGCTTTCCTAAGTGACTCCTACTGGGGAAGATATAAAACTTGTGCCATCTTTCAGGGCATCTTTGTCTTTGTAAGTCTCATTTTTTTTCCATTCTCCTCAAATGCAAATTTGTTGATTCACAAGCAGAAGCAGTTCCTGCAGGCCTAAAGCAGAAGAAGATGGCAGGAGAAGGAAGAAATCGGGACATTGGAAAGCTCGTTAACTGTTCGTGAAAAAGTTGAAGCAATGCTTGCCTCTTCCTCAGGTTCTTCTTCCATTTCCCTTGTTTTCTTTTTTTTTTTTTTTTAAAAAAATTGTTTGTTTGATGTTATTCATTGTTAAAATACAGCAATCGTATATAGGATTGAACGCATTTTGGTTTTGGAAAAAACTATGTTATTGGCATCTGTAGTTTTAAGACTTTTTGTGAGCATAACTTGTCATCTCATTATTAGTCTCTTCACTTCAAATTGAGTAAACTAATTTGTTCAGACAGTTATATGCGTTCGAAATTTATTGTGGGAGCGAATGTTATTTGCGTTTGAAATTTATTTTTGATTGCCAATGCAAAAGCAGCAGCAGCAGTAGTTGAAAACAATAAGGTCAGTCTCTCATCTCGATTCATCTTTTTTTCTTTTCTTTTCTTATTTTCTTTGTTAAATATCTGAGTGAAGATAATGAAATTGAGACCTATTTGGTTTAGAATGTTGAGTATTTAACTCTAATACCACTCGTTGTGAAATTCAAGTTACATAACACTCAGATGACTTGAATATAATTAACTACACTTCAATATGAATAATATATTACAAGCCAACTAGGAAATACAACTTACCAGCTTAGGAAGTATATTTGCTCACCAAATCACTCTCAACCCATACTAGCCTATTTATACTTATGCCTAGCCGTCTTGCATGTCGGCTAGAAGTTTCTTGGATGTTCTTCATGAAGGCTTCCTTGAGAAGCTGCAAAGAGAAGGCAAAATTATTGAAATACATACAACAATATGGAAATAAAGTCCAACAATTGCTATTCAAGGGATAATTTAAATCGGGTCTTTGGCAATTTCTTCTTCGGTTGAAGACATGTGAATTCCTTAATCTTTCTCATTTCCCTCTTCCTTGTCTTCCTCTTTTTCTTCAATATCCCCATTACTTCCATCATCACCATAATTTTTGTTCCCATCATCTTCCTATTCGCTCTCTTCCTCTTCTTCTACTTCCATAAGATTTGATTTCTTTGTTCTTTTGTATATGTGATAATGTCATCAATCTTCCTTTCCATACATTTTTTACTCCATAAAAACCACGTTATTCTCCAAATTACCACCCATTCTTGAGTTGAAGTCACCTTTGAATGATTGCAAGCTTTTTGACATATTATTCACATCCTTGAAAAACTTACTCAAAGTAAGTTACTGTAAAGGTAGCCTCACCTTTGGAATCAGTATTGATTATGAATCCATGTCAACTACTTCCTCGTTTTCTTCAATATCTCCATTATTTCCATCATCACCATAACTTTTGTTCACATCATCTTCTTCCTCTTCACTTTCTTCCTTTTCTTCTACCCTCTACAAGATTTGGTTTCTTTGTTCTTTTGTATATGTGATAATGTCATTACTCTTCCTTCCAAAATCTTCAATTTTTTACTCCATAAAAATCACATTATTCTCCAAACTACCACCCATTCTTGAGTTGAATTCACCTTTGAATGATTGCAAGCTTTTTGACATATTTTTCACATCCTTGGTGATTTGAAGAAATTACTCAAAGTAAGTTATTGTGGAGGGTAGCCTCACATTTGGAAACCAGTATTGATTCCGAAACCATGTCAACAACTTCCTCATCTTCCTCTTTTTCTTCAATATCTCCATCACCATAACTTTTGTTCTTTTTACTTTCTTCTTCTTCACTTTCATCCTATTTTTCTACTTCTACAAGATTTGGTTTCTTTGTTCTTTTGTATATGTGATAATGTCATTAATCTTCCTTTCAATATCTTCAATTTTTGACTTCATAAAAATCACAATATTCTCCAAACTACATACCACCCATTCTTGAATTGAAGTCACCTTTGAATGATTGCAAGCTTTTTGAGATATTTTTCACATCATTGATGACTTAAAGAAATTACTCAAAGTAAGTTATTGTGAAGGTAGCCTCACATTTGCAAGCCAGTATTGATTCCGGATCCATGTCAACAACTTCCTCGTCTTCCTCTTTTTCTTCAATATCTCCATTACTTCCATCATCACCATAACTTTTGTTCACATCAACTTCCTCTTCACTTTCTTCATTTTCTTCTACTTTCCACAAGATTTGGTTTCTTTGTTCTTTTGTATATGTGATAATGTCAATAAACTTTCTTTCTATATCTTCAATTTTTTACTCCATAAAAACCACCTTATTCTCCAAACTACCACCCATTCTTGTGTTGAATTCACCTTTGAATGATTGCAAGCTTTTTGACATATTTTTCACATCCTTGATGACTTGAAGAAATTACTCAAAGTAAGTTATTGTGAAGGGTAGCCTCATATTTGGAAACGAGTATTGATTCTGAAACCGTGTCAACAATTTCCTCGTCTTCCTCTTTTTCTTCAATATCTCCATTACTTCCATCATCACCATAACTTTTGTTCACATCATCTTCCTCTTCACTTTCTTCCTTTTCTTCCTTTTCTTCTACTTTCCACAAGATTTGGTTTCTTTGTTCTTTTGTATATGTGATAATGTCAATAAACTTCTTTTCTATATCTTGAATTTTTTACTCCATAAAAATCACCTAGTTCTCCAAACTACCACCCGTTCTTGAGTTGAATTCACCTTTGAATGATTTCAAGCTTTTTGACATATTTTTCACATCCTTGATGACTTGAAGAAATTACTCAAAGTAAGTTATTGTGAAGGGTAGCCTCACATTTGGAAACCAGTATTGATTCCGAAACCATGTCAACAACTTCCTTGTCTTCCTCTTTTTCTTCAATATCTCCATCACCATAACTTTTGTTCTCTTCACTTTCATCCTCTTCTTCTACTTTTACACGATTTGGTTTCTTTGTTCTTTTGTATATGTGAAAATGTCATTAATTTTCCATTCTATATCTTCAATTTTTTACTCCATAAAAATCACCTTGTTCTCCAAACTACTTACCAAACCAGTGTTGATTCCGGATCCATGTCAACAACTTCCTCGTCTTCCTCCTTTTCTTCAATATATCTCCATTACTTCCATCATCACCATAACTTTTGTTCTTATCATCTTCCTCTTCACTCTCTTCCTCTTCTTCTACTTTCACAAGATTTGATTTCTTTGTTCTTTTGTATATGTGATAATGTCATCAATCTTCTTTTCCATATCTTCAATTTCTTACTCCATAAAAATCACCTTATTCTTCAAACTATCACCAATTCTTAAGTTGAAGTCACCTTTGAATGATTGCAAACTTTTTGACATATTTTTCACATCCTTAAGGACTTGAGGAAATTACTCAAAGTAAAACCAGTATTGATTTCGGATTAATGTCAACAATTTCCACGTCTTCCTCGTTTACTTCAATATCTCAATTACTTCCATCATCACCATAACTTTTGTTCACATCATCTTCCTCTTCACTTTTTTCCTTTTCTTCTACCTTCCACAATATTTGGTTTCTTTTTTCTTTTGTATATTTGATAATGTCATTAATCTTCCTTTGTATATCTTCAATTTTTGACTCCATAAAAACCACATTATTCTCCAAACTACCACCCATTTTTGAGTTGAATCCACCTTTGAATGATTACAAGCTTTTTGACATATTTTTCACATCCTTGATTCCGGATTCATGTCAACAACTTCCTCGTCTTCCTCATTTTCTTCACATCATCATCTTCTTCACTTTCTTCATTTTCTTCTACCTTCCACAAGATTTGCTTTCTTTGTTACCTTCCACAAGATTTGGTTTATTTGTTCTTTTGTATATGTGATAATGTCATTAATCTTTCTTTCTATATCTTCAATTTTTTACTCCATAAAAACCACATTATCACCACCCATTCTTGAGTTGAATTCACCTTTGAATGATTCCAAGCTTTTTGACATATTTTTCACATCCTTGGTGGCTTGAAGTAATTACACAAAGTAAGTTATTGTGAAGGGTAGCCATGTCAACAACGCTCTTCTTCCTCGTTTTCTTAAATATATCCATTACTTCCATCATCACCATAACTTTTGTTCTCATCATCTTCCTCTCTTTACTTTCTTCATTTTCTTCTACCTTGTGATTTGGTTTCTTTGTTATTTTGTATATGTGATAATGTCATTAATTTTCCATTATATATCTTCAATTTTTTACTCCATAAAAACCACATTATTCTCCAAATTACCTTCCATGCTTGAGTCGAATTGTCAAATCTTGGCTCCAATGCAAATTACTAACTGTCCCTGACTATTAGCCCAGCTAGGTAGGCCCAGAGACAGTACATGGTCCAGATATTTGTCTCATCTAGACGAACAGGGCCTAGAGATTGTTTAAGAATTCATCATGTTATGTCATCGCCCACCTTAGTGAACTTCACAACGAACGTTAGTAGCCCTAATTATTTGCCCACTTAGGGAGGGCCAGAAACATAACATGTCACGCAAACGCCCGAGTTTAGCCAAAAAATACATACATATAATTTGGGATGGATCTTGGTATAAAGTCATTTTTAGACAAGAGCTCTAGATTGACAAATGACCCAATAGTATTTATAGAAACTTAACAACAACAATCAAATATCCACCTTTCATACGCAATTAGACACGACGATGAACCACACAACAATGCATACAAAATTCAATGCCTAATCTAATTTGATGCAATAAACGATGTAAGGGAATCATTCATCACAATTCATACTTAACAAAAGTACTAATTCATGCTTTTAGGACAGAAAATCAAGAGCGTAAGAACCTTACCTCAAAAGCTTAACCAAATTCTTCAAGGACAGCACAATTCCTGCTTTTTTCAGATTTTCTGTCCTAACTTCCGAAATTACTCTAAACTCCACCGTTCAGATTAAAGTCCTACGAGTCTTCTAACTTTTGCCACAAATTTCAGGATGACCGGAGTCCGTTTGACCCCTCTTCTTTAACACTATAAGATTTATGCATTGTTTTCCAGATTTTTCCCTTCTTATTTTCTCTCCTTTATCTTTTGTAACTGATTTCCTATCTCCCTCCAGCAATAACTCCCACTAAAACCCATTTAAATTCCTTACAAAATAACCCCTCAAATTTCTAACATCAACACTTATTAAGTTCATCTACTTCCAAATATAACAATGCCCGAAACTTATTCACATCAATCCAGTAACAAGTGTGGATACACTTATAAGTTCATCTACTTCCAAATATAACAATGCCCGAAACTTATTCACATCGATCCAGTAACAAGTGTTGATACTTTTGTTCAAACTCCCAAATAGCTTATGTTTCGGTATGATGCGATCATTGCACATTTACATACTGCATTGTCCTCCGTCTCAAGACTTGATCATTACAGTGCACAATTCTTATCGGCACTTCTTGATATCATAAGTCTTCTTGAAGCTCCAACGATTCGGCTTCCAAAACGTGACTCGGTCCGGAACATACCTCCTCATCACAACTCATGAAAAACGTTATGTAACCGCGATAGCGTTGGTGGTAGTGTTAACCAGAATGCTAGCTCATCAACTTTTTCCCCACATACCTCGGACTCAGCTTCTCACTCTTACAAAAGCTCATGACCCTTTCGTTGTCGATAACCTCAAATACACACTTTGTCCCCAATATGAAGTTCCAAAGGTCTTCGCTTGTTGTTGGCTCAACTCTTTTGATAGTCTTGAGCTTCCTTTATCCTTTTTCGGATCAACGGTACATTTTTCATCGTTACCTGCACCAATTCCGGCCCGATTACTGTCTTCTCTGTTAGGAAATAAACAGCAACACAGGTAGAGAAAAAACGAGATGGAAAGCAATAAAGAAAGACACAATTAATTGTTTACCCAATTCGTCAAAGAATTGACTACGTCTGGGGGCGCTACCAAGCCAGGATATTCACTATGTTATGAGATGCAATATTTAAGTTATATAGATATGATGTTTATAGGGAAAAGACGAAGCCATAATTGCGGCCTATTAACATAACCCATAGCCAACTCACCAACGAGTTGGATCATCGAGAACATGGGTCGTTTGCTCACTACCTTACTTAGAAGATAACCTAACATTTCCCCCAATATCGTCTCAAGAAACTGGTGACCTACATCCTCTCCCATATAAACACTTCATACAATGCAATACTGATACTTGCCTAGTAACTGTTGTTGTAAGAGAATTCAATTAAGGTTAGGTGATCCATCCAACTACCTTTGAAATCCAAAACGCATGCTCTTAATATGTCCTCCAAAGTCTAAATTGTCCTTTCTAACTGTCCGTCGGTTTGAGGATGATAGGTAGTGTGACAATTTTGTTCCCATAGCTTATTTAAAACTTTTCCAAAAGCGTGATACAAACCTTGAATCCCAGTCTGATACAATACTTACCGGTACCCCGTGAAGACGAACAATCTCTCGTTCATGTACATTTGAATCAACACATCCATTGGCACTATTATCTTCATAGGTAGAAAGTGTGTTGATTTCGTTAGTCGGTCCATGATAACCCAAATCATATCTTTTTCGGTTTTGTTCTTAGGCAAACCGACTACGAAGTCAGTCGTGATGTGCGCCCATTTCCAAACGGGAATCTCTAAAGGCTTAAGTAAACCGTTAGGTCTTTGATGTTCCACTTTTACTTGTTATCTCCCGTTTCTTGTCTTACACCAAAAATTACCCTTCAAATCCTCAATACATCTTCGATGCCCCCGGATGTACCGACAACTTAGAATTATGTGCCTCTTATAGAATTTCCAATCTCAACCCTGAATCCGCTGGTACACACAACCGACCCCGAAAACGAAGACTACCATCTTTGTGAACATCAAAGTCTGGTTATGCCCCCGATTATACCAAAACCCGCACTTTCCAAATCAGAGTTCATTTGTTGAGCTTCCTTGATTCGAACCAAATGCGTCGATTGAGCCACCAAGGCTGCCAAAATGTTTCTGGGGTCGGACTCAATCTCCAACTTCTAAAACTCTACAATCAACTCATGTTGATCAGTAATCGATGCCGCAAACTGCCCCGAACTCTTCTCACTCAAAGCATCAGCCACCCGATTAACCTTTCTCGGGTGGAAGCTAATCCTTGAACAACTCTAACCAACCATCTTTGTCTCATGTTAAGTTCCTTTTGGGTGAAAAGGTACTTCAAGCTTTGGTGGTCAGTAAACACATCACACAGTTCCTCGTACAAGTAGTGCCTCCAAATTTTTAAGGCAAACACGATCGCTGCCAACTCCAAGCCGTATGTAGAATACGGTTTCAACTGCCTTGAAGTATATGCTATCACATTTCCTCTGGTGCCAAAACTGGCAATGTAGTCAACTTTTCCATGAGTTTCTAAAAAACATTCTTCACAATTTGAACCCCACTCAAACTTCACCATTTTCTGTGTCAAACGAGTCAAAGACGCCGCGATTCTCGAGAAATCCTCAACAAGCTTTCAATAATACCCGACTAACCCCAAAATACTTCGAACCTCTGCCACTATTGTCGGTCTAGGTCAATCTACGATTGCCTCAATCTTAGCCGGATCTATCGATACCCCTTAAGTTGATGATACCACGTGACCCAAAAACGTCACATTTCTCAACCAAAACTCACACTTGTTGAATTTGGCGTATAATTTCTCATTCCTCAAAATCTGCAACGCCAACCTCAATTATTCCTCATGTGCTGATATGGAGAATAGATCAAGATGTCATCGATGAAGACCACTACAATCTTGTCCAAACAATCCTCATAGCGTATATAACTGACAAGCTCCACTCACTCTTCTTCCTTTCGGACCCCTGAAACTCCAAGACTTTCTTGTCCCCGATAACAAACTAAATCTTTTTCTCCTTATAGTCTACTGAGGTGTCGTTAGAAGACAACCAATCCATCCACAAGATAACGTCGTAGTTGACCATGTTCAACTTTATCAAGTCAACATCTAACTCCCTCAAATATATATATATATATATATATATATATATATTTATCTACCTGACACCCCTTTATGAACCAAATTAGACTCTAAGACCATAGCTCAATATGTACTAAAATGACATGCAAGTGAAGTCTTAAGGACCTTATCAAATCTATGTGACACAAACGAATGGGTAGCTCCACAGTCAAATAGCGCATAAGCGGGCACTAAATTAATTAGGGATGTATCTGTCACCACATCGGATGTGTTCTTCGCCTCCTGTTGTGTAAGAATGAAGACTCTAACATTAGACCTCGACCTGGTATCCCCAACTCATGGTGTTGATGTAGTAGTCTGAACATAACTTTGAATCGGTGATGTACACTAACTGACTCGGGTACCTTCTCCACATTGCTACATATGTCAGGGTCTGATAAGTACTTGGTGCCATGTGGATCCCTCAATCTTGACCAAGTTGGCCCCCGTTGACCTGAAAGTATTGGTTGGTCCCTAAGCGAGAATGAACCTCTTCCGAGCAGACATAAGTGTCATAGTTACAGAACGGGAACCATGTCAAAGTATCATGGTAGAGCGTGATATCTTCCCCATTCTCTCATCATCGAATTTCAAAAACTCAGCATCGATATCAAAACTCCTCTGGTAAGCGTCCATATATGTGGTGGGACGGTTACTAAACAACCTCTCATAAATCTCTGCGTTCTCATAAATCTCTACGTTCTCATACCCGAGACTTGGATGATAGTTGTTGCATGCTTGCCCAGAGCATTGAACTTGCATGCACACTCATCCACCGACATCCCCTCTATCTTTCTTAACTCGAAGAACTGATTCTCGCGTTCCATACGGCATGTTTATAGGAAGTACTGATCCAGAAACGCCCATTTAAAATGTCCACATGTTATCGATATGATGTCCCCATTATTGATAGATAGGGCGACACACTTCCACCATTCTGATGCCTCAGTTGTCAAAGAAGTTACGACCACGTCGATCTTAGCATCTTCCGGTACCCTCATGATATCGATGTTCTGCTTCATCTTCTCGACCCAAACTTCTGCCTGATCCGGCCCTAAAGTCCCGTTCAAATGAGACCATTCTCATTTTCTTCATCCATTCATAATATGTACCCCGGATCTACCTCAGACCTCAGTGACTAGGAGGCTCGACTTTCTGATTGATTTGTACTCGTTGATTCTGTAAGACCTGAGCCAACATGGCTAAAGTAGTTGTCAACTCTGTCGAAACCCCTGTGTTTACCTGTAGGGGTGGTGGTGGCACCACATTCTCAGCCACATGTCCTAAATGTTGGTACTTGTTGTCGGTTCGAAAACTCGTGCTCCATATTTTGTCTACAACCACCTCTAATACCTTGGCGGGCGAAAGCGGTGATTAGAATGTCATAGTTGTCGATGTCGTCTTGTTGGCGGTCCATTTTACCCAAGCAACAGCCCAACAGATATAATACTCATATAGTTTTAAAATAACAAGTAAGCACAATATAGCATATCAATAATAAATATCAACAATATATAAAGCGAATAAATAAACATGTATTTCCTATTCCGGAACCTCTACCCACGAATCATACCTTGACTTATCTATCCAAGTCCATAATTTGTTCCTATGTTCATTTCATACTTTGTTTCTATCCAAAGATTTAAACCTAAGGTTCAACCTGCTATGATACCACTTATGTCACAACCCTTAACGTAATGATAACCTAGTAACACCTCATCTACCAATGAGATACCGAACCCAAACTGAAAAAAGAAAATCACGTTCATACTATAACAATCTAAAATGAACTTAAATCATTCTTAGTTACATACCAAGGAAAGTAAATATCCAACAAGTGTTCAACCTAAACATGTTATTACATAAGTTCATTATATATAGTCATTCATCATACTCCCCGTCCCAAGTCTCATCAATAGCAGCATCCACATAATAATTTCATTAAAACACTTGAAAGTACTTTGTAATAACTTAAACTGACGTAACTTGGAACACGGAATAGAAAACATTTCAAAAAAGGTCCAGGCAGGCTTTAGATGATGGGTCCAGACGATGCATCGTCGTCTATAGGTCGTCCGGACCCATCCTCTAAAGTAGCCAGGACAAGGTGGAGGGGATCCCGATCGACCAGAAGTCGTCCGAGGTCCAGGCAGTAGACTCGACAAAACAGGGCCCAAAGATATTTATACCCTAGCCTCCGTGCCGAAACAAACACATGTTAAAAGGGCTTTCTCCTGTGGTTCGGTATGACCAGAACGCCTTGGGGAGCTCTTCGAACCATGACCTCGCTTTCTCCTGTAGCATTTTTTGCAGGTCTTGAAAGATTGTTTTGTTTGTTACTTCTGTTAAACCATTGCATTATGGGTATGCAACAGAGGCAAATATGTGCTTTTATCCTAAGTTCCAAACAAAAGTCATGGAATTATTTAGAGTTGAATATCCTTCCGTTGTCAGTTACTAAAATCATAGGAATCAGATGGCCTCGTGGAAAAGGTTGTCAAGACGCAGGGCTTCGGTCCTGGGTCGATTCCTGTATCCCCATCCCCCCTTCCCCCCCAATAAATAAATAAAAAATCATTGGTATCCCGAACCAGCATATCACGTCGTTCATAAAGAATTCTTTGACTTTTCGGGGCAGTTAAGTTGTTTAACGATTTGACTTCAGCTCACTTGATGAAATAGTCGATTGCTATGAAGTGATCTCTTCCTCCCGCAACCTTTGGGAAAAAGAGCATAGGATGTCCATTCCCCAACTTGCAAAAGAAATAGGCTCTCCGAATATGTGATATTTTGCTCGGGTGTGTATCTATGGAATTGACATTTTTTTTGCACCTTCGCACCAATTCTAGCGCATCATCTCTCATTGTCAGCCAAAAGTTCCCATATTGCACAATTTTCTTTATCAATGTGTTGATGCACTGTGTGGGCTCTGCATATTCCTTTATGTAGCACGTAATCGCTATCTTCGGGTGCTACACATTTAAGTAGCGGCCATTGCCCATTCGTCATATACAATTGATCCTCCAAGATTACATATTTGGCTGCCTTAGTTTGAATGTGGCAATCCTCGAAGATTACATATTTGGCTGCCTTAGTTTGAGTGTGGCAAGCTTTTTTCATAATCTCGGGTAACGTTTCGAGGAGAATATATTTTTTAATTGGAGTCATTAAGTTGGTAGTTTCCTCAATGCACATGACATCCTGTTCGATGCTCTTTCTTTCCAGGGGTTCTATCCAGACTCGTATTGTTTTTGCCCTTGATTTTTTCGAACTGGAAGAACTCAAACCGCGGTAGCATATGTCGTACTAGGCCTTGATACAATTTCACATTAGCTTCTCGGGCCTCGAAATTGCCGGTTACTTGTCCAAGGACTACTTGTGAGTACATACGAGGAGTTGTTTTATCTAATGTTTTTCGGCAATCTTCAACCCCGCAATCAAGGCCTCATATTCTGCTTCATTGTTTGTATAGTTGCATTTATATTTTAGGGCATATGAGAAATTTTCACCATCTGAGTTCTCTAGTAAGATCCCGTACCTTTTATTTGCTCCTGCTGAAGCATCAACCGCAAGTGTCCAACATGTTGTCTAGTTAGGCTTTTGTGTTGTTTCAAGCATTGACGGGACTTCGGGACGAGCATTTCACCATAAAATCAGCCAATACATATGCAACCCTAGGAAGAGGTTCTCTTATGCTGTCTGGATGCTTAGCCGGGGCTAGGCCTGCAAACGGAGCGGATTTTTATCCGTATCCGATTCGAATCCGTATTTTTTTTAAGGATATGGTAAGCATTTCATATCCATATACCCGTATTCGAATCCGAATCAGTATAAGAGTAATAAAATGGATACGAATATGAAATATAAAACAATATATATATTCTCGCAAAATATATATAAATTCTCGTAAAATATATTGTTTTAGAGAATATTATATATATATATATATATATATATATATATATATATATATATATATATATATATATATATATATATATATATAACAATATATTTTATGAAATTTATAGTATTTATGATTTTTTTTGTACTATAAGTTTTTTATAGGTGAAGGACTCGGAAGGAGGGACTACTGTGCAAATTAATAAACTTCTACCTAGAAAATTCTAGGTTCTTCAGTGGACCCGATTATGCGAATTTGTCCTAAGAAGTTCTAGGTCATCTCGATCTTCTTCATATATATAATTTTTTTTGTAATAAATCCTAAAAATATCTCCCCGATCGGCGCCCTCCTCTCACTCTCCTTCTTCGTCAGTCGTTTCAGCTGGTCCCGTAGCCTCCTCCTCCGCTGCAGCGCGACTCTCCGAGTGAAGTTGACTTTCTTTCTCCCTCTCTCTCTTTCTATTTTAGTTCTTCTTCATTTTCTCCTTTTATTCTAATTTAATTTTTTCTTTTCTCTTCTTCACAGCTTCCTCATTTTTCTTCTCGGATCCGACGTTACTGCTCCTCGATGATGAGTTTCGATTCTTTTCAGTGGTTGTTCATCTTCTCCGCTTAAAAGGTAAGTTTTTTTTCTCTTTCTTCCGTCTTCTTCTCTCTCTCTCCCCAGGTATGTTTTTGTTCAGTTGCTTGTCGCTTTTTGTTTACTTGATCTTTTTCCATTTACTTGATCTTTAAAAGATTACGAGTTGTAAAGTTTTTAAATAATAATTCTTTTTAATGAGTTTCTATTATATCTATTTTGGATTTTTTTATCTATTTTAATTTCTGATTTGTTACTAATATAATATAATACAATATAATTTCTTTTCTTTCTTCAAAGGAATGGAAGGACAGGTGTAATTATGTATTGTATTATATTATATTTCGTAGAATTATTTGTGGATTATAGTATAATTAGACTTTTTGAAACGGGTTTTACCATATCCGTATTCGGATCCAAATCAGCGGATCTGGTAATACATATTTTGGATCCGCTAGGATATGGATACGGATATGGTAGGAAAAATAAAAAATGGATATGGATACGGAATAGACAATTTCGTATCCGTATCCGACCGTTTGCAGGCCTAGCCGGGGCCTCTTTCTGGTTTTCGGTCTACCCAACCGATTGGGTGGGTAAGTGATCATTTTTAACTATCTTCTTGAGCTCATTCATTTTTACCATTCAATAAAATTTCTATGTTGGAAAGTTAATATTTTGAATTAGCTTAATTTTCTTCAGAATATTTTGGTACTTATTTTCCATAGTCCTAAAATGTAGACAAAGCCAATGACTTAGAATCTATTTGAGCAAATAGCTATTTCTGCTATAAAAGTAGTTTAATGTGCTATTTTTACTACAAATAATTTTTTGGTGCTCTTTCTGCCACAAAAGTAGTTTTGTCTGCTATTTCTGACACATAGTTTTTTGGTGGCTTTTCTGCCACAAAAAAAAAAATTTGTATTGTAAGTGCCATAACTTATCCATTTCAGAATTGACCCGACCCGACCCGACCATTAACCCGACATTTCAATGGTCGGGTCGGGTTGGGTTGGACGGAATTGGTTAGAATTAGATGGTTTGAAAATTTCACCCATTAATTAGAATGCAGTGGAGAAGAAACTGTTGGGTTAATGTCCGAGTTTGAATTGGATAGGTCGCATTATGACACTTGTAGCACGCACAATTTCTTTTGTGGCAGAAAAACATTAAAAAACTCTATGTGGAAGAAATAGCACATACAACTACTTTTATGTCAGAAATAGTTATTTTTTTCAATCTATTTTGAAGGTTTCTGTTATTGTTCTCAACTTCTCATATCCTGTTGGCAAAGCCTTGTGTGTTTTCTGCACTTATTTTTTCCTAATATAGAAGAAAATAGATCCCCCAAGAAACAATGTGGACACAATCATGTGTATATTTGTAGTCGAAAACTGCATGTCGAAAACTGCATTTATGCCTTAGTAATGTGTTGACTTGTTTTTAAATAACTATTTCAGTCGTCGAATGCCGAGAATGGTTCAACACATAACTGTCTCTTTGTCCCTGCCACAACTTCAAAGTTCAAATTATAATTAAAATTTTAAGAGAGAATCACTATTTATACCCATTATCTAACTTTGAAAAGCAAGTTATACCCTTTATTTTTTTTGTGTGCCATATATAACCAGTACAATTTTCGAGGTGCCATTTACACCCTAACTGGGGGGAGTCCGGTGAGGGAGAGCGGCGTAGCAAATGTGTGGCAAGCATGTACGAATTTCCAGGGGTGATTTCGTCAACCCAAGGAATGAGAATGGGTTGTATCCAACCCAGATTCATATCCGATTCAAGATTCGATCCGAAAACTCAACCACATCATCTTCTTCATCACAATATCTCCTCTCACTCAAAATCAAGCAAAATATGGTAGTTGATGAATAAAATAGAATGCAAATCATTGAAGCAGCATATTCAAAATTGAAATTGAATTCAAAAATCGACTCAGCGGACCTACTAAACTCATGGCCTTACAGTCTTCTTCCTCGACAAGCTGTTAAGTTTCTGGTGGTCGGCCAACTGGTGCTGGGACCTTCCGATTTGCTGGCCATCACGCCTGTGGAGAAGCCCAGAGTCCGCCACTGCACTTTTTTATATTTTGGCAATTGAAATGAAGATTCCGTCTACATGAACAGCCCAGCAATTTGCAATTTTTTGATGACGCAAAGACCTCTTTGAACATCTCAGATGGATTTCTTGAGGAAAGAGTTGGGGTAGTAGTAGTTTGAATTAACAACTCAAAATTTTATGGTCCAAACTTTCCTTTGCAATTTAAATTCAGCTCAATCGACCATTTTTCAATATTTTGAGAAACTACAACACTTGAAAGAGTGTTCAACTTCCAACATTTATAGCAAAATTTATGAAAAAAAGACAAATTTTGATAGCAAAATCGGCTATATTTCATTTAAAAACTAAAACCCAGTTCCTTGAATGACTTAGATAATTTTAAACTATTGGGCCTAATCGGAGAAGGTGGAGGGGAAGAAAGATGATTTTTTTTTTTTAAAATTAGTTGGGAAGAAATATATTTGGACGATTTTGTCCTCTGCAAAATCAACCATGTGAGCTGCACATGATCTCCGCCGCCCTCCCTCACCGGACTCCGCCCAATTTGGGTATAAATGGCACCTCGAAAATTATATTGGCTATATATGGCACGCAAAAAAGATAAAGGGTATAACTTGCTTTTCAAAGTTAAATAATGGTATAAATAATGATTCTCTCAAATTTTAATGCTAAATAACTAAACTTTTAGGTACAAAATTTTACCATATAATATATTGGAGACATGCACTAATCCATAGACATGAAGTCGTGGTGCTTTTTTTCCCCTTAATTTTTTACAACATACGTTTAGAAGATGGAGGTGTACAAAATCAAATTTAAAGTGTTTAACTAATCAAGTTATTACCTGATTGTTATAAATTCGCTTGCATGTGTCATGCAAATTATATAATTTTTTTTTTAAAAATAAAGAAAAAATATGTCATGCAAATTACTCAATCCATCCCAAATTATCTGTCCGCTCTGTGTTTTGCATGAGGATTAAGATTTCATCAAATTCTATAGTATGATATGTTAAATGTCAAGCATGACCATATTTAATTTTACTATCAATTTATTTGTACCTTATCTTCTCTCTATTCTTCTCCTTCCAACATTCAATGTAAGGGGTAGGATGGGAAAACAATCATTAATCAATCATTTATTTTGAAAGTGGACAATTAAGTTGGAACAAATTAAAAAAAATGTGGACCTCCAAGTGTGAGTTCTCTCTATACAACAAAGACAACAACATGGTGGCTGCTAATAAATGTATAAAGTGGCTGCTCAAAGATGAATTGGAGACTGATATAACATTTGATAATAAATATACAAAATGGTGGCTCACCGAATACCACTAAAACATTAGTTTTGTATACTGTTATGTTTACCAAAAACAAAAAATTAACAGAGAAGCAGGCTCAAGAATTATAATAATATTCGCCACTATTTCATGTTTCCAATTTGCTCGGTCAAATTAGTTATAATAATATATAACTAATTTGGAAAAAGTCTATAGCTTAGATCTGTCTAAATATCATTGGCCACGGACCGATCTGCAGACTTATGACAGTTTGACAATGCTACTACTTAGCAAGTACTTGTTTTTTTATCGTCATATTTGGATGATTGAATCTAATGACCTTTTTTCGGAAAGTCTGGCATGGGGTGGCCCTTTTGGGTACGACCTACATTCCTCTCACATAAATTTAGACAGGACCCACTTGCAGGGTAGGTCCACGCACTTCCATGCCTCATGCAGTGCACTACATTTGGTCCCATCCCATAGGGAATTTTCCCCCTTTTTTCTATAAAGTTAGTTATCTCTAAAGGAAAATGATTTTTGCCTAAGCTCAATTGACTAAAAATTGGCTAAATTGGGTCAAAATTAGTCAACGGGTCAAAAATGCTCTTGGAGTACTTTTTTAAAAAAAATCAAAAAAAAAAAGAGCCCCAAAAGTATTAAAAAGCCCAAAAGTCTTCACTACTTTTGAGGCAGTCGGGGGCAATAAATTTGAACTACGGCTACGGTGTGGAACATTAAATGTTCTGCACTGTGCATAACAAATGGTGGCTGTCGGATAAAAAATCTAACAAATGAGATTATTTGGGTGAGATAATTAAAAAAATTAACTCCCACAATCTTAAATGATCTCAGTCGTCAGATTCACCATTTTTTTCGCATAGTGAAGAACATATCGTGTTGCAAAAATTGAAGAAAGAAACACATTCAACAGAAGTGATTGTGGTCATTGATGAAGAACTCGTCAACGGTCCGGATTATTCTCTAGGGTTAATCCGGATCGCTGACGTGGCCCCACATATTATACATATTTATGTACCCTAAGTCCCTATAAAAATATTATTTGCAACCATAAGTACATAAATTATATTGCTTTTAGGTCCCCACAAGTTTCTAATTAAATCTTTTAAATTCACAATTTGACCCAAAATTCATGAGATTAACTTTTGATCTTGGAAGTTTACTAATTAGTGATTGACGTATATAGAAGTATAACGAACTTTGCATGTGTACGGTTAGAGTTTCATAGTACTAATAAAAAATAGATTACTTACAAAGTTTTCATATTACTAATTAGTCTACAAACAATCTTATAACCTTTAAATTGATTTACATTGTTAACTTGTTAAGAATAATGTTATAATGTTAAGACATACCTAAGAGTAATGTTGTACCGTGAGTGTATAAGTTGTCTCAATCACTATAAAATATTTTTCCAAATAACGAACTATTCCTAAATATAAAACTTTCATTACATGTTGCGTAAATCATGTAAGCAAAAATTAAATACTATTTATAAAATACTTTATTTTTAATTAAATATTGATATAATATTATTTTATGAACTTCTAAACACAAAATGTAAAAAAGAAGGATCGAAACCCTTGACCAATTGATAATTGTGGATCCAAGCAACTTGAGAATAGCTATCTACTCGAACAACTCGTTGTGTCAATAATAGACATGTTTAATTATTTAATCCCACTGCACTCTGCATTTACTCCTTCCATTTCTGACCATCCATGCCCGGCCATCATAATACATTATTGTAAAGTTGTAATATTCTGGGTTATAATTCGATTCATTTGGCAATTGAATTTCAATAAAAAAAAAAAAAAAATTGTTTGTTTTATGGTGTATCCTCCTCACCCTTCCGCCCAATACCCTTCGCCGCCTTCTATGGTGTATGCTACTCTTCCATATTCTCATAGACATTGCAGCTTCATCTTTGAAGAAATCACCATCTTCTCCGGCGCCACCTCCAAATGGGTTTTAATTTCAATCCAAATTTTATAAAAAAAATCATACTATATAATAATTTGAAATTATTGAAATCCACCACACCAAACAAGAACGGTCTCTTATGAATTCTTTGTCTCCAATTTCTCAAATATATAGTGTTCAAACTTCCATTCAAACATAAAGCAACAAATTTGTGGTGGTGGTGGGGTGGGTGTAGGGTGTAGAGTGTAGGCTAGAGGGATAGGGGTATATTAGACATTTAGACATTTAAAAATATAAAAAATATATAAATATTCATATATAGGCAGCGGGGTATATTAGATATTTTATCTTCCCAATTTGGATTTTTAGCCAATCAATCGGCTAAGTCTTAGCCGCCTAGCACTACTCATCTCTAAATTGAGAGGTAGTTATTATTCGCACTTTGGCTACTGAATTTTGGAAATTATTTGTTTCTACTTTAATTTTGGTGGCTTGGATCCAGAAACTTGAATCAGGGTTATATACTCTTGTTGTGCTTGTTGCTTTCTTTGAAAAGCACGATGTCGTTTTGTCTTTGACAGAAATTTGAGAGCTAAATTCATAACCTTTTGCATGCTAAAGGTTTAAGTCATTTGCTTGTGCGACCAACTGCTATGTCGCGGGCTGTTCCGAGTGATAAAATGGCGGAATTTTCTTTCGGATTCTTCCATAGTTCTCAATATTGATGGGGCTTCAAGAGGTAATCCGGGATCTTCTGGGATTGATGAAATTTTACGTTTTGGTAATGGTCATTTAATTGCTGCAGTCTCATATTTTCTAGGGGATAATCATACAAAATCTAAGGGTAAAAAAAGATGTCCAGATTTGAGCTGAACATAACCCCCAGCTGCCTAAAGCCCCGCGGATAATTTGAATTAAGAATGTCTACCAAACTTGCCTTATGCTATGCTAAAAACAGACCAAACTTGTGCTAGTACTACTATAACGTGTTGTCTACAGATTAACAATGTCTATCTAGAGAAACTCGAACCAGACCACCTAGATTATGCATCCATTGATGACAACAGAGATATAGTAGCTCGATTTATGAAAGGGTTCAAGGAGACTAAGAGGAGTTGTGGTTTAAGTTGTTATTGATACTCTCATGCATACACGCCATAATTCTAATGAATGTCGCGAACCTTCAAAAGTGCGTGTGTGTGTGGTTGGAGGGGGTCTCAATACCTGATAAGAAAAGGCACAAAAGAAAGGTGAGGTTAAATTAATAACAAAATAACGGCAACAGTCATCGTCTCAATGTAAATAAGAGAAGTCCCATGTGCCGCGGTTACATGACTTACCATGCAGGAGTCTATTCTTGACTACTCGATCCTCTAAAGAATTAGACCTCGCCTCTCTTTTACTCTTTTTCTTATTAGGTGTTAAGAATGTAGAACCCTTTCTTACCTTGAAGGTTCATGAAATGGGTTAGAATTATGGTAAAGGTTGTATATACATGAGGTCATAAATAGCAGCTTAAACCACACAAAAAACAGAAGCAAGTAACTTCACAGCATACATGACAACAGACACTTAACCAGTAAAGGATAACAACATGTGGTAAAGTTAGTTCGACCTAACCAAATCCTTATATTTTTCAGTTTACCAAATGTGAAGACATAAAAAACTGAAGAAGAATCAAATCCAATTATGTATTTAAGCAACGAATCAGCACATATCCGACATATTTAATTTCAATTCCCGTAATCCTAACTCCTTACATGTTACTTCTTGTCTGAATGACTTTCTAAACTCCACTACATCTTCTGTAGTAAAACTTTCCCATGACATAAACAGATTGCAGTTATTACAATCTACCTCTAAGAAGGCTCGAAACAAATATTAACAAAAAAGAAGATAAAAGGAATGGCAAAAGGTTACATACTTTCAGAATAACCTATTACACTGATGGTACATCTCACATTTCCACAGAAGAAGCCCCACTACTAATAACCTAGTCACCACAAATGTCATTGCAATTTGAAAGAATCAAGCGCATGCCAAGTGAAGTCAGTAACTTCCTTTTTTAGTACTATTGATCCCTCCATCTTGGACTAGGGATGGTGAAAAACCCAGATGGAGATTGCGGAAAACCATAACCAGGAGAAGGAGGCAGTTGAGGCCCAGGACCTAGTATCCCTGATTGAGGCATGGGAGAGAATGAGAAATTAGGAGTAAGTGGTGGAGGATGCTGATACCCAGGAGAAAGAAATGGGTAAGGAGACCGGGGGGAAAGAAAATTTAGGAAACCAGTAGGTGAAGGTAAAAGGTACTGTGAAGTAGGGGAGGGCAAAAGAGGTGGAGGACCATTCATACGAGGCGATGGAAGTGGAGGACCATTCATGCGAGGCGATGGAAGAGGAGGAGGACCATTCATGCGAGGCATAGGAAGCAGAGGAGGACCATTCATGCGAGGTGAAGGGAGTGCATTAAATCTTGGAGACGGGAGAGGATTAGGGAGCACACCAGGCACAGGTTGATGGGCTTGATTTTGACCCATAGCATGATGTTGTGAGTAGGGCGGAGGCTGGTTTGGTCTAGGCCCTGAATCTATGATTGAGTTTTGAAGGTATCGCATATAAGCCGATATGGGAGATTCAGCTGTATTTGCCCAAGTATCACCAGGAGTAAATGGAGGCAACATATTAGGCGATGGTTGGCCATATTGTGGTGGAGGTCTCCCAAAGTTACTATTATATGGAACCATTGTCGGAGGCGGCTGTGCTGAAGCAGGATATGGTGCTTGCTGCTGAACTGGCATATGGGGTCGATTCGTAGGTGTTAGAGGCGGAGGCCGAATCTTCTGCAACCTCATACTCGGCGGTTTTGGGGGATTATGTGGAGGTCTAGGCAGAACCGGTTCTTGATGATGCGATGGCGAACCAGTTAGCTGCTGTACTATGTTCCGAAAATCATTCTTGTTAATATTGTAGACCTGAGGCTGAGGTTGTTGCCTAGCAGCATCATTGTTAAAGTTTGGTTGGTGAATTGGACTCTTATTTATGTTTTTCCCCATCTTATTCACACCCAACGGATCAGCTTGCCTATTCATTTGCCGATTTGAATTGTCCATTTCAACAATCCCAAATGACTCTTCGAATCGCCTCCCAACTTTCTTTTTCTTCCTCTTCAATAAAATCCCAAATATTTAAACATCATTTTAAAGGTTCAAATCAATGCCAATGTTCACAACATGCCAGAACTTACAAATTCTTATATCCGAAAACATTCCCCTCAATTTGTTTTCCAGGATTTCAGCAAAACAGCTATATAACGGATACCAAATCCAGATAACCAACTATATAACAAAGTATTCACCACTCGGCCCGGAATTTACCAAATTGATAATCAAGTTCAAAATCCCTAAACTTTAAGATTCCAGAAGCAAAAAAGCACAGTCTTTCACCTCAAGCTCTTCAAATCAGAGTCACTTCTTACCACACCTGCTACCTAATTTCCCAACAAAAGATCAAAACTTTGTAATTTCTTAATTCCCCAAACAGCCAATCACCAAAGGGTGAAAATTTGAAAACATTTCCTCTATTAATTTTCACTTCAAATTCTAGAAAAACACTAATTGGAGCAATAGAAATAAAAAAGGCAGAAAATGCTAAGAAAAATGTAAAAAAGAAAGAAAAAGAGAGACTTTACTCGGATTTGCTTGATTGATTTTTGTTCCTTCTTTCAACTTTCTTATTCAAATTTCTTCCTACTCACAGAAACCCGATTTCAGGGTGGGAAACCCCCTAATTCCGATTGAGCGGCGGCGGAAGCGGCTGAGCTGAGGAGGGGATTTTGGGTGGTTATGTTCGTGGGTCAAAGGGTCTATTGGAAATGATAGAGAAAAGCAGGATTTGGGGAAGAAATGGAAAAAAAAAAAATTAATCATAAAGAAAATCCACTTAATGGATACTCTTCACAACCAATGCAAGATGGGTTCAACCTTTTACAATTGCCTCAACAAATGAGGAATTTTGCTTCACAAAGAAGACTCCACTCAATAAGAGTGTTTGGCCTCACAAGGAGGACTTGTGCCTACTCTTAGGACTTTTGCTTCACTAAGAAGCCTTCACTCACAAAGAGGTCTTTTGCCTACACATAGGACTTTCAGGCACTCACTAAGAATGAAGCTCTCTAAGAGTTCTTTGCTAGCTCACACAGAACTAGTTCTCACAAATGAGAAAATTGGGTCACCTATCTCTTTCTAAGGAGATTTTACAATTTAGCTCACAACTACAATTCCCTCAATTGGATTGGATATGCAAATAAAATCTCTAATCAATATTGGGAATGGAAAGATAGATGATGTTTGAGCTCAACACAAATGCTTTGAATGATTTGTAAATTAAGCACAAAAGTGTTTGTTTGTGTGTATATGCATATGCCCTCTTATGTCTTCATTAGTTATGAAAAATTCCGCTTTGAAAGCTATTTACAGGGCTAGAATATACAAGCAAAGTTGGTCATAATGGCTATATTTTTGGCCTTGAATAGACAGCTCCGGTCGACTGCTACTAGACAGTAGGTCGACCGAATTGCCTTAAATCAAATGTTAAAGGCCCTCTGTCCATATCTCGATGGACCTCAATTCAATGGTCAGGTCTACCGAAACAAAGGTCGGTCGACCTACCTAATATATCGGTTGTCCGGATAGAATATAGTCATTGAAGCATTGGAACATTCAAAACTCAGATGATCATACCTTTGTTGTACACAATAAGCTAACTTACCATCTTCATCAATGTTGGTGTGAGTGCTAAGGATACTATCATAAAGAGCATGCTCACACAAACACTAGAACTATCAATGATTTGTTATCATCAAAACAAGATTGATCACTTTGTCTTTTGGGCTAACAGTTGTCATAAGAATGAACTTTGTCCAAGTGATGTGGAGTGGAAGAGATCTTTGGGGGAGTCCTTTTGTGAAAGATTTGATAAGCATATTGCTGAAGATAAAATGGAGTTGTTCGAATCCTTCTAGATCTTCTAAATGAAGGAGGATTTTGAGGGTCAATGAATGTGGATAATTTCCCAAAGGAGAACGAGTTTCAACAATATCTTAAGTAGAAATGGCAGGTGAATCTGCATGCTGAAATTGAATAAGAAGAGATAGAGCATTTTCGGTCGAAAATATTCTTAAAAGTGAAGGGAAAGATATTTTTAAAAAAAATGGACGTTTCTAGATATAAAGAATTCATTGGTTTTTGTGTTAAAAAGAAAATAACATTTTGTATGAGTTGGATAACCAAGAAAAACACAAGCCTTGCTGCGAGGGTCAATCTTTGTTCCATTTTGTTCAATAGTGCTAGCATAAGCGAAGCAACCAAATAGTTTAAGGTGGTGATAAGATGGTGTAATAGTGTAAAGCATGAAATGTGCGGTTTGATTATTTAATAAGGGTGTTGGTGTAATATTAACAAAAAAAATAGCATGTTGGAAACAAAAACCCCATAAGTTAGTGGTAGAGAGGCTTGAAATCTTAGACGCTAGCTACATTGAGTAAGTGTTGATGCTTTGTTTCGACTATCCCATTTTGATGGGGAGTTTCAACGCAAGTCTTTTGATGAACAAAGTTTTTTGACTGATAAAAATTGGCCAGATCAAATTCAACGCCATTATCAGTTCGAATAATTTTAATACATTTTTCAAATTGAGTTTCGATAAGATTAAAGAAAGCCTGAATTAGGCCCCTTATATCTGATTTATGTTTCATTAGGAAACAACAAGTATAAGGACTATAATCGTTGACAATTTTGAGAAAATATGAGTGTTACTGTTTGGACTTTATGAAGTCCCTAAATGTCCATATAGACCAAATCAAATGGATTTTTCGAAATGGAAGTGCTAGGAAAAAAAAGTAATTTTCGTTGCTTTGCGAGATGACAAATTTTGCAATATGAAGATATTTGTAATTTGATAGAACCATCCATAGAATTAACAACTTTAAGTATATTAAGAGATAAATGTCCTAATCTGTAATGCCACAAGAGTGATTTGTCATAACTCTCAGAAATTACATAATTTTTGTTGGAAACAGAATATTGAGTGGAATCGCCGTTATTTGTGCTAGAGTGGCGTACATCTAGGATATCTGCATTTAATGCAAGAACATGATTTTCTTGGTGTGTTGCCGACGAATTAACAATAGAGTTTTGTGGAAGCCTTTGTAGCAATTGCATGTGTTGTTGATATTGCGTCGGGGTTATGGTAGTGGTAAGAGGCATCACATAAGCATGAGGAGTAGGGAGAAGTCCTTCTGGAGTTCCTGCAAAATTTGCATTTGTATGAGAAAATCCTTTACCTTTAGGAGGATATCCGTGTTTTTTGTAGCATTTTACCTCAGTGTGACCTTGTCTGCAAAAAAAGGTGACGAATTGCACATTTTTCTGGTTGAAATTTCCTGACTTTGAGCATTTGAAGGACACAACTTGAAGCGCAGGTGGTGGATTTTCATTCATGTTCAAGTAGAACGGTGAAGGAAAATGGAAATGGCATGCTATTTACACTATTCTCTTTGCTAGTATTTGTTCGATTTTGTGGCGAGCACGATGCCGGTGTGTATATGATGGAAGGAAGTCAAATGGGCCAGGTTTGTTACGTGAATTTTGAGTTCTATGTAAGGCCACTTCTTATAGCTACAAATTTGTATGACTATTACATAGGTCTTCGAACTCCTCTGTGTACGGCTCGAAGTCTTGCGATGGTGGTGCGTTGGCTGCGTCCTGTTCTGGATGGGGTCTCGGCTGTTTTGAATATCGACGGAGCTTCTCGAGGGAATCCCGGGTCAGCGGGGGCATGGGGAATCTCAGGCAAAAGAATGGTGAATTTTTATAAGCTTTTCATCGGTACTTGGGGGATTATATGACCAGTACAGCTGCGGAACTGGAAGTTATGGTGATCGGCTTGCAGTTGGCGGAGACTTTTGGGTATACTAATGTTCTGATACCCACAGATTCCAAGATTTTGTGTGATTCGATGCAGCGCCGAAGCATGAAGGTGTGGTGGCTAGATGTACTATTCCAGCATATTTTGAGACATTTAAAGGAGAATAGAGTGATACACATTTATAGAGAAGCTAATAAAGTGGCGGATAGTGCTTATAGGGAAATATTGCATCTTCCACTTTTGATTAGAGGACTATGCAGCTTGGTGGTTAGTTTTGCAGGTTTATTTTATCCCTCTTCTTGGTGATGCACTGTCGTAAGAAAGGGCCTGATACTTGTGTAACCTTCGGCTTAGGCCTTTATTAATAAAAGTAAATTTTTTTAAAAACAAAAAAGTAGAACGGACTCGAGGATAAAATTTGATCTTGTTTTGCCATTGAGACAAGAAAAGAGAGAAAGAACTCGAGAGAAGAAATGAATAGAAAAATGGAGATAACAAATCGTAATTGGCTTGCTCTGATACCATGTAAGTTTTAGGATTTGAGAATAATTTGAACAATGAGGAAATAATTCTCATATTACTCTGGTAAAGTATACACAGCTACCTTTTTATATACATACAATCCTAGTCTAATAAGGTAAGAAACCTTAATCTTTCCTTCTTTTGATACTCTAATGATTTTGATTCTTTATTTTTTGCATGATCAATCACTAATGATTTGCTGATTGATTTTGATTTATTTCCTTCTTCTGATACTCTAACACTTTGATCTTAGAATTGTTGGAAAGATAGATTTGAAAAATACTTTGGGCCTTTTTTGTTTGTTTCCTGTACTTAACATGTGTATGTGAAAATAATTCCCTAGCACGTGAAGCGTGTATACATACAAGGAGATATGAAATCATTGGAATACTTGAATGAAACATAATAAAAATAAAAGTTGCAGTAACAAAAAATTAAGTTAATGATAATATATGCTGAAATTTCTTAGTTTTACATTTCATGTTGTGCTTGCTATTCCATTATAAAAGTCGCATCGTGACAACAATTCAGTTTCATCAATTGCTTATAGGTTTTGTGAATAACATTAATGATATGTGTTGTTTTTTATTTTGCTGACTTGACTTATATTCTGTTTTTGTTATTGCTTTTTTGGATCCTTTTTCACTTTGGAGACTTAAAAATAAAATTCATACGTTTGTATATGGCAGTGATATTAATAGATGATAAGAGACTTCTTATTCAGTTGATCAAAAACACGAACTTGTATGGATTTGATTTATATGTAATCTTGAATCTTGAATGGTGGTATAGAATTTGAGGCCGTACCAAACAGGACAATCTCGCACTGAACATATCAAGCCTACGTTCTGTATCAATTAGTAAAAAGGGGTTTAACTTATGATAATTTATTTTCTAGACCGAAAAGCAGACAATCGATATTTGACTGCATTCTTTAGTTGTGGGTATTTTGGGAGACTAACTAATGTGGAAAGGTTAGATTAAATGTACTCCTAAGAACCTTTTAGCTAAAACTTATGTATTTTCCTTTCTTCTGTACTCCAAAGAGAACATTATAAGAAGTTCCCTTTATCTATAGTTAATTTTACTACTTATTTTACTACCATTTGTTTGTTAGTTGTACTTTATAGTTAATTTTATTACCATTTGTGCGCTACTTGAGTATTACTCGATTTTAATTCATAGTATTTATAGATTCAGCAAGTTACTAGTACTACTTGATGTTAATTCACGTATCTATACTTTGTTAAAGTTATTAACAACTCTTTATTTTTTATAGGATTTTATAAATGACTAAACGTAAAAAATGCAAGTCGTAAGTCTAACTTGCGCATGCCAAAGTACCAAACCCCACCATCAGATTCATCGATACAAGTACCCCTTATACATCCCAATTCCCAGGGACAGACTCATTTTGACATACACTCCTGCACAATCCCATAAGGGTGAGTATTGGACCCCCCTCCCCATTATCCTCTTCGCTACCAGCACCCCTACACATCCCACTCCCCATGAGCAGACTCTTATTCCCCCATCTTCGAGTTTTATTTCGGCACAGCATACTCCGGGACAAACTTTGGTGCTACCATCTACATCTTCTGTTGTAACAACATCCCCTCAGGCGGAAGGGTCTCCATCCACTGCTGGACTTGATTTGTCAACACCCGTGGCTGATGTTTTCCCATTCATTACACCCGATGGGGCCACATAAGTATTGACTTCTTACTATTTATTGCTTGGATGAGTTTTTTTAAAGAAAAAACAAACTGACTGCCATATGTAGGTGTATAAAAATAAAGCTCTTTCTAGGCAATAAGTTACTCTGATGATACATGTAAGTTGTTTTCTACTCGAATAGTTACTTCTTAAGATTGTTGATTATTGCAGCCTATCTATTGCCACAAAATATGGTTATAAATTTCAAGTTTCTAATGAGTAAAATCTTAAGTCTCTATTAAAACTACACGTTCAACTCTTTCACATTTTAACAGAGGTGTACCTATTTCATTGTATTACCATTTTGATAAGTTAGAATTTTCCCATTCATAACTCTTTTTTATGTGCAGTTTCACAAAACAATCAAAGTTTGCCACGAGTTATTAGGGAGATATTTACTGAGTGATTCAATGGAGCCTATAAGAGCTTAAAATCTGTCTCTATTGATGATAGAAATATGTGGTTTGTTGAGTTCTATTTAAGTTGTTATATTAATGATAATTTTGTTATAGATTAATCTTGTTATGGAAGAGATGATGTAGAACTTTCTAAATCAAATTGCAGAAGAGTATTAGATGACATCTTGATCACGAAATGACCATAAAAAGAGCTTTAGGAAAATGCGTTCAGAAAGGTTGAGGCATATTATTCGCTATGCCAGAGTATCTAAGCAACGACCTAAGTGGATGGCAAAGAGTTTTTACAATGAAATATGTATACTGGTAGAGTCCTGACTTCATGAAGTTGTCCAAGGTCGGGAAATAGAATCGGACAGAGGGGAGGGTTGGCCAGGGCACAGGAAAGTCCACTCGTGGATCTCTTTCCATTCTGGAGCATGAGGAAATGTTGGTGAGCAACATATATTTTTTCTATTCATAATTTATTTGTTCATGGACTTGTCAATAACACTAAACCATGACTCAAAATGCAGCGAGCATAGTCAGGTGACAAAATCACTATTTACGACTAGTACACGAGAGGTCATCAACTTTAATATGGTCAAAATGAAGGTGTGTAGGCTGATTCTCGGGCGCAACAATTCATTGCAAGTTTCATTTTCACATTCTTTTAATGTTATTACAAAAAAATTTATCCTAATATTACTGATATTGATGATCATTTCAAGAGGGTTTTGAGAGTTGGAAGGAGAAAGCTACTCAACTCCATAAAGAAGCAATTCATTTCAAAATCTAAACCAAATTAAATCAAAAAAATTTAAACTAAAACCTATAATTTGGAGATCCAGGTCCCAGCTTGATTTTAGCACTCCTAATATAATCGCCGCGGTCTCGATTCGGTTGGTGCAAGGAGGGAGCTCAATTAACCACTAAACATCACAAAAAATGCATTTTATACGTATTCATTCAAGTAAAAATACGTGCAAAACATGAAAGATGCTAGACAACATGAGTCAATACAGTTCCCGCCCAGCATCAAGCGAATTAGAAACCGTCGTAAAAGGAAAAAAATGGCATATATATCTCCATGAGAACTTTTGCATATACACAGATTTCTGTGTCTTTCTGCTATATATAGATCTGATGAAATTTTTAGAGAGAGGAAGAGAAGAAAGATGTGTGTTTGTTTGTGAGAGAAAAAGATATAAGAAAAGAGAACCTAGTTGTAATGGTTGGGAGGAAGTTGGATAGGGAGGAAGGGTTTTATTTATAGGCGTAACAGCCGAACAGAATGTTGACACGTGTAGGTAACACCGATGGACCGTGCACCATTAGGGAAGAGTGTAAAGGATTTCGACCATAGTGTAAAAAGGTTACAATTTAATACTACATCCATTCCTAAATATAATACTTTTATTACATATTGTGAAAATTAAGGAACAAAAATTATTATGTTTTTATAATTAACATACCAATATTACTCTCTTAAATATTATTTGTATACCACTAAGTTTATTTAAGAGAGTGATATTGGTATTTTAGTTACAAAAACATCTTATTTTTTGCTTAATTTTCGTAAATGTATTGGAAGTCTTATATTTTGGAATGAAGGTAGTACATACTAAACCATTTTACACGTTATGAATAATTGAATAATTTGTAGGAATGAAGGTAGTACATACTAAACCATTTTACACGTTATGAATAATTGAATAATTTGTTCTAACTATACAATATTTTTTTCGGGGCCACTTGTTATCAAAGACGTGTTACATGTCTAAAGACAAGTATTCGTCTGAATAAAACACTTGTTCCAGCATTTTTTTTACTTTAGAAAAGCCACCTGTTGTGGTGAGGGGGTTTGGCATGGACCCCTACCCGTTTATTGATATAGCCCTAGTAGGAAAATAAAATTACATAGAGGGGGACTAAAGCCAAAACATCTAAGTAGATGGAAACAAATCCACTTCCTACAACATGAGATGATGCATAAGCCAAAACATGAATCAAGTGTTACATAAGTATACTAATATGAGCTAGTATGCAATGTGATGAAACAGCCTTTTTCTGCCTTGTGCGTGTTACCGGGTTCTTGACTGGTTCAACCACAACAACCGTAGTCTCAGATAGTCGGATTGGTTCAACCATCCCATGTTGGTGAAGTTCCAAGGGCGGAGGTGTATTGACAATTTCCGTTCCATTAAATTCTTCTGCAAAGGTGGTAAATGACTCCCACTCCCTCCTACCTTCCTCAAAAGTGAGTGCTGGTCCCTCTACATTATTCATTGATTTTGCAATACCACTAGAGAGAGTAATAGGTGAATTAATACGCAAATCAACATGAAAGTCATCAATATTTACAACCTTCCGAACCATAGCAAGTGTGTACTGTGTCCGTTTCCGTTGCAAAATCACCAACTACAGACTGATCAAGAGTCTCCACTGTTTCAGTCCCCTGCTCAATGAGTGAGCTGTCATCCCCTGTCTCAGTCTCAACGAGTGATGTGCTCGGCTCCTCTATAATTATGGGGGTCTGTGCAGCTGAGGGGATGTGTCCAGCAGAATCAACATTGCCACTAACAAGACCCTCCCATGTATCATCAGCCTCCAAAATTGGCGCTAAAGGCTGTGCTGGACCTTCCTCACCATTAAATTCTCCCTCCTCGGATGCATGAACAGCTAAAATAGGAGGGTTTGATTGCATGGATATAGTCTCCGTAACCTCCAAAATTTGATCAGTAACCGCCGAGATAGGCAGGTCCGGCCCACTGTCCCTTGCCTTGTCCATCTCAATCGCATCAGTAACCACTGGCTCTACCTCATTAGCTAATTCTGAACTCTTATTAATCACAGGAACTACGTGTGGTGACGTAGTCTTGCAGCAGCAGAGCTAGTTTCTCTTGGGCATTTCATCGAACGCTTGGCGGCCCAAGTCTTTTTTTGCTGCGAGAACAACTACCACTCCAGATTTCAATACTTTCTTCGTCATCTCCAAATCTGTAACAGCAGCAGGTGCTTTCCCTTTATACACTATGAGTTCGGCAAGTGCCTTTATCATGTAGCTTCAGTAATTGATTTCTCCACTGATGCAATTGAAGAATAATCCGGTGGAATTGGAGTTTCGACATGGGATTGCTGACACCAATTGAGAATTGTAGTCTTTAGGTGTCATGATCAGTAGGTGAAGACAAAGAAATAAAGTTAATTTCAAATTATGGTTTGGAAGGAAGGTTAGTTAGGATAATATCTATTTTAAAGTAATTAGTTATTAATCCAAAACGTTGTCATTTTGGTCTTTACTTATTTAACATAATAGAAAGACCAAAGTAGAAAGATAAGGGACTGAAATGGAAAGCTTGTGGCCGCTGCGTGCCTTGCCATCCAAAAAAGAAATGCTGAAGCTGAGGAGGATTGTTGATTCTTTGACAACTTCAGAGAATCATGAATCAAATGAGGAGAATGATCTTAGGGATCTCAACCCTAGGTATAAAAGCTTCTTCTTCATCTATGGAAGGGCATTCAGAAATTTACCCCAATTTGGCAGCTACCAGTCTTCTTATCTTGTATTTCCTTCACTCTAATAACCCTCTTATCTATATTCCATCTTATCTCTCTTGTTCTGGTTACTGATTCAACTCTCTTGTTGTTCACAAGAATGATGGTGAACTTTGCAAGTTGGGAACACAGCTAGAAGTTTGCCTTTCTTACTTTACTCCTTTGGTTACTTTGAACAGTCTATTTCAGATATTGAAGTAGTTGAATTTAGAGTTATTTGAATCTTGTTAAAGGTGGAGCACGGACTCTATTATTTATAAAGTTCATTAGTTGTTGCTGAGCTATTTGTTCTTTGGTCTATTTCTATGATTTGGTGATTGCTTTGCGATATCTGTGTGATTGTTGTGAGTGGGACATAACATTTTGGTATCAGAGCATCAATCTTCTGACTTGTGGAATGGCTAACACTAGAAGTCAAACTAGAGATGAAGAAACACAGGAAAACTAAGAAACTGATAGAATACGAAAACTGGAAGATGATACTAGGGAGTGACATGGGCATACGGAGAATCAGATGAAAGTCTCAGACAAAGTAACTTTAGCCTAAGGGAATATAAGAACTTGATAGATGTCCTACTCGAAGGGCAGGAAGGACTTCATAAACAAATGGAGGGAGTTATCTCTCAAGTGATGCATTTATCCACTATTGTGAAAAATTTGAGTGCTGTAGTGCATGAAACAAGGAGGACTGAGCCAAGAGAGGGCAAGCAAACTGAGACTGGTTAGTCTAGTGGTATGACAGGAGATAGGTCTGTGCACAGCACTCCTGTGAACCTAGAATATGGCCAAGCTAGGTATCCAGTGGTGAATAGAAGGGAGGGAAGAGTGGATTACAAAGCCCCCTAAGCTTGAATTTCCTATTTTTTAGGGAGTGGGAGCTAGGGACTGGAGAGGAAGGTGCGGAGATTATTTTCAGCTGCACCATGTCAATGAGGATGAGAAAATTACTCTGACTAAGTTGAATTTCAGGAATAGAGCATATACATGCAGTAGAGGGAGAATTGCAACTCATCCAAATAAGGACTGGGAGCAGTTTGCTGCTGCAGTCTGTAAGAGATTTGGTGAGTCTGATGAAAGGAAACTCCTAGAGGATTTCAGCAGGATCAAACAGAAAGGGGATTTGGAGGACTACATTGATAAGTTTGAAGAGCTGAGATCAGTTGTGATGACCAAGATGCCCCATGCCAATGAGGAATACTATGTGTCAGTTTTTACGGGAGGTTTGAAGGATGAGTTAAGGCATATGTTGAAGGTGTTTGATCTAAACACTTTTGATGAAGTTTGTGAAAGGCCTTGCACTTACCAAAAACCTTAGATGCCCTGTCAAGGCCTACCAAGAAGAACACAAGCATCTTCTCCGCCCCAAAAGTGCAGTACCACAGCCCTAAACTACTGACTAACAATCCTTTTACTAGAAACACCAATACTAATGGAAGTCAGTACAACAAGACTCATGTAACCTTTAAGAGGCTGTCAGAGAGTGAGTACAAGTCAAGGAAGGAGAAGGGCTTGTGCTACAAATGTGGAGAAAAGTTCTTACCTGGTCATGTGTGTGCTAGGAAAGAGCTAAATATTGTGTTAGTGGAAGATGTGGAAGGAGATGAGGATGGAGGTGAATATCTGCTTTATTGCAAAGAGGATGAATGGGTAACAGAAGAAGATGAGGAAGTGTTGGAGATTTTTGTGAATGCTATGACATGCAAGCTGTCTAATAGCACTTTTAGAATACCTGGTTGGATAAAAAAAATGAAGGTTTCCATATTAATTGACACAGGGAGCACAAATAGCTTCATATATGGGAAATTGGTGAAGGAGCTCAACTTGTGGGAAACCAGCAGCAAACAAGGCAGTAAGGATCACAGTGGCAAATGAAGCAGAGATGAAAAGTTCTGGAATGTGCAGGAAATTTTTATGGAAAATGGGAGACAGTGTTTACGTGCATGATGTAATGGTGCTTGACCTGGGGAGCAGTGATATGATTTTGGGGCTGGATTGGCTAGGAAAATACAACCCAATCCTTTTTGATTTCCTGGAGGTCTCACTTTTTTTTCAAAAAAGATGGGAAGATCATCATGTTACAAGGAGAAAATGAGAAGATACGCATGAAGGCTGCTGGAGCTGAGACCATTCTCAGATCTTTAGAAGGTGGTGATCAAGTATATTATGGTTAGTGGAAGCCACAGAAACTGAAGAAGATGTGCCTGAAAAAGTGAGACCATTGTTGAGTCAATATAAAGTGGTTTTTGATAAACCTAAAGGGCTACCTCCTTTCAGAAGCCATGAGCACAAAATTACCTTAGTAAATGAGGGACAACCACTACAAAAGAAAAACCTTTAGTAACGAAAAATTTCGTTAGGAAAGGTCAAAAAATTCGTTATGAAAGACCTTTCCTAATGAAAAACCTTCGTCACCAAGTTCGTCCTGAGAGCCCCATCGCTAAAGGTCTTTCCTAACGAATTACCATTTTCGTTACAAAAGGTATTAGTGACGAAAGAGTTTCGTTAGGAAATGTGAGAATTCGTGACGAAATATTTGTTACTAAAAGTATCAAAGTTCGTTACTAAAAGCTTTACAAAAAATTTAAAATTTAAAGCCATGAAGCCGAGCCGGAGCCGGTTCCGAGCCGTGCCCCAGTTCACCCACTGTAGCCGAGCCCCCCTACAATAATGTTGAATAAAGTCTCCACATTTTCATAGAAGCGGAATCGAACTCAAGACCTCCAACTCGTATGTCATGCACTTGCCCACTAAGCTATGTTGGTCATTTGTTACTTATTGTCCCTATTATATTTATTATAATGAAGTTTTGTATTTTGAACCTTTAGTTATTTTAATTTCTCTTTGTGTTGTGATTTTTTTTTATGAATTAAATTGAAATTAATACATTTTCGTCAATGTATTTGTGTATTAAGTTGTTATAAAAATAAGAATAAAATTATTCTAGTTGCATATATACTATTTTTTAGTAATACTTTTAATATAAAGACTAAAAAAATATAAAAATTAAAATTGTATTCTAATTTATATCATACTTATATATGTATATTCTTAAAATAAAATAAAAAAATATTTTAAGACGAAAATGTGTTTTCGTTACGAAAGGTAGACATTTCGTAACGAAACTACTTCTTTTAGTGACGAATATATTTTTCGTTACGAAAGGTCAACTTTTCGTAACGATTCTGAATTTCGTTACGAAAAGTAGACATTTCGTAACGAAAAATGACTTCGTCACGAAATGTTCGTCCTAACAGGTAGTTTTTTTTGTAGTAACCATTCAAATTGAGGCCTTATAGGTACCCTCATTTCCAGAAAACATAAATAGAAAGATTGGAAGAAGGTATAATACAACCTAGTAACTCACAGTTTGCTAGTCCTGTCCTTTTTGTCAAGAAAAATGATGGTACACGGAGGTTCTGTGTAGACTACAGACAACTCAACTCCATAACCCTTAAGGACAAGTTTCCCATACCTATCATGGATGAGTTACTGGATGAGCTCCAAGGTGCAGCCTATTTCTCAAAAATAGATCTGAGAGCTGGTTACTTTCAGATCAAAGTCAGCTCAGAATATGTTCACAAAACTGCTTTTAGGACACACTTGGGCCTTTATGAATTCCTAGTCATGCCATTTGAATTGACAAATGGTCCTGCTGCCTTTCAGTCTCTTATGAACAAATTATTTGCTCCCTATCTCAAAAAGTTTATCCTTGTATTTTTTGAAGACATTTTGGTGTATAGTAAGGACTTCAACTCACACTTAGAACACCTGAGGATTGTGCTGGAACTACTTAGAGACAACCAGCTGTTTGTAAAGCTAAGTAAATGCAACTTTGCTCAAAAGCAAGTTGAATATTTAGGTCATATCATAAGTCAGGAAGGGGTGGCTGTTGATCCTTCAAAAGTAAAAGACATGCTGAATTGGCCTTTCCCTAAAAACATAACTCATATGAGGCTATTCTTGGGATTAACAGGCTATTATAAAAGGTTTGTTAAAGATTATGGGATAATCAGCAAACCACTAAGTAGAATGCTGCAAAAAGGTAGTTTCAGATGCAATGAAGAGTCTAAAAAAGCCTTTGAAAAACTGAAGGAAGCTATGAGTACTACTCATGTGCTGATCATGCCTGACTAGAATAAGAGCTTTATCTTGGAGACTGATGCCTCAGATCAAGGCATTGGGGTTGTGTTGATGCAAGAAAAGAGGCATGTGGCATATCTGAGTAAAGCCCTTGGACCTAGACACATGGAGTTACCTGTGTATGAAAAAGAATTGATAACTTTAGCCACTACAGTGGACAAGTGGAGGCATTACTTAGAGGGAACATACTTCATTAAAGGGTCACAACTGTGGCACAACAAAAATGGACTTCCAAGTTGATGGGCTTAAACTTTGAAATTCAGTGTAAGAAAGGGGAAGAGAATAGAGTGACTGATGCACTCTCTAGGAAAGAATGATCAATGCTATGTCTGCAGTAATTCCAGTATGGATGACAGAGGTGATGGGGAGTTTTGAAGAAGATTCAGAGGCACAAAAACTCATAGCTGAGCTGCTGATGGATTCTGTAAAGGAGAATGAGTGGAAGTACCAGAGTGGTGTGCGATGTACAAAGGAGGAAAGATTTACATTGGCTCAGGAGGAGGGGTGAGATTGAAACTCATTCAAGAGTTACACTCCTCACAGTTAGGAGGGCATTCTGGCATCCAAGCCAACTACCAAAGGGCAAAACAATTTTTTTTTCTAACCAGCAATGAAGCAGCACATACAAGAATGGATTCAAAGATTTGATACCTGTCAGAGAAACAAGGTGGAAAAGACAGCCTATCCTGGACTATTGCAGCCTCTTCCCATTCCCAAAAAGTCTTGGAACCACATTTCAATGGATTTCATTGTAGGGCTGCCAAGGTTAGGAGGTCAGGATGTCATCATGGTGGTGGTGGATAGGCTGACAAGGTACATCCAGCTTTTTGGCACTCTCTCACCCTTTCACATCAGTTACTGTGGTTGGAATTTTTCTGGATCAAATATACGGGCTCCATGGAATGCTAGACAACATAGTCTCCGATAGAGATAAGGTTTCACCAGTGTCTTTTGGAAAGCCCTATTTCAAGGAATGGGAGCCAAATTGGCTATGTCAATTGCATACCATCCCCAAACAGATGGTATGACGGAGAGGGTAAACCAAACACTTGAGATGTATCTCAGGTGCTTCTGCAACCAGAGACCAAACAAGTGGAAGGAGTGGTTATCATTGGCTGAGTGGTGGTACAACACCACCTATCACACAGCCATAGGGATGTCCCCATTTGAAGCTTTATATGGGTATAAGCCTCCCACTTTGGCTTTAGGGCCCTATCAGGACAGAACTAATGAAGCTGTCAGGGACCTACTTGGAAGAAAGAGGAAAAGTGGAGTCCATTCTTTATGACAACATTCTAGAAGGCACAAGTAAGGATGAACTTTTATGCTGATCAGAAGATAACAGAGAGAAGTTTTGAGGTAGGAGAATGGGTGTATTTGAAGTTACAACCTTATAGGAAAACTTCTGTGAACTTAAGGAAAAATCTGAAGCTATCATCAAAGTACTATGGACCCTACAAAGTTCTCCAAAAGATAAGGCCATTGGCTTACAAGCTGGATTTACCTGAGCAGTCTCTTATCCATCCAGTGTTCCATGTAAGTTTGCTTAAGAAGAAGATATGTGATGGTAAAGTGGCAAGGGTATAACTGCCCTACATGGGGAATGATGGTCAGCCAAAGGTGTTTCCAGAAGCTGTTTTAGATAGAGGACTATTCAAGAGGGAGAACAAAGCAGAAGTGGAGTGGTTGATTCAATGGGCTAATCTCTCCAAAGAGGATGCTACTTGGGAGGATCCTGACTTTATCCAGAAACAATTTCCAGAATTCAAACCTTGAGGACAAGGTTTGTTTGTAAAGGGGAGTAATGTCATGATCAGTAGGTGAAGACAAAGAAATAAAGTTAATTTCAAATTATGGTTTGGAAGAAAGGTTAGTTATGATAATATATATTTTTAAGTAATTAGTTATTAATCTAAAACGCTGTCGTTTTGGTCTTTACTTATTTAGCATAACAGAGAGGACAAAGTAGAAAGAGAAGGGACTGAAATGGAAAGCTTGTGGCTGCTGCGTACCTTGCCATCCAAAAGAGAAATGCTGAAGCTGAGGAGAACTCTTGATTCTCTGACAACTTCAAAGAATCATGAATCAAAATAGAAGAATAATCCTAGGGATCTTATCCCTAGGTATAAAAGCTTATCTTCATCTATGGAAGGGCATTCAGAAATTTACCCCCAATTTGGCAGTTGCCAGTCTTCTTATCATGTAATTTCCTTCACTCTAATCACCCTCTTATCTATATTCAATCTTACCTCTCTTGTTCTGGTTACTGATTCAACTCTCTTGGTGTTCACAGGAATGGTGGTTAGCTTTGCAAGTTAAGAACACAGCTAGAAGTTTGCCTTTCTTACGTTACTCCTTTAGTTACTTTGAATAGTCTATTTCAGATATTGAAGTAGTTGATTTTAGAGTTATTTGAATCTTGTTAAAGGGGGGGGGCCCGGACTCTATTATTTATAAAGTTCTATTTCTCGAAATCAGTTTAACGGGGGAATATAATCAACCCGACTCCAAGAAGGTTGATTATCAATGGAGGCTGAAACACCACAATAAGCGTAAACTAAACTTATTGATACAGTAACTCAAGAAGGAATGACAAGGTAAAAACCTCACATCATGTTCCAAAAATATCTTGTATTAAAACAACTAATATGATTAATTTGTGGGCCGAATTCCCCTTTATATGGCGGTGGAATTCGGCTATCTTAGCCTTACAAAGGAAGAGTCCTAATTGGATTAGAGCTCTTCAATCTATAGCATAACAAACTAACTATAAAAGAAACACTATCTAAGATAATGGACAACATGTCCTATTATCTAGCAACCACTAATATTATGTGCCTAAAACACTTATTAATAATAATAATAATAGCTGAAATCTAATTAATAATTTAAACTTGAAATAACAAGACTAATTCTCATCCAAAATCTGGACAGCTTGTTGGACCAACTTGCACGACAATTTCGGACTCCGGAACTGCAGAATCGCATCTTGTGATCCATGAAAGTTGTAGATATGCCTCTTATCTTTCAGATGCAAGTTGAATCAGCTCCATTGGATACCTGGATTGATAGATATGACGTTTATACCAAACTGTTGCAAAGCTGTCCAATCCCTTATCATTCTCTCTTTGTTCAAAAAGATTCGTCCTCAAATCTTGATCGTTGTGGTAGAATGAACAGTAAAGGAATGATTCTTTTCTTACCCTTTTGTTTTCCTCAAAGACTTACCCTTTTTCTTGGCCACACGATATCAAGAACTCCGGATTAGGACGATTTTACCTCGATTTGATGAATTTGTTGGCAGCTTTTCAAGAACAAGAGGGAACAAGAGCCAATTCCTTTGTGTCCGAACGGACAAGGAAGTTTGCTGTTGGTTAGCTCCTTGTCTAACCAAAACTCACGGCTGCCCCCTAATTGTTTTTGGTAATTTTTCTGTCCAATCCAAGCAAACAAGAAAAAATTTAATGAAAACGATAAAAGGTACACCAAGAAAGAGAGGTACCTTTTGCTCGGATACCAAATAATGAAGAACGAACCTTGTTCATTTCCAAGCACTATAAAGGTTTCCTCGTGCCTTTCCAAGCACTTTAGAGAATTCGACAAAAGAGGTACACCAAGAAAGAGATAAACCTTTTGCTCTGATACCAAATGTTGCGGATCCGAGGTACAACATACCAAGAATTCGACAATGAAAATGTTTCGGATCTTTCTCTTTCTCGAAATCAGTTTAACGGGGGAATATAATCAACGCGACTCCAAGAAGGTTGATTATCAATGGAGGCTGAAACACCACAATAAGCGTAAACTAAACTTATTGATACAGTAACTCAAGAAGGAATGACAAGGTAAAAACCTCACATCATGTTCCAAAAATATCTTGTATTAAAACAACTAATCTGATTAATATGTGGGCCGAATTCCACCTCTATATGAGGTGGAATTCGGCTATCTTAGCCTTACAAAGGAAGAGTCCTAATTGGATTAGAGCTCTTCAATCTCTAGCATAACAAACTAACTATAAAAGAAACACTATCCAAGATAATGGACAACATGTCCTATTATCTAGCAACCACTAATATTATGTGCCTAAAACGCTTATTAATAATAATAATAATAGTTGAAATCTAATTAATAATTTAAACTTGAAATAACAAGACTAATTCTCGTCCAAAATCTAGACAGCTTGTTGGACCAACTTGCACGACAATTTCGGACTCCATAACTGCAGAATCTCGTCTTGTAATCTCATGAAAGTTGTAGATATGCCTCTTATCTTTCAGGTGCAAGTTGAATCAACTCCATTGGATTCCTGAATTGATAGATATGACGTTTATACCAAACTGTTGCAAAGCTATCCAATCCCTTATCAGAGAGAGAGAGTGAGGGGAGGCGGAGCCAGCGGTGGGGTGGTGTTTGAAGGCGGAGGGAATGGTGGCTCTGTGTGGTGATGAAGCTAGAGCCGCCATTTTTTTCTTGAGAATTCTGGTTGGAGGGGATGACAATAGAGTTCGATTTATTTGGACGATTATACCCCTCACGTGGCCGGCATGTGGGGATTTTTTGGAATTTTTGCCCGGAAATTCTACCGGAGGCTCACTTCCGCTGCCCGTAACAAGTTGGTGGCTATTTTCCGCCAAATAAATTGTTTTGCCCCATCTGCTGAAATCTAAAAATAAATAAGGGTCATTTAGTGCATATTGCCCTAATTATTTTGAGGAAAATGATGAATCTGTTTTTTTTCGCTGTGTCCTAATAAATTGTTTATGGAAGCTCCACATTATTTTCAATCTTATGATTTTGTGTTTTAGTTTTTAATAGAAAATTGGATTTTCCACTTGTGCAGCTTTTCACGTGTTTTTTGGTAACTTTTTACCAAATTTGGTTTCCAACTCCTTGTTAGTATTTGTAGTATTTAAAAGCTGATAATTCTTTCTATGGTTGTTTTACATTTCATGTTGTGACAACAATTAAGAACTCCAAATTGAGGTATTTCATCAATTGTTTATAGGTTTTGTGAATAACATACCTGATATATGTTGTTTTTCATTTTGATGGCTTGACTTATAGCCTGCGTTTGTTATTTTTTTTAGATCCTTTTTCAATTTGGAGACTTAAATGGAAAATTCACACGTTTATATATGATAGTTATGTTAGTAGATGGTAACGAGATTTCCTATTCAGTTTATCAAAAACACGAACATGTATGGATTTGATTTATATATAATCTTGAATCTTTAATAGTGTTATAGAAATTGAGGACGTACAAAACATGACAATCTCGCACTGAACACTTCTAACCTACATTCTGGATCAACTCGTATAGGGGGTTTAACTTATAATATTTTATTTTCTAGAACGAAAAGTAGACAATCAATATTTTACTGCATTATTTAGTTGTGGGCATTTTAGAAGACTAACAAATGTGGAAAGGCTAGATTAAATGTACTCCAAAGAACCTTTTAGTTAGAACTTCTGTAGTTTCCTTTCTTTGGTACTCCAAAGAAAACATTATAAGTAGTTCCCTTTTATCTATTTTTAACTTTACTACCATTTGTATGTTACGTTTCTCTTATTTTACTACCATTTGTTTGTTAGCTGTACTTTATAGTTAATTTTATTACCATTCACAGTATCCATAGTTTCAACAAGTTACTAGTACTTTCTGATGTTAATTCACGTATCTATAGTTTCTTAAAGTTATTAATAACTATTTATTTTTTTGTAGAATTTTAAGAATGACTAAACGTAAATATGCATGTCGTAAGTCTAATTTGCGCATGCTAGAGTACCGGACCCCACCATCAGATTCATCGGTGACTTCATACTATTTGTTGCTTGGATGAGTTTTTTTAAGAAAAAAACAAATTGACTGCCATATATAGTAGTATAAAAATGAAGCTCTTTCTAGGCAATAAGTTTCTCTTATGATATATGTAAATTGTTTTCTACTAGTAATAGTTACTTCTTAAGAATGTTGATTATTGCAGCCACAAAATAAGGTTATAAATTTCAAGTTTCTGATGAGAAAAATCTTTAGTCTCTATTAAAATTACACGTTTAACTATTTCAGGATGCTTTTGAGAGTTTTAAGGAGAAAGCTACCCAGCAGACTATTGAAACCGGACAACTTGCACTTAATAATGTTAGTTTGATGTTATAGGTTGAAGGATAAAATAAGGATCATGCCTATAGTATTGGATCAATGTCGTACATGTTACGAGCGGGAGGAGAGGTCATCTATAGGTGGCAATAGGGAGATGACATTGTCATCCACCCAAGTTGCTTCACTGACACAAACATTTGAGGACAATCTCAATGTCATGTGTAAGCCCTAAGGGCGAACAAACTCAGTTTTTGATATTGGACAAACTTTTGATGTTGTGTCTAATGATCTTAATCTTTGTGATAGAATATCGGAACTCATTATGGAAGCTCTAAGTACTTCAATCAAGCCATTGGTATCAAGATTTAAAGTAATGCAAGGCTCATTTATCAAGATTGAAGATTGAAGACTTAGGTTTGGTTAGTTTAGCTTTGTCGTCATTAGTCGTTATCTTATAAAGCTCTAACCAAAGCTCTCATGAACATAAGCTCTACACTCAAGTCTTGCATGTTTTCATAAACACGTTTTCAAAAGGCTTAGTTTTCGAAATGATTCTTAAATGTGTTCGTATCTTAAAAGCCTTTGTTTTCTAAGTCTAAGTCCTTTAAAATGGTTTTCCAAGTGTTCTTACTTGTTACCTTTTAGGAAAACATTTTAGACTTCAAAAGATTTCAAAACGTGTGAAAAATCAGCTCAGAGGTCGGATCATCCGAGTTTACCTCGGATCAACCGAGCACAAACAGAGAGTTTTGATGTTGAGCCTCGGTCGACCAAAGGCTGGTTCGGTCGACCGAAGTGTTGGTTCGGTCAACCGACCCTATGAAAGGCTCAACCGAAGTGAGCTTCGGTCATCCGAGGTGCTATGTTCGGTCAACCGAACTCTGTGATTTCTAGCCGTTATTTGACCGTTGGAGAGTCGTTTTTCAGCCTATTTTGAAATGTATAAATACTCCAAAGCTAGAGATTCATTCCAAGACTTGCACATACAATATAGATTGATTTCTTATCAAGTCTAAACACTCACAAAGTAAATGCTCTTCATTTCTATGAGCAAAATCATTCAAGAGCAATCTTTCTAAAGCAAGACAAAGAGTGTGTTTCATATGTTCTAAAGAGCTAAACTTCTTGTGCTTCAAAGGTATATCTTTCACTTAGAAGAGTGAACAACCTTGTTCTTTAAACATTCTTAATTCCCTTTCTTAGTGATAGGGTTATTTGTTTAAATCCTACTCAGTGTGGGCAATTGTAAAAGTCCTACTTTGTGTGGGCAAGCTCTTTGTGAGTTTTGAGTTGTGGTTGTGTTGTAAAACTCTTAGTGAGTTAGCCACAAGTGTAAACATTCTTCTTAGTGAAGTTGTTTAAAATCCTTGGGTGCGGCTCAAGGTAGTGGATGTAGATTCTAAGTGAATCGAACCACTCTAAATCCTTTGTCTTGTTATTGGGTTTTGCTTTGCTTTTAATCATCTTGCTCAAACTTACACTTGCATTGCAAAGCTTCGAAAAAAGTTTACAATATTAGTTAAAACCCAATTCACCCCCCCTCTTGTGTTTTACATCATGTTTGACAAGAAATTGAAGAATAACAACGTGTACAAATCAAACACTTATAAGCACTCGGATCCATAAATAAGCAATTCATTTCAAAAGCTAAACCAAACTAAAATAAAACAAATTTAAACTATAACCTATAATTTGGAGATCCAATCGGAAACAGACTTGATTTTAGCACTCCTATATAATCGCTGTGGTCTCCGATTCATTTGGTGCAAGACGGGAGCTCAATTAACCACTAAACATCACAAAATACGCATTTCATACGTATTCATTCAAGTAGAAATATGTGTAAGACACGAAAGATTTAGACGCCATGAGTCAATACAATTTTCAACCTGCACCAAGCGAATTAGAAACAACTGCAAAAGGCAAAAATGGCATATAATCTCCATGGGAACTTTTTCATATACACATATTTCGTTGTCTTTCTGCTACATATAGATCTGATGAAATTTTTAGAGTGGGAAAGTGAAGAAAGGTGTGTGTTTGTGTACGAGAGAAAGAGATCAGAAAAGAGAACCTAGTTGTAATGGTAGGGAGTAAGTTGGGATAGGAAGGAAGGGTTTTATTTATAGGCATAACAGTCGAACAGGATGTTCACACACGTAGGTATCACCGATGGACCGTGCACTGTTAGTGAAGAATGTAAAGGAGTCCGGCCATAGTGTAAAAAGGTTACAATTTAATACTACCTCCATTCCTAAATATAAGACTTTCATTACATGTGTATGAAAATTAAGGAATAATGGAGACTTGTTATGAATAATTGAGTAATTTTTTTTAACTATACAATTTTTTTTCGGGGACACTTGTTATCAAAGACATGTGTTAGATCATGTGGTTCAAATTTGTCCACACCAAAAGGGAGTATATTTTGTACTTGGTGTGGACAAATTAAAACCCCATCGTCCAAATCAAAATTTTCCTTTAAAGGGGCGCGAAAAGTGTGATTTAATGATATTTAGAAAAAAAACAAGTGTCATTTAATGACGCGATGGAATTGCAATTGGGTCTTGATTTGAGTTATGTTAAGGACGTGCCACTAGGAGTAGTTGGATGTTGGTGTGCCTGAACAGTAAATGCACAAATCAAACACTTATACGCACTTAGATCCATAAAGAAACAATTCATTTCAAAAGCTAAACCAAATTAAATCAAACAAATTTAAAATACAACCTATAATTTGAAGATCCAATCCGAAAGAGCTTGATTTTAGCACTCCAATATAATCGCCGCGGTCTCCGATTCATTTGGTGCAAGTCGGGAGCTCAATTAACCACTAAACATCAGAAAATACGCATTTTATACGTATTCATTTAAGTAGAAATACGTGCAAAACACGAAAGATTTAGATGGCATGGGTCAATACACTTCCTGACCTGCACCAAGCGAATTAGAAACCGCAGCAAAAAGAAAAAAATGGCATATAATCTCCATGGGAACTTTTTCGTATACACATATTTTGTTGTCTTTCTGCTACATATAGATCTAATGAAATTTTTAGAGTGAGAAAGAGAAGAAATATGTGTGTGAGAGCGAAAGAGATCAGAAAAGAGAACCTAGTTGTAATGGTAGGGAGGAAGTTTGGATAGGGAAGAAGGGTTTTATTTATAGGCAAAACAGTCGAACAGGATGTTGACACGTGTAGGTATCACCGATGGACCGTGCACTGTTAGGGAAGAGTGTAAAGGAGTCCGGCCATAGTGTAAAAAGGTTGCAATTTAATACTATCTTCATTCCTAAATATAAGACTATGATTACATTTATGAAAATTAAGGAAAAATGGACACTTGTTATGAATAATTGAATAAATTTTTTTAACTATACAATATTTTTTTCGGGGACACTTGTTATCAAAAACGTGTTAGATCATGTGGTTCAAATTTGTCCACACCAAGAGAGAGTATATTTTGTACTTGGTGTGGACAAATTAAGACCACATCATCCATATAAAAAAAATTCTTCGCGAAAAGTGTGATTTAAAGATATTTAGAAGAAAAAAAAACAAGTGTCATTTAATGACGCGATGGAACTACAATTGGGTCTTGATTTGAGTTATATTACGGACGTGCCACTAGGAGTAGTTGGATGTTGGTGTGCTTGAACAATAAATGCATGTGAGCGCGTGGTTCTCCTTTGCAACGTGTTAGATTTTGTATCAGATGGTGGTCTAATAATAGGTTGAAATTTTACGATTTTGAATTAGATTTTGTAATATCTTAAATGGATTTCCCCTAAAAAATATATATCTGAAACAACTTTTTTTTTTCTTCTTTTTCAAGAGAGTTTTTTTTCTTCTTCTTCTTCTTTTTAAGGTAAAATTGGGGTGTTATGATTTTTTATTGCTTCAAAGTATCCATTTGCAACATTTGGCACATCTCTATCTGCTGGTTCTAAGTGTGACTTGTTGAGGGTTAAAAAATTTAAATCCTGCCTAATGCAAAAAAAATAATAATAAAACAATATGTACCAAATTTATAAAAATTCCTAATGGATATGCCAAAGTTTCATTAACAACGTGTGACTCATAAAATCGAACAATAGCGACAATCACTTATTTAACAACGTCATTAATACGGCAATAATTGTGTTATACTTCATGGGCACATGCTTATTTTCATGAAAAAAATCTCAAATTTTTTTCTAAAAAGAATCAATTTAAGTTTCATTTTCTCTACCAAAAGTCAACACATAAATCTTTGTTTTGGTAATGAGTGAAAAAGTGGAGGGTGGAATGAAAGTAAATAAGGAAGTATTTGAAAAACAATCTTGTTTAGTTAGAGAGCGTTGAGGATGAGAAGTAAATATGGAATGGTACCTCTCTCCCTACACATAATTAGTAAATTAAATTTTTCCAAAACTGAAAGGATTAGGAAGTATTAAATAGAATGTAGGTGGCTACATTTACTTCAATAAGGAAAAAAGAACATTTTATCCCACCTAAAAAAATGTGAAATAAATCTTGTTTTTCCTTTTCGATGAAAGTGGTAACTATCTAAACCTAATGCACAATATCAGGTAAGCAACATTTTCCGTAATTATTACCCTTTATTTATTTTCTTTTGGGTTATATTTATTCACTTAAAAAACACACAAACTTTCAAAGCCAACTAAAAGAAGAAAGGAATATATGAGATGACAAAAATGGTAAAATATTTATTAGAGGTCAAATACAAAATTTGAAGAACTTTACAAAAAAAATGGGCTGTCCCCATGACTGTCTCAATTCCTTATACACGCTGCCAGGGACGAAGATAAGGGGGCGGGTGGGGACAGTCGTCCCCCAAGATTTTAAAAATCTTAGTAGATATATTTAATTTTATATGTTGTTCGGAATATTTAATCAAATTCTCCCTCCAACATTTATTTTTGCAGTTTTTATTTTTAGATCGGCATACTGTTGCAGTTTTTTGCCCCCCTCCCCCTCCCCCTCCAACCGAAAAATTTTGACTTTATCCCTTCACATGGCGAATTTTGAGTAATTGTAACAGATATGTAAAGACCAGTTGGGACAGAAGATTCTTTCCCGAACTTAAGACGCAAAAACCTGCTTTGTAACCAAATAATCCTGACTGGAGCTGCCACATTAGTGATGTACTTGACAAAATCTTACTTTGTCAACAAATAATACTGACTGGAGCTGCCACATTAGTGATATACTTGACAGTGCTTGGTATCTTTTTTGATTTTTGTGTTGCTCGTAAACAAGTACGAGCAGATCTGGTCTTGTGTTGGCTATGTAAACAAGTTTCTCAATATGTTGTCGATAAATAGTAACATTTGAGAGGGTTGGAAAATATTTTGCAGCTGGTACATAGGAAGGATCCATGGGAGTTGCAATAGGCTTGCATCCAAGAAATCTTACTTGTTACAGAAGTTGTAATGTATACTTTCGTTGACTCATGTGGATACCGGTTGAGTTGCGTGCAATTTCAAAGCTTAAAAAATACTTTAGCTTTTCTAAATCCTTGACGCGAAAAACCTGATTAAAAAATTTCTTAATGTAAGTAATCAAAATAACGTCATCAACATATACTAATAAAGCAATAAAAGACGAATTTTTTATTGTAAATAAACAAACTGTAGTAACTTATAGCTTGTTTGAATCCACGAGAGTGAAGTACTTGAGATAGTTTATGATTCCATTGACGACTTGCATGTTTCAAACCATAAAGAAATTTGTTAAGTTTACATACTATATTAGGATTGGCGGTTTAGAAACCTTCAGGAATGGTCATGCAGACGTCTTTATGAAGAAATGTGTTGTTGATGTCCCCTTGTTCAAGGTGCCTTCCTTTAATTCTAGCTACCACTAAGAATGTCCTACTAGTTGTAATTTTTGCAACGGGTGAGAAAGTAACAAATTAATCAATCCTGTCCTTTTATGTGTATCCTTTGCAAACAAATCTTTCCTTGTGTCATTCTATGATACCATCTGCATTGTATTTTATGCGATACACCCATTTACACCTTATAGGGCGCTTGCCTTTGGGAAGAAGGACTAAGGTCCATGTTTTGTTTGCTTCAAGTGCCTCAATTACTTTCTTCATGGCTTGGCTCCACCCTGGATGTTTTACAACATCTTGATAGGAACTTGGTTCAATAAAGGTTAGTATATTCAAAGTGAAATTTTTGTGAGAGGCATATATTGAAATACCTTTTGAGGGTAAATAACTTAAGAGGGGGTGAATTAGGTTCTTACAAACTTTTTAATCTTTTCTAAAACTTCTTTTGCCTAGGTGTTCTCCCTCGACACCCTAGATTCAAGATCTCTTGGTAGAATTTACTCGTGAATTAGGAGAAGCCTTAACAACAATTATGTTGTTTAAGAACATAAGGTGATTCAATTATGATCAAGGAAACTTAGATGACTTGAGTGAAGCAATTGTATAAAGCAAGGAAGAATGTGTTGTTTTATATCCTATGCAAATAGTTCATGTAATCAAGTATACAAGTTATGGAAATTCATGAACTATATAAAATAAAGAGATAAGGGATAGAGAAAACTAACACAATAATTTTTAGTGGTTAATTCACAAAGAATCTACATCCACTACCTTAGGGCAATCCCCAAGGATTTCAACATCCACTAATGGATACCCTTCACAACCAATGCAAGATGGGTTCTACCTTTTACAATTGTCTCAATAAATGAGAACTTTTGCTTCACAAAGAAGACTCCACTCACTAACAGTGTTTGGCCTCACAAAGAGGTCTTGTGCCTACTCTTAGGACTTTTTCTTCATTAAGAAGTCTCCACTCACAAAGAGTGTTTGCTTCACAAAGAGGTCTTTTGCTTACAAAGGACTTTCAAGCACTCACCAAGAGTGAAGCTCTATAAGAGCTCTTTGCTTGCTCACATAGAGCTAGTTCTCACAAATGAGAAAATTGGGTCACCTATCTCTTTCTAAGGAGATTTTACAATTTAGCTCACAACTACAAATCCCTCAATTAGATTGGATATACAAATAAAATCAATGTTGACAATAGAACGATAGATGAAGTTTAAGATCAACACGAATGCTTTGAATGATTTGGAAATTAAACACAAAAGAGTTTGCTTGTGTGTATAGAAAGTGTATATGCATATGCCCTCTTATGACTTGATTAGTTATGAAAAATTCAACTTCGAAAAATATTTATAGGGCTAGAATATACAAGCAAAGTTGGTCACAAAGGCCATATTTTTTGCCTTGAATAGACAGCTTCAGTCGACCACTACTAGACAGTAGGTCGACCGAAGTGCCTTAAATCAAAGGTTAAAGGCCCTCTGCCCATATCTCGGTCGACCACAATTCAGTGATCAGATCTATCGAAGCAAAGGTCGATCGACCTACCTAATATATCGGTCATCCAGATAGAATATAGTCGTTAGAGCATTGAAACATTCAAAACTCAGATAAGGACAAAAACACACCGATTAACCGGATCAACACTGCCGGTCGCCTAGTTAAGTTTCCAATGTTCTTATGCACATTCATAAGTATTTTGTAAAGATATAAAACACATTTTTAAGGTACTTAGGCATTGACCAACTTATTTTCAAAAACATTTTCAAATAATGAACAATGTGAAACATTTGGTTTTGAAAACATGCATTGTTGAGCTTTAAACATCTATGTATCCTATTATTCTCAAAGGAAGATTAGTCACAAAGAATATACCTATGTAGACTAGACTAATCTTCTTGGAGGTCTTCATGTCTTGTAGTTGTTTATCATCTTGGAGCTTGAACTTTGAAGCCTTTGATCAACATCTTCTTGAGTGTTGAAGTCCTTTTGCATACTTGACACTTCTTCTTGCCAATGAGTCTACCACTTGATTCTTTACTTGATGGATTGAGTAGTTCTTGGCATGTTGATCTTCCTTCTCATTGACTTTTTTAGTACTTCCATATCATGTGGATTAACTTCATGCTTGTGCTATGGAGTCTTGCAAAGTGTATCTTCCTTTTGTGTATGATCATACATTTGTTGTACACAAGAAGTTAACTTATCATTTTCATCAATGTTGGTGTAAGTGCTAAGGATCCTATCATTAAGAGCATGCACACACAAACATTAGAACTATCAATGGTTTGTTATCATCAAAACAAGATTGATCACCTTGCCATTTGGGCTAACAATTTCCCCATTTTTTATGATGACAAAACATTGATGCAACTGGGAAATAATATGCAAAAGATAAAGCTTTAAAGAATATAAATATGAATGTATGAGATAAGGGTATAGAGGATCTAAGCAAGTACATTTGCAACACTAAAAGTTCTCCCCCTTTTGTCAAAATCAAAAAAGAAAATCAGAGTTCCAATATAAGAAGCATTTAATACTCCATTTTATAGAAAAACAATTTGAAATATCTTTAAAAGTAAATGAAGAAGGAGCCACTACTAGAAATATAGATTTTTGTGTCTAAACTGTTTCTGTCGGGAGTATACCATCACAAATAACTGTCATTTGGGTCAGGATTGACACACCAACGCAAATAACGGTACGACGTCGTTTGGTGATATGTATTTGCGACCGCTAATTAGTATTTGTTTCAGCAAATTAATTCTCCATGAAAAATGAATTATTTGTGATGGGCTTCAATCGACACAAGAAATTTCGCCACAAATAATCACAATTTGTGATGAGATTCTTCTAGCGCATAGGAAGTCGATGCAAATGACCATATTTGCGACGGGCTTCATTCGACGCAAAATGTTTCACCCCAAATAATCAAAATTTGTGATGGGATTCTCCCGTCGTATAGAAAGCTTATGCAAATGACCAAATTTTTAGTATTAGTTTGGTGGTGGAATTTCCCGCCCTAAGATAATTATGTTTTTTTTTTTAAAAAAAATTACTCTAAAGTAAGTATAATATGAATTAATTAGAGGCTATTAAGACTCTTTTGGCTCATCAAAAATCGGAAAACCTTTCCTTCTCATACACGGCTCTTGACTGGCAGCCATGGCCGCCAATCCTCCGGCTACTGGAACCGCCGGGGGTGCTGCTATGTGGCCTAAGAAATCCTTCGCGGATCTTCTTGCGAGTCCGGCTGTTACACACATTCTCCCCATTACTCCTTTGAACACTTTCAAAGGGGAACCGAATCTGTCGATCTCCGCGGATGAACATGAGGCTTTGATGTCCCCATGGAGATTCTCTTTAGTTGGAAAATTCCATAAATACGGCCCTAATATGGAGTCTCTACGGAGATCGTTTCATCGTGTTGGCTTCAAGGGTAGTTTATGGATTGGATGGATGGATCCTAGACATGTCCTCATAAGATTTGATTTAGAAGAAGATTATTTTAGATTATGGAGACAGGGATCTTGGACTTTTTGTGGTTTGATGATGAGGGTCTTCAAATGGACATACGATTTTAATGTTCATGAGGAGCCTTCGATTGTCCCTGTTTGGATTGGTTTTGAAGGGCTTCCGATACATTTGTTTAACAAAGCGAAGCTGTTCTCTTTAGCTAAGGCTGTTGGAAATCCGTTAACTTTGGATGCTCCGACGGCTACTGCTACCAGGCCTAGTATGGCGAAGGTTTGCGTAGAGGTCGATTTGTTGGGTGAATTGCCAAGTCGTGTTCGAATAACTCATGAAAAAACTGGAAAAGGCTTTTGGCAATCGATACAATATGACAATCTTCCGGAATACTGTACTGATTGTATGAGGATTGGGCATAGTCCGGGGAAGTGCCAATCTATTTTGGAGTCCCAGGCAGTGCCAAAGATGATGGACAAAGGCAAGAACAAGGCTGTACCACCGCCACCTGCAAAGGAAATTCTGGTCAATAAAATTTTAAAATCGGGGATTGTGGTATCTGCGCCGGGGACAGGTTCTGAAATCTGGAAGCCAACGGGGAAGAAGATCGTAGCTCGGATTCCGCCAATGGCTGTACCGATCCCCGAAAATCAGGTAGCGGTAGTGGTACCGGATGATGTTATACTGGTACGGGATGATCCGGCTCTGGAGGAACATCTAATCTCTGAAAAAAAGGTTGTTCAAAGTGTGGATGACATTGGCATAGGCAAGACGGGATACTCACCAATTGTAGAATCGAGAATGGTGGTTTCGGAATTTCGAGGGAAACCCCTGCAAAATACCAAGGAAACGGCTGTTCTTTCTCTAAAAAAGTTTGCGCAGGATTTAGAGGAGGCAAGGATCCTCAACAATTCGATGTTACAGTCAGGGGATTCGTCTCTGGCTGGGACGGTGGCACAAGGTTCGGCGGCAGTTACAGTGGCTGCAAGGGTTTTCGACAGTGAGACGGGTCAGGAGAACACAACCCAATTGGCAATCATGGTACCCGAAACAGAGGTTTCCGGGTCAGTATCACCACTGCCTGCTGAAACAGAGTCTTCCGGGTCAGAGTCTACCGGGTCAGGTGACGGGTCAGTACTTTTGCCTCTACCTGCTGTAGACTCAACAGGGTCGGCATCTAGGCAGCAGTCTGCAGTTGACGGGTCAGTAGTTCAGCCTGCAGCAGAGCAAAATTTAGGTGCAATCGGGTCAACAGGTGGGGAAACCGGGTCAGTACTTCCTCAATCTGCCATGCACTCACGGCAACAGCCTGCAGTGGTCGGGGCTGGTCAGTCTCATCCTGCAGCAGAGCAAACTTCATGTAAATTCCTCTCGCATCAGTCTCTTTACAACTGCCAGGTAAACTGATACGAACAAAGGTTGCAAAGGATAATGTGCCAAAGGACAAACCTTTGCGGCGTTCTCCGAGACTCGCTCAAAAGGGCGGAACTCGTGATCAATAATCTTTTTTCTGCTACTCATGCTTATTATACAAATTGTTTTTATAATGAATTGGCTGATCTGGAATATAAGGGGTATAGCGAATGATAGTACGATGGCTAACATTCGGCAACATAAAAATAAATACTCTTTGGATTTGTTGGTTTTACTGGAACCGATGGTTGGGTCGGATGCTTTGATTTTGTATGCTCGTAGATTAGGATTTGATTATAGTTACAGTAATATTTCTGGGAAAATATGGGTGTTGTGGAATGGGGTTTTGGGATTGGATATATTGGGAGATATGGAGCAAGTGGTGCATGTTAGGATAGATGCTTTTGCTGGAAGGCCTGTAGTTTGTTCTTTTGTGTATGCAAAATGTTCACATGTTCTTCGCAGGGAATTGTGGCAGGAAATGAGACGGTTTAGAGAGCAGCAGGTAGAACCGTGGCTCATTGGAGGTGATTTTAATGTGGTATTGAGTCAGACGGAGAGTCAGGGTTCCATACCAGCCATGTTGCCAATATCCGAATTTCTGGAAATAGTTAATGATTGTGGTTTGCTGGAAGCTCCTTATACTGGTAGTCCGTTTACATGGAATAGAGGTGGGGTGAGACCTTTACAACGACGGTTGGACCGGATTATGGTTGATGCGGAGTGGAATTTGATGTTTCAACAAACCATGGTGGAACACTTGACCCGTACCATTTCTGACCACTGTCCTTTATTAGTATCAATAAGTCTTACAACGGAGCGGCGTGGCTCGGCTTTTCGTTTTCAGGAGATGTGGATTAAACATAGGAATTTTAAGAAGGTAGTGGAGGATAGTTGGAGGCAAGGATTTTGATGGTTCGGGTATGCTGAAACTCCAGGGGAAATTAAAACGACTGAAAGTTGCTCTACGAACATGGAATAGGGACGAATTTGGCAACAATGCAACAGTCTTGAAGGCGGCTTTGGAGACTTTGGAGAACTTGGAGAGGGAGTATGATGCAAGTCCTAGTGAAACTATTTGGCAGGATTTAGATGTTGCTAGGAGGGAGTATGTAGAGGCGTTAAATAGGGAGGAAGTTTTTTGGAGACAAAAATCCCGCATTAGGTGGTTGAAGGAGGGTGAGGCTAACACTTCTTATTTTCATTCTTTTTGCAGGAACAAACAAAAACGCATGCAAATATCACAAATTACTACAAATGAAGGTGATATTTTGTCAAATATGGAGGATATTGGGGCGGCTGGGGCAGATTACTTTCGGCATCTGCTCAGCTCGTGCCTATGAGGAGCAGTCTGCGGACCAGTTGGTGTCAATGATCCCGGTGCTTGTCTCGGAAGCTGACAACAAAGGCCTTGACCAACTGCCTTCTCGGTTGGAGGTCAGGTCAGCTGTTTTTGCGCTTTGCCAGACAAGTGCTGCGGGACCGGACGGTTTTACAGGCACATTTTACCAGTCTTGCTGGGAAATTATTGGTGATGATGTTACGCAATCGGTACGGGATTTTTGGGCTGGCCTTCACATTCCAAAATCCATGGCGAGTTCTTTTCTGGTCCTTCTTCCAAAGGCTACTACTCCAACATCTTTTGTGGATTTCCGACCCATTTCATTATGTAATTTCTCAAGCAAGGTAATTTCAAAGGTTCTATCAAACCGGCTAGCAGGTATTCTTCCTTCCTTAATCAGTCCTAATCAAACTGGTTTGGTGAGTGGTAGGGCGATTACTGATAATATTTTGCTAGCTACGGAAATGGTGGGTTCACTTAATAAGAAAGTCCGGGGGGGAAATATGATTATTAAATTAGATATGATGAAGGCTTTTGATCGTGTCTCGCATTCTTTCTTGCTTCTTGTTCTTCGGAGATTTGGATTTAGTCCTCACTTCATTAATATGATAAAACGTCTTTTATGTGATAATTGGTTTTCGGTTTTGATAAATGGGAGTCCATATGGTTACTTCAAGTCAGAGAGGGGGGTTAAACAAGGAGATCCCATGTCACCTCTCTTTTTTATTCTCGCTGCTGAGGTCTTCTCGCGTGGTTTGAATCAATTGATTGGACTACGGTCCTTTGATCCATATGTCATATCTCATTCCACTTTGGTTGTCTCTCATTTAGCTTATGCAGATGATGTTATCATATTTTTAAATGGAGGGAAACGAGGACTTCAGAATCTGATGCGATTTATTGCATCCTATGAGCAAGCTTCGGGACAGAAGATTAATCCAGTCAAAAGTTCTTTCTACATCTCAAGTAGAACACAACCACCTCAAATACACATGGTATCTCAGGTAACTGGTTTTTCTCAAGGTACCCTTCCTTTCACCTATCTTGGTTGTCCTTTGTACATGGGAAGATCGAAGGTCTCATATTATGCTCCGCTTGTGGAAAAAGTAATGAAGAGGGTTGCGGGTTGGCAACAGAAGTTGTTAGGATTTGGAGGTCGTTTAATTTTGATTCGCCATGTTTTGATTTCAATGACCTTATATATATTAGCATCAGCTGATCCACCAAAAAAGATTTTTGATGACATTGAGAGAATCTTAGCTAATTTCTTATGGGGTCAATCTATATATGGTAACAAGAAACATTGGATGTCTTGGACACGACTCAGTACAGATGTCTTAAATAATGGGCTGGGTTTATCTTCACTACGGGACCTTCAAAAGGCATTCTCTATTAAATTGTGGTGCAAATTTAGGACAACCAATTCTGTATGGCGAGATTTGCTTTGTGATAAATATTGCAGGGACCAGCCACATCCAACTCTAGTTCAATTCTCTACTGCTGATTCGTCTGTCTGGCGGAGAATGCTTAAGCACCGTGAGAGTGCTGAGATGAATATGGGAGTTCTAGTCCGCGGAGGTGACTCTTCTTTTTGGCACGATGATTTCACTTTGAAAGGTCGTTTGTCTATGGTTCGTCAACCCGATTCCTCGGCAAAGATTAGTGAATTCCTTAGCCGGAGTGGTTGGTCTTCTTTGCCGTCTAGTCTACCTTTGGGGCAGCTCAGCAGTCTACCGAGAATCGTGGCTGGAGAGGGGGCGGATATTTGGGTGTGGAAACCGGAGTCGAGAGGAAACTTTACGATTACTTCATCCATGAAGGGGCTACAAACATTTGCTACAATACAAGGTACTCGCCGAATATTATGGAACTCACATCTTCCTTTGTTCTTGTGTGTATTTATGTGGCGTGTATTTAATGGCTTTCTAGCTTTTGATACGAGTAGACAGTCATGGGGAGTTTCTTTGGCTTCATGGTGTAGTTGTGGGAGGAGTAGATAGTATTTTGCATATATTTATAGACTCGTCCTCTAGCTAGCTTTTTGTGGCGGCATTGTTGTGGATTTATGGGTGTGGATTGGCGTTTACTACATCATGATAATCCGGTTTCTCTTATAAAAATGTTATGGTGGAAAGGTCAAGGGAAATGGCGGGATATTTATGTGATTGTCAGTTCAGGGATATGTTGGATTTTGTGGCGTGCTAGATGTCGATTTATTTTTGAAGGAACTATTGCGAATCAAAGAGGGCTATTGAAAGAATTCGAGAATTTTATTGCTCCAATTTTACAATCTGCGGGCTTGCATGATTACTATATGGGGCGGAGATCACCGACCTGGGGCATTAGAGGCACGGCTATGGCGGTAAAATGGTTGGATGATGGTTCTTCGGGATTACTCATATTGAATGTTGATGGTGCTTCTCGAGGCAATCCGGGATGTGCAGGTGCGGGTGGTGTATTGCGTCATAGTAATGGTGATTTTGTTTTTGCTTACTATCGTTATCTGGGAAATGACCTTACTAATTCTGAAGCTGAGATACATGCAATGGTGTCAGGGATTCAACTCTCAAGTAGATTGGGACACACTCAAATTTCTATTCAATCAGACTCCAAATTCTTGGTGGATTCAATTCATTCTCGGCACATCCATAGCTGGAAATTGGATGTACTTTTTCAGACATTGCTCAAGCTCATTAATCAACATGCTATTACACACATTTATAGGGAAGCCAATCAGGTAGCAGACTTGCTTGCTAATGAGGCTTGTGACACTAATGCTTCGTGTGAAATTCCTATTTTTTCACAATTACCTTTATCAATTCAATTACAGTGTATATCTGATAGGAATGGAATGCCAAATCTGCGATTTCGGCAAAATCCATAACTTAGAGATATGTTCTTTATTGAGCCGCCACTAGGAGGCGGTTTTATGCTGTATTGTGGCTTTTTGCCTACTATCAATAAAATCTTACTAAAAAAAAAAAAATTAAAAAAAAAGTATAATATGAATTGGCGAGCTTTGAACACAACCCTTCTCATTTGGAAATCAAATTCTCTAACCAATGGACCACAAGAACTTTCATCATATATTTTAACTATATATTTATATAACATAACTATATTTATTTATATAACTAATTGTTTGAATTTGTTGTTTTGTAAAATTCGAAAACATTATAAATTTGATATACGAATTTTGAAAACATAATAGATTTAATATAATATAGTACAACGCATTTTTTAATTTAAAATAAATTACTTTTAATGAAAGCTAAAATTTAATTATTCACAGTCACTTGATTACAATTAGTCATGATCATTAATAGATATATCTTAATAAATTTAATAACTAAAATACTCCAGCAGTCATATCATAAAGATACTTTTCTTTAAGTTATTTAACTTTAACTTTCATTTTTAATATTTTTTTTATAAAATTTGTCATATATATAATGTCACATTATGAGGCACTTTTACGTATATGCCAAAATTTTGGGTCACTTATTAGAATGAATTTAGATGAATATTATAAAGTAAAGTTTAATCAATATTATGTTTAATAACATTTGTGAATGGATTTAAATTTGTTTAATGTATCAAGATTTTTTTAATTAAACATGTCATTTGAAATATATGAAGTTATTGTTTACTAATTAGCGATCTATTTTTTTGAATTTTTTAAATATTTATTGAGATTATTTAATAATAATTTGAGGATAAATATCAATTAGAAAATGGATTCACAGTTTATTTTTTCACAAAAAAAAATTTTAATTGGACCCAAAATCCCTTTTAGCTAAAAAATATAAAAACAAATTGCAATACTTTTTTGCATACAACTCTTTGATATGATGATTTTTCCACCAATAGAGAAAATGAAAAAACAATTGCCGTGAGGAAAAAGTGTTTGTCACGAAAAGTTTCTTCCTAAAATATAATTTTTTCTATTATAATATATTATGTGTATATGATGTAGTTATATTGTTCTTCCCCTCTCACGTTGAATGTATATTTATTTTAAATGAAAAAGGAAAGTGGCATTGCAACAGAAACTGGGGAAAGTAAAAATAGTTTTTGTTTGTGTAAAAATATACAGGTATATATGTTATAATCTAAAATATAATTTTTTTTTATATTTGTTTAGTAGTAATACATTAAATTTATTACCAAAAAATAATATACATATAATAATAATTTTATGCATATTTTGATAACAATTCCAAACAAAAATACATAGATTATCTTTCTGAAATATATTTTGAAAGAAAAATTAAATAAATTAAATTATTTATTATTTAATGAGACTGTATTAATTTTAATTTTGATTAATAAAGAAAATGAAATAAAACACAGAGAGAAATTTAAATAAGTAAATGGTCAAAATAAAAAATTTCATTATAATAAATATAATAAGATAAATAACAATTAACAAATGATCAACTAGCTCAGTGACCCATCGCACGACATACATGTGGTTGGTTGTGGGTTCAATTCTCATCCATTTGAAAAGGGAGAAACTTTATTCTACATTATTCAAATGTGCTTTGACTTGGCGACTCGACTCGGCTCGGCTCGGCTTCGCATGAAGAGGGGTCGGCTCGTCCATAGTAAATATATTATTACTATAACATTTGCGACGATGAAAAAGTATTTTTTATAGATTGTGACATTGTAAAAAAATACAAAATATAATTTATTATAATATTTGCAACAATGAAAAACTATATTTGACAGTATTTAAGGTGCCGCATAAAATATTTTTATGTCAGTTATTGCATCGAATTTACAAGCGATGCAAAAAGTAGTCGTTTTTTCTAAGTTTTCACGTCGAGAAAAAAGCGTCGCAAATAGAAAAATTCTCGTTGAAACAATTAATTGCGTCAGGCGTTTCCTGTCGCATAGCCGACGAAAAACGTTTTCTCGTCAAAAAATGTACTTTTGTGGAAGGCGTCGCCTGACGCAAAATATGTCATTTTTAGTATTGAGTAAGGTTTAAATTGTGGAGAAATTGATGAAAATTAGGATTTCTCCCCCTTTTGAAAAGAGTTGAAATACTTTTAAGACTATGGAGAATTAATGGTCTAGTAGATTGATAAGATAAGAACCAAAGGATCAAATCTAAAGACCAAAAACAATTTGAAGAGGGATATTTTTTAATAAGCTTGGTTGATTTCTAAATAACAAGAGTCCACAATGACACATAAATCAAAAGATGGTCATATATGGCTAAAAAAGAATATCAACCTAAGCTAAAACAAAGGAGATAAGGAATAAACCTTTAAGCACAATCTCCCCGTTTATCAAATATACAATGTTACCTATTTGAGATGAAATCAAATTGAAAATATAGCTAACAAAGTACTATTGGATGTGATACCATAAATACATAAGTTAAACAAATGTATCACAACCAAAAGAAACTAGAGGAAGTGTTAGATAACACTTTGAATACATTCCTCTAACAAGTTAATGTTTAGCTAAATGAGTGTAGCAACTCTTAAAGCAAGACTAACCAAAAACTATGATGAGATCACAAAGAATAAGAAATTGAAGACTGTGATCTCAAAGTTATAAGGGAGAGTACATGTAGAATATAAACATGTGTAACACATATACTTCCCATAATAACTTACACAAGTTGGCTATAGGAAATAAAAGAAGAAAACAAGCCAACAAGTGATGTGGTGATGTAAAATATGAAAATTGAGCATACATCACATATGTTGAGGGGTGTATGCGATGAAAACATTTGAAAAACTCCCCCTAAGGGTGTGCCTATATGAATAAAACAGGAAAACTTACAAATTTCTGAAGTTGCAGTTCAAATTTTGCTGAAATTTGGCTGTGCCGGTCGACCTATCATTTTTCCAATGGTCAACCGCATGTGTTCGGTCGACTTGATACCCAGAGTCCGATCGACCGGACTTTTGACAAAAAACAGGAAAACCTGCAATATTAGTTAAAAAAAACATGCAAAACATCCATATAAACATATAACAGGCATATACAATGCCACAATCACAATTTATATCCTAAGTCAAGGATCTAAACGATCAACCACATAAGAATCATGTTTAAGACTTGAATATAAACACCAAAACAACCCCAATATGCTATATAAATCAAGTTAAAGCCAAGCATAGCATAAATAATCTCCCCCAAATCATAAAGACACTAAGAATAGAGGGAGGGGGTTACAAATGAGCTTTCATCACAAATATCAAATGATTAAGCTAAAAAATTATAACATGCTCAAAATATCAAAACAAAGCATGAGAGCAAAACATGTTATAAAAAGCATCAAGGTGCCCCTTTAAGCAATTCATACAAACAAATGATAATGTAAGAACAACACGCAATTGCTAATCTAAGGGTACACCAAGATAATCAAAGAAAAATACAAGGAAATGAAAGATTGAGTTTAGAAATTTCTCAATGATTTGAAGAGTTGCTTCTTGTACTCTGAGTTTTTTTCAATGAGATCCTTCGAACTTCTCAATCTTCTTCATCATTGATGTCCTTTGGTGAAGCTTCAACATTTTCTTCTTTGCCTTCACTTTCTTCAACCAAAACACCCTTGTTTTCAACCTCTTGGCCTTCATTTCCTAACTCTTTAATCCTTTCTTCTCCCAAAGTTTCTTCAACATTAACCACAACCTTGGGTTCTTCATCCTTTCTCTCCTATTCATCTTGATTTTCATCATTCACATTGATGAAATCTTCATTTGTAGCTTCTTCTTCTTCTTTCTCGTCTTCTTCATCCTCCTCATTAATCTCCAAGGTTGATTTCGTTGACTTGATATATCTATCTATATCATCAACCTTGTAGTTCATCACATTAAACCGTGTTTTCAAGTCCGCAACTTGTCCCTTCAAATCCTTAACTTTACTATCGAAGTTTGATAACTTTTCAAGTATCATCTTCAAGTTATCATTGATTTGGTTAAGGATGTCATTGTTTGCTTCATTTTTAGGTTGAGGAGGTCTTCTATCAACATTTTCTCTTGGAATATCTTATTGATTTCCAACATGAGTTTGGATATTCCCTTCTTTATTCAACTCAAAATGAATGTCTTCATATGCATCCCAATGGCCTTCTTGCATTAGTACTTCTTCATTAAATGACACATTTTGCTCATTTGTCCTTTGAAGTCCACTTTTCTCTATTTCTCTCTTCACAGTTTCACACACTTTAGACGATTTGTTTTGTGCTACCAAACCGGCCAAGAGTTCCTCATTGGTACATCTAGAATTGAATTTCCACTTCTTGTTGACCAATATCATGTGCATTTGGTGGAAGAGGCCATCTTTGTACATATTGTACTTGTCACTTCTTGTACATATTGTACTTGTCAGTTCAATTCTATCTTACTTGCTACGCCTAGGCTCTTCAACTTTCTCTTGAAGATCTTCTTCCCCCATATTTCTCACTTCTCGATCGACTACTGGGTCTAATACTAACCTCAATAATCGTATTTTCAAGCACTTCAGAATTATCTGATTTGTGCACTAAAAATATGTATTCACTACTATCTTTTGCATATCCTATAAACACGCAATCTACCATTTTAAGTCCTATCCTAGACCGCTTAGGTGGAGGAATCGGAACATTTTCTAAAGATCTCTATACCTTTATAAATTTGTAAGAGGGTACATGTCCTTTCCACAATTCATAAGGTGTTTTGTCTAACCTTTTATGCGGTAGTCTATTTAGGATGTGATTTGCGGAAAGCAAAGCTTCCCCCCCCCAAAAAAATAATTATGGGGTTAGCCTAAACTAATTAACATGGCATTCATCATCTCTTTTAATGTTTTGTTTTTGCGTTCCGCAATTTCATTTTGTTCTGGAGTATAGGGCGCAATTGTTTAATGTATAATGCCACTTTCAGTACGCAATTGAGCGAATGGATATTCACATTCTCCACATGTGTTGCTCCTTAACCTTTTTATTTTCTTACCATGTTTGTTTCATCTTCATTCTTATAATGAACAAACATGTTTATTGGGTCGTCTTTACTTCCCATTAAGTAGACATAGCAAAATCTCGTGCAATCATCGATAAAAGTAATGAAGTACTTTTTACCGCCTCTTGATTGTACATATTTAAGATCAGATACATCAGTGTGTATTAAATCTAATAGTTCTAAACTTTTCTCAATTGATCGGAAAGATGACTTAGATAACTTTGCTTCTACACAAGTCTCACATTCGTAGTTTTTGTCAACATTAAATTTGGGTAGTAGGTTTAATGAAATTAATTTTTGTATGTTTTTAATATTCGCATGATCTAGTCTATCATGCCATAAATTAAATGACTCAGCCAAATAAGCAACTTGTTTGAATTCATTAGCCTCTTAGACAACATTGTTTCCAGCTGAGCTAGTAGAACCCTCAGTTACATTCACGATCATAGGCTCAGTTCCTGGGAGTACAATCATTACATTCCATTCTTTGTCAGAATAAATTTGTTTGCCTCAAACACAAGCTTGAATCCTTGGTTGTTCAGCACAATTCCATAAATGAGATTTCTTCAAATCTCAGGTAAATGGAGCACTTTAGTGAGAGTTAGCTCCTTCCCATATGTCATCTTTAGGACAATATTTCTCTTTCCTTAAACTTTGGAGAATGCAGAGTTCCTCATGTAGCAGACTTTATTCTCAACAGTTTAATAACCCTTGAACATCCATTTGTTGTTAAAAATATGGCGAGTAGCCCCCTTGTCCACAAACCATTCCTTTGGGTTTCCCTTATCATATTTAACTTTGAAACGACAGCAGTGAGGTGCATGTCCTCCATTCTAGAGTTTAGCTTTACGGCCTCAGATACGTAAGCTTGGCACACCCTCAAACTTTAAAGGATCAATTTGGTGTTCACCTTGTTCAAGTAAGTCCATTTACTTAACTATGTGTATGATTCCATCATCATATTTGGATAACACCTCGTGTCTCGTACATGCACTCTTATGTGGTTATGAGCTAGTAGCTCAACACGAAGACATGTCTTGGACTTTCCAGAACTAGAAAGTTGAGAATCACCCTTGTAACTGATATCCAACCAGTCTACAAACATATCTATGACAAGGAAAAAGTAGTTGAACGTAAGGTTGGTCAAGCAGAGGACAGAGTCGCTGCTGCCGAATACGAACTTTAGCAAGACCAAGACCATATAAAGTCTCCCCAGGACTAATACAACACCCTGATTTGGTTGAGACAAGAGTGGTTTGATGATGATGGAGATCTTTTATCCGAGAAGCGAGACAACCTAATGTTAAGTTACCTCCAGAGGGAAGAAGCGGAAAAAAATTCTGAGGTTAACCTAACCCAGCCACCAAGTATTGTTGCTCTACCCTGTTTGAGCACTTGAAGTCATACCATCACCTGCTAACCTGCCTAGAGGATTTTAAAGAAATGGTGGAAGAGGATACACTGATTCCCGTTTTTCCTTTGAAAAACTTGGACGAGCTTTCATTTGATGTGGGTGAAGCCCAGGACTTAGTCCCGTAGAGGGAAAACTTCCTAAAGAGGTTGTCGCTCTCGGTTCAACAAGTACCCCGACTGAAATAATTAAACATGTTGCTACCACAGAAGAAATACTTGAAGGCCTTTCCTGCTTAGGTGAACAGTCCGAGCAAGTCGAGGATGCAAAATATATTATTTGCCATACTTGCAAGTTCTCTTTTTTGAATAATCATTATTCAACAATATACAACTGAGAGGCTCCTTGTCTATTGCGCGATCGGGAAATGTACCTATCCCAGGTACTTGTTGATCAAGCATCTCCCTCCCGTAGAAAAAAAGGAGGTCTCCCAACCCTGGGTTCAAGCGCACCAATATAATGGGCCCAGACTAGGAGATCCATTCCCTTATTTCCCTAAGATAAAGGTTCATCTAAAGCTGTCATTTCGACCTTTTATTTAAAAAACGTATTTTTTGTTTCCCAACGAAATTGGAAACAGTTCTTCGTGGTTTTGTAAGATGCATTTTCATGTATAAGAAGATAAAGTAGTGATCATATCCAATCGTAAGATTTTATTTTTCCTTACCGCTGCAGTCTTCTTCACCTCCTTAGCCGAAAAGAAACTTCCATTCATCATTGTCTTCTATAATATGGAAGTACCAAGTCAAGATGTTCATCTCCAGAGGTTTCTTCCTCACCATTTCTTTCTTCCGCCTTCGCTTTCTTCGGAAGAACCCTCTGATTTACGCATATGCAATAAAGGATACCTTCATATCCATGAATCTACTGTATGACTGGTGAACTCTTTCTCAGTCCGGGCAGTGTTAGCCTCGTAGCTTAGAGAAAGCAACTCATGGATAAATGAGATTTTCTAGGGATTCCTGGGTCATTACGGGGATAAGGCATATTTATGACAAAAGTTGTACATTTCACTAATGGAGACTCCATCTGTCATCCAATTTGACTCTGATTATTTGATCGTCCTGGGATAACTTCTATCCATATAAACACATCAGATTTCTGACGATGTGTTTGTGCAGTTCATACCTCAGGCTGTTTTTTCATCACCAAGGTTGTTAAACTCGCGATTCTACGTAGACTCGGTGGAGGGGTGAAAAATCGTAAACTCGTGAATCGTAAAAAAATCATAAAATCGTACCGAAAAATTAAAATATATATTTTATATATAAATAACAATAATTAATATATAAATCATACTATGTTCTTACAATATGCGAAAATTCATAAAACATACTTTCACAAGTTTTTTCAAAAGATAATAACGCAACATTTGAGGATGAAAGAGATATTGAAGAGGAAATCTCTGCTGCTTAAGCCTTTAATTTAAATCTATTTAAATTAAATAATATCAGGAAACGAATTCAAACAATTGGTTGTCATTTAAGATGAAGAGGGAGAAAGATGAAGAAATGTAAACTTTAGCCACATATAAGAAATTAAGAACTTTCTTTTTGATGAATCGAATATAAGCATGTCGAATATAAGCACTTTTGTCTAACAAAGAATTTCCTGAAAATGATTGGAAAATAAAGAAACAAAATTGTTATAATCATAAGCTCCACTAACCAATAGAGAACAAGATTACTAAAACAAAAACAAGAAAATGGCGAAGACAATAGTATACACTAAAATACAGAAGAAAAAAGGGGACAACAAAGGATTAAACAAACCATGTTCTCATGGTCAGGAGCAATCTTGCCCACACACAAATACACAACAGGAAGTACATCCTCCAGAAACAGGACCAGCAAACTGTGTAACAAGAAATGGAGCAATGCTTTTGGTAGAATCGGTAGACTCGTACGATTCTATGATACGAGTCTACGATTCTACTCCGTTTCTACCAGATTGCGATTCTACTACCGATTCAACACGTTTTGCCTCCGTAGAATCGTAAAATCGTACGATTCTACGTGTTGACTCGCGATTTTAACAACAATGTTCATCACCATTTCTCCGAGGCAGTGTAATTGTTCGTAAGCTTGGATGAGTTCCGCCAATATTGCAAAGAATGGTGGAACCAGTAGTGCCTTGCCCTAGCTGTAGTCACACTCAATTTCCTTGTAATTTTTTTTTTTTTTGGAGTGCTCAAATCGTTAACATGTACTGCTGACATCTCAATAATACTCTATTTTTTTTATATAGATGTTTGAATTCATAGGACAAAATAAAATCAATATCCTACGAATTACCTTAGAAGGATCCGTTAATACCATAAGAACCGAATGTTAAAGTATGAGAAAATTCATTCTTACGCTTTAGAAGCTTTTATATCCGACACAGTAACCACAAAAACGATCTTTGCATGTGCAATAACCACCGTAACGAAGTATGCGGATTCGTCATCCACCGGTATCCACGCGAAGATACAAGCAGCGAGTGTTAGCTCTAAGATTTTTTGGGTTTGTGTTATAACAGAGGGAAATGGTGGAGGAAGAGTTTTCGGTTTTAGGTTTCTAAAACCTCTTTGTTGCAGCTGAAAGATTGTTGGGTTTTTCGGTCCCCCAAAAATCTATTTAAGGTAGTGAGAGTTTTTATCACATATAAACTCTAACGTAATCCCAACCACTTCGTCAGTGTGAGTTTTTATCGCATATAAACTCCCACGCAATACCAACAACTTCAAAAATTAAAAATATCATTTCATCAGTTATTCTAATTCGAATAGAATAACGTTTTATTATTTCCATAAAATACATGTCAAATATAATGAATCTAGAATCTGGACATAATGCTCGTTCACTAGTCTATATGTGCGACCTTATAGGTTCATTTAATTAACACTGATAAGGTAACATACTGAGTAAAGTATGTATCCATAAGTCACAAGCGGCCTCTAGCAGAGTAAATGAAAAATCGGTGAACCGATTACTTATTCTCAATCTACTATTTATCCGTTTATCACACAATATCCTAATTAAGAATAAGGCATGGACATTGTCATCCTTATAAAGCTTAATTATGTATTTACTCAATCTCTAGATAGACTCTTCTAACAAATAATATTTAATAACTTTTTATTGAATATATTTGAGCACGACCGTGCATATTTAAACAGACATCCCTATCGAGGGGCCCATGGATATTTCTCTTCAATAAGAGAGAGAGAGAGAGAGAGAGAGAGAGAGAGAGAAATCCCTCACAGTGTCTCTCACATTCAAGCCATGATAGAATGCTACATCCAATCATCAGTCATAGTTATCACTCGGTTAAAAGTGGTGTTCGACTGAATTAAAACAATAGCTCTCTTCACGCTGAAAATAGTGAATACATAAGAAATACTTATGACTTTTGAACCATGCAATGTTACTTCTTTTTTTCCAATCACGCCCAATACAATATTCTCCAATATGTATCTATGATCTGACTTGTATCCGTTACACAATATCAGTAAAACATGATCATCAATCAGACATCATACTAGTTTAATTTATTTCTAGCATATAAAACTATGGACAATTAGAATAGTAATTTTATAAGCTATTGAGTTTTACTATATAATCACTTATTTGATGTTCGAAAACAGAATACACTTTTCAAATAACATGCTTAAGAATAACAAAGTACAACATGTGATCATGGTCCTAGGGCATTACTAACAGTAGACCCCACGGTGGGCGCAAATTGATTGAGTTTAGAACCAATATTCAATTCCTGGAATAGTAATTTTATAAACTAATGAGTTTTACTCTCAAATTACTTATTTGATTTCCAAATCAAAATACACTATTCAAATAACATGTTTCAGAATAACAAAGTACAACATGCGCTCATGGTCCTAAGGCATTACTAATCAGTAGACCCCACGATGGGTGCAATTTGATGGAGTTTAGGACCAAGATTCGATTCCTGCAAAAGGGAAATAAGGTAGGGCTAACTCCCTGAATCTGCTCCGATGCTTTAGTAATCGAATAACAGATAAAAAACTTAATGACAACAAAGAGTAAATAACTAGGTATTTATAGGATTCAAGCCTTAACCTCCAAGTAAACTCTAGAAGGATTGGAAACACTAGATCTTTGTAAGATCTCAATTCATTTCCAAAGTTAATTGATCATCTTAGATTCTCTCTGAATCTTGTAGCTTCCTAATAGACGTGTGATTCATATTCCCTAAGAAACCTTAAACCGCCACCAACCACCTTATGCTCTAGCCCCCTCGGGCATGAACATACGCAAGCCTCCCCAAACCAGAATCTCACACTACTCGAGAGGAGGCTCATGGAACCCTGATCGGATCGGTTACTCCATCCTGAGACCCAACTCCATCAATTATCATCAATTTTAAGTGAGAAATGTATTGGTTATTTCCAATACTATTTAAGGGCAATTTACTATTTAGACATTGATTAGCAATCTTGGGAATCAATAAGGGAACGAATTTTCAGCATAGAAGGACTAAGGCGAAAATAACCTTTCTTTAAAAGAACCCCAATATTACTCCCTCCATTTATTTAGACTTTCGTTACATGTTATGAACATTAATGAATCACAATTTAATATGTTTATGTAATTAAAATAGGGTAATATGCACTAAATAGCCGCAAACTATTTCGAGATTTTCATATGTTGGACCCAAACAATTATTCTTGAGTATTTTGGCCATAAAACTTTTACGGGCAATGGGTTTTGAACTCTGACGTAAATTCCGGCCAAATTTTCAAACTTTCAAGCCTGAAAATGCAAAAAAATCATAACTATCCCTTATAATAGACGCGACTCGATCCCGTTGTCCTTAAACAAACCGACCCAACCCGTTCTTGCAACCTCCATCTTCTCTGGTCATCTTCTCCGGCGACCGACAACTTATTCTGGTCATCTCCTCCAACGACAGACAAATTTTTCGGTCAATAAAAATGTCATTTTTTCACAAAAATCTAAACAACAATAACCCATTTCTATTTCCAATTGATGAAATTTGATAAATAAAAAAATCATGAAACCCATTTCCATTTTAATTATTTAGAGAGACCAATTTTAAGAATTGCAAAAGAATCAATCTTCATAGACAAACCCATGCTTCAAAATCTTCAAATAATTCGACATTCTTTCTACAATCTTGTACAAATCTTGGCAATTTTCCTTCATCAAATTACACACGTCCAAAATCTCTTTTAGCTAAATCAAATGAAGCATCTACAAGTACATTTTTCATTCCATTGTATCCTCCTTCACAAATTGCAAGAAGATTTGAAATGTCTGGTTATGATGATTTTTTCAATGTACTCACAAGAAGTGTGTATGTGGTTTTTCTTGTGTTTGTTGAATGGTAATTTGTGTTAATTCTTCTATTTTCTCTGAACCACCACTGTGTTTAGCAAAGAAATCTATGTAAAAATTTAAATCATCTGGGTTGCCTTGACCTACCTCTTGACATATGAATTAGTGTTGAATTTGTGTGAGAAATTGATGATGAATTCGTGAACATGTTGCAATTGCGGGCGGAGATGTGGTGGTAAATGATGAAGATGACTGATGAGGTAGAGACTGCAATGGTGGTCAAGTTTTTTTGGATCAAAAATGCCCCTCACGTTGCCGGTATGTGAGTGGTTTTATTTTTAAAAAAAATTTGCCGAATATTACGTTGGAGTTCAAAATCTTTTGCCCATAAAAGTTTCATGGCCAAAATCAGCAAAAATACTTGCTTTGGGTTCAACATATGAAATCTCGAAATAGTTTTTGACTATTTAGTGCATATTATCCATTAAAATATCAATATTACTTTCTTAAATATTATTTGTATACCACTAATTCTATTTAAGGAAATAATATTGATATTTTAATTATAAAAATATTTTAATTTTTACAACAAGTAATGAAAGTCTTATATTTAGAAATGGAGATTGTATTAAATAAGATGAAAATTATTTATTGCAAGACATCTTTCAGATTTTTATCGTGGTTGTGGACGTACTCGTGTACCAAAACGAGTTATGCAATAAAAGAATATTGTAGAAGAAATAGGTACATCACACAGTCAAAGAATCTTGGACCACTTCTCAATTGATATGGTCCTCTATTTAATTTTTTTTTGGTTGAGAGATGGGGGAGATATTTTTGAAGGACTTGGCAGTCAGATGTCGACCATGCAACCTCCTGGTTGTGGGTAAGACGTCTATGCCACTACACCAAAGTTTTTAGACCTCAATTTCAATCATAAGTGAATATAATTCGGCAGCGGTGTCAACATTGCTATTGTCTAAATTAACGGACCTCTTATTATTATTTTTTTCTTTTTTCCATATTTTGTTTAAATATGTTAGGAATAAGTAAGATTGTCTAACATGGAGTTGAAATATAAAGTCCCACATTAAGTGTCTAAGAAAGATTCAAACACTAGTAAACACGTGTGTTAATACCTCTCATCACTAATTAATTTTGAGAGATACGGAGCTTCATAAGCTAATTTTCACATAGTCTAAATCGGTTCAACGATATATTCCAAAAGTGTGTTAGAGATACCCTAAAAAAAGTTGTAGATAAGGGCAACGCCATCAACTTCGCCAGCCAACAAGATACTAAAACTCAACCTATTCACCGTTCAAATGAGGATAGATTTTCAAATTTCTCTCATATCTTCCATACAAAATTTTCTTTCATGTCCAATCTTGATATACACTACACACTAATTAACTTCGGTAAACTTTTCAGAAAAAAATTTAACTTATACCACGCGTTAGCTGTTTGGCTAAGTAACCACGCATTAGCTATACTTGTTCTGCAAGTACAATTTATTGTGCACATTGTACATTGTTTTAATGTATGAAAAAAAAATCGAGTCTGTCTAATATATTCTTGATTAGTATTTTATATGGTGGATTGGCAAATAATTAACAATTTCTTTTATATATTCTTGATAGTCCATATATCTTTGCACAACGAAAATCATTGGTTAAGTTATATTGGAACATTTACATCACCTTGGAGTTACATAATACTCAACCATTGAAAGATGTGTTTCATTGATACTTTTTTTACTTAAATTTGCATAGTAATATATCACATGGTGTCTTATGTCTATTGATTATTTCTCCTTTTCTTCATTTTTTTTCACCTTCCATGGCAAGATCCGGCTCCGAATCTTGGTTGGATCTAGCCATCCTTCTTTCACTTTTTGTATCTTCACTCCCTTTTTTTTTGGCCGTAAATCGTGATGAAGTTTTCTCAAAACATTCTTTTTCAAGATTCAAGACTCGGATACAAGATTTACTTCAGATCCTTACAGATCTGGAGTTTCTTTCGATCCTCCTTGGAGGATTCTCTCAACCCTGGACTTCTTCTAGGCCCTCTCTCAGTTTTCTACATCTTTCCGAGACAATCTACTAGACGGTTGATACGCCCATGGTCTTGTAGATTGTTGATTTCTAAGAAGGATGTTGAAACTGAGCTTCTCTTTCTATAGTTGTCCAAGGATTACGAACAAGATGATGTGAAAAATTTTATTATGTATTTACTTTTTCTACTATTATTAGTATTTTTTACCCCAGTCTCGGGGTGTGGCTTTTATCTGTTATCATGGTTGTCTAAACCATTATATAACTTTTATTTTCTTTTATTTTCAGATTATCTTTTGATTGTAATGGCCTCGTCTATTTTATGATTAATGAATAATTTCTTATTCAAAAAAAAAGAGGGTTTGCATTAGATTAACCATGGTTTAGCAGAAAGGGCTAACCACGGCAGTCAAAATTTTGGAGCAAACATTTTTTTCCAGGACGGAAGTCTGGGCCAAGACAGAAATCCCACTTCCGTCCTGGGCTGACGTGGCGTTCCCCAGAGCGCCTTGCCACGTCAGCCCAAGATGAAAGTGGGACTTCCCCGTCCTCAACTCCCAGCTTTAAGTCCCCATCAGACTCTTATTTTCCCTTCACACGACCAAGGAAAAATAAACCTAAGGCTAAGAGAAAAAACCTCCCCCCTGCCGCCTCTCTCCCTGTCGTCGCCGCCCGCCGCTTCTTCCACCGACTTTCTCTCACACACATCTCTCAATCTCTCAATTTCAAAGGTATAAACATTTTTTTTTGGGCAATTTAACTTTAAATCTACTAATTATGTTTATAAATAGTTGTGAATTTGGGAATTTTTAGTAATTTGTTGATTTTGTGAACTTTTTGTATTTGTGAAATTTAGGGTTTTTGTGAATTGTAATTTGTGATTTGAGAATTTGTGAATTGTAAAATTGTGATTTTGTGAATTTATACTTGGGTATTTGTGATTTTGGTGATATAACATGTGTTTTTTCTGATAAAATGTATGTCTATTGTTTTTTGTGTAAATGTTTATTCCTGCTCATCTTCAGCCTGGTCCTTATGATGATAGTGTTTTAAACAAACAGACATCTCATAGATCTTTAAGAATATAGCACGGGGATGAGTTACTAAACAATCCACTTAAAATTATTAGAAACGACAGTCAATTTTATGACGCGTGACCAAAGAAAAACCAACCCGCGAGTAATTCATCTGATAGACCAATTAGGCTTTAGGGGATGTTGTAGATTGGACACATGAAAGTAGAACACGCTCTAGTGACTGCACTAGTAGAGAGATGGCGCCCGGAGATCCATATGTTTCACCTACGTTGCGGTGAGGTGACCATTACACTAGAGGACGTAGGATGTCTTCTTGGACTACCTACTAGGGGGTAACGTAGTGTAGTGGGCTGGGGACTTCAATATGAGTCCAACTCAGTGGATTGAGCGCGTGTTCGAACTTTTAGGATTAAAACCCGCAGTGGCTTCAATTATGGGAAACACCCTCGTGTTGTTAGAGGTTTATGCCCACATTAGTGAGCCCCTAGGCCATGATGATACTGACTTGGCGATAGAGCAGATAGCTAGGGCTTTGGTTTTCCTCTTGATGACTACTTTTCTTTTTCCCAATAAGTCGGGGTCCCGGGGAGAACATGCGTTATCTACTCACCATCAGTGGTATCCTTGAGCATGACACGACTTCTTGAGCTAGCGGTGTCCTTGCACATTTGTACCGCCAAATGTGCATCACATGCATTGCTAATTCTAAGGACATTGCCCGCTGTTGTTTTCTAATTCAGGTTTGTCTAAATTATATATTTTTTTATGTTTAATATGTAAATCAAATATTTAATAATCGATGTTGTTTGTTTTACCAATTGTGGGCGTGGGAGCGAATTTCATGTCTCCGTCCGGCGAACTGAGGCCCGATTCTAACTGATATCCCCGCTGATGGTAGACCTTACGGGGCAAGGTGGAATATAGGCCGGAGTTTCCTTAACGCGCCAAAATCTCAACTATTGGTGTTTCGTGAACAACTCGATTTGTTGACGGAGACACAATGAGTAAGTAAATTCGATGTTCTTGGAAATTTTTTTTAATTAAATAAATTGTTTTTACATTAACTTAAATTTATTTTGCAGTTTATGTAGAGACCGTACCCTGATTGGGTAACTGCCCAGAGAGTGGCTCGAGATGAAGACTTCTTGAGGACCTGTCGAGCTCGTATGCCACTCATTTTGCTTTATGATGGTGGAGTACCACCTGCCTGACAGGGTTGCTATGCAATTTTGGCTTCCAACATGTGGTACCAATCTCGGTCGGGGACGGAGGGTACTATTGAGGGTATTGACCTCCACACATTGGAGGCGGGCCCGGAAAAAATTTGGGAAATCTTCCACCGCGTATACATACAGTTGTGGGACGACCGCGTCGATGCAATGTCGGACGCTGCTCCCGTTCTCGGTAATGTTAATGCACCAACCTGCGAGTACATGGATTGGTACAATTGCATTACCGTATGACGAACCCACAAAATAGGGATCTCAGGCCACTCCCAATGGGCATTCAACCCAACGCTATAGCTGATGATATTTTGGTAAGTTTTTTTTGTTTTGTTGTCAACATAAATCTTTTTATTTTGAATATACTAATTTAAATATTTTTTGTTACAGACGGAGTCAAACAGGTTGATGCGGGAAGAATTCGAGAAGCTTACCCTCGAACTAACCACCAGTACAAGGATCTCATCACCTAGGCTGCCAAAACCATAAAAGATGCATTTCTAGCAGCTGGGAAGACAGTTGCATGTAGATCGCGCGACTGCCGATGTAGTATATGCTGCAGTTCTGCAATCGGTCACACAACCGAGGGAGCATGTTCCAGGTAGGGCCTGCGGTTGGGAGGCATGTTACTCATAGGACGCGGCAGGCTACTCAAGAGCAGCTTGCCGCGCGGCGCCTGAGGCAACGTGGCGATGAGCCGGGACCGTCTCAAACATAAGAAGATCGGACTCAACCTCAGACTCAGACTCAGTTCCAAACTCAGGCAGATGTACCCTCCGAATTTCAATACTAATTTCTGAGCATCGACACTTATTCTCCAAGTATTCAAACGGGGGGCATCCTGGAGCGGGGACCTCTACATCGGGATATCCGACAGTCTTTTCTGGTGGGAAGCCATCGTTCAGCCTCGACCTGTACCAGACTCAGACGCAGCAGCACACTTCAGTGCTCCAGCTAGATCCCCCCAAGAAGCATGGTAGTGCCCTGTGAACGAGAGATGACCAGACGTACTATCTCCGAAAAGGTCGAAGAAGACCCGATAGATACACACCATCGGGGCGGTAGATAGAATTTACATTGTTTTGCTTATATTTGTTTCATTTTTGTTACTTACAATTTGTTTTATTTATATTATATACGATTTCTTCATTTTTTACGTTCGTTTTTTATTAATTAAGTCGATTTTGCCAAAGAAATTTCCGTATACATATTTTGATAAATATTATGTTTTAGTAAATTTTTATGTTGTAAAAATACCAACTCAAAAAACTGTATCCAAAAAAAACCAAAGTGTTTTGCCAAAAACTTTCTGCCAGTTGAGGACTTCCATCCTAGATTGACGTGGCAAGGCGCGTCTGGAAAACGCCACATCAGCCCAAGACGAAAATGGGACTTCCGTCTTGGCCCCACACTTCCGTCACAGATAAAAATGTTATCCCCAAAATTTCGACTATTATGGTATGATCATTCTGCCCAATCAGTGTCATACTAATGCAAACCCCAAAAAAAAGACACCATGTGATATATGCAAGAGGATACTGACATATATTGTCGTTGATCTCAAACAAAAGAATTTCTTCTAAAATTAACAACTCATCCAAGTTTGTTGGGAGAATTTGATGGTTGTCTATTTAACCGACTAATCAATTTGGGATATAATAATAATGGGTATTGTGATTTAATAGGATTTAATAATAATAGGTCTTGTGATTTAATAGTAAGAAAATCTGCAAATCTGAAACATTAATTTCTTTTAATATTTTTTTAACTCGTGATTTGTCTTGGACAATACTTGAGAGATCGCTAATTTAACCAACTAAATTAAGATCACTTGACAAAATTTAAAAAATGCTTGGATTGAGTTTGGTCTAATTTGAGACTCAAACGTAAACTCAAAACAAATTTGAATTGAGTATGAAAATGAAAGTTGAAGTATTAAATCATCTAGAATCTAGTTTGAGTTTAAGACTGGTTTAACACCGAGACCAAAATCACAAACTCAAACTCAAACCCAAACCCAATCCAATCCAATCCAATCACACCCTTAATAATATGTTACAATCAAACCCTTAATAATATGTAATAGTTTTTCTCTTCAATTTCTAGTGAATAATTCCATTGCCATTTCAAATTCCCTTCAAGATTGCTATTGAGAAAAAGGGTACATGTTTGTGGAGGACACATTCATCAGGCTAAAATCCAATACCAAAAAGTGGTCTATTTTCAAAATGTACTTATCTGAAATTCTTTGTCATGTTGATGAAGAAAATGAGAGGACTTTTATAGTAACCCTTTAGCACATGCTTTATTTAGCATTTCTTGTCCTCTCATTACTTCTGATTTATCTCTTTCTTCTCATTTCTTTTGGTTTCAATCACTCAATACCATATTGGCATCTTTGTTATATTTGTCCCCATGTCCCCTCACATGAACACGACCTTTGTCTCTTCTTTGTTTCAATTTTCTGCACGTCACAAAAGCTAAAGTAAAAATGTCATGCCCCGAATGTGGGGCAAATAATCGTCTGAACCCGTCTGTGTACCAACTAATCACAATTCACCATATTTATATATAATTAAAAAACGATCACATAACGAATTTTTATTAGTTGGGTACATGAATGGGTACACGAGACGGATACATACGATATCACCCCGAATGTGGAGTGACACGGAAAAATCCTAAAAGGCGTCAGACCTCTAAACCCCCCAAACCACTCTAATAACAAAAGCCATTTATAAATAAAAAAAATTAATATCAGAGGGATATATTAAACCATAAATCTATTATTTCAAATCGGACGTGCTACATCAACTCTATCCTTCGACTTGAGTAGATAAATGGTGGCCCTCGACAATGTTTCTGTAGAATTTCAGCAAGTCCATAACAAGAAGTGATGATAAATTCAACCCAAAAACAGAGATTTACCATTTTATTGTAATTTTTAAAAGAGATTATTAAAATAGTATCAAATTTCATGTCTTACCAAAATATAGAAATTTTACTATATTCTTCTGTTTCAATTGATCAACCGTATTTTACCCATTCCTATTGAAGAGGGGACAGTGTCGGTGCTAGGGGCGCGCGCCCCCAACATTTTCAAAAAACGACGAATATTCTGTTAGAAAAAAATTATTTTTTATAATATTTTCTTATAAATATTGTATTTCGCCCCTAAAAAATTAAACCAACATTCATTCGCAAAAGTAACTCATCAAATGCATTTCTCACATAATCCTCACGTATAAAGTTCGATGACTTTAGTAAGATAACCAGGCAGGAATATTCTGTCCGGTTCAGTGTTTCATTCCCTTTCCCATTAATAAGAAATTAATGTGTTAAATTTTAATTCAAAAAAATTATAACTTAAAAGAAATAGTGAAACACGTGGTAATCACCTATTCGTGAGATAGGGAACAAGACACAATAGGGACAAATAATTTTTTGCCATAAAAACTTAGTCTTATTATGTCCAACCAAAACACCACCAAAAAATTTAAACATTTCAGATATGATTTCGCACTTACCGGACAAACTTTATCCAAACAGAACAAGTAAAACAAATAATAAGAGAAGCTCCAAATTAGTTAAAACAGTTCATAATTTTAAGCTCTTCCATTAAGAGGACAAGTTCGTGGTGAAAAGGAAACCTGTAATCTACATAGGAACTGAAGAAAATCAGAAGCCACAGTTAAAACCATCCTTCAAAAAGAATGGCATCCTATAATATACAGCAGATCACTGGCTGAATTTAAACGGAAAAGCCGAGTTATCACTTTGTCACTTTCTCGAGGACACTAATGACCAAAGGGAGTAGAGAATGTACCAACATAGGGAGCGTAGGATATGCAAATAAGCCGAGTATAAACCAATTGAAGCTTAAAAGAGCAACCGCGTCCATTGCAGGCTTATTTCCAATGGTGGACAAGAACGTGAGCACGGTAATCAGTGAGATGAAAGCAACAGCAAAAAGAGCGATTATAAGAGGCATGCAAGGATCTTTGGCTTCCCAAATTATAAATCCAACTAAAAGCGATAAAAGAGCGCTGAAAAAGCTTCTCGAACGAGCAATCTCTCTCCTCTGCACAACGATACTGTTCATCTGATTCTGCAAAGAATTGGTATCATGAAAATGTGCTTCAGCCCCCAACAGAGATTTGTTTACACGTTCTATTTGAAGTCCATTTTTTTCCTCATCTTGTGGATTAGCTTTGTTTTTCATTCCTTCACCTGCATAATCATCTTCGTTGCGGCCGGATCTTGGCAATGAAGTCCTAGACTTGCCTCCATCCTTTACATGTTGACCATCATCTGTACTACCTTTGCATTGAACTTTGCTGCTCCAAATCGACTTCCCCTGGGTTTCCTTTAACTGTTGGTTCTCGGCTTTCAGACGATCAAGCTATTGAAAACGTGCAAAGAAATAACGTCGTCAAATATGTAACCATGTAGACTACAGAAGAACATCAGGATGACCACAAAATTAAGTTTTATCATTTACATATAGGACTGTTCAATTAAAAATTCATTTCGGAACTCGAGGTCTACTCACGGTTTGATTAGGCATTAACATCTGTTTGATTGCAAAAGCATGTAATTAGAGAAACAGCTTGAATCCATTTTAATGAGCTTCCAAGGACTATATGCATTGTTTACAGATCTTAGAAATTTGAAATTGCGATCGACAGATCTTGTAAATATGGTATATATGTGCTTTTAGCACAAAAGCCTATTAAAAACTACAAAAATATGGTTTGACGAGGAACACCCAAGATCCTAGGTTAGCACTACCGTATATATCATAGTGACAAAAGCTATTGACAAATCTGAACTCAAGAGCCGACTAAAAACTCAAATGCGTCCAACAGTGTAATAAGTCGAGAAAAGTTCTACAATTTAGAGTATTTTTTTTAGATAAGCATTTATTATTGGGATGGGGGAGTGTCGAGGCCGGGATCTATCACCTGAGTTAGAAGTGTTGCACCAACTAAGCTAGCTGTCTTTGACTACAATTTAGTAGTTTCTACGACAACTGGACCAAATAAACACTCTATAACTAGTTATAAGAAACAAATTACATCAGCAAAAAAGCATTGGACAGTATGTTCCGGTTCAAGAAAATCCTTACAAAACCGACAGAAAAATGAAGAAAAATTCACTCGTCCTAATCCAACACCACCAAACCCCCAAGGAAAGAAAAAACATATAAGTGAACATAACTTTAGTACGCCCTACTTATCAAAAGAAGACAATGAATTACCTCATCCTCTAGTAACTCCATCTTACAGATAACTTCTTCATGCTCGTCTTCAAGTTCGGCTAACAGAGCCTCCACCAGTCTACGTTCTTTGATGGCTGACTTTAGTTGTTCGTCAAGTTTTTTCCTATTCCAAACCAAATTATCCAACTCCATTTGCATTTCTTGGATACAGATTTCGACCTGCATTTGTGCTGTTGTTACATTAGGAACTAAGAAATGATTTTAAACCACACAATAGCGATTCTAAAATATAGTAGCCTGTGCAAATCAACCAAAATATTCACAGAAGACACTTCGATAGCTAGCCAGCTTCCCTGTTTCTTCTAAATAGTTTTAGATTTCCATGAATGTTCAGACTAGAGCTAGTGAAGTACAGCTAAGAGGTAATAGTATTCAAAAGATCAATTACGATGCAAATATATTTTCGTATTATATTGCTCGACCTCAAATAATAGCAATGGGACAAATTGTGTATGCACAAAATTATAACGCTTTTCTGATAATAGAAGAAAAGCATCTTTATTTGTGCAATGGCAATGGATATGTTGATTTCTCTAACTTATACATTGCAAGCATTCCTACATCCTTGACGTCTTTCCATTTTCAGTTCACACCGATGAATTCACTAAACACCTTAAAATTTTCAGGGCGTACTTTCTATCTATGGTTAACATCCTCACATGATTCCTACAAAAAAGTGATACACGTCTAGTTTTACATCTACTGCTTCGTTTCTAAATAAATGCATCCGTTGGCATATATAGCTTATCCTGAAGATAGACGGAGTTCAAAAGGTTCTTTTAGGAATATCTTTTCTCACTTGGATCACTCTAAACACAAAAGTCATGAATATTAATTAACAATTTTTCCCAATCCAGTAACATCATTGTCAAAATGTCAAAAGGAAAACACTCCGGCAACTATTGCAATTTTCCTTTTCTTCTCTTTTGGTATTTGATGTGGCAACCAGATCAACCCTGGAGGAGGAAAAGGTTGGGGAAAAGAAAATTACATTGAATTCCACTACTCGCTGTCCATTGTAATAAACGTCTCAATAATTTATAGCATTAGTATGTTATACTTGGACCAAAGAAAGGAAAATGCGAAGAACATGTTTAAAATTTTCAATTTTCAGCATCCTCCAATTCTCCTCGTAAAATAAAACGCCTTGTAGAATAATTTATTGCATCTTTTTAGGACTGGAGCTGCATAGGAAAATTCTAACTGATAGAACTTTGACTATTGTCCAATTTAGATCCATAGCTACCTCAAGTTGGATACTGCAATCTTTCCTTTACCAATTTACCCCTGTATGTGTTCACGTTGGAGATAACTTACTTTTTGAGTAAATTAAAAGCAAAAACTTACCCACACCTGCACATGCAACCATTTTCAGTATATCCAATTGGACATTAATGTCAAAGGACAACGTTATCCCTTTCAGACCTGGTTTGGTTCCATGAGGAGCTATTTTTCTAACTGTAAAGGCAACCCACAAAAATCAATAGAAAGACAAATTTGGAAGAAGATAAAAAACCCAGGTCCTACTTCATAGCAAAGTTCGACCTTACACATACATTTCCACTAACAAGCTAACAATGGAGGAGGGGTATGAGAGACGCTCGCCTTTTGTGGTCGTTGAATTTGTATATCAAATGCTTATAGGGAAGTTCGTTTTCTTGTAACACGTAATTCAGTCTAGGAGATAGAACAAAATTAAAATCAATTATTTCATCATTCACCAAGGTGGATGGGAGTCTTAGCCAGAATAAGACAAAGAAGTGCTCCTTCGAAGTAGTGCCGTCCTTGGATGGAATTGTAATATACATCACAATTGCACAACAGTTTCTTCTTCTCAAAACTCGATCAGTATCACTAGTGTTAGATAAACACAGTGACCGTTCCTTGGCTTCTCATAGGAAAGCTATGGAACAAGGTATCTAGCATCATCTTGGTTCAACGCACGTTATTTAGTGAACAACATTAGGTAAAGAGAATTTGATGATTGAAACATCCTCCACTGTGAGTCTTATGGTTGCAATAGCATTCATTTCTTTGGCAATGCTATTGATAGTAGGGAGAGAGAGAAAAGAGAACCGCTACAACATTAGTTTACATTTACAATTTAAGTGAAGTTAGAACAAGAGGATAAAGGATGAAATTACATCAGTGTACCTAAGGTACCACTAGACAAGGGGAGAGCACGAGGCTTTAAAGCAGCTAAAAATTACTGCACAAGCAAGCTTCTCCAGCTTGTAAATTGAGCTGGATAAAAAGCTAGTAAAGGTGTACTAACTATCAATATACACTAATAGCGTACTATGTGCACTGTTCAATATACTTTTACTCTACCAAGTGTATCGGCTATAAGTGTACCAACCAACCACAACGGTCGGAAACCTAACTGTTGCCTCCCCAAATCCGTGATTTCACCTAAATTGGCTAGTTGGACAGTGTGAGCTGACTCCTGGAGAAAAGTAGCAGTTTAACCTTAAGGAACTGGTTGAGAAACCACTGAAATTAAGTAGTCCCGAGTCCTGGACTTCTCCTGTAACTGCAGATCTACTCAAGGCGGTCATTTTCATATTTTGCAGCTGAAAATGTGCAGCCCTTTTCTCCTCTCTAAGCCTCGTTCTTTTCCCTAAGAACTATTAGAACCTTATATTTATTTATTTTTCTAAAATTTTATTGTTTTAGTGTAGATTTTACCAAGACATCTGCCCTAAAAATCATTGTTTCTTCTAGCTTGCAGCCATTAACCATTTCTACAGCACCCAAGGACCAGATTATTACCCGTCCGGAACCAGGCAACCAGCCTAAAACAGAAACATTGTTCAAGATATCAGCACACCAAGATGCTAACATTGATCTTTCTATGGTGTTTCTCTCTGTCTATCAAGATCTAGTCTTACCATAATTTGCCATATTCTTGTTGTACACTAGCCATTTCACATGATAAAACCAAAATTTCATCTTACAAGATGGAAAGGTGAATAAACTTCATGTTCCAGCAACACCAAAGTTGCAAAATTACCAGATTTCTGTTTATTCGTACATGGAAAATTGAACCTGCTTTCTTTGTTTCATGATATTGCCCTCCTTTCAGCAACAAACAGAAACCATCATTTTCAAGAGTGCTCATGAGCTATTCCATAAAATCCTTAAACCGATTTTGCTAGTCCTTTTTCCGTCATGCTCTTCTTCAATTTTTCCAGGAGAATGCTACTCAAATTAGCAGCTTCTCGCCAACTCTTTTAAGGTCATACATATGTTTTTGTTGGCCGAGTGATATCAGAACGTCCAGCTGCCAATTTAGATGGAAAAAAACCCGCTTGTTTGAATCCTATTGGACCTCTTAGAATGTAAAAACAATTTGGGACAATTTTTTCAGCTCAGATTACAAGCATGAGAATCTTGACTTGGGAGACAGTCTTGTACTGTCCCCCTGTCTAGTAGCACCTTAGGTACAAGAGACAGTTTTCATGCTTCATTTCCTTGCTTCTAACTTCACTCAAGTTTTAAAACATAAGCTACTGCCGGAGAGGTCCCCCACCCCACCACCCCAAACAATCAATGGCAATATCAAAACAATGAATGCTACTGGATAAAATCAGAAAACGTCACCGTAAGATTCTCTTTACGAAAGTTCTCCAATAACTTGATAACACATTATATGTTCAAACTTGGTGATAACACTTTATATTTCATAGCATTTGTCTAAAACATAATTTTTTGAACTCACTGTTTCTTTCTGATGAAACTAATTTTTTTAGGCGGTAACAAAGGCAAAACCTAGATGTTATTGAAGCTAGAAATAACTTCTTAAACATGGGAATGTTGACTAACCATTTTCTCCCGTTGAAGTGCTGTCAAAGCTCGTACAGGAAGTGACAAAACAGCAATTGCCAAAACTATGATTCTCCAGAATATGGCCAACTGGAAACAGATTGCAGCTCTCAGCATCTCGGTCCACGTCACAATTATTATAAAAATGCTTCTAATGCCAACTATACAAGAGAGCTTAGCCAGTGAGAATGGAATCGTCACCATTAGTGTTATCGTAGATACCACCATATCATGTAAGGTTGCCATTTTATGTTCAGTCACGTACTCCTAATCTATTTAGCCTGAACCATTGCATACCTGCATAAAGGCAAAAGACTTGATGAGCCTTTAATTCTCTGAGTTGATATAAAACGATACTACCTCCATTCCTAAATATAAGACTGCGAAAATTAAGGAAGGAAAAATTAAGATGTTTTTGTAATAAAAATATCAATATTACTCTCTCAAAATAGAATTAGCCGTATACAAGTCATATTTAAGAGGGTAATATTAGTATTTTAATTACAAAAAAAATCTTAATTTTGGCTTCCTTACTTTTCACAACATGTAATAAAGGTCTTATATATAGGAAGGAATGGAGGGAGTACAAAACAGGAGAACAAGAAGAAGCAGGGAAAACCAAAGTAGCATGGTATACCATATCACATTGATAATATCTTGTAATTTCATAAGAATAACTAATACTTGGAACAAATTAGTCAAAATTAATCCCCAATCATAAAACTTTCTAACAGAACCCGGTCTTCACAAGAATTTCTAAATAGGTAAAAAGGAGTGCGCCGAAAATTGAGAGCTTAGTCTCAACAAATCCAAGAATGAACCCTTTACAACAGCAGAAATGTCACATCTGTTCTAGTAGCAAGTAGCAACATCACAATTTTTAACCCTTGTTAACTTAGAAACTTATTTCTTGCGTTGATTTATGTAACCGACCCCAATTACATTGGTGTTAAGCCTTCGTTGTTGTTAACCTGGAAACCTTTGTAAAGTATAAGTAACTATACTTCTTCGTCTTTTAACTTGTTAACTAAACAATAATAACATCCCACCAGCCCCGTCTCAATAATTTTGTGGTCATGTTATAAACTTTAAAATAAGACCCTACAAACCCTAAAAATTGACTTTCATTTTTTTTTGGGGGGTTGGGGGGGGTTTAACTGGTGCAGCGCTTTGACCCGGTATCGAACTGGGACCTCTCAGTTTAAACATAATAAAGTATAAATAAATTATTACAATTGTATAGTAATTTTTGTTCTCCAAAATATAGTAAGAAAATTTAGAATATGGATAAGGAGAAGAAATTAACGTTATTTAACTAGTGGTGGCCAAATTAAAAGAGGAGGAAATAAAATTGAACTGAAAAGAAGAGGAAATAATAAGTAAATGAGATGAATCCCCAGAACGAGCACCAAAAATCATTTCTTTTTCCAATTGAACATCCAACAATTAATTTTTTTTATGTCCATGAAATGTACCATAATCAATAACCTCAGAACAAAATCAAGAACCTCCAAAGAAATCAAAACAAGTACATTAAAAGGAATTAAAACAGAGCAAAAAAAAGCATGCAGCAGAAAAGAACAAAACCCAGAATTACAACTTCCAAATACATCAATTATAAGAGAAAGAAAAGAGAGATACCTGTTAAGTGTACTCTGAAAATGGGAAGTGGGAGAGAAAATGAAGAAGGAGAAGAGAAAGGGAGAGAATTAAAGAAAAACCAGAGAGAGAAGAGATGTGGAGAAACGTGGATTGAGAAAGTGACACGTTGCGACTGACTCACACGTCAACATGCAAATTTTAGATTGGGTGATTGAACATCATCAGTCGTAGGATCCTGTGCGGAAAAGGCCAAGTTACGCAAGTGCGGAACGATCTCAGCCGTCGGATGATATTTTGAACAGTCCAGATCTGAAGAGAGAAAAGTTGCATTTGAATTTAAAATATTTTAAAAAAAACTTTCTATCTCCAGATCTGAAACGTTAAAAAATCTCATCCGACGGCTGGGAGCACGTCCCGCATGTGCGAAACAAAAAGACGTTCCACATAGGAGCCGGGAGCGAACATCATCATCTTTTTCGGTCTTTGTCCTAATCCCCACCCGAATGTATAGTGTCAGTTTCATTCATCTGGGGCTCTTCCCTACTTTTCTATTTCTTTTCCAAATTCTGTGAGCAGGGCGGAGTTAGAAATTTATCTTTTGGGTACAATTAACATTAACAAAATAAATTAATAAGAGTAATGTAAATTTGTCACTTTCTCAAATTTTGAACAACCTATAGGCCTAAGTATATCTTTCATGTCATGAATATTGATACTGTGAGATCCACAAAACGACGAAACAATCTCAATAAAAGAATCGTATCCATCATCCCTTAATATTTGGAGCTGCAATTTACAGTACTTCACTAATGAGATAAGTTCGGATATTGTGTCCCTATCCTTGAAGATTCATACTTGATTCGAAAATGATTGTGTACACTACTTGATTTTGCAACGTGCTTTCTAATGAGTTATTTCTTTTTCCAGTTTGAGAACCCATTGTTAACAAATGAACCACATCCATCACTGAAAAGATAATAGCATAAACAAAATACGACATCTTTTGCTCTACTATACTGCAGCCAACTACAATTCTCATTATATCATGACATACAAAATTGCCTATCTATCGTACCAATTTTTGTAGTTGGAAATAAATGGTTTCTAAGTTGACAATGACCTCTTTGAATATATGTCCTCCGAATTAAATATCGAACATTAACATCATAATTTTGTATTGGGATTCTCAATCCAAGATTCGAAGGCAATTGTTCAATATCAAATTCAAGTCTTTCATCTCTAACATTTCCCACATTAGTTTCAAGTAAATCCTCTTCCACATCCATTTTTGTATCAATTTCAATATCATTTTCATCTCTAATCCCAATCATTTTATCCCTAACACCCCTTTCACTAGCTTATTCCGAACAAAACGCAAATCTACAACTTATAGACTATAGCTTTTTTTTTCTAAATAAGTTATAGACTAGAGTTATACACACTTTTGTTCACCCTTTTCTAGTAGTAAATTTTTTTGTTTATTAAATAAATAGTATAGTCTCTTACACACTTAAACTTGTTACCATTTTAACCAAATTTGTTAAGATATAAGTTGTGTCATTTCTATAATTCACGAACTAAATAATCTAATTTTAAATCGTAAAGTGATTCAAAATGGGTATAATAAACAATGTTTACGGGACGAGGTGTTACAAAAACAAAACTAAAACTATAATTAAAAAAAATTGGAAAAAACTAGTGGGGCACCTGCCCCACCAGGCCCCACTGTGCCTCCGCCAGTGTCTGTGAGGGACACATTTGTGTTCTATTCATACGTGAAGCCATTTCAATTGTTAATTTTCGATTTAACAGTTAAAATAATTAATAAGGTAAATTAACATATTTAGTTATACAACATTTTACGATTTGTGATTTGGGGTTTTTTTTTTGCATCATATTTTATTTTATGATTTGCATATTAGGTCTTTTTGTCTAATTTTTTTTTGTTAGTCAATGAGTAATTTAGGACGATCAAATAATCTAAACATGTCCCCTATTATTTAAAGGTAAATTCATTTAATTAGTCTCATCACATTTTACAACGTGTGAATTTGGTCATTTTTCCCACCTCTTCTATCTCCGTCAACCCACCACCAACTCTCTAGTTCTAAAATCAAAGGAAAAAAAATGATATTAGAAATTTCTTTAAAAGAAAACCACATAACATTTTATTTTGGAAATGATTTTTCTGTGAGAAAGTGAATGAGGGAAAGATTACTCAAGAAAGGAAGAATTTTGGCATATGAAATTCTATTGATAAATGTTATTTAAAAGAAAAACTTCTTCCAAAATATGATAAATAAATAAAAAGAAACGTCTTGAAATAAAATCTTTAATCAAAACTCATTTTTCATCTACACTCATTTTCCTTCATTTCTTCTTCAATTCCTTGGTTTCCAAATCCTTAGGGAGGAGGTGGTGAGTTGTCGGAGATGGAAAGGGTGAATGGTGGTGGTGGGTTGCCGGAAATGGAAAGGGTGAAAATGAGGTGAAAAAATTACCCAATCCATTAGTCGTAAAATATTTTAGAACTAATTCTATGAATTTTCCTTTTGATAATATGGGTTAGATTATTTGATCTTCCTAAATTACCCATTGACTAACAGGAAATTAGATAGAAATACCTAACATGAAAATCTAAAAATGAAGTAGGATGCAAAAAGTAAAAAAATAAAATAAAATTGAAAAAGGACACAAATCACAAGTCGTAAAATGTTGCCAATAAATAATTGTTTGTTGGTTAGCAATGAAGGACACAATTAATATCATTTAAAAAATTCAGTCATCAGATTAACTTAATTCAAAAGTTAAGATTGCATTCATCATATTAGGATAGAATACATGTTCCACATTACATCAAGAATCTACTTAATTACTATAGTTCTAACCATGATTTTGAAACTCGATATGACCGATTGAATTGTGAACCGAGCTCCTAAATGGCTTGTGTTAGACCTCAAATCCGGTAAGGTCTAAAAAATCATTCTTTCTTAAAAACTAGTCTGCTCGCACGGTAACACTGGTGACCCAATGATCCAGACAGGGTTTCAATGAACCATTGATAATTAGTAGACTAGGTGTAGAAAGAAATAGTAGCAAGGAGAATCTGTTTGTCCATGTTGATTTTGCCTTTTGTCAGATGGATGAAATCCTAGATGCCCCAAGATCGTCAGCAACTTCCAAAGAGATTGGATACTCGGTCCATCCATGATGCATAGCTCTCCAGATGTTGAGGTTAGCGCATCTTAGAGGACCATTTACAGTTGTCCTGGTTAGGTTTATTGATCAAAGGTCAAACCTTACGAGTTTTACCAAATTGAGCAGTTATATTTTTTTCCCCAACCGAGAGTGTATGTCCTAACTAGCATTGGTTATCTGTAATAGTGATGAAGAACCTTGTGTCTTTCCCAGAACTTAAAAGATTCAACACAAAAATGTTGGAGGATCTTTCTCTTCTTGAAACTATTTCACATGAATGTCAACACTAAGACCTCTAAGCAGAATTAGCACTTAGCAACCATAGTAGAAGGACTTTAAGAGAATTCCATACACAAGATCTCAAGACAACATGAGCATCAAGCAACTCTTGCAGAAGAATTCTAATGGAGGATGAAACACCACAATAAGGGAACTAACTTGGTTATACAGTAATAATGAAAGAAGTTCTAAAAGGAGTTCAATCACAAAGGATTTAAGGAATAACCTCACAATATATTATATCAAGTCTAAGTATTATGTTGGCCGAAATCTCTCTTAAATAGAGAAAAATGAATTTCGGCTAAGGCATACAAAAGAGTCCTAATTGGGGTAAAACTAATCAAACACAAGTATATTAAACTAACTAAACAAGTACTTTACTTAAACTAAATAATCAATGGACCACATGTCCTTTATTTAAGTAAATAATTTCAAAATATAAAGTACTAAAATAAATAAAAAACTGAAATTACATTAAAGTCCAATTTAGACTTTAATGACTAAAATTTCCCAAAATTGGACTCTAGTCATTTTCCTTTGAATCATGCACATTGCCTTCAAAAGAGATTAGATGGATTTGATCTTTATGTCTTGCATGATTTGATGGTTTCTTTGCTAAATGTATCATTAAAATAAACACTTTAAGAACTTGATTCATAGCCTTTCTTCAAGACCTTGGAATTGGAATAAATGAGTTAAGAACTTGATCATTTGAATGAATGATCTTGAGCAACTTTAAGGATGAGTCTCTTAGCTTCAAGGATGTGCTCTCAAATAGGAATGAGGATTCAGCCGTCGACAGCAAACTGTTGAGGAGGAGAGCTCAAATCAATGAAAGTTTGGAAAATATGATGGGTTTCCTAGGATATCAAAGACGAACTAGCATTTTATAGAGGTTAAATCAGAGCGGCTGAATTAATACAATGTCCCCGGCTGAATTAATACAATTAAATCAGAGGTCAAGGTGATGGACTGAAGAAGTGAAGGACTAAAGCATGAAAGGTTAACATGGGTTAGAGAATTATTAAAAAAAAATTAATAATAAAACTTGGGCTAGCCTACGTGCAATCGGCTCTGGTCTGCAGGCTCGTTAGTTGACGGATCAGGCTAGTTTGCAGGCTCAGATCCATTTTGACAGCTCTCTTTTTTTACAAAATATCTTATACTAATGTTTGTAAAAGATTATACATTCTCTTAAGTTTCGATTCATTAAAGGATGAAGCTATGTATTTCTTTTCTGGTATTTATTTGTTTTATTGTATTTTTCGAATAAGGAAATGATGATTTTTTTCTATTTAATTTAATTTTCTAGGAAATCTTTGTCGCCTTGTTTTACTTAAAACTAGGTATTAAGCCCACGAGTTGCGCGGTTAGATATATATAAAGTTTTATTTTTTACATGATTAAATATTAGTGATTTTTTTACCAAAAAAAGTTAAATTCATATATATGGATCCATAAAACTGTTAATGGTTTGTGAAATATGATATACAAATTGAACTGAGAAGTTTTAATTTGATAGTGAAAACAAATACACATCTCTATTGATATTTGTATGAGTTAAAAAAATTTATAAACTATATTAATTTATACTGATTGTGCAATTTTATTTTTATTTTCTTGAATTGTGTTTTCAGAAATCTTTAAATCGCTAATTTGATGTGATTGAAATATTTTTAGAACTACATTTCATATATACTTTTTTTGTATTCATCTTCTGATCGAATCATGATTAAATATCAATTCATCTAAATTAAGACATTCCTAATCCAAACAAAGAAAAAATAAAAAGGGCAAAAAATGTGGATAAAACTACATTTATGCTTATAAGTTAAATTATTTTCCAAAAAATAAAGAATTACACCATTTGTTTGGTAGTAACAATCAGATCACAATGATTTTTTTTTAAAAAATGAAAAAAATAAAAAATTTTAGATTCACATGAATAAAAAAAATATAAACAGAACAAAACTACGAAACCCTGACAATTCTTTTTTTTTTTCTTTTAGCTATCATTGACCTCCTCCTTATCCTTTTACTATTTTTCTTACCCCACCATTATCACTTCTTGCCTTTTCACGCAGGCTCCACCATTCCTCCTCTTTTATTGTAATACCCGTAACTTTTTGACTATGTGATTATGTGTTTTAATTACGTCATTACATGTTTTTAATTCTTTATAAAATGTTGGCATGAAAGGAATTTGATTTTTGAATTGGTGAAAGGAATTTGATTACTTGTTGCCCTAGTTGAATATGATATTTGCTTACATGATTGATTACTTGTTTATTTGTTACTTGTTGCCCTAGTTGATCCAATATTTTTTATCTAACAATTATTTGGTATTCACCCTTACAATACTCAGTCGTATTCTGTTTTGTATAAAGAATATAATAAGTTTTTTTTTCAATCATACAGAATGTAATCCATTAAACATGGAAATTGAAGCAGTTGGAGCAGCCCAACAAATTCAACAAAATGGTAATTGTGATTAGTTTTAATTGTTTTATATTATGAAGTTTAGTCCGATAACAACAAATGTCAAAAAGCAAATGTCAATAATTTAATCATTACATTATTTATTACACTAAAATTTCATTCTTTATCTATTAAGATTCAGGAGTAAATGGAGTGCCTAACTCTTCAGATATAAATATTGAAGTTGTGACACCTTTACCAGAAGTTCAACAAAATGGTATTTCATGTGAAATTTTATTATTATATTTTTCATTCACAATCTTCTATTAATTGTTATATAATTAATTTAGAGCCTACTACAACGGATATGGATATTGAAGTTATAGAACATATACCCGAAGTACCTCAAAATGGTAATTACTATTCATTTATGTTTTATATATACCAAAGATAGAAAACGTAATTTAATATTTTTATTTTTCAAAGTTAAAAAAAAATGTGTATCTCTGTTAATTATATAGTTGCTTTAGAAATTGTATCAATTATACCATAAAATCGTTTACAAACTTATTTCACTAAAAAAAAATTATCAATTAATTTTCAGGCACTAATGGAGTGCTTAATTCTTCCGATATCAATAATGAAGTTCTGACACCTTTGCTAGAAGTTCAACAAAATGGTAATTAATGTGATTTTTTATTTTGGCATTCCATATTCACAATGGTTTTTTTTATTTTTTATTTTTTTTATAAAATTAAAATCAAATTTATAACTTCAATCATAATTTTATCATTTTCATTAAAAATTATATAACTTTATTATATTTTTTCTTTTACACATTTTGCAAAGGATGGGGAAGAGTATGTTCCAACCACACCAGGGACCGAAATCACAACATCTCATGTTGTTCTCCAAAATGGTAAAAAAAATTATAAGTACCATTTCACTACTTTTTAATTATTAGGGTTAGTTCCATTTTAGTAATATCAACTATTATCATTTGCCTACTAAGAGATTAACCTTCATAAATGGTTACAACTGTGAAACAATTTTATGGAGAATAAAAATAGCAGACTAAAATGAAAACTCCAGTATGTCATTTAAAATGTTCGTATCTGTAAGCCTGAAGGGCAAAATATCCTATGTTGTTTTGATGATAACAAACCATTGATAGTTCTAATGTTTGAGTGAGCTTGTTCTTTATAATAGGATCCTTACCACTCACATCAACATTGATGAAAATGGTAAGTTAGCTTCTTGTGTAAACTTAAGGTATGTATATTACACACAAGAATGCTATTATATGGAAGGAAGGAGGCAAGGAGGTTGGTTGGGAAATAGGGCTCTTCAAAGAGTCCCTAATGTTTATGGCATAAGAACTTAACATGCTAGTGCTCTTGTTTCTCGTTCTATCTTGGTTTATCTAATAAGCACTTAGCTTTACACTTATTTGTTCTTATATCCTTTTGCCATGCTTCCTTGTACTTAAAATTGTCCATATCCTATCTAATTACATCAAAGTTTGTCATAATCAAAAAGGGGGAGATTGTTAGCCCTAAGGGCGATCGAACTCGGTTTTTGATAATGGACAAACACTTGATGTTGTGTCTAATGTTTATATCTTTGTGATAGAATATCGGAACATAATATTGGAAGCTCTAAGTACTTCAATCAAGCCATGATCAAGATTCAAAGTCGTATTATTCAAGGCTCATCTTTCAAGATTGAAGATTGAAGACTTAGGTTTGGTTAGATTAGCTTTGTCATTATAAGTCTTTATCTTATATAGCTCTAACCAAAGCTCTCATGAACATAAGCTCTACACTCTAGTCTTGCATGTTTTCATAAACACGTTTTCAAAAGGTTAAGTTTCAAATTGATCCTTACATGTGTTCGTATTTCGAAAGCCTTTGATTTCAAAATATAAGTCTTTTAAAACGGTTTTCTAGTGCTCTTACTTGTTACATATTAAGAAAACCTTTTAGACTTCATTAGAGTTCAAAACGTGTGAAAAATCAACAGTTCTCATACTCTGGAAGTTCGGTCAACCGAGCTCAAGCTCGGATCAACCGAGCAGAAACTGAGAGCTAAACTAATCAGCTTCGGTCGACCAAGAGGCAAGTTCGGTCGACCTAAGCATGGGGACGGTCAACCGAACTCTGCTTTTACTAGCCGTTATTTGACCGTTGCAGACTCGATTTTCAGCCTATTTTGAAATGTATATATACTCCAAAGCTAGAGAATCATTCTAAGACTTGGACATACATTTTACATTGATTTCTTATCAAGTCTAAACACCTTCAAAGCAAAAACACTTGATCTCCATGATCTAAATCATTCAAAGGTGTTCTTTCAAAAATCAAGACAAAGAGTGGACTTCATATGTTCAAAGAGCTATAATTGATGTACTTCAAAGGTATTAATCTTTCACTTAGAAGAGTGAACAACTTTGTGTAATTACCCATCTTTATTCCCTTTCTTAGTGATTGGGTAATTCTTGTAAAAGTCCTACTTAGTGTGGGCAAGCTCTTAGTGAGTTTCTTTGTATTGTGGTTGTGTGTAAAACTCTTAGTGAGTTAGCCACAAGTGTAAAATCTTCTTAGTGAAGTTGTTGCAAATCCTTGGGTGCGGCTCAAGGTAGTGGATGTAGATTCTAAGTGAATCGAACCACTCTAAATCCTTTGTCTTGTTATTGGGTTTTGCTTTTGGTTTTGTTCATCTTGCTTAAACTCTAACTTGCATTGAAAAGATTCTAAATTTTTTACAAGATTAGTTAAAACCCAATTCACCCCCCTCTTGGGTTTCCTCAATTGGTATCAAAGCCTCGTCTTCATTTTTAGCTTAACCGCTTGAAGTAAGATTATGGCCGGTAATTCCGCATTGGCGTATCTAGAGGAGTCTTCCACCAATAGGCCACCACTTTTTGATGGAAATAATTATGAGGCTTGGAAGGAACGTTTCAAGATATATGTGTGTGCTCAATAGATTATTCTTTATGGCATATATTTGAAGATGGTCCATATGTGCCTTTGAAAATGGTGGATGGTGTTCAAGTGCCAAAGCCGGACAAGGAGTTAAATGAGCTTGAGTCCAAGAAGATGACTCAAAATTACAAGGCAATGAACATCCTTAGTTGTGCCTTAAGTCAAGATGCGTACAATCGTGTCATTGGAAGAAAATCCGCACACTCCATGTGGAAAATGCTTGAAGTTACTCATGAAGGCACAAATCAAATCAAGGAGTCAAAGTTAAATTTGCTTGTTAGAAAATATGAGCTCTTCTCCATGAAGCCAAATGAGTCAATAAATGAGATGAGCACAAGATTCACATTTGTGATAAATGGCTTGAAGTCTTATGGCAAAGAGTACACCATGGGTGAAATGAATAGGAAGATTCTCAATTCTCTTCCTAAAAGTTGGGAAAATAAAGCCATTGTCATTGAAGAATCCAAGAATTTAAAGACCTATTCAACGGAGGAACTTCTTGGCTCACTACTCGCCTTTGAGATGAAGATAAAGAAAAATGGTTCTACAAAAGGTAGTGATCTTGAGACCATCATCAATAAAGAAGAAGTAGAGAAATTGTTCTTCAATCTCAAAAATGCAAAGTGCTTGTTAAGCCATTGGGATGAAGAAGAAAGTGATGATGATCTAGAAGAATATGATCACACATGTCTTATGGCATTTGGTAATGAGGTACATCCTTCTCCTTGTACTTCAAATTCTTATGATGATGAGGAGGATGATCCTAATGTGCTTTTATGTGACATGTATGATCAATTGAAAAAATGTGCAAAGCAAAACAAAGACATGAAGCTTAAAATTGAATATTTGCTTGAAGATAAATCTAGGTTGTCTAGTGAGAATAAAAAGCTATGTGATGATGTTGATTGCATGAAAATTGAAAAAGAAAAGCTTATTTCTACTTGCAACACTTCATCATTAAAGTACCTAGAAACCTATGATAAATTGACATCTCTTGAACTCAAACTTGTTGAATTTGATCTTTTGGAGAACAAAGTTAAAGATCTTACCCTTCTTGTTGAAAACTTTACTAAGGGTAAGAAAAATCTTGATCAAATTCTTGGTTTGCAACGTGCTTCACATGTTAAACATGATCTTGGTTATAATGCTAATCACATTGATCATGCTAGCTCTTCTAAGTTGCCTAAGAATCACTTTGTGCATGCTAGTACCTCACATAGGCAAATTAGATATCATGAGCATGTTCACAATTCTTCTAAGCCACACATTTGTTGCACATATTGTGGAAAACATGGTCATGCTAATGCTAGATGCCATGTTAAGAAGAAGATTGAAAAAGGGGTAAAAACTATTTGGAAAGTTAAACGTATTTCAACTAACCCCCATTGACCCAAACAAAAGTGGGTACCAAAAGTTACTCTTCCCTTGATCTTATAGGTTCTTATAAGTTAGATGTATGCCACAAAGCTTAAATGGACTTGATTCGAAGAGAAGTGGCATTGGGGAGAAGTTAAAGGAGATGTGCTAAAGGAAGAAATTCAAAAGCACTCCTTAACACTTGGATTCTCAAAGCTCAAATGTTAATCAATTGGAGAACCAAGTTGCTTAGATACAAAGAGCAAAGCATCAAGTGATGACAAGAGCCAAAATTGTCAAGCTAATACCTTCATCACTTGGTAAGAAAACAAAGGTATCAAATCACTTTCTCTTAACACTTTATTGTGTTTAAGTGTTGTTGATATATATTTTTTTATATGCTTACTCTTGTACATGTTGCATCTCACATTCTTGAATGTTATATTCATATAGATAACCTTTAGCATGTTCATTACTGTCCACGTTGAGTTTAGCTAAGGTATCTATGAGATGTAGCTTATGCAACTTGATTGATTCTTGTTTTGTCATGTCATATTCATTTAAGAATCCATCTAGTTGTCTTGGTTTTTGATTTGCAATGATCCTTATGCATATATGTGTTACTTGAGATATTGAGCTAATCATGAAGGACCTTTAAAAAGGTACCATATTTGTTCTCAAGAATTCCTTGTAGGTAACAAAGATTTCTAAGCTTCAAGAAGAAGATATGAACTACAAGGAATGGCACAAGTGAGCTAAGACTCCAAGAGAAGAGTCAAATGCTAAGGATTACAAGATTGTAGAGGGTTCATCAAGAAAAGAAAAGTCACCCATCATTGATGACTCAACACTTGTCATGCAAAGAAGATTGAGAAGCTCAAGGAACTCATTGAAGGAACTCAAAGTGCAAAAGCATTCATCAAATTCAATGAGATATTGCTAAACTCAATCTCTTTCCTTTTATAACATGTTTGCTCTTCATATGTTTTGATTATTTTTTGAGCATGTTATAAGAGAGCTTTATGATTTGATCCTTGTGATGAAATCTCTTTTTAAAACCCCCTCCCCTCTATTATTTAGTGTCTTATGCTATGGGGGAGTTTGTATATGCTATGTTTTGTTTTCACTTGATCTTTATTGCATATAGGGGTTTGTGTTTATAGTCAAGTCTTTAGCATTTATCTTATGTGGTTGATCGTCTAGATGCTTGACTTAGGATGTAAACTGTGATTGTGGCATTGATTATGCCATGGGTTGTGTCTATTTGTGTGTTTGGAAGTGGCATAACCTAAGGGGGAGTTTTTCAAATGTTTTCAACTCATACCTCCCTTAAAATATGTGATGTATGCTTAATTGTTCATATTTTACATCATCACATCACTTGTTGGCTTGCTTTTCATCTTTTAACTCTTATAGCCAACTTGTGTAAGTTATTTTGGAAGTTATATGTGTTATATTTGTTTATGTCTTCAATTGGTATCACATATACTCTCCCTTAATAACTTTGAGATTATATTCTTCATTCTCTTATCCTTTGTGATCTCATTATGGTTTTTGGTTAGTATTCTTTAAGAGTTGTTACACTCATTTAGCTAACCATTAACTTGTTAGAGGAATGTTCTCCTAGTGTTATCTTACACTTCCTCTACTTCTTTTGGTTGTGATACATGTGCTTATCTTATGTATTCATGGTATCACTTCCACTTGTACTTTGTTAGCTATATTTTCAAACGTGCTTTACAATTGGCTATATTTACAATTGGTATCATGTTTTACAATTGGTCAATTGGTATCAAACTTGGTTTTATCTCAAATAGCTAACATCGTATGTTTGATAAACGGGGAGATTGTTCTTTAAGGTTTATTCCCTATCTCTTTTGTTTTTAGCTTAGGTTGATATTCTTTTTGAGCCATACATGACCATCTTTTGGATTTATGTGTTATTATGGACTCCTTGTTTTTTTGAAATCAACCAAGCTTATTCATAAGTAATCCTTCTTCAGTATTATTTTTGGTCTTTAAGATTGATCTTTTGGTTCTTATTTTATCAATCTACAAGACCATCAAGTTGTTTCCATGTTTTTTAAGTTTGTCTTTATATGGGGAGGATTATTAAATTTCATCAAGCTTCTCCAAAATTAATCTTTACTTTACGTTGAAATGCTTTTCTTATTGGCCCCTCTGATATCCCTTTTTGATTTTGACAAAAAGAGGGAGAGTTTTTAGTGTTGGAAATGTGCCAAGAGAAGTAATTTACAAAAGGAGAAAGCTTAGAACTTGCAAAATGGGAGGGATAAGGGATTCTTTAATATAGGGGGAGTAGAATTGTTTTTGAGAAAACTTCTACTTGTCTGGATCCTTAATATCCTTATCTCATGCATACATTTGGTATCTTATTTTTGCATATTATTCCCATTTGCATCAATGTTTTGTCATCATCAAAAAGGGGGAGATTGTTAGCCTGAATGGCAAAATATCCTATGTTGTTTTGATGATAACAAACCATTGATAGTTCTAATGTTTGAGTGAGCTTGTTCTTTATAATAGGATCCTTATCACTCACATCAACATTGATGAAAATGGTAAGTTAGCTTCTTGTGTAAACTTAAGGTATGTATATTACACACAAGAATGCTATTATATGGAAGGAAGGAGGCAAGGAGGTTGGTTGGGAAATAGGGTTCTTCAAAGAGTCCCTAATGTTTATGGCATAAGAACTTAACATGCTAGTACTCTTGTTTCTCATTCTATCTTGGTTTATCTAATAAGCACTTAGCTTTACACTTATTTGTGCTTATATCCTTTTGCCATGCTTCCTTGTACTTAAAATTGTCCATATCCTATCTAATTACATCAAAGTTTGTCATAATCAAAAAGGGGGAGATTGTTAGCCCTAAAGGCGATCGAACTCGGTTTTTGATAATGGACAAACACTTGATGTTGTGTCTAATGTTTATATCTTTGTGATAGAATATCGGAACATAATATTGGAAGCTCTAAGTACTTCAATCAAGCCATGATCAAGATTCAAAGTCGTATTATTCAAGGCTCATCTTTCAAGATTGAAGATTGAAGACTTAGGTTTGGTTAGATTAGCTTTGTCATTATAAGTCTTTATCTTATATAGCTCTAACCAAAGCTCTCATGAACATAAGCTCTACACTCTAGTCTTGCATGTTTTCATAAACAAGTTTTCAAAAGGCTAAGTTTCAAATTGATCCTTACATGTGTTCGTATTTCGAAAGCCTTTGATTTCAAAGTATAAGTCTTTTAAAACGGTTTTCTAGTTCTCTTACTTGTTACATATTAAGAAAACCTTTTAGACTTCATTAGAGTTCAAAACGTGTGAAAAATCAACAGTTCTCATACTCTGGAAGTTCGGTCAACCGAGCTCAAGCTCTGATCAACCGAGCGTAAACTGAGAGCTAAACTAATCAGCTTCGGTCGACCAAGAGGCAAGTTCGGTCGACCTAAGCATGGGGTCGGTCGACCGACCCTGTGTAAGGTTGAACCGAGGTGTGGTTCGGTCATCCGAGGTCTCTTGAACGGTTAACCGAACTCGCTTTTACTAGCCGTTATTTGACCGCTTTGGAGACTCGATTTTCAAACTCTATTTTGAAATGTATATATACTCCAAAGCTAGAGAATCATTCTAAGACTTGGACATACATTTTACATTGATTTCTTATCAAGTCTAAACACCTTCAAAGCAAAAACACTTGATCTCCATGATCTAAATCATTCAAAGGTGTTCTTTCAAAAAGCAAGACAAAGAGTGGACTTCATATGTTCAAAGAGCTATAATTGATGTACTTCAAAGGTATTAATCTTTCACTTAGAAGAGTGAACAACTTTGTGTAATTACTCATCTTTATTCCCTTTCTTAGTGATTGGGTAATTCTTGTAAAAGTCCTACTTAGTGTGGGCAAGCTCTTAGTGAGTTTCTTTGTATTGTGGCTGTGTGTAAAACTCTTAGGGAGTTAGCCACAAGTGTAAAATCTTCTTAGTGAAGTTGTTGCAAATCCTTGGGTGCGGCTCAAGGTAGTGGATGTAGATTCTAAGTGAATCGAACCACTCTAAATCCTTTGTCTTGTTATTGGGTTTTGCTTTTGGTTTTGTTCATCTTGCTTAAACTCTAACTTGCATTGAAAAGATTCCAAATTTTTTACAAGATTAGTTAAAACCCAATTCACCCCCCCTCTTGGGTTTCCTCAGTATCCAAATTTATCCTTGAAATATATAGTATTTTTACCCATTCCTTATCTGATGGGGGTATGGTGTTCAAAATATGTGTTTTTCTCAACGATGGAAATGACACATATTTTGACCTTCAAATAACTATCTCTTAGAAATAAAATAGATTTTTTTTAAAAAAAAGTTAATTCATGGTTTTAGAGACATTTATTAGTCTTAAAGTTGTTAATCAATACATAGGTACTAAGGAAAACATCCTCAACACCTTGACCAAATTACTACATATCAAGTATTTCTCTCTGACTACCTACCTCACAACATCTCTTTAAGAGAAAATACAACCATCATCTCCCTGACTGTCAACATTGTATCTTCCAGTTCATCTATACAACGTTTCCAAACCCCCTATCAATCTACCCCTACTTATTGGGAAGATAATAGAGTAAAATTAAACAGGAAGTATAATTTCACTTTTTCTTTTAATATGTCATCAAATAATTAATCATATAAATTAAACAGGAAGTATAATTTCACTTTTTCTTTTAATATGTCGTCAAATAATTAATCATATAATAAAAAACTAAACTTTCATACCGTAAACCTATTAGGTGAAACTTCCATTCTGCGTCAAAGACAAAGATGCCGAATAAACAAACGATGGACATTTGGAATAAGGACATCGGTATGCCCCACTGCAGTGCAATAATGTGGATAGAAGAACGGAACCAATGTAGTTCAAAATCAAATCTTAAATATCGGTTGTGTTGCCAGAATGGGGATATTCTTTTGCCTTTATGACCGCTGACTCAAAAATTATTTGAATAGGTTGTTGAGTTGTCGAAGCTTAAAAAAAACATCCGATTGTACAACTCCTCATTTGCTATGACTTCCATGGGTGAAAATTTTGATTACAGTGTAATAAATAGAGCAGCGCCATATTCATTTTGAATTAGTGGAAAAAACTATCATACAACAGGGTCACTATTACCACCACCAAAAAGAAATCCCAGATATATTCAATTGTATATCCATGACACAGGAACAAGAGTTGCAAAATTGGATAAATATTTATCGGGAAATGGTGGAAGTTCATCCCTAATAGATATATCAATTTTAGAAGCCCTGAAAAACTTTTTGGATGGAATAAATCCATATGTCAAAGTTTTCCGAACAGCTAGAGACATTATGCGCGAAAATGAGGTAGTCGATTTGAAGATAAGAACCATTAACTCGAGAAATGGCAGAAAATACATACAACCAAGTTCAAATGAAATTGTTGCTCTCATAGTTGATGAAAATAATGAACAAACATGTCATCGCGATATTGTTTTATTTCAGAGAGATGGAAATACAAAGAGAATCAGCGAAATATATGCGTGTTATATGCCATTGCAGTATCCGTTGTTATTTCCCTATGGCACAGATGGATGGGATTGCAAAATCAAATTTGCAACAACAGCTAATAGAGCCAGAGATTTTATTTCAATGAGGGAATTCTATTCATTTAGAATCCAATTTCGCGAATCAGAAGGCAAGCTACTTCTCCAAGGAGAGAGACTATTCCAGCAATTTTTGGTTGATGCTTATGCAGTAATTGAGCACAACACTTGAAATTACGTGAATATTCGTCAATCTAATCTAAGAGGAGATTTATATCAGGGATTAAAGGATTCAATAGTGGCTGGAGATACTGATGCATCAGTAGTTGGTAAAAAATTTATTTTGCCTTAATCATTTTCAGAGCGACCACGTAATATGATGCAACATTATCAAGATGCAATGGCAATTTGCAGACACTTTGGCTCAACTTATTTGTTCATTACTTTTACATGCAATCCGAATTGACCAGAGATTAAAGAAGAATTAAAAAGATTGCCAGGTCAAAAGATTGAAGATAGACCTGACATTGCATCTAGAGTATTCCGGATCAGGCAAAAACGTTATCTTAAAGATATCAAGCATAACAATTTGTTTGGGAAAGTAGTAGCAGGTAAATTTTGAAATTATTATATGATTACAGCTAATATAATAAAACTATCTTGATTAACCGTAATTGTTTAGGTTGTAACAAAATTATTCTGTAGATGTTTCAGTAATTGAATTTCAAAAGAGGGGCCTTCCTCACACGCATATAACTATCACTTTGGCAAACGATGACAAACTGGTTACTCCAGAACAAATTGATGAAGTTATTTGTGCTGAAATCCCTGATAAAGAAACTGATCCACTCTCTTATGAAACTGTAGTAAGATGTATGTTACATGGCCCATGTGGACTAGGTTATGAAACTGCGTCGTGCATGGTGAACGGAAAATGTTCCAAATACTACCCAAAAAAGTTTTGTGATTCTACCACAATAGATGAAGAAGGATTTGTACCTTACAAGCGGAGAGATGATTCAAACACCTATTTGACAATTAGAGGATTTACCTTTAATAACGCTTGGGTTGTCCCATACCACCGAGATTCATTGGTTAGACATAATGCACATATTAATGTGGAAAAGGTAGCACATGGTCAAATTACAAAATACTTATGTAAGTATTTGAATAAAGGCCCTGACATGGTAGATGCTAGAATTGAGGATAATCTTACATTTTCAAATGATGATGTTAATCATCATTACAAAAGTTGTAATGAGATTGCAAGTTATTTGGATTGTCGTTATGTGTCATCAATTGAAGCATGTTGGAGGATTTTTGAATTTGATATACAAAGGCAATATCCTGCAGTATTGAATTGCAATATCATCTTCCAAATCAACAGTTTGTTGTTTTTATTGATAGAGACGATCTCAATTGTGTAATTTATCGTAGAGACATCAATGATACAATGTTGACGAAGTGATTTGAAATAAACAAGAATCATGTCTCGGCTAAAGATATGACTTATGTTGATTTCCTGTCGTCATGGGTATGGAATCGAAGTACTAAGAGGTGAACTCCTAGGAAAAGTCATATATGCATTGGGAATTACCATATGCCCACCCAAATTCTGGAGAAAGATATTATCTGAGAATGCATTTGTATAAAGTCCATGGTGCGGAGAGTTTTGATGATATCAAAACTGCTAACGAATTATTGCACACGACATACAAATCAGCATGTACTGCACTTGGCCTTCTCGATGATGACAATGAATGGCATCAAGCTTTGAATGAGGCATCTGCGAAGAAGCTTAGAAACATGTATTGCACACTCTTTCTATTTTCGGAGGTAACAAATCCTCTCAACTTATGGGAATCTCATTGGAAAAGTCTTACTGATGACCTTAATTATCGAGTTCAGAGAGAAACGGGTAATCAAAGATTACAAATTCCTGATAGTGAATTACAACATTTGGGATTACGAGAAATTGAGCTTATATTGAATAAAAATAGTCGATCTTTGAAGGATTTCCCTCCAATGCCACTCTCATCTGTTGATGTGGCTAATTTATCTATTAACCGATTAATCAGAGAAGAGCTTGATTATGATTGTGCATCTGAAAATTTATTGTCTGAAAAATTAATCAATGATTTGAATGATGAACAACTAGTGGCATTTGATACTATTATGAATGCTTATGAGAGAAAACGTGGGAGTATGTTTTTTGTTTATGGAAGTGGAGGTACAGGAAAAACTCATTTGTAGAGAACCCTAATATGAAAAATACGATCTGAAAGAAATATCGTGATTTCTGTAGCTTCATCAGGAATTGCAGCTTTATTGCTTCCTGGAGGAAGAACAACTCATTCACGTTTTAAAATCCCAATATACCTCGATGAATATTTAAGTTTCTCAATTTCTTGCAACTCATATTTAGCACAGCTTATTCAAGAAGCATCTCTAATAATTTAGGACGAAGCCCCAATGCTGCATCGACATTGATTTGAAGCCGTTGATCAAACACTCAAAGATATCTTGAAGCACACAGAAAATTGCTCAGCGTATCGTGTATTCGGTGGTAAATTGTTTGTTCTTGGTGGTGATTTTAGACAAACACTACTAATTGTTCTGAAAGGACGGAGAGAAGCCACTGTTTTGGCAACACTAAAAGAATCTGCAATATGTAATCAATGTTGCGTATTGCATTTAAAGAAAAATATGCGTGTCATAACACACGACATATCTACTCATGCGCGTCAAGAATTAAGTGAATTTGCAAATTAGATTCTGAAATTCGGTGAAGAAAAGACTCCAACAATCGCATTTTGTGCCAACGAATAACCTAATTGGAAAAAAATACTTGGCAAATTTCTCATCGAAAATACTTATCAAGGTCTAAATCAATTGATTGATGCAATATATCCAAATTTGATCACTTCATACATGGATAATTCTTATCTACGAGAACGAGCAATCCTGACCCCACAAAATGATGATGTTCATCGTTTAAATTCAAAAATGTTGGCAATGCTTCCAGGAGTTTCACGTAATTATATGAGTGCAGACACTTTATGTCAAGCCGAGGGTGAAAACCTTGCGCATACATTGAATCCTGTTGAGTATTTGAATTCATTAGATTTTCCAAGTATACCAAGTCATAATTTAGAACTCAAAGAAAGTGTGCTATTATTCTTTTGAGAAATCTAAATAAAGCTGAAGGTTTGTGTAATGGAACACGACTTACCATCTTCAAGATGGGATATAGTTATTGAGGCAAAAGTGATAACTGGTTCAAATGCTGGAGATTTTGTTCTCATACCAAGCATATCTTTAATGCCACAAAGTGTACACACAGCTTATCCAATGAAGCGAAGGCAATTTCCTATTAAAGTGGCATTTGCAATGTCCATCAATAAAAGCCAAGGTCAAACATTGAAGAATGTAGGGTGTATCTTCCAAATCATGTTTTCTCTCATGGTCAACTCTATGTTGCATTATCACGTGTAACCTCTCCTTTGGGATTAAAAATATTAATTGTTAACAAGGATGGACAACCATGAAACTACACAAAAAATATTGTATACCGAGAAGTTCTTTATTTCTAATTTATGAAATAAAATTGTTTACATTTCTTAATTGATTCTTATTGGTTGAATGCTAATAACATTTGTTTATTACGTTGCACTTTTAGCTTGTACTATTGTTATTCAATTCACACATCTAATTTATCAAATATAACCATATACATTGATTACATGGCATTATCTCTAATTTATTTCATGTATACCGTTGATTTCAAAATTAATACACTCTTAACTTAATAAATTTTTTCATTTTCATTCCAACACTGCTTCAAAAGGATGTATATGTTTCGATATAGATTATTACATTAATTGTTTCTCATTACACTATAAGTTGTTACCTTTAACTTGGAATGCAACAAGATCAATCCTTTATTCAATATATTCTTATAAATTTAATATATTATTTTTGTCTCATTTAGTTTATAACTTGTAGAAGTTCAATATGCGCCTTTGATTTTCTTGAATCCATACGGTGGAAAATGGAATATCAAAGTTAGGTTATTTCGACTACTTGATCGAAGTGCGAGGCAAGGATTCATCCAGGTGATATTTCTTGACAAAGAGGTAAATATATAAATATATATATATATATATATATATATATATATATATATATATATGTGTGTGTGTGTGTGTGTGTGTGTGTGTGTGAGAGAGAGAGAGAGATAGTTATATATTTGTGTGAGAGAGAGATAGTTATATATTTTTCTAACTCTTACAATTGTTGTTTAAACTAATACTCAACCATGACAGCGATTTGTTATGCAAGGCTTCATACGTGGTCGAAATGTGTTAGCCATTTTTAAACAACATTTAATTGAAGGCCAGGTTTATTGCTTTACTGGAGTACGCGTAACATCAATATAAACTAAGTACAAATCATCAATCATCTGTATCATGTGGAGTTTACTGCTGATACAAGAATATAAATGAGTATAGATGATTGATATGATATGCCCCGTTACAAATATTATTTGGTCAAATTTCAAAATATACCGAATTACATGGATCGTCATTCCACTTTCATAGGTAATTCTTTGTTTCTAACTATGTTAAACTTATTGTTTTATATTACAATTTTTACATGCTTATTAACGGTAAAAAATTGTCTACAGATGTTGTTGGATTGGTAATTTTTGTCAATAATTGTTATCCAATTATGAGTAATGGAGCGATGAAGCGAGAAATTTTTCTATTGAATAGAAAGTAAGAAAATTCTTAGTTTAAATTTGCATACAAACAATTTATTGTACACTTGCCTAATCATTCCAAACTAATTTTATGGCAAAAAAGTATGAAGGTTCTTAGGTTAACTCTTTGGGGACATTTGGCTACTGATGAAGGAGGTGAACTGTTGCAAAAAATAAATGAAAATGCAATTCTACTTGCATGTGGACTCATAGTGAATACCTTTCAAGGTATGATGCTAAAAAAAATGATTCAATTTACAAAAAACGAAACACTAACTTTATATATGACTAATTAATGTATACAAGGCCATCACTTTGCACAATTAGATCAAGTAAATTGTACTTCAATCCAGAGTAGGATTCACAATTATTATCAAGAGTTGGTAAGTTGTACATATATTTGATAATCGTGATACTTTTATCACAATTAAATATTATTGTTTGTTCAGGTTTCAAAATAATCGTTGCGCAAATGTACTTGCTACGTGGATGAGGAGTACTATATTTTCTACTTCGCAATTGTTATTAATCACAAATGCAAAACGAAGTCGAATATCCGATTATCAAGCATCAGCTCAAGTAAGAAAGTCTTATTAATAACTAATTAATTGTATTTTACTAACTGGAAAAAATAATTGTATTTTGCTAATTATCTAATTTTTTTCCAAGAAACACATTTTCGGATTGTTGCCGATGTGAGTATCATAAATACTCGGAAGATTGTAGATTGAGTATTGCAATATATGCTGTAGTGAAACAAAGTTCGTTAGTGGAAATGAAGTGTGCACTTATTGTCAAGATGTGGTGCAAACAATACCAAGGTAAATCATATATTAATATTTAATCAAATTTATATTCAAAATTCCTAATTTTGTTGTCTTTTAAAATGGATAGATTTCGATTCTACGTTAAGTTGAAAGATAGTACTGGACTTATACATACCCTTCTTAGAGACAAGCATGCACAATTTCTACTTCGATGTTCACCAGATTGCTTAAAATATCTACAATCCAAGGTATTTCATAAAACATTATGATCTTTTATAATTATTCAATTACAATTTTACAAATTACTATACCATTATGCATTTTTTATTCTTATGTATTTCAAGAAAATGGACAGAAGCTAATACAAGATCATATAAATTCTTGCGTGGGTTTTGCATTTACATTTCTTATTCGTCCACCTATATTCCATTTTGATCAAAGTCTTAGCCCAATAGTTTCTTTTGTCTTGAAAGTAAACTGGTGTGAAGAATACTAGCATCTTTCCCAACATGCAAATTGAAATCATGTTAAGTAAATGTAGGTAATGCTATAATACATTGATTTGTTAGTCAAGTTAATTTAATTCCTGTTAATTAAATATTTATCATTATTGATAAAATATTTTTGTTATTCATTTGCTGGTTGTGATCATTAATCAGTATATCTACATTTGGGAGTTACTCAATAAAATTCACATTACCCAATCATGTTGAAATTTCTTATTTGCTTTCTGAAAAATTAAAGTGAACGAGTTTTCGTCCAAGTACGATTGTACAATCATTAAATTAGTATTTTGAAATTCAGTATCTCCGTGCATAGCATGGGTCATTTGCTATATATATATATATATATATATATATATATATATATATATATATATATATATTAATTTTATATAATTTATTTTTCTTTTTCAATTAAAGGTAATATTCAATTAGTTTTACTCTATCCACATCTCACAGTAGGAGTGATTATTATATAAATATATTTTTAAAACCTAAAAAGATAACTACCCCTCCATCTTTTTCAACTCCTCTCACCGACGTCTCTCTTCATCCTCACCAGTCACTAGCATCACCACTCTCAGATTGGTCGTGATAGCTACTTCGTCGGCTTCGCGACTCTCATGCCGATCACCAGTTATCGGAAATTTTTTCGTTTATCTCTCTTTATTCAAAATGAATCATTGTATTTTGTTTCCTTAATTAACTTAAAATTTGGATTCCTTTTTTTCTTTGTTTAGATTAAATTTTCTACATCACCGCCATGAGTTTTGTTCCTTGGGCGATCATTTCACTCATCTAAGGATGAGAATTATGTTTTGCAGGTTAATTTTTTTATTTAATTAGGTTGGGGCAGTTCTTGGGGGCTTCTGGTGGCCGTAAAAAATTAAGGTTTAATGGATTTGGTTATGGAGGTTGGATTTTAAGATTTTGAAATTCTTTTTAGAAATTTTAATGTTTTGATTAGCTTTTTTGTTGTTTAATTTTCTTTCCGTTTTTTCTTGAACATAGGAAGTGTCTTCATCCTTTTTCTTTCGCTCCTAATGAACACGAATTGTGTTTCCTCCTCTAGCATGTCTATTTTGGTTAACGGTGAACCTTCTTCTTGGTTCCTACCTTCCAGAGGTATCCGTCAGGGTGACCATCTGTCCCCTTATTTATTCGTCATCTATATGGAATACCTCTCCATTAGTATAGAGAATTCTATAAGATCCAAGAAGTGAAAACCTATCAAAATAGGAAAGAGTGGGCCGCCTTAACTCACTCATTGTTTACTGATGACGTAATTTTATTTGGAACTGTTGATGACCAAACCATTGTAGAAATGAAGAGATTTTTGGATGACTTCAGTAGTAGATCAGGGCAAAAGATTAATCTGTCTAAATCTAAATTTACCACATCCAACAACTTAGACATGAACCGCATTCAATCCATCGAAAATGCTCTTAAGATAAAGTATACTGCTAACTTGGGTAAATATCTGGGTTTCCCTATCTTCCATAAAAGGCCTACGGTCATATTTCCAATTCATCTTAGACAAAGTCAGGTCTAAATTAGCAGGTTGGAAACGAACCTTTTATCTATTGCAAGAAGAATTTTAGTTATCAAATCCTCATCCACTCAAATTTTGTCTTATTACTCTCAATGTCTCCCCATTCCAGTGGGGATTTGCGACAAGATTGACAGAGAACAAAGGTCTTTCATCTGGGGCGGTTCGAGTACCCAAAGAAAAATCCATCTTGTTAAGTGGGAAATATTATCTAAGCCTAAACATAAGGGAGGTTTGGGTATCAGGAGTGCGGGGAATGTCAATAAAGCGGGGCTCGCAAAATTGGTTTGGAGGTTGCATAGAGATAACCATAGCAAATGGGCTACATGTCTAAGGGATAAATACTTCAAGAATGCAAACCACTTTAAGAACAAACATAAAGCTAATACTGGATCCATAAATCTTAAAGCAATTAAGCAAGGGATGGATCTTTTTCATAATTGCTCTAATTGGATCCCGGGGAATGGCGAAACTATAAATGTATGGTTTGATGATTGGACGGGGTTAGGGGTTCATAGAACCTTGATCTCCGGTCCACTTAACAGATCACGAAGATTCTATGAAGCATTGTGATATCTTTGGTACCCATGGTGGCTGGAAACTCTTTAAAATTTCATTTGTCCTTCCAATAGATATTATGAATAATATCAGAGTTATTCCTAGAAAACAGGGCGATCAATCACAGGATATAAGAAGTTGGAAAGGAATTAGCAATGGGGAATTTGGCTTTAAGGCGACTCATGATTTTATTCGCAACCTCTGTAAGGATGAAGTTGTTGATGATAAAATTTGGAGATGGATTTGGAACTGCAACAGTAATCAAAGAGTTAAATTTTTCTTATGGTTGTGCAACCATGGTCGGCTCCCAACCCGTGCACATCTATTCAAGAAAAAGATCACAGATTCACCATGTTGTAAACAATGTAATACTTATGAGGAAAACGAAGAACACATCCTTCATTTATGTGCTAATTCTACTTCCTTATGGTTCCAGATGGGTTTAAATAGGAATGGGGTTGATAATAATCTTTCCTTCAATGATTGGATGAGAGTCAATTACTCCAACAACAAACTATCTCCCTTCTTCAATATTCCTTGGGGTACCATATTTTCTTATGGTTGTTGTATCCTGTGGAATACTAGGAATCAACTGCTCTTCGACCCAGGTAAACCAAACCCTGACTTGAAAAAAGAAACCCTAAAAAAGGCTTATGAATTCTTTGCTTTTGGTCCGAGTAATAAGCTTACTACGGAGAAACAACTTATCTCTATCTCCTGGAAAAAACCACTTCAATCTTGGTTCAAACTTAATGTGGATGGATCATCTATTGGTAACCCTGGAAGAGCTGGAGCGGGTGGTATTATCAGAGATCATAATGGTAAGTGGATCGCAAGGTTCAACAAAAACCTAGGAATCTGTAAAAACAATGTGGCTGAAACTTGGGCTTTGCGAGAAGGTTTGGTGATTGCAAACAACTTGGGAATTCAGAAAATAGCGGTAAAATTAGATGCAAAAATTATTATACATCACGTGCTACATCTGTATATGGATACTCACCCTTTATCGCCTATTATTTCTGATTGCAGAGAGTTATTAGCACAGTTCCAGGAGAGTAGCATTTCACATGTCTACAGGGAGGCCAATTCATATTCAGATGCATTGGCCAAAGCTGGAAGATCATCACCTGCTACTGCTTTTACTTTATTTTTCAGTACATGCCCCATTTTGTTAGCCAACTAGTGGCAGGGGATGCCCGTGGGGCTTATCTTAGTAGATTAATACCTAATATAGTTAATATTGTACCTGACTTTATGGCTACTTAGCCTTTATATATATATATATATATATATTTGTTTCTTTTTTTCTTTGTTGATCCATGTGTTCGTTTTCGTGCAACTACACTCTTTATAATAATCTTTACAAAGGAATACCGCATATACCCTCTTCTCCTTTGCCTTCAGTAAGTTCCATAAAAGAGTTAGGGAAAAAAGGGTAAATTCATTGTTTTCTTTTTCAAAGTTGAAATACACTTTTCAAGTGCATTTATGATTTGGCTTAATTCATTCGTTGTTTGCAGACACATATGTCAAATGTGAGAATCTCTTCCTCAATTCCTAAAAGAAAAGTTGCCTCGGTTGCAATAATTTGTTTCATTATTCTTTGTTGAGCATTAATTTCTTCTGTTGAATGATCTCTAATTTTCACAATAATTTCTTATTCCCATTCTCATGTTCGTGCTGATTGATTTTCTTCTCTAAACTTTTCAGGTGATCACTTTGCAAGGAAGGCAAAAAGGAAAAAGTGAGGGAGGGGGAGGGGGACAACAAAAAATATTTTATCTCAAATACACTATGGTGCTAGATACGTGAAAAGACATTTGTTCAAAATTTATGGTTTGTACTATTTTTTAACTTCACCATGCGCTCCTACCTGGGTGCATTCCTAAATGCTTTTTAATCGTTCATTCTTGGTGTCTTTTATGAAGAAGACAAATTGCTATCGAATACACACAAATGCAACTTGGGCAACAAAAAAAAGAATATACACAAGTGTAGTAGTATTATTTTCCCAAGTATATGCAGTTTTAAAAATTATATTTTCCTGTTAGATTGTATCATGTTTTTCATATAAGTTTTGATCTTTATTGTATTAATAATTTTTAATTATCTTATAGTCTTTTATCTTTTATGTACTTAGTTTTTCCCAGTTCAAAGAAAACAAAAGTACTTAGTTTTACACAGTCACACTTTTTTTTTTAGATCAGTTTGCGATCATTTATGTTAAGTTATATGATACATTGAGTATCTTTGTTTTTTTTTCCGATGATACACAAAGTATCCAGTGATGATTTTCTAAGAAAAAGTGTGTACAAGGAAGGAACAAAGGAAAATACATTTTTAGTGGTTAAGGGGAATCAACTGTAAGTATGATACCCCTTTGAGATATTTCATTATTATTTTTTTAATTATTGGTAAAGAGTTATCTTGTTGATCGTGTTTTATTTTATTTATTGTTAAAATCTTCTCTTTGAATATCGATTACGATGTTACGGTCAATGGGGAGACTAGCCAACTACCTTCACTATAACATCATCTACATGTTAAAGCTTAACTATTTTATGCCTCTCAACTCTCTCTCTCTCTCTCTCTCTCTCTCTCTCTCTCTCAGTTTCGAAGTTAGTTGTTAAATGATAATAACTACACTAATATGTGCTTGATCATATACTGTGATGGGAATAAAACAATTGATGAAACTCAAGAACTCTATAGTTGATGAATGTCTTCAATTCAAGTTATGAAAGTAGCTTGATTTTATTTTATCTACCTTTTTACTATCACTTAAAATATTAGATAGTTCACCACTCAAACTACTCTCTTCTCGAGGGATCATAAAAACATCTCTGTAGATTGTCTCTTTTTTTCTTCCATGCCTATAATTAATGGAACATGTGGATTTTGTATACCCCAATGATATTCTTTTATCTACCTTTTTGCAATCACTTAAAATATTAGATAGTTCACCACTCAAACTACTCTCTTCTCGAGGGATCATAAAAACATCTCTGTAGATTTCTCTTTTTTCTTCCATCTTTGCGTAGACAATGCCTATAATTAATGGAACATGTGGATTTTGTATACCCAATGACATGGTCTTTTGATTTTTTTATCACTTCATTGTTGTCACAGTTCCTGTGAAATATACTCTATTAATATTGTAATTTACATGTCTAATTGTTGTATCAAGCTTAAGTTGGCTGTGGGATAAATTTATATGTCTAATTCTTGATTGTAAAAGAGGAAGTAGTGTAAAATTGTGATTATGTATTGTCCTAAGATATATAAATGGCTGTCAGATTTCTCAACACATAGGAATATATTTGATTCTTTTGTGCATGTGCTAAAATATTTCTTTATTTCTTTATTATCAGGTTAAGAATGGAGCGCAATTCATTATCCACATCACTCGAGTTTTGGAAATTGTAGGTAATTTATTGATTTCAATTTTCATTTAGCAAAATTTACGCCTAATAACTGTACCACTTATGGTTCTTCAGTTTCTTCCAATGATCGTAAGAATCTATAATTTTTCTCATATTTGATGCTTTTCTTTTAAGAGAAGCTATAATCTAAAATTCTATTGTTATTGTTATATTTTAGTTGGTTTTGTTTTTGTCGTGTTATCAACAGGAAAATGGGCCTAAGGCATAGTCGGAGCTTGAAAAAACAAGCAACGAATGAACATCTAAATTGTAAAGGGAGTAAAATTGTCAAACACATGTTGTTACTTATTCCAACCAATTTGTACTCTTAAAACCCTAAGTATCTATTTTCAATTGTATCAATAGAAGTTAACAATTTGTTTAGTAATTTGTGTTGGTTTTCAAGGGAGTTTAGGAATGATGAAAATTATGTGTACTAAATCAATAAAGCAAGAGATAATGATGTAGCCAAAGTAGCTTTTATCATGAACAAAATTGTAAGACTTTATATTTTATTTTTTTTCATAGCCAGTGTAGGAAGGGAGTGGTACTTGCAGGGAAGATAAAAATGATCTTTTTTTACGGTCTTTTGTATGGCCTTTTTCATATTTGTTTTCTTCAGGTATGGCTTTTGGTCACTGAAAGTTTTACATGCGATTTTTATTATTATCGAGGATTATGTTCGAATAAGGTATTTCATTTGTTTTGTTTTGGCTTTTCGTAATGGAGGTTGTATACCATTTAAAAAGAATGCATAATTTTCTCCGTGCATAGCATGGGTCATTAGACTAGTCTATATATATATATATATATATATATATATATATATATATATATATATATATATATATATATATATATATATGTAAGCCTTTTTTCGTATATTTAGTTACATCATGTCACGTGTCAATTTCTAGGATTTTATTTTTTTAATTAGTTATAAGCCTTTTGTTTGCTTTAATAAAATAGAACTATTTTATTTAATATTGGGGGAGGGGGATTCGATCCCACAACATGCAGGTCGAATGCCACACCACATTGTCAGTTACTCTTGCAAGTGTTTGCAACTATTTTATTCTAATTTAAGTAAACTTTTCCACGATATCTAACAAATCTAATCTAACAGTATTTTTGGCAACTATTTTATTTAATTATCTAATGGAATTTTATGGGAGTTTTGAGTTTTTTTAATTTGTTTATTAATTTTGATTGGTAGAAGAGAATTAAGATTAAATTAATTAATTAAAAAATAATTATTATCTTAATAAAATTTAAACATCAAATTACTTCTTCAATTATTTGGTCAATATTTTTTGTAGTAATTATAAATTATATATAAATTCAATCTCTTCTTTAAGCTTTATCTCAAACAATCTTTTTGTTTAAAGTAAACTCCTAATAACTACCTACTACTTCCATACAACACCTAATACATAACCATTTCCCACACACACGATACACAATCTTTATCTGTATCGTCATCTTCCAACAAGAGAAGCAAACTCTTCCATTGTTATGTGAAAGTATTTTTTCTTGCTATTCCTTCAATTCGAATAGTAACATTTCGTGTTTACTAACTTTTTTTACATTCTCTATTATTATTATTATTATTTCCATTGCATTTAATTTTCTTTCCCTGCTATCATTGCATTTGATTTTTTCCCTGCAATTGATTTTTTCCCTGCATTTGATTTTGTACACGTTACAACCAAAACTTGAGTGGTTAGGAAACTGATGAAGAACCGTGAGGTTCGACTTGAGTTGAGCCCGATCTTTCTTCAATTCTCGAACTAGTTTCTAAGGGAATTTAATCAACGCAACACTAAGGATGGCTAATTAACAATGGAGGCTGAAACACCTCAACAAGAGAAACTATTCTTGTTGATACAGTAACTCAAGAATGAATGAATTTCTACTTAGAAGTTCAAACACGAGAAGCTAAGGAATAACCTTACCAAAATATCAATATATCTAACGTACCCATTAAAGATGGCCGAAATCTCCCTTAAGTAGGTTGAGATTTCGGTTACAACCATAAAGAGAAATAAGAGTCCTTAAAGGACTAGGACTCTTGAAAACAAATAAGAGTCCTTGAAGAATTAGGACTCTTGAATAACAACTTGCTATCAAGTAACTACCTAAACAAGAACTTGGCGGCTAGAAACAAACTAACTACCAAATCTATGAAGAGTCCTAGTTGCATTAGGACTCTTTATTAACCAACTAACTAACACATGGACAACATGTCCTTTATTATAGCAATTACTTGCTATTACACGGCTAAAATAAGAAATAACAATACTGAAAATAATTAAAGTCTAGAATAGGCTAAAATAGACTTTAATGTGTAAAAAGACCAAAATGCCCTTTTTAGCCACTTTGCTTCTTTGGGCCGATTTGTATCTTCTTGAAAGTTAAAAGGTTGACTTTGTCATCATCTTCTAGTTGAAGGTTCACTTCCTCTTTAACTTTAATGTCTCGGATCATGGTTGCAATATTCTCTAAAGTCTTCCTCGTTCTTGATCTTGTCATCGGTCCTTGAATGTTGACAAGGGGATCTTTTAAGTAGGGCTGCCCTTGGCTTGGTCTCGAATCAGAAACCATCTGTCTTTTCTTGATTTGTAAGTAGTTAATGTTTTTTTCCAAATACTGATTCTTTGCCTTTTGTTAATTAATATTAATTTGCAGGCTTTCTTGAAGAGAGATTATGTTGATTACTTAGGCTTCCATTTTTTTTTTTTTTTTCTTTAATCTTACAGTGAAAGAATTGGCGATCAACAAATTTCAAGGTACAAATTTTTTTTCTTCATGCATTGCTTTACTCTTATTATTACTATTGTGCCTCATAATTTTATTTATTAAATCATTTTTCCCTAAGTCGTATTGGTAATGTTAAATATTTGATCTTTCGAAGCTTTTTAGATTTATTTATTCGACGAATGATGATATGAATTCAGCTTAAAAAGTTTTTTTTTTTTTTTTAAAAAAAAATTAATTGGTTATATTGCATACAGATATTACTCTGAGATTCCATTGTGATTTTGTTTTCCACTCCGTATTGTTTAAGTTCATATATTTGAGAAAATTAATGGAGACAAACTCTGATAACAAATAATATTTCATTACCTTTTCAAGATTTTCTACTCCTATTGACATTTTGGAAAGTTATCTAGTATTTGTCTTTAATATCTAGCTATTTATTACATGAAATGTTTCATTTCTCTATCAAAATTTACTTTTTTTTCCTCTTTTGAAAATCTATTCTAAGTTTTAATTCTCTGAAATTTTTTGAATCTATACATATATTTTGTTTGTTAAAGATATTCTCGATTATATTTTTTCATTTGATCAAAGTGTGAAATATTTATTAATTTTCTCTTTTAGTTCTCCAACGTCAAAATGTACTATTATTTAGCTAATTTTATTCTCTGAATTCTATTTTGAGTTTCACATATCTAACATATTCTTGATTATAATGATAGATTATTTGTTCCCCTATAATCAGACCACTCAAGGTTATTTTTTTTAGATCTTTTGTCTATTTGTAAGTCTACAACTTCATATTTTATTTTATTTTTTCTATGGATTTAATTTATCTGGTGTCGGTTGATTATGGAACAAATTATTATATTTGTAATTTATTTGGAGCTTTTACACTGAACCTAATGACATTTTATTTTGATTTTGTATTTTTTCCGTAATGGATAATTAAACTCTAATTTTTTTTTTTATTGCAATGGGGATGGAGGTTGGTGATAGAATTAAGCAATCTCTTGAAAGATGCAAACTCACATATACAAGGATTTAAAGATGCTATGAGATATAATATGCAAGAAATTCTTTACAAACCAAAACATTTTTTTAACCACCACCGTGGTGGGGCAGACCCCCGTTTATTAATATAGACAAAACGGCAAAATATTTAAGGGGGGAATTAAACCAAAACCTCCTAAAAGATGGAAAAAATTCCACCTCTTACATAAAGGATAGCAAAATAAAATGCAACTTTAAGCATTTATTTTATGCTCAATGGCGATACAATTAATCTATGCTATAATGCAAAGCCATAAATTCCGACTCCGACCATTTATTATATGGCCTAGCCGAATCAATTACAAAAGGGAGGATAACCGTCCCATGTACCTGCAAATAAACTAAAAAACACGCACATAAGGGATTCCAAATTTGTCAAGGAGAATTAATCCACAAACCTCACTTGGCAGTAATGACGAGTCTTCAAAGCTACGATTCTCATGATTTGCACAAGCCAAGTTGGCTAGAGCATCCGCAACAGAGTTTATGAATAATCTTGCGACCACCAAGATGGGACAAAATTTTGCGAAAAGAAAAATCAAGTTTTCAAGAAGATGCTCTAAATGTCTGTAAACATACGATAATGAAGAGTGGGATAAAAGGGTTTTGCCTTCATTTACTTGGGACCTTCTTTTGGAAGGTCTTTGAAATGCGTTGCATTTTTCTATTTATTTAATCGATAGTTTGTAGAATAGTGTTACTTTTTAACATCATTTTATATCTTCTATTCTTTCCTCATTCATATTAATTTAAAAAAAAGAGTGATATGGTTGTATTAGATTTGAATGGTTTTATAGTTTTGGATATAAATCAATGAAGGAAATGTATTCATGTTAACGACCACACGTAATTCTATCTTTGATTCATGTAGGTGACATTAATTACTTTGTATTAATACTTCGTTCCTGTTGTTATATTTTGTTAATCACATAAAATTGTGTCCCGTGCATAGCACGGGTCCTTATGCTATTATATTTATATTACAAAACTTGTTTTCAGTTTCAACCAATCACAAGCCTTCACAATTCACGTGTAATTTTTTGGAATTTTTTTGTTTTAAATTAGTTTAAAAAATATGATTGGTTGAAATAATTTTTTATTTATTAAATTAATTATATAGCTTGACATATTTGACTTTTTCACATTAAATTGTTAATTTTAATATTTTTAATGGTTTTTTAGTTTTCCAATTCTATTTTATTCTTTCTCTTTTCAATACTATTCAAGATCTCACATTGAAAGTTTATGAAGTTTTTGAAATTTGACAACATGATAAATAAAAGGGTTGAAAATGATTTTTTAAGTTGAATGAATTGGTGGATTGATTTTTAGTCCATTAAATTGAGTGACAAATCCAATTTGCTTTTCAATTTTGTCATTCAATTAATTAAAGGTTTTTTATAAAGAAAATTAGTTCACTAAGTCATTTAGTTTATATTGAACTTGAACATGCTCACTAAATTTTTTACTTTAATTATGTATTTGAATTTTTTTTTCCTATTCTAAAAGAGTCGTTTGAGCCATTTAATTTTTATCCTATCACTACCTGTGTTGGAATTTGCCCAATGAATTGGAGAGACGGACATTATTTACTTTTCATATGGTTCATTTAAACTTATTCAAAATAAATTATATGTTTTAATGTTTTTCATTTTTTCTATTCTATTTTTTTTTACTAATTTTCAATTTAATCGAGATCCCACATCGGGAGTGTATGGAGTTAATCGAGCCATTTAATTATTATCGTATCATTAACTGAATTGGATTTGTCTAATGAATTTTAAAGCCGAACTTTATTTGTTTTTCGGATAGTTTATATTTTTCTTATTCAAAATAAATTATATATTTTAATATTTTGAATATTTTTTAATTTTTCTATTCTAAAATTTTCTTTTACTTTTTGTTTTCAATATTATTCAAAATCATACATCGAAAGAGTATAAAGTTTTTTTTTAAATTTGACGACATTATAAATTAAGATTGTGGGTATGATTTTTGTGAATGAATTTATTGAGTTGCTTTTTAGTCTATTAAATCGAGTGACAAATCTAATTTGCTTTTTAACTTTTTCATTCCAAAGGTCAAAGTTCTTTTCAAAGATAATTCTTCACTGATTCATTTAGTTTTCCGTTGAACACACATGCAAACTGCTCGATAAACGTTTTTCATTAAAAGAGTAAAAACTTCAAAAAAATAAATTTTAGTTTACCGAGTCATTCAATTCTTATTGTGTCATTAAATGAGTTAAAATTTACCCAATAAATTGGAGAGACGGACTTTATTTGTTTTTGGATGGTTCATTTAAACCGTTAATATTTTCAAGAAAACTTACAACGCCGACCATGAGCAATCATTGAAAGAATATTCTTCTCTTACCATAACTTTTGTTTATGATATTTTGCATATAAATACAAAATTCTTATATTTTTCATTTTTCTTTATATTTCGGTTTGAAAAGTCAAACAAAAAATACCAGTGTAGAGTATCTTTTTCAATTGTATGCTATTTAATATTTTCTTAACAATTAAATTTAATTTTGTGCATAGCACGGGTCATTAGGCTAGTATATATATATATAGTCTGTAAAGATTAATACTAATTATTACAATATTAATTAGAAACTTTAATATTCATGTAATAAGCACATTTAATAGATTTATTACTTATTTACTATGAAATTCAACTAATGTATTCTACTTATTTATTATGTTCATTGTAGTGTGAAAATTGCTTATGACCATAGCTATACTTATCAACTAATTACATATAACCATAGTCTATTCCAATTCTCTAAAATTAATAAGATTAACTAAAGTTATTTACTTGATCTTTTAGAATAACTATATTTCTTAGCTATATATATAGCTCATGAGAAATAGCTAAACTACTATGACTAAAGTCATTTAATATATATATATATATATATATATATATATATATATATATATATATATATATATATATATATATAAAAGTTGATTCGGTTTGGATTATAAAAAAATCGAAACCAAATAAAAAGTTCGATTTTAATTTAGTTCAAACTAAAACCAGTTCAGTGCATGACCAAATAGAAAAATCACATTTTCATTGACCAGTTTTGATTTTTCCAAATTAGGGTAAACATATTTCACCCCATCCAAATATATTACTCCCATACTACCCACACTAGTAACTCCATCAAGCTTCGGTTCGGTCCCCGGCACTTTACCCGAGCTACTTTCTTAATTCGGACCCAGAGGAGAGCTCAGTCTATTTACTCATGACGCATCAAGAGGGGTACACGCAGACTTCCGAAAATTGTTAAAAGGAGAATTAATAGGTTACAAAAAATGAATGATAAGAACATCTCCTTATACGGATGTTTAGTAAGAAGTCCCGAAATCATTTTTTTTCAGTACATATGAAACGGCTCAAGACAAGTGTTTTGATACTAAAAAACACGATAGGTGTTCTGAGGCTCAAAACAAATGTCCGTTTTAAATAAATTTTAACCGTCAAAATTTTAATCCAACAAACAAATAAAATTTCGTACATCCGAAACTGCCCCGTTTCTCACTGGAGTCACCGTAGACAATAACATGATGTAGAGCTTCTCGGTTGAATTATTCCTTTCAAAGGGAAAAACTCCATGAAGAAAATTGAAGGCAACAAAATGGAAGGAATCGAGTAAATGCAGAAACATAAATCCATGAAAACAACTATTCTATTATTTTAGGTGCACTATTTAGTGTTCTAGGTGGCTTCTGCGCCTTGAGTCAACCAGAGATCCCTTTAATTCGCTCCACCATGTCATGATCGATCGTCGAAAAGTAAACTGAAAAAATGTGTAAATGTTGTAGGCAATGGAGCTAAATTTGAATGAGAAAATAGTTTCTCAAGTGGTTAAAAAAAAGGAAGTTAAGCTAGTGGGTTTTACATCCCACATGGGCTGCATATGGAAGTGTGATTCACTTTATATGTAAAATTGATTTACTTGAATTTAAATTGTTTTGCTAAGATTATGCCCCATTCTAGAACCTCAGGGGGAGCGAAACCAAAATAGCTTGAACTTGTGTGCGTGCACGAATGCCGAACCAAAACTCGCAGGTCTGATCAGTTCAGGTTTTGCTACTGGTTTTGTTTTTGTTTTTCCAATCAGAGTTACATGAAATGTTGTAACAGAAGGATTTATTAGGCTTGAGTTGAACAGACTGTAACTGCTGCACTAAAGAAGCTTTGAACTCAGTAGAATTCAATTGGACGTTTGTAACAGCTGCTTCTACAACCTATAAATAGAGGTTTCATTTTCCAGCCAATGAATACACTACAACGAAATACTTCTCATTCCCAAAAGCTTTAAGAAAACACTCTGTCTTGTAAAACTTATGTTATTCATCAACAGTCCGAGTTCTAGTTCGCCAGTGGAACTGTTTAGTGCAAACCAGTTCTGTGTTACCGTTGTATCCTGGGAGACAGACGCTTCACGAAACTCCAGCACTAATCCGGGAGGAGGCAAATATGTTTTAAGAAAATTGTGTCGAACACAAGTCTCGGTTCATTTCTCTGTTTACACAATTTTCTTTTGTTATTTACATTAGTTGTAATATGGTAATAACACCTGTTAAATTTGAAACTAAAAGTGGTTATATCATTTTCAAAACAGCTGTTAAATCTGTCATTAAACAGTTGTTATTTCTCTTTTGTAACAGCTGTTAAACTTTTAACTTACAAGCTGTCGCTAACCGCTATTAAGGATGTTACTTACAAGCTGTTGCTAACAGCTGTTAAGTCTGTAGCTTAAAGCTGTTAGTTATTTTATTGTTTAATAATAGTTGTTAAATTTGTATCTTACAGTAGTTTATTATATAGTTTATTAATAGATGTTGCGTAGGTTCTTAAAAGCTGTTGTAGCCTACTTTTTCCAACAAATGTAGCATAAAATGAGTAGGACTAAGAATGAAATAAAAATGAAAGTTCGAGTATACTTTTATCAAGATAGTTAGAAGAGATTTGATTAATCAAAATCATTGAGAACTTTAAAAAAATTATTATAGATACAAAATAGTTTCAAAAGTAAGCATTCCTGAAACTATCATTCCTTGTTAATCATCACTATAAAAAGGAAATCGTATATATATTCCTTGGTAAACTAAGTTTTTTTTTATGAAGTTGAATCTTCACTATTATTGTAATATAGAAATCTTATATATATATATATATATAATAAAGTTGGGATAGAAGTTCGTGGAGTCAACACATGGCATATTATAGGATATCCTCCAATGCGAAGCTTACACGTGGCATTTGGAGCATTGATTATTTCCTAGGACATTGTACCTATTAGCTAATGACATAGATAGAATATTTAGGTAACTATGAAGTTACACTACTAAGCAAAATGTTACCTATCGTTATAGTAGAATAGCTAATAGTTATAATATTTTATCTCTTTATATAGAGTTTTTTTTCTTAGTCTCTAAGATTAGAACAATAATTTTTTTGGTTATACTAAATTCAATGTATTAATATGGAGAAATGAAAAGTCTCTTCTTTTATGGTTATTATTTTATTAATGTTCATTAGTTATATAAAACTATTATCCGTATTTAATTATGAAATCATACATATTCCACACATATATGATTAGCTTTAAAAAACTTACTCCTGATTACTATTTATATAAATTCATGTATCATTAAAATCTATAACATAAATAAATTGATTACTATTACTCTCTAAAATGCAATGCCCTATTAGCTAATATAACATAAATTGAAGCTTTATATAGCTATGGAACTCAATATCTCTTTTGAAATAAACATATTTAACTTCTTATTTATATCCATGGCAGACAAAATTTTCAAGTGCTAAATCAAGATATTAAAGGGTAATCAGTTGATATGTGATTTTAGATTCACATTCAGCTTTTGTTTTATTTTGAACTAATAATTGTGTAAATTTTGTATTTTTTGCATTTTGTATTATTGTATGATGATTTTGTAATAATTTGTTTGAAGTTCCAAAATCAATATCAATAGACATATTTCTTTATATTTTTAGCAACTAAATAATTATATAAATATTTTTTTTTACATTATAATTAATATATTTTGTATCTAACAAAAACCATCAACCAAACTGAATGCATCGGTTTAAAATTTTGAATGATTTGAATTAATTTCCAAATTTTCAAACCTAATATTTCGATTTGATTTAAAAAAATGTGTAAATCGAATCAAACCGAACTATAAACACCCATACCATCAAAATATAAATCTCCATTGACTGCAATCAACATGAGAGAGGACGAAGGTAAAGAAAATATGAACTCCTTTAGCTCATGAAAATGTAAACTAACACTGGAACCAAGCATTTAGATACCATCATAGAAAGGGACGAAGTAAGAACTTTTAACTTAGGGGTGAAAAACTGTAATAATATACTAATCTACATATAAAAACTGCAAAAACAATATTGGACGAATTTGATCGAATATTCTAAACTATATATAAAATTTACTATATCTAGTAAAATATTTAAAAATCTCGAGGGGGCAACTGCCCCACGCGCCCCTTGTCTTCGTCCTGATCATAGACCTCCATACACGAAATATGCCCTTTTGACTATCTCCTTTTATTTAGATTACATAAAATTCAAGGCGAGCTAACAATAATAAAGAAAATCTCACTTTCATTGAGCGAAAACTTTTTACACAAGTTTACATATAGTGAATTCTCCCCAGAATAAAAAAGAAAAAAAGAAGAAAATAAATTAATGAAAATAGAAGGCTAGTAAACGTCAAATCACACACACACACACACACACACACACACACACACATATATATATATATATAAACACGCTATTTTGATAGGGAAAAACGCATGAAAAAAGATGTCCAGTTCTATTCCTCTAATACCCTGGGACTTTTTAACAATGTGTTTTGCATGATTCATATTTAATTTTGTGCGATTAAATATTTTTATGTGTTATATGTTAGTGTGTAAGTGTTTAAGTGGTACAATAACGTGTTTGGTTAGTTGAGGGACCTAAGTGTTGAAGTTAGAAACTTAAGGGGTTGATTTGTACGGGATTTGCAAGGGAGTTAGTGGGGGTTATGGTTGAGAATTTAGTTGGGAGGTTACAAAGAGAAAGAGGAGAGAAAACAAAGGAAAGAGAAAGTTGGAAAAACAGAGTGGTTGTGGGAGATTTCCAATTTGATCTAACAAACGGAGTCTGATCGGAGATATTTTCATTGTGTTAGAAAGAGGATTGATAAGGCTACATTCTGGACGGTGGGATTGTTACTTCAACGGTTCACTTGGGAGTATTTGGTTCGGGAAGTGGCCTGTATGTTCTGGAATTTTGTGGTTTTTTTTTGCTTTGGAGAATTGATTAAGTTGCTAAGGTAAAATCTTACACCTTTGAATTTATGTCATAAAAGATGAACTGAAGTTTTAAAGTTATTCAATTGTGATGAAATGATTTAGACAAAGTTTATTGCATTGAAAATTGATGAAGTGTCGAATTTTATTTGCATTCTTGTGTGGTTGATCGTCGTGTCATTTTGTGTATGATATATGTATATACATGTTGTTGTTGTGTTGTAATTGTTGTATTTTTGAATGAGAGTCTCCCCAATATATAGCTTGTGTCTAGGAATGATTTTATGACATGATATATCCCGATTACTTTATACTGTCGAACCTCGAGTTTTCGTATCGTTCAGTACTGTAAATTGTTGAACCCCGAAAGTTCACATTATCTTATATTGGTTTGCTAGGCCAGTCTCTAACTGGGCTAAGAGTTAGGGCTACTGATAGTCGAAATGTGGTGTATCCTTAAACCGCTGGCCCCGATCGTCTAGGGGGAATGACTGGACCCATATTATATTTTTGGGGGCTGTTAGTAGTTGTTTTAAAGTGGGGATTAGATGATTGGGCTCAGTTGTCTGGATTTGTAAGTGTCTAGCATGAACCGTACTCATAGTATTCGATAATTATGTATGTTTGTCTAATCCGTTATGAGTAGACCAGGGTGCTCGTAGCACAATTATGATGTATAAATTGTTGGATATGTTGAGTATAAATCTATGCATTGTTGTTCTTGTTTGGGTCATATTTGGTATTTGAAAGTTTGTAAAAATGTGTCCTTTCGGGTATTGCAAAAAAAGACATTTTCTTTGTTAAAATGCACTGAAAAAAGCTCTGTTCTGAACCTCGGACGATCTGTTCGGTCGATCAGACAACCGAACAGATCATTAGGGGAAAAATATTGGGCTACTTCCCAAATCCCGGACGAGCTCCGGTCGACCCGACGAAAGGTCAGGTCGTCCGGGGGGTTGCGAACAATGTGTCCGGACGTTGCATCATCTGGGGCTTCGTCCGTGGTTATGTTTTAGGCTGTTTTGATATCCATTCAGTTCCGTTTTCAAGTAAAGTATATATAAGTTCTGTAAAGTGTTTTGTAAGTGTATTTCAAGTGTATTTTTGTCCAAGTAAATCTATGCATTATTTTCATATGTTTTGGGAAGTCGAGAACATGTGTGTCTTATTTGATACTTCATCCCAAGGACGTTTGATCCTTAATGGGCTAGTGTAGTTCATTCCTTTACTTTGTTTGCAGATTATGGTGTTGATGGTACTTATAAGGATACTTAGGTCGATGAATGATTATCGAACTCAGGTAATAGCATAGTTTAGTTTCCTTTTAAGTGGAACACTTATGTTTTTGTTATCATGTAAGAACAAGTTTGTACTTGAAGTATTTATATATTGTGTAAACATGAAGTTCCCTCTTATGTTTTTTGAAGTTATTTTTGGATTTAGTCCTTTCCGTTTTGTGTTCGGTGTCTCATTAGTAGATGAGGCACTGTCAGGTCAGTGGTATAAGAGCAGGTCGAACATTAGGATTGAATATGTGGTTAGAAGCTAAGTATGGAATGAACATAGGAAGGACTTGGTAGATAACATAAGACGCGATCCTCGGGTACAAACTCTGGAATAGGACATATGTGTCTATTTAGCGTTTTATGTATCTTTGATAACTGATATGCCATGCTTAACTATTATTGGTATACCCATGACATTTATACCTTAGTAATTGCATGAAATTATTTATATATGTTTAATTGTTTTACATGTGTATATGTCATGTACATAATTATTTAGGGGTGCATTGTTTTGTTTTGGAAGTTTGGGGGTTTAAGTATACTATAAGAAAGTTGTGGGCAAATAAGATGCTTGAGAAAGGTTTCTAGTTGGGTAGTTAGTGCAGAGGAAACTATAATAATGGAGAGAGAAGAGAAAATGAGGGGAAAAGATAGAAGTTAGTCAAAATCAGTGTTTTTGGGTTGAGATATTTGAAAGTGCAAAAAATAGATTTTCTTTCACAAATTAAGTTTGAAAAATGACTACTCTAAATCGTTGTCAACCAAATCAGTTATTTGTCGACCGGACCGAACTAATGGGTCTTTTGCTGACGACTTGAGGACAATCTCGATCGACCGGGGTGAAAACTACCTCGATCGGGGCTAGTTTGTTCGATCGAAATGCTCTATCTGTCCTCTGGACTTTTGGACAAAATTTCATTCTTGATCTCGGACGACCCTTCGGTCGACCGAGGTGTACTTTGCATCCATCGAGATTTCTTTCTTACATTGTTATTGTTCTGATTTCTTTCATGTTCAAGTAATATTTGTTCTAAACTCCATTAATATGTTTTCAAGTACTTTACAAGTGTTTTAAATATGTTTACCGGTTAAATTATGACAAGCTATGTACATTTCACATTATTTGGGAAACATGGAATGTTTTTGTGTCACATTTGGTCCTTCATCCCAAGGGCGATTGATCATTGTTGTGCCAGTGTGGCTCATCCTTTTATCCTTCTAGATTTTGCAGATAAGAACGTAGATGATGCTGGTCAGGAGAATACGACGAGTAGATCCCGAATGAAAGAATCAGGTGACAATGTAATAGATAGTGAACCTTATATAGTAAGAACAACGATGATATTAAGTTATGTAATCTGTTATAAGTACTGATGACATAATACAGTTTAAGTTATCTTTTCATTATTATGGTTTGGAATATTTTATTTTGTCAACAATTCGGTGTTCATTTGGTAGAAGGAATGCTGCCAGGTCATCACCCGGGCACGGGGTGTGACAATTATGTTATATTATGCCATGCTAACTTGTTATGTGTATTATTAAACTATTAACATGCTAGTTATCTTTCATTTTCTTGAATTTTAATACCATGATAGCATGGTTTGGTTTCTTTAATTATGTTTGTTGGTGGCATTGCTCATATTTCTTTATGTGCTACATGTTTAATTTAGATGTGCCGTGTTTAAGATTGTGATAACATGCTAGTTAATTGTTACTGTTTATGTGGTATGTGTTCACTTATGTTGCCACTTGGGTTAAGATGGATCGACAAGGAAGAAACAACAATGAAAACAATGACTCCAACGTACCATTGGTTACTTAAGCACGTCGAGGTCCCATGAATAACAGGGGATAGAATACTGCAACAGTTGATATGGATTAACCAGAACCATCGCACCAGCGACAAACATCACCACCACCATCATTGGTAAACATAGGGGTTCCAACTGTGTTGACAACCACTCTTGCTATGTTAGCTCAAGTTCTATAGAATCAACAACAACAAATGAATCAGAATGTCAGGGCTCCTAGGGCACCGATGGTTGAGGTAGATCCGGGTACTTATTTTGAACAGATAAAAAATATGATAATGGTTTATTTTAGCGGGAATATGAGGTCGGTTCAGACTGTGACATCGTTAGAAGAGATAGAGCAGACACTTTAAGATTATGAGAGTGCCTAAAGATGCTAAGTCCGATGTGGTCGTAGTATCTTTAACAACTGAGGCTGCTGAATTGTGGAAACTCGTTACCCCTATATATGAACAAGGGGGCAACCTATTATTTGGGTTCAATTTAAGAAGGCGTTCCTTAACAAGTACTTCCAAGAAACCTTCAAAATGGAACGCCATAACCAATTCTTCGAATTAAAGCAAACTGAGGGTATGATGGTTTCATAGTATGCGGGCAAGTTCAATGCCCTTGGTAAGTATGCAACGACGATTATTTAAGATCCGAGCATGAGAACACAAAGATTTGTGCAGGAATTGTTGTCCCACATTCGAGGAAGGCTCTCGGGTAACCGTCTTACCACCTACATGGACACTTATCAAAGAAGCTTGGATATTAAGGCTGATTTTTTTATAACTGTTTGAACAAGCAGAGAAGAGGTCGTATTTGATGATGATGCAAGGAAATGGTTCCCACTCACAACTACAATAACTATGGCCGCAAGAAAGAGGTTCATTTCCGCCTCGACACCAACTATACTTCTAGGCCGGATGTAAGAACATGAGTGAACTTGGTCAGGATTAGGGGACCCGCAGGGGCACCAGGAGCTTATTAAACAATTAAACCATGTAACACGTGTGGAAAGAGACACTTGGATGAATGTCGATGAAAAATCGGAGCTTGTCATAGATGTGATAAAACGGGTCATAAGGTTAGTCAGTGTCCGATTCAGGAGAATGTTCAGAATACATCATCAGGATAGGCAGTTGGAGATTCCAGACCGAGGCCTAATGCCAGATTGTTCGCCCTTACACAATAATGGGTTGGAAATGCCACATATATGGTGACATGTACATTTGTGTGCTATTTGAATGTGGTGTTTTCTTTTGTATTTCGTAGGTTAACATATAGTACCATAATTGTATTTTGTATGCCTATAGAGCCTTCACATCTAGCGGGAGAGTTCTAGTGTATATGTCTTGTAGGGAGTGCAAGTTTCGAAGGACGAAACTTTTGTAAGGGAGAATGATGTGATAACCAGAGCTTTTTAACTATGTGTTTTGCATGCTTCATATTTAATTTTGTGTAATTAGATGGTTTTATGTGTTATATGTTGGTGTTTAAATGTTTATCGGGTGCATTAATGTGTTTGGTTAGTTGAAGGACCTAAGTGTTGAAGTTAGAAACTTAAGGGGCTGATTTGTAAATGATTTGGAAGGGAGTTAGTGGGAGTTATAGTTGGTAATTTAGGTGGGAGGTTACAAAGATAAAGAGGGAAATAAAAAGAAGAGAGAAAATAAAGGAAAGAGAAAGCTAGAAAAACAAAGCGGATATGAGAGATTTCCAATTTGAGTGATCAAATGGAGTCTGATCGATGCGATTTTGTTGCATTAGAAAGAGGACTGATAAGGCTACATTTTGGACGGTGAGATCACTATTTCAACGGTTCATATGAGAGTACCTGCTTCAGGAAGTGGGATGTATTTTCTGGAATTTGGTGGTTTTTGCTTGCTTTGGAGAATTGATTAAGTTTTTAAGGTAAGGATCTTACACCTTTGAATTTCCGTCTTAAAAGCATGAACTGAAGTTTCAAAGTTACTCAGTTGTGATGAAATTATTTATACATGTTTTATTGCATTGAAAATGGATGAAGTGTCGAATCGTATATTCATCCTTGTGCGTTTGATTGTCGTGTCAATTTGCGTATGATATATGTATATACTTGTTGTTGTTTTTGTGTTGTACTTGCTGTATTTGTGATTGAGTGTCTCCAATCTAGAGCTATTGTCTATGAATGACTATATGGCAGGATATATCCCGATTACTTTATATTTTTGAACCCGAGTGTTCGTATCGTTCAGTACTATATATTGTTGAACTCGAGAGTTGACATTGTTATGTACTATTTTGTTGGGCTCTTCCTTAATTGGGCTAAGAGTTAAAACTACTAACAGTCGTAATGGGTGTATCCTTAAATCGATTGCCCCGTTCGTCCAAGGGGAATGACTGGACCCATGATTATATGGCCGGGCCCTCCCAACTGGTCTAATAGTTTTGGGGTTGTTAGTAGTTTATTTAGAGTCGGGATATTATTGAGCTCGGTTGTGTGGATTTGTATGTGTCTAGCATGAACCGTACTCATATTATTCGATAACTATGTATGCCAGTCTGGTCCGTTATGAGTAGATCATGGTGCTCGTAGCACAATTTCGATGTATAAAGTGTTAGATGTGATGAGTATGATTCTATGCATTAGTGTTCTTGTTTTGGTTATATTTGGTATGTGAAAGTTAGTCGAAATGTGTTGTTTTGGGTATTGTAGAAAATGAAATTTCCTTTGCTAAAATGCACTGAAAAAGAACAATTATGAACCTCGGACAATTAGTTTGGTCGACCGGACGACCAAACTAATCATCCAAGGCAAATTACTTGGGCTACTACATGAATCCCCGACGAAGGGTTAGGTCGTCTAGGGGTTGCGGACGATGCATTGCCCAGGGCTTCGTCTAAGGCTATGTTTTGGTCTGTTTTGATTTCTGTTCAGTTCCGTTTTCAAGCTATGTATGTTATATGTTCTATAAAGTGTTTTAAAGAGTATTTTGTTCAAGTAAACTTATGCATTGTTTCATATGTTTTGCGAAGTCGGGAACGTTTGTGTCTTATTTGATAGTTCATTTTAAGGGTGTTTGATCCTTAATGGGCTAGTGTAGTTCATTCATTTACATCATTTGCAGATACTGATATTGATGGTAATTATGAGGATACTGGGGTTGAGGAATGATTATGGAAATCATGTAATAGCATAGTTTAGTTTCCTTTTCAGTGGAACTCTTATCTTTCTGTTATCATGTAAAAACAAGTTTGTACTTGAAGTATTTATTAAAAAAAAAAAACATTAAGTTCCTTTTAAGTTTATTGAAGTTATTTTCGGATTTAGTCTTTTCTGTTTTAGGTTCGGTGTCTCATTGCTAGATGAGGCACTGCCAGGTCACCTCCAGGTTACAGGGTGTGACAAATATCTATCAATAGTTTCTCTTTAGCATTGTCATTTTCTTAGGAAAATGCTTTTTGACTAAAATTAATTGGCTAAAACGTTCTAAAAAATTAAATCCTTATGAATTTCTAAATTTTTCAACAGATTAATTACAGTAATGCCACGCATTATTTACAAAACAATTTTGCCACAATTTAGACAATTTATCCAATTGATTTTAGTCATCTATCATTGTCCTTTTATAACGAAATTGCTTTTTTCTAAAATTAATTGGTAAAACTGTCTAAAAACTCAATTTTCCCCTGAATTTCTAAAATTTTCAAAGGATTAATTACAATAATGTAACATATTATTTACAATTTTGCCAATTTGTCCAATTAGTTTTAGCCACATAGCATTGTCCTTTTTCTTATTGTTTTACTATCACTTGATAGTTTTTAGAAACTTTGATAACACAAGGAATTGATGGAAAAGAGATGATTAATTCATTAGGAAATATATGCTATAAATATCCTTATAAGAACAATAGGAAATAACGAACCACGCCTAACTAACTGAAAACGTGGTGAAAAGAAACAAACTCTATCCTTCCTAAAGAATATATCCTAGTAGAGACTAGGAATTTATTAACCAACTAATGACAGAACACGAAGACTATTTCAAACAAATAATTATCAAGTCTCTAAGAAAATGGAATTTCACATAAATATGCTTACTTTTACTGTGGAACACCGGATTTTTGGGCAACTATATATTGGACCTATTATCACACATGATCACATTCCATGTCTTCTCTTCAACTCCAAGTTTTTCCAACACCCTTATGAGCCGAACACATTGACACGCACACAAAGCTGCTACCATGTATTCCGCTTCCATGGTAGAGAGGACAGGGCGACTACTATCTGTTTCTTTGAGGCCCAAGAAATGGCTCCAGAACCCAACATAAATGAAAACCTATAAGTACTTCTTCGATCGTCTGAGTCACCAGTATAATCACTATCAGTAAAGGCCATAAGTTTCAAGTCGTTTCTTCGACCATCTAAGTCACCGACATAACAACTATCTGTAAAGGTCATGAGTTTCAAGCTGCTTCATCATTTCTTGTAGAAAATTCTCAGATTAGTCGTACCTTTTAAATACCTTAAAATTCTCTTTGTCGCAAGCCAGTGTGACATATTCGGACTAGCCATGAACCTACTTATCAAACTAACAACATACATCAAGTCATGCCTATTCACAATCAAATAGATGAGGCTTTCAACCACCTGCATGAATAGAGTTTCATCAACTCTAACACCACCCTTGTCTTTGCGCAATTTCATACCCGACACTATTGGATTATTCATAGCATTACTGTCCTCCATACCAAATCTTGCTAATACTTCTCTTTCATATCTTCTCTAACAACTAAAAATTCCACATGGACAATGTTTCACCTTCGCTCCAAAAAAATGCTTCATCCTTCCTAAGTCAGAAATATCAAACTCCAACATCATTGATTTTTAAACTCATTATACATGCTTCTATCATCCTTAGTAAAAATGAAGTCATCAACATAAAGACTAACAATTAATAGTTTACCTCCTTTTGACTTTGTGAACAGAGTGTGCTCACTGTGACATCTTTCAAAAATTTCACGAACGAAATAAACTTTGATTCTACTATACCAAGCTCGCGGCGCCTGTTTAAGTCCATATATCACCTTTTCAGCCTATAAAGTTCCTCTTCTTCTCCTTCTTTACAAAACCCCAGGTTGCTGCACAAATACTTCCTCATTAAGCTTTTCGTGAAGAAAAGCGCTATTCACATCAAATTGAAAAACCTCCCAGCTAAATTGCGCACCTATTGCAAGGATTACACGGATGGTGTCGAGTATTGCCACCGGAGCAAACACTTCAGCAAAATCTACTCCACGGTGTTGCACATACCCTTTTTCTACCAGACTCGCTTTGAATTTCTCCACATCCCTATCTTCGTTAAGCTTAGTTTTAAACACCTGCTTGACTCCAATATGTTTGATTCCTTTAGGCAGCATGGTAAGCTCCCAGGCTTGGTTGATCTCAATGGCTTCAATTTATGATGACATTGCTTCCCTCCATTTTTTGCTTTTCACTTCTTCTTCAAATGAAGTCGGGTCATTATCAGTTGTCATTTTTATTGCATTCAAGCTTTCTTCTTCATAAAATCCTTCGCCCATTTCATAATCTTCCATCCAACCTGGTACTCTTATTTCTCGCACGACCCTCCCTTCAGCCAATTCACAATCTTCGGAGTTTGGCTCATTTGGAGGTGAATCTTTCGGAGTTACTCGATTTGTTGAAGTTTCTACTCGAGTTGTTTGAATTGCTGGAACTGCTGCTTGAATTATTTAGACTTGTTCCATCGTATTTCTTCTTCATTCTGGTCACCCACTCCATTACCTTCATTATCATCTCCCCATTAAAGTATATCTCGCCTTATTTCTTCATCATATCTGCGCAAGTCCCAACATTTTTCTTCTTCAAATACATCATCCTTGCTGACGATGATTTTCTTTGAGACTGGATCATATAACCTGCACGCCTTGGACTCCTCGCTGACTTCTAGAAAGACAAATATTCCGCTTTTATAATCTAATTTTCTCCTCTCTTGATTTGGTATATGAAACATGTGCTACACATCCGAAAATTCGAAAATATTCCACCACTGGTTTCTCACCGCTTCATGCCTCTTTTGGGATCTTGTTTTCAACTACTATTGTTGGACTCCAATTCGAATATGCACATACCATCTCTCAGCCTCGGACCAGAACGCTTTAGGGACTTGCATTTAATTTAACATGGATCGATTAGCATTCATAATATCCATATTCTTATCTCGGCAACACCGTTCTACTGAGGTGTACAAGCTGCCATCAATTGCCCGTTGATGCCATGTGATTTACAAAATTCTCCAAACTCATTCGAGGTGAACTCGCCACCCCTATATGTCCTCAAACAAGTTATGAATGCACATGTCTCCTTCTCAACACTAGCTTTATAATTTTTAAACGTAACAAAAGCTTATGAATTTTCATGTAAGAAATAAATCCAAGTTTTACGGGTAAAATCATCGATAAAACTTAGGATGTACCTCTTGTCAATATGCGAAACTGGTTTGATAGGACCACATATATTTGAATACACTAACTGAAGTTGTTTTGATGCCCTCCACAGACTACTCCTTGGTATCAATTCTCTGTGTTGTTTCCCAATTAAGCAAGTAGTGCATATCTCTTTAGGAGATTTCAGAGGGTAAAACAACCACCATCTTTGTGTAAGATAACGTTATCATTCCCTTGTGGTTCAATTGCCTAAATCGATAGTGCCATTTCTGAGCTTCTTTCTCCAGCACATTTTCGATTTGTACACACATAGAAATGTTTTGTGGCATTGATGCTATCAGATAAAACATTCCATTCCCACTCATATCAGTTTGCATAATCAATCCCCTCATAAGATGAAACATTATATAAGTTCCATCCCGAATTAAAATGGCTAACCCATTTTCTTGAAGTTGTCACATACTTAGTAAATTTTTTATAAGCTCAGAAATATAGTATACATCAGATATTACCCGAATTATGCCATTCATTTGTACCCTTATACTTTCTTTTGCTACCACCACCATTCTTGTATCATTTTCAAGCTTCACTATCCGATTGAAATCTTTTTCCAAATATGAGAACCATTCTTTGTTCCCGTCATGTAATTACTGCAACCTGAATCAATGAACCATATTTCTTCTCTCTTTTCTTGATGAAGCTCTACATAGGACATCAATAAGAGCTCTTCTCCTTATTTCATTTCAACATAATTAGCTTTCTTTTCCTAGTCAGGAGACTCGTATTGAAAGTGTCCCAATTTATGGCATTTGAAACATTAAATGGTTGCTTTGTTTAGATGTTGTCTCCCTCTACCTCCGCACGACCTCCCCTAAACATGATTCGACCAATTCCTCTGCTTGATCTATCATCATGAGAAACTTTTAACAAATGGTCCTCCTATTGGAATCTCTGCATCATTTGTTCATGGACGAGCAGACTCACATGCAATTCATCAATGCTCAAAGTACTTAAATAATTTGACTCCTCTATTGAACAAACATCATAATTAAATTTGATAGCCAATGATCTAAGTATCTTACCAACTACTGTACTGTGTTCCATTGTCTCACAATTTGACTTCATCTTGTTCACCACGACCATGTTTCGCCCTAAGAAGAAGTCTACCTTTGTTAGTAGTGCCTAGGACCATTAGCACATGTTGTGCGTTCTGTTATCTTTTGAGCATGTAATTGAATAGTTAATTATGCTTTTGATTATCAAATATGTGATTTGATAGTAAAACTCATTAGCTTATGTAATTACTATTCTAGAAGTCCCTAGTTTTATGTAATGCTTAATTACTATGAAATAAAACTAGTATGATTGTTGATTGATGATCTTTGTTTTACTGATCATGTGTAATGGATACAAATCACATCATAGATGCAATATATATAGGGATACATTGTATTAGACGTGATCCGTCAGAGAAGTAATACTTCATGGTCTTAAGTCATAAGTATTACTTCCTCAATACTATTTTAGAATCCTTAGACCTTATGTCTTCATTGATTCTAGTATGAATGGAGCCACGCTTTTGACTCGATCGGACGTTACTTGTAACAGAGTAATCAATACGATCGAGATCGGATGTAGTGTCCTATCATAGCATGAATGTGAGAGACATTGTAAGGAATTTGTCCCTCTCTATTATTAGAGAGAGATATCCATGGGCCCCTCAATAGGGAAAGACTGTTTAAATGCATGGACGTGCTCAAATGTATTTGATAAAGTGGTTATCAAATGCTATTTGTCGAAACAATCTACCCGGAGATCGAAAGCATAAATACAATTAAGCTTAATAAGTGGTGACGACCACCATGCCTTATGCTTAATTAGGATATCGCGAGACAAAGGGGATTAAATAGTGGATTGATATTAGGTTCCGTTGTATATTCATTCACTTTGGGTAGTCACAATGTCCTGCTAGGGACCGCTTGTGATTTATGAACACATACTACTACTAAGTGTGTTTTCATTTCCATTGTGAGATGAACCTACAGGGTCACACGCATAGACGAGCTAACGAGCTTTATGTCCAGATTCAATGAATCTAGAATGTGTCTAAGTTCATTGTATCTGACATTTGTCTTTCTGAAAATAATAAAGTGTTTATTATTCGAAATAGAGATAGGGGCAATTTTGGTATTTTACTATAGCTGGGATTACGTGGGAGTTATTATCCGATAAGGACTCCCACTGCCGAGAGGAGTTGAGGATGTGAGAGTTGGTTATGGGAACAAACTCTCACACCCTATATAATGACCTCTTGGCCAAAACCCTAGGTAATAAGTTTTCAGCCGAAATAATACTGATAATTAGAAAACCGTTTTCTACTCTAGCCCCTCCCTTTTCTCTCTGATTCCCTAAAATTCAGAAAAGACGAAGAGCTAGCAATCGCTGCCCGTTTCGTCGCGTGGATACAGGTAGAGGGACTTTCCGCAAAGGGAGATCAATCGGTAGCAACATCCAATCCAAGAAACATCATCCTCCATTCAAGAAGTAGCTTCTTGAATCCAAAACCGTAAGTTTTTCTTGCTGTTTTTCGAATTGTTTCATATGAGCGGATCCTTCAGGGGAGGATCCATGGGTGTTTGGAACGAGTTTCCGCCCATGAATCCCTTCAACCTTCTCTCATTTTTAATGGCAAGCAACTCAAATCCCCTTCTCAATGCCTGGACTTATGCCTTTTTCCCCTTCGTGGACCCTTGATACTTCAGTCTCATTGAGTTCCAAATTGCCTTTGACGTCCTCTTGTCAAGAATTGTTTCCAAAATTTATCTATCAATTGCCTGGAATTAGAAGTTCTTGAAATTTAGATACTTGTGCTTGGCCTCTTCCACTGTCTTCCTCTGCGCTTCACTCGCTGATACTGCCCCAACTGCCGCTGTAGGGATTCCTTCGGGGATTGCCTTGGCATGACCCAGCTTTTCTATAATGGTCATGACATGGCACCCAAAGTTGGGGGAGAAACATTTGTGTCCAGGACGGAAGTGGTTCCGTCCCAGGACCAGGAGGGACTTCCGTCCTGGCTGACGTGGTTGGTTTCCTGACGTGCCTTGCCACATCAGCCAGGACGGTCCTGGTCCCGGGACACTTCCGTCCTGACCTCCCAGACTTAAAAAAACTCTTTCTCTTCTCCCCCAAATCGGGATTCCCACACTCTCAAAGCACCTCCCTACCCAATCCTCCTGACTGAGGCCTCCCCCTTGCCAACCCCCCACCTCCGACCACCGCCGCCGCTCTCTCTCTCTCTCTCTCATCTCTTCACCTAGATGTTCACATTATTATTATTATTATTATTATTATTATTATTATTATTATTAGTGTGTTGTGAGGTTTTTAATATTACTCATTTCGGAACTTTCAAAATATCATAAAACTAGGAATTACATTCGATTCATAGAAACAAAATTACATTGAACATATAAAAATACAAACTCCCGATTATTCAAACCCTAATTCTTTCTAAATTTATGTTCAATCGTTTTCCATGAGGAAGTGTTGCTGCACGATGCATCCGAGATCGGGTAGTCGGGGGGAGCCTCCACAACAATCTCTTCCGGTGATCTTGAACACTGACCGGTTTCGTCCACAAATCCTCTTCCTTCGTACCCAAAAATATGGCACAGAAGGATAAAGAAAAATTCTCATTTCCTTTTGTACCGCTTAGCCCTTGGATTAACCTAATGCAGAGTTATATACACAAAAGATGTAAGTTATGAAAACATTGAATTAATACTTGGGTGCCGTAATTACATGCAACTTACCGCAACGTATTCCTCCCACTGGGCCTCAGCACCGTTCAAATCAACAATGTTTGTCCTACCGTCGTACTTGAACCAAAGTTTGCGATTAAGTGCTTCAAAATCCCAAAACCGCCTACGCAATTTTGCTAGACTTGCGTCGATCATCGCTATTGTGAATTGTTCCCCAGTGATGGACTTCATTCCGTAAACAATTTCGTTGTACCAATCAGCCCAACGTTTTTCACCAGGGTAACCCTGTGTACTAAAATCGTAACAAATTTCTATTAATACCTGCTCGTATTCTGCAGGCCATTCTCTTGTAAAATCAACATCCCAGAATTTTTGACGCATTTCTTTCTGAATAAATTCTGGAAAGTTGGCCATTAGGGAAGATAGGTATTTTGTAGAACTAAATTTGGAAAAAAGGAAATGAGAATAGGATAGGGTTTTATGGGTGTGAGAGTAGAGAATGTGGTAGATTGTGGAGAGGTTTTGAGGGGTTATTTATAGATGTAATGGGAAATTCAAAAATTAAATACTTGAATTGGACAAGTCTCTGAAAATTGATCAGAAATGGGAACGAAAGTGCCACAACCGATCAGATATTTCCGTTCAATAATGCATGGTCAAAAAAGAAAAAGTGAGTAGACACTGCAAAAAGCTTGCAATTTGAGGACGGAAGTGGCAATTCCGTCCTCAAAGTCACGGGGCCAAGTTAGGGTTTGTAGGGTTTTTTTTCGGCCTGGTGAGGACGGAAGTCCTGGTTGACATGGAAAGGCGTGTCGGGAAACCAGCCACGTCCGTCCTTGTCCTGGGACTTCCGTCCTGGACACAAATGTTTCTCCCCAAACTTTGGGTGCCATGTCATGACCATTAGAGAAAAGGTGGGCCATGCCAAGGCAATCCCCGGTTCCTTCGTCCACCAGGCTCCACATCTCCCTCATAAAATTTTCCATCGTCATTGACCAATAATCAAAATGGTCGTCGAACTTCGGAATGGATGATTGCACAAACTTCTCCGAGGTTAACATTTCGGTCTTTCATTGTTTAACTCACGCTCTCTCTTTTTACACACCCAATTTGGCCCCTTGCACATCTCTGATACCAAATGTTAGTCTTCAGAAACTTTGATAACAAACGGAATAGCTGGAAAGTGATGATTTATTAATTAGGAAATATGGGTTATAAATAGCCTTACAAGAACAATACTGCCTCCATTCCTTAATATAAAACTTTTAGGATAAGAAGTGAAAATTAAGAAAGTAAAATTCAAGTTATTTTGTAAATCAAAATACTAATATTATTATCTTAAATAGAACTTGTATACCACTGATTCTATTTAAGAGAGTAATATTCATATTTTATTTTTAAAAAAAAATATCTTATTTTTTGCTACTTGTCCTAAAAGTCTTATATTAAGGAGTGTAGGATGCAGGAAATAACATAACCACGCCTAACTAGCTAAAAACGTGGTGATAAGAATTTGAAAAGATACAAACTCTAGACTTCCTAAAGAATAGATCCTCCTAGAGACTAGTACTTTATTAACCAACTAACGACTAGGGGTCGGCCCGAACCCGGCTCACATAGCTCGAAAAAATGTGAGCGTGAGCTTAGATGATCTTTTTTCTCAAACCCTATCTTTGATTATCTTTTTATTAGTTTATCTTAATACATAAATTATTGTATTATGTATATTTGTATTCTTGTCAGGATTTAATCTCATGGCTCATTTGTTCTACTATTCTTGCCACATATTTTTTTTTCTAATATAAATTTAGCTCATGAGTTCAGCTCGAGCTCACAGTAAAATGTGAACTGAGCGTAAATTCAAATTTTGTGAGCTTTTTCGAGCTGAACGCGAGCTAAGCTTTACAATTTTTATTTGAGCTGAGCGTGAGATATGCCAAGCTCGACTCATACCTCGATTGACACCCCTACTAATGACAGAAAACAAAGACTATTTCAAACAAATAAATAACTAACATTACCCCCTACAATCTTGAACTAGAAGAGAATTGAAATGCCTAAACTGTAACAACACCATGAACCCAAGTTAAAGTACCAGGAAAATATTTATTGTACCAAAAAGAAAAAAAAAAAAAAAAAAGAATTCCATACTGGGTGGGACTTTTTAGTACTGCACTTAGGATCTACTACATCTGCATTTCTAGGAAGGTGGCAATCAACAGGGACGAAGACAGGGGGTGGGGGAGACGACGAGATTTTTAAAAATACTATTATTTATAGAAATTTTATATGTAGATTGGAAATATTTTTAAAATTTTATCAGTTTCGCCCCCCAAGAATTTTTTTTTTGCCATTTTTATATGTAGTTCGACATACTGTTGCAGTTTCGCCTCCCAATACCAAATTCTTGTCTTTGTCCCTGGAAATCAAGGTGCAACTAGAACTTCACCTAGCCAAGCGGCCCCACGCGCCACCATGTCCTAGTGGTGCCTTTAAGGTAGAAGGTAACAAAATTCTGACTCAATGCAAAATCTACATTGTATTGTTCTTGTGGCGCTAAAGCAATAGGCTTTGATTCAACTTCAAACTTAAGCACAATAGAACTATTTTTCTTCACATCAAAGTTACAAGAACGTAAATAACTCAACTTTATACCTTGAAACACTAAAACAAAATTTGTGTCATGAAAACTTGCATGAGCTTTTGCATTATCATTCTTAGCTTTCACTAAAATGATCACTCTAACTTTTAGTATCCCGGCTTGATCATAGTCGACGCAGTCGAGTTGAGCACTCGTAACAGTGAGTTGAGGGACTTTAGGTCTTATGACAAGGTAGCCAACAAAGACACGACGGCTGTTAAGATAGTGCGAATGAAGGTGACACACCAAACTAAGGGGTTGCTGCGCCTTGGACCCACAAACTGGATTTTACATAGCTCGGCGGTTGGGTTCATCAAGTGTCTATCCACTCTTTTTTCCCCTGCTTTTCTAAGAGGGAAATAAGAGACATAATGGTGTACAAGCATTATGAACATTGAAGAATTAGAAACAAAAAGATACAAACAACCCACTTGTAAATCTCTAAAAACTGCAGATTATACAGAAACGCGATGCTTATGTTACCATATGCAAACAGAAAATCGTGTACCAGTAACCAATTTTGTTAAAAACGCGAGTTAACTCGTACAATCACACGATTTTACGATTCTATTTAACCAAAACATGTTGAATCGGGGTAGAATCGCAATTTGATAGAAATGCGGTAGAAAAATTGAATTGAAACGTAAAATCGAACGATTCTACTTATATAAAAAATGGTATGGAGGGTCGGGTATCATGATTTCGGGTCAACTCGGGAGAGCAAATACCTAATTTAATAAGTTAAAAACCGTGGTTTGTTGCGTTTTTATCTTTTCAAAGACTTGTATATTCTTTATTATAATTTTTGTTGCGTTATTCTCTTTTAAAAAATTTGTGAGACTATATTTTATGAATTTTCTTGTTATTTATTATTATTTACATATTAAATAAATATTTTAACTTTTTAGTACGATTTAACAATTTAATTTACAATTCACGAGTTTACGTCTTCCATTTCACATAGAATCACGTTTTAAATAACATTGATAATAGCCGAGGGAAGACGCATGCAAAGAGAAAAATGCCGTACTAGACGAGACTATTTCGAACTTTCAAATGAAATAATAACAGCCAAGACACAATAGGATTTTTTTGATATGGAACATGTTCACATGTATCTTGTGATCTATAATTAGCCAAGTCATCACAAATTGTCTCTCTCCTCGTTTTGTAGTAATATAGTCAGTTCTGTAACATATGATCCAATAGACCTGATACATATCAAAAGTATCCCGCACAGTAAGACACATCCTCCATTCTCTAATTACATGCCTCAAGTTTTTCGACTTAGTTCTGTCCTGCTGTTCACTGCCACTGTATTATAATCAGCAAAACCAAGATTGCAAAATTAATATAATATTTATATGTGGTCGTTCGCATTAATACATTCCCTCAATTTTCTTTTATTAAACACCATACTCTTTTTCAATGGCGGAGGATAGTGAGCGCCCCCCACCCCCCAAATTTTGGAAATTTGCACATTAGTACTATGAATATATATATTTTTTTGTATAATATAAAATATCTTGGCCCCCTAAACAATTTGAAATTTAATAGTAGTATTTTCTAACACATGGTTTCACCACTAACTATTATAATAATATTGTTTATTACTCACTCTATTCGGATTTGAATGTACAAATTTTTTTTTTTTTGAGGTCTAAAATTAAATGTCTCATTTTTCTAATATAGAAATAATTTTGACTGAACTTCCACTAGCATTTACATATAATAATCTAATATAATTAAAATTCACTAGTATATTGGTCTCGCCAATTTTCAAATTAAGTAGATTAAGCTCTACTTAGTACTAACACAGTTCAACAACTAACTTTCTTAATTTCATTGATTAAACTTTATTAACACACTAATGATGGCGGTTTATTTTTTGACAAATGTAAATACTATGGTGATGTATTTAGCCAAAAAAAAATTGATTGACAAAACCTCAAAACCTAAATAGTTTAGTGACCAAAATAGCTATTAACTCTTCTATAAAAAAAAATGCATACATTTAATCAAAAAATATTTTCTTATAAATTTCTCATGCTAGTTTGAAGTATGGTTAGTGACAATAGCCTCTATAAATTAGTTGATTTTTCTTCATTTTTAAAATATTTTTTGTCAATTTTTAATTAGTTTATGTCTATTTTTTAATATAAATATCGTTTAAATTCAATTTTTCTAATAAAAATATATCATTCTACCTCAAATATATTGTCTTACACCGTGAGAACTGGGAGCGAATTTTAGTTCGCACTCCCTAAATTAAAATCCTGGCTCCGCCACTATTATTCAAGTCCAACAAATCCATATCATTCTTAATAACTTCCATGTAAACCGTCCTCGGCCTCCTAGTTCTTACAATCTCATGCCTCCAACCTGACAATATTTTCCAACTCCGCCAGTGAGTGTTATTAGCTTTAGTTCGTGATATTTACTTTCGGTCCCCGTCTGTAAGTGTCACGGACTCTATTTGCATTACTTACTGCCGGTCACAAGATTGGATAAAAGAGGAGAGTTACGGTAAGTTTCGTAACAAGTAATGTAAAATTTAGTTACATTTCATGTTATTAGTCGATATAATATAAAAGACCAAGACCAAATCTCGCTAGAAGTCAGAACTTAAAAGACCTTCAGAAAAGAGAAAATGTGAAAACCTCTGTTTTAAACCAAATGAAAAATTCATACTATTGTAGTACATGTTGTCTTTTTGTGAATTCAGAAACAGAGCTGAAGATTAGCGTTTCACTTTTGAATTTTCCTTTCATGGCATGCAAGAAATTGAGTGCTTCATGCAGTGGCGGAGTTTCTAGGAGACGGGAGGCGGCCACGGCCCTCAAATTTTTTGAACATCGCATATTAGTGTTAGGGATATATTTTTTTGTGTGAATAAGTCCTTATATCATAAAATATCTTGGTCCCTTAAATTTTTGAAATTTCATAGTAGTACCCTCTAACACATAGTTCCATCACTAACATTCATAATAATGATATTTATTACTCACTCTATTTGAATTTGAATGTACAATTTTTATTTTTTAATGTCTAAAATTGAACATCAAATTTTTTCAAATAGAAATAATTTTATTTGAACTCCCAATAGTAGTCTCTTATAATCTAATAGAATTAAAATTCACAAGTATATTGGTCCCGCCAATTTCCGAATTTAAGGAGATTAAATTTTACTAACACATAGTCCCACCATTGAGCATGATAGTTTTGTAAACTCATTAAAATTCAAATTGTGTGTAACAAACTCAAAGTATACAATAGCGCTCCAAATACATAAAAATTTCTCTAATAATATACATATATTTAATTCAAAAATAATTTTTATAACTTTTTGATGCTATTTTGAAGTATGGTGTGTGACACTAGCCTCTGTAAACTAGTCGGGGTTTCTTCATTTTTTAGTCAATTTTCTTTCTTAGTTTATGTTTTTTTAAAGATAAATATCGTTTAAATTCTGATTTTCTAATAAAAATATATCCTTCTACCTCAAATATATCATCTTACAGCGTGAGCAAATTTTAGTTCGGCTCTCCCTAAGTTCAAATCATGGCTCTGCCACTGGCTACATGTTCAATTCAGGAGCAAAATGTAGAGAAGTACAAGCTGGAGAATCGGTTTAGCAGCATGATGATGAAGACTACTCCTCCATCCCAAAATAATGTTAATATTTGGACTTCATATTTTTCCCAAAATAATGTTAACATTTGCAATATCAATAAATATTAAATGAACCTTTACCACTTTTACATTTTTCTTACTTTCTTCTAGTTACTTTTCAAATTTTCAAGAAGTAGTTAACGAGGATATATTAGTCGTTTGACTTTGACTTATTGTTTTTAAAAATTTCTTAATCTGTGTGAAAAGTTGAAATTTTAACATTATTTTGGGATGAAAAGAGTAATTGATGAGAAGAATAAAAGATGTCAGGTGGAGTAGGCTTTGGGCTGCAATTTATAAAAAAACAAATTGTAAATAGACTAACTGGATAGTTGGGCTTGTAAATGTTTGTATAGTGAAAGGCCCGTTTTAATTATTTCCGGATAGGCCCACTTATGTACTAACCTAGAATTAGAAATGGTTCTCTGACCAAAATTGTATATATGGAAAGAAGAGCTTCGATGCTAAATTAATAAAGGAGTAAAAGGTGCCCATACTCCTTAAATTATCTCGGATTTTGATTTTTTACCTTCAATTAAAAAACGTCAAGTGTTTGATCCTGAACTTTCTTGAAGTATCAATGCTTCCCCTTCCATCCAATTTCTCCGTTAAATAATAACAGAATGTGCCTATTTGACACTCACATAATAAAAAATGGGGGCATATTGGGCAAAAATAAATTAACCAGAAATTTTTTTTTAGAAAATTGAGGTTAGCCATAAATCTCTCCCTAATTTCTTCTTTATTTCATGTCTAGTGAAATCTCACTTCTTTCTGAAATGAAAATCTTGCAAATTCCCCAAGTAACAACTTAAGCAAATTTTTTTTTTTTTGGTTAAATAACTTAAGGATGACTTCCATGAAATTATGTTAAACTCCATGAAAGCTGTAACTAATTATACCGAGCTTTTTAACTTAGTTTTGAGCAAAAAATGATATTCAATGTCTTCATCGTATCCCATAACAACCTAAGCACGACTTTTATAAAAAATATTTACCAGAAATTGAAAATACTATTTACTCATTTATCAAGATTTCTTGAATCAATTTCCAATGGGAGACCACATTTTCTTTTCAAGGATTTAGGATTTTTTTTTTTAATTTTAGGATGTTAAAAAAATTAGGGAGGGGTCAAAAGATTTGGGAGGATTTTCCATTTTCTAATTATTATTTTTTAAAGATTAATTTAATTTTGTCAAATTTGCCCCATTTTTGTCATGTGAGTGTCACATAGGTACCTTCCGTTATTATTTAACGGAGAAATTGGATGGAAGGGGAACCATTGATACTTTAAAAAAGTTCAGGGTCAAGCAATTGACGTTTTTTAGTTGAGGGTAAAAAAATAAAATTCGAGATAGTTTAGGTGGTGTGAGCACCTTTTACCCATTAATAAAAGGGTAATGTTAGATAACTAAAATTTATCCAATTAATTGTATAAATTGGTGTCAAAATTATAAATAATTTGTTAAATCTCTTATGTCAACATGGGTAAATACTGTTTAATTTGGAATTTTAATCAATTTTAGTCCATGCTGTTTAGCCATTAATCATTTTCCTTAATAAAAACAGTTGAGAAATTTCCAAAATAACCGCCTCCGCTATCCTCTTTCATCATGGTATAGAGCGGTGCATGTGCATGTGAGACGGATGAAAATCGTCTGTCCCCTTACATGTACCCACCACTCATAATGTGCCATGTGAGACACGTGCCTTTCTTCTGCTTCGTTTTTGTTTGCAAAATCTCTGTTTAGTTCTGATTTCTTCTAGATTCTTGTTGATTTCTTTAATTTTATTGATAATTGTTTTTTTGTTTTCCTTCGATTAAGTTTTTTCTTCAAGTTTTGTTGGTGAAAATTTCATCTCTGTCATTTCTGACCTTTTTGGTTGGTGAATCCATGTCGATTTCCAATTATTTTGAAAATTCTGTAGAAATTACTGGTTATAATCCGTTTTACCTTCATTCAAATGAGAATCCATTTCTTCTTCTTGCTCCGGTGTAAAAAAAAACTTGTTGGAGCTTTGACCTATTATTCATGGAGAAGAGTTGTTCGAAAGACACTAATACTAATGATCAGAATTTTTCCTAATACTAAGAGAAAATCGCTATATATATCTCAATTATTTTTGTTTTTCTCTAAATACCATAAACTTTGAATTAAACCCTAAATAGCACAACCTTTTTACGTGGCTGTTTTATTTGTCAAATTAGTATTTCAGGTGAAAATTTCGGTAAAAAAAAGACACGTGCAAGGCATATGGCTGCGATGTTGGCGGTAAAATAGTCATTTTTTTCAGCAATAACTCTCCTAACGTTAAAAGAGAAGAAAAAACTCTTTTCTTCATCTTCTTCAACCCCTTTGCCATAATTTCTTCAAATTTCTATGTTCAAAACTTGTCTTTTTTCCTAATTAGTTTTCAAATCCATTGATATATCTAATAAATCAACAATCTAAGAAGAATTTCCTTTCAAATTGGTAAAGATGGAAACTCTAAACACTGGTAAAAGTAAACTACATTCAGAATGCTATTGAGAAGGAAAAGATAATCCACCAAGAAATATTGAACATAAAACTTACTACTTTTGTGAATAGTGAAAGGATTCATGGGCAGAAACTCATTCTAAATACCCATAAATCCTCCCCTGAAGAATCTACTCATACATAGGAATCGAAAATCGGCGAAAAATTACTTACATTTTTCAGCTAAAGATTTTATTTTTTGGATGTGTGCTGCTGCCACCAATAGCCTTCCCTTGCAGAATTGCTCTCTACCGGTGTCTACGCGACGAAACGTGCAGCGAAAGTGCTAACTCTTCGTTTGTAAGTTTCGGGAATTTAGAGAGAAGAGAATGGCAGAAATCCGGAAAACTGTTTTCAGGAGTTTTTGGGTTTATTGCGGCTCAAGCAAGTATGATATTGGGTTTCGGCCAAAAGAGGATTATATAAGGTGTGAGAGTTTGTTCCGAGAACCAACTCCCACGTCCTATCAACCTCTTCTGGTAGTGGGAGTCTTTATCGCATAATAACTCCCACGTAATCCCAGCTAGAAACAAATACCGAAAATGCCCCTAATTAATCTCTAATTCGAATAATAACATTTTATTATTCTCAGAAAAATAAATGTCAGATACAATGAATCTAGACACATTTTAGATTAATTGAATCTGGATATGAAGCTCGTTACCTCGTCTATGCGTGTGACCATGTAGGTTCATATCACAATGGCAATGAAAACATACTTAGTAGTAGTATGTGTTCATAAATCACAAGCGGTCCCTAGCAGGACATTGTGACTACCCAGAGTGAATAAATGTACGGTGGAACCTAATATCAATCTACTATTTGATCCCTTTGTCTCGCGATATCCAAATTAAGCATAAGGCATGGTAGTTGTCACCCTAATAAAGCTTAATTGTATTTATGATCTCCAGGTAGATTGTTCCAACCAATACTATTTAATAACCACTTTATTAAATACATTTGAGTACGACCATGCATTTAAATAGTCTTCCCTATCGAGGGGCCTATGGATATCTCTCTCTAATAAGAGAGAGAGAGAGAGAGAGAGAGAGAGAGAGAGAGAGAGAGAGAGAGACAAATCCCATACAATGTCTCTCACATTCAAGCCATGATAGAATACTACATCCGATCATCAGTCGTATTAACCACTCGATTAAAAGCAACGGCCGACTGAGTCAAAACGTAGCTCCATTCATGCTGGAAAAGATGAAGACATAATGTCTAAGGATTCCAAATAGTATTGAGGAAGTAATACTTATTACTAAAGAACCATGAAGTATTACTTCTCTAACGGATCACATCCGATACAATATATCCCAAAACATTGCATCTATGATATGATTTGTATCCATTACACATGATTAGTAAAACATAATCATCAATCAAGCATTATACTAGTTTTATTTCATTGTAAAGAACATTACATAAAACTAGGGACAATCAGAATAGTAATTGCATAAGCTAATGAGTTTTACTATAAAATCACATATTTGATGTTCAAATAAAAATTAACTATTCAAATGACATGCTCAAAATATATAAAACATACAACATATGCTAATGGTCCTAGGGCACTACTAACAATCTCCCACTTGCCCTAGGTCCATTCATACATGATCCTCAACCCCATTGACCAAGTATGACTCTCATGTTTAGGTTGTGGGAGTGACTTGGTCAATGAATCTGCAATGTTGTCGTCTGTATGAACTTTGCAAATTTTAACGCCTCATCTATCAATGATCTCACTAATCAGATGGAAACACCAGAGAATTTGTTTGGATCGTTCGTGAGATCTAGGTTCCCTAGCTTGTGAAATGGCACCGGTATTATCATAATAAAAGTCCACTGGGTTCACAATGTTAGAGATGATACCTAATCTATCAACGAATTTCCTAATCCAAACAGCTTCTTTAGCTGCTTCAGAGGCAGCTACATACTCAGCTTCTGTTGTAGAGTCGGCGACGGTTTCTTGCTTTGTGCTCTTCCAGCTCACAGAACCTCCATTCAAACAAAACACAAAACCTGATTGCGATCTAAAGTCATCTACGTCGGTCTGGAAGCTTGCGTCCGTGTAACCATTTAAAACCAGACATCCTTCTTGACCTTCGTAAATTAAGAACATATCTTTAGTCCTTCTCAAGTACTTAAGAATGTTCTTGACTGCAGTCCAATGTCACTCTTAAGGTTTCCATTAAGAAACACAGTCTTAACGTCCATTTTCCATATCTCATAGTCATAATATTCGGCTATGACAAGTAAAAACCTAATAGACTTTATCATAACGACAGGAGAAAAGGTTTCATCATAGTCAATACCATGAATTTGTCTAAAACCTTTAACTACTAGTCGAGATTTAAAAATGTGTACATTACCATCCATGTCTTTATTCTTTTTGAAACACCATTTGTTATCAATGACCTTACACCCCTCGGGTGGGTCAACCAAAGTCCACACTTAGTTATCATACATGGATTGCTTCTCAGACTTCATAGCTTCTAGCCACTTATCTGACTCAGAACTATGAATTGCCTCTTTGTAGGTAGTGGGTTCATCTTGATCAATCAGTTCAATGTGATAATCATCAGTCGCGATAAATCCATATCTCTCAGGCTGTTGATGTACCCGACTTGACCTCCTTGGGCCTTGTGTCAAAGATTGAAGCTCAGTATCAGCACGTGAGCTTGCTTGAAGTTCCAAAGTTGGTTCAGATGTTGTTTGGGGATCTTGAATTTCCTCAAGATAGATCGTACTCCCACTATCCCTTTTGGAAATAAATTCTCTTTCAAGGAATAGACCATTTCGAGCAACAAACACGTTGTTCTCTTATGGAAGATAGAAATAATATCCTTTAGTTTCTTTAGGATACCCCACAAACAAACACTTGTCAGATTTAGGGGCGAGTTTATCAGATAATAAACGTTTTACGTACGCCTCGCATCCCTAAATTTTGAGAAATGACAAACTATGTCGTTTTCCTGTGCATATCTCATATGGAGTTTTCTGAACCGCTTTAGAAGGAACTCTATTCAATATGAATGCAACAGTTTCTAGGACGTAGTCCCAAAAGTAAATTGGAAGATTGGTTTGACTCATCATGAATCGAACCATATCTAGTAAGGTGCGATTCCTACGTTCTGACACATCATTCCATTGTGGTGTGCCAGGAGGGGTTAATTGTGAAACAATTCCACAACCTCTAAGATGTTCGTCAAACTCTTGGTTAAGGTATTCACCACCTTGATCTGATCGAAGTATCTTAATACATTTACCAAGTTGATTTTGTACTTCATTTTGGAATTCTTTGAATATTCCAAAAAATTTTGATTTATGTTTCATTAGATAGACTTAGCCATATTGAAATCATCTGTGAATGTGATGAAGTACTGAAACCCTCCTCTAGCACTTGTGTTTATTATTCCATATACATCTGCATGTATGAGGCCCAACAAATCAGAAGCTCTCTCACTTTGTACAGTAAAGAGAGTTTAGCCATTTTGCATAACAAGCAAGAATCACATGTCTCATAAGACTATAAGTCAAATGATGTCAAAATTTCATCTTGATGGAGTTTTGATATGCGTTTCTCGTTGATGTGGCCCAAACGACAATGCCAAAAGTAGGTTTGGTTTAAGTCATTTGATTTAAACCTCTTTGTATTAATGTTATACATGGGCCTTTTAATGGATTCGTTGAGGTTAAGAATATAAAGCCCATTCATCAAAGAGGCACCTTCATAGAAGATACAATCTTTATGAAGGGTGCAAATTTTATTCATAATATTTATTTCAAAACCATCAATATCCAAACAAGAAACTGAAATAATATTCCTACTCAAAGTTGGAACACAAAGACAATTATTCAGTTCAATAATAAGGTCACTTGGAAAAACTAAATTAAATGTCCCTGTAGCTACAACAACAACTCCTCCATTCGCTACTCTTAGGTCTACTTCTCCTTTTGACAGTGATCTGCTCCTTTTGAATCCCTGCACATTTGCACAAATGTGAGAGTGCAAATGTGAGATTCACAACCGGTATCTAATACCCATGAAGTAGGAGCAGACATGTTAATTTCAATAACATAAATACCTAGAGAGACAGTCAAACTGGCTTTCTCCTCTTTTCTTCTCTTCCAAGTAGAGCTTGCAGCTCCGTTTCCAATGACATGGTTCATTGTAATGGAAGCAAATCCCTTCCTTTGGTGCCTTGGCCTTGGGTTATAAATTTGAGGACAGCATTTTTTTTTTTTTAATATTTTTTTTTTCTAATACAACTATTTATTGGACCTCACCAGAGGAGGAGCCCATGTAGGGCGGATAGAAGCCCAGCTGAGCGGGTGCCCCATGAGGGGAGTAGTAGAAGCCCGTTGAGCGGGTGTCGTAGAAGCCCGTTGAGAGGGTGCATTTAAATAGTCTTCCCTATCGAGGGGCCCATGGATATCTCTATCTAATAAGACAGGGACAAATCCCTTACAATGCCTCTCATATTCAAGCAATGATAGGATACTACATCCGATCATTAGTCGTATTTGTTAGAAGAATAACCGGGTCTAAAACAGGTTATGCAGCGGAAATAAAACGACCCGCCTCTAATATGATCTTTCACGAGTAAGAACCTTAGACTATGGGATAGTATTATACCTTTCGAAGTGCGGAAATCGTCTGAAACGGTTTCAGTTGTCACGAACGGAACACCACCAACGCAGGCTCCGCCTCTCCCAATATCCACTCGATCTTCCGGGGATAGTCCTCTACCGCTTGGTGCTAGCCAACTCCTCGTAGAATTCTTGAAGACACTCTTCAAGATGGAGTATATATATATGGTGGATATAGGACCTTTCGAAGAACAAGAAACAGTTTTCTTACTTCTTTTCTATTAGCCAAAGGTAGAAAACAAGTATATAGAAAAGCTGTCTTTTCTTTCTATTCAAGCTCTCTTGAATGCTCTCTCTCTTTTTCTCTCTATTCTAAGCTTTCAAAAGCTGGAGAATAATGACTTAGAATGCTAGGAAAAATCAGCATTTTTTCTTAGTCATTCAAGGGATAGTGGGGAGAGAGAAAGGGGAAAATGGGAGATCATGGAGGAAACCACTACTCCACATTCTCCACCACTTCAACCTCCTTCTAAGAGATAATAGCTGAAAATATATCCAATTTTCCAGCCATAAGGTCGGTCCAAATGGGTTGGTCGGCCCAATCATATTGGTCGGCCCAACCCGATTAAGGGCACAATCCAATCCCGTTCCGGCCCGGCCCAATCAAATTGGCGCACCTTAGATTAAATGTACTCCAACAAACCCAATCCAGTTGATCTATGAGTGCGACCCAGGAGGTATCTATGATGTTGGCCGTGACATCATATGTCACAGGTAATGAGAGGTATCTAGCAACACATCATTACCCCCAATTCATAAATATCTGGTGACTATCATAATCACATAATTTGACATTTGTATTTAAATCCTTTTGTCCTTGATATCTAGATTGAACACAAGTCATGGAAAAAGTCACACTTGTATTGTCCAATCTTTTAGTTTCTTGATTCGCGAGTAGACGAATCAAATGACATCAATATCATATACTGATTCATTTGTTCATGGCCATGAATTAGTCAGACTCCATCAAAGGGGCCCAAGATATCGCTCCTGCTATATAAGAGGGACAAATCCTTTATGCATCCCATTCATCCTGAACAAGATTCGTGATATACCCAATAAATGTCTTTATTTCTCACCCTGTTACGGATAGCGTTTAACATTATCAAAGCATAACACTAGCCATGCAAGAACTCAAGTCGAAGGATTCTCATATACAACCCAGTCAAAAATTGAAAAACACTGTTGACTATTATATAACAACCCATGGTGTGTTTCTCATGTCGGATCTGTCCAGTATAATGATTCTCTAACCATATATACCCATGTGACGATCCGATATCTTATATCAATCACTGCACATACTAGTCTTACGCATTATTATTGTCCTCGAAGATTCCATAATAATGTTCGACTAGGGACGTTTCAGAATCATAACAATTATGAATACTATTCTAAGGACATATTATTTCATTATGTTTTTAAGAACGCAGAAACACAAAAATAATACTGGAATTTATGCCTTTTTATTCATCAAAATGAAAATTACACAAATACGATACAATAATCTCCCACTTGCACTAAAGACCCAAAATCATCTAATGATTGGTCTTTAAGGGCAAACTAATGACTGTCTCTAAAGATCAGCCCTCCAGATATCGGATACCCATGGAGCTAGTGTGACGATCATGCTGCTGCTGCGACAGTGGCTTCGTCAGTGGATCGGTGACATTGTCTGCCGAATCTACTCTACATATATGCACATCACCTCTTTCTATAATCTCGCGGATTAGGTGAAAACGCCGTAGTACATGTTTGGACCTCTGGTGAGATCTAGGTTCCCTAGATTGTGAAATAGCCCCATTGTTGTCACAATAGAGGTCTATCGGGTTCGCAATACTAGGAACCACATCGAGGTTGGAAATAAATTTCCTGATCCAAACTGCCTCCTTAGCTGCTTCTACAAGCTCGCTATGTACTCGACCTCTGTCGTAGAATCCGCGATGGTCGATTGCTTTGAATCTGCGCCACCACAAAGACTCTCCATTCAAGTTAAACACATATCCCGATTGTGATCGGAAATCATCTCTATCGGTTTGGAAACTAGCATCGGTGTAACCACTTGCAACGAGCTCATCCTCCCCTCCATAAATCAAGAATGTATCCTTAGTCCTTCGTAAGTACTTGAGGATATTCTTGACTGAGATCCAGTGACGTTCACTGTAATTAGACTGGTATCTGCTCGTAAGGCTTAAGGCAAACGAGACATCTGGGCGAGTACATAACATGGTGTACATGATGGATCCTATGGCAAAAGCATAAGGGATCTCTTTCATGCGTTCTAATTCTAGCAGCGTTTTAGAACATTATTTGTTCGACTAGCAATGCTACCATGTGCCATAGGACTTTTGCATGCTAAACCGTTTTAGCACCTTGTCTATATATGTACTCTGACTTAGGCCAATGAGTCTCCTGGATCTATCTCTATAGATCTTGACTCCCAGAATATAGTTGGCATCGCCTAAGTCTTTCATAGAGAAACACGTACTCAACCAAGCCTTGATAGACTTTAAGGTTGGTATGTCGTTTCCAATGAGTAGTATGTCATCTACAAGGCTTTCTTGTAAACACAAGGCTCATCCTCATTTCTAATGAAGCCAAACTCACGGACGGCATCATTAAAACGGATGTTCCATCTTCGAGAAGCCTGCTTGAGTCCATAAATGGATCTCTGAAGCTTACATACTTTTCCAAAGATTCTCCGGAGTGACAAAACCTTCAGGCTTTGCCATATACACATCCTCTTCAAGTTTTCCATTAAGGAAAGCGGTTTTGACATCCATTTGCCAGATTTCATAGTCATAGTAAGCTGCAATAGCAAGCAAAATCCGAATGGACTTGAACATAACTACAGGGGAAAAGGTCTCGTCATAGTCAATACCATGAACTTGTTTGAAACCTTTCGCGACCAGTCACCCCTTGTACGTTTGTACATTCCCTTCCATGTTGATTTTAATCTTAAAAACCCATTTGCACCCTATGGGAGTTACCCCTTCAGGTGGATCAACCAAGATCCAGACTTGGTTTGTGTACATGGAGTCCATTTCAGATCTCATGGCCTCAAGCCATTTCTCAGAATCTGGTCTATTAATTACCTGTTTGTAGGTTGAAGGTTCATCGTGATCCACAAACATAACATCACCATGTTCTATTATGAAAAAACCAAATTTTTCAGGAGGTGGACGACGAACTCTACCAGACCTACGCAATTCTTGTGTTTCTTGAACTGGTGCTGGCTGCACAACTGTTTGTGGCACCTGCTGCACAACAACTTGTGGAGTCTGTTCAATTTTGATCTTATCATTAGTGCTAGTTTGAGAGTCTGGAACTTCAGTAAGTTCTACGCTACTCCCACTTGTGTTTCTAGAAACAAATTTTTTTTCTAGAAAGACTCCCGTGCGAGCAACAAACACTTTGTTTTCGTTAGGGATATAAAAGTAGTATCCTTTAGTTTCCTTAGGATAACCTACAAATATGCACTTTTCAGATTTTGGAGCCAGCTTATCAGAAGTTGAGCGTTTTACAAAAGCTTCACAGCCCCCCAAATCTTGAGGAAAGACAAACTAGGACGCTTCCCAGTCCATAACTCGTATTGCGTCTTTGCAACTGATTTAGATGGAACGCGGTTAAGTGTTAAAGCTGCTGTCTCTAGTGCGTGTCCCCAAAAAGAATTAGGTAGGCTCGTGTGACTCATCATAGAATGAACCATATCTAATAAGGTTCTGTTCCTCCTTTCAGATACACCATTCCATTGTGGAGTAGCTAGAGGAGAAAGTTGTGAAACGATTCCACAATCCTTTAGATAGTCACAGAATTCTTGACTCAAGTATTCTCCTCCTCGATCAGATCGAAGAACCTTAATACTCTTGCCAAGTTGGTTTTCTACTTCTAGTTTAAACTCTTTAAACTTAGCAAATGCTTCGGATTTGTGTTTCATCAAAAACACATATCCATACCTACTGAAGTCATCAGTAAAGGTAATGAAGTAGAGGTAACCACCCCTTGCATGTATATTAAAAGGGCCACATACATTTCTATGTATTAGTCCTAATAAAGCATCGACTCTCTCACCTAGCTTAGTGAAAGGTGATGCTGTCATCTTACCCAATAAACAAGATTCACATCGATCATAAGACATGAAGTCAAATGATTCCAACAGCCCATTTTTATGGAGCTTGGATATGCGGTCTTCGTTTATATGGCCTAAGCGACAATGCCAGAGGTATGTCAGATTAGAATCATTAGTCTTAATCTTTTTTGTATTTATATTTAAAATTGGCATATCAAGGTCTAAAATATATAGACCATTAATCAAAGAGGCGCTTGCATAAAAAATATTATCCAAAAATAACGACAATCGTTGGTTTTTGATTGAAATCTCAAAACCTTTCTTGTCCAAAAAAGAAACTGAAATATTATTCTTAGTTAAACTTGGTACTTAAAAACAGTTTTTTAAACCCAAAACAAGCCCTGAAGGCAAAGTAAAAGTACAAGTCCCTACAGCTAGGACTGCAACACGTGCTCCGTTGCCAACTCGTAGTTCCACTTCACCCTTTGCCAACTCTCTACTCCTTTGCAGTCCCTGCACATTAGTACAAATGTGAGAACCACATCCGGTATCAAGTACCCAAGAAGTAGTTGTATTTAAATTGATATCAATCAAATTAATATCAACAACATAAATACCTGAGCCCAAAGCAACATTTGCTTTCTCCTTTTCCAGCCTTTTTCCTGCAACATAGCTTTTGCAGTTCCTTTTCCAGTGACCCTTTTCACCACAGTGATGACAGATAGAGTCCTTGGCTACACCACCTTTAGATTTCAGTGCATTGTTGAAAGTGGTTTGCTTGCCCTTGGGCTTACCTTTCGGTTTGCCTTTGGGTTTTACAAAACCTTTGTCTTTGCCCTTTTTCACCATCATTATGGTGTTGGGCTTGGACTTGCCTATTTCTTTCTCGGCAGTCCTTAGCATGTTCAACAACTCAGGCAATGGCTTGTCGATTTCATTCATGTGATAATTCAGAATGAACTGGCTGAATGACTCAGGCAACGATTGCAAGAAATCCCAGTTTTTCAAGGTTCTGAACATAACCTATCATCTTAAGAACGTGAGTTCCTACTGGCATTCCTTCAGACATTTTGCATTGAAAAAGAGATTTCGATACGTCGAATCTCTCCTGTCATGCTTGTCCCTGATATAGTTGCTTTAGGTGAGCCAGCATCTCATAAGCCCCCATGTCCTCATGTTGCTTCTGAAGCTCAGAGTTCATGGTGACAAGCATGAGGCTAGACACATCTAAAGCATCACTACAATGCTTCTGATAAGCACTTCTTTCAGCGGTCGAAGCGTGAGCCTCTGGTGTATCAGGAATAGGCTGTTCTAGAACATACAGCTTTTTTTCATGCTTGAGAACGATTCTCAAGTTCCTGAACCAGTCGAGGAAGTTAACTCCCTCTAATTTTTCCTTCTCAAGGACAGAACGCAGTGATAGTGTTTGGTTGGAATTTGCCATTTTTCTACAACAAAATACATATGCAAAGTAAGTATCGATAAAAAATCATTATTAGGTCTTTTATCTTTTTAATGATTTCTCCAACTATTTTCTTCGAGTGAATAACCCTCATTATCAACTCGTAAAGTTCGTTAACTTTCTAGCGGGCCAAGATCCATATTTCACCTCGTTTCGAGTCGACTTTGGTCGATCGCCCAAAACTTAGTTATTTAGGTAGGCAACGCTTTGCCAATTACATCAAATTATGTAATTCTTGGTTAGTTGAGTGAATAACATTTATTCAAGCGTATCATTATACACTTTTCTCAACTCTTTTGCCTCTAGATCCTCAATCCATTTATTGAGATAATCCAGTTAACTAGGACCCTAAGTTTTTGCTGCATGGATATCACAAATTATCCTTCGCGCCTCACCCGGATAGACACGTATGTACGACTTTGGCATGTCCCATACTAATGTCGATCTAGGCCTTGATGAGGGCCAAACTTAGGAAGGCACTAATTAATATTTAATTGAGGGGTTTTATTTTTAACAATCTCACCAGAAAAACATAAAATAAAACAGTTTATGCTTATATAATATGCATCCAATACATAAAAGTAAAAATGTAATAGTAATCGCCATATCCTATTCGGTTTTTCCAAGCCAATGAAAAAACTGTGAAGTCAATCTAAGGGTGTGAAAAGAAAACATTTTATTTTACACCGTCTTGACCTTCAAAGTGGTTGTCTCCAAATCATCATCACAAATTGTACCTTCTCCTAATCTAGAATTACATAATTCTAAGGAAACCTCGAGTTACATTCGAGGGGATTTGATGAGAAGATAATTACAACTTTTGATAAAAAAAAAAAGATAGGCACGATACGCAGATCGTATTTATAAAATAAACCAACAGGGTAAAGGCGATTACTATGCATCATGCTCAACTAACATAACAATTTATGAAAAATGAGCAACCAAACGAAAATGAACATTTCATATTTTGTTTTCGGGTTCAGTGGGACCGCCACCTCGCTTTCGGTCGTCCGAACAAAAGTACTCGAGAGTACTCGGTTGACCGAACATATATTGCGGTCGACCGAACAGAGTACTGAGAGTACTCGGTTGACCAAAACTGGCATTTCGATTGACCAAAATTCTCGACTCTCATACATAAAAAATGATGCAAAAACATGTCATACATGATATACAACATTTCTAGCAATCCTAAGGCATGCAAAATATAGACATAATCCATATTAAAATAATATAGCACATTAAGTCTATAAGGTACTCGTGAGTGGCTCTGATACCACTGTTAGAAGAATAACAGGGTCTAAAACAGGTTATGCAGCGGAAATAAAACGACCCTCCTCTAATAGGATCTTTCACTAGTAAGAACCTTAGACTATGGGATAGTATTATACCTTTCGAAGTGCGGAAATCGTCTGAAACGGTTTCAGTTGTCACGAACGGAACACCACCAACGCAGGCTCCGCCTCTCCCAATATCCACTCGATCTTCCGGGGATAGTGGGGAGAGAGAAAGGGGAAATTGGGAGATCATGGAGGAAACCACTCCTCCACATTCTCCACCACTTCAACCTCCTTCTAAGAGGTAATAGCTGAAAATATATCCAATTTTCCAGCCATAAGGTCGGTCCAAATGGGTTGGTCGGCCCAATCATATTGGTAGGCACAACCCGATTAAGGGCCCAATCCAATCCCGGCCCGGCCCAAACGAATTGGCGCACCTTAGATTAAATGTACTCCAACAATATTAACTACTTGATTAAAAACAACGGCCGACTGAGTAAAAAAATACCTCCATTCATGCTGGAAACGATGAAGACATAAGGTCTAAGGATTACAAATAGTATTGAGGAAGTAATACTTATGACTAAAGAACCATGAAATATTACTTCTCTGACGGATCACACCCGATACAATATATCCCAATACATTTCATCTATGATATGATTTGTATCCATTACACATGATTAGTAAAACATAATCATCAATCAAACATCATACTAGTTTTATTTAATTGTAAATAACATTACATAAAACTAGGGACAATCAGAATAGTAATTGTATAAGCTAATGAGTTTTATTATCAAATCACATATTTGATGATCAAAAGAAAAATTAACTATTCAAATGACATACTCAAAATATATACAACGTACAACATATTCTAATGGTTCTAGGGCACTACTAATAAATAGTAGATAACAGATTTAGAAGCCTGCTACTGATCTTGAACAAGCTTCTTTTGCAAAAGAATAGAATTTCATGTGCTAATGGAAATGCTTCCACTCAAATTGGTTTTCACTTGTGATGGGCAATTGATTTTATCATGAGGCCCTTGTTTTGATCCTTTATTAGATTTTATTTGGCTATACTGGACACGCGAACGGTCTCTTTGGTCAGTCATTTTGGAGGCCTTAATAAAACGACAAATGTAAGCATGAGTTGTGCATCTCATCCATGACTTATTTGAATCAGTGACAGTTTGAGCATCCTGCATTGTTAAATAGTGAACACAAATGATGTGAATATCATGACCCAATATCAAGTTAAAATTTCAGTATTTCTAATAGTGATAACTCGACTTAATAGATTTAAAAATGAGTTTAACAAATGGGTCCAGAGAATCCTTCGACTGAAAGGAGTATGTTCACATCTGAAAGTAAAGCAAGATTGGTTTCTTTTAATAAAAATTACGTGGATGTTAGCATGGGCGTAACTTCCACCCACTATCTAGACCATTATTTCATATAATGGTTAGTTGTTTTATTTCGTGTGTTATGGACTTAGGACATGTTGTCCATTAGTCTTCTAATTTGAGCCCATAGCTAATATTTTAAGCAGTTTAATAAAGTAATTATTTAATAATTTTATTATTTGGTATTTCTGTTAATGCAGATTTAGACTTATCTTGAACTTGAAAACTATGTTGTATTTCAATTTTATTAGGATTAGGAAACTTAGGCCGAAATCTCCCTATAAAAGGAGCATTCAGAATCCTTTGTTTTTTTGGGGAATCAATTTATTTATATAAAATGTAAGCTTTTGCTTTCATCTTGAGTTCTTGAGAGGACTTAACCAAACTTATCAAGGATTTTCTTGTGGCGTTCAATTTGACTTATCAAACGAATTATCCACCTTCATTTGTGGTATCTTCCTTATACCGAGGTTGCTAATCACATGTTGATTAGAGGTCGAGGTTTCCACCATCATAAGTAGATTATACCTAGGTTGCTAGTCACGAAGTAGGATCCTTCCTATTGGTTGATTAAAGGTCGAAGGTCCCCATCCAAACCAATACTCGAGAGAATTTCTAGACTTGTTGTCGAATTGAAGAGGGTCTCGTTCACATCATTGACGAATGTTCGCATCAACAAGCTTTTAAATTATCACGACTAACAGATTCGGAAGGTTGAAGCCCCAGTTTAGAAGGCAAAAAGCGAACATATTGCAACTCAAATAGCAGGGGGCATAAGCATTCCCTTCTTCGCTATAATAGTATCAGATATTGGAAATTGTGAATCGGAATAAGAGTTCCCGAACCAAGTAGGATGTCTACTTGTTTTTGGCACTGCATAACACAAAATAGCTCTATAAATGAGTATACAAGAAATTGGCTAAATTAAGTAAACTATTTTTAAAAAACATTAAATTGCAAGTGAATTCGTCTTAGATAGTTGATTTAATAGATATATCAATGGATTGGAAAACTAATTAGGAAGAAAGACAAATTTTGGACGTAGAGATTTGAAGAAATTATGGCATAAGGGTTGAAGAAGATGAAGAATAGGGTTTTTCCTTATCTTTTAACGTTGTGAGAGCTACTGCTGAAAAAATGACTATTTTACCTCCAACATCGGAGCCATGTGCCTTGCACATGTATTGTTTTACCGGAATTTTCACATGAAACCCTAATTTGACAGACGTAACAGCTGCGTAAAACTATTGTGCTATTTAAGTCTTAATTTAAAGTTTATGCTATTTAGAGAAAAGAATAAATATTTGATGTATATATATAGCGATTTTCTCCTAATAATAAAGAATAAGATTTGTTTCATTGAAAAAATTATCGTGCTTGGGAACAAGCAGATTAAAAGAACTTGCCCACTTCTCGTGCTTTCTTCATCTTAATCAAGCACCGGAAAATCGTGTTATATGTTAAAGAATCAGGAAAAGCTCCATGAAACACCATCTGATCAAGAAACGGTAAATCATTATCCACGCCATTGTGGTTGCAAAGCAGTCCAATCATGGAAATATACATAAGCAAATTCGGTATCAACCTACTACCCACCATCATATCCCATAACGGAATAGCCTCGGTGGAGTAATTCTGCTTTGCTAGGATATCAAGTACATTAGAAAAGAATTTTAAACATGGAAAGCAGTTCTTACCTTTTATGGCATGCAAGAACTTGAGTGCTTCATCAGCCTATTGTTAAATATATAAAACATAACATGAATCTTAAAATCTAGAATCACATGACTATCATGAAGATAATAGTATACTAATAAGACTAAAACATACCTACAACATTCTGATGCAAAGAGTTTTATGATGCTATCAACTGCTATCAATGGAGAAAACGATTTCTCTTTCTTTGCCTATAAACTTAATATGTGTTTTATTCGGTAACATTTGTGATGGACAAAGGCTTTGATTTATAGGTAGAGAGAGGAGCGAATTTCCAGATTTTTAGGCTTAATCTCGACCGTCCATCAAGGTGAAAAATTAATACTCTAGATTGTAACCGTTTTGATTGTTTATTAGAATATTAATAAGAAAATAGTTTTCCTAATAATGACCATATAATGAGGATGGAAACTTTTGATTTCCTTAAGGAAAAATGTTTCCTTACAGTCTCCCACTTGGTCGATTGGAAGATCCATTAGTGTTTTATTATTAAGATCATTAGGAGCGCATGATATGTTAAACACTTCTTTAGTCGGTTATCATAAGTGTCTTGGATAATCTAGTGGTCAATGGTAGTCATGGTGTGTATCATGGTGTGTACACATTATTTTGCAACATGCTTACTTCTATGCACTACAAAATTGACAACTTTCATAACTAGGCCGTAAATGAGATTAACTTAATTATCACATAATGTCTTTAAGTAAAGTTTGTTTATGTTGTCATTCATCTAAATATAAATGTGTACACATAAGAAAACATAAATAACATATGTGAAAATGTATTAAGAGTTCAATAATTGTCATGCATAAGTACAAAATTAAATTGAAGAAGAAGAAAATTAGGAACTATCTTCAAGATCCATACTTTCAGTATGTTTCTGAAAAGTCAATGAAGGTAGTCCTTTCATGAAAATGTCTGCCACTTGTAAGTCTGTACTTATGGTCTCAATGGCCATTTACTTTAGTCTAACATCTTGCTTCAGTAATAGGTATTTTAGGTCCATATGTTTTGAACCCTTAGTTATCCTGTCATACTTGGAGAAAAAGATTGCAGCTTCACTGTCGCAATAAACAGTTAATGGATAGAGATAAAACTTAAAGCGTCAAACAGTCAGACAAAATTACATATGTGTGTTCCGTGAATTAAAACCTCATAACATGCCACGTATTCAGCCATCATAGTGGATCCAAAAATCAACTAAGATTTCAGGCTTTTCCATGATATTGTACCTCCACATAAAAGATACACATAGCCAAGAGTACAAATCCTTGTGTCAGGACAACCAACAAGGTTTGAATCTGAATAACCAGTCACTCGTGATTGACTTAATTTTCTGTATGTGAGCATGTAATTCCTTGTTCCTTTTAGGTATCTCAGTACTTTCTTTGCTGCTTTCCAATGAGCGATTCCTGGGTTACTTTTGAATCTACCTAGCATACCAACAACGTGACTGATATCAGGTCTGGTACAGACCTGTGCATACATCAAACTTCCCACAAGAGATGCATAAGGATACTTTGTCATTTCTTCTTGTTCCATAGGAGTATTTAGGCACTGCTCAAGAACAAGTTTGTCTCCGTTATGCAGTGGGACATGACTAATGGAACAAATCGACATTCCAAATCTCTTAAGAACATTGTCAATATATGCTTTCTAAGACAATCCTAAAAGTCCTTGTGATCTATCACGAAATATTTCTATTCCTATCACATAGGAAGCCTCACTCATATCATTCATTTCAAAATTCTTGGAAAGATAATCATTAGTTTCACGCAAAAAACAAAGGTCACTGCTAGCTAGTTAATAATATGATCAACATACATAACAAAAAATATGAACTTGCTCCCACTGAACTTGAGATATATACAAGGGTCAACTATGTTTTTTGTGAAACCGAAAGCTGTAATGATTTCATGAAACTTTAGATACCATTGTCTGGAAGCTTATTTCAGTCTATAGATTGATTTCTTAAGTTTGCAGACCATGTCTTCCTGTCCTTCAATTATGAAACCCTCAAGTTAACGCATGTAGACTGCTTCTTCTAAGTCTCCATTTAGAAATGCGGTTTTCACATCCATTTGATATAACTCAAGATTATAATGAGCTACTAATGCCATGATAATTCTAATAGAATCTTTCCTAGAAACAAGAGCAAAAGTCTCACTATAATCATTGTATTCTTTCTGATTAAAACCTTTGAAAACAAGTTTGGCTTTATATCGTTCAATTTTACCTTTGCAGCCACGTTTGGTTTTAAAGACCCACTTACAACCGATTGATTTGTGCCCTGAAGACAATAGAACTATTTCCCGTACATGAATATTTTCCATAGATTTCCATTCATCTTTCATGGAATCAATCCATTTAGTAGAATTAACACTATAAGAAAACAGTTAAATAGCGACCGAAATATTAGGTCACAATAATTACGACCGAATAACGACCGAATGGAAACCGAAGACATAACGGTCGTAATTCCGTCTCCGTTCAGTCGACAACTTTGGTCTCATTGACTAAATTCAAACGACGTCGTTTTCTTCACCCGTAACGACCGAATACCGACCGACTTTAACGACCATTTACAGACGGAAATATAACGGTGTATATTTATAAAGTAATAACTGAAGGACACAAACCACCATCGTTTTGTGTACACTAACAACCGAATACTTATGGACGTTAAAGACCATTGACTGACGAAAAATATAACGACCGAATATAATGACCGTTTATCGACGTAATTTAACGACTATGTACCGACGGAAATATAACGACTGATTAACGACCGAATTCGTGATGGAAGACGTAAAGGCGTACCAAAACAACGTCATTTTATTTCCTGATTTGTCAAAAAAAATGAAGAAGAAATTCTAGAAATCCCTAAGTCTTCTTCAACACACTTCTTCGACAATCCTCTTCAGCCACCGCTACCGCCACCGCCACTTCTTCGAAAGTCTTCTTCAGCCACCGCCAGTTCTTCAACATTCCTTTCCCCATTTCCTTCCTTACAAACCCAAACCCACCATCACCTTCCTTCCCCCTCCACTCCCTTTTCGATGAACCACCATTTTCGAAGCCGCTCTGAGACCAATTGGAGCGGCTCAATAAAGGCTCCGTCACTGGTTTAAAGGCTATTTTAGGTATGAACATTCTCTTTCCCCTTTGTAATAATTCATTTATCAAATTTTGGATAGAAGTACTACTTTCATTTCTAAATTATTTGTCAAATTTTAGAAGTATTTATTGATTTTCTTGCTTGATTTTTTATTGTCCTACAGAGACCCAATTGGAGCGGCTTTGTTGCTTCTTCCTCATAGAGTTATTCATCAAAAGGTAATTCTCTTCTTTTTCAGTTTTAATTTTTTTTCTGGTATTTTATTTTTTTCTGAGATATTATTGTAATCTAAGGAGTATGCAAAGAAGTATTTATGTTCCTGTTGCTTTGCTCTTAAATGGATAGGCAGATGTTTGATGGTGTTGCTTATTTCTTTATACTATACTTTTTTCTTTTATGTTTGATGCTGAATGCCATCTTGATACAGTGATGCAAACAATTTCTAAATTAGCCTAACAAGTTTACAAGTCGTGCATGAAAGTTCACACTAAAAGCTACATAAACTCATTTTTCGGCACAAAAACAAATCAATAATTTGACAAAGAAATGTATCATTATGTTTATATATTAGGTTGTTTCTTGTTGTGTTTGCACTTTGATACGTTGTTTTATGACTAATTTCCTCTTGAATTATTTGTAATAAAGATTCAAAATTCAAAAAGTGAAAAATTTAAATCCCGAATAAATATGGGGGGTACCAATCTGGCCGTGAACAAGGGCAGCAATGGTTAAGTACCAAGCCGTATAAGTGGTCATCCTGAGGCCAAGAAAAGACCAAATCCGGTAGTTATAAAAAGAGGGAATGAAAACAGTGGTTGCACAACAAGCTCCAAATATGTATGTCCATGTCCTCTTGTACAAATGATCATTTATGTAGTATATATTACTGCACTTAATAATATTTCACATCAAGAATGAAAAAAAAAATCACATTTTGGTGGTCTGGTTTTTAATTTGGGATTTAAGCAATTGGTGTACAATTTCCACTCGAAATTATAAGTTTTAGATTCAAAATTTTGTTTCCTTCCCTGATAATAAAAAATTTTAAAAGAAAAAATGATTAAACTATTTCTTGCTTGTCAAGACCCCATTTTAGGTCTATGTATTACCTGCATTTCTTGATTTCCACTTATTATGTCTTAGTAAAGGTTGGAAAACACATGCTTCTATGTGCAACAAAAGGAATGCTTCTGCTACATTTGGTTCTTGATCCGATGACTATTTTGTTCTTGAACTTGCCTTCAGCCTAAAGCCCCAACAATTATACAATCAGAATCTCAGACATTGTTACATTCATTCTAAATATGTATGGATAGATCAAAGTGGCCTAGAGAATATACACTACAAGAAAACAGTTAAATAACGACAGAATTTAGCGACCGAATTTTTCGGTCACAAATTTAATGACTGAATACCGACCGAATCGAAACCGAAAACAAATCGGTCGTTGTTCCGTCGGCCACTTCGGTCCCGTTGACTAAATTGAAACGCCGTCATTTTGTTCACCCTTAACGACCGAATACCGACGGATATTAACGACCATTTACCGACGGAATATATTACGACCGAATATCGGCGGAATATAATGACCGAATACCGACGGAATACATAACGGTGTTTATTTGTATAGTAATAAATGAAGGACACAAAACGACGTCGTTTAATTTTCGTTAACGACCGACTACCGACGGACTTTAACGACGGATTACCGACAGAATAACGACCGATAATAGCGACGAAATTAGGGTTAGGGTTGGGCTACTGAATAGCGACCGAATTTCCAAGGCCGTCGCTATTCAGGTCGTTATTATTTTCCCGAATTCCGTTTTTTATAAAATAGCGGGGTTTTTAAGGATATATAGAAACATTTTACCTAATAGTAACTAAAATAGCAAAATGTTTCTATAAAACCTTAAAAACCCCGCTATTTTATAAAAAAAACGGAATCCGGGAAAATAATAGCGACCGAATAGCTACGGCCTTGCCAAATTCGGTCGCCCCTTAGCTTAATAGTGACGAATTTTAGTTAAAAAATTATAAATCTGAAAACCGACATTGTTCAGAATGAGAGTACGAACTAATATGAATATTGCAGTAATTATTTGTTTATTAATAATCAATTATTAAAATTTTAACTCCATCACTTAATGATTCACGTAAATGCACACACAAATGTATTACTTGAATTGTTCTGCTTCGAGTATATATAGGTATTTTGTGAATAAGTATAAGTTTTAATTGTTTGAATATTCAAGTTAATGTGTGTGTGTGTGTGTATATATATATTAGTAATAGTAACTAAAATAGGCAAAATGTTTCTATATATCTTTAAAAACCTCGCTATTTTATAAATAACGGAATCCGGTAAAATAATAGCGACCGAATAGCTACCGACTTGGAAAATTCCGTCGCTATTAGTTTCCCGAATTTCGTTTTTTATAAAATAGCGGGGTTTTTAAGGATATATAATTTTTTTTTTTTGCCTATTTTAGTTACTATTATCGATATATATATATATATATATATATATATATATATATATATATATATATATATATATATATATATATATATACACACATACACACACATTAACTTGAATATTCAAACAATTAAAACTTATACTTATTTACAAAATACCAATATATACTCGAAGCAGAACAATTCAAGTAATACATTTGTGTGTGCATTTACCTGATTCATTAAGTGATAGAGTTAAAATTTTATTAATTGATTATTAATAAACAAATAATTACTAAAATATTCATATTAGTTCGTACTTGCATTCTGAACGATGTCGATTTTCGGATTTATAAGTTTTTACTAAAATCCGTCGCTATTAAGCTATGGGGCGACCGAATAGCGACGGAATTTGCCAAGTCGGTCGCTATTATTTTCCCGGATTCCCTTTTCTTTTATAAAATAGCGGGGTGTTTAAGGATATATAGAAACATTTTTCTTATTTTAGTTACTATTAGGTAAAATGTTTCTATATATCCTTAAAATCGATATTTTAAAAAAAAAGGGTTCCGGGGAAATAATAGCGACTGAATTTTCCAAGTCGGTCGCTATTCGGTCGCCCTACCCTAACCCTAATTCCGTCGCTATTATTAAATGACTAAACGACGCCGTTTTGCAAGTTTGGGGGCTCATTTTTTTGAAAATTGGACAAGTGTTGACCATTATTTTTTTAGATTTATTTTTTTAAATTAAAAACAATTTAGCGACGGAATAATGACCGAAACAGTCAAAGTCAAAAGTCAACAATATTGACCATTCCGTCGGTATTCGGTCGTTAACCAGTCAAAGTCGAAAGTCAACAATGTTGACCATTCGGTCGGTATTCGGTCGGTAAATAGCGACCGATCGGTATTCGGTCGGTAATTTGCTTAGCGACGAAAAATACACGACTACGTCATTCGGTCGTTTCAGTTTAACGACGGAAATGTCCGTCCCTGTTACACAGTTTTCTTGTAGTGATAACTTGATTGCAATAATTGTTTTCTTAATGATAACTATACTTAAGTTAAATTATGCGTAAATAATCACACTTTAAGTATGTCTTTAATCACGTTTCTTTTGTATCATCATATTTAATATCAACGAGTAAAACGGTGTTTTGTTGAAATAAGAATCATTAAAACTCAATTGTCCTTTATTGCTACTTCTTAATCCGCTTAATCTGTATTTCAGAGATGCCTCCAAAGAAAGGTATTCAGTTACCATTTAGTCAGGCACCAGAGTCTGATGCGTCCCCTACCTTCTAGCCAGGTTCATCATCGGACTTGCATTATACTCCGCTATCTGTCTCGTGCCTGTTACGACACCTCCGTCACAGTCTGTCGATGCACATGCATCTCGGGATGCGTCTGCGTCAGTATCGACGACTGAGTTTACGCCGATAGCAGGATCAACGGCTCGCCAGACTAAAGTATCCGTCGGTATTCGTTAATAAGTCAAGTAAAAGTCAACGTTCTTGACCATGCGGTCGGTATTCCGTCGCTATATGGAGACCCAAGATTCGGTAGCTAAATAAGCCGTCGGTATTCGGTTGTTAACCAATCAAAGTAAAAGTCAACAATGTTGACCAGCCAGTCGGTATATGGCGACTCTATTTTCAGTCGCTAGAATTTTCGTCGGTATTCGGTCGCTAACTAGTCAAAGTCAAAAGTCAACAATGTTGAATGTTCAGTCGGTATTCTGTCGGTATATGGCGACCGAATACTCGGTCGCTAAATATTCCGTCAGTAATTTGCTTAGCGACGAAAAATACACGACCACGTAATTCCGTCATTAATCGATCGCCAAACTGAGTTTAGCGACGGAAATGTCCGTCCCTGTTACACAATTTTCTTGTAGTAACGTCCTTAATGGCTTGTGAATAAGAAATCGGGTCTTTAGTGCCCTTTAGATTCTATTAAATGAAACAGGTAATCATCGGAAATAGCCGATCTCCTTTGTCTTTGAGATATTCTTAAGGCTGGTTTCAGTGGTGCTTCATTAATATTCTGATATGTGATCATCTCATTATGGAGTTAATGATCATTTATTGAGGTTTCCGCATTGTGAATTGATTCAACAATGGGAGGATTCCCAATATCCTTCAAAATAGAGGGTAAAAGGATGAGTACCCTTATTTCCTGAATGATCACTTCTTGTTGTTTTGTACTCCCACTGATTTCATCATTCTCATAGAATCTGACATTATCTGTTTTAACAATTCTAATATTATGGTTAGGACAACAAAATCTGTATCCTTTAGATTTTTCTGGGTAACCAATAAAGTAACCACTGGTTGTCTTAAAATCTAATTTCTTTTCATGTGAATTGTATATTTTAGCTTTCAGCGGGAAACCCCAATTTTGGAGGTGTCTTAAACTAGGTTTCCATCATTTCCAAAGTTCAAAATGTGTCTTTGTAACGACCTTACTTGGAACCCTATTTATGATGTCCGTAATGCATCCATCCACAATGTTATAGGTAAATTGGCACGACTCATATTAATAAATCTAACCATTTCCATATATGTACAATTTCGTCTTTCAGCTACACCGTTCTTCCATGGAGATCCAGGCATTGTGTATTAGTCAACAATTCCAAGTTTTTGGAGAAGTTTAGTAAAAGGTCCAGGATGTTGTCCTGTTTCATCATACCTTCCATAGAATTCACCACCTTTATCTGACCTAGTGATTTTCACTTTTCTTTCTAGTTGCCTTTCTACTTAAGTAATTAATACTTGTACAACATCCACAAACTGAGATTTGTCATGCAATAGACAAATATAGCAATAACGTGAATAATCATCGATAAAAGTAATGAAATGTTTCCCTACTCTAAAAGTTGGAACATCGAAAGGTCCACAAATATTTGTATGTATTATTTAAAGAAGATGTGTACTTTTGGTGGCTCATTTCTTTGTGTTTTTTCGTTGTTTTCCTTTAATACAACCAACACGTGCTGTAATGTTAGTAAAATCTAGGTTCGGGAGGGCACCGTCTTTTACTAATCGTTTGATTATTTCACTATAAGACCTAGTCTTTTATGCCACAAGAAGTAAGAGTCGTTTTTTGATGACTTACGTTTTGTTTCTTTCTCAGGCTAGGTTAGATGGGTTTCAACATCTTGATGTTTATGATGAAGTTTATAAAATCCATCAATTAAAATTCCATAACCAATAATGTTAGAATTTTTAAACAAACTAAAATTGCCAATTCCTACTTCAAATGAATATCCAAACTTATCAAGTGCGTTTAAAGAAATCAAATTACGGGAAATAGACAGAACATAAAGTTTGACATAAGTTTAACTGGTAACCTCTATCTAAAATAAGACGAAAAGTTCCATTAGGTTTACTTGGAGCTTTGTCTTTATTCCCATGAAACTGAAATTATCACCTGAGTTTGGATCATAATGAATCCTTGCATTGAATTCGAAACATGAACGTTACCACCAGTGTCAATCCACCAAGTAGAAGAAGATACATTAGTAAGATCTGATTCGAAATGATATAAGAAACAGAATTAGCAACTGTTAGCGAAAAAATAACAGCTATTACAAAATGATATCAACTGTTAGCGAAAAAATAATAGATGTTACAAAATGATATAATAACTGTTAGTGGAAAAAGCAATAAAAATGATATAACAGTTGTTAGCGGAAAAAATAACAATTGTTACAAAAGGATATAACACCTGTTAGATAAAGATGTAACAATTGTTAGATAAAAATATAACAACGGTTACAATTTTCTTTAATATAGCTTTACATAATGATCAAACACTACTTTACATAATAAAATTTCTGAATTTAAATTACATAATCACTATCAAGCATTCGTGCCCAGAATTAAAATTGCGGAATTCAAATAATCATACATTTATGCCATAATAGTTGGATCGAGATATGGATAACCATGCATTCTAAACTAGGCTCTGATATCACATGTTAAATATATAAAACATAACATGAATCTTAAAATCGAGAATCACATGACTAGCACGAAGATAATTATATTAATAAGATTAAAACATACCTCTAGACATTCTCATGAAAAGAGTTTTTTTATGCTATCAACTGCTATCAATGGAGAAAAATATTTCTCTCTCTTTGCCAATAAACTTAATACATATGTGTTCATGATAATTATTTTCGGTAACCTTTGTGATGGACAAAGGCTTTGTTTTATAGGTAGAGAGAGTACCGAAATTTCAGATTTTTAGGCTTAATCTTGACCGTCCATCAAGGTCAATAATGATGGGAAATTAATACTCTAGATTGTAACCGTTTTGATTGTTTAATATAATATTAATAAGAAAACGGTTTTCCTAATAATGACCATATAATGAGGAAGGGGTTACTCGGGTACCTTGTGTCACACTCCGTAACCGGAGTGATGACATGACAGTGTCTCATTGGTTAATGAGACGCCCAACAGAATTACTAAATATGGAATACGTCATATTATGATCAAAGGAATCCAAAAGTACTACAGTGGAAATTAAAATATTGAAATGGAAAGGAGTTCAGCATTACATAACGGAATAAAACTAAAAGTTAAACTACTGTTCAACTATTACATAAGTAAATTATGACCACTCTTCATATGGCCCCTCCCATGCATCCTCCTCATTATAAGGCTCGACACCATCATCATATGCAAAATAAGAAAAGGAAAGAAGTGAGCTGTGAAGCCAGTAAGGATCAAACGACCCTTAAGATGAGTCAGATAAGACACAAAACATTTCCCAATTCTCAAATTCCCTTTTGAAAGTACACTTGACACAAATAGACTTAACTCTATAATATAACACTGAAAATGCACTGCACAAGACTTACAATACACTAGACACAAACATAAAAGGAAACAAAGTATCAAATAGCACAGAACAGACTCACAATACACTAGACACGAACACGGAGGGAAACAAAGTATAAAACAGCTCAGCACAGACTACAGACGAAGCATTGTCCGCATAAATTGCATAGAGGCTCCGGGTGAAGCAATTGTCCACATAGACCGTCCGCAAGGGATCGCGGACGAAGCACATCGTTCGCAGCTCCGTCCGTAGTATCGTTCACTGGTGGATAGTAGCTCCTAGTAGTTTGTGGACAAATGGGCGAACGAAGGGCAGGAATAACCATTCATCCTCGACCTGCAAAACACAGTTTTTAAAGTGCAAAAATGTATGAAAAAGTCCCATTTCTGCACCATAACATCCCAACCCAAAAATGACATCTTTTTTAGACTCAACCAGTCCATAAAGAACAATTAAGCGAATAACCATCATCTTCACATTACAACACTTATACTTCGGATTGTGCTACAAGTACCATGTTCCACTCATATGATGCAACGAAAATACACGTAGTTAGACATTACGAGAATGACTATTGCTATGACACTTCCCACACTTCCCACAATTCGAGCTTAATCATCTAGTCACGACTCTACGACAGTAACTGTAACGTATCTAACATTCGGTCAAGTTAGGATACTCTAAGAAGTACAACACATGGGTTCAGTATGACCCCCTGAACGAAGGGTCCAAAAGTTTAAGGATTCATCCTACATTGTATCATTATCCATCACCATGGACTCCATAAAACCGTTACAGTCCTAATGATCACCATATTGGATGAAAGCCTAATAATTTCCTTACAGAATCACATGAACTCTCGGGTTCAATCACATACACAATATATTCGAAAGAATCCTGACATATCTCATTTTCTAGACAATAGCTCAAATTGGGCGACGACATGATCGACCAAAACCAAATAGATACAACTCCAACAATTAGGCAATAAAAAAACGACGCCAAATATGATATCAATCTCAACAAGGAACAATTATATACGAATCAAATCCACAACACAGCCTATATAGGATGATCAACCACATAATATGAAAATACAACCAACACTTCATCCATTATATGCATTAAATCATGTATAAACCGTTCATGCTCATAACCTATGTTTAAAGTAATGATTTCACGAGTTTTACGAATGAAAATATAGAGGTGTAAGATCCTTACTTTTTACGATAGAGAATTATACAATAAAACACAAAATCCCGAAATCAGCCCATTCCCGGTGTTATAACTTTCTGCTCCAAACTTGGAATCACGATTCGTCTGCGGTCACGCGTAGGTAATTCGATTACCTTCGAAACGCACTAAACATCACTCGAAACGGACACCGATTGCCCCTTCAATTGCTCCCTCAAAAGTTCTACCCATAATTCTCTCTTCTCTATTTCTTTCCCTTTTCTTTTTCCCTCTCATTTGGTTACTGCCGTTACTCCCTTCAATTTCCCAGCCCATTAACTCCTAATCAAACATTCAAATTATTACACTCCCAAGTATTGCACTCACAAAACACTAAATATAATACATAACACATTATTTAACACAACACTTAACATATAAGTCAAGTGATAAAAATTGTAAAACAAATAATCATGCAAAAATTAAAGTGCAAGTCATACAAACACGTAATCAAAAGTGCGAAGTATTACACCTTGTATACAAATCAGCCTCCAAAATCAAAACTAAGCCAATAACATTCAAATTCCAAATTGGTCTTATATCCAAATTGGAATTCCAAGCGATAAAACTCCAATACAAGGAAAGAAATGCATACTTAAGATCATAATAAATTGAATCTACTCAGACAAACAAATATCTTCAACACATTTTCAAATACAAAACTTCCACTTCCAGTCCTATATCTCCTCCTTACTACAATTTAATGTTATGATTTCCTAAATAATACTCACTCCATTCCTTAATATAAATTGTATAGGACATTTAGCGTGTGATATCCGGGACTTTTTGATAACATGTTTTATATGATTAATAATTTTATGTGTTATGTGTTATATTTTTTATAAGTCTTAGGGGCTCATTAGTAAGGTTAGGAGGTTAGAGGGTTTAAGTGTTAAGATGAATCTTTAGTTAGTTAGTTGGTTAATTTGTATGGAATTAGTTATGTATGAATAGGTGCCATTTGAGATAAGAACAAAATGTTGTTATATATGGTTATAGAGACATAACACTCCAGAAATCTGGTGAACTTTTTTGTTAAAAATAGAGGAGTAAGATAGAGAAAGGAAAAAAAAAGAGAAAACCGAAGTGTTGGAAAAATTAGGCAGCGAGAGTAAACCCTTTGACAAAGGAATTAGTTATGTATGAAGGGGGTGCCATTTGAGATAAGAACAAGAGATTTCTATGTATGGTTGTAAGACATGAAACTCCAAAAATTTGGCAAACGTTTATGTTATAAATAGAGGAGAAGAAAGGAAAAAAAGAGAGAAAATCAAAGTTCTGGAAAACTGGGCAGCGAGAGAAACCCATTTGGCAAGTATAGTAAACGATCTCTGATCATTCTCATATTTTAACCATAGTTAGAAGTCTTCTAAAATTAAATTCGGACCTGAGGAGATTGGAATTTAACACCTAGATTAAGGGATATCAACTTCGGAGTAAAAGGCTGTGACATTCGGGAAAAATCATAGTGTTGAGGAAAGAGCATCAAGTTGAAATAGTAATCGAAGCCTGATCGACCATATTCTTGTTTCTAAACTTAAAGAACTTAAATGGATACATTCTGAACGGTGGATATTAGATTTCAACGATTCAATTAGGAGTAATTTCCCTCAGAAGTTGCCTATGCAAATGTGAATTTCTGGTTTCCTGTTATTCGTTAGAGAATTGTTTAAGCGTACCAAATAAGGATCTTTCGTTCTTCTTTTTTAGCCCTAAAATGAATGTATTGGTCTTGTATCAGGTTATGGAATTGTATAAAAGATTTCTCATGTTTTACTGCATCAAAATTGGATGAAGAATCGAAGTATATTTTCATCTATTGAATGATTATTCTAATTCTTCGTGCATATTTCTTTGTATACTTGTTGTCTGCATTTCAATGTGAGTCGGCATATACATATTCTCAATGTAGAGATCCTTATAATAAGATGCCTTTAAAATAAGTAGCACATTCGTTAGACCTGGAAACTTTTGGTTCCTTCATATTTTCATAAATCTTTATATTTCGTATTTAGTAATTCAGGATCGTTTAACCCGACCAGACAACCATTTAACTAATAAACTTCAAGTTTACTTAGTAAAACATCTTACTAAGCAAACACTGACGCAATATAATCTGTAAGAGAGAAATTTCAGTTTCTCTAATATAAATTTATTCTCTTAAATAATATTAGTAATGCACATATATTTAAAGTTCTAATAAATCTAATCTATTCCAATCATCTTCGCTATAAAGAATATCAAAAATATTTTCAGGAGCATTTATATATTTGATATATGACTATTTAGATCAACTAGCTCTTCTGGAGCATTTAATCAAGTAGTTTCTTTGGAGTTTTTTAATCAATTAGTTCCTCTAGAAATTTGCATTGTATATTTTATTTCAAATGTTTACAAGTGGACTACTAATGAGAAAAAATATAACATTTTCACAATTCTTGAATAAAAATAAAGGAGAAGAATATACTAATACTATTCAAATATAGTTGACAAAACAATCACAAATTAAAAATATATTACAAGTAATACTCTCTTGATATCGAAAACAGTTCAAAGAATGAATTTCATCACAAAATTAAAATATAAACTAAAGAGAGAACAATAAAAAAAGGCACAGTAAAAACGCTTCTCTTGTTATTTCTTACACGCACTTTACATCAACTAAAACCCTCTAAATATAGGTATAAGAATATAAGTTATGAGATTCTTGGTCCCTTCCTTTATCAATGAGAGGTTATGGACTCGGAGAATCAGTTTTTCACATTCATACATTGTTCGTTTCATCCACTTCAAAAATTATACTCAATTTAAGTTTTCGATGAATTACATGGTAGGAAATGAATAAAATTATAGAATGTCCATAATTAATTCTTATCAACTAACCAATCACCTTTTAACTTGTATTAGAAACTGCTAATTTAAATTAACTACAGTAAAACCTCTACACTGTAATACTTTATATTAGAATAATCTCCTTATAGTAATAAAAAACTCTTAAATAAGAATAAACTATACATTGTTATATTTCAAAATTTTTTTAGGACCATTCTTAAGAAATTTACCTCCATATAGTAATAAAATAACATTAAATTTTAAATATATTTTTATATCTATATAAAATAACAACTTAAGCATATTGAGTATCTTTTAATCATTTTGCAAGATATTTTTTGCTTCCAATTTGGGTTGGTTTCTTTCATTTTGCACAACTCGACACGAATACTTTCAGTGATTTGAGTTCGTTTATTTTTAGGTGTCATGACTTGCTTGAAGTAGAAAATGTGTGATTTGAAATGATAATGAAATTTATGATTATACTAGCATTTATATATGTATAATAAAAATGAAAACAAACGAAAAGACATTCCGAATATACAACATACATGAGTGAATATTTTAAATGAATACATGATGTACATATTTTTTTTTACATTTCCTAAATAATGTATGTATATGAACGAGTCTTCTAAATATAATATACACAATGTACATGCAAGATGTACGTACATTTATTTTTTAAAAACTCATTAATCTTATATATCTTTTAAGTTCATGTTTTTTAAATATGAAGGGACACATTTTCAAGTTTTGTATAATGTATATTAGTTATTTTTTAAAATTATAATTTTTATATGTGTGCCTTTATTTAAGAATAACCTCATATCACAAGGTTCATAGCATAGTGGGGAGATGGCCTACCCACAACTCTTGGTTGTGGATTCGATACCCAACTCATACAAAATGAAAGGATTTAATTTCCTATTCTTGGTTCCTCTTGTGTGGGTTCTTATACTCCCTTTCTTGGGGCACCCACTCAGTCGGGCTTCTATCCGCCCTACATGTGCTCCTCCTCTTGTGAGATCCAATAATAATAATAAAAAAGAATAATCTCATATAATAATATTTTTCTCCGGTCCCAAGAGTATTACTGTATAGAAATTTTACTATATTAGTATAAATGAGAGTTGGAAGTAGGAGTAAAATTGAAAAACTTAATATAAAAATTACGTTATTTAGAAAGAGGATAAATAATTTAGAAAATTCCAAAAAGGGAATAAAGAAAGCTATGGGACCGAGGTAGTATTTACTCGCGAGTGTCCGTTCAATGTTTTTAGATTGTTATGGTGTACTTGGATTGATTATAATGTGAATTTGGCCTAACTTGAAACTCATTATGATGTATAAACTCTCGTTGGATTGAGTTTCAGAATGTAACTTTAAATATAAGTCATCTATAAAAACAAGTTTTAGTTTGAGACTAGTCTAAATGTGTGCATATCTTCTTTTAAACTTCTTTGTTACATCATCTGATAAATTTTTAACTTTTTTATACGTTTGCACAATTTTATTCTCATATGTAATATGTATACTCATTCTTAATTAATTTTCAATCAAAACAACTTGAAACTTTGAAGAAAAACACTTTATTATACATAAAATTATAGCAAAATAAAAAAATTAAATTAAATATTTGAAGATTAAAATTTTTAGTTTTTGATTTTGATGTTTTTTCTTGTTGATTTTAATTATAAATTAATTAAGAATGGAAGTCGAAGTTGTGGATTTGAATATTTTGTGTAAATACATCAAAATTTTGAAAATATTGTGAAATTTACGTGGCATAAAATTTTATAAAAAGATCTAAACACATATAAATTTGAGAATAAAAACCTCAGATTAAACCTAATCCAGCTTTATCTTATTGCCATCTATACTCCAACCCATGATGGGTTGTGATTTTGTATCCTTCTCAAGTTTCAAAATTTGTCATACAATCAAGTCTTCACGTCACCTTAAAAGAAGAAAAATAAAAGAAAAACACATCAAATGTTCACGTCAAGTAACTAACTTGAGAACACAGAGCTGGCATAGCATCATAAAAAGCTCATGACACATGAATTACGTAATTATTATTATTATTATTATTATTATTATATTATTTGCTTCCCCTTCACATTGAGACCATCGTCCAACTGCATTAAGAAACATAATAAAAAACGGAAATGAAATTATCCAAACCTACTAACAGTGGTGGCTAGGAGGGTGTTCGAGGCGATCGACCACACATGGCCTCTAAAAATTGGGGGCTCCATTTTTGTGTTAGTTATATATATTATTTAGGGTGTGTGTTTGTATTTTGTTGAAGAATAATAAAAAGTTAAATTGGTCATTATTGTCCCTAAACAATTTATAACACAGATATAAAGTCCCAAAATATGTTTTTTGGACATTAAAATCCTCAAACAATTTATGATTGGCGTGTAAGGTCCTTTTATCTAAAAAGTGACGGTCAACATAAATTTTGAGGAAAAATTAAAGTCAAAGCAAAAATGTATATAGGTAATATGGTATTTTGCATCCCACCTCTACTTCTTCTTCAAACCCCATGCACTCCCACTTCCTTTTCCTTCTTCCAATGAATCCCCATCACCACCCATTCTTCCCCCCCAAAAAATGCAGGAAAAAAATGTAGAAATCAAAAATGAAGAAACCCAATTATCTCCTTCATCCATTAACAAACCCAATTTTCTCCTTCACTCCATCAACAAACCCAATTTTCTCTTTCATCCATCAACAAAAATGCAGAAACACAGAAATGAAGAAACCAAAAATCCATACCCAAATACAAAGAAGCAAGAATAAATATCAATATCCTTCCAAGAACCACCAAGAATTGGACATTTTGAATTCAAGAACATATTAAAAAAAACCAAAATTGACAATGGAAAAATTAGCTAGACAAATTCATAAAACAATTAAGAAAGCTAACCTAAAAATTAATGATCAAGAACAGTCCAAAAATCATCAAATTGGTCGAAATTAATGATCAAGAACAACCCAAAAATATCAAAAAAATTGTTAAAAAAATTATTATATTTCTTGGAGCAATTGCAAATTTGAGATTTGATAGTTGTTTAAGAAGATGGAGAGAGGTGGGGTTGGATGTTTCTTGAAGAAGATGGAGAAGAAGAGAGGTGGGTAGGGTGGATGGTTGTTGAAGAAGATGGATAGAGGTGAGATTGGATGTTTTTTGAAGATGGAGAAGAAAAGAGGTGGGTAGGGTGGATGGTCGTTGAAGAAGATGGAGGAAAGAGAGAGTGGAGCTCACCGGGGGGGGGGGGGGGTAAGTGGTGGGATGTTTTAATTATGATGTACCAATTATATCCCTGAAATATTTTCGTTGACTTGATAACAAATTTGAATTAACAGTTGACTAACCATTTTTGGACGGAAGGACCTTACACACCAATCTTAAATTGTTTGAGGATTTTAATATCCTGAAAATAAAATTTGGGACCTTACGTCTGTGTTATAAATTGTTTAGGGATAATAATGACCAATTTGCCTGATAAAAATTGTAATTACTTGAGATTTTTTTTTTGTTGACAACTATCAGTAAATATTGTTAATCTTTTTGGACAAACTAGCCCACTCCATTTATAGGTAAAAGTTCAAAAACGTGAAATTTGTTATCTTTCTTCTTGATATTGATGGAAATGATTTGAATGTGGAGCTTAAGTTACTTAGACAAATCATGCCTAATGAAAATATGGGACCTATGGATATTTTTATATTATTGAAGTTTGTAGGGTTTTTTCTTAACGCAATAATTGTATACGAAATTTTGTTGACTATTCCGGTTACTCTTGCATCTACGAAATGAGCTTTTCAAAATTGAAGTTGTTGAAGTCATACATGCGTTCTACAATGTCGCAGGAAAGGCTCAATGAATTAACGACGATAGCAATTGAGAATGATCTTTTGGAGCAAATCAAATATGAAGATTTAGTTGATGATTTTGCTTCAAATAAAGTTAGAAGGATCACTATGTTTAAGTGAAGAAAATTTATCAATATTTATATTTTTAAAATTATGTTTACAAATTTTTTGTACATTTGAGAGAACAAAAATTATAATACAGTTGTAATGATTTCTTTTGTTATATTTACATGAAAGTCACTTTTCTCCGGTTATGTAGGGCTTCATTTCAGAATTTAGTATAAGGCCTCCAAAATGATTGAGACGCCCCTGCCTACTAATTCTTTTTAGCTTAATGATATTTTCACGTATAATATTTTTATTAGTCTAAAATATTTTAAAAAATATATTAGAAGATTCGAAATTAAAAGATTGTACTGGTTACAAGGAAACAAACAATTTTGCTCATATTTCAGGCCAAATTTTGCGCATTTTTTTTCCAGAAACACTTAGCTTGCCTTAATGTACCATTATATTATTTTGGGATAGTTCTGATATACATTAGGTTCAATCCTAATGATTCAAAACTGGCCACATGATTACATAATAATAAGAGAGACAATTATATGATAATGTGACTAATTTTGCACCACGAGGTACATGTGGAGCTTATCCATATCAAAATATTCCTTATTTGTGTTGGTAGTTTTGATATTTATTTATGGATAGTTCTTATCCAATGGACCTGGTCAATATCAGAATTATTCATAAAGAAAAATTCTGATATGAATCAGAACTGGTCACATTACTAGATAATGAGGATAGAAACAATTATATGATGACGTGACTAATTATATATTACAAGGTTCATGTGGACCTGACTCATATCAAAAAAATTTCTTTATTTATGGGATTTTTTGCACCCGAAATATATGTTAATTTGGATAAAATGGTGTATATATAAATTGTTTCTATAACTTAAATCTTATAAATATTTTCCACTAGATTTTGTATCAATCATCAATCAATTAAAAAATCATTTACCATTAATATTCTGATTAAATATATAAAATTCTCAAATCTTACTGTTTATTGTTATAAAAAGAATATTTTATTGTAAACAGATTCTCTTTAATGAATGATTAGTACAAGCTCTACTGTAAAATCCTATCATATTTAAGTGATAGAAATACTTTCCATATAACACGATTCCTCTTTATTTATTTATTTTCATAGTGAAAAAAAAAGACAAAAAACAAATAGCTTGCCTTTTACGACAATATTAATTACCATTTTTTTCCTTCTTCCCTTGCAAGTCTCAATTCACAAGTTTTATATATGATTTTTTCTGATGGGGACATGTACCTTGTGATTTAGAATTAGTTACGTCATTACATAATTGTCTCTCTCCTCATTCTATAGTGATATGACCAGTTATGAAACCACATTCTCCAATGGATTTGGTCCATATAAAAACTATCCTTTATATATATACAAGAAAACAAAGAGCTCATGAGAAAAAGATGGACAATCATTTAGAAAGTATTTTTCTTGCCTTCATTTGCATTTAGAAACTACTTTTACATGCGTTTGTGTGTGTAATACTTATTAAAAATATAGAGAGATTTAGAGCGATAGAGAGGAGGGAAATGGGTGGGTTGAGGTGGTGGTGGTGTTTGTGGTGTTTTGGCTTAGGGATTGGAGGTCTGATGGTTGGAGCAAAAGAAGTTACATATGATGGAAGATCATTGATCATTGATGGCCAACACAAACTCTTGTTCTCTGGTTCAATTCATTATCCTCGAAGTACCCCTGACGTATGCTCTCTCTCTCTCTCTATCTATCTGCTTTTCTCTTATAACTCTTCCCGAAGATCCCGTCATTTGAGTTTTTTTAAAGTTGTCAGAATTTAATTATGACTTTTTAAAATAATAGACTGTAGTTTAAGTGGGAAGAGTATGTCATTGCTGAACTACGAATTTATTCATTTTTTTCATTTTTTTTAATGGGGATTGATGATTCGATCATTCAACTCCCAAATTGAATTCCAGTATATTTTCATCTAAAATCTAGGAAGAAGTGAATATTTAATTCAGTATGCTGCAACTTGTGATTGAAATGATTAAGATTCTAAACGCAGCCATTGAATATGTTTAGCTGGTTTAGGATCAAAGGCCTACTACTTATGTTTTATGCATGACCTTAATTTGTATCACATCCTCTGTAACGCTCCATTTTTAACGCCCCTTCGGCATTTCAATTGTAGTCTTGTTCACAACTTCAATTTATTATGTTTAGTTTAAAATTCTAGCATTACTAACTTTGAATTTTTATTTGTTTGGATAGGGGGTGAGGGATTTACAAGTCTTTTGAATTTGGGTTGATGTCCAAACGGGAAGTACTAGTGATCAACTGAGTTGATGACTTCCTTAACTAGTTTAGAAAAACTTCACATAACACTAAATAAATTACAAATGATTTATTATTAATTTAATAAATTTATTTTGACGTAATAAAGATAAATACCAAATAGTCAAGAGTGCTTCCACACTTGGTAGTCTTGCTCTTCTGAGGCGTGACACTTCTTCTCGTCTTTGGATTTTGCCTCTCCGTTTATTGAATTTTGGCGTTACTTTACTACAAAACAAACATATAGAGAAGAACATTACAAAACATGTAAGGATTCAAGGTTCTTCACTATGTCATTTTTTTGTTGCAAAAGAAATAAAAAATTCATTAATCAAGAGTTAGCTTTAATTCTTTCTTATTTTCCAGAAAAGAAAATTCGTTATGGAATCTCACATTTTCTCTAACGAATAATTCATTTATATGAAAGTGAAAAAAAATAAAAAAATTTTTAAATGATAAACTAACCATTCACACACGTGCTACAAAAGCCATGTGTCATATCCTTGGTTAGGGATTTGGACCACATCCTTCGTGACCCTCATTGTGTCATTACTAATTATAGTAATCTTTTCATATTTAGTGTTTATCTATTCACTTTTGTAATTAATTTATCCATTTTAGTTAGGTTATATAAATAAAAAAATTTATAATTAAAGTGTCACAATAAAGGGAATCTAACAGTCGTTTGGACCAATGTTCTGCCTGAGAATTCGGTAATTCTACAAGGAATCTTTTATAAATTTCAGGTAAAGGTAAGTTGGTGAGTAGTCTACCGTAAATAGGTATATTGTATTTTCCAAAATAATAATATGGTCCGTCTTCTTCATAAGTGATTCCAATTTAGGTACACAAAAGGAGCATTGGGAGCTTCATCCCTTTCATGTAGGACAAAAGAATGTTGTAGATAGACATGGTTAATTAACATCATAATGCTGGATATTTCTGTATTGGAGCAACCATATTCATTTAGTAATAATAAAAAAAATTATTGTTTTTCTTTATTTTTAATTTTTTCTGTTGTTGCAGATGTGGCCCTCTTTAATATCGAAAGCCAAAATGGGTGGATTAGACACTATTGAAACCTATGTCTTCTGGAACCTTCATGAGCCGCAACCTGGACAAGTAAGATTGAATATTACTCTTTTAAAAACATATTAGAAAATGCTATCTCCATTTCAAAATATATATCCAATTTTATATGAAAAATAAATAAGAAATGAACCTTAAATTATGGATCATGGTAATGATATAAAAGACCGAGCACTTGTCTGATCTTTTTATTTTCTAAAGAAAAATTGTGTAAATTCAAAAAGCAGGTATGTGACATTTTTGGTGCTGACAATTACTCATGTTTAAAGTATCATATATACTCCCTCGTTTAATTGGATGATGTATTTAAAAATAAAGGTGACTTTAAAAAAATAATCCTTAAAATGTGTAAAAAAGACGAAACATTTTGAGAAGAAATAAAAAAAAGGTTTAAAGGCACATAAAGGAGGTCCGAGGGGGAGGGAGTAATTTTTTCTCTTGATTTTTAGTTTTCCGAGAAAAAATAATTTATTTTTTGGTCACTATGCTGACATTTGTTTTGTCTAAATAAATTGAAATTCAGTATGATTTTAGTGGCCGAAAGGATATAGTGAGGTTCATCAAGGAAGTTCAAGCACAAGGCCTCTATGCATGCATCCGCATTGGACCCTTCATAGAGAGTGAATGGAATTATGGGTAAATGCAATTACTAATATCTCTAATATGACTTCAATTTATTTTTAACTATATAATTTACTTTAAGTTATTCGATCTTCCAAAAATGTTACATGGAGCTAATTTGCAGGTGCAAAATGAAACAAAAAACTAAAATTTACTTATTAAAAATTGAATATTAAATATTTATTTTAAAAAAAATGTAGACTTTTAATTTCGATGCAGAGTTATAACATAGGTTAATTTTACTTTGCAGAGGGTTCCCATTTTGGTTGCACGATGTCCCAGGAATTGTTTATCGATCCGACAATGAACCTTTTAAGGTTGTGATTTCTTATTCAAATGCTGAATATGCTTGCTTCAATATTAATTATTCAAATAGTTAATTTATTTAAATTTACTCGTAATTAAAAAGTGCTTACTATTAAATAGTCATACATACCCCCTATTAATCACTACACGTACTTTGCTATTTAATAGTCATACATACCCAATTAATCTATATGCTGACGGGCTTTTCCTTTACTTGATAGCATTATATGAGAGTGGATTTTTTTCAGAATAATTTCTGTATTTAAAGTTCTCAAATTTTTTACATTGATATTCGTTTTCTTGTTTGATTATCTACAGTTTTATATGCAAAATTTTACGACAAAGATTGTGAACATGTTAAAGTCAGAAGGATTATACGCTTCACAAGGAGGCCCTATTATATTGTCACAGGTTAAACTCTATGCACTTTTTTTTTACATATCGAGTAGGCGTATAAAATTGGAGACCAATTGTTACGAGTCGAAATATTTATTGACTAAAATAATCTTCCTTAATAACTCTATGTTCTAGTTCGCATTTATTAGAGATTATTTTATGAACATGTTTAGATTGAGAACGAATACCAAATGATAGAGAAAGCCTTTCATGAAAAAGGCCCTCCTTATGTTCGATGGGCAGCAGCTATGGCTGTTGGATTAAAGACTGGTGTGCCATGGGTCATGTGCAAGCAAGACGATGCTCCCGATCCCGTTGTAAGTTGCAACTTTATTTGAATTAATTTTCTCTTTTACTTTTATAACTTTACAAATTCCCATGTAAATAAAATACACAAATTTTAGAGTTGACTTTTTGAAAGAAAATAAAAAAATTATTGGGGGAAAATCAGTTCAAATACACTTATTTTATTTAAAATTATTTCGTAAAATACTTATTTCATGACGATATAATTTTTTATAATCTGCAGATCAACGCATGCAATGGGAGAAGATGTGGCGAAACATTTGTAGGCCCAAATTCACCAAATAAGCCAGCAATTTGGACAGAAAATTGGACAAGCTTGTGAGCTCTAGACATTAAACAGAATTTTTTCTAGCTCAAAAATTAAATCTTTTTTAATTTTATCGGAATTTCAAATTTTTTTTCTTCTCTTCCAGCTTACAAACATTTGGTGACAAGACCCCGTTGAGACCGGCAGAGGATATAGCATTTCATGTGGCTTTGTTCATTGCAAAGAAAAATGGAAGCTTCATCAACTATTACATGGTAAAAAAAAAAAAAAATTTTACTTTTTTTTCCTAGAAAGAGTCATTTCCTCGTTCTTTGATAATTTGCTAATATCGATCTTTCTCTTTTAGTATCACGGAGGTACTAATTTTGGGAGAACATCTTCATCATATATTATTACGAGTTATTATGACGAAGCTCCACTGGATGAATATGGTACGTACGACATTTGAATATTTTGTTACATGTAATGTAATAATTGTTCATGCCCAATAACGAGATATCTCATGTTCAAGAACAGGTTTAATTTGGAACCGAAAATGGGGTCATCTAAAAGAGTTGCATGCCATAATAAAGCTATGCTCAGAAACCCTCCTTTATGGAGTACAATCTTCATCAAGTTTGGGTGTAAAACAAGAAGTAAGAATTTTTTTATGGAGTTACAACTTTTTTCGTTTTTACTTTTTTTATTTTTCTCCGCAACATTTTCAAGATTACTCACAAATTAATAGTGATTAATTTCTTTCAATGTAGGCGGTTGTGTTTTCGCGAGAAGCAGGAGGATGTGTAGCTTTCCTTGTAAACAATGACACTAGAACAAAGGCAACGGTCCAGTTTCGGAATTCATCATATGAGTTGCCTCCAAATTCAATTAGCATCTTACCTGATTGCATTTCAGAGGCCTTCAATACAGCAAAGGCAAGTTCTGAGTCTATTCTCTATTCGTTTTTAATCTTTCACAAATCATTCTAGCGAAATATGTGCACTACAAAATGATTTTCGTCTTTGATTGTTGTTTAAGTAATATTATAGTGGTCGGGTACTTGACATGTAATTCAGGACAACATAGGTCGAACACAAACAATGTTTTTAGCATCATGAGCTGCTATGTATTTGGCATCATTATTACAATTTAAAATATTATGAACAGCTATGTATTTAGCATAATTATTACATTTTCTATTTTATGAAAGGTTCATTATAGCATTTTCTTTAAAACAAAAAAAAAAGAATCAAGAGGTACTTTATATATGAAAATTCAAATGTTTACTACAATAGGTAAGCACCAAATTCATGACAAGATCAATGCAATCGAGCGTCAAATTCGACTCAGTTGACATATGGAAAGAATTCAGAGACGTTGTTCCGGTATATGGAGATACCTCACTGAAATCAAACACATTGTTAGAACATATGAACACTACAAAGGATAAATCAGATTATCTTTGGTACACAATCAGGTAATTAATTACTGCTACAAATAAACTCTCTGTTTCTTTTTCCCAAAAAATAATTGATTGAATTATAATTTCCTTCAATAGGTACATCCTTCTAACATAGTGGCTCTTGCATTCTTTTTCCTGTTTCTTACAGCCTTAAGGTTTATCATGCAACTAAACATTAATGTCCCAGAGTTTTGAAATAAACTTGAAATAGTGTAAAATTTCTTTACAATAGTTACTCTTCTATCTTGTTACTTGCAAAAGCTAATTAAGAATTCTCACGACAGCATTTCGCCAAAGTCGCAAGTTGGAAAATCTGTAGTAAGTGTTAACACTTTGGGACACGTTCTACGAGCATTCGTCAATGGGGAACCAACAGGTACACACCGAAATATATCGTATGCAAATTTTATAGAATGAAACTATAAAAAAATTGCAACCCCGAAAAGAAAGAAGAATTAAAGAACTAGCGGCATTATCAAAATCATACTGATCAAAGATCATGAGGAATTAAAGAACTGGCGGCATAATCCATATCATACTAATCTAAGACCAAGAGTAGTGTTACTAATCATCTAAATTATAAACTGATATTGTGTATTGCCTAGAAAATAATCGTTGTCCGTTCATTTACCCGAAACTAGAATACCTTGTTTGAATCATTTAATTTTGTTAGGTTCTGCACATGGGAGTCGTGCAAATTCAAACTTCGCCTTGAATAGTTCTGTACAACTAAATCAAGGGACAAATAACATTTCGTTACTTAGTGCAACAGTTGGACTACCGGTAAGAACTCATATACCTTCAAGCTTCGAAGTTCTTGTTGATAGTTTTTGTATTATCATTAGTTAAATTCATTACAGAAATTCCATTTCTATGCAATGTAAATCAATTATGAAATTACAACAAAGCATTTATAAGATTGCAACAAAACACTTAATTTTTTATTTTTTACAATTGCTAATCACTGGTTAGGTATATACGATTTAATCACTTTATGAGTCTGTGGTTGTAGGATTCAGGCCCATATCTTGAACGCCGAGTTCTTGGATTACGCAAAGTTACAATACAAGATAATCAAGAGATGGTAGATTTGACCAATTCTTCATGGGGATATCAAGTAGGTGATTGTGTATAATTGAACTGCGTACTAAACCAAAAAGTAACAAGCAACATTATTTTCACTAATAATGAATATAGTTTCTTTCTGTAAACCTTAATTATGCAATGTTCAATTGATAGGTGGGATTGTTTGGAGAAAAGTTACAGATTTTCACTGAAGAAGGATCAAGTGCTGTTAAATGGAGTAAATTTGGCAATTCTTCTCAACCACTCACATGGTATAAGGTAGTTACTTTACAATGAACACTCATGGGGCATATATCCGAAAAATCAAGACTTTAATATTTAAGTTTATAGTAACTGCTGACACAAAAAATTACCTGGTATGCTTGGATTAGCTAAATCGGTGGCGCATTTAAGAAATGACTATAGTCTAGGTAGGCCGGCTGAATCGGGAAAATGTTTACGTGAGAAAGCTTGAAAAAAACAAAATCTCTCACAAAATAATCAACGCAACTTTTTTTTTATTATTATAAATCTTTACATTTTATTATTCGCTTTAATTGCAACTTTATACTCTTTCTTTTATTATGTCTCTCCAATAACTCATAGTAGGTCAGGTCTTCATTCTCCAAGTTTTGACGTCTATTCTAAGAAGGGATTAAAATATGTTAGGCCAAATTGACCTACCTAACAATTAGCTTGACGCGTGACTGGGTTTTTGTGGCAATTGTAACAAAGACGGGATTTTGGTGAAGAAATGTGCTTTTTGAGCGGCATATTTATAGTGTCTTTAGATAGCATCTCATTCTCTTACAAAATACAAACAATTCACCTTTTACAGAATTCAAAAGAAAATTTTTAAACAAAAACTTCATCCACCGATCCACGTGACCTATTAATTAATCAATTGTTTCTTTAAGTTCCTTTTAATTTCAAATTGAACTGCTCTTAATTGTCAATAACAGACTGCATTTGATGCCCCTGGTGGTGATGATCCTCTAGCACTAAACCTTGGTTCTATGGGGAAAGGTGAAATTTGGATTAATGGCCAGAGTATTGGTAGATATTGGATCTCATTCAAAACAGCAGATGGCTCCCCTTCCCAGACATGGTACGGAAACTTTCTTCACCAAGTGTCCTAATTTTCATTTTGATATGCTTCAACATATATTTTCTATTTCTACATAAAGTACTCATATATTATCTTTTTTACTCGTGTTTTTAGCCAACCATTTAAACAAAATAACGAAATTTTTTACTTTTATTATTTTAATGCAAAAATCTTAATCCTCGAGTAAAGTAAGACTATGACACTTATTCTAAAACGGAGAAAAGTATCTTAGTAGATACAATCAATTTAATAAATTAAGTGGAGGGTTAAACATATAATGAATGGTAGATTCTCAATTCTTTTTTAAAAAACTTAACTGCTTACTAAAAAATGAGTTACCGTTACACCCAGTGAACTTGTATTATGCTTGCTTCAAGAATAATAAAAAAAGAACTTCTCACCAAAAGGAAAAATAAAAAATAAATATATAGATTCATTTACATGTTAAACCATTTGGAGTTGCTGTGGTCAAATTAAGCTTAGCCCAAACGAGATATCTTTTTAAAAAATGCGTGAGACCAGAGGTAGCTTAACTATTCATTAGACATTCCTCGGAAAATTGAGTTAATCTCATACAGAGGCGGACTTAACCCCGCTAAAATAAATAGTATATAGTGCATATTTTTGCTCCATTTAGATAATATATAAATAAGTGACCTACACAAATCGTCGTCTGCCCCTAGTGTCATCTGTTCCTAGATCTGCCACTGATCTCAATTGACATTTGTTACAAAATGAATATTCTAGCGCGATTAGTTTCCATATATTGGATACTAACAATACCAATTCTAATATTTACATTACTTTTTTCCAGGTATCATGTACCAAGATCCTTTCTGAAGCCTAATGGGAACCTGCTAGTTCTGCTCGAGGAAGAAGCGGGAAACCCTACTGGCATTTCATTAGACATTGTTTCAATAACCTAATGCACCATTCCCCAATCGTACAAAAGGTTTGGTGGTGATCCATATCCAGGCATTCCAAAGGCTCTACTAGTTGAAGCACAATGCCAGTGAAAAGCCTATACATTTGTTTCATGTTGTACTAAAAAGACCGACATATTGTTACAAATACTAATGAATAATATTTATGTTGTACACCTATTACATGTCAAAAACATTGTTACTTATTTTTTCTTGTCAGTTAAATGTTATAAAGGTTTGGAGAGTTAGTTTTGCCCTTTGGGAAAATGATAAACCAGTTAAAAATGTCAAATATATGAACTACCTCTATAAAGATGAGAGAGAAGGAGCAAAATTTGCCATTTGGCTGAATCCGAATCTATTCTGCCACAACCCTTCGTAAGTCACATTTGGGGTCAGAACTGAACCCTCAAGTAACCCAGACCCCATCATCAAGTGCTTTGGCCCAGTGGGCAAGTACTTGGCCCGGGACCAAGAGGTCCCGGGTTCGATACCTCCCTCACACAAGGGGAATGATTTAATTGTCATTTCTTTGGGTTCCCTTGTGTGAGGTCTTATACACCCCTCACGGGGCACCCGCTCAACGGGACTTCTACGACACCCGCTCAACGGGACTTCTACTACTCCTCACGGGGCACCCGCTCAACGGGCTTCTACGACACCCGCTCATCGGGACTTCTACGACCCTCACGGGGCACCCGCTCAACGGGCTTCTACTACTCCTCCTCTGGTGAGGTCTTATAAATAAATAATTGTAATAAACTAGACCATACTTATAAATGGTCTAGTTTTAAAAAAAAAAAAAAAAAAAAAGTAACCCAGACCCCTCGGCAGATGAAGAGTTGGGTGTTGCGCTTGTATTAATAGTGGGCCAGACATCCGCTTCGGATTCAGGTAATTTATTGACAGTATCAAAGATAGTTCCAGCGTCCAAATCTAAAACATTGAAATCTTCACTATTCAACGAAGCAGGAGTATGAAATGGATACCTGGCGCTCGAAAGAATCACGTATTTCGGAGAAAGACGCTTACCGTGAGGGGCACCTAATTATATTTTCCTCTTGGGAGACAACTGCCTGGCCTGGGCACGGAAATTCCCTTTACGAGCCATAGTGTTCCTACCACTGGGTTTCCCTGCTAAAATCACGAAAATCGCGTAAAGTGGGTCACAAAGAAAAAGTCATTGAAAGAAAGATATTAAAAATATTCCTTACCGAAATTGGGAGCAGAGGATTTTGGAACTAAAACATGAGATAAGTTTGCAAGTTCCACACCTTATTACCCATGTCCACCATGGGGGCCCTAGTAGTAACAATCTCAACTTCAAGAACCTCAGTGATAGGCTAGACTTTAGTAACTTCACTAATAGGCTCAACAACAAAAGCCTAGACAGTAGGATACACCTCAGTAGTCTCAACGATAGGTTATGTAGAGTCCGGTGGGTGATGTACTTGATTAGGATCTTATTTTAAGTCGAGGCAAGTGTTAGACACTTTCTCTGCAAGACAAGATTGCCCCGTATATAGTGCTTACGGACTACGGCAACTCGTCTCCAAGATACAACGACTTTATACTTCAAGATTGTCGCACTACAATACTTGAAACTTCAGCTAACCGACGGATATTCGAAACTTATTTATTGAGAGAGAGAGAGAGAGAAATCGCTTTGCTAATGAATGCTTATGCAAGAGTTTTGGGATGGAAATGAAGTGCAGGAGAAAGCTCTATTTATAGGAAATGGTGGGAGGCAAATCCGAAGTGTTGCCACCAATCCTGAGAAGGCACGAGTTGCGACTACCCTGGGAGAGCATGCAGCCTTTCAAGAGGAGGCACAAGTTGCGACTATTCTGGGAGAGTATGCAGCCATTCGGAGGGACCTTTGGGCAAGTAACAGCTGGCCCTACACTTTCATGTAGGCTTCCATCCCTTCACCCCTTTTCTACTAGCTTAAGTAGCTAACTTTTAGTTATTAATTTCTCATTCACCCGAAATTGGATTTGAGAAAGTAAATATACTAGATTCAGGTACTTGAAACGTAGATTTCGAATTTGCAACTTAATTTGACTTTCATCGAATGAAACCTTATGTTAAAACTGCACAAAAGTCGGTCCATTACCGACCGTCATATGCCAATTTCCAACAATCCCCCACATGAATGATAATTAATTCATGCAGACACTAATAAGAAAGTTCCGACGAAATATTATTGCATCGAGATAGGTAGCTTGTGGCTTTGAACCTATCCTAGTAAAATGCTATTGGGATTTACTTGTTGCTCGGTGAACGCGATGTCTTGAACCGGTTAGCTTTTGATGTAAACCAAGACAATAGCATTTACACAATAATAGTTATAATATCCTTAGTTCTCACGTTGTGTCCGTTTTGGCCATGGACCGTATCTCGGATTCATAAGTGTTTTTCCATTTGAAGTGGCCTCACTTCACACTTATATAAGTGATCTCCCATCAGGAGTATCCTTCCATACTCCACCTTTACCTGGTATAGGAATCATTAAAAGCGTAGACGCTTAACATAACCACACCTCTGTAGGTTAGTACTTGGGCAGCTTTTGAGAATGAGACGGGTTCCAAGTGATCATTTGAACCATCCATAACTTAGTTGTCTCATTGAACCAAGTTCGTGGGATCTCCACTCATCATGGTTGAGTTATCGCTATGAACGTTCTTTAATGTGTGGGTTTTAACCCTATTCCCCTTACTACATTGTACATTTGATATCTGTTGATTCATTTCGTCAAAGGATCAGCTATGTTGTCCTTGGACTTCACATAGTCAATGGTAATTATACCACCGGAGATCAATTGTCTAACGGTATTGTGTCTCCTGCGAATGTGTCGAGACTTACTGTTGTACATTGTATTTTGTGCTCTCCCGATTACAGACATGCTATCACAATGTATCAATACGGGAGGTACTGGCTTGTTCCAACAAGGAATATCCTCTAGGAAGTTTCTGAGCCATTCAGCTTCTTCCCCAGCTTTGTCTAGTGATATAGACTCCGACTCCATGGTGGATCGAGCTATGCACGTTTGTTTAGAGGATTTCCAAGATATTGTTCCTCCTCCTAGGGTGAACACGTATCCACTAGTGGATTTGGAGTCTTTTGTATCCGATATCCAATTTGCATCACTGTATCCTTCCAATACTGCTGGATATCTTGTGTATAGTATTCCATGATTCATGGTATGTTTTAAATACCTTAGAACCCTTTCCAGCGCTAGCCAGTGATCCTTTTCTGGGTTGCTTGTGAACCTACTAAGCTTGCTGACTGAGTGTGCAATATCTGGGCGTGTACAATTTGTTAGATACATCAGGCTCCCAATGATCTTTGCATATCTCAGTTGAGATACTGGTTCACCTCTATTCTTGGCCAGATGTAGACTTAGGTCTACCGGGGTCTTGGCCGGAGGTTTGTCGAAAGCTTCGAATTTCTTGAGTACATTCTCAATGTAGTGAGATTGTGACAAGATAATTCCTTTAGCCGTTCTATAGATTTTAATCCCTAATATGACATCAGCCGGACCCATATATTTCATGTCAAAGTTCTTCTTTAACATGTTCTTAGTTTTTACTATTAGATCATGAGTGCTTCCCATGATTAGCATGTCATCTACGTTAAGACATACAATCACGTAAGCATCCGGTGTGCCCTTAATGTATACACATTTTTCACACTCAATATCTTAAAGTCGTTTGACAGCATTGTTCGATCGAACTTCTCATGCCACTGTTTTGGCGCTTGTTTCAGCCCGTAGAGTGACTTGACTAGCTTGCATACTTTATGCTCTTGTCCGGGGGCAACGAACCCTTCAGGTTGTTCCATATATATCTCCTCTTCCAGTTCTCCATTTAGGAAAGCTGTTTTTACATCCATTTGATGTATCTCAAGGTTATAGAGTGCTGCAACGGCTATGAGCACTCTAATGGAGGTAATTCTTGTGACCGGCGAGTATGTGTCAAAGAAATCATATCCTTCTTTTGTTTGAACCCTTTGGCCACCAACCGAGCTTTGTACTTATCGATTGTTCCATCAGCTTTGTATTTCCTTTTAAGAATCCACTTGCATCCTAAAGGTTTATAGCCTGGTGGGAGATCAACGATTTCCCACCTGTGGTTTTGCATGATGGATTCTATCTCACTATTGATAGCCTCTTTCCAGAAAAGAGCATCTGGACTTGACAATGCTTCTTGAATTGTCCTAGGTTCATTTTCTAACATATATGTCAGAAAATCTGGACCAAATGTTTTGGACACTTTGGCCCTCTTGCTACGTCTAGGTTCCTCAACGGCTTGATCAGCACCTTGTGTAGCTTCATGAGTCCTTTTGTTAGAGCTCACTTCTTTCCTTTCCTTTTTAGGAAAGATGTTCTCAAATAATGTTGCATTCCTTGATTCCATAACCATTCCCTCATTGATTTCAAGGTTCTCATATTTATGCACCAAAAAAATGATACGCACTACTGTTGTAAGCATACCCGATAAAGATGCAATCAACGGTTTTGGGTCCTATTCTCACTTGTTTTGGTTTAGGTACTTCGACCTTAGCTAGACACCCTCACACTTTAAGGTAACCATAAGAAGCATTTCTTTCTTTCCATAATTCATATGGGGTTTTGTCCATTTTCTTGTGTGGTAACTTATTTAGGATGTGGTTAGCCGAGAGCACTGCTTCCCCCCACATGTTCGAGGGTAAGCCAGAGCTAATCAACATAGCATTCATCATCTCCTTAATAGTTCGATTTTTGCGCTCGACTTCGCCATTCGATTGAGGTGAGTATGGAGCGGTTGTTTGATGAATAATACCATTTAGTTGGCAGAATTCCTCAAACGGAGCTACGTACTCTCCACCTCTATCACTTCGAATCATTTTGATTTTGGTACTAAGTTGATTTTCAACCGCACTCTTATAATTTTTGAAGGTTTCTAGAGCTTCGTCTTTTCCCTTCAAAAGATATACATAGCAGTATCTCGTGCAGTCATCAATAAATGTAATGAAATACTTTTTCCCACCTCTAGTTTGCACGTGTTTCATATCGCAAATGTAGGTATGAATTATCTCTAAAGTGTTAGTATTTCTTTCCACTGAATGGAAAGGTGCCTTAGCCATCTTTGCCTCAACACATACTTCACATTTATCGTTTGAGTTAAACTCCATTTTAGGCAATAAATTCAAACTTACCAACTTCCTTAGTGAGTTTAAATTTACGTGTCGTAATCTACCATTCAATAAATCAGAACACTCATCCAAGTAAGAAGAATTAACAACTTTATTCTGGCCTTCAAAAGCACGTTTCACAGTCGTTACATTCAACTTAAAGAGCCCCTTATCTAGGTACCCTTTTCCTAAAAATTGACCAGTTTTGGTCATTACAAATTTGTCATCCTAAAAACCTAGCTTCAATCCGGCTTTGCTTAATGCAGAACCAGATACTAGATTCTTGCGGATGTCCAGTACATGCAGCACATCCTTGAGGGTCAGCTCTTTTCCCGAGGTTAGCTTCAAGACCACCTTGCCCAAACCTACTACCTTGGAAGTTGCGGAGTTACCCATAAACAACTCCCGTCCGGTGATCGGAATGTAGGTCGAGAACATTTCCTTGTCGGAACAAATATGGCATGTTGCCCCTGTGTCTACAAACCATTCTCTTGGGTTGTCCACCAGGTTGGCTTCGAATACCACGACAGACAGATAGTCTAGGTCGAGGTTCGTCATATCTTCGGCTAGATTCGCCTTCTCCTACTTTGGCAGGCGACAGTCTTTTGTCATATGTCCAGGCTTGTCGCAGTTAAAGCAGTTGCCCTTGATCTTCTTGGCATTTTTCTGCTTTGGTTCTTGCTTCTCCTGCTTCTTATCAGACTTCTTCCTCTTCTTTCTAGAACCTCCTTCGGTTAGATGCACCTTGGCCTCGATGTCGGTCCTGCTGCTTTTGACTTCGGATTTTCGGTTATCTTCCTCGATCCTCAGCCTCACGATTAGATCTTCGAGCCCCATCTCCTTCCTCTTATGCTTGAGGTAGTTCTTGAAATCCTTCCACGGTGGTGGTAGCTTTTCAATCAAGGCTGCCACTTGAAAAGACTCGCTTAGTCGCATTCCTTGGGCATGGATCTCATGCAGAATTAATTGCAATTCTTGCACTTGGTCGATGACCTTCTTGGAATCCACCATCTTGAAGTCCAAGAACCTCCCTACAATGAATTTCTTCATCCCGACATCCTCTGTTTTGTACTTCTTTTCCAAGGACTCCCACAGCTCTTTGGCAGTCTTGGTGACTGTATAGATGTCGTAGAGGGTGTCGTCTAGCTCATTCAGAATGTAATTACGGCATAGGAAGTCACTGTGACTCCAAGCATCCAGGGCGTTGATCTTCTGTTGATTAGCCTCATTCTCCGCAATCACCGGTGCTTCATCCTTCAAGAACCGGACCATGTTGAGTGTAGTCAAGTAGAACAACATCATTTGCTGCCACCTCTTGAACTCGGTGCCGTTGAATTTGGCCGGCATCTCGGTGTGGACAGGTCCGGGGACTACTGTCACAACCGAGACAGTTGGTGGAGCCGAACTTGATGATGCCATCTTCAAGTACACAAATTACAATCTTGTCTTGCGATTGTAGACTCCGGTGGGTGATGTACTTGATTAGGATCTTATTTTAAGTCGAGGCAAGTGTTAGACACTTTCTCCGCAAGACAAGATTGCCCCGTATATAGTGCTTACGGACTACGGCAACTCGTTTCCAAGATACAACGACTTTATACTTCAAGATTGTCGCACTACAATACTTGAAGCTTCGGCGAACCGACGGATATTCGAAACTTCTTTATTGAGAGAGAGAGAGAGAGAGAGAGAGAGAGAGATCACTTTGCTAATGAATGCTTATGCAAGAGTTTTGGGATGGAAATGAAGTGCAGGAGAAAGCTCTATTTATAGGAAATTGTGGGAGGCAAATCCGAAGTGTTGCCACCAATCCTGAGAAGGCACGAGTTGCGACTACCCTGGGAGAGCATGCAGCCTTTCAAGAGGAGGCACAAGTTGCGACTATTCTGGGAGAGTATGCAGCCATTCGGAGGCACCTTTTGGCAAGTAACAGCTGCCTTCAGCTGGCCTTACACTTTCAAGTAGGCTTGCATCCCTTCGCCCCTTTTCTACCAGCTTAAGTAGCTAACTTTTAGTTATTAATTTCTCATTCACCCGAAATTGGATTTGAGAAAGTAAATATACTAGATTCAAGTACTCGAAACGTAGATTTCGAATTTACAACTTAATTCGACTTTCATCGAATGAAACCTTATGTTAAAATTGCACAAAATTCGGTCCATTACCGACCGTCATATGCCAATTTCTAACAGGTTATACTTAGGAGGTTTCAACAATAGGCTCGATCGAAGTAGCTTCAACAACAAGATCGGTCGTCGGGACTAATGACCTCGGTGGCAGGCTGAAAATTTGCATGCACGGATACATAATCTGCAACGCCCGGTGTGCCGACTTTGTCAACTCTAATAACCTCAACGGACAAAGAGACATCAATGGAAGCGGGAGCTACAAAATCACGCCCGAGTAAAGTGGATCTCGGGGATTTAATGTTTCCTTCTGGACGAGCCTCCCCTCCAAGAAGTGGCTCCACTCTTTTGAGACAAGTTTCCATATTTCGTAGAAGGACTACTGTGTTTTTTAGAGGAGCCCTTACATTTTTTGGAACGTATATGCCTAAGAAGATTGTATACCATCTCTTTTCCTTCAAAGGAAACAAGACATTAGTCAAAAAAAGAAAACAACGTCCAAAGATGTCAAGGCTCGAAGAGGGATAAGAAGAGGCATTAAATTATAAATTGTGGTTTGTAACCTATTATGCGCAAGTAATCGTAAAAGTGCCTTGATCATCGATCCCCGAACGACTATGCCAAAGGTATAATCCTTCAATAGTTCAATAGCCTTAACATCTAAGCCAAAAGAAACTTTAGGATTCAGGAGGAGATAAAGCGCCCAATCCCAGCCAAAACATTGGGGAACAGGGGATACGAAGAAAAAATTGCTTTTCAAAGAATGGGAAGGAGGTTTGTTAATTATAATTAGCGAGTTTTCTAGCAAAGTTCAGTTTTGCAAGGTCGGAACCAACTCACCCCAAGTATGAAATCCCAGGGACGACACCCTTTCTTTATCCCAAAAAAGAGTCTATCGCAATGAACGTCCTAAAAGTTTCTAATTGAGTTGGGAGGCCAAAAGTTCTACACAAAAAGATATGAATCCTGCCACAAGCCTAACCAAGCTCGGGCAATTACGATAAACAAATCTCCCCAAACTCGATTAAGTCAGAGAATAGGGGATGAGGAGGAAGAATTAAACCACCTTAAAATTTTCTACATACATCGAGCAAAACCCCGGGAAGTTGAGCAAGCTCGGCCAGTTTCATATGGAACAGTAAGTATGAGGTCATGGGGACATCATATTAATGACGCAATTTTTCTAAATCATTCAGGGCAACCGAGAACCTAATGTAGTCAGCCCAAACTTCAATCTTAAGGAAATAACCACCAACGTTTGGGGAAAAGCTACAAACATATGCCTCGTACCGGGTAATATGCTTAAAGATACACCGATCAATATCAACAGGATCAGTATGGAATCTATCAGTAAGCTCGTCTTTGGTCATAAACATCACCAATCCTACTCTTCGGTTGTAAACCATACATGGTTTACATGTGTTACCTTCACTAATATCCTCATCGGATGACTCCTCAAAACTGAAAGCTCGATACATGTCCTAGCGAAATATAAAATTGGTAGGGTCCGCTAAAAGCAAACACAAAGTAAGATCAGAAATAAAATTCTAAGCCCAAGACATGATGAAGTAAGGCTTCTCCTTAGATTTCAGGGGGAAGAGGGGATACCTTAACAGACCACTAATGGGCTCAGAAAAATGACAAATTTTGGAGAGAAACATGACAACCCGGGTTGACATTCATTTTCTAAAGTGGAAAGCACGGAAAACAAAATAATCAAGGCATACTTGATCAAGTGGAAAACGAACGGAAAAATCAAAGCAATCAAAGAAACGTCGGCGCTAGAGGAAAGAAAAAGGTCGTCAAAAATCAGTTAAGTAAGAACAAAAACAAAGAAAGAGAGCCCAAGTAAAAAAGTGAAAGAGTGTAAGTAAAAGACAAAAGGGGGGACCATCACCTATTTATAACCGCAGGAAGGAATAATAACCGTCACTTGAATGACTTCCATGTCAGACCCATCTAAGCACGACAACGCCATGTTTTGCCCAATAAGTTGGAGGGCTCTTCCAGAAATGATTAAGTTGGAGGGTTTGTTTAAAAGATACTAAGATCATGATGACTCTTCACTAAGTATCTTGAAGAGCTCATGACAGGATTAAACCCAACCAATCAACTTGGACATTCTTTGTAGTTTGACCAACTTTAATATTATAGTGGGGTTGGGTTGTGCCATTATGCACGGTGGGTTGCAGAGATTAGCATGTACCGAGATAGGGGGCTGGCAACTGAAGTCGGAATTAACTTAATGTTTTGTTGGAGGATGTAGTGAAAGCGGTTCAGGATGACGAGTAGTTTTATCTTGATAGGTGAGTAAGTTTAAAATTTATATTCAAACCAATGAATACAATACAGATAGGCCAAAAGTGCAAAAGTGTAAACTCACAGGGAAGATAATTGACTTTTTATCCTATGTGTGTAATACACTCATTGGTTTGACTACAAATTTTAAACTTACTCATCTATCAAGATAAAACTTCTCCGTTTGAGAATAGGAGTTTTCTTGAAAGATTCTCACCAATTACAATTTATAAATGTAAAATTACACTGGATAGTGCGTTATGCCCTTTGATCCAAGTAAATTGTGAATCAATTTGGTCTAATCAGATTTGTCCACACACACATAAAATAATTGCCTTTTAAACATTTTCATAATATGTAATAGTTACATTTCCTAAAAACATTGTAATAATTATACCACTTATACATTTACACAAAACGGATTTTTAATTTCTTTTGATTATAAAAATGTGCATAAGAAAGGAGTATTATATATTTTATATATATATTGTCAATAATTTCAAAGCCTCAAATAAACCCTACTGAGAAAAGTAGCAAAAGTAATGATGCATTTTTATAGGCTAATTCCATGACAATGAGATGCTATATGTCTGACAAAAGTAGCAAAAGTTTAACAAGTTTTCATTAATTTGAATTTGTTGCAATTTTACTATGTGCAAGTTCATTCCTTTAGTCTCAACTTGTGTGTTGCTTTTCTTTTATAATAGGCTTTAAGGACTTGGCTTTCCTCTTGCTGTGTCATTTTCAACTTTTACAACTAAAATCTCCTTCGTTTAAGCTTAATTTAAGGCAATCAAGCCGCATATATGTTGTGGAACAAAAATAGTATGAGCAAGGAAAGTTTGCTCTTCTTAATTTTCATATTAAGTTAAAATGAGACATTCCATGTCGAAGTGCTCCTTTTTTTTCCATTATTTTTCAGATGGAATTGCTTTAAGCCGACTACTTCTAATATTTAAGTGTTGCATCACTAGAGAACTCTGAATGCAAGCCAGACATATGAGGAAAAGTGTAGAATGGATCATTAAAGTTTGGGCCCATTCATTTGGGGGTTCATACCAAATCCATGTGTTTGAAATACTTGGGTCTTCCTAACTTGGCCAAGGTTAGGGTCGTTACAGTCATTGTCGTATATTCTTGAGTAGGTATTGAGCTTTAAATGTTGGAGATGTGTGTGTGCGCGCGCGTATCTTAGCATTGGCATTCTCGTAGTATCAAACTTCGTGTACTTCCGTTGTGCCTTACGAGTAGAGCATGGTCCTCGTTACACATTCCAAGTATAGTGTGTGGTAAGAAGAGGATGGTTAATTGGTCTAAGTTGTTGTTTATTTTGCTTTTTCTTGAATTGGTCATTATTGTTATGTGATTTCATTCATAAACCAGTATTTTTTGGACTAAGTTTCTGTCCTAATATCGGTCGACCAAGTGTCTCACTTAGGTAGACTGATGTGCCCTGTAACAGGGTTGTGTTTTGCTTTGCGCGACATTCGATGATAATGTGATGTGAATTGTAAAACCGTAAACTGTGGGTGTCGTGTAGTGTTCAGAACTTGTGTCGTGTACTAAACGTGTTTAAAAAGGGCATTTTTGGGAAACGGGAAATTATTTGTGTCGTGCTTGCCTTGCTTGTATTACTTGCTATTATTGTAAAAAGATTTGTGTGGATCATACTGATCCCCAAAGATCAATCCATTCGCTTACTTGTGGAGGTGGTGATGATGAAGAGCCTTACTATAAGGATGAGACTTGAGAAGGATCCTATGATGAGTGATGGATAATTTACTTAGCATGGAACACTTTAACTTGTGTTTGTTATTTCCCTTATAACTGTTAAACATACATTTGTTTATGTAATAACTTAGTAACTTTCCTTTCGGTATTTATTTCCGCTAGCGCACTTTGGTTATTATGGAGTGCATAATGAAATCCTTTTTATATTAACTCTGTTTCGTGGGCTGTAGTGTCTCATCTACCAATGAGACTGTTATGTCATCATTCCGGAGACGGGGTGTGATATAGGTGGTATCAGAGCTGGTCAAACTTTAGGGTTGAAATGTGTAATGAACGTATGAAAATAAGAACACTTAATGTGAGGTGTGTGATGGGTATAGACCATGGACGAGGATGTAATTACTTAACGCTTTATATCCTAACGTTATGTATGTTATCTTATATGTTATACTTGTATGTGACTTTTTGTACTATGCTTTCCATTCTCTACTTGTTATATGTGTCACATGTACAACTTGTTAATTGTTACTTCTTTATGTACTTATTCTATTTTGTCATATCACTTTTGGGGGTGAAGATGGATGCGAATCAAGGAAACAATAGTGGTGACGACATTGATCTACCTATTGATACCTATTGTTAGCCCTAAGGGCGATCAAACTCGGTTTTTGATAATGGACAAACACTTGATGTTGTGTCTAATGTTTATATCTTTGTGATAGAATATCGGAACTAATATTGGAAGCTCTAAGTACTTCAATCAAGCCATGATCAAGATTCAAAGTCGTATTATTCAAGGCTCATCTTTCAAGATTGAAGATTGAAGACTTAGGTTTGGTTAGTTTAGCTTTGTTGTCATAAGTCGTTATCTTATAAAGCTCTAACCAATGCTCTCATGAACATAAGCTCTACACTCAAGTCTTGCATGTTCTCATAAACATGTTTTGAAAAAGGCTAAGTTTTCAAAAGGTTTCTTAAATGAGTTCGTATTTTCAAAGCCTTTGTTTTCTAAGTCTAAGTCCTTTAAAATGGTTTTCCAAGTGTTCTTACTTGTTACATTTAGGGAAAACCTTTTAGACTTTAAAAGACTTCAAAAGATTTCAAAAAGTGTGAAAAACTAGCTCAGAGGCAGAGGTCGGATCAACCGAAGAGAAACTGAGAGTTGAGTTTTGGAATCTGTCAAGCCTCGGTCATCCGAACCATCATCCGAACCATCATCCGAACTATCATCCGAGGTATCATCCGAGGTGTCATCCGAGGGGTCATCCGAGGTGTGATTTCGGTCAACCGAACTCTGCGAGAAACTAGCCGTTTTTTTACCGTTAAAGAGTCGTTTTTCAGCATATTTTGAAATGTATAAATACTCCAATGCTAGAGAATGACTCCAAGACTTGCACATACAATTTACATTGATTTCTTATCAAGTCTAAACACCTTCAAAGCAAAAACACTTGATCTCCATGATCTAATCCATTCAAAGGTGTTCTTCCAAAAAGCAAGACAAAGAGTGGACTTCATATGTTCAAAGAGCTTAACATTCTTGTACTTCAAAGGTATATTTCTCACTTATAAGAGTGATCAACTTTGTTCTTTAAACATTCAATTCCCTCTCTAAGTGATTGGGTAATTCTTGTAAAAGTCCTACTTTGTGTGGGCAATTTGTAAAGTCCTACTTAGTGTGGGCAAGCTCTTAGTGAGTTTTTCATTGTGTGGTTGTGTTGTAAAACTCTTAGTGAGTTAGCCACATTTGTAAACATTCTTCTTAGTGAAGTTGTTTGAAATCCTTGGGTGCGGCTCAAGGTAGAGGATGTAGATTCTAAGTGAATCGAACCACTCTAAATCTTTTGTCTTGTTGATTGGGTTTTGCATTGCTTTTATTCTTCTTGCTCAAACTTCCAATAGCTTTGCAAAGAATCGAAAAAGTTTACAAGATTAGTTAAAACCCAATTCACCCCCCCCTCTTGTGTTTTACAATTGGTATCAGAGCCTAGTCTTCATATTTAGCTTAATAGCTTGAAGAAAAGATTATGGCCGGTAATTCCACATTGGCGTATCTAGAGGGGTCTTCCACCATTAGGCCACCACTTTTTGATGGAAATAATTATGAGGCTTGGAAGGAGCGATTCAAGATATATGTGTGCTCAATAGATTATTCTTTATGGCATATATTTGAAGTTGGTCCGTATGTGCCTATGAAGATGGTGGATGGTGTTCAAGTGCCAAAACCGGACAAGGAGTTAAATGAGCTTGAGTCTAAGAAGATGACTCAAAATTACAAGGCAATGAACATCCTTAGTTGTGCCTTAAGTCAAGATGAGTACAACCGTGTCCTTGGAAGAAAATCCGCACACTCCATGTGGAAAATGCTTGAGGTTACTCATGAAGGCACAAATCAAATCAAGGAGTCAAGGTTAAATTTGCTTGTTAGAGAATATGAGCTCTTCTCCATGAAGCCAAATGAGTCAATAAATGAGATGAGCACAAGATTCACAAATGTGATAAATGGCTTGAAGTCTTATGGCAAAGAGTACACCATGGGTGAAATGAATAGGAAGATTCTCAATTCTCTTCCTAAAAGTTGGGAAAATAAAGCCCTTGCCATTGAAGAATCCAAGAATTTAAAGACTTATTGAACGGAGGAACTTCTTGGCTCACTACTTGCCTTTGAGATGAAGATAAAGAAAAATAGTTCTACAAAGGGTAGTGATCTTGAGTCCATCATCAATAAAGAAGAAGAAGAGAATTTGTTCTTCAATCTAAAAAATGCAAAGTGCTTGTTAAGCCATTGGGATGAAGAGGTAAGTGAGGAGGATCAAGAAGGGAGTGGTGATGAAGAAGAAGATGAAAATGCAAATGTTTGCTTCAAGGCTTTTGGTAATGAGGTACATCTTTCTCCCTCCCCTTCAAATTCTCATAATGATAATGATGATGATGATGAGGATGATCCAAATGAGCTTTTAATTGATATGTATGATCAATTGAAAAATTGTGCAAAGCAAAAACAAAGCTATGAAGCTTAAAATTGAATCTTTGCTTGTTGATAACAAAAAGCTTTGTGATGAGGTTGATTGCATGAAAATCGAAAATGAAAAACTTATTGCTACATGCAACTCTTCTTCATTAAAGTATCTAGAAGCATATGATCAATTGACATCTCTTGAACTCAAACTTGTTGAATTTGATCTTTTCAAGAACAAAGTTAAAGATCTTACCCTTCTTGTTGAAAACTTTACTAAGGGTAAGAAAAATCTTGATCAAATTCTTGGCATGCAATGTACTTCTCATGATAAACATGGCTTGGGTTATATTGCTAAACATGTTGATATTGCTAGCTCTTCTCTTAAACCTAAGATTCATGTTGTAAATGCTAGAATGTCACATAGGCCAAATAGTTATCTTGTGCATGCTCACAAATCTTCTAAGCCACATATTCATTGCACATATTGTGGAAAACATGGTCACTCTTGTGATAGATGCCATGTTAAGAAGAAGATTGAAAGGGGAGTTAAAACCATTTGGAGAGTTAAGCTCACTTCAACTAACCCCCATGGACCCAAACAAAAGTGGGTACCAAAAGCTACTCTTCCCTTGATCTTATAGGTTCTTATAAGTTACATGTATGCCACAAAGCTTCAATGGACTTGATTCGAAGAGAAGTGGCATTGGGGAGAAGTCAAAGGAGATGTGCCAAAAGAAGATATTCAAAAGCACTCCTTAACACTTGGATTCTCAAAGCTCAAATGTTAATAAATTGGAGAACCAAGTTGCTTAGATACAAAGAGCAAAGCATCAAGTGATGACAAGAGCCAAAGTGTCAATACAATGTCTTCATCACTTGGTAAGAAAGCAAAGGTATCAAAATCACCTTCTCTTAACACTTTATTTAATGTGTTTAAGTGTTTTTGATATATGTACATGCTTGCTCTTATATATGTTACTTCTCACATTCTTGAATTTTATTTTATATAGATAACCTTTAGCATGTTCTTTATAATCCATGTCTATTTAGCTAAGGTATCTATGAGATGTAGCATATGCAACTTGATTGATTCTTGTATTGTCATGTCATATTCATGTTAGAATCCATCTAGTTGTTTTGGTTTTTTGATTTGCATGATCCTTATGCATATATGTGTCACTTGAGATATTGAGCTAATCATGAAGGACCTTTGAAAAGGTACCACATTAGTTCTCAAGAATTCCTTGTAGGTAACAAAGAGTTCTAAGCTTCAAGATGAAAATATGAACTACAAGGAATGGCACAAATGAGCTAAGACTTCAAGAAAAGAGTCAAATGCTAAGGATTACAAGATTGTAGAGGGTTCATCAAGAAAAGAAAAGTCACCCATCATTGATGACTCTACACTTGTCATGCAAAGAAGATTGAGAAGCTCAAGGAACTCATTGAAGGAACTCAAAGTGCAAAAGCATTCATCAAATTCAATGAGATATTGCTAAACTCAATCTCTTTCCTTTTATAACATGTTTGCTCTTCATATGTTTTAATTATTTTGAGCATGTTATAAGAGAGCTTTATGATTTGATCCTTGTGATGAAATCTCTTTTCAATAGACCCCCTTCCCCTCTATTATGTAGTGTTTTATGCTTTGGGGGAGTTTGTTATATGCTTTGCTATGTTTTTACTTGATCTTCTTTGCATATAGGGGTTGTGTTTATATTCAAGTCTATAGCATTTATCTTATGTGGTTGATCGTCTAGATGCTTGACTTAGGATGTAAACTGTGTTTGTGGCATTGATTATGCCATGGGTTGTGTCCATTTGTGTGTTTGGAAGTGGCATAACCTAAGAGGGAGTTTTTCAAATGTTTTCAACTCATACCTTCCTCATAATATGTGATGTATGCTCAATTGTTCATATTTTACATCATCACATCACTTGTTGGCTTGCTTTTCATCTTTTAAATCTTATAGTCAACTTGTGTAAAGTTATTTTGGAAGTTATATGTGTTATAAATGTTTATGTTTTCAATTGGTATCACATATACTCTACCTTAATAACTATGAGATCATATTCTTTACAAGTGGTATAATACCTTCATATCCTTTGTGATCTCATTAAAGTTTTTGGTTAGTATCACTTTAAGAGTTGCTACACTCATTTAGCCTAACCATTAACTTGTTAGAGGAATGTACTCAAAATGTTATTTTACACTTCCTCTACTTCTTTTGGGTGTGATACATGTGCTTAACTTATGTATTCATGGTATCACTTCCACAAGTACTTTGTTAGCTATATTTTCAAACGTGTGTTACCATTGGCTTTATTTTCAATTGGTATCATGTTTTACAATTGGTCAATTGGTATCATACTTGGTTTTATCTCAAATAGCTAACATCGTATGTTTGATAAACGGGGAGATTGTTCTTTAAGGTTATATTCCTTATCTCCTTTGTTTTTAGCTTAGGTTGATATTCTTTTTGAGCCATATATAACCATCTTTATATTTGTGTGTCATTATGGACTCTTTGTTTTTAGAAATCAACCAAGCTTATTCAAAAAGATCATTCTTCAGAAAATTGGTGTATTAACTTTGCTTGTGCTATGACCTGATTATGTTGTTGCAAGTACACCCTTATAGCTTGGAGATTGAAGTCTTTTTTATTATGCCAAAGGGGGAGAAAAATAGTGTATTAATCTTGCTAAAATGGTGTATAAATCTTGATGTTTTAATACATGTTTTTTATCCTTTCCGGCATGTTTTGAGGGGGAGCTAGTTATATATCTTTTGTCTCAAAACATATTATATGGAAGGAAGGAGGCAAGGAGGTTGGTTGGGAAATAGGGCTCTTCAAAGAGTCCCTAATGTATATGGCATAAGAACTTAACATGCTAGTGCTTATGTTTCTCGTTCTATCTTGGTTTATCTTATAAGCACTTAGCTTTACACTTATTTGTTCTTATATCCTTTTGCCATGCTTCCTTGTACTTAAATTTGTCCATATCCTATCTAATTACATCAAAGTTTGTCATAATCAAAAAGGGGGAGATTGTTAGCCCTAAGGGCGATCAAACTCGGTTTTTGATAATGGACAAACACTTGATGTTGTGTCTAATGTTTATATCTTTGTGATAGAGTATCGGAACTAATATTGGAAGCTCTAAGTACTTCAATCAAGCCATGATCAAGATTCAAAGTCGTATTATTCAAGGCTCATCTTTCAAGATTGAAGATTGAAGACTTAGGTTTGGTTAGTTTAGCTTTGTTGTCAAAAGTCGTTATCTTATAAAGCTCTAACCAATGCTCTCATGAACATAAGCTCTACACTCAAGTCTTGCATTTTCTCATAAACACGTTTTGAAAAAGGCTAAGTTTTCAAAAGGTTTCTTAAATGAGTTCGTATTTTCAAAGCCTTTGTTTTCTAAGTCTAAGTCCTTTAAAATGGTTTTCCAAGTGTTCTTACTTGTTACCTTTAGGGAAAACCTTTTAGACTTTAAAAGACTTCAAAAGATTTCAAAAAGTGTGAAAAATTAGCTCAGAGGTCGGATCAACCGAGATTAGTTCGGATCAACCGAAGAGAAACTGAGAGTTGAGTTTTGGAATCTGTCAAGCCTCGGTCATCCGAACCATCATCCGAACTATCATCCGAGGTATCATCCGAGGTGTTATCCGAGGGGTCATCCGAGGTGTGATTTCGGTCAACCGAACTCTGCGAGAAACTAGCCATTTTTTGACCGTTAAAGAGTCGTTTTTCAGCATATTTTGAAATGTATAAATACTCCAATGCTAGAGAATGACTCCAAGACTTGCACATACAATTTACATTGATTTCTTATCAAGTCTAAACACCTTCAAAGCAAAAACACTTGATCTCCATGATCTAATCCATTCAAAGGTGTTCTTCCAAAAAGCAAGACAAAGAGTGGACTTCATATGTTCAAAGAGCTTAACATTCTTGTACTTCAAAGGTATATTTCTCACTTATAAGAGTGATCAACTTTGTTCTTTAAACATTCAATTCCCTCTCTAAGTGATTGGGTAATTCTTGTAAAAGTCCTACTTTGTGTGGGCAATTTGTAAAGTCCTACTTAGTGTGGGCAAGCTCTTAGTGAGTTTTTCATTGTGTGGTTGTGTTGTAAAACTCTTAGTGAGTTAGCCACATTTGTAAACATTCTTCTTAGTGAAGTTGTTTGAAATCCTTGGGTGCGGCTCAAGGTAGTGGATGTAGATTCTAAGTGAATCGAACCACTCTAAATCTTTTGTCTTGTTGATTGGGTTTTGCATTGCTTTTATTCTTCTTGCTCAAACTTCCAACAGCTTTGCAAAGAATCGAAAAAGTTTACAAGATTAGTTAAAACCCAATTCACCCCCCCCTCTTGTGTTTTACACTTATGCCCGTCGGTGGCCAACATGGAAAAAAATACAGTATACTGGGTCTACTATTCAGCAACAGACTGAGGTTCTACCACAACAACAACAGGAAACCACTGCTGGGTTTGTGACACCACTCCCACCACCACCATATAATCCACCACCTCCACCTCCACAGCAACACCAAAACACCCCACATCCAAAAAAAATGCCAACACCACCACAAAATAACAATCCCTCACTACCACCTCAATACTATCAACCACAGCAATACAATCAACCGCCTCAATACCCTTCTCCACCACACTACAATGCACATCCAGAATATAATGTACCACAACCACCCCCACCAGCTAACCCATGGGCAAAACCTAATCTAGGGGCTGCCTTTGTGATGCTAGCCCATATGTTTCAAGCTCAGCAGAAGCAACAACAACATAATCAGTATGCCGGGGCTCCTAAAGGTCAACGGGTTGAAGAGAATCCGGGTGTTTACTGCGAGGGCATGAAGAAGATGTGTATGGTTTCCTTTGATGGAGAGATGATGCCGGATCAGGTGGGGAAGTGGTTGGAAGAGGTTGAACAACATTTCTGTATCATGAGGGTATCGAAAAATATAAAGGCAGATGTGGTTGAGCATTTTCTTACAGCTAGGGAATCTGAGTGGTGGAAGGGTGTAGGACCCCTGTACGCTCAAGCAGGGCCTATTACCTGGAATGGGTTTAGAAAGGCGTTCTTGGACCAATACTCTTCTAAGACCTTCAAAATAGTCAGTCATAAGGGGTGTTGGGTCGAGGTAGACTCTAGAATACTTGAGGCTGACCTTATTCAACTTCAGATGGTGGACTTTGACGTTATATTGGGTATGAACTGGTTATACAAGCATCACGCATTGGTAGACTGTAGGAAGAGAAGGATTCAGCTTGTGACTGGGGACCGAGAAGTGTTCGAGTTTCAGTGGTCAATTAAGAAGAGAAGTAGTAGAAGTATGCCTATAATCTCGGCGATGAAAGTGAGAAAGTACATCAAGAAGGGCTGCGAATATTTTATGGCTTATGAAGTGGCGAATGATGAGAAGGAAATTCAACCTGTAGGACGTTCCTGTTGTGAAGGAGTTAGGGGACGTGTTTCCGGACAATTTGCTGGATATTCCACCAGGGAGGAGAAAATCGATTTTGAGTTCTTGTTGCAACCCGGTGCAGAGCCAATATCTAAGGTGCCGTATCGAATGGCACCACCGGAGTTGCAGTCTCAAATATAAGAACTTCATGATAAGAAATTCATAAGACCGAGTGTCTCACCTTAGGGGCGCTCCGGATTTGTGAGTGAAAAAGAAAAACGGTAGTATGTGGATGTGTATTGACTACCGGGAGTTGAACAAGATTACAATCAAGAATCGATGCCCTCTACCACGTAATGATAGTTTGTTTGATTAGTTGAAGGGGGTGAATGTGTTCTCTAAGATTGACTTGAGGTCAGGTTATCATCAGTTGAGGATTAAACCTGAAGAACCCGCTACGGACACTATGAGTTCCTTGTGATGACATTTGGAATGACTAACGCACTTGTCACACCCCGTCTCCGGAAAGATGAGATGGCAGTGCCTAATTTGTTAATGAATCACTAAAGTCCACAATTAGAGATTACTAAATAAGGAAATTCAATTATGTAATCCGTAAATAGTACAAAAGCACTAGAAGAACCAGTATACCAAAAAGGAAATTATTCTAAGTTATTACGACCAAAAAGGAAACTAATTGTTCCATAATAAAAAGCTAGAAAGGGAAAAAACAATGTTCGACAACTACCAGTTTAGGATCACTATTCGTAATCCCCCTCCCAGGTGCCATCATCATAGTACTGGTCCTCACCTAAATCATCTGCAAAATAAGATAAAAACGGATGGAATGAGCTCCGGTGCTCAACAAGGACCAATAAAAATAAATAGGTACAAAATAGGAACAACAGAAATAGACTCAACAGTTTCCCGTTTCCCAAAACCCTTTAGAAATATACTCAACACAACTCAACTCAAGTCCCACAGGACTCAGAACGCAGGACAAAACAGTACGATACAGTGCAGAACAGAACAGAACATACCAGAAATCTGGTACCTGTTCGTCTGCGGTATCTTCCACAACAAGGTAGCCGCTACTGTCTTCGTGCAGACGAATGCCAGGACGAATAGTTTGTCCGCGACTTGCGAACTTCAGAAAAACCAGTTAAAAATCGTGAAAAAATGCACCAAAAACCATTCCAAACCATTCTCAACCCATAAGTGACCAAATAGACTCAAACAAAGAAGCAATTAATGACCAAAACAAGGATGAACACGTAGGACACGTCAATTAAGCGAGATAACCACATTATTCGCACGTAAACGACTTCATAACCGAGTATACGACAAGCACCACACATTGCTCATCCGGTACACTCCGATTACACCCTCGTCTAGACACTTAGAACATCGCTATTTCTATGACTCGACAATCCCACCACATGATGATAGAAGTCCCAGTTATCAACCAAACTATGACGACTCAGTATCACACGCGGGTTTGGATTACGCCCCAAACGATGAAGCACAAATTTTAAGGTTTAATCCATTACATTGTCTCATCATCCCCCCAAAACCACTACCGTATCTAACGATTGGACCTACTAGATGCGGGCCCAGTACAAAACAGAACAGAAGACCTCTCGGGGTGATAAATCAGAACAGAACAGAAGGCGGACGGAACATGCTAACTAGTGTTCCTAGACGAGAGCTCAATAGGGGGAGACGACTCAGTCGACCAAACCAAATAGGACTGAAACAGCGAAACCACATATGACAACTCCAATTAAGACCCAACAGAGGCAAATACATAAAGGACTCCCAACGGTCCACAGTACATAACAGATACAAAACATATTATATGTGTATAACAATTAAATTAATAGTAACAAAACTCAAATTAAATTTGTAAGTATAATTAATTCAGTCCATGGAAGAAATCAATAACCTAACGGTAAACACAAAACATCCGGATAATTCGTATCAACAGTATATGCAATTTAATCACATAAACAGTTATAAATTCATCCCATATCATTAACAGTGAAAGTGAAATCATTACCTAATATAATTATATAATTCAGGGTAGAAATTAACAATTGAAAGTGGGTTCTTAACTCTTACAGAAGCGATTAACACAGAAATCCCGAAATCAGTCCGGGCAGATTCACTCACGGGGTGATAACTTTCTGCTGCGATTCCCGAATTTCCTTCAGTCTACGCTCGAAGGCCTTTCGATTATCTTCTTATTGATATGACGTGGGTTGAAAAAGAACGTCGATAGCCCCCTCAATCATCTTGTCGAAGTTCTGGGCAGAATGTGTAATCTCACAAAGTCCTTTATTTTATCTTTCCTTGTTGTGCGACACGGTTCCCAAGGATTATGGATTTTGGGAATTGCTTTAGTGAATTGGAGATGTGATAATTGTGGATTACCATGGCCATATATGTGATTTGGATTATTGCGAACTTAATTGCCTACTTGGTTGATTGTTATTGCTTTGCATAATCGAGTTAATTGGGTCGTCAATTACTTGGTTGAGTCGTGTTGTCCTAATTGGTTTGGTCGACCGAGTCGTCGCCCCTTTTTGAGCTCGTACTTAGAATGGATTAGATGACATGATTCATTCGAACTAATGCGTGAAACGTGAACTGAATAGATACCGTGAGATCTCGTGAATCGTGTTGAAATTAAATACTTGAGACTTATTTTGATGAGGCCATCATTAGAACTGTAACGGTTTTGTGGAGTCCATGCTGATGGGCGTTGGTGCAATGTAGAATGGATCCTTAAAGTTTGGACTCGTTCATTCGGGGGTCATACCGAATCCATGTACTTGAAATACTTGGGCCTTCCTAAATTGGCCAAGGTTAGCGCCGTTATAGTCATTGTCATATAGTCTTGAATAGGTATTGAGCTATAAATGTGGGAGGCGTGTGTGTGTGTGCGCGTATATTAGCATTAGCCATTCTCGTAGTATCAAACTTTGTGTACTTCCGTTGTGCCTTACGAGTATAGCATGGTCCTCTTTTCGAAGTATACTGTGTGGTATGAAGAGGATGGTTAATTGGTCTAAGTTGTTGTTTATTTTTCTTGTTCTTGAATTGGTCATTCTTGTTATGTGATTTGAGTAAAAAACCACAATTTTTGGGACCATGTTTCGGTCATAATATCGGTCGACCGGTGTCTCACTTAGGTTGACCGATGTGCCCTGTAACAGGGTTCTGTTGTGTTTTGCATGGCATTCGAGGATAATGTGATGTGAATTGTGAAATCGTGAACTGAGGGTGTCATGCAGTGTTCAGAACTTGTGTAGTGTGTACTTAACGTGTTTAAAAAGGGCATTTTGGAAAACGGGAAATCGTTCGTGTCGTGCTTGCCTTGGTTGTATTACATGCGATTATTATACAGGGATTTGTGTGGATAATAATTAGCCCCGAAGCTCAGTCCATTCAGCTTAGTTGTGTAGGTGAAGATGAGGAAGAGCCTTACTATGATGATGAGACTTGGGAGGGACCCAATGATGAGTGATTGATAATTTACCTAGCATGGAACACTTTTACTCCTGTTTGTTATTTCCCTTACAACTGTTAAACATACATTTGGTATTGTAATAACTTAGTAAATTTCCTTTCAATATTTATTTAAACTAAAGCACTTTGGTTATTATAGAGTGCATAATGAATTCCCTTTTATAATAACTCTGTTCAATAAACTTTGGTGTCTAATCTACCAATGAAACACTGTCATGTCAACATTTAGGAGACTAGGTGTGAAAGGAAGCGTTTTCCGCTTGAGTCTTGCTTTATTGTCAAGAATTTTAGTTTGATAGTTACCATAATATCCCTGATTAAAGATAATAATGGTAATACCTTATTTAGTGGAAGTTGCATTCCTTAAAAACAAGGAGGCTAGAGAGAAAATACATCCATTCTAAGAAAGTTGCAAATAGACATTCAATTTAAAACGGGAACTACTATTTAGGAAATGAGACACTACATTATGGAAATCTTAAAAAGAAAAAAAGTACATCAATTCCGGACATAAAAATATATTTTTACTTTTAATATAAAAAAGTATAATATACTTTAATAAAATTAATTTTCTTTTAAACCAGTTGTTACTTTAGAAAATCAAGATATGTCACTTATTTGTTAAAAAGGAAAAATTCTCCTTATTCTTTATTGCTATACAAAACCTGTGCATTATTTTTTTCATTTTCCAAATTATACTGTTTCAAAATTTCTGTAGTTTTGGGACCGAAATAAAAATTCATATAAATTGCCAAAAACTACTGAATCTTGTAGAAATGATTCGTTCTTATATTTTTATATCATTTTCATAGTTTGAATTTTGTTATCTTCCTTAAAATGTTAGGACTAATAGTTCTAATACTTAAAATTTAGCGTGAAGCCGTTTAACAGGCACACCTTATAGCGGTGATTCTTTTATAACATGAAAGTTCTTTTAAAAATATTTTTTGGATATATTTAGACAAACTTGGCGTTCTTAATGAATTTTCTTAAAGTTTATGGACTAAAATTTAAATATTTATCCTAAGATATTTCAGATCTTTTGAAGGAGACAATATCTCGTGTTTATTACTATTAGTCTTGTAAATTACTCGAGATAACCAATAAACATTAAAAAAAATCTTAAAATCCAATGTAAAGTTATAAGGGCTAAATTGTAATTTTAAAAAGTTATTCCGTGACTTCCAATCTGAGTTATACACAAAATATTTTATTTTGCTCTTTCCCATGAATGCTTTCTTTCATTTTTATGTCAGAATAAAAGAAGGGACTTGTATGCAAAATTCCCCTTTTATAGAGACTTAAATAATAATAAATGCTTTCTTTCATAAATAGATTATAGAGACTTAAATAATAATAAAAATTCCCCTTTTATTCTTTCTTTTTCCCGTCCTAAATCCCTAATTCTAATTTCCCAAAATTCCTTCTTCTTTCTTCTTCAACAGAAGTTGTCACCATCCCTGATTTTTTCTGTGCTCGCCTTCCCACTTATTTTCTGGAAATCAATAAATTTCTAACTAAATATTTTTTTATAAATTACATTTAGCCCTAAGAAAATAATAGCATCCCTCACCCAAACATAGGAAACTTAGATTAGTTGGCCCTTCCAAGTATCTTATTTTACGTCGACCCCTAACCCCCACCATATATAAGTCTGCCACACATTAACTGAGAGTTCAAATTTGCAAAACACGGTGTAGTTTGATTGAACTAAAAGAGAAAAAACTAATTTTATCTCTATTTTGTGCTTTTGTAGAGTCTATGTCTAATTTTTGTGAGAGAAAATATGAAGAAAAAATTTAAGAAATCTTTCAAATTAAGTTGCAAAGTAAATGCACCGAAGAATTTGTCGAAACCCTAGCTCTTCCCTGAAATATGTTGTTTTCAAAAAAGAAAAAAATGAATTTTTTTATTGGCCTTCCCCCATCTTGGGCATCTACGGGGTAGGAATCTCCTGTCCCCGTTCGGTGTTTCGTATCACTAATAAGAAATTTAAATGTATTATTTTTTTATTTAAAAAAAAACTATAACCTAAAAGAAATAGTGGAACGCGAAGGGGCATGAACACGTCTCAATCATTTATTCGTAGTAACAGAGAACGGAACACAGGATGGGGATACATGATTTTTTACCCCCTACCACCCTGGGAGGGAAAAAAATTATATATTCCCATTCTGTGTCTCATTTCCTATCCTCACGAATAGATGGTTGACACATCTTTACGTTCCCCTACAAGTTCCACTATTTTTTCGATTATAATGTTTTATTTAAAAATTAATATATGTCAATTTCTTATTCATGGCACATGGAATGAAACACTAAACAGGATAGAAAGTTCCTATCGCTCTGGAAGGGGCAAATAATGGTTTGTACCCGTGCATGTTCCTATTCTTGTGTCCAATCACTCACAATTCAGCATGTGTATATATAATTAAAATAAATGTACATATGACGAATTATAAGTGATTGGACATAAGAATCGGAACATACACCAATACACGGGTACGGACGATTTTCACCCTGGAAGGGGGCTGGGTGATAAAATCTCATCTATATTCTTCTTGCAAGAAGTGCTCCTGCTTCTATGACAGTATAGCTAGAAGTCATTCCAAGGTCAAAGGAAAATCTAAAAGATCATTTCAATCATCATTGACACAAAATGTCTAATTATACTACTCTTTTCTTTGTAGGGGCAAAAAATAAATGACAAACAAATAAAATTTTACAAAAAAGAAGAAAGTCTTGCATGCCTGTAATAATATCAAAGTTTCAACCCTCTCTATCAACAAAGAAAAAAATTGCAATGCCCCAAAAACAATTAAAGAAAGGCTCTCAAAAAGGAAAATAACATACAAAAAGAAAAAATATACCAAAAAATCCTACTTCATTCTGCAAGATTATTAAAAGGGTTCTCTTTGAAAATCTTCCATCACCAATCACTAGGCACCTGGTGGACCATCGTTTCCCATACCGGGGCTGCGACCGGGAGATGTTGGCCGGAAAGCCTGCAATTCAATCTTCTTATACCGGTTGAACGCAACATTAATTTTAGGAGATGGTGGTGTTGGAGGGGAAATTTTTGATAATTTTGATGCTGCTAAAAAGTCCATGTGCTGCTGCAGAAGCAAAAGGATTATATAAAGAGTAATTTTGGTTAACCTGCTGCTATATGAAAAGGCCATGGTAAATAGTGGATTTTATCAATTAATTTGAAGCTGCAAAAACACAAACTCAGAAAGATTGCTTAGCTTCTTGAACAGTTCTTCTACTGATATCTGAAAATTACATCAGAACGGCTGCTATTTAAGACAATTTCAAAAGTTCAATTTCAGCAATATATATTTTCTAGTACATTATCCGGTACACTAAAAATATTGTTTCACATGAATAACATCAATTTATGGAAATTGCACTAATCACATTGTTACATGTAGATTAGTTTTATAAAACTGTGTACTTATTAGGCCGCGATTATGGTACAGAAGACAAAAAAATTCAATACATATTGAACACATTTTAATTGGTGTTCTATTTTTATGTAATATGTATTCTCTCATGATTAACACATGTCACAAGGCAGGTAACACCTGTTATACGCAATAAGTGTTACAAAATCACAATACCTAGTTCACTCTAAAAAAATTGAACCGTCAAATTTTTTTATTCAATAATTAAAAAAATATTGAATTTTTGGTGTTCAACACCATGATTGTTTCGTACTAAACAGTATATGAAGGATGCATTAGAAGATTTATGGCGACTTTAACTTTCTTGGTTATAAACAAGAACATGTTGAAGATTGATGCACATGGGGTAGAAGCACTTGGGAAGAGATATTAATATAATTATGATAAAGAAAATAAACATGGGAATATTTCCAAATTTGGAAAGGATAAGGTTTCTTAACCCAATGCAGTTCATAAAGCTTTGCCACAGCCACTCAGTGAAAGTCATTTAAGGTTTTTTTAGGAATAAATGGGCTTTGATTAGACATCACAAAGATTTGCTTTTCACTTTCTGTTGATATTTGTTTCTGCAGAGGTGCAGCTTGTAATATATAAGCACAAAATGCTTCTTCCACTAAACAAATTAAGAATTTGCTGTAATGTGCATTTTTGTCATTTGTTTCCATTTTTATAAACAAAACTAGCAAAAGATAGATCATTGATTTCAATTGTTTTTGCATCATCAAAACTACGTGCGAAAAAATCTATGGCTCTCCCTGACCCATTGGAATATGAGCAATCTCTACCAAGTTTTTCTCACCAGCACGAACAAGTCGCGTGAATTCTCTGCAACACTTATTGTGTACTCCCTCCATTCCCATTTAATTATCGTTTAGGAATTATATATGTATCCAAATTAATTGTCATTTACATGTCTTTTATGAGGTGTTCACAATGAAGGGAAGAATAATTTTCACATACATAAAATATTAGACCATATAATCTAGAAAATAAACCCTAAATACTAAATTATAAATGATATGGAGCCTAGAGTAAGACTACATTGGCCAAGTATTATATTTTCAACACTACAAACGTCATATATTCTTTATGCCTTAGAATTTGTCCTATTTTATTCGCAAATAAATATTATAAGAAAAAAATTGCATTAAATGTTAGGTATTTCTAGTTTTAACCAAATACTTTATATTTAGTGAGGTTGTAGCCATAATCAATTTATGAGCACTAGATTGTAGTACCAGCGGAAGATTTCAACCGTTTTTTTTTTTTTTTTAAAAAAAAATCTCATGTGCCTGACATGCTAGGAGCATTTTCTTCTAAAAAATGAAGACCTTGAGATTGCCTAAACCGACCTTTTTCTTCAACCACGTTCATCTCCATTTTCTTCATCAATATTTTCTTCAACCATCTTCATCTCCATTTTCTTCATCAAGCTTCAAAGACCCACCGTCTCCATATTCCTCAAGCTTAAAAAATCTATCTATTTGAGAAATTGGAGACCAATAATTCGTAGGAGACCATTCTTGAATCTCATTTTTTGAATGAATTGGAAATGGGTTTGTGGCCAAATTTAATAATCTCACCACCATTTTACTAAACAAATTTAATACTAGTGAAAATCAATAAATCTCTTATGCTATTCTTCAAATTTCGAGAAGAAGACCATGTATTGTTCAAACTCTCCCTTATGTTTAATATAATTTTTTTTTATAAATTTTGGATTGAAATTGAAACTCATTTCCATTTCCATCTCAGATATGAAATTGAAATTGAAAACAAGCAACCATTCCTATTTTTGTCGGGTCTATAAGGGATAAAGCGGTCTCCAGGATATTCATCAAAAAGGAAGGAGTATGCTCTAGCATCAGCATACTATCAATTCCATCACCATCAATGGTGGCAGACTATACATTGTAATGATAATTGAAGATTGAGCAGAGTATAATCTTTGTTCTTCCTAGATTTCCTCGACTTTTGAGGAGGAAAAAGAATGTCAACACGGGAGCCGTAAATTAAGTCTCTGTCGCTAAATTCAATGGTGGCAAAATAAGTTGGCATTCACACCTCATCCCTGTCATTCCTAAATATAAGATTCTCTAGACAATATTAAAAATTAAAGAACTTGTCATTTTTACCGGAAGTTTCAATATTATACCTCTCTCTCACTTTTATAGCATAAGAAAAGATAGAAAAAAATAGGAATGGCAGAGGCGGAAAATAAAAGAAATGTCAAGGGTATAATTGGAATAAATTGTTGACAACTAATAAAAGAGCCTTGAATAACAATTAATTTGAATACTTATAAATCTCTTAAACTACAATTAAATGGGAATGTAAGGAGTATATATCAGTATGTAAATATTAAAATAATTGAGAGACCAAATGAGATGTATCTTAGTGACATTTAAAAAAAAATATGCTTTTGTTGTTCTTTTAATCTTTAAGTACTTCTGTCTCCTCTATAACACAGTAAGAAATTATCCACTTTTAATTCAGTTCACTCAAAATCATAACGCTCCTTTTTTCTTAAGAAAATCTTGATCCTATAGGTTTGTAGAGAAAAACTCCCTATATATATATATATATATAAACACTTGTCACTTTTCTCTTTTCGTTAGTAAATTTTTATTTTATCTTTGTTTGTACATAAACTATTTTTGTACTACCGCTTTTTTCATATTAGTGTTAAAATGTTGGTTTCTTGGCACTTATAATCATATGTTCTGCACATATTTCAGTGTTAAAAAATTAAATTGACAAAAATATCATTAAACACGTGCAAAAGTAATTGAGAATCACTAATTTTATCTTAATATAACAAAAATAATAGTTCAAAAATATTTTACGTATAGAAAGAGCTACGATAAATGTAAAAATTGTTCATTGTGTTCAGTAACCCTCTGATTTGTGATTCATTGGAGAAAACAAAAAAGATTGGTACTAACAAAACAAATAGATTAGTTGGGGTATCTGTCCTTTTGTTGCTTTTCCAATTCCATTTTCAACCACAATTTCACAGCTAGAAAGAAAAGAAACCCCACTAAGATTTGTAGGCCACACTAAAGTATCCCCTAAATCTCTTAAACCTCCACCTCCTTCAATTAAGCTTTACAACAAGGCAATTAATGTGATCACACGGCAATTAATGTGATTCAAAAGAAAAGGTGTATTTGAATCAGGTTCTATTTGAGAAAATATTCTTTTCTTTTACGAAATGGGTCTGTAAGCCCTAAGAACTAATGTGATCAACCTTATTTTAATGATAACAAATCATTGGTATTTTTAATATTTGTGTGAGCATGTTCTTTTAAGGTGTATTTGAATCAGGTTCTATTTGAGAAAATCTTCTTTTCTTTTACGAAATGGGTCTGTAAGCCCTAAGAACTAATGTGATCAACCTTATTTTAATGATAACAAATCATTGGTATTTCTAATATCTTAATGATAAAAAATTGCTTGTTTTGCTCAAATAGCGCTATCTACCTTCCCCGGTTTTATAAATAAACACTCATTCCTCACTCTTTGAGCACTTGCCTTTTTTCTCACTTTAAACTCAGATTTTTCAGCATTTTTTACCTCTTTTTTTGTTGCAAGGGTGAGATCACTCTTTTTTTGCATCTCATCCCTCATTCTTTTCTCTCTATGCTCGGCCATTGTTTGATGAACCTCACTAGCTACTTTTGGGGTCAAATAATGTAAAGTAAACCTTATGTTATCCATGGTAACTTGATAAATATTCTTCCAAGATGATCCTGCACCTCTATCATATTGCCACGGTCTTCCCAAAATAATGTGACTAGCAGTCATAGGTACCACACCACACAAAACTTTTTCCTTGAACCTCCCAATTGCAAATTCAATATCAACCTGTTTATCCACTAGGTTTTTACCATTATTGTTTAACCAAGAAAGCTTATAAGGATGTGGATGTGCTTTCCAAGGTAAATCAAGAGCAGTGACCATATCAAGCGAGCAAACATTAGCACAACTACCATTATCAATAATAAGAAGACAAAACTTGCCTTTGACGTTGCACTTTGTTTGGAAAAGATTGCTCCTTTGAAGATGTTGCTCATCTAATGATTGAGTATGTAGAAGCTTCATAGACACCAGAAGTTGACTCCCTTCCTCGGGTTGTTCATCTAAAATCTCGGCTTCTTTATCAAAATCCTCTTATTCGGCTTCCTCATCACTCACACATGTTCCATCATCTTGCATAATCATTACGCTTTTGTTTGGGCAGTCCTTAGAAAAGTGGTTGTTTCCTCTAAACTTATAGCATTCCTTTTGAAGGTTAGAAGGGTTACTTAACCTTGAATTGAATGAATTTTATGTAGACGAGGTCTTGGCTCCTCAATTTAATGTCGTGGCTATTCGGCAGCTCCAATTGTCTCCTTTGTTTTGTTTGGGCTCGGCAAATTGAGGAATTATTTAGGGGTTGATTCGGCTTTTTCCAAGATTGGAAATTAGTCGAATAAGTCTTTAAACGTTTCTCTTTTAGTTGCCTCACTATTTGTTCTGCATAATAAACCATTGCAATAAGATTATCATGCTTAGCACGTTCTACCTTTGGCCGGATTTTATCATTTAGACCCGCCAATAATCTTGCCAAACTAGCTTCATTATCCTCTTGAATATCCGCTCTAATCATGGCAATCTCCATCTCTTTGTAATATTCATCCAACGGTTTGGAGCCTTGCTTTAATATTTGTAAGCGGTTGAAAAGTTCCCTAGTGTAATTTTGGGGAGAAAATCTACGCTTCATCACCGTTTTCATCTCATCCCAACTATCAATTTGATGTTGTCCAACCCTTCTCCTTGGAGTAGTCTCTTTGTCCCACCAAATAGAGGCATAATCTGAGAACTCCATGACTGCAAACTTTACTTTTTTGTCCTCTGAATAGTTGTGAACGGAAAAAACATGATCAAATTTACGAATACAGTCTAAAAATAATTCGGGATCATTCATACCTTGAAAAGAGTGAATCTTGGTTTTGATTGCACCAAGATTGTTGTCAAATCTTCGAAAATTTCCTCCCATTCTCGACCTCATTTGTTCAAAATCAAGATTGTCATCCACCCTTTGATATTTCTCTCTTGTTCTCGGCTGGGTGGTACATGAAGGAACCCAAGAGGGGGGGTGAATTGGGTTTCTAATAAATCTTGTAAACTATTTCCAAATTAACCAATGATAGTGCAAGTTTAACAAATGCTAAAGCAAAAACCCAATCAACAAGACAAAGGATTTAGAGTGGTTCGATTCACTTAGAATCTACATCCACTACCTTGAGCCGCACCCAAGGATTTCAACAAACTTCACTAAGAAGATGCCCACACAAAGTAGGACTTTACAATTGTGGCTAACTCACTAAGAGTTTTACAAACACAACCACAAACAAAAGCTCACTAAGAACTTGCCCACACTAAGTAGGTTTATTACAAAATTAACCCTATCACTAAGAAAGGGAATAAGATGGAATTCAATACAATGAAGTCCACTCTTCTAAGTGAAAGATATAATACCTTTGAAGTACAACAATTGTAGCTCTTGAACATAAGAAGCTCACTCTTTGTCTTGCTTTTATAAAATGCACTTGAATCATCTAGATCATTTGCAATGAAGTGCTTTTTTTCTTTTGAGAGTGTTTTGGCTTGATAAGAAATCAATGAGAATATGTTTTGCAAGCCTTGGAATGTTTCTCTAGCTTTGGAGTATTTATACATTTCAAATTTGGCTGAAAATCGAGTCTCCAACGGTCAAAAAAGCGGCTAGTAGAAACGAGTTCGGTTGGCCGAAACAAGTCTCGGATGACCGAACTTGAGCAACTCGGTTGACCGACCAAAAACTCGGTCGACCGAACTATCATCTCGGTCGACCGACCCAAGCTTAGGTCGACCGAACTTTGACAGAACAACTCTCAGTAAATCCTTCGGTTGATCCGAGAAAACCTCGGTTGACCAGACTTTTCGAGTATGAGAGATGATGTTTTGACCTTTGTTTTGAAATCTCTTGAAGTCTAAAAGGTTTTCCCAAATTGTAATAAATAAGAATACTTGGAAAACTTTTCTAAAAGACTTATCTATGAAATCAAAGGCTTTTTGGATAAGAACACATGTAAAGATCATTTTGAAACTTAAGCCTTTTGAAAACGTGTTTATGAAAACATGTATGCAAGACTAGAGTGAAGAGCTTATGTTCATTTGAGCATTGGTTAGAGCTTAATGATAAAGACCAATAAAGACAAAGCTAATCTAACCAACCTAAGTCTTCAATCTTCAATCTTGAAAGATAAGCCTTGAATAGTATGTCTTTGAATCTTGAACATGGCTTGATTGAAGTACTTAGAGCTTCCATATTGAGTTCCAATATTCTATCACATAGATGAAAACATTAGACACAAACATCAAGTGTTTGTCCATTATCAAAAACTGAGTTCGTTCGCCCTTAGTGCTAACAATCTCCACCTTTTTGATTATGACAAACTTTGATGCAATTAGATAGGATATGGACAATATTAAGAACAAGTAAGAGTAAAGACTAATGCTTATAAGATAAACCAAGTAAACATGGAAGCTAAAAGCATTAGTAAGAATACTCCTTTCGCCATATGCATTAGGGACTCTTTGTAGAGCCCTAATTCCCAACCAACCTCCTTGCCTCCTTCCTTCCATCAAATAGCTTTCTTGTGTGTAATATACATACCTTCGTTTACACAAGAAGCTAACTTACCATTTTCATCAATGTCGATGTGAGTGTTAAAGATCCTATTACAAAGAACATGCTCACACAAACATTAGAACTTACAATGGTTTGTTATCATCAAAACAACATAGAATATGCCCTTAGGGCTAACAGTACAAACTCCATTCTTGGCCGAATGTTGTCTATATTTGGGTCATTGGATTCGTGAGACTCATACCCTTCAATATCGGCATCCAATTGATCATCTCGTGTGTCAACTTGCTTACTTCGTCTAGGTACATATGGCTGCGTTTGAGGGACTTGGGGTCTCACCATTGTTTCAACAAGATTCATACTATCGGCTATGTCATCTAACCGTTGCATCATTCTTTGAAAAAAAATCGTGGTGCGACTTCTTTGACAAGGTTGTCATCCACAAAGATTTCATCTTGCTTTGATGTAGAACCTCCCTGTTGAGACATGATTACTTAAAACACTCAAACATGTTAGATAGAAAAACAAATTCACTCAATATTCCAACAATAATTGTAAAAGAACTTCTACTCTAGAGGGCTTTAAAGATGAAAGCCAATAATTATAATTAAAGGTTCTTAATTGTTTCGTTGAGACAAAACTGAAAAGTAGAGGAATAGAAATCATAGACCTAAATAAATAGTAAAGAAAGAAATTAAGAGTAATCCTAGACCTAACAAGAAAAGGAAGATACTTTTTAGGTATCTTTTTATGTTTAGGAAAAGGAAGATCTCAATCTTTTATACTTTTTTATTCTTGTTCTTGAATCTTTTTCTTTTTCTTTCTTTTCTTGGCCGAATGTATCAAGAATGTGAGACTCCAACGCACTTCAATTCTTGATTTTCAATTGTATCTCAGGGCTCAAAATAATAATAAAAAATTGTGAACTTTTGCCAATTCTTGAACCTAGAATATGATGTATCTGATTCAAGAAGTTTGCTTTTTGGCTATGTTCAATAAATGCCTTGGCTGAAATTTGATTTTTTTTGCCCAAGCAAACAAGAAATTTTATCAAGAAAACAATTAAAGGTACACCAAGAAAGAGATCAACATTGAGCTATGATACCAACTAATGAAAAACCTTAATAACTTGAATCAAGATTCAAAACAAATGTTGAATTCAGATCTTTCTCTTCTTGAATTTAGTTTACGGGGGAATAAAATCAACGCAATACTAAGTAGTTTGATTTTCGATGGGGAATGAAACGCCACAATAAGCAAAACTAGACTTATTGATTAGTAGCTCAAGAATGAATGAAAATCTAATAAGAAGTTCAATTAACAAGTATCTAAGGAATAACCTAAACAAAATATCATATATCTAACTTAGCAAATAAGGTGGACGAGTTCTCCTTTATATAGAGGAGTAATTCGGCTATAAGCCTTACAATGTAAGAGTCCTATTTGAATTAATTAGGGCTCTACAATATCTAGAATAATAAACTTTCTATAAAAGAAACAACTACCTAAATAAATGGACCACATGTCCTTTATTGTAGCACCACTAGGCCTCAACTTAATAAAGGACTTAAAATAATAAAATATAAAGCTGAAAACTAATTAAAGTCTAAAATAGACTTTAATGTACAAATTTCCTAAAATGCCCTTTAGACACTTTGTTGATTTGAACCGTGAGTGACACTTTCCAAAGTAATGAGATGGACTTGAATATCATCTTGTAAGCTTAACATGGATTCCTCCTTAGCTTTAACTTCACGAACGAATGTAGACAAAACTTGTCTAATTGTCTTTGTTCTTCCTCTTGTCATGGGACCTTGTATATTGATTAAAGTGTCCTTTGTGTAGGGAAGTCCCTTGGATGTGTCACCATCACTTACCATAGACGTTGGTACTATTTCAAAGAAGCTCCTAAAAAGTTCGAAACTAGTGGGCACCCCAAAGGCATAACACATGAGGATAAAACAGGTGACAAACCTAACAAGATTGGTGCTCAACTGACTAAGGTTTATGTCATAAAAGCTACTCAAGTCTAAGAACATCCTATGAGGAGGTATAGTTAATCCACCCCGAAGTTTTTCAAAGTATATAACAGCAGAACCCCGAGGGGGATAACAAGTTCTCTCCCCGGAAGAGGGAATTATATATTTTATATTAGGGGCATTTAGAGCATCATCCCAAGATTTGTTAAGTTTAGACTTATCTTCCAGTTGCTTCCTGCCCTTGTTAGATAGGTTACAACTTGTGGAGTCCTTTGTCAGTAAGACATCATACTACCTATTTTCTGCGCATGTTTCTAGCAAACCTAATGGAGACATTTTTATAGATTATCTCTACATCGACCAGCAACCTCTCTCTCAATAAGGGGCTCGGGTTGTGGATTATTACCTGATGGTGCGGATATTTTAGGGGTCATTATCCTCTTGAAAAAAAGCAACAAACTACAAGCAACTACAGAGAAGATTTTCGACTATGAAAACCCTAGACGACAGTAGTTTTGAGTTTTGAAACCAAATGAAGTCGAGGACAAGTTTTTTGTTACTGAGGGGCTAAGGAATATCTATGCTGCCTTAAGAAAACTGAAAAATAGAAACTTTGAAAGGAACTAACAGTCGAAAAATAGTGACTAGTCGGAGAAAGAACAAAGAAGATGAACAGTTGCAAAGGCGAAAAAATAAAGTTTCAAAATGTGAACTCTTTTACCTACACAGTACCATATATATATATATATATATATATATATATATATATATATATATATATATATATATATATATATAATGGTACAAATTAACTATTGTGCGACTATTTATGATACACGTGGACATTACATATTCGCCGAAGATGAAATGAATCGCCTTCATGAAGTTGTAAAGACACACGTCTTATCAGGGAAATCTCTGTGTGATATTTAATACCTAAGCCCAGGGTAAGCAAAACCGACTCTTGGGATTCTTGTTGTTCTCTACAGTTATTGCAATGAGTATTCCCAGAATCATTATAACTCGTGGAGATACCCGAGGATAAGTACAAGATAAAAAATTTGGCATTTCACTATTTGCTTGAATACGAACACATATATTTTGTCCAATAGAAGACTGTGCTCGGGACCTTTACTCACGAGGATACCCGACATATAACACATGTGTAATTCATGTTGACTCGATGTTCAAGGTCTGACGGATTCTTGATCTCGTGTCTTCGCGGTTATAGATTCAAATACTTCAACTACAGACCATTTTACCTGAGGTCTTGAGGGCTTATAGTAGGTTCCAGCCCAAGACTTACTAATGGGCCCCGGGTTGGACCCAACCCGGTGAACCCGCATAAATATTTGACGTGTGCTAAATTAGAGATGTCCGATTAATGTTAACTACTATAAAGGAGTTCGACTCCTTTCGGGGTTGTGATTCCCTATTCCATATTCGACCAAAACACTTATATGGTAAGTGTACTTCTAATAGGTAACTACTACACTCACGGGATTTATCTAATATAAATACAAGGTATCAATTAGTGATTTCATTCATTATGAGTTACTTGCTTATCAAGCATTAGAAAACACAAAAAACGTTAATTTTACTATATATATTATGTTGTAAATTTCGTATAAGTTTATAATGTTTTCAAGTTTCACAAAGATTTAGCAAATAATTTGTTTTTGAGTTCTGGTTATAATCAGAAAGAGTAGTTTATAAATTATTTATACAATGCCATTAAAAGCCTCATATGACATCGTGGGTTTCTCCTTTGCTCGAGGAATAAAAGAATTCCTATGGGATTATATCTAGTACATTATTTCAAGCAATTAATAAATATCACTAAAACTCGTAGTGGGGTGACGGCCCACCAATGCACGCCAGATAAAGTACAAAATATTTTTTGCTTTCGACATAATAATTTCTAGGGTTTACTTCTTAAACTAAAATAGTGATCATAATTATGTCTACTATAGTTGAATATTGCCTTAAACTTTAAACTTTTATTGAAGGCTAGTTGATTATGTCATAATGACAGTATAAATCATATAAGATTCTAAGTGATTCGATCGTCTTAGGTTCTTTTCATTTTAAAATGAAGCAGATTCTTACATAGTACATTTTAAAATGAAGCAAGTACAATAGTCTAAAGAGGGCATTGTCTTACAATAACTATTGTCTACCTTGATAACAATTAATTCTATATTCTAATAACAAAAGATTGAGAAGTTTTTTTTCTTTCAAAAAGGATTGCTTTATCAGATTGATCAAAATAGTCACAGGAATCACTGTGATCCCATACAATAATTTATAGAAACCGAATATACCTGTGTCCATCCTATTCAAATTAACTAGTCCTCTAATCTCACTAGTAGATCCTTGAAAGTGTCAAAACTAAAAGAACCTCTTGTATCACAAGCTAAATTCGCTATTGCATCCGCGACCTTGGTTGACTCCGCGATAAACAGGTGCAATTGTTGCCGTTCTTATCCGCAAAAGGGGGAGGGGTGGCAAAAGCCCTCGAAATTTCTAAAAAGACTAATAGATATGGTAAATTTAAATGTATTTCGAAATATTTTATCAAATTCACTCTCAACATTTTTTTTGCAGTTTTTATATGTAGTTCGACATACTGAGAAGTTTTAATTATTGTATTAGTGTGTATATTACTAAGTTTAATACTCGCACAATAAAGATTGAGACAGAATGTTAATGTAAAGAAGATTATGAAAGGGATTAAGCTGCATGGCTATGGCCTATACATTTTATTAGTCTTTCAGGATGAACAAAATTGATTTTCGGTCCTTGCTTCTTAGCGCTCTGTGGTCAACAAGTCTCGTCCTTGGATTGCTTCGCATATGCTACACGAGTTAGGTTTAAGCTTTCAAGCAGACAGGATAATTATTAAAATACGATGATAGCATATGATTAGTTATTAGGAAGAATTCCCTTATCTGTTCTTAGCGATAATCTGTCTATGGTTAATTTCAACGGATTCTGTAAGAAGACCATCTTCATGGGCATTCTCCGACTTAGAATCTAATTCTTATAAATATGATTGAGTGATGGGCATTGACGAAGATACGCCCCCTAGATTTTTTAAAAAATACTATTAGATGTAGTAACTTTTATATGTAGTTCAGAATATTTGATCAAATTTCCCCACCCAAATATTTTGTGCAATCCCTAATCTAAAAGTAGTGGTTTCATCCCTAGAGATGGGAATAGGCCTCAGGGAGGCTAAACCAGAGGAGCACTTGTTTCCTGCCGAGTTACTACCGTGTAGGACGGGCAGTGTAGTTCCGCCTAGAAGACCCCTTGTTCTTAGGACGGGCAATAGAATCCAAATTACCTATTTTAAAAATCCCTAAATTCTTAGAGGTTAGAAGAACATTTTTTCTTCTAGTTGTTAAAATTAGGTCCTTAAATTATAGGAGATAGGCGCTAGATATCTTTTAGTGTTGTCCTCCTCAATCCAAGAAGCTTTCGTTCTCTCGATTTGGGGTCTTTGGGTCATAGATATCCTAGGGTTATTGGTTAATTGAAAAAGAGTATTTGAAGCAGGGACGATTCCCGCCCCCGAGATTTTTAAAAATACTAATAGATAATATATACTTCTAGATAAAAATACTAATAGTAATATATAGTAATGTTTATATGTAGTTCAGAATTTTTTATCAAGTTCGCCCCCAATTTTTTTTTTTTTTTTGCAGTTTTTAAAGGTAGGTCGGCATATTGTTGCTATTTTTTGTTCCCAAAATATAATTTCTAATTTCGTCCTGCTTTGAATGAAAATACATGGAAGACTTTGAGCTATCCACTTCAAGTATAAGATGAGCATATCATTTTGTATCAGTGCACACCTTCAAATACTCAAGGTTTTGTGGATTTAGTATGTCATCTTTATATCGTATCATACGGATACGAAAAGTGTCAAATGGTGATTTAGTTTTCGCACATCAATAATATTCATGAATATTTAGAAATATTGCAGAAAAGCAATTCCTTAATTCTACTTTTGAAATGTTAAAAAATTTATTTAATATTATCCTAATTAATTAATGATTCCTAAACAAAGTTGAATCAAATGAGTAAGATTGTAATAAGGAATATTTTATTAGTATAAATAAGTGACTTTATAAAAGGAACTAATTAATTAATAAGAAGATTCTGAAACGAAGTTGAAACAAATAAGACATCATATATTATAAAAGAAAATGTATATTGTAAATAAATTGATAAGTATATTTCAAAAAAAGTATAAGCAAATGAGTGATATATAATAAAACCCCAAATCTGTAACTAATAAGTATTCTAAAAATAAAAAAAAAAAAAATCAAACGGAGTTGAACCAAATGAACTGAAAGGAAAAAAATATTTAGTCATATTTAATTGTTAGGAACCTAGTAGGTGGTAATAGGAAATTAAAAGGAAATCTAAATTCTGATCTACCTCAAATTGGTTGAAGTTTACTGCATGACAAAATATGATGGAACTAAACAAGAAAATAAATTAATAAGTTATCATATATTTTAAAAACATTTGTTAAAAAAAATCATGGTATATTATAAAAGGAAAATATTAGTTAATAGGTAAAAAAACTTATAAAATATATGATTACCGAATAAGTCGTCATATAAAAACAAACTGATTTTAATACATATTAAAAAGTAATAATTATAATAAGAGAACGATTACGTAAGTAACTAATAAGTATTTTTTAAAAAAAGAGATAATAATAGCTCGAACCAAAAATCGAAAATTTATAAAACATAACATTATTATGAGTATTAGATTAATAATAGCTCGGAGCATAAATTTTAAATTTCTTCTATGTACAAGAATGTTCACCACAACTAGTTGTTATTAAGTGCTATATGAAAACCCTAAAGAAAGGAAGCAAGAAAAAGTTAAATTTATTCAACATTGTAATTAAGTGCTATATGAAAACCCTAAAGAAGGGGAGCAAGAAAGAGTGAAATTTCTTTATAAGAAAAAAAAACGTCATTGTTTTTTGGCTAGAAAAGTAAGTTCAAAAGCATTGAAAATTTGCAAAGTTATGATTGGAATTGAAGCCCATTATGAAACCCTGAGAGTTGGGAGTATAATGAAGCCTTTTGTATGTGATTTCGACGGAAGCGAAGACTTTTTTTTCTAATAATTCAGATCGGCCCACGTCAAAGTGTTTTATGAAATAGAAGAGTGAGTGGTTATTTCCAAAGATATTGCCATGTTTCTTTAGGGTGCGTTTGTTTCCATGGGATTGGAATTTTCTTGTTTGGCTATACACAAAATCATGGAATCAGAATTGGATTCCAATTCTCTTGTTTGACTCTTATCAAAATTTTGGAATTGAAATTCCAATTCCAACCCCCTCAATTCCACAAAATCAATTCCATTTTATAATCAAAGAATTTGAATTCCAATTCCACAAGATTTATTGTAGGGTTTTTTTTTTCCTAAATAAAGATTTACCCATTAATCATAAAATAACCAAAGCCATTACAATCAAAAGATAAAACACAATTACAAGAAAAATAAAAGTTATACAATGGTGTAAACACCATGAAAACAGATAAAAGTCCACGCCCGGGAAAACAACACAAAAAACGGTAAAAAAATAAATACATGATAAAACTCTTCGCAACAGCTTCTCCGAGATCTTGGAACAGTAGTAGCAAGCTCAGTTTCATCACCTTTCTTAGAAATCAACAATCTACGAAACCATGGGCGTATCAACCGTCCCATAGATTGTATCGGAAAGATGATGAAAAATGAGAGAGGGCCCAGAGCAACTCCGGGTTTAAAGATAAACTCCAGATCTAGAAGGATCTGAAGTAGGTCTTGCATCTGTGTCTTGAATCTTGAATAATACTTCTTTGAAAAAAATTCATCAAGATTTACGGCAAAAGAAGGGGTTGAACACGCCAAAAGTGGAAGGAGGATATGGCTAGATCCAACCAAGAATGGTTGGATCTAGCCATGGAAGCTAAGAAATGAAGAAACTTCAAGAGGAAGAAAGGAGAGAAAAAGAGAGAGAGAAGAGGCATTATGTTTTAAGTATATGCATATAAGATTTATAACCTACAATGCATATAAGATTTATTGTAGGTTATAAATATAACATGCATACAAGTTATTTTCTCTCTCATATATAAATATATATAAAATGACCAAAGTACCCTTACTGTAAAATGACAAAACACCCCTAGTTCAAAATGACTAAAGTACCCTTGATTTAAAATATCTAACGTTATTCGTTTAAATGACAAATACCCTTTGTACAATGTCGAAAAATACCGTTAGTGCAAAATTACAATAATACCCTTGGCACAAAACAACGATTTTTTTATTAAAAAAATCACAAACATGCATGACATAAAATCACCAAGACATCCATGATAAAAAATTACAAAAATACTCTTGACGCAAAATGACGAAAATACCCTCCGCTCAAAATGATGAAAAACACTTTCGCGCAAAATGAAAAAAAAAAAATCCTTTGGCTCAAATAGCTTAAAATTCATATGATTAAAAATGACTCAAATTTTTTTGAAGAAAAATGAAAAAAATACTTTGGTGTAAAATGACGAAAATGCCCTTAATGCAAAAAGACAAAAAACGCTCCCATAAAAAATGGGAAAACTCCTCTTGTGAAAAATGACAAAATTAACTTTGAATAAAATGAAAAAAATTGTCTAAATTAAAAATGAAAAAATTAGCCGTATAAAAATTTCGTTTATTTTAAATGTCCAAAATATTATCAGTGTAAAATGATGAAAATACACTTGTTGAGAAATAATAGAAATGTGATTCATTCCAAATGAAAAATAATAACCAGGATGAAAATGAAAAAATTACCACTCATTTTTAAAAAAATAAAAATTTTAAAATAAGGGTATTTTTGTCATTTTGGAAAATGGGCACTTTCTCCATTCTAAACCAATGGGCAAAGGTTATTTTCTTCATTTTCATCAGAGTATTTTCATAATTTTTTGATTTATTCATCTTTTATCAAGTACATATTCGTTATTATGCACAATGAGCTAATTACACTTTAACAAGGTTATTTTTTGTCATTTTGCAACGAATGTATTTTTTATAAAATTGGACCATAAATATTTTCTTCATATTACGCAAAATGGTATATTTTTAACTTTAGTAGGGAATTTTCATCATTTTTTATATCAAAAAAAAATCGTCATTTTCTACTAGGGGTATTTTCGTCATTTTCCATCAAAAAATATTTTCGTTTTTCTACGGTAATTTATCCAATTTATACCATAAATAATTTATTTAGCACTATGAATGTTCTTTTAATTTTACAACAAAATATTTCCGTTATTTTACACCGAGAATTCTTTTAACAAGGGTATTTTGTCATTTTACTTCAAATGTACTTTGGCTATTTGTATCATGAGAATATTAGCTTTTTCACACTAGATGCATTTCTTCATTTTATTTTTAATTATGTGATTTTTTTGTGTTTCAAACAAATAAATTGGAATTGAATTCCACATCAATTCCGTAGTTTTACCAAACAAATGAATTAAATTATTTGGAATTGGAATTTCTTAGGATTCCAATTCTTGAAATTCCATAAAATTGGAAAACCTTAGAATTCCAATTTCTTGTAATTCCATGGAATTCATAGAATTGGAATTTCAATTACAAAACCAATTCCAAGGAACAAACACACCCTTAGTGATTTCAGGGGTTTAGTTGTTGAGAGTTGAGGTAGAAAAAATTGGCGAACATAAATAAATGTACATCATTTCCACATTAAAGTGAGTAATTAATCAAGAAAGTAAACCATCCTCATGGAAGCGGACGTTTCTGTTCATATCTAACATGGTCGCTGGTCAATTATCCTACGCGGGTTTCAGTTGATCTCCCCTCATATTTTTATGGGTTATGAAAGTTTGCAGTAAAGAACTTTGGCTAGTGTGGAAGGCTTCTGGTTTACATGTGACATCGGGTTTGTTTTTGTTTCTTTTGAGTCTGTTTTGACGGTCATAGAACATTGTACCTCTTTGACTTATTCTCTAGTTTTTCTATGTCTGTGGGTCAAGTAATATTCTGCATCTTTGTCTAGCTAGATTTTTCCTAAGGCTAGTTGCTTCACTTCAAAGGGTAGGGGATCCATCGGAATTCCACCTCCCTCATGTAACTCCTGATATCAATTAATGATATTATTTCTTCTTCAGTAAATCATCATCAATATATATATATATATATATATATATATATATATATATATATATATATATATATATATATATATATATATATATATATATAAACCGTAGGAACCAATAAATATTTCTTTTTCGATTCATCCCTGGAGTTGAATACCTCATTCAAGAATTGTTTTTGATCCAATCCGAAGGAATCAATAGAAAAGGCAAATCCCTTATGATACTCCAGATCCGGCTCGGTTATTGATAGAGTGAATAGATCTGCCATTTCTTGAAATCTCTCTTCTGATTCAAAATCGTGGTGTAACGTGTATCCTCCCCTATTCCGGTCATGGAATAGATGAAATAAATCAAAAAATAGATTTTTGCTCAAGAATGAAATCTTATTGGAATTGTCCATATCCAGTTCATCCTTCGGAACCATATCACAACCCGAATCTGATGAAATAGGATGAATCAAGACGGTATTTTGTAAATACGTAATTATCTTGAATATATTAACCATTTCTTTATTTTTCGATCGCTTGGAAGGGACAAAAGAAAGATCTTGTTCTTTCTTCAACAATTTTGGATCTCTAGTGGACCTCTCAGTAGGATTCGAACTCAGATGAGGTTCTGACCATCTATCAGAGAAAAAAGAACTAACGGATCTTGTAGGATTCCCAAGAAAACGTGACTTAATCATCTGCTTCTCACGTTCCGTGAATAACCGGGACATTGAGGAATAGCCAGAAAGGCATTTCTGGAATCGGTCTAATTATATCTCTGTTCGTTCAATTTGAAGAAATGAAGGATCCCAAAGAATCGATCTTTCTTTTAGTTGTTGAATCTCTCTTTGATTGACCAATGTGTGATATTCCGCGTTCGAGAATCCCTTCCACTCCGTCCCGAAGAGTAACTAGGACCAATTTAGTCACGTTTTCATGTTCCAATTGAACACTTTCCATTTTTTATTATTCTCAAAGGAAAAGATTATTCTCTTTAACAAACATATGCAGATCCAATCACGATCTTATACTAAGAACAAAAGATATTTGCCCCTCATTCTTCGAGAATTAGAAAGATCCTTTTAATTTCATTTGGAATCTAGGTTCTTCTACTTCATTTTTATTTAATAATTTTCCTCTCTTTTTTTTTTATATCATTCCTTAAGTCCCATAGGTTTGATCCTGTAGAATTTGATATATTGCAGGAGATGAATTTTTTTTATTTTTTGTTGTGAAGAAGAAGAAAAACGCCGTAGATGAACTAGATGCTTCCCTACAAGTTTGGTGTATTTTCTAAATATTTCATAGTCTATTTATTTTCACATATTTGTAATTCAAAATATTTGCGTTAGATATTCACTACAACAAAAACTATCTTTTGCGACGTTTTAATACCAACGTTATAAAAAAGAGTTAGTTAAAGCAATACTTTTTACAAATGTCTCTATGCTTAGATTTTATACGACGTTTCATAGTGACGGTTACAGTAATTATTTTTCATACCGACATTTTGATGTTGGTTAGCGACATTTACAATAAATTTTGTTATAAATTGTTAGTTTTTGTGACTCGACATACTTCTAAGAGGTCGCGAGTTTAATTCCAATCTCTTTGAGTTGGGAGAAACTTTATTATACATTATGCAAAGGTTGCTAGACTCGACAACTCGGCTTGTCTCTAGGCTCCGGCTCCGATTATTCAAAGGTGGCTAGACTCGACGGCCTGACTTGTCTAGCCTCCGACTCGACTTGGCTCGGCTCAGTCAGTCTGCTTTCAAAATTTACGAATGTCGGAATAGATATCTTGTTGCGACTATTTAAATACGTCGGAATAACTATTTATTCACGATATTTACAAACTTCGGAATAGGCGACTTGTTGCAATTGTTTACAAATGACAGAAAAATACCTTTTGATACACTTTAAAATGACGCAACAAACGTCGTAATAGACAGATATCGACGCTTGTAACAAATGTCGTAAAAAACCATAACGACACAGGCAAATGCGACGTTTACGCGACATTCGTAATAAATGTTGATATAGATCTATATCAACGCTTTTTTGCCTTATTGCATCATGTGACAAACGTCGCAATAGACCTTCTTGTTGTAGTATTCATATCCTTCTAGAACTTGGTGGTTTTTATCAACCCAGACTTGTTCTGGGTCCTTTCTCAGTTTTATACAGCTTTCCGAGATAATCTACTAGACGGTTGATACGCCTATGGTCTTGTAGATTGATGACTTCTATGGAAGATGTTGAAACTGAGCTTCTCTTGCTACTGTTTTGTCAAGGATTGCGAAGAAGATGTTGTGAATTTTTTTAATATGTATTTACTTTTTCTACTAGTATTAGTGTATTACCCAGTCCCGGGGTGTGAGCTTTTATATTTTATCATGATTTTCTAAACCATTGTATAATTTTTATTTTCTTGTATTTTTAGATTATATATTGATTGTAATGGCCTCAGCTATTTTGTGATTAATGGATAATTTTTATTCAGCAAAAAAAAAAAAGATCCATTAAAAAATCAAAACACAAAGAAAAATTAAAATAAGTAAATGTATAAATTCTAAAATTCCATTATAATAAATATAATATGAGGAGAAACAAATAACAAATGATCAATTAGCTCAGCGGCTCATTGCATGACATACATGCAGGAGATCGCTGGTTCAATTCACACCCCTTTGATTAAGTAGAAACTTTATTCTACCTTATTTAAAGGTGGCTAGACTCGACAGCTCAGTTTGTCTAGTATTCGGCTCCGATTCTGTTCGGACAACCTTATTTCAAAATTTACGAATTTTCGGCAAAAATACCTTTTGATACACTTTTAAATGACGCAACAAATGTCGTACTAGATAGGTACCAGCGCTTGTAATAAATGTCGTAAAATACCATAACGACACAGGAAAATGCGACGTTTAAGCGACATTTGTAGTAAATGTTGATATAGAGTTATATCGACATTTTTTTTTTTTTTTTTGCCTTGTTGCAACGGTGATATAAATATATGATTATTAAACCTTGGATAAAATTAAAAAATCGGTAGTACTCCCTTTTTCTCGTTGTTTTTGGCATAGATCCTTAAAATTTGTGAAGAAAATATAACTAAGTTAAACAAAAAAAAAATGTCTTAATTGATACTTTATAATAGCGAAAATGATATAAAAAATCAAACAGTAATAATAAAAGTAATTGAATTTCAAAAGATAACACATTGCTTTTTGTGTACTATTTGGCTATAAAAATTCAAACACTAATAATAAAAGTAATTAAATTTCAAAAGATAACACATTGCTTTTTGTGTACTATTTGGCTATAAATAATCGAAATAATCATAGTACCTGATCCAAAGAATAAGCTAAAATTTTTTTTGTATAATTTAAACCTTATAACATTTTTGGAACTACAAGAATATGTTGGGGAGAAAACTCATAGTGGCAGAACTTGAAAGTAAAGAATCGTTTTTTGCGTAGCCAACTGACTACGATGAATTAGTGTGGTATTTCATCATCTTAGGTGAAAATATATTATAGTTGTGTTACTACAACATAAAGCATCATTTTCTAAAATAGGCATGTGACTATGCATATTTTGAGATTTATTGGTGTGTGTTTTGTAACTAAAGTTCAAAGTTTATATTTTTCTACTGCACATGCTATATAAGTAATGGTAGAGAAATTTATGATAATAGTACAATAATTTCTACAAGAAGTGTAGCTATTAGATAAAATATATATTAATTATTGTGTAACGCGTGAACTATAATTAACTTGATTGAGAACCATTCATGTATTTTTAGTGCAAAGCGCCCACACTTTCTTCGAAAATTGCTCTAGTACTGACTTTTCAAGATAAAATTTGACTTTTTGTGTAACATTGTAACTAAAGTATAAAGTATGTATTTTTCTATAGCATAAGCAATATAAGGAATATATAATAGAGAAGTGCCAAATCCCTTCAGGCCTGGCAGAAGCTTTGTGCCAGAAACACTTTGAGCTGTGTTTTTTTGTCTACAAATTTTTCAATTGGTATTTTACAACAAAAAAAATCACTAAAACAGAATATTAACCAAAAAATGTGTACAAAAAATACCGGGATTAAAGTTGCTTTATTAATTAAAACGAACAACGTAAAAAATAAATCGTATGTAACATAAATTAAACAAATTAAAGAAAAAAAAAATGTAATGTCCTATCTACCGCCCCGTCGGTGTGTATATAACGGTCCTTTTCGGGTTATTCCGTAGATAGTACGTGTGATTGTCTCACGTTCGCAGGGCACTACCATGTTCCGTTTCTATGACTTTAGCGCCTTAGGGGTCGATACGTATCGGCTCCTCAGGTGAATCTGGCTGGAGCAGTGAAGTCTGTTGCTGCGTATGTGTCTGGTCCAAGCCTAGCCTGTACGAGGGCATCGCACCAAAATAGACTTTCGGCTGTCCCGATGAAGAGGGCACCGCATTAGGATGCCCCCATTTGACTACCTGCAGAAAGACTGATGTTGCTCAGAAATTGGTATTCAAATCGGGAGGGTACATCAGCCTGAGTCTGTGTCTGATTTTCCGGTGGTGGAGACGTTCCCGTATCTCCGCAGGGCCTAGTGCGTCGTATCCTCTCATGAATCTCCAGAGTAGCCTGCCGAGTCCGACGACCTCCCGGCCACCCATGCTAGACCCTACCTTCAATAGGCTGCCTCAGTTGTGTCAACGGGCGCTCAATGGCAGCTTCTGCAATGTCGGTAGAGGACAGTGCAAACAACTACCTTCCCGGCCACCGTGAAGGCATATTTGATGGCTTTGGTCACCCAAGTGATAAGACTTTTGTACTGGCTTACATTTCGGGTTGTAGTCTCAGACTTCTCGAATTCAGCCAGTATCATTCTATTTGACTTCGTTTGTAAAATCAATATTAAAATTAGTAAATTCAAATTAACAAGATTTATGTTAATAACAAAAGGAAAAAAACTTACCAAATTATATTTTGTTGTTGTGTTGGGTTGATAACCCATCGGGAGTGACCTGGTGTCCTTATTTCTTGGGTTCGTAAGAAAGTGAACGATAATTCTCTTATACCAAGCCATGTACTCGGGGATTGGTAAAATAACATTACCTACAACGGGAACACCATCCACGAGAGTCTGTAAGCGCTCGTCCCACAACAGTATGTATCTCTCATGCTCTCTCTCCAAATTATTTGAGGGGATGGTTTTGACAGTGTGAACATCATCACCCTCGACAATACCGTGCGTCCCTGTCGGTATTGGTACCACCTGCTCTAATCCAAATTGCCTCATAACCCTGTCAGGCAGGTGGTACTCCACTACATCGAAACAAATGAATGGCACTCGGGCACGCACGGTACGCAAGAAGTCAACATCCCGAGCCACTCTATCTACAATAACCACGTCCGGGTCGATCTCCACATAAACTGTAAAATAAGATCAAGTTAATAATGGAAAACAAGTTATTTAATTAAAAAAAAAAAAATTTCGAGAAAATCGAAATTAACTTACCCCTTGTGTCTCGGTCATCAAATCTAGTTGATCAGGAAACACCAACAATTGGTTTTTCGGAGTGTTGCAGTAAGTCCGTGCTCTATTCCATCTTGCCTCGAAAGGAGCACCGATGGGGATCTCATCTGTAACCTCGCCTCGGTTCTCCGGACGGATACTAGAAATGTGCTCCCATGCCTAGCAATGGCAAATGGGTTAACCCGGCGGGTTCGGGGCGGGTTCGGTGTGGAGTCGGTGAAGCGGTGGCGGGCGAGGCGGGCGAGGGTTGACCGGTTAATGGGTCATGGCGGGTTGGGTCGAAAACATAATATGAACAACCCACCCCGCCCCGGCTTGGAAAAACCCGTCAAAGGTGGGCGAGTCACGGGTTAACTCGGTGGGTTGTGTGGGTTTGGCGAGTTTCGCGGGTTGGGTGGGTTGAGCGGGTTGGGTTAAAATTGATGAGTTTAATTTGGACATAATAAATAAGTATAAGTTAGACATACATATAGATAAAGCCACCTTGTAGTGGTGGGGGGTTTGGCATGGACCCCTACCGGTTTTATTAATAACAAAATTAGTGCTACATAGGAGGGGGACTTATGTGGCCTAAACCTCCCACATGAAATTACATTAAACTATCTAATATTACTAAGTACTAAACTTAAATGAAAAATACATAATAAAATAAACATTACAATTTAATATGAAATTGCATAATAAAATAAACATTACAATTTAAAATACTTACCTCTAATCTTCATCTTCATCTTCATCGTCGTCCTCATTAACTATTGCATAGTAATCTTCAACCGCGTTAGGATCAACTCCCATCTCCCTCAACTCGGCATCAAACCAATCATTCGAACACATACATGCCTCCAAACTCTTTGGTGCCAACCGACTCCTAGTTTCATCCAAAATCCTTCCACTTAAACTAAAAGCATTGTTCAGGCGGCAGTTGAAACCGGTATTGTCAAAATATCACGAGAAATTCTTGACAAAACCGGAAATTGTGTTGCATTTGATTTCCACCATTCGAGAATGTCAAAATCATTATCATCCGCTTCAATGCAGGGAGCAATTAGATATAAGTTAAGTTCATTGGCGGACGATGAACCGGTGGATGTCTTTTGCCTCTTCATTATTTTGTTTAAAGTGTTTGCGATCTTAGGGGTCGGGCGAGGGGTCTTCCACCACGAATTGCTTGTGTCACTTGATTTGTTGGAGTTGTAGAAGATGTAGACGCTCCATCATTATTAATGTCATTCATGTAAATGGAGAAAAGCTTGAAAAGAAGTTTAGTTGTTTCTAAGATATGAGTTGTTGTTCTTTTTTGATTCTAGCTTACCCGCTTCATCATTAGTAGTCATGCTACCGTATAAAAAATTCAGAAATTTTTTCACAATTTGCCGTCTTGTATCTAGGATCTAAAAAATTAGCTATGCGATACAACATAGGAACTTCCCAATAGTATTTTTTAAACTTAAATAACATTTGATACAACATAGGTGAAAATTTATCATTCAAACTATACTTAATAAAAACTTCAACAACGTTACACAAAATTGGGAGAATATAATGCGTAGTGGGATAATATTGGCCGGATAGTATTAAAGTAGCATCTTTAAAAGTTAGCAAAAAATCGAGATATAACGACAACCTCGGTAAAAACCTCTTCATCTAAGAATGTAGGAAACCCATTAGAATTACAAAATTCAATTAATTGATATTTATAGGGTAGTACACTTTCTATCATGTCATGGGTGGAATTCCATCTAATAGTTGTATCCTTCCTAAACTTCTTATAGTTTAATCCTTGCTCTAGAATTAATTTTTTAAAATGTTGTTTTCTAACCGGAGACGTAGAGATAAATAGACAAACATTCCTTATTACACCAACGGTATTCTTTACAAAATCATAGCCATCTTGCACACATAGATTCATAATATGACAAGCACACCTTACATGAAATAATGTACCTTCAAGTATAGGTAACATACTAGATTTAAGAAAAGGAATTGCAGCATCATTACTACTAGCATTATCAAGAGAGATGGAGAAAATTCTTTCTAATATGCCAAGATCACGAGCCACCTTTGAAATATTTCTAGCAATATTTTGTGCATTATGAGGATATTCAAATAATTTAAAGCCAATTACTCTTTTTTGCATTTGCCAATCATTATCTATCCAATGACAAGTAACACAAATATAAGACTCTTGAGTACAAGCTTTCCAAGCATCACAAGTTAGAGCAAATTTTCCAATATGGTTTGCAAAAAGAGTAATAATAGTTTTTTTCATAGCTTCATAGTTGCCAATTATTCTAGAACGCATTGTTGATCTAGGAATTCTTTTAAAAGCCGGTTGGATGCCATTCATCATTCTAACAAAGTGAGGATTTTCGGCTACACCAAAAGGCATGTTACAACACACTACCCATTTAGATATATCATTGATGGCGTTATTATGATTATAATTCCAATTAGATAGTGCTTGACCGGTTGTTGCATCAAGTTGTTTTTGTCTAAAAAAATTAGTTAACCAATCCGGGTGTTTATTTTTTATGTGTCTATTGAGTGTACCCGTCCCCCAACTAATTGCATGACGAATTTCATGCCCACACAACTTACATTTAGCTTTCAAGTTTGCCTCATTATACTCCCATACTTTCCAAACGTCGGAACTCTTAGCCTTTTTTTTTTAGTTTCTCCCATACTAGTAGAGGGACCGTGAGAAGGAGAGGGAGACGGAATAACACCACTATTATATGAATCGGGAGACGGAGACGGATTAGCACTAGTATTAATTGTATCAATTTCATCATCAAATGTAAAATCAAAATCAAAATCATTTTGAGGAGAATTGTTGTCTATGTTTTCCATTTTTTAAAACTTAAACAAAATAAATAAAATCAAATTAATCAAGCAAACAATTATAATATAAGATTAACAATATGAAAACAAAAATTAAGATTTAGAGAGTGATACACTAACTAAAAGCGTAGAATGCCGAAATTTGGTAGAGTATTCGAAGATGTTCCACACTTTCACCGACTCCGCCTTTAACCCAGCTTGCACAAATTCGTCTCTTGAATCAATTTAGAAAATAGATTAATATATGATAGAGTGAGATTGGTGTGAGTTTGAGGATTTGAGGGGGTGTTTATAGGATATAATTATAATAGAGTTTTATTTAAAATTTAATAGCCGTTACTATCAGATTTGGAAACTTGGGTTGGGTGAAAAGTTAAAAGTGAAACTACAAAAATATGGTGGGTTAGGCGGTGGGGTTTCGCGGGTTGGGTGGGTTAGGCGGTGGGGTTTCGCGGGTTGGGTGGGTTGGGGGCGGGTCCAAACGGGGTGGGTTGGGGTGACGGGCCGGGGTGGGTTGTGGGTTTTTAACGGGGCGGGGCGGGCGATTTTTCTTGAATGTAAACCCACCCCGCCCCGTTTGTAAAACCCACTTAACTCGTGGGTCATAACGGGTTTAGGCGGGTCGCGGGTGGGCCAAACCCACTTGCCATTGCTACCCATGCCCACAACTGGTCAAAACAAACAGTATCACTAATTACATATTCAAATTACATATTAAACATAAAAGTGTATATAATTTAGACAAACCTGAATGAGCAAACAACAGCCACTCATGCCCTTCAAAACAGCCATGTAGGAGATGCACATCTGGCGGTACAAATACGCAAGGACCCCGCTAGCCCACGAAGTCGTATCATGCTAGAGATCAGTGATGGTTAGGAGATAACGCATGTTCGCTCGGGAGCCCGACTTATCGGGAAAAAAGAAACTACCCATTAAAATGAATATCAATGCCCTAGCCCTCTACTCTATCGCCAAATGAGTAGCATCATGTCCTAGAGGCTCAGTAATGTGGGCATAAGCCTCATTCAGTTGAAGAGTGTTTCCTGACGCATTGGCGGGTTCGAAACCTAACAGATTTAATACAATACCCGACCACTGAGCTTTGGACATATTGTATTCCGCACCACACGACACCACGTGTCCCCTAGTAGGTAGTTCAAGAAGACATCCTACGTCCTCTAGAGTAATGGTCGCCTCCCTGTTACGCAAGTGAAATGTATGGGTCTGTGGCGCCATCTCTCTACTAAGGAAGTCACTAGAGTGTGATCTACCTTTATATGTCCTATCCTACAACATCCCCCAAAACCTAATTCGTCTATTAGGTTAATTAAGGCTGAATTTGTTTCTCTGTTATACGCATTTTAAATGGGTGTTTAGTGACTCCTCACAGTGTCATATGCGTAACGATCTATGATATGGATGTTTGGTTAAAAGACTCCTATCTAAAGGACCCGGATGAAGATGAGCAGGTGTAGACATCTATACAAAAAAAAAAAAATAGACATAGATTTTATTAGAAAACACACATGTTATATCACCAAAATTAACATAAATTCAATAAAATAAGATAAATTTAAGAAAATTAACATCAATTTAAGAAAATTACAAAAATTCATCAAATTCTCAAATCACCAAATTACACACATTTTTTCACAAATTACCAAATCACCAAATTTCCAAATTTAACAAATTCACCAAATTACATAAATTCACAAATATTTATAAACTAAATTCTCCAAATTTAACAACTTCATCAAATTCCAATTAAACAAATATTCAGAATAATTTATTTTTAAATTTTCCAAAAAAAACATAAAATTTTAAAGGTTTATACTTTGAAATAGAGAGAGAGAGGGCAAGGAGGTAGTGATGGATGGTAGCTGTGATGTAGATAGGGATGGTGGCGGCAGCAGTTCTTTGGGGGGAGGGTTTTTTTTGGGCACTTATGCTTCTTCTTTTTTTTTAATCCACGATAAGAGAGAAAAGAAAGGGTTGCTGATTGATTTAGGGCACAATGAGGACGGAATTGCCACTTTCGTCTTGGGGGGAGAACGGAAGTGCCAATTCCGTTCTCGGTTGACGTGGCGAGGCGCGTCTGAAATGTGCCACGTCAGTCGAGAATGGAATTGGCACTTCCGTTCTCCCCCCAGGACGAAAGTGGCAATTCCGTTCTAGATATAAATGTTGGTCCAAAAAAAATGATTGTCATGGTTAGCCCTTTATGCCAAATCATAGTCAGTCCAATGCAATCCCCTATAATTATGTATAACGCATGAACTATAACTTGGTTAAGAAATATTCATGTACTTTTAGTGTGAAACGCCAACACTTTCTTCGAAAATTTCTCTAGCACTGACTTTTCAGGATAAATAACAACCTGTTACGTAGTACTGTAACTAAAGGTTAAAGTATATAATTGAGTATTTTTATCATATTGGCCATACTTTGACCGAAAGGGTATTGCATGGTCATGTTTTTTGGGTATTGTTTTCATCAACGGATTCCCTAAATTCATCTTCCCTAAAAGACGGATTCAGGAAATCCGTTTTCAGAAGATTATTTTTTCCCCTAAATTTATTTAGAGTCATGAAATGTTTATATTTTGTTTTTGTAAAACTATTTTTCCTTTGTTAGGCTTCTTAGAGTTTGTTAGTGTTTGTTTAAGTTTGTTTAAAGAACGTAAAATAAGGACACTCAAGATAGAAATAAAATCATAAACGGGAAATATATTTTGAAACAAAATTATATAAATTACTAATGTGATTGAATAATACATAAAATTGATTTAAGCTAATACAACTAAACAACTTCTCGAATGACAATTTGGGGGAGTTGGGTGGGGGGAAGAGAGAAGGGGGGTTAGTAGTCCGAGTCTGTTTATACAGTGTCGAACCCGGGACCTCACGGTCACGGGCAGAGGCTAGCTCCATTGGGCTGTGGCACTCTTGACATTCCCGAGGGGCATTAAATCAAGTTGATGAGGAAAATTTTATGTTTATACATCTAATTAAGTTTATCTAATCCCGATGACAAACCATAAAATCTAACAAACACTAACAATCCTTAAAACCCAAAAAAAAAAAAAATACCAACTAACACTAACTACCCCAAAAAAATCTTGAATTCCTTTTTAAGGAATCAAAGTGAAATTTAAAAAATATATATATTTTTCCATATGAGGGGAAAACAATAAATAAAAAAAATAGGACATAAACGGATTCTGGAAATCCATGTAAAACAAGAAATTAGACTAAATATCTTCATGATATATACTTAGACTGCATACACGTGCAAAACACTAAGAACCCATAAGAAAACCTAAAAACCCTAAAACCCTAGCAAACACCTTAAAAATCAAATATGTCACCAGAAAATTTGTTCAATTCAATACATGTCCACAAAAATTATTTTTCTATCCTTGGGAACAAAAAAACATATTGGGTCAAAGAGGGATTCTTGGAATCCATCTTTGATGAAAGACGCATTATGATAATTCGTTTTTGGTCCTACATGTTAAAACATGCCACGTCAGACCAAAAATCCGTCTTTATGAAATTAAATGAGAACATTACTGACATGAACAAAATATTCATCAATATTATCAATGGGTTAAAGGCCTATGGAAAGAAATACTCTATTGGTGAAGTCAATATGAAAAATCTCAATGCCCTTGCAAATGCTTGGGAAGTAAAAGCCTTAGCCATTGAAAAAGCAAAAAGATTTAAAGGTTTATCCAATGGAAGAACTTATTGGTTCTCTTCACACTAATGAGATGAAACTTAAAAGACAAACTAACTTGAAACATGATGATAAAGCACCAAAATGAATTGCTCTCAAACCTAGTGAGAACAAATACGATCATGAGGAGAAAACAAGTAATGATGAAGATGTTGATCTAGATGATGAGACCATGGCTATGGTGTAATACTCGGAACTTTTGTTTACGTGTAATTAATTTTGCATGAGTAATTGTGTGGGCGTAATTTATTTCTTTTGGTTATGTGATTACGTGTCTATTTAATTGCATTACATATTTTACGTGTTATAATTGAGTACGTTTATCGAGGGGTGTATTTGACGAGGTTGGATGTTGGGGGATTTAGTTGTAATTTACTTAGATGAGTGGTTTAATTAATTAGATGTGTGATTATGAGTTTTAATAGGATTTGGAGAGTTAGCATAATTAAATGGAATCAATTAAAAAGGAAAGGTAATAGAATAAGGAATTAAAAAGGAAAGGAAATAAAAATAAAATAAAAGGAATTGTGGGATAAGAGGGGAGAGTAAAACGTGAGGAATAAGAAAGAGAGGAGGCAGCAGTAACCGCAAGCAAAAAAGAGGAAAAGAAAATCTGTGAGAATAAATCTGAGCATAAGAAAAATTTGAGTGGGCTAACGACGTCCGATTTCGACGATCGATATATCAAAACAACTGTCTTCAAAAGACGAACGCGTGAGCGTAGACAAAACTCAATTCGGAGTTTGGAGCGGAAAGTTATTGCACTGAGAGCGGGGCTGAATTTTGGGATTTGTTATTTTGCTTGCTTTTAATTGCTTTCTACGAGGTAAGGAACCTACCCTCTGTAATTCCAGTCTAAAATAACATTGCCCAGTATAATTATTGGGCAATGTTATATAATTGTGGAGGAACTAATTTGGCATATTTTATTGCATAAAGGGATGAAGTTTCGGTATATTTGCATATTATGTGTTGTATTGCTTGAATTATTGTGTTAATGCTTTGGGTTAGTTAATTATATATGATTGATGTATTCTAGAATTGCATTTGCGGATTATCTACATTTACTACATATACAATTGTTCATCGTTATTGTTATTCGTATTTGGTAACTGTGAATGGTGAATTATTATTGTTGAACTTTATTTGTTGGTTATCGCCTGGGTTCGTCTTAAGTGTTCATATTTGATACTTGGTTCATTGGTTTTGTCTAATTGGTATCGTTGGTGTCGATGTCTATTTGGTATTGTTCGACCAAGTCGTTGCCCCATTTGAGCTCTTGTCAATGAAAGAACCTATAACAGGATACATCCACATTTTGTTTCGATAGAACCTGGGAGTTCGCGATGATTGTGATGTGATATGTGTGGTCCGGAGCCTAGCGGGAAAAATAAGTTGGGGTTGCTAACAGTAAATTATGGAGCTTCCGAGTGGGCTATGAGACAATGGACGTATTCTTAATATTTGGCCTCTGTCCGGGGGAAAGATTTAGTTAGACTTGTCATTATAGAATGGTCTGCCCTCAGTGGGTGAATATGTGAGGATTATTAGCAGTGATTATGGATATGATTAGATGATTGAGCTCGAATTGTGGGAAGTCGTGTCACAATGATAACTATGTTCATAGTGTCTAAGCAATGTGTGTAATCGTGTATACCGTATGGGCAGAGCGTGGTGCTTGTCGTGCATTTGGTTGTGTAAGTGCTTAGACATGAATAATATAGTTGTTTAGCTTATTTGTTGTTCTTTATTTGGTTGTTCCTGTTTCGGTCTTATTTGCTACTTGGTTTGGAGTCTAAAACGTGTATTTTGGGTTGGGAAAGTGTTGGTGCATAATTGGTACATGTGTGTACAAAATTACACTTGAGAAACTATTTTTCGCATTGCGCGGACGAACCATTCGTCCTACCTTTCGTCAGCGGAGAAACAGAGGCTACTGTCTTACAACGGATGAAGACGCGGACAGACATGCGGACGATCCCTTCGTCCGTGGGTACTTATGGTCGACCGGTGTAGACAAATCCCATCGTCTGAGGTCTAGTGTTGTGTTCTGCGGACGATGCTTCATCTGCAGGCTATGTTGTGAGGTTTTCAACTCTCTTTTCAGTGATCCTGTCCAGTGTCCGATGGGACTTTTGCAGTGTATATTCAGTGTATTTATAGTGTTTCTACAATGTAAGCCCGTCGCGTCAAGTGTACTTCCAAAAGGGGTATTTTGGAAACGGGAAAACTATTTTAGTGTCTATTTGTTAATTGATCCCAGTGGTCATATGGTCCTTACTGAGCCCCGAAGCTCAGTCCATTCACTTTCTTATTTTGCAGGTGTTGATGGTGTTGAGCCTTATTTTGATGATGCTTGGGAGGGGGCACTTTAAGAAGTGATGATCTAATGAACTTTGTAGTGGATGAACTTTATTATTCGAACACTTAGTTTCATTTCAGTTATTTCTTTTGGAACGTTTACACTTATTTTAATAATGTAATAAGTAAAATCATTTCCATTCTGTATTAGACTTCCGTTGTTCAACTCTCACTTTGGATTATTTTATCATAATGAATTCTCTTTTTAGTAACTCTGTTTTGTGGGCTTTGGTGTCTCATCGACCAATGAGACACTGCCATGTCATCACTAGATTATGGGGTGTGATAGAAGTGGTATCAGAGCAGGTCAAGCCTTGGTTAAAACATGTAATGAACTTAGGATAACAAGGGCTCGTAATATGAGGTGTGTGATGGGTAGAGACCATGGAATAGGATGCCTTTGCTTATTTACCACTTTATATATGATAATTCATGTTATGTTGTGTTATCCTTGTATGCTATGTTATTCTTGTATGTTATACATGTTATGTCATATTGTTAATATGATGTGTATATGACTATATTAGTATGATAGTTGATTATTACTGTTTTATCAGAGTGGCGCAGCGAAAACGTTGTGGGCCCATAACCCACAGGTCTCAGGTTGAACCTTAGGCTTGAATTGTGTTTAGAATTAAGTTAAGTATGGAATTGAACATAGGAAGGACGTGTTAGATAACTTAAGATGTGATAACCGAGTAGAGAGGCTGGAATAGGACATATGTGTTTACTTATTGCTTTATATGTTATTAATAATATGATATGCTTTGTTAACTTGGTATATGAACATGTTATGTGAATTACGTGTTTATGTACATTGCTTATTGTATTTATAAGAAAATCTAGATATTATGCATGAAATGTATTAACATGTTAGCCCCGTTTTAATTGCTTTAATTGTATTAGCCTGCTAACTTGACGTTGATTACTTCAAATGAGTTGCCATGTTAAGTTAACTTTGTAGCTTTACTTTTATAAGCTTGATGGCATGACTTTATTTGCTTTATGTATTCGTTTATCGATCTTTGTTCTACGTGTTTAATTGATATATGATGCATATAAGATTGTACCAGCATGCTAGTTAGTTTTGTTGCTTTATGTGTTATATTTTTTGTCACTTGGATCAAGATGGGACGACAATGGAAAAACAACAAATTGAGAAGGACATTGAAGACGACCCAGAGACAGAGCTCACGGCCTTTCATAGCTCGCAAAAGGATGGGACCGATAGTTGTGCCATCGGGATGCTAGTAGTGAAGATATGTAAAAGATGTGAGCAGAGACATCCGGGAAGGTGTCGTTGGGATCCGAGAGCATGCTTTAGGTGCGGGAGATCGAATGAACACATTAACAAGTGTTTGGAGCCACTTCCTGAAGAAGTTCAGATAAGGGGACCTCATACATAGAGGAAATGTTTTAGATGTGGAGGAAAGCATCCAGGGGTATGTCGTTAAAGTACATGAGCCTGTTTCAAGTGCGGAGGTTTGGGACACCAGACTAGCCAATGTCCTACAATGGGTCATGGAAGAGGTTAGGTTGCGTTAGATGCTCCTAATGTTGAAAGTCAAGAGTTAAGGTCTAATTTCAAAGTGTCTGTCCTCACGCAGCAGGAAGCTGGAAGTGGTAATATGTACATTTATGTGATTATGTGGTTATTATAATTCCTTGAATTTGATAGGTTGCATATAGTACCATACTTGTTATATGAATGCCTATAGAGCCTTTTCATCTAGTGGGGGAGTGTTAGTATATATTTTGTAGGAAGTGCATGTTTCGAGGGCGAAACTTTTGTAAGTGGTGAAGTATGTAATACCCGGGACTTTTGCTTACGAGTTATTTGACGTGTAATTAATTTTTGCATGACTAATTGCGTGGTCATAATTTATTTCTTGTGGTTATGTGATTATGTGTCTATTTAATTGTATAACATATTTTACGTGTTATATTTGAGTACATTTATTGAGGGGTATATTTGACGAGGTTGGATGTTGGGGGATTTAGTTGTAATTTACTTAGAGGAGTGGTTTAATTAGATGTGTGATTATGAGTTTTAATAGAATTGGGAGAGTTACCATAATTAAAAAGGAAATGTAATAGAATAAGGAATTAAAAGGGAAAGGAAATAAAATAAAATAAAAGGAATCCTAGGATAAGAGGGGGAAAGAAAAACGTGAGGAATAAGAAAGAGGGAAGGCGGCAGTAACCGCAAGGAAAAATGAGGAAAATAAAATTTGTGAGAATAAATCTGAGCAGCCTTTGAGAGAACAATTGAGTAGGCTAACGACGTCCGATTTTGATGATCGATGTATCGAAACGACCGTCTTAGAAAGACTAACGCGTGAGCGCAAACGGAACTCAATTCAGAGTTCGAAGCGAAAAGATATTGCAGCGGGAACGGGGCTGCTTTTCTGGATTTCGGGATTTGCTATTTTGCTTGCTTTTAATTTCTTTGTACGAGGTAAAGGCCCTACCCTCTGTAATTCCAATCCAAAATTCACATATAATCATTGGGTAATGTTATAGAATTGATTTGGCATATAACTGATTTGCTTGCTTGTAGGAACTGATTTGGCATATTTTATTGCATAAATGGATGAAGTTTCGATATATTTGAATATTATGTGTTGTATTGCTTGAATTGTTGTGTTAATGGTTTGGATTTGGTTAATTATATATTGATGTATTCTGGAATTGCATTTTATCTACATTTACTACATATACAATTTTTCATCGTTATTGTTATTCGTATTTGGTAATTGTGAATTGTGAATTATTATTCTTTATATTTGGCCTCTGTTCGGGGGAAAGATTTAGCCGGACTTGTTATTATAGAGTGACCTACCATCAGTGGGTGAATATGTGAGGACTGTTAGCAGTAAATTATGGGGCTGATTGGATGATTGAGCTCGAATTGTTAGAAGTCGTGTCACAGCGATAACTATGTTCGTAGTGTCTAAGCAATGTGTGTAATCGTGTGTACTGTATGGGCAGAGCGTGGTGCTTCTCGTGCATTCGGTTGTGTAAATGCTTAGACATGAAGAATATAGTTGTTTAGCTTATTGTTGTTCTTTACTTGGTTGTTTTTGTTTCGGTCTTATTTGTTACTTGGTTTAGAGTTTAAAACATTTATTTGTTGTAGTTTACATTTGATATAGGTGCTCAGTTGGATTCGGCAGGCTCTCTCTTTTTCTCTCTACCTCTAGCCGAACCAAAAGAAAGAAAAATCTGATTTTTCATTCTTCATATTACACACTCTCAAGAATACTTCTAGAGACAAGAAAAATCTGATTTTTCTAGTTCTCAGATTTCCGATTTTCCTAAGTCGTATATACTTTGTGGATTCCGGGAAAAGTGTTTTCCACCTTCATAGTTTCTTGGACTAGCATCTGGGACTTGGAGTGTCAAGCTCAAAGGTTGTTTTTTGGATACCAGTAGACACAGGAGTCAGTTGGCTACTGTTGGTGAATTCAAGTTGCAAGAATACAGGCATCATCGATTAGATCGACATAAAGGTATAACTCTTAATCACTGGAATTTGGTTCTTTCTCGTGAGTAGATCCTCTAAAGGAACGTAACCCCACGCGTTTATTTTCGCTGCGTTTTGGGGGTTACGAATTTTTTCTTCAAGTGGTATTAGAGCCTATCACGAGAACCCAATAATCTAGTTATGTGTTATCGTGCTGTTTTAGTAGTTGATAATGCATGTCATAGGATTTTTACTTTTTACAGCCTCTGGAAAGTCGTTTTAGTGTTAAACGAATCTCGGAACGAATTGTAAAATTCTTGTTTTGGATGTTTTTTGTTTTTTGGAAAATATTCGGACGACCGGAAGAGATTCCGGCAGGCCGGACATGAGTTAGAAAATAGGATTTTGCTATTGCCTAGATTTCGGATGACCGTTGAGCAGTCACGATCGACAGAGGCTAGTCTGTTTTCATGTCGGTCGAATAGAAATGTTTTGAAGGCCTAATTTTTACACTGTTTTGGTTACTGCCTTATCGCGGTCGACCGGGAGTATGGCATAGGTCGACCGGAAAGGGGCAGGCAGTGTATATTTGTGCTCTTAGCATGATTTTGTGTATGTTTTGAGCATGGTACATAGTAATAGGCTTTGACTGGTGGTTTTTAATTATAATTTGACATGCGTGTCGTGCCTTATCTATTATCTCTTGTTGTAATTTTAATCTCGAATGTAATTCGAGAATTCTTTTCATTGTGTAAAAGTTTTATAATAGGATCCTATTTAATTTTACATATGTAACAAGTGATGAAGGAAGGCGTCCATCAGATGGAGGAAACCACAAGGTGGCGGAAGACAATAGATAGAATTTATTCCTTTTCCACCTTTAGATTGACCTAGGATTTTCTGTTGGCTTGAAAATATCGCATAGGGGCTATTACTATGTCACGTTTATTTACTATTTTATGTATTTTGCATGAGATGTCTGATTCATGTTTATAGTATAATTTTAGCATGTGATGCATATTCAAACGTATAATCGGATTATACACCGTTTGGTGAGACAAATTTTAAAAATCTCTCAATTTTAAATATTAAGTATATTTCCTTCCATGCGGGGCCCTCCTCAATGCCAAGATCGACAGTAGTGTGAACTTCCGAGTGGAATAAGCGCCTGTCTATCATGGTGAGGCGCGAAGGATAAGTTAGTGATATCCGTCAGTCAACCTCGGATTATACTTAACCGGATTACCTCAATTGTTGAGAATCCGGAGGCAAAATGGTTACGATGTGCATTTGTGTACTGAGGGTAATCGTACCTACTTAACCAACCAAGAGTCACATAATTGATGTGATTAGCAAACGTTGCTTACCTAAAGCGTCTTCTTCAGTATAGTAGCCAAAGCTTCCTTGAGGACGAAATATGGATCTTGGTCCTACTAGAAAGTCTTGAACTTTTCGAATGAATACTTGAGGGTTATTCATTTGAAGAAAAAACTGGGAGAATCATTAAAATAAGCCTTTGATCAACATTTTCTTGGAGTGTTGAAGTCCTCTAGCAATATTTAGTTGTAGTGTATTAGACTTCACACTTCTTCTTAACAAGAAGTCTACCGCTTGGTTCTACTCTTGTTGGATTGAGTAGCTCTTAACATGTTGATCTTCCTTCTTCATGACTTTGCAAGTACTACCATAGCATGTGGATTGACTTCATGCTTGTGCTATGGAGTCTTGCAAAGTGTAGCTTCCTTGTGTATGATCATACATTTGATGTACACAATGAGCTAACTTACCATTTCCATCAATGTTGGTGTGAGTGCTAAGGATAATATCATTAAGAACATGCTCACACAAACATTAAGACTATCAATGGTTTGTTATCATCAAAACAAGATTGATCACTTTGACCTTAGGGCTAACAGTATGCAGTATGTGTGGTCGTCTAGTCAACAACCACGATGGGATCTAATTCCTCCATGGGCACCAGTTAGGTGAAGTGAAACAAGATATGTGGCTGAATATAATGTACCTCATCCACCACCACCACATAACAAACCACCTTGACCACCACCGCCGTATAATGTACCCCCACCTCAATATAATGCACCACAACCACCCCCACCAACCAATGCAAGGGCGGCTCCTGCCTTACCAGCTGCCTTTGTTATGTTAGCCCAAATGTTCCAAACCCAGCAACAACAACAACAACAGTCACATAATCAGTTTGTTGGGGGCTCCGAGGGGTTAGAGAGTTGAGGATGATCCTGGTATATATTGTGAGCGTATGAAGAAGATGTGTATGGTTTCATTTCATGGGGGCATGGTTCCAGATCAGCCGGAGACTTGGTTGGAGGAGATAGATCATCACTTCCATATTATACGGGTACCCGAGAACATGAAGGCGGATGTGGTAGTGCTTTTCTTGACTGCAGAAGCGTCTGAGTGGTGGAAATGTGTGGGGCATGTTTAAGCCCAAGATGGCCCTATCACTTGGGATAGATTTAAGAAAGCCTTCCTAGACCAGTATTTCCCTAAGACCTTTAAGATGGCTAGGCATAATGAGTTTTTCGATTTGAGGCTGACTGAGGGGATGTCGGTTTCAGCCTATGCTAATAAGTTTAACTAGTTGGGTAAGTATGCTACTGATATCATACATGATGAGGAGATGAGGAATCAGAGGTATGTGTGAGGACTGGTGCCTCATATTGTGGGTAGATTGTCAGGGTACCGTCTTACCAACTATATAGACGCGTATCAGAGAAGTTTGGATTTGGAGGAGGAGTTCAGGAGTACCGATGCGAATAGGAAGAGGCCTTATTCAGCTATGTCACAAGGCCAAGGTTCTCGTTCTAGCTCAGTCAATCATTTGACTCAGAAAATGGTTGCTCCCACCTCGGGACTAACCAACGCCTTCAGGATAGGGAATGGGATGGGAGCAAACTTGACTAGGTTTGGAGGACCCATAGGTAGGGGTGTTCACTATTCGGTTAAATCAAAATACCAAACCAAATTTTATTATATGGTTCGGTTTATTCGGTTCGGTTTTGAAAAAGTTAAAATAATTCGGTTCGGTATTCGGTTTTCAATTTTTAAAAACTGAATTACCGAAATACCGAATAGATCAATTTTTTTATTAAAAAATATTTTTATTATACTTATAAGTATTATTAATATTACTTAGAGTTGTCTTCCATCCATATGTTTCATTGACATTCTGGGAGCATACACTTTGTGCATTTATTTCCAAATGTTTAGTCTGTTTCCTATTCATTCCCGCCCATACCCTGAATTATTGAGGACTTAATGAGTTATTTTATTGTTGTAGAGTTGTATTTTTATTCTTAATTTTTAGTTTATTGTTTTTATTTTAATTGTGCATTATAATTTTATCTTTTGTCTAATTTTTATTAAGTTGAGAAAAAAATTCGGTACAAACCGAACCGAACCGAACCATACCGAAATAATTTTTGTATTCGGTTTCCATAAAATTTTGGTTTGGTTCGTTTCAATAAAACGTCATAAAACCGAACCGAATTCCAAAATTTCGTACCGATACCGAATGCACACCCCTACCCATAGGGGAACCAATGGATTCTCAGGCCATGGATTTGTGTGGAAGATATGTAAGGAGATATTCGGGGAATTGTAGATGGATATAGGGGGCTTGTTTTAGGTATGGTAAGACGGGGTACAGAATCAGCGCGTGTACTATACCGTTATAAGTTACTAGTCAGACTTCTGGGACTCCACCAAAGGTTGGGGCACCGTGACTAAGCCTAATGCCCGGGTCTTTGCTCTTCCTCAGTTCGGGGGGAAAATGATATTCGTACACCGACATGTACATTTATGTGATTATGTGGTTATTATATTCCTCGTATATTTAGGGTGCATATAGTACCGTACTCGCTATTTGAATGCCTATAGATCATTTTTCATTTAGTGAGAGAGTGTTAGTATATATGTTATCAGGAATGCAAGTTTCGAGGACGAAACTTTTGTAAGGGAGGAAGTATGTGATACCCGTAACTTTCGCTTACATGTTAATTGTTTCGTAATTAATTTTTGCATGACTAATTGCGTATGCGTGAATTTATTTTATATGATTACGTGTCTATTTAATTGTATAACATTATTTATGTGTTACGTTTGATTTTTATGTTGAGGGGCATTTTGCACGTGTATCGTAGTTGGGGGATTTAGTTGTAATTTACTTAGAGGAATAGTTTAATTAGATGTGTGATTGGGAGTTTGGTTTAATTAGAATTTTAATGGGATTGGGGAGTTACCATAATAATAAAAGATAAAATAAAAGGAAATGGAATAAAATAAAGTAAGAGGGGATCATGGAATCGTGGAAAAAGGGTAAGAGAAACAAGCACAAAAAGAGAAAGAGAAAGAAAGAAAAGAAAAAGAGAGGAAAGAAAAATCAGAACTTGAGTGAGTAATATGAGTCCTTTTTGGACAATCTATATATCAAAAAGACTGCGTTCAAGATACCTTTGAGTGAGCGTAAATGGAAGTCGATTCAAAGTTCGGAGTAGAGAGATATCACACTAGGAGTAGAGCTGATTTTCTGGAAAATTCTGGGTTCGTGTGCTTTCGTGTTTAATTTCTTTTGATAAGGTAAGGAGCTACACCTCTGCGTTTTCAATTATAAAACTCATGAACTCAGTCTTTTTTACGTTAATATTGTGTATGAACTATTTATCATGCGTTAATGCATAAAATGGATGACGTATTGGTGATAATTGTGCATTACGTGATTGCTGTCATTATCGTGTTATTATAAAATTTATAAATATAAATTATATTAATTGCTGCTCTAATTGCTTAATTGTTAATTTCTAGACTTAATTAGTATTTGGATTATATGGTCGTTGTCTATTTGGTTATTTTAGTTGTCATTAATTGGTTGTATCGTTGTCGTCGTATTTGGTTTTGGTCGACCGAGTCGTCGCCCCATTTGAGCTCGTATCTAGGAATTACTAGATGGCAGTATTCATTCGAACTATTAAATTGTGAAAAGTGAAGATCTCGGGAGATCTTGTGATAGTGTGGAAATTCTTGGGCCTTAACCTGATGTGTACTATCATTGTGACTGTAGTTTTGTAGAGTCCAAGGTGTTGGATGATGATAAAATGTAGGATGGATCCTTAAAGCTTGGACCCGTTGATTTAGGATATCATACTAAACCAGTGTGTATGAACTTCTTGGGCCTTTCTAACTAGGCTGAACTGTTAGGGCCGTTATAGCTATTGTCGTAGAGTCGTAAATAGGTATTGAGTTCGAAGTATGTGTTTGCGTGCGTATCTTAGCAACAACCATCTCTCGTAGTGTCACATTTCGTGTATTTCCGTTGTGCTTTATGAGTGGAGCATGGTGCTCGTAGCATATTCCGAAGTGTAGTGTGTGCGATGTGAAGATGATGGTTATTTGGCTAAGTTGTTGCTTATTTACTTATATTTGTTTGGTCATACTTGTTACTTGATTTTGAGTCTAAAAACATGTATTTTGGGTTGGAAATATTTTGGTGCAAGATTGGTACACTTGTGTACGAAATTGCACTTGAAAAACTGTGTTCTACAAGTCGCGGACGATTGCATTCGTCCTACCATTCATCCTACATTTTGTCTGCGGGATTATGGAACCTACTGTCGTACCACAGACGAAACCGCGGACGGACCTGCGAACGATCTATTCATCCGCGGCTACCTGCGGACGATCCCTTTGTCCGGCCTTACAGTGCTCTTTTTGTGTACGATGCCACGGACGATTGGTTTGTCCGTGGCCTTCGTCCGTAGCCTGTGCGGGTGAGTTTTAAATTTCTTTTCTTTTCGTGTTCGGGTCTAGTGCATTGTGTTGTGTTGTGCAGTGTACCGTCAATGTATTTTCAGTGTTATTACAGTGTTAAGTGTGTCGTGACTAGTGTCGTTTCAAAGGGGTAATTTGGGAAACAGAAACTGTTTTAGTGTCTATTTATTACTTAATTCTATGATCCTTACTGAGTCCCGAAGCTCAGTCCATTCATTTTCTTACTTTGCAGGTGACGTAGATGTTGATCCTAACTATGGTGATGATGTTTGTGATGGGGATTACGAGGAGTGGTTATATAATATGCTATGCCTTATAGGAACGATAATGATCACTAGTTAATTCATATTAATTCTTAAGAACACTTAATTCTTTTCCACTTATGTAATGTTGAACAATTTCATTTGTAGTACTTTTAATTATGTTGTTAAACTCTTGTTTTGGATTATTAATCATAATGAATTCTCTTTTTCTAATAACTCTGTTGTGGGCTTTGGTGTCTAATCGACCAACGAGACACTGTCATGTCATCATTTTGGTTACGGGGTGTGACAACAGCTAAAAGAGTCACCCAATCCTAAGACCGTACTTGTGAGACTTGTCCACATTCCCCTCACATGAATTGAGCGGAGTCCACATCTGCAGGTAGTCCCCGCCCAATTCATGTGATGGGGCTGTGGGACCAATCACATATGTGGAGGGATTCATGGGCAGAAACTCGTTCTAAATACCCATGAGTCCTCCCCCGAAGGATCCGCTCATACCATGGGAATCGAAAATTAAAACGAAAGCTTACATTTTTCGGCTAAAGAATCTGATTCTTGAATGAAAGATTCTGATTCTTGGACTTTAAGTGTTTGTGTTGCTTCCACCAATAGCTTTCCCTTTGCGGAATTTCCCTCTACCGGTATCCACGTGACGAAACGAACAGCGATTGCTAGCTCTTCGTTTTTCTGAGTTTCGGGAATTTGAGAGAAATGGAGAGGCAGAAAACCGAAATCTAATTTCGGAATACTTTTGGATTGCGAATCAATTAATCAGTGTTTTAGGGTTTCATCTAAAAGAGGTTTATATAGGGTGTGAGAGTTTGTTCCCAGGACCAACTCTCACGTCCTTAACCTCTTTCGGCAGTGGGAGTCTTTAACTCCCACGTTCCATAAACCTCTGCTGGTAGTGAGTCTTTATCGGATAATAACTCCCACGTAATCCCACCTATAGCCAAATACTGAAAATGCCCCTCCTTAATCTCTAATTCGAATAATAACGTTTTATTATTCTCAGAAAATAAATGTCAGATACAATTAACCTAAACACATTCTAGATTCATTGAATCTGGACATGAAGCTCGTTAACTCGTCTATGCGTGTGACCCTATAGGTTCATATCACAATGGCAATGAAAGCATACTTAATAGTAGTATGTGTTCATAAATCACAAGCGGTTCCTAGCAGGACATTGTGACTACCCAGCGTTGATGAATATACGGTGGAACCTAATATCAATCCACTATTTAATCCCTTTGTCTCGCGATATCCTAATTAAGCATAGGCATGGTAGTCGTCACCCTTATAAAACTTAATTGTATTTATGCTCGATCTCCAGATAGACTGTTCCAACAAACAATATTTAATAACCACTTTATTAAATATATTTGAGCAACGGCCATGCATTTAAACAGTTTTTCCCTATCGAGGGGCCAATGGATATCTCTCTCTAATAAGAGAGGGACAAATTCCTTACAATGCCTCTCACATTCAAGCCATGATAGGATATTACATCTGATTATCAGTCGTATTGATTACTCGATTAAAAGTAACGTCCGACTGAGTCAAAATGTGGCTCCATTAATGCTAGAATCAATGGAGACATAAGGTCTAAGGATTCCAAAATAGTATTGAGGAAGTAATACTTATGACAAAGGACCATGAAGTATTACTTCTCTAACGGATCACGTCCGATACAATATATCCCAATATATTGTATCTATGATATGATTTGTATTCATTACACATGATTAGTAAAACATAATCATTAATCAAACATCATACTAGTTTTATTTCATTGTAAAGAATCTTACATAAAACTAGGAACAACTAGAATAGTAATTACATAAGCTGATGAGTTTTCCTATCAAATCACGCATTTGACGTTCAGAAGCAAAATTAACTATTCAAATGACATGCTCAAAAGATATCAAAACGTACAACATATGCTAATGATCCTAGGGCACTACTAACAATATGGACGGTCCTAGGATTAAATTTTCGCAGCTAAAGAAGTCTTGAAAATCCATGATTTGGCTTTTGCAAATAGGCCAAAACCTTGTGCTGCTGGCAAACTTCTTTATCAATTCAGGGATATGTCATTTTCCCCCTATGTGTAATTCAGCTTCTTAGTAGCAAAAGAGTTGAGTCGTTTCGAGGCATTAGAGAGGAAGAAATAGCATCAATGATTGAAAAAATTGTTCGTGATTCGTCATCATCATCCATAATAAATGCTGATGAGATTTTTGCTGAGCTTACAAACAACATAATTTGTAGAGCTTCCTTTGGGAAGAAGTACTCTATGGAGGAAGGTGGAAGTAAGTTCAAACAATTGTTCAAAGATTTATCTGATTTATTAGGGGCTTTTAATGTTGGAGACTGCATTCCATGGCTTGGTTGAGTTAATTATGTAAATGGTTTCGAAGCACAAGTTAACCAAGTTGCAAAGGGTTTCGATGAATATCTTGAAAAGAAGAAACGAGAAAATATTAGTGATACCAGAACAACAACAACAACAACAACAGAATTTCTCCAGTGTTTTACTTGAAGTCCAGAGAACAAATGACACTGTTTTTTCAGACCAAAGAGATTGCATTAAGGCTGTTCTCTTGGTAAGAATATTATCCAATGTTGCAGAAGTTGCTAGTCGATTGTCAGACTGGCGACTAGTGACTAGTCGGCGACTAGTCGTCTTACCTAGATTAAAAGAGATTTTTTAAAATTCTCTTATCCTATATATTATACTTGTCAAACAAAATTCCATAAAAAATTAAAAATCAAAGTACACAACATCCACCCATAATAATTAAATTAATTATCATAATAAGTAATAATTATTTCAAATACTAAAATAATTGTTTTGACCGATATTTTTACCATCTTTGATTGATTTTTGACCCACTTTGACCCATTTTTTTATCGATTTTGACCGATTAAGTTGGTTAACCGATTTTTTACCGACTGGGCGATTTTTACAACATTGATATTATCAACATTAATCTTGAGGCCTTCCTTTCATTTTGTTTGTCAATTAATTTTAGGTTGTCTTTTTTTTGTTGTTGTTGTTGTTGCAAATACAACACTACAAAAGGGGAGGTTTGCCGTTTCATTTTCTCCTTGTTATATGGAAATTGATGCAGAACATGCTTGTGGGAGGAACCGATACAACGCGTTCACTTTTGCTGCTAAGAAACCAAAGTGTTATGACTAGATTGCCGAAAGAGGTCAGAAAAGTAGTGGGAAGCAAATCGTCCATAACTGATGAAGATTTAGAGAAGATGCAGTTATAAAAGAGGCACTTCGATTGCATCCTTCAGTTCCAATACTCGTCCCTAGAGAAGCAAGAGAAGATGTGAAGGTAATGGGCTATGATATAGAGAAAGGCACACAGGTAATCGTCAACGCTTGGGCAATTGGAAGTGATCCTTTACTGTGGGATGAGGCTGAGAAGTTCAAGCCGGAGAAGTTCAGGAAGAAGAAGCTGCCCTGGTATTACGTTTGCAGTCCCCATCGTGCTATCAAATTTGATGCACAAATTCAATTTTGCATTGCCTCGTGGAGTCAGAGCTGAAGATTTGGACATGAGTGATGGCGTTGGAGTCATATCACGGGAAAATTCTAATATAGGGACGGTCTTATGTTATTGGCTCCACAACCATTTCACATGAATTGAGATAAGACCTACTTTATGTGAGATAGTTATAGGGCCAGTTCTACAAGTTCCGCCCCATATCACATAAGCAAATCCCTCTACTGTTTGTTGCAACTCCTTTTATAAAGTAATTGTTGTTGTACCACATTACTTGATAACTTGATCGCTTTGAACAAAAAATCTTTTACTTGATTGCTTCTAATTTGTTCCAGGAAAAGATGTATTAAAATACTTTACTAAGTACATGTTTTTTGGTTGCTTATTAATCAAATTTCAAGACTTATTGCTCGCTTGCTACTAAATAATGGAGCTATTCTAACAACACCAAGAAAATTGTAACAATCACTTGAGCAGGACAAGTAACGATGAGTCATCAGAGGTCCAATAGCCAAGTGGGGCATTGACTGACCCGTGACCGAGAGGTCCCGGGTTCGATACCCTCCCCAAGCATGGGGTAAGCTTTAATTGTCTCCCTTCTAAGGTACTTTTCTCCTCTTATGAGGTGTTCTTCTCCGCTTTGCGGTTGGTTCTCTCCCCTTGAGGGTTCCGCCCTCGGGCGTTCAAAAACGATGAGTCAATACAATAATTATTAAACCGTTGACTAATATAAGACTAATGTACATTCCATGTGTAATTTTCATTCAGTAATAAATACCTATATGCTAAATGCTCATTTATTCCAAGACGAATTTTGCCCGGTAGTTTTTTTTTTTTTTCTTTTTGAAACCCAACTGGGCGTAAACCTTAAGAGGGGAGAAAGTAGCACCTCATAAGAGGAGGAAGAGATAACCCTAGAAAGGGAGACAATTTTAAAGCATACCTCATGTGCGGGGGTATCGAACCCACGACCTCAAGGTCGTGGACAGACCGTCGCCCCACTGGATTAAGTACCTTGTGATTTGCCCAGTAGTTAAAGTTGGAATTTAATAGAATTTAACACCTAATGTATTCCAAATTTAATAGAATTATAGAAATATGATGTTAAATTTGTTACAGTAATTGTATTAGTAAATTCATGACTTGAAATCGCATATATATAATAAAATTTGACCAAAAGTTTGTGGTGCATAATGTGAAGTGAACAGGCACTTAGCTCCCAAGACTTGATCATTCATATCCCTTCTATATGCATTATAAAAATCAACCCTCTTCCCATACGGGTATTCAAAGAGTCCCAAACTCTTGTATTTGGAGATATTTAACAGAAATTTTATGAATAAAAATTAGAATTTTAATCTCTTTTTGTGTTTCTCTTTTCCGTTTTGTTTTTTAGTTTCACTTTTAGTTATCGTTACTCATATGCTTATTGATGTTTTCATTCTTTTTGCAGATTTGTGGCGATTTTTAAAGAGATATTCTGTGTGAGAGGGTAAAATTGTCAATTTTGCAGTTAGATTATGAAACGGGTCGGTGAAGATTCTTTTTAACTTTTTTCTCTAAATAAATTTTGTGGCCATTTAATTTTTTATTTGTGTCTGTCTATATATGTTAGAAGACAAAAAAAAATTGACTTTGATTCTTAAATTTTTGACAGATTGTAGGTTGCACAATTAGGAGGGCCGATGGAGAAGATATGGTGAGGAAAAGAAGGTGAATGAGGAGGAGATTGTACAGGGACGAAGACAGGGGCAGGGTTGGCAGTCTCCTCTCTCAGATTTTTAAAAATACTACTAAATGTAGTAAATTTTATATGTAGTTCGGAATATTTGTTCAAATTCGACCCCAATATTATTTTTACAATTTTTATATATAATTTGGCATACTTTTATTACTTTTTGCAACGTCAAATTCCTGCCTTCGTCCTTGAGGTTGGACAAAGAAGATCTAAGGGAGGCGACAGTGGCAGTGGAGACTCCGACCATGAGCAAGAGGATGGTACGATGAATGAGGAAGTTAGCGTTTTTTGGAGGTTTTTTCCCGTTTTTTGGTGTTCGGTTCTCCTGATTGAAAAAAAAAAAAAGTTGTGTTGAACGTTTTTACATTGATGCAGTACAATATATCTTTTTTTTATATATTATATTTGAGGGTGTCGAATCTAGGACCTCACAGTCTCAGGCAGAGTGTTCCCCCACTGGGACGCCAATCTCTTGACAGTACAATATCTCTTTGTTTTCTCACAAAGAAAAAAAGTTCCAATTATCTTTGTTAAATTCAATGATGTAGATAATTGTCTTTTTGTCTTTTTTAGGTAATAATTTAAACTTTTAAATTATTTTTCTATTTTAAATATCTCTATTTAATCTCTTTTGGCTAAGTAAAAAAAAACACCATAGAGGATTTCTAAAATGTTGGATTCTACTGTGGATTGGAATAATTTTTTTTCCCGAAAATGGATCTTTGTATTGATAAGCAACTATTTACAAGCTCAATATGGAACCATATTGTTACAAGTAGTTGCATTCGTAAGTGATCTAACTCTTGAGAGAACAACACTAATTCTTACATGTAATATAAGACAAACAAACCCATGTTAAAAAAGAATTCGATTGTGTCAAAACCATAGACTATTACATGCTTCACGAAAAATTAGTTTCCAATCCAAGGAACCAAATGTTTGTCTCCAACCACCTTCTAGACCAATGTCAAGCCATCGAACCACATCCGCCTCATCAAACAAATCGGACGTTGTTGATCCGGACTCAAGATCGATCGCTAAAGTGACGCCGCTAAAGAGCAATCTCGTAGTACATGTCGAGAGGACTCAACTGTAGCACCACAACTAGCATATTCTCTTATACCCCATGAATGGAGCAAACTATTCGTCTTAAGTCGTCCCAACCTAGCCTGTCAAAGCATGAGGGAGCTTACACAGACGATCTCAAGAAGTCTTTCCACGAGGATTAGGCGGCTTAACCACACTATAAGCAATGTTAGTAGAAAATGCACCAGATGGTGAAAATTTTTAAAAGACCGCGTCTGTAGTGTCCTGTTCCAAAATTACAAGATTAAGAAGTCCAATACAGGAAGATGAGAGAGAAACTAAGACAAATACTCCACATCCCAACCCACACCTTGCAACCAGTAATCGGAGACAACTGCATATTGCTTCTTGTCCGGTACAGGATATATCATCTTATGTTTCAGGATCATGTATGCCAACCATTCGTCCTGCCAGAAGCGCACTTTGTTGCCATTCCCAACGACCAACTCAAACCATTCTTCAAAATTCTGAACCCTTTACACAATGACCTCCACACATGTGATAAAGACTTCGAAACTTTACCTTCTATAACATCCACTACACTTCCATACTTAGCAACAAGCACATGAACCCAAAGAGCATTCTCTGAACGAAGAACATGTCAAGCCTGATTAGCTAGAGTTGCAAGGTTCAAATCCTTCATTTTTTTGAAGCCGAGATCACCTTCATCCTTTCGCCCACAAATAGTTTCCCATGATACAATATGTAGCTTCCTTTGAGCATCTTCCTCACCCCCCAAACAAAAATTCTATTAGCCATCTCTATTTAGTCCAAAACTCCTTGAGGCAACTTCGTGGTTTGCATAGCATAAGATGCTGGGGTCAAAGAAACAGTCTGAATCAACAGTGCACTAGACCCCACAGACATAGTCCATTTTCTCCAACCACTAAGCCGTCTCCTCAATTTATCAACAAGGAAATCATAAGTAGATATACCCACTCTTTTATGAATCAAAGGCTTGCCAAGATAGACACCTAAGTATTGTGCCAACGGAATACTAAAATTAGCAAACAATACTGATCCTCTACCTCGATCCAGTCCTCTTGAGACAAATAGCTTCGATTTCCCCATGTTTATCTTTTGTCCCGACTGTCTACAAAAGGAAGATAACACATCAACAATAGTAATTGCTTGCTGATATTTTGAAACACCGAACAATAGAAGATCATCCACGAACAAGAGATTAGACACCGAAGGTCCTCTCCTCGATATTTGAATACCCTTCCAACAACCCATTCCGGCCTCTCTCGTGATTTTCTAGCCCAAAACTTCCATATAAAGGACAAACAAGGAGAGAGCGGGTCACCTTGTCGGATACTTCTAGATGGAGTAAAAGAAGCAAGTTTTTCTCTATTCCATAAGATTGAAAGAGTGGTAGACCGGATGCAAGTCATAATAAGAGTAGTAAGATGCGAGTCAAACCCCACTTTCAAAAGTACTTGTTCCAGGAAATTCCACTCGATACGATCATATGCCTTCTCAAGATCAATTTTAACAGCTATATACCCTCACTTACCACCTTTGTTCCGCAAAGAGTGTACAATTTCTTGTGCTAAAAAGATATTAGCTACCGCCTGCTTGTTGAAATAAAGCTACTCTGATTTTCACTAGTCAAACGTGGCATGAGTATTTTCAGTCGGTTAGCAACTACTTTAATAACAATTTTCATAAGGACGTTATACAATGCAATAGGCCAGAACTGTGAAACATACTCAGGCGAGTCAACTTTAGGGATTAAGGAAATCAGCGTTGTATTCAACTCAGTCGGAAAAGCCTCTTCAATAAAAACCCGTTGCATAAAACTTGTAAGAGAGGGTCCCACAATATCCCAATACTTCTGATAAAATGATGGGAGGATTCCATCCGGTCTAGGGGCTTTATGAGGCCCCATCTGAAAAACAACATCCTTGATCTCCAAAAGAAGAACCTCCTGATTAAGATTAAACAAATCTGCTGAGGAGAGGGCAAGGAAACTCCATGTATCAGGTTCACACGGATCATACGGCTCCGAAGTATAAAGTCCCACAAAAAAATTTTGAATCATATTTTTAAGCTGATTAGTCTCCAAACACCAATCCACATTTGTATCCTTTAGCATCCTAATCTGGGTGCGATTCTTTTTAATTATAGAGGATGTGAAAAATTTCATGTTTCTCTCCCCTTCAACCAAACACTATGCCATTGACTTTGGAAACCAAAACAACTACTCTTGCTCAAGGATATCATTATACTCTTGCACCAGCTGATTTTTCAAGTTCATCAAAAAAATTCGACAACCCCCTTTCTATGGAAATTTGGATCCCCAAAATTCGCTTCAAATATTTCATTTTCCTCCAAAAAAATATTCCAAACACCTCAACATTCCATCTCCGGGCATCAACAGGAAAACCATTAATGGTTGTAGCAAAATCATCTGTAGAATACTGCCAGAATTGTTGCACAAAGGGCCGAAACTCCGGGTCTAGATACCAAGCATTCAACATCCTACACGGTTCTGACCGAGGGTCCCTGGCTTGCGGAGACAACAAGGAAACTAAGATAGGGCGATGATACCCATGAGTAAATGGGAGATGCAACACATGAGTATTCGGAAACATATGACAAAATTCTCAGTTGCACCAAACCCGATCCAACCTCTCCATGATAAGGCGTGACACTTCCTTTTATTCGACCAGGTAAAGTGAGCACCCGAGTAACCTAAAACCATAAGATTACAATGGTCAATCATATCCCCAAAGAAGGTTTATTTTGGTTTATAGGTTTACCCTTGCTTATCAGATGACACAACTACTTGATTGAAATCTCCTAATAGGAGCCATGGAGAGGGAAAACAATCTCCAATATTTTTAAGATACTCCCAAAGCTGCTCCCTAAAAGCAGCCTTTGGTGATGCATAAACTGCCGATAAAACTCATAACACTTGTAACTCCTTATTAACTACATCGTTAATAACTTGAATGTTTATAGAAATAATCTCCATGTGAATTTTTTGTGAATTTCATAAGACCCAAATACCCCCTGAAAATCTCACCGCCTCCGATACCTCCATTCAATCAAAATTCAAATTACGAAGTAGGTAAGCACCTTCTGAACTGGGTACTCGTGTTTCCACCAAAATTAACACAGTATGATTATGACATCTTAATAAATCAAATAAATTATGAATTCCTTCCGAAGAACATGCACCTCTACAATTCTAAATATGTAAATCCATAATAAAATATTACATTATTGGGAGACGGAGAGTTGTCCATCGGCATCAATGGGATCCCCACCCCCTAGAATTATTGTCTTCATTTTTTCCTTATGGAGCCGAAAGAGTAGAAGCCCCGTACACCGTAGTAGCCTCATTCAATTTTAATGAGTCAACAACCACTGAAGAAGGTGGTATAATCAGGTCTGAGCTAGCGTCTTGGATTGAAGGTTGCTCTTGGGTAAGAGCCAATAAAAATGATTAGGCTAATGTCTTATGGTCTGGGTTCACAAAGCTAGGCGGCCCAGAACCAGGTTGCTTGTCATTCGGCCCATTTATGGAAAACCCACCATCACTAGTCAAAGTCAAAGTTGGGCTCTTAGAGGACAGATCCCACTACTCTTCAACCTAGCTTGACTTCTGAGCTTTGAAGGAGCTTGGGTATCCATCGTGGCCAGCATTTGGCCTCCTTTTTTTAGACCAATATGCAGCCCCCTCCCCTCCCCATGCTCATGTGCAAATCCAAGAAAATTAGAGTGTGTAGGTGACCCAGGAATGGCCAGCACCTTTCCCTTAACAACATCACTTTCTTCCATAAGATTTTTCTTCACTTTCGGAATGAATCAAGGCTGAAAATCGGGACCCCCATTTACTCCCTGCTTTCTTGCGATTATCATGCCCCAAATTTTTTTCCATCACCCTATCTGAAATTGATTGTGCAATATTTCTTTTTCCATTGCACGTGATTATAGGCACTTTACCAGCAACTCTCACCTCATTGGCAACCGCGGTATAGTCTTTAACTGCAACGGATTAACCACCAGCCGTCGTTTCACCGGTCGCTTCAGCATCATCCAAGGGCCAAATTTATCATCATCATTGAAATCCTTATCATAACGCTCCGGCAACAGTAACTCCACCACTCGCAACACCACCATCCGGTTTACAGCTCTTTGTTGCATGCCCATATTTCCCATATTTAGAACAAATCATATGTAACCCCTCATACTCCACAACCTGAATACGATCCTCTAACGCGATCAATGGCAACAGAGATTTCCCCAAGTCCACTTCAACACAGACTCGCGCAAACTTACCTCTATTACCAGTTAAAGTCGTATCATCATCATGTATCGCCCGACCAACTAAGTTACCCATATCAAGAAGAAATTTAGCATCAAACAATTGATAAGACAGTTTGTGGAAAACGCACCCATACCAGAGTTGATGCAATTCGATTCTTGGAAGGTCGGAAACTTGGTTTCCATTTGGTCATTGTGAGGTAATGACCAAGGATTGTCCATGGACCGCCACACAAGACATGGACGTAATCCTTCTTGGAATGAAATCAGACGATATAGTAGCCTTCGTCTACATCCACCAATTCCATTAATTTTTGTGACCTTTTCCATGAAGATTTTTCCATTTTTTTATAATTCATTATCTTTTTTGTTTAAGAAAAAGAATAATGATATTCATTGATATACATGTATTTAGAATTTTTAATAATTATTTTTTATTAAAGAAAAATAACTATTGACTGCTAATTCTTGACTCATGTTGCGAAATGATGTCTGGAAGGGGTTTAAAAAACTTAACTAATTTTAATAAACACTTTTAGTTACGGTTTTAAAATTTTAGTAAAGACAAACCGTGTAATGCACATGCCTAATTAATTCCCAGCTAGGCCACCTCTTTTTGATAGCTCCAACTTCCCTTGTTGGAAGTACAAGTTTAAATCTTTTTGTCTTCTAATGACTTTTCCTTGTTGAACATTATAGAAGAAGGTCCTTGTATTCCTTCAATTATCTTGAAAGGTTTCATGGTGCCAAAGTCTAGAAGAGACTTTAATGAAGAAGTCTTCAAGAAGATGACATTCAACTTTAACGCCATGAATGTGCTTTGTTGTGCACTTAACGAAGAAGCCATCAACAAAGTACATAAATGGGAAAATGCTCATTCCATGATGAATATGATTGAAGCATCCTACAAAGGCGAAGTTGAAGTGAAGGAGCCAAATGTAGCAATCCAAGATTTGGGGACTCAATATTGTGAAGGTATTGAAGAAATCTCAATCACACTCCACACAAATCTTGATAAAATCAGAGAGTGTTATTTAGGAGAAATTAAATGAAAATATTCAATGAATTCAAAAGACAACATTCAAGTTGAGCATTTCACAAGATGAGATTGTGGAAGAAATGGTGGATTCACAAGATGATGACCTTCATAAGGAGCTAAACTATGATGGAGACAATGAAGATCACATAGCTTGTACATGGAAGAGAAAAATCTTGCCACAAACCTTCTAAGAAAAACATTCAAAATGAAGTGGCATTGGACTCAATCATTCTATGGAGAATGAAAAATTGATTGGAGATGTTAAAAAAAGAAGAAATCAAAAACTCTCCATGGCACTTGGACATATCAAAGCTCAAAGACTATACCTAGAAGAGAACCAAAATGCTTAGTTATTCAAAGCAATTTCGCAAGTGATGACAAGAGCTACAATGATAATCCACAATCATCATCACTTGGTAAGAAAAGAAAGGTATCGAATTCACTTTCTCAAAGCTCTTTATTTGATGATATTAATAAGTTGAAAAGTGATTTTGATATGTATGTTAGGAAATAAACAATAATATTGGGAGAGAAAACTAGATCAAGAAAACAATAAAGAGAGACACAAGGAACTGTTTACCCAATTCGTCAAATAATTGACTACGTCTGGGGGCGCTACCAAGCCAGGATATTACTATGTTATGAGATACAATATTTATGTTACATAGATAGGCTATTTATAGGAAAATAAAGATGAAAACTAAGCTAATGCACTGCTTCTACTTTGACACCTAATTGGATTCAATTTTCAATTCCACTTAGCATTAGGATATGTCATACATGTAAGAGTCCTACTGCTTTCTTATTTCCTAATCATTGTAGCATTAAGCTCCATAACCTAACAATGTATTCTTATAATCTTATTCATATTGCATCATTTCCTTTAAGTGATCATATCCGTATAGATAACTTGAAGCTTGATTTACATATGATATATGTCTCCCTTGCTAAGTTATCTATGAGATGTAATATCATAAACTTGAATGATTCTTGTTCCTCCATGTTTAACTTATCGGGAATCATTTTTGTTGTTTTAACCTTGATCCTTGTGCACACACTTGCCACTTGAGAAATAACTTTGACAATGAAGGACATTGCCAAAAGGTACCTAGATCATCTCAAGTTTCAGTTGTAGGTTCAAAATGATCTAAACTTCACGATGAAGAGATGAACCATAAGAAATGGCAAAAACGAGCTAAAACTCCAAGAAATTGGTCAAGTTTCAAGCACTGCAAGATTGTAGAGGGTCCATCAATGAAAGATATATCATCCATCAAAGATGACTCTACAAAAGACTACTCAAGGTGCCTTAATGGACTTATAGATCAATCAACTTGTAATTCAAAGTCTAAATTCCTTTAGTAATGAGGTACAAAACTTATATTCAACTCTAGATAGTGATCATGATGACGATCCTCATGTGTTTTTAAGTCACTTATATAATGAGTTGAAAAAGATGGCCAAGAAGAATAAGATAACTTGTGAAAAAAAAACTTGTTTTTTCATTAAATGAAAAATCTTGCATGCAAGTAGAGTATAATGAACTTCTTGCCTCTCACAACAAGTTAGAAAATGAACAAGATCATATGCTTAGATCGCTTCTTCTCCATCTTACTCTTCCACCCACTGTATGCAAAACTATTGCTAGTTCCCCATCCACCACCTTCTGTCACTCAACCCATCTCACCTCTCTTCCCTCCAGTCTGCGCTAGAATTCTCCATCTTTCTTTTACAGCCACCCACCATAATCAATTTTCTGCATTGGGTAGGGCTCGAAGTGCTAATAATGGTTTGAATACTTCTACAATTTTACACAAAAATCATGGATTAATGAAGAAGGAAGAAAAGATGAAGAAGAGAAAAAAAATGGGTTTTTTAGATCACAACTTGAAAAATCAAAATAAAGAGAAAAAAACTGAAATGTGGGTGTTTATGTGGTAGTTGACAATGGTGGAAAACGAACTTGGGTTGATGGGGGCTGTGGTGGTGGAGGTGGTTATAGTGATTTGAAATGTGAATTTTGTTCTAATTCCTAAGATATTGAATGTGGATTTTGTTCTAATTCCTAAAATCTTGATTGGGGATTTTGTGGAATGAGATGAGTTAAGTGACAGAGGTGGATGAATGAGATGAAGATGAAGAGAGGGATGATGAAGATAGGAACCAAAATCACTAATCTTACTATGTTTTGGGAATCTTTACGCTAATTTGCCAAAATATTATTGTGAAATTTCAAAAGTACCATTTTATTTTTGAATATATTTCAAACATTTAACGGTTGACTAACAGAAAATTTGATGGAAGGACCCACCCAACCCACCAAATGCAATATGTTTGGTGTCCCAAAAAAAAAATATAAACAACGACCAAAATCACCAATAGTGATATGTTAAGGAATTGCATGTTTGTTTAAAATAAAAAGAAGAAGAAAAAAAAAGCAAAAATGCTGATTTCGTCCTAAATGATATTTCACCTTGAGTTTTGAGTCATGTTCGATTAATTTTATCTTTTAAGATCATGGACGTATTTACGACCTTCCATTAGTGTCATTCCATACATTTTTCTTTGATTTTTCCGTCAACTCACCATGTGCCTCACATGTGAGGTACTTTTGAATGGTATTTCAGACATTTCAACATATTTAACACATGAAGAACTTGGGGTACTCAATTGTTAAACAAATTAACTATAAGTACCCAATTTAATTTAACCAAAAAAAAAAATACCTCTAAACCAATCTGGGGTAGTTAGGGAGGAGTGTAATTTACACATCTAAAAACTACTACCTCCATTCCTAAATATAAGACTTTCATTAACTGTTACAAATATTAAGGAAGCGTAAATTAAGATGTTTTTATAATCAAATTATCAATATTACTCTCTTAAATAGAATTAATGATATACAAGTATTATTTAAAACAATAATATTGGTATTTTAATTACGAAAACAACGTAATTTTTACTTTCTTAATTTTCGCAACATTTAATGAAAGTCTTATATTTTAGGAATGGAGGGAGTAATAATTATGATCAAAGAACACTTAGGTAGTTGAAGAATATAATATTTGTCACACTAAATAGTAAACTTAAGTACTATCCAACATCAAATTATCCAAATATCTATATCAAAAGTCATTCCCATTTCATTGTTAAAGCCAAACAAGCAAGGAAGAGGTATCAACCTCAATTCAAAATTTCAGTCCTTTCCAGTTGTAGTTCTAGAACATGAACCGGAACTCCTGTGTATTAAGTGTCACGGCTGCATAAGTATAATTGTAGTGTTTTTATTATTATTATTAGTATTTTATTTTTTTTGCAACAATCTTAATTATGTTAAGATGATATATAATTATTTTCAACTGATTTTCCTACTAATTAAAAATTGCATATACGAGAAAAATGATAATCCAAAGAGATCTAACTTCACAATGACAACACTTGCACCATAATTGTACAAAAGCTGGATGACACGAATAGGAGCAGCAATTACATCTTCAGACCTGTATGTTGTTACATTCCGTAACTATAATAGCAGCACCTCATTCGTCGATGAGACGTCAAACCCACTACAGAAATACTAAAAATTCGAATAAATTTCAAACTTAAAAAGAGAAACCTCATTCGATACCATTAACTTAAAAGGGAAAGTTACATAAACTATAAATTCTTACATAATAAAGGAAGGCACTAAATGTTCTATAATAAGCAAAAAGGGAAAAAATGAACTAGTTATTACATCGACAATCACACTATAAGAAAACAATTAAATAGAGACCGAAATTGTAGTCACAATATTAACGACGGAATAACGATCGAATTGAAACCGAAAAACTAACGGTCGTTATTCCGTCGGCCATATCGGTCCCGTTGACCAAATTAAAACGACGTCATTTTGTTCATCCTTAACTACCGACTACCGAAGGAAATTAACGACCGTTTATCGACGGACTGTATAACGACCGAATACCGACATAATTGGACGACTGTTTACCGACGGACATTATAACGACCGAATACCGACGGAATATAACGGCCGAATACCGATGGAAAATTTAACGGTGTATATTTATATAGTAATAAATGAGGGACACAAAAAGACGTCGTTTTGTATACTGTAACGACCGATTACCGATGGAAATTAATGACCGGTTACCGACTGACTTTATAACGACCGAATACCGACGGAATACGTAAGGACGAAACAAAACGACGTCATTTCAAAGTGTTGGATTTCTCAAATATATATATATATATATATATATATATATATATATATATATATATATATATATATATATATATAAGTCAAATTTTAAGAAACCCTCGTCACTATTCTCTCCTTCTCCCTTTCCCAGACGAACCCCGCCGCCTCAACGCCATCTCCTCCTCTCGCAAAACCCTCCCTCCTCCCTGTGAAACCCTTTCCCTCCACTCCCCATTTCTTACAAACCCAAACCCACCAAAATCCTCTTTCCTCTCATCCGACCCTTCACCACCACTTCCGAAGCCACTCTGAGACAACGTCGCCGCCTCCTTTTTCCCCTAGAGTAAGTTCTTCCTTGCTTTTCATTTTTTTATTGGCATTTCTTCATCTTGTTTTCCCTGTCCTCTGATTTTTTATTTTTTTTATTTTTGGGGGAAATGTCATCTTCGCCCCCACTGCTAAAACTTGTTTTTCACTGCTGAATAATTTAACTATATATTTTGTACTGAAAAATTAACTGCATTGAGAATTTTCAATTTCTATGTTAACTAATGATTTTTCTTCTGGTTTTCTTTTTTAACAAGCACAACTAGTTGTGTATACCCCTACCAGTGCAAGGTATGACATTTATCTATGTAGTACTCAGTATAATAATGTTTGTGTATTCTTGAATTGGGTAAAATGTACTGATTAGCGTTGCTACTGATTAATGTTTGTGTATTCTTGAATTGAGTAAAATGTACTGATTAGAGTAACACTTTTTTGCTTCAATGTTGCACTGATTACAATCAAAAGATAATCTGATAGTGCTTCTTCGTCTACATTAAAAGGTTGCGCCAATTTTACATGGAAATTTCGGCTCATTTTTCCTTTAGATGACGAAAAATTAGCAGTCTTACTACAATACATTTTTCCAATAGTTTAAGTGTTCTTGATATTTTTTTCAAAAATTTAATATATCCTCATGTCAATATTGAATAAATATAAGGGTATATATGTCAAAATACGCAAAATTCTTATTCAAATAGAAAGAACAAATTGATCAAAGACTCCTCTCATACACAATGATCAAATTGACCAAAGAACAAACTTTTCATCTTATAAACCGATAGGTAATTTGCAACTTCTTAATCCGCTTAAAAATATATATTTCAGAGATGCCTCCAAAGAAATCTATCCGATCGTGCTTACCATTTAGTCAGACTCCAGCGTCTACTACGCCCCTACCTCCCAGCCAGGTTCATCATCTGGTTTGCAGTCGACACCGCCATATGCCCCTGTGACCGGTATGACACCTCCGTCACAGTCTGCCGATGTACACGTATCTCGGGATACGTCCGTCGGCAGCACCGCCCACCGAGTCTATGCCTGTAGGAGGCTCAACGACTCACCAATCTGTTATCTCAGAGATGGCGACTAATACTAGTACTGGTGGAGCACCGATTGCACTAGATACTCGTATTCTCCTGCAACCTACTTATGGCACGTAAGTTAATTTCAAACTTATCTCCTTTATAAATCAAGTTAATTATAATTCTTATAATCATTATAATCTCTAATTGAATTTTGTCGCGGCTATTATAGTTTTAGATTGAGCTCTAGTTGCTCCTCCACCATTACCGGTATATTCCAAGGTCGTTTCAAGGGAGTATATAACACCCTAAAGGATGTTCCCATGGAAGAAGAAAATATGTGGTAGGAATAGTTTACGGTAAGTCCATCAATTTTAATTATCTAACATTATTTCAAAAAACATAAAAGTTATCGATGGGCTCCTGAGCATGAGGAGGACGTGAAGAGAGGTTGGCGCACGATACTTAAGATGAGACTCAGCGGTATCATTTGTGACCATCGGAAAAATAATAAGAAGCCCAAATGGGTTTCTGACACTGATTGGGACAGACTTAAAAAGTATTGGGCAACTCCGGAATTTAAAGCCAAGTTTAAATAGGCATCAATAAACCAGAAAGAGGGGAGGGGCGGCAAAGGCCCAATAAAGCATACAGGTGTTTCCCTTAGCCACAATGAACATCACCAGAGACTGGTAATTGTATTATTTTTCAAATTCATTAAAATATTGTGTTTTATTTACGTATTTAATGTTGTAATGCTTTTTGTAAACAGGAAAAGGAGGCGGGACATTCAATCCCATTCCCGGATAGCTACGATTGGTGTCATCAACACCATGTCGGCTCGAAGATAGGGGAATATGTTGTTGATGATGATGATTCTAGACACCTATCTGTAAGTATTTCAATAATGGTTCCCTTTTTTTAGATTAGTTATTTACTTGCATTTATTTGTAACCTTACATTTTATTTGACAGAGAGTGTTCCATTCTGTGTATGACAACGCCGCAACCCAAGCCTCAAGTAGGCCAGCCTCCTCCTGATTTGCCAACTCAGATTGCTCTCTCTACTGAGGCAGTGGGTGGGCTAAAAAAGTGACAAGTTCAAGGACTCGGTTCCTTCTCCGATGTGGTTAAGGCAATGAGGGGAAGTAGCCAGTCGATCTCTCATTCAAAAATGGAACAAAAAATAACTGAACTGAACAAAAATTGGAAGAAGAAATTTGAAGATAAAGACAGAGAATATGCGCGGAGGGAAAGGAAGAGAAATAAGGCATTATCTAGTACCTTATTTGATATATTTTCAAATAAGGACGCTATATTAAGTCCCGCTGAGCTTGAAGAACATCCCAATCCAGAGGCACAAATGTTCTTTGACATGTTGAAGGTTGTTGATAGCCCACTGTACAAAGGTTGTACAAACCATTCACAGCTATCAATGACTGCTAGAATGTTGAGTATTAAGTCCGAAGATAGCTTATCTGAAACTACTTTAGATAAATTTGCGCAGTTGATGAAAGTGGCGTTTCCTCCTCAAAATAATGTTTTAAACGACTTTTACCAAATGAAGAAATTGTTTAAAGGCCTTGGATTACTGGTAGATAGATGTTTGTTTTAACGGTTGTATGTTGTACTGGAAAGATGATGTTGAGAGTAGAGAATGCACGTTTTGTGGCCATGCTAGGTATATTAAGAAAAAGAAATAAAAAAAAATACACGACAAAAAGAGTTTGCTTCCAAAAAGATTTATTATTTTTCAATTATTCCGAGATTGCAAAGATTGTATGAATCTGAGAAAACCGCAAAACACATGACATGGCACTCAGACAGTGAGAGGGAAGAGGGAATAATGAATCACCTACGGGATGGGAAAGCTTGGCAACATTTTGATAGAACACACACCGATTTTGCAGCGGAACCTCAGAATGTAAGGCTTGGGTTATGTACAGATGGTTTTGCACCTTTCGGCATGTCAGGGAAGCAATATTCTTCTTGGTCAGTTCTTCTAATACCTTATAATTTCTATAAGCCCTAAGGGCGAACGAACTCGGTTTTTGATAATGGACAAACACTTGATGTTGTGTCTAATGTTTTATATCTTTGTGATAGAATATCGGAACTTATAATGGAAGCTCTAAGTACTTCAATCAAGCCTTGATCAAGATTCAAAGTCATATTATTCAAGGCTCATCTATCAAGATTGAAGATTGAAGACTTAGGTTTGGTTAGAATAGCTTTGTCTTTAATAGTCGTTATCTTATAAGCTCTAACCAATGCTCTCATGAACATAAGTCCTACACTCAAGTCTTGCATGTTTTCATAAACACGTTTTCAAAAGGCTAAAGTTTCAAAATGATTCTCATATGTGTTCATATCTCAAAAGCCTTTGATTTCAAATTATAAGTCTTTTAAAATGGTTTTCCAAATGTTCTTACTTGTTACCTTTTGGGAAAACCTTTTAGACTTCAATAGATTTCAAAACGTGTGAAAAATCAACATCTCTCATACTCAGGAAGTTCGGTCAACCGAGCTCAAGCTCGGATCAACCGAAGAGAAACAGAGAGGTTCGATGTTTTGGTTCGGTCGACCAAAGGGGGAGGTCGGTCGACCGACCTAGGTTCGGCTCAACCGAGCTTGACTTCGGTCATCCGAGGTGTGTTGTTCGGTCAACCGAACTCTGCGAATTCTAGCCGTTATATGACCGTTAAAGAGTCATTTTTCAGCCTATTTTGAAATGTATAAATACTCCAAAGCTAGAGAATTACTCTATGGCTTGCACATCAAAGTTTCATTGATTTCTTATCAAGTCTAAACACCTTCAAAGCAAAAACACTTCATTTCCATGATCTAAATCATTCAAAGGTGTTATTTCAAAAAGCAAGACAAAGAGTGGAATTCATATGTTCTAAAGAGCCAACAATTCTTGTACTTCAAAGGTATCTATCTTTCACTTAGAAGAGTGAACAACCTTGTTATTTAACCCATCTTATTCCCTTTCTTAGTGATAGGGTTAATCTTGTAAAAGTCCTACTTTGTGTGGGCAAGTAACTCTTTGTGAGTTTGTGTATTGTGGTTGTGTTGTAAAACTCTTAGTGAGTTAGCCACAATTGTAAAAAGTCTTCTTAGTGAAGTTGTTGCAAATCCTTGGGTGCGGCTCAAGGTAGTGGATGTAGATTCTAAGTGAATCGAACCACTCTAAATCCTTTGTCTTGTGATTGTGATTGGCTTTCATATTGCTTTTAATCATCTTGCTCAAACCTACACTAGCATTGAATAGATTCGAAAAAGTTTGCAAGATCGATTAAAACCCAATTCACCTCCCCCCTCTTGTGTTTTACAATTGGTATCAGAGCCTCGTCTTCATTTTTAGCTTAACCGCTTGAAGTAAAGATTATGGCCGGTAATTTCGCATTAGCCTATCTAGAGGGGTCTTCCACCAATAGACCACCACTCTTTGATGGAAATCATTATGAGGCTTGGAAAGACCGTTTCAAGATATATGTGTGCTCCATAGATTATTCTTTATGGCATATATTTGAAGAAGGTCCTTTTGTTCCTATGAACATGGTGGATGGTGTTCAAGTGCCAAAGCCGGACAATGAGTTAAATGAAGTTGAGTCCAAGAAAATAACTCAAAATTATAAAGCAATGAACATTCTTAGTTGTGCCTTAAATCCGGATGAGTACAACCGTGTCCTTGGAAGAAAATCCGCACACTCCATGTGGAAAATGCTTGAAGTTACTCATGAAGGCACAAATCAAGTCAAGGAGTCAAGGTTGAATATGCTTGTTAGAGAATTTGAGCTATTCTCCATGAAGCCTAATGAATCTATCAATGAGATGAACTCAAGACTCACCAACATTGTAAATGGGTTGAGGTCTAATGGCAAGGAGTATACTACCGGAGAAATAAATAGGAAGATTCTCAATTCTCTTCCTAAAAGTTGGGAAACAAAAGCTCTTGCCATTGAAGAAGCCAAGGACTTAAAGACATATTCAACGGAGGAACTTATTGGCTCTCTACTCACCTTCGAAATGAAGAAAAGGAAAAATGTTCCTAAAAAGGGTGTTGATCTTGATTCCATCATTAATCATGAAGAGGGAGAGAAATTGTTCTTTAAAAAAGGACCACATGTGTCTTATGGCATTTGGTAATGAGGTACATCCTTCTCCCTCTATTTCAAATTCTTATGATAATGATGATAATGATGAGGATGATCCTAATGAGCTTTTAATTGATATGTATGATCAATTGAAAAAATGTGCAAAGCAAAACAAAGAAATGAAGCTTAAAATGGAATCCTTGCTTGATGAAAGAGCTAATTTCACTACTAAAAAAAGCACTATTTGCGTCAGGCGACGCCTGTCACAAAAAGTACATTTACCGACGCAAAAACGTTTTTACGTCGGTTATACGACGGCAATTGAGGAGTCGCATGGGAAGGCGCCGCAAAAACTTTACGACGGGAAGCGCCTGACGCAATTAGTTTTTCCAACGGAAATTTTTCTAATTGCGACACTTAATTCTCGACGTAAAAACATAGCAAAAACGACTAGTTTTTGCATCGATTATAATTTCCGACGCAATAACTGACACAAAAGCATATTATGCGACACCTTATATACTGTCGAAAATAGGTTTTCACAGTCGCAAAATATTATAATAAAATTATATTTATTATTTTTTCGTGATGGCACAATCTGTCGAAAATAATTTTTTCCTGTCGCGAATGTTATAATATCTCAAAAAAAATAGTATACTAATACTCGACGCTAGTAATTTTTGTATCTATTACAAGAAATTCAAAACCAACACTAGTAATTTTTGTTAACTACCCTGTTTTTAAGCTATTTTATTAATTAGCAATTAATACAATCATCCAACAAACACCTCATTCATCAATAAATAAAATATTACACTAATACCTAAAAAAAATGGTATACTAAAACAATCAAATGCAGCCATTCAAAACTCCTAGTATCAATTTATACAAAGTAACTCGTGATCATTAGTTGAAGAAACCATTAAGTAGGTAACTTGTTAAAGTCTATTGCTAAATCCTATCTACATAGTTTTCCAAAAGACAAAAAAAACAATAGGGGTACCTAAAATAACATATTAATTCAAATGCTTCCAATTTCGTTCAATCAAGACTTCATCTGAGGCCACCTTTTATTACTCATGCCCAGAATACTCCACAACATCATTTCCTGTCGTACGCAAACGTCCCCGGTGAAGGCTAGATGTATAAAGAATCTGTTCATAGATTTAACAAAACTAGTAAAAGTTTATAAAAAAAATTCAAAACCAAAAAATTCAGAGGACTTATCGTGGTATGCTTGTAGAAGCACAAAACATGAATTATATACATGAAAAGCATCAAAATTGTGCCACATTAAACATATCTTCTACACCAATGATTTACACGAAATTAAATAGAAACAGATAAGGCAATAAGAAATTGGAGAATCTAACCCGCTACTCGGTTCTCTAGCAATGCTCTTTGCTAATTCCTTAGCTGCACCGATAAGCACAAACACGCATCATCAATAAGATATCAAACAAAATCAACCATTATCAGTAGATGGAAGACAATGCATGAATCCTCATCGATTGTCCATCCTAAAAGAGAGACACAAAAATATATTTGCAATGAGCCGAAATTATAGACAAAATAAGTGATTCTCCAACCCAACTTAGTACATTCACATATAAGCAATTCTGGACAATACTAAACATTACACTCTGAAGTCGGGGTAGATGCTTAAACTGAGATAAAAAAAAATGCAGTACATAAATAAGTACACAAAAGAATACAAGACAAAAGAAAACAAAAATAACTGAAATTTCAAGCATCATACCTAGGGCAGGAGGCATTATCCGATTGTGCTTGGAGAGTCAGTAGCCCCCCTCCCAACTCGTCTTCCTTGTCTGCATTTCAAAGTAATATTTATCCTCAAACAAAATTAAGCAATCAACCAAATGCATAGCAAAAAGTGCGAGATAATTTCACTTTTTCTACTGAAATCCCCAATAAGATTTCATAAAATAAGATTTCAAAGAACCTTAATTGGAGTTGTTTAGCAATAAGGACTACTTTGGCAATAGGACGATAATGGACCAAGGGCCCTTCCTTCTGATAATTTAATAAGTATAAGGAGAAATGTTTCATCGACCAACCTTTTGACGTAACCACCAGAGAACTAGCACCAGCAATTGAGCTAATGTAATAATTTTTCGCCAAATTGTTCCATGATACAATCCTGATGGAACCATAACATCCTTAGTCATGAGAATATGCCCCAGTGTTGCAAAACTCGGCCTAGTCGGCCGATTAGCCGGCGACTAGTCGGTAGTCGGCCGGTGGCCGCTTGGAAATCCCAAAAATCGGACAAAATATCGGGTCTTTGAAAAAAAATTGGTCAAAAGTCCTACTAGTCGGTCAAAATTCCGACGAGAAGACAAAGAGAGAGAGAGAGAGAGAGAGAGAGAGAGAGAGCGAAAAACGTACCGTTCTCGGAGTCTCGGAGAAGAAGAAGACGTTCCAGCCTTGGTTTCATCGGAGAAGAAGAAGAAGAAAATGGGGGGGCGTTGAGGAGCAGAGAGGGCGCGGCTGAGGAATCTCCAACAAAATGTTTTTCATATCAGAGAGAGAATAAAGGAGAAGAAAAGAAAGGAGAGGAAGAAGAGAAGAGAAGCGGCGGCGCCGACGGCCAAAATCGCCGAAGAAGAAGAGGAGAAGCGGGTGGGGGGCGCAACTGAGGAGGCAATGAGCAGAAAATATCTTTTAGGGTTAGATTAGATGTATATATAACTAGGACTAAACTGGCAATTAAAATATTATCACATAAGTCCTATAAAATAATTATGTTATAAACAAGACCTAAATGACCTAAATTTAGAAATAAATTGTATTTAAAGTCCAAAATTACTTTTAAAAATTATATTTTAGACCTCAAACTTTATATTTTATATTACAAACAAGTACTAAATGACCTACTTTATATTTTTAATATTTAATTAGACCAAAAATATAAAAGAAAACATTTTCAAAAATGATTAAAATAAAATATATTTAATATTTAGGGTCGCCGACTACTCCCCGACTAGGCCGACTAGTCGCTAGTCCCCTGTCTGCCGACCGACTAGCGACTAGCGGCTTTTGCAACACTGATATGCCCTTAATAATGGGATGTTCAGTAACAAAAACAATTTGAAACTGACCTTGTGAAGGAAGACAGCTGAACGCTGATCATAGACCAGTGATGAGAAACCAGTTCCCCCGTCCATGATGAGAGCCCAAAGATTAGAGGCTGAGGCCACACAACTTTTTGGGCTCTGTTTTCATTTGAATTGAATATCACTACAATACTTCAAGTTTCACTCACAACCTCAATCCAAATGGGCCTGAATTTGAGTTTCAAACCAAATTCAATACTTGTAGCCACTGCAATGAGTACATATATAATATTCACACAACCAAGTTAAAGAAACTGCACAAACAATTAGAGGCAACATGCAACATCAATGTATACATATAATCATATATAATATACTCCCTCCATTCCTAAATATAAGACTCTTTAGACAATTTGAGAAAATTAAGGAAGTTGTCCATTCCACCTAAACCTCCAATACTACCCCATCCTCCCTCTCTTTCTCTCTCACTTCTATATTATAAAGAAAGGAAAATGTTGAGGGTATAATTGAAATGAATTGTTGACACCTAACAAAAGAACCTTAAACGACAATTAATTTGGACTCCTAGATTTCTCCTAAACGACAATTAATAAGGAATGGAGGGAGTAATATTCTTCACATCATAAACAAATAGAAGAACAAAAAGTAAATAGAATTCAACTATGTTTATTATCATCAAAATCATTACTTTTACACCACAATGGAGAATTACAAAACACTTCCAACCTATCCCAGAACTGGGAATCTAAAGACTTCAATACCACAGGCAAGGTGACCATCTCCCTCAATTTCCTCCCAATTTCAAGCACAAAATAATTAAAAGAATTGTGTCCTTAAACTATTTATTTTTGGTGACTAACATACCTATTCATTTTTCCTGTATATTATCATCTCCAAACAATTTACATTTTGTATGTATTTTCCTTCTGTTAAAATATAGTTAGTCAACTGTGAATCCAAAAATTTAATTGGTTCAAAGAAAAAAGTTAGGACATATTTGGTACTATCACTAAAAATATCCCTTACCCATTTTTACCCCACCCCACCCCCAACCTCTTCCTTCTTCCCCGACTCCCCCACCCCACCCCTCCGTCTGGACCTCCCCTTATCCCAGCCCCACGCCACCACCCTCTTTCTCACTCAACCATAAAATTACAACAACATTGACATTTTAAAAGCAAGAAAACATGCAAATGGGTATTCTCTTCCTGCTCCAACACACCACAAAAAACTTAAAAAATAACCATCTAATTCTCTTCCTGGTCCAACACACCACAAAAAACTTAAAAAATAACCATCTAATTCTCTTCCTGGTCCAACACACCACAAAGGCTTTAAAATCTTAAAAGCAAGAAAATGACCAAATGACTTTAGAATCCATTAAAACTAAATCCAATTACCGCAGATAAATTCAATAACAATCCATAAAAAATTAAAAAACTAAAAAAAAATAGAATCTTTTCGTACCAATGAATTGCTTGAAAATTGATGAAATTCGTAGTGAGGGAAAGTTCTGTTGCATATGAAGATTATTAACGGAGGGGTGGTAAATGAGGAAGATGAACGGAGGGGATGCAGGTTGCAGATGAAGAGGAAGATGAATGGTGGTGTTGCCTGGGCTTCGATGCGGCGGCTACATCTGTTCCGTCTACATCTTCCGGCGGCTGGGCTTGGTGGTGGTTTGTTTTTTCATCGGTTGATGGAAGTTGGTGGGGGATGGGGATAGGGGTTGGGGGTGAGCGATGGGATTGAAGAATAATAAGAGTGGTGGGGGTAGGAGTGGGGATGGAATCTAACTAATGTTTATTCTCACTTGAATATTAAATAATATTATTATATCGATGCATTTAGAATATTTATTTGTTTCTAAAATTTAATAATAATCTCAATATTCAATTCCATATTTGACTCGATCATATCAGGGTAAAGTTTGATGTGCATAAGTGTGAAATTATTGGAAAAACAAAAGTATTAAGTTAAGTTGAATAAGGGTAAAGTTGGAAGAAATATGACAAACGTTCACCAAAAATTGAAATGTATCAATTATTTTGAAATGGAGGTAGTACTTTATATATATATATATATATATATATATATATATATATATATATATATATATAGAGAGAGAGAGAGAGAGAGAGAGAGAGAAAGAGAATCATTATTTATACCCATTATCTAACTTTGAAAAGCAAGTTATACCCTTTATCTTTTTTGCGTGCCATAAATAGCCAGTATAATTTTTGAGGTGCCATTTATACCCAAAATGGGCGGAGTCCGGTAAATAGCAAGCGTGTGGCTAGCACGTGCGAAGTTTTGAGGGCATTTTTGTCCAACCCACCCCACCCTCCCTCTTGGTCTCCACCGTTCACCCCACCACCCACCACTCCGCCATCTCCTCCGTCGCAGCCACCCCCATCTCCGCTTGGGACTTTTTGGAGAATAATTTAACTAAAACTACCATCTTTTGGTAGGATTAGTGTAGATTATTTATGTTTGTTTGGTATTTACGTTTTTTTGTTAGGAGAAAGCCTCACAGGAAAGTTTTTTGACGGTTTCTCTTTGAAAAAAGGGTTTCTGCCATTTTTTTCCTGCCATTTTTGGCTATTTTTTAAGACTTGGAAGCTCTAATCAAGGATTTAACTTCTATATGATGTTGGGATGGGGTTCCAAAGGTTGAATTTGGAGGTATTTGCAGGGTTTTTTGCGATTTTAGGACAAAAATCAAGGGTTTCTGGGTTTCTGGCAGCTCTGTGCTTCGTGCACTTTATTGCGATTTTCCGTTGATTTGGTAAGATATTTTTGCTCAAACTTTACAGTAAGATTCGCACTTTAACTGTGAACAAGAACATGTGATTGGATTTCAGTTTTATGGTGTGTAGAGACTGGGCTTTCTCTTTGAAGTACGCAGTTTTTCGCACTATTTTTCTGGCAGATATGTTGTTCTTAGGTTTTAGGCGATTTGTGGTTGATCCGTTATGAATTTGAGGCTCAAACTTTGTAGAAAGATTCGTATTTTAACTGTGATTCATAACATATAATTGGATTTGATTGATTTGAACCGTAGTGATTGGGCTATTTTCTTGAATGAACCCCTGTTTTTCGAGAATTTTTCTGGCAGAATTTTTTTTGGAAATGTTACCCAGAAATTTTTTCTTGAATGGGCTATTCTTCTCTTTGGAAATGTTACCCAGCTGCGAGGGTGGAGATGGCTGAGTGGTGGAGGGTGGGGTGAGTGGGTGGCGGACTTTGGAAATGTTACCCTGCAAGAGGGTGGAGATGGCGGTGGCTGCGACGATAGAGATGGCGGAGTGGTGGGGGTGGGGTGAACGGTGGAGACCAAGAGGGAGGGTGGGGTGGGTTGGACAAAAATGCCCTCAAAACTTCACACGTGCTAGCCACACGCTTGTTATTTACCGGACTCCGCCCATTTTGGGTATAAATGGCACCTCGAAAATTATACTGGCTATTTATGGCACGCAAAAAAGATAAAGGGTATAACTTGCTTTTCAAAGTTAGATAATGGGTATAAATAGTGATTCTCTCATATATATATAAAATATAAAATTGAAATGCTATTTGGGGCGAAACCTTTTGCGTCGAACAAAATCCGTTGCAAATCTTGTCATTTGCATCAACTTCATATGTGACGGGAGAATCCCGTCGCAAATTTTGATTATTTGTGGCGAAACTTCTTGCGTCGACCAAACCCCCATCGCATATAATCCCCTTTTCACGATGAATTAATTTGCTGACACAAATAGTAATTAGCGGTCGTAAATGAATATCACTATATGACGTCGTACCGTTATTTGCGTTGGTGTGTCATTCTTGACGCAAATGACAACTATTTGTAACGCTAAACGCCCGACGCTAAAAATCTCGTCACAACAACCCATATTTCTAGTAGTGTAAGTTGGTTGATGAAAATAAGAAGTTGTGTGATGATGTTAATTGCTTGAAATGTGAAAATGAAAGTCTTATTACTACTTGCAATACATCTTCATTACAATACATAGAAGCTTGTAATAAATTGTCATCTCTTGAAAACAAGCTTGTTGAGTTTGATCACATGAAGAACAAAGTTAATGACCTTACCCTTCTTGTTGATAACTTTAATAAGGGTAAGAAAAATCTTGATCAAATTCTTGGTATGCAACGTGCTTCTCATGATAAACATGGTCTTGGTTATATTGCTAATCATGTTGGCATTGCTAGCTCTTCTCATATACCTAAGAATCATGTTGTGAATGCTAGAACGCCACATAGGGAAAATAGACTTGTTAAGCATGTTCACAAATCTTCTAAGCCACATATTTGTTGGACTTATTGTGGAAAACATGGTCACACTTGTGTTAGATGCCATGTGAAGAAAAGGATTGAAAGGGGAGTTAAAACAATATGGAGAGTTAAGCGTACTTTAACTAACCCCCATGGACCCAAACAAAAGTGGGTACCAAAAGTTACTCTTCCCTTGAGTTTATAGGTTCTTATTAGATCAAAGGAGATGTGCCAAAAGAAGAAATTCAAAAGCACTCCTTAACACTTGGATTCTCAAAGCTCAAATGTTAATAAATTGGAGAACCAAGTTTGCTTAAATACAAAGAGCAAAGCATCAAGTGATGACAAGAGCCAAAGTGTCAATCCAATATCTTCATCACTTGGTAAGAAAGCAAAGGTATCAAAATCACTTTCTCTTAACACCTTAATTAATATGTTTAAGTGTTTTTGGTATATATATTTTTATATATGCTTGCTCTTATATATGTTGCATCTCACATTCTTGAATTTTATATTTATATAGATAACCTTTAGCATGTTCTTTATTGTCCATGTTTATTTAGCTAAGGTATCTATGAGATGTAGCATATGCAACTTGATTGATTCTTGTTTTGTCATGTCCTATTCATTTAAGAATCCATCTAGTTGTTTTGTTTTTTATTAGCATGATCCTTATGCATATATGTGCTACTTGAGATATTGAACTTATCATGAAGGACCTTTAAAAAGGTACCATATTTGTTCTCAAGAATTCCTTGTAGGTAATAAAGAGTTCTAAACTTCAAGAAGAAGATATGAACTACAAGGAATGGCACAAATGAGCTAAGACTCCAAGAAAAGAGTCAAATGCCAAGGATTACAAGATTGTAGAGGGTTCATCAAGAAAAGAAAAGTCACCCATCAATGTTAACTCTACACTTGTCATGTAAAGAAGAGGAGATTGCTTTCATCTCATAAATCAAGGATGAACAACAAAGAAAATGGAGCAATCACATGTCAACCTCTCAATGAGCTTCAAAAGATAATGATGATCATGAAAAGGATCACACAAAAGGCCTCTATGGACTTGATTGATAAAGAAGATCAGCCAAATTGGTAAGAAGTCCAAGCTCAAAGAGCATTGAGGTACAATAGCTTAACTCATCCCTTGTTAGTGATCATTGTTTTGTTTTTGATCCTTATGTGCTATAACGTACCTCTTTGATGAGTAAAGTTATTGATACGCTTAACATGATGTGCTTGATCTTTATTGCATTTAGGGATGTTGTTGTGTTTATTTCTAGTCTATATCATTAATCTTTGTGTTTGATCGTCTAGATGCTTGACATAGGATGTAAACTCAATTGTGATGTATGCTCAATTGTTCATATTTTACATCATCACATCACTTGTTGGCTTGCTTTTCATCTTTTATCTCTTATAGCCAACTTGTGTAAGTTATTTTGGAAGTTATATGTGTTATAAATGTTTATTTTTTTTCAATTGGTTATTTCTTACATTTGGTATCACATATACTCTTCCTTAATAACTATGAGATCATAATCTTTACTTTCATATCTTTTGTGATCTCATTAGAGTTTTTGGTTAGTCTTGCTTCAAGAGTGGTTATACTCATTTAGCTAACCATTAACTTATTAGAGGAATGTTCTCGAATTGTCATCTTACACTTCCTCTAATTCTTTTGGTTGTGATACATGTGCTTAACTTATGAATTCATGGTATCACTTCCACTAGTACTTTGTTAGCTATATTTTCAAACATGTTTTACAATTGGTCAATTGGTATCAAACTTGGTTTTATCTCAAATAGCTAACATCGTATGCTTGATAAAAGGGGAGATTGTACTTTAAGGTTTATTCCTTATCTCCTTTGTCTTAGCTTAGGTTGATATTCTTTTTGAGCCATACATGACCATCTTTTGATTTATGTGTTATTATGGACTCCTTGTTTTTTTAAATCAACCAAGCTTATTCAGAATAATCATTCTTCAAATGATTTTTGGTCTTTAGGTTTGTTCTTTTGCTTCTTATCTTATCAATCTATTAGACCATCAAGATTCTCCATGGCATTAAAAGTTTTTTTTTATATGGGGAGAATTCTTACATATCATCAAGCTTCTCCACAATTTTAATCTTTTTCATCTTTACTTTTCGTTAAAAGGCTTTTCAAATTTTCTTCAATGAAGAGGAGTAAATGCTTTTCTTATTGGCGCTCTGATATCCCTTTTTGATTTTGACAAAAAGGGGGAGAGTTTTTAAGTGTTGCAAATGTGCCAAGAGAAGTAATTTACAAAAGGAGAAAGCTTAGAACTTGCAAAATGGGAGAGATAAGGGATTCTTTAAAATAGGGGGAGTAGAATATTTTTTTGAAAAACATCTACTTGCCTAGATCCTTAATATTCTTATCTCATGCATTCATATTTATATGCTTTACAGCTTTACTTTTTGCATATTTTTCCCATTTGCATCAATGTTTTGTCATCATCAAAAAGGGGGAGATTGTTAGCCCGAAGGGCAAAATATCCTATGTTGTTTTGATGATAACAAGCCATTGATAGTTCTAATGTTTGTGTGAGCATGTTCTTTATAATAGGATCCTTAGCACTCACATCAACATTGATGAAAATGGTAAGTTGGCTTCTTGTGTAAACTAAGGTATGTATATTACACACAAGAAAGCTACATATGATGGAAGGAAGGAGGAAAGGAGGTTGGTTGGGAAATAGGGCTCTTCAAAGAGTCCCTAATGCAATGGCAAAAGAACTTATCATGCTAGTGCTTATGTCTCTCGTTCCACTCTCGGTTTTATCTTCTATGCACTAGTCACGCTCTTATATGTTCTTGTCCTATCTTTTGCCTTACTTCCTTGCACTTAAATTAACCATATTCTATCTAATTACATCAAAGTTTGTCATAATCAAAAAGGGGGAGATTGTAATCCCTAAGGGCGAACGAACTCGGTTTTTGATAATGGACAAACACTTGATGTTGTGTCTAATGTTTTATATCTTTGTGATAGAATATCGGAACTTATAATGGAAGCTCTAAGTACTTCAATCAAGCCATGATCAAGATTCAAAGTCATGTTATTCAAGGCTCATCTATCAAGATTGAAGATTGAAGACTTAGGTTTGGTTAGAATAGCTTTGTCTTTAATAGTCGTTATCTTATAAGCTCTAACCAATGCTCTCATGAACATAAGTCCTACACTCAAGTCTTGCATGTTTTCATAAACACGTTTTCAAAAGGCTAAAGTTTCAAAATGATTCTCATATGTGTTCATATCTCAAAAGCCTTTGATTTCAAAGTATAAGTCTTTTAAAATGGTTTTCCAAATGTTCTTACTTGTTACCTTTTGGGAAAACCTTTTAGACTTCAATAGATTTCAAAACGTGTGAAAAATCAACATCTCTCATACTCAGGAAGTTCGGTCAACCGAGCTCAAGCTCGGATCAACCGAAGAGAAACAGAGGTTCGATGTTTTGGTTCGGTCGACCAAAGGGGAGGTCGGTCGACCGACCCTAGGTTCGCTCAACCGAGCTTGACTTCGGTCATCCGAGGTGTGTTGTTCGGGCCAACCGAACTCTGCGAATTCTAGCCGTTATATGACCGTTAAAGAGTCATTTTTTCAGCCTATTTTGAAATGTATAAATACTCCAAAGCTAGAGAATTACTCTATGGCTTGCACATCAAAGTTTCATTGATTTCTTATCAAGTCTAAACACCTTCAAAGCAAAAACACTTCATTTCCATGATCTAAATCATTCAAAGGTGTTATTTCAAAAAGCAAGACAAAGAGTGGAATTCATATGTTCTAAAGAGCCAACAATTCTTGTACTTCAAAGGTATCTATCTTTCACTTAGAAGAGTGAACAACCTTGTTATTTAACCCATCTTATTCCCTTTCTTAGTGATAGGGTTAATCTTGTAAAAGTCCTACTTTGTGTGGGCAAGTAACTCTTTGTGAGTTTGTGTATTGTGGTTGTGTTGTAAAACTCTTAGTGAGTTAGCCACAATTGTAAAAAGTCTTCTTAGTGAAGTTGTTGCAAATCCTTGGGTGCGGCTCAAGGTAGTGGATGTAGATTCTAAGTGAATCGAACCACTCTAAATCCTTTGTCTTGTGATTGTGATTGGCTTTCATATTGCTTTTAATCATCTTGCTCAAACCTACACTAGCATTGAATATATTCGAAAAAGTTTGCAAGATCGATTAAAACCCAATTCACCCCCCTCTCCCCCTCTTGTGTTTTACAATCTCCCCTCTTGGATGTGTATGAAGAACAATGTAATGTTCTTAACTATCATTGTACCTGGACCCCAAAATCCAAAACACAAGGTTGATATGTACTTGCAGCCTCTCATCGATGAATTGAATCAGCTGTGGGGTGAAAGTGCGGAAACTTATGACATCTCCAAAAAGAAAAATTTGAAACTGAGGGCTTCATTACTTTGGACAATTAGTGATTTCTCAGCATATGGAATGTTGAGTGGATGGAGTACAACTGGTATTCACACTTGTCCGTATTGTATGGAGGAAACACAAGTGCTCCATTTGTAGACTGGCGGGAAACAATCGTGGTTCGATTACCACAGATGCTTCTTGTCACCTGATCATCCTTTTAGAAGAGATACAAAGGGATTCCGAAAGGACCGGCGACAGGAGAGAGCAGACCCGCCATCTCGCCTGACTGGTGATGAAATGTGGTTTAGAGTTAGAGATTATCCAAAAATTACCGATGCAGCTGAAGAGATTAGTAAAGAGCAAGGCAGGGGTCAGGATCACAGTTGGGCCAAACGTAGCATATTTTGGGACTTACCTTATTGGTGGACACTTCTGATAAGACACAACATTGATGTCATGCATAATGAAAAAAATGTGTTTGATAACGTCTTTAACACTGTGTTGGACGTGAATGGTAAAACTAAGGACAATGTTAAGGCAAGAGCGGATGTTGAAAAGTATTGCAGTCGGCCGGAATTGAATATTAAACACGATGGCGCATATGCAAGAATTGGAGGACACTATTGCTATTTTATTGTGCAAGTTAGAGAGAATATTTCCTCCGGGATTTTTTGATGTGATGGAACACTTGCCAATTCACCTTCCGTACGAAGCCAATGTTGGTGGCACGGTACAGTTTAGGTGGATGTACCCGTTCGAGAGGTAACAACCAATGTCTTTATGATCTCAACTTCATTTTTATTTTTCATGTACGTATTTACAATGTGATTAACTACTTATGCTTTAATTATATACCCGTACCCTCTAAAAAGGAAGATAAAAAATAAGGCCAGAGTTGAGGGGTCAATTTGCAATGTATACTTGGTCGAAGAAGCTGCTACATTCTTTAGCTATTATTTCGAACCCCACGTGAAAACAAAAGTTACAATCATTGGGTGAAATGATGGTGAAGACGAGACAAGTGGACCAGATGTATTATCAATTTGCAACTTACCTGGAAGATCATTTGGAAAAAAAGAAAAGATTTTATTATCTGATAAAGGTTATAAAATAACCCTGAATTCTATCCTTATGAATTGTGAAGAGGTCAAACCATACCTTCAGTAAGTAAATCCATCTATTGCTTCATTTTTTGTTATATAACAAAAAGTAGCCAAATAATAATAGTCATTTAATTTGTAACTCAGAAAATTTGTCAGTGAAGTACATGACCAAACTCCGCAGATAGCGGAGGAAGAAGCCGAAATTATAATGATTTTTTCACATGGTTTGGAACTCATTTAAGTTGGTATTATTTAGAAATGTACTTGTCTTAAGAATGCTTATACTAATTTAACTTTTGTTGTTCTCAACAGATACATAGCATTCCGGAACATTTCGAAAAGTTGTTGAAAAATATGTCATGGGCCCCGTCAAGGAGAGTGGTGTCATACACCGGTTACTTTGTTAACGATTATAGATTTCACACAAAAGCCTACAGCGATGGAAAAGGAACGACAAACAGCGGGGTATGGGTTAAAGGAGATTATTACGGAGAATTGAAGCAAGTCATTGAGGTTGATCTTGCTGGAGTACCTGACCAAAAAGTAATTCTTTTCAAATGCGACTAGTTTGATTCTACTCCAAATCGAGGTTTGAGGGTGCATCCTCAATATAAACTTGTAGAAATCAATAGGAAAAGAATGTACCAGGGTTACGGTACATTTGTATTTGCTTCCCAGTGACAACAAGTCTACTACACACTTTATCCAGGTAGTAAGACAACATCTAGGGCTGATTGGTTGGCTGTTTGTCGTTCCAAACCACGTCTAGTTGACATTCCTGGTGTTCCGTTACCGTATCAAGAGGAAGTACGCGAGGAGGAGACCAGACACATTGATCCAACTGTTACTGAAGTTGGTCAACTTACACACCGGTCGGGGGAAATTGAAGTTATACTTGTGGCCGGTACGAGCCGTGTTGATGATGATGATGAAATTATGTCGGGTGATGACAATTCTGAAGAAGATGATGAATTAATGTCGGAGGATGATTTAGAATGATTAAAAATAAAATTATTAATTTCATTATGAATTTGTTGTTGTGCTTTAATTCTTAATGTTTCTTTTACTAATCCATTTTTCTTGTATTATTAATCTCTTTCTCATTTCACAACTAGTTTCTTGGAATTCCACATATTGAAGGTGAGTAATATTTGTTGTTTTATTTTTAGTACTTGATTACCATAAATTAATTGATGTATTCAAAGTGTTAATTTTATTCTTGAATTTTTCAGATTTCAACTCATGCACCAATGAGTATATGAGAAGTGTAAACTTTGGTTGTGTTGTAATCAGAATGAGAAGTGCACACTTTGATTGTGAGTGTTGTAATTCAAAGTGTACACTTTGATTGTGAGTGTTGTAATGTAAATAAGAAGTGTAAATTTGTGATTTTAGTGAGATAATTGGTTATATAATGTTATTTTTGGGTTGTATTGATCATGTTTGCTATTTGGTATCTTTTTTATATTGTTTTAGGTTCGTATCGCTGTTCGGGATCTTATTGATTTTATATCTGTTTCGTATTGCTGTTTGGGACTTTTCTGATTTGTTTCTATTTTGTAATGCTGTTTTTTAAAATAGGGATTTAATTATATTTCAGGTTTATTTTTTAAAATTAAAAAATATTTTGCGACGGAATAGCGACAGATTCTCAATTGCTATTGGTTTAAAGTCAAAGTCAAATAAACACGAATCGGTTACACATCCGTCGGTAATTACCGACAAACATTTCTGTCGCTAACATCCCGTCGCGAATTGGTCGGTATTTAAGTCAACAATGTTGACTACGTGGTCGGTCTTCCGTCGCTATAAGGCGACGGTACAATCGGTCGCTACCAAGGCCGTCGGTCGTTACAAAGGCAAAGTCAAAGTCAACAATATTGACTAAGTTGTCGGTATTCCGTCGTTATTTGGCGACGGAATACGCGATCGCTTAGCTTTTGATCGATAATCGGTCGTTGCCTAGTCAAAAGTCAACAATTTAGTATGTTCGGTCGCTATTTCGTCGCTAAATTGCGACCTACTTTGCAGTCGGTAGTCGGTTGTTAACCAACTTAGCGACGCAAAATACATGACCACGTGTTTCGGTCTGTATTCGGTCGCTATTCCTATGTTAACGACCGATTACCGAGGGAAACGGTCATCACTGTTTCCCTGTTTTCTTGTAGTGTCATCCTCAAAATCCTGGATAATGGTCCTCGTACTGAACCTCCCTCATAAGGACATCAACTAAAGTACCCTCAATGTAATCATCTGCAAAAGGGGAAACAATAAGGGGTAAACTACCAACTTAGCTCAGTAAGCATCGATCACCCTTGGAATTAAGCTCAATTAAGACTCGAAATATGTTTCCCAAAACCCAAAATATTTGTAATAGAGGTTAGCAAAAATAACTAATTAATGTAGTTAAAACAATAAGCGAAAGACATAAAGCGGAAAGGAAACAGTAATCAGAACAGAGACTGAGCAGAGTCCGGGCGACTGGACGGGAGGGTCCGGTCGTCCGAGATCCAGACAGAAAATTTGATGTAATTGGCAAACGTTGCCTACCTAAATAACTAAGTTTTGGACGATCAGCTAAAGCTGACTCAGAACGAGGTGAAATATGGATCTTGGCCCGCTAGAAAGTTAACGAACTTTACGAGTTGATAATGAGGGTTATTCACTCGAAGAAAAGAGTGGGAGAAATCATTAAAAAGATAAAATACCTAATAATGATTTTTATCGGTACTTACTTTGCATATGTATTTTGTTGTAGAAAATGGCAAATTCAAACCAAACACTATCACTGCGTTCTGTCCTTGAGAAGGACAAATTAGAGGGAGTTAACTTCCTCGATCGGGTTCGAGAACTTGAGAATCGTTCTCAAGCATGAAAGAAAGTCTGTATGTTCTAGAACGACCTATTCTCGTTACACGGAGGCTCGTGCTTTACTGCTGAAAAAAAAGTGCTTATCAGAAGCATTGTAGTGATGCTTTAGATGTGTCTAGCCTCATGCTTGTCACCATGAACTCTGAGCTTCATAAGCAACATGAGGACATGGGGGCTTATGAGATGCTGGCTCACCTGAAGTAACTATATCAGGGACAAGCACGCCAGGAGAGATTCAACGTATCGAAATCTTTTTTTCAATGCAAAATGTCTGAAGGAATGCCAGTAGGAACTCACGTTCTTAAGATGGTAGGTTATGTTAAGAACCTTGAAAAATTGGGATTTCCTTTGGGGGCAAGAGTCGTCGATCGATTTGATCTTGCAATCGTTGCTCGAGTCATTCAGATCGGTTCATTCGAATTATCACATGAATGAAATTGACAAGCCATTGCTCGAGTTGTTGAACATGCTTGAGGACTGCCGATAAGGAAATAGGCAAGTCCAAGCCCAACACCATCCTGATGGTGCAAAAGCAGCAAAGGCAAAGGTTTTGTGAAACCCAAAGGCAAACCGAAAGGTAAGCCCAAGGGCAAGCAAACCACTTTCAACAATGCACTGAAATCTAAGGGTGGTGTAGCCAAGGACTCTATCTGTCATCACTGTGGTGAAAAGAGTCACTGGAAAAGGAACTGCAAAAGCTATGTTGCAGGAAAAAGGTTGGAAAAGGAGAAAGCAAATGTTGCTTCGGGCTCAGGTATTTATGTTGTTGATATTAATGTGATTGATATCAATTTAAATACAACTACTTCTTGGGTACTTGATACCGGATGTGGTTCTCACATTTGTACTAATATGCAGGGACTGCAAAGGAGTAGAGAGTTGGCAAAGGGTGAAGTGGAACTACGAGTTGGCAACGGAGCACATGTTGCGACCACTAGACTGTAGGGACTTGTACTTTTACTTTGCCTTCAGGGCTTGTTTTGGGTTTAGAAAACTGTTTCTATGTACCAAGTTTAACTAAGAATATTATTTCAGTTTCTTGTTTGGACAAGAAAGGTTTTGAGATTTCAATAAAAAACCAACGATTATCGTTATTTTTGGATAATATTTTTTATGCAAGTGCCTCTTTGATTAATGGTCTATATATTTTAGACCTTGATATGCCAATTTTAAATATAAATACAAAAAGGATTAAGACTAATTATTCTAATCCGACATACCTCTGGCATTGTCGCTTAGGCCACATAAACGAAGATCGCATATCCAAGCTCCATAAAGATGGGTTGTTGGAATCATTTGACTTCGTGTCTTATGATCGATGCGAATCTTGTTTGTTGGGTAAGATGATAGCATCACCTTTCACTAAGCTAGGTGAGAGAGCCGATGCTTTATTAGGACTAATACATAGTGATGTATGTGGCCCTTTTAATATACATGCAAGGGGTGGTTACCTCTACTTCATTACATTTACTGATGACTTCAGTAGGTATGGATATGTGTTCTTGATGAAACACAAATCCGAAGCATTTGCTAAGTTTAAAGAGTTTAAACTAGAAGTAGGAAACCAACTTGGCAAGAGTATTAAGGTTCTTTGATCTGATCCAGGAGGAGAATACTTGAGTCAAGAATTCTGTGACTATCTAAAGGATTGTGGAATCGTTTCTCAACTTTCTCCTCCAGCTACTCCACAATGGAATGGTGTATCTGAAAGGAGGAACAGAACCTTATTAGATATGGTTCGTTCTATGATGAGTCACACGAGCCTGCCCAATTCTTTTTGGGGACACGCACTAGAGACAGCGAGCTTTAACACTTAACGCGTTCCCATCTAAATCGATTGCAAAGGCGTCATACGAGTTATGGGCTGAGAAGCGTCCCGGTTTGTCTTTCTTCAAGATTTGGGGCTGTGAAGTTTTTGTAAAACGCTCAGCTTCTGATAAGCTGGCTCCAAAATCTGAAAAGTGCATATTTGTAGGTTATCCTAAGGAAACTAAAAGATACTACTTTTATATCCCTAACGAAAACAAAGTGTTTGTTGCTCGCACGGGAGTCTTTCTAGAAAAAGAATTTGTTTCTAGAAACACGAGTGGGAGTAGCGTAGAACTTACTGAAGTTCTAGACTCTCAAACTAGCAATAATGATAAGATGAAATTGAACAGACTCCACAAGTTGTTGTGCGGCGAGTGCCACAAAGCAGTTGTGCGGCCAGCACTAGATTCAAGAAACACAAGAATTGCGTAGAGTCCGGTAGAGTTCAGTCGTCCACCTCCCGGAAAAAATTTGGTTTTTTCATAGCAGAACATGGTGATGTTATGTTTGTGGATCACGATGAACCTTCAACCTACAAAGCGAGCAATTAATAGCCCGGATTTCGAGAAATGGCTTGAGGCCATGAGATCCGAAATGGACTCCATGTACACAAACCAAGTCTGGATCTTGGTTGATCCACTGAAGAGGGTAACTCCCATAGGGTGCAAATGGGTTTTTAAGATTAAAACCGAGCATGGAAGGGAATGTACAAACGTACAAAGGGGCGACCGAGTCGCGAAAGGTTTCAAACAAGTTCATGGTATTGACTATGACGAGACCTTTTCCCCCGTAGTTATGTTCAAGTCCATTCGGATTTTGCTTGCTATTGCGACTTACTATGACTATGAAATCGGCAAATGGATGTCAAAACCGCTTTCCTTAATGGAAAACTTGAAGAGGATGTGTTTATGACACATCCCGAAGGTTTTGTCACTCCATATAATCTTTGGAAAAGTATGTAAGCTTCGAGAGATCCATTTATGGACTCAAGCGAGGCTTCTCGAAAGCTGGAACATCCGTTTTAATGATGCCGTCTGGGAGTTTGGCTTCATTAGAAATGAGAATGAGCCTTGTGTTTACAAGAAGGTTAGTGGGAGCTCAATCGTATTCCTGGTTTTGTATGTAGATGACATACTACTCATTGGAAACGACATACCAACCTTAAAGTCTGTCAAGGCTTGGTTGAGTACGTGTTTCTCTATGAAAGACTTAGGCGATGCCGGCTATATTACGGGAGTCAAGATCTATAGAGATAGATCCAGGGAGACTCGTTGGCCTAAGTCGAGTACATATATAGACAAGGTGCTAAAGCGAGTTTAGCATGCAAGAGTCTAAGAAAGGCCTTTGTCCTATGGCACATGAGTACTGTTACGTCGAACAAACAGTGTTCTAAAATGTCCGCTGAATTAGAACGCATGAAAGAGATCCCTTATGCTTCTGCCATAGGATCCATCATGTACGCCATGTTATGTACTCGCCCAGATGTGTCGTTTGCCTTAAGCCTTACGAGCAGATACCAGTCTAATTACGGTGAACGTCACTGGATCTCAGTCAAGAATATCATCAAGTACTTACGAAAGACTAAGGATACATTCTTAATTTATGGAGGGGTGGATGAACTCGTTGTAAGTGGTTACACCGATGCTAGTTTCCAAACCGATAGAGATGATTTCGATCGCAATCGGGATATGTGTTTAACTTGAATGGAGGTGCTTTGTGAGTGGCGCGAGTTCAAAGCAATCGACCATCGCATATTCTACTGACAGAGGCCAGTACATAGCGACTTGTGAAACAGACTAAGGAGCGAGTTTGGATCGGGAAATTTATTTCCGACCTCAATGTGGTTTCCTAGTATTGCGAACCCGATAGACCTCTATTGTGACAACAATGGGGCTATTTCACAATCTAGGGAACCCAGATCTTACCAGAGGTCCAAACATGTACTACGACATTTTCACCTAATCCGCGAGATTATAGAAAGAGGTGATGTGCATATATGTAGAGTAGATTCGGCGAGACAATGTCGCCGATCCACCGACAGCAAGCCACTGTCGCGGCCAGCTGACATGATCGTCACACTAGCTCCATAGGTATCCGATATCTGGAGGGCTGATCTTTAGAGACAGTCATTAGTATGCCCTTAAAGACCAATCAGCAAGTGGGAGATTATTGTATCGTATTTATGTAATTTTCATTTTGATGAATAAAAAGTAAAAGGCATAAATTCCAGTATATTTCAATATGTTTCTGCGTTCTTAAAAACATAATGAAATAATATGTCCTTAGAATAGTATTCATAATTGTTATGATTCTGAAACGTCCTTAGTCGAACATTATTATGGAATCTTCGAGGACAATAATAATGTGTAAGACTAGTATGTGCAGTGATTGATATACGATATCGGATCGTCACATGGGTATATATGATTAGATAATCGTTATACTGGACAGACCCGACATGAGAAACATACCATGGGTTGTTATATAATAGTCAACGGTGTTTCTCAATTTTTGACTGGGTTGTATATGAGATCCTTCGACTTGAGGTCTCACAAGAGTTCTTGCATGGCTAGTGTTATGCTTTGACAATGTTAAACTCTATCCGTAACAGGGTGAGCAATAAAGGCATTTATTGGGTATATCACGAATCTTGTTCAGGATGAATGAGATGCAGAAAGGATTTGTCCCTCCTATATAGCAGGAGCGATATCTTGGGCCCCATTGATGGAGTCTGACTAATTTATGGCCATGAACAAATGAAGCAGTATATGATATTGATGTCATTTGATTAGTCTACTCGCGAATCAAGAAACTAAAAGATCGGACAATACAAGTGTGACTTTTTCCATGACTTGTGTTCAATCTAGATATCAAGGACAAAAGGATTTAAATACAAATGTCAAATGGTGTGATTATGATAGTCACCAGATATTTATGAATTGGGGGTAATGATGCGTTGCTAGATACCTCTCATTACCTGTGACATATAATGTCACGGCCAACATCATAGATACCACCTGGGTCGCACTCATAGATCAACTGGATTGGGCTTGTTGGAGTACATTTAATCTAAGGTGCGCCAATTCGATTGGGCCGGGCCGGGCTTGGATTGGGCCCTTAATCGGGTTGGGCCGACCAACCCATTTGGACCGACCTTATGGCTGGAAAATTGGATATATTTTCAACCTCCTTCTTCCCACTTCCCTCTTTCTCTCTCCCAACTCTCCCTTGAATGACTAAGAAAAATGCTGATTTTTCCTAGTATTCTAATTCATTATTCTCCAGCTTTTAAAAGGTTAGAGAAGAGAGAAAAAGTGAGAGCATTTCAAGAGAGATTGAATAGAAAGAAAAGGCAGCTTTTCTATATACTTGTTTTCTAGCTTTGGCTAATAGAAAAAAAGTAAGAAAACTGTTTCTTGTTATTCTTTTAGGTCTTATATCCACCATATATATATATATATACTCCATCTTGAAGAGTGTCTTCAAGACTTCTACGAGGCGTTGGCTAGCACCAAGCGATAGAGGACCATCCCCGGAAGATCGAGTGGATATTGGGAGAGGCGGAGCCTGCGTTGGTGGCGTTCCGTTCGTGACAACAAACCTACAACTGAAACCGTTTCAGACTTATTCTGCACTTCGAAAGGTATAATGCTCTCCCGTAGTCTAAGGTTCTTACTCGTGAAAGATCCTATTAGAGGCGGGTCGTTTTATTTCCGCTGCATAACTTGTTTTAGACCCGGTTATTCCTCTAACACATTTATCAATACTTCATCCAATTTTTAATACAAGAAAACGTTGATTTTAAAACCAAATCATAACAAATAAGTATTTTCATTAAAATCACAATTTATGGATCTTTTAGGACTGAAAAACAAGGGTGAAGGATTCTTACTTGAAAGCTTAACTGAATTACTCCAAAAACTCAAGAACACCGAAACAAAAGAATTTTCAGCGAACTTTATACGTCGATATCTCACTATTCATAACCAAATCTGCAATCCGTCAGTGCTCCCTCGTAGCACTTTCAATTATCTTCGAAATAAATATAAAGTACGCCCAAATCCAATATTGATTTCCTCCTCAACGATAGGAAACCCTCACAGCACGCAGTTCTGTCGAACCCTGAATTTTCAGCAAATTCAAACCTAAATTACCCTCAACAGGGAACTCCAAATCTTAATCTGTCAAATCCCAGACGTAGGTTTTTCAATTATTTTTCCAACGTTATAAATATCGTTCAATTCCGACACCGATTACTATGTCAGGTGTCAGAAAAACCTCTCAGCTCTCAATCTGCCTACTTTTCTTTTTCTCCCTTTCTCTATCCTCATTTTTTTCTTTCTTGCGGCAACTCTTTCTCTTCTTTTTTTCCCTTTTTGTTGTCGTTTCTTTTCCTCCCTTTCCCTTTCCTTTTTCTTTTACACCCCTTATTTTATAAGCTACACTTCTTAAGCCCTAATAAAACCTCTTTAACTACATCTTCTAGCCCACTAACATAACTTTACCATATGACTCTCAACCAAGTCCCTCAACTCTCGAACACGTAAATACACCCCTCAAATAGAAGTGCTCAATATAACACATAAACATGTTATAATAATTAAATAGACACGTAATCATATAATCACACAAAATAAATTCATGTCAAAACAATTAGTCCTACAAATTTAATTACGAGTCAATTAACATGTAAGCAAAATTCCCGGGTATCACATATTCCCCTCCCCCTTAGAAAAGTTTTGTCCTTGAAACTTGCACTCCCTACAAACTTAGATACTAACACTGTCTCGCTAGATGAAAAGGCTCTATGGACATCCATATAACAAGTTTGATACTAGATAACAATCTATGAGGTATATTTAAAAAATCATAGGAAGCATCATATAACAAGTAACATATAACGGATATACATACAAACGCAAGCGTATCAGTTACAACACCCAATGACCCAGTTCTCTGATACACTTCGACCTCAGGCCCCGACTCTTGAGTGAATAACACCACCCGACCACTATCATGGCCCGTCATAGGACACTGAATAATGTGGTGTCCGAAATCTCCGCACTTGAAACCAGCCCATGTATCCCAATGACATACCTCTGGGTGCTTCCGTCCACATCTAATACATTCTCTATTTACAGGATGTCCCCTCGGCTAAACTCATTCAGGGGTGGCTCTAAACATTGGTTAATGGTGGTTCATTTTCCCGCACCTAAAGCAGCATCACGTGTCCCAATGACACATTCTTGGTTGTCTCTGTCCACACCTAGCACATATCCTCACCACCAAACCTCCACCTGGCGCAGGTATCGGTCCCATCCTCTTACGAGCTGCGACACACCTAGAGCTCTATCCTTTAGTTATCTTCCGTGTCTTTCCCACTTTGTTGGCTTTCTCTAGTCATCCCATATTGATCCCAGTGAGAAACAAATATACCATATAAAGCAACAAAACAAACCAACATGCTAGTATGATCATATATACGTCATAACTCACTTAAACACATAGCACAAGGTAGATACATGAATACATAAAGAAAGTAAAGTCATTCCATCAACTAACATACTTAAAGCTACAACTAGTTAACATAATATAACGATTAAGGCATCTAAAACATAACTAGCATGTTCATATGGTTTATAATACCGAGATACTCAATTACACTTGTATAATAAGTACGTACACACATAACAAGTTAACATATATAAGCTTAGCATGAGATAACATAACCGGTTCACATAGCATACATATAAATTATAAGTGAAAATGCAATTGCAACTATGTATACGTGTGCTCAATATGTTTGCATTATTGCAAATATGCCTATGTTTGTCTCATTATTAATTCTATTATGTCTGCGTTGTGAGTTATTATCATGCACTACAATGCACTGGAACATGACGAAACACATAAGGAACACAGAAGGGCAACACATAATAAAATACCCGTTATACATACGATAGTGTATTATGCTAATGTGATATAACTTAAAAGACCATCTAAATATATGACAACAAAAATATTCAACAACAATACTCAATATACATAGCATAATAGAATCATGCTTGTAACAATATTTGCTTATTTTTAGAGATTTTAGAATAAGAAAATGGGACAATCCGAAAGGGATATAATAATCAGTAATATAAGATAGCAAGCTAATACATTTAAAGCAATAAAACAAGGTTCACACGCTAAGACAATTAAAGTAATATAATTAATCTAGCATGTTGATATAGTTACAGACAAGTAAAACGGGGCTAGCATGTTAATACAGTTCATACATGATACATCGATCTTCAAATGAACACGATAAGCAAATACATAATCACATAATTCACGTAACAATTTCATATATCAAGTTAATATAACCTGGCATTTAATCTAAGTAAGCATGTCATTATATGCACCGTGCAAGTTAACATAGCATATCATGTGAGTAAGAACATATTAAGCGATAAATAAAAATTTATGTCCTATTCTTGGTCTCTACTCTCATATCACATCTTAAATTCTCTAACGAATCCTTCATAAGTTCACTTCATACTTAACTTCTAACCACATGTTTAATCCTAAGGTTTGACCTGCTCTGATACCACTTATGTCACACCCCGTAACCTGGAGGTGACATGGCAGAACCTCATTCACCGATGAGGCGCCGAAACCAATACAGAAATACTAAAAATCCGAATAAATTTCAAACTTAAAAAGGGAAACCTCATTCGATACCATTAACTTAAAAGGGAAAGTTACATAAACTATCAACTCTTACATAATAAAGGAAGGCACTAAATGTTCTATAACAAGCAAAAAGGGGAAAAATAAGAGGGACATCAACTAAGGTACCCTCAATGTAATCACCGGCAAAAGGGGAAAAATAAGAGGTAAGCTACCAACTTAACTCAGTAAGCATCGATCACCCTTGGGATGAAGCTCAATTAAGACTCAAAATATGTTTCTTAAAACCCAAAACATTTGTAACAGAGGTTAGCTGAAATAATTGATTAATGTAGTTAAAACAATAAGTGAAAGAGATAAAGTAGAAAGGAAACGGTAATCAGAACAATAAACGGAACCAAGACAGAGCATAGTTCGGTCGACCTCAGGTTGTCCGAGATCCAGATAGAAACTTTGACAAAATAATTCGGACGACCGGAGGGGCCACACGGTCGACCGCAATATCTTTGGTCGAGGGGACTTTCATCCTGGTCGACCGCTTCTCACTGTTGATCACCCTCAAAACTCCCAGTAGTTTGTTCCGGACGATGGGAAGGGGGGTGTCCGGTTGACCGAATCGATCGACCGCGATTCAGAACAGACAGTTTTATGTACAAATTAACAAAGGAAAAAGTGATTGGTGCATCTTTCGTAAAATCAGCCCAAAATACTCATGTTTGACCTCCAAAAGCATACCATAACATATTCAGGACTCTCACATAACATGCTCAAACTATACATAACAAATATGACACTAACGAATCGGAAATCGTGCTATGAGCATCACATACTACTCATTCACTACAAACAGATAATTGTGTCAGACAATCAAATATAGTACAAATAATGACACAACACAAATACATCGTACAATTAAGCTCGTTGTCTGACTATGACCCTAAAACTTATAACATTCTTTAATTAACAAAATGCCAACTTTTTATCCTCATTAGGAACTGAGTCAGATTAGAGGAGAGACAGAGATAAAGCAGAGGTAGTGACAGAGACATAGAGTGCTCTCGGGCACTTTAAACATGTGATTTTGATTGTGTCCTGGTACAGGATCATCGACAGGCAAGAGCTCAATTGGGAATAACTCATAGACTTCAACAAGACGATTATACACATATACAATCCACATAGCCGAGCTCGATCGTCCAATCCAGGCTCCATAATCACTGCTAATAGTCCCTCTTTGATATTCCTGTTAGGGACATGCCTCACTAATTAGATACAGAGTCCGACTAAGCTTTCCCCGGACATAGGCCAAATATAAAGAATATGTCCATTGTGTCATAGCCCACTTAGGAGAGCTCCACCATTAAATGTTAGCAGCCCCAACTTGTTTCTCCTGCTAGAGTCCAATAACTTTTATTAAGAACTTCCGGGTTCTATCGAAACATAAATTGGACATATCATGATACAAATTATTTCTTAGACAAAAGCTTAAGACTGTGGTGACTCTCAAATAATAATTACAGCAATTACCCACTTAAATAACAATTATATACATTTATTAGGCGCTGATTTTCCCAATTACAATCATGTAATTCAATGCAACAATTATCAATACTCAATCCACTTTTTATGCAAGAAAACGTGGATTTTAAAACCAAATCATAGAAAATCAGTAATTATATTAAACCCACAGTTTATGCAGCTTTTAGAACTGAAAAACAAGGGTGAAGATCCTAACTTGAAAAGCTTAACTGAATTACTCCAAAAACTCAAGAACACCGAAACGCAGGAATTTTGGCCTACTTCAAACGTAGATATCTCACTTCTTAGATCTCGAAACTGCAATCCGTTAGTGCTCACTCGCAGCCCTTTGAATTCCCTTCGAAATTAACTCCCAAATCCGACATCATTTTCCCCTTCTACGATAGGAAACTCTCACAACACGCAGTTCTGCCGAACCCAGAATTTTTAGCAACTTCAAACCTAAATTACCGTCTACACATAACTCCAAATTCTAATCCACCAAATCTCAGACGTAGGTTTTTCAATTATCTTTCCAACGATATAAAAATCGCTCAATTACGACACCAATTGCTATATCAGATGTCAGAAAAACCTTTCAACTCTTAATCTATCCACTTTTCTTTTTTTTCCCTTTCTCACTCCTCGTTTTTCTTTCTCGTGACAGCTCTTTCTCTTTTTTTTTTTCTTTTTTTTTTGTCGTTTCATTTCCTCCCTTTTCCTTTTCTTTTATACCCCTTTTTTATAACCTACACTCCTTAAGCCCTAATAAACCTCTTTAACTACATCTCCTAATATACTTAGCAAAAAAAAAAAACTACATCTCCTAATATATCATATATGGACCGATTGTAATATCCAATTTGGAGTCCTTGGGGAAAAAAAAGAAGAAATAAAAATATAATTCGGATTATAGTTACCATAAAAACGATCATCTTTTTAGTGGAAAATAAATTTGCAGGAGAACAATGAAGTGATTTCAGTCATAATTATTATACAAGAATCAAATAAGCAATCGTGATTTGTGTGTTTCAAGTACATAGGAAAAAAAAGGTATATAACACAAAAAGAAGAATACGATATGTATTACACATTACAAACTAAGCGGGACTTGGAAAATGTTGTTTCTAATTAAATTTAATATTCCCTCTGTTTCATAGTATGAGTCTTTCCAGGTACTTTAGCATAAATTAAAGAAGGGGAGACAAGAGGAATATTTATGATTATACCCTTAAGTTTCAACATATAATTTTAGAAAAAACATTATTAAAAGTTAAAAAAACATCTATTTGGAGAATATGTGAGAGACTAAAAACACTTCTATTAAAAAATGGAGGGACACTACCAAAAAAAAGTGTTTTAGTGAAGAAAATTTTCGTCACGAAAAGTCACAAAATTCACAAAAATGGGAGTACAACATTAAGCAGAATGATATTAGTAGGTCGTTAGATATTTTTTGGTTAAATTAAATTAAGTATCTATAGTTATTTTGTTTAGCAATTGACTATCCAAAATTTTCTTGTGGAAAATATATTGAAATGTCTGAAATATCCTTTAAAAGTACCTCACATGTGAGACTAGGGGGTGAAAGTGAGTTGAGCTGATTCATGAATAGTTCACGATTAGTTATTCGGCTCGACGAGCTAAGCGAGCAATACATGAGCCAACATTTTTAGCTCATCTAACATATGAGTCGAGTTTGAGCTAGATAGAGTTCGAATCATTTGGCTCATGAGCTGACTCATTATATATATATAGTGGCGGAGACCGGAATTTATCACTGGGGGGGTAAATGTTTTACTGAAATTTTTATTGGGGGGCGAAATACCATATTAATAAGAAAATATCACAAAAAATAATTTTTTCCTATAGAAAATTCGTCGTTTTTTAAAATGTCTCCTCCACTGTTTATACATGTCACGAATCTTTACGTGGACGAAAAATGAAATTTTATTATTAAAAAGCAAAACAAAAAGTGTAAGAATACTTTTATCAAACTCAAAGAGGAAAAACAAGGAAAATTACTAATAAACTACTACCTTAAATTAAATAATATATCAGAAGCAAGAATCCATGAAAATCATGACCAATAGCTCTTTTTCAAAGTCTCTTGAGAATAATAATGAAGATACCAATGGACGAACTTTTTCAACCCCGTTTCTAAATTCGTTTTGGGTTGATACCAAGTTCTTTATGAGCATAGCTAATATTATCATGGGTAAAAACATCCCCATTTCTAGGTAAAAGTTGAACAATCCAGGATTCGGGGGCAATTGTTCAATATCAAATTCAAATATTTCATCTCTAACATTTTCTACATTAGTTTCAAGTAAATCCTCTTCAACATCCATTTTTGTATCAATTTCAATATCATTTTCATCTCCAATCTCAACCCTTTTATCCCTAACACCCTTTCACTAGTTTGTTCCCAAAAAAAAGCAAATTTACGTTTAATTACGAATTTATTCATATATACATGAATAAGAATTGTACTAGTGAATTTACGTTTAATAACCAATATACTAGTGAATTTTAATTATATTAGTTTATAAAAGACTACCAGTGGAAGTTTAAATCAAAATTATTTCTATTTTAGAAAATGAGACATTTAATTTTGGACATCAAAAAATAAAAATTATACATTCAAATCCAAATAAAGTGAGTAATAAATAGCATTTTTTTATAAATAGAAAAACTATAACTAAAAAAAAATTGGAAAAAACTGTTGGGCAATTGCCCCACCAAGCCCCCACTGTGTCTCCGCCAGTGTGTGTGTGCGTGTGTGTATATATATATACACCCCACAAAAAAGTAGCCGCACATCTTCTTAAGAAAAATAAATAAGAACTGCAAAAAAAATCTCTTATAATCTTCTGAAGGTGGAAGAATTATTGATTCATATTAAATCCAAAAACCATTCAAGCATTAATTTGTGGAGAAAATTAACTTCGCGTCACTTATGGCATTAAGTAGACGCCCAACGTATATTACTACTTGTCTTTTATTACTAATAACCATCACTTATTAGTCTACAAAATAATCTTTTTATGACAATACTATATTTCATCTTTTTATGTGGAATAACACTTAACGGAAATTAAATTGCTTATACAAGAAGGTTTCAATGAAACTTTTATTATTTATTAATAAGGATTAAAAAAATTGGTAGCTAGACTTTTGTTGGTTTACATTGGTATAATTTTATATTTTGTTAATATTTTTTTCTTTTTTTCAAAGTCTTTAAATATTATAATTAGTAGAGAGATACTAAACTTCTATTGTATGTCATTCTGCTAAGAATATCTCTTTAGTTGAAATTTGAAATTTGCTTTCATGAGGTAGTAATAAAAGTTCGAATTTAATTTGAAATTAGTGTGAGTTGAGTCTAACTAGCTTTTAATTTGCAGTCAACTCAACTCATTTTCATCCCTGTGTGAGACCATGAGTGACTTAATGGAAAAAACACATAACAACGGACGGAAGGAGACGGATAGTAGCGTAAAGATAACAATAATCGAATAATATGACTCAAAACTCAAAGTGGCTGATTTTTTGAAGAAAAAATAAAAAGAACAACGTTCGAGTCAGCAGTATTAATATGCTACAGTCTGGTCCATAAGAGAGCATCTCTCACAAAGAGACGAAAAGAAATTCCCTATCAACACCAAAAGAACCCTTGGGAACACAACAAAAATGGCTGCTCATCACGAGGCAGAAGAGTACCTTGATGTGTTGACTAAAACTGGTGAAAAAACCGGAGTTTCAAAACCCAGGTTATTCATTCATCCGATTTTTTTCCATTTATAACCGATGAAATAAAATTGAAATGCAGGGAATTAATCTTTTTGGTTGAAGAAAGGAAGTAAATGATCAATTTGAAGTTTTAAATTCGAATTTAAAAGCCCTCAAACGATCAATTCTGTGTAAATTAAGTTGTTTTTATATCGATTATTAACTTATATGGACTTTTTTGATTTCTTAATTGTTGGCAAGTTCGTAATTTGATACATTTTTTAGTCTAATCACTGCATTTAGTGGTTTCAATTATTTATATGTTTGGATGGTTCTGCAGCCCTATGTTGGATTAAAGGGAGAAAAAATAACAGCAACTAGCCGTTTGTTAATTATATTATTAATAATTGGATTGTAAATTTGGATACTTTGATGATCAGTTAGATATATTTGGATTGGTTCTTTGTTTGAAATTTATGCTTCGGGGATTGAAAAAGTATGATTGTTTGTGAGAAAGCTCTGGGCCCAAGCTAAGAATTTTGTGTTGGAGAATCTGCAGAAAATGAGTCCAAATAACAGTAACCAGTCTTTGTTTTTAGAAGATATCAATTCTGTATGAATTGACATGTTTTTGGATTTCATTATAAGTTGTTGGAGTCTCTTGAATTCATGTAAGTTATTTGTCTGTTAATTGATTAGCTGTTTGCAAAGCATGATTGGAGTGAAATGTATTGATAACACCCCTTTAAATGTTAAAGGGGTGATGTTTGCACTCCTCTTTTAGCTTCTTACACTTCTCCCCCCTTTATTTTATTAGTGAAAAGACATTAGAGAAAATCGCTATATATGTACATCAACTATTTATGCTTTTCTCTAAATAGCATAAACTTAAAATTAAACCCTAAATAACACAACCTTTTTACGGGGCTTCTCTGTTTGTCAAATTAGTGATTCAGGTGATAAATCCGGTTAAAAAAGTCATGTGCCTTGCACATGTCTCCGATGTCGAGGGCAAAAGAGTCCGTTTATAATATGAAACGGTAACCCAGTTAAATTAAACGACCCGACCACCCGAATTGACTCACCACCCAGTTATAATATTCCTCTCCGTCATCACATACTCCCTAATTAAATCATCCAGTTTCCTCCCCATAGCCACCGCCGACAACAAATGACTATCCGCCACCAGCTCCTCACTACTAGCCTCTGTATTTGCTAATATCATTTGAATCCCTCCGACGTCCCTCACCACCGTCCCCTTCTCTACTCTGGCATTAATCCCTCTATCACAAACCACCACTTTTCCAGTCACATGGATCGGGTCAAGAGAACCGGCATACATGAATTACTTGACCCACTTGAACTATTACTAACTTTGGTATAAACCAATCCCACCATTTTAGTCCAGAGGCTTCCATATGGCCGCGGAGAAACCGGTAACCGAATTGGAATCTCCTCGTGACCAAGATGACCATGGAACTCACACTTCAAGTACAGCTGCCGGATCTAATGTCGCCAACACTAGCCTTCTCGGCTACGCGAGCGGAACAGCCAGAGACATGGCGGTTCACGCCCGTGTTGCCACTTACAAGGTATGCTAGAAATCCGGTTGTTTCGGTTCCGACATCCTTAAAGGGATGGATCAAGAAATTACCGATGGTGTTGATGTCCTCTCTCTTTCCTTAGGCGGTGGTTCTGGTCCTTATTATCGCGATACGATTGCGATTGCGGCGTTTTCTTCTATAGATAAGGGAATTTTCGTCTCTTGTTCTACTGGTAATAATGGTCCAACTAAGGCCTCGTTAGCAAATACGGCTCCATGGATAATGACAGTCGGTGCCGGCACAATTGATAGAAATTTTCCGGCGTTTGCTACTCTAGGAATTGGAAAAAAATTCACCAGAGTTTCTTTGTATAGTGGGAAAGGAATGGGGACTAAAATGGTAGGATTTTTTTATACAAAAAGCGTGGGTAGGTCAATTCGGGTGGGTCACGTCGGTTAATTCAACTGGGTTACCGTTTTATATTATAAACTAACTCTTTTGCCCTCATCCTCAGAGACATGTGCTAGGCACATGACCTTTTTAACCAGATTTATCACTTGAATCGCTAATTTGACAAATAGAGAAGCCCCGTAAAAAAGGTTGTGCTATTTAAGGCTTAATTTTAAGTTTATGCTACTTAGAGAAAAATAGTTGATGTACATATATAACGATTTTCTCAAAGACATTAATACCCAAAGTATTATAAATTCAACTCAAAGGTAACACTACATGACAAGTATAGCCAAGGGCATTAGAGTCATTTCATTTATAAAATAAAATTAGAGGAGTGCAAGAAACTAATTTGAGAGCGCAAATATCATTTCCGAATGTTAATGCATTGTATTCCGAAAGGCAACTAAATACTTACTACAATTTATGTTAAGAGAACACAATTGTACATTTCCTTTTGGATTAGGAAATCTAATATGTGTTTTTTAAGAAAGTTAAGTTGTAGCGAATGGCATGATTGCATTGAAAGGTTTCATTGAATATGCTAGAAGCTATTATTTTTATTGATTGAGCAAGTATGCAAGCTTTTAATAGACTCTTCAATTTTCAGTTCAAGATTTTATTGTTATTCCAAATCACTCAAAGGCATTTATGTCCACGTAAGGAGCAATCGGAAACATTTTTTAACGCTTGAACTTTATAGTGTATTCAGATTGGTTTTTTGTTTGAGAATTTCTGTCTCGGGGATTATAAAAGTAAATTATTTGTGAGATGATAGGTGGGACCCAAAGTGAAAATTTCGTACTAGAGATTGTGTTGGGATGGTGTCCATATGCGTCTCTGGCTTTCTCAGTAACACATACATATGAAGATATGCTTAAGGGTTCTGTAATTTTTGGTTGTTAATCTGAAATGCATATATTTTGTTGATTTTACAGGTCTGAAGTTCATAGAGATGGGGATTACCATCGAGCTGTTCATGTCTGGATATATGCTGAGAGTAGTCAAGAATTACTTGTTCAACAACGTTCTCAGTGTAAGGATTCGTGGCCTGGGTTATGGGATATATCTAGTGCTGGTCATATATCTGCTGGGGATTCTTCCCTGATTTCAGCAATGTAAGTCAATGAATACATGTGAGCACAGATATATACATACTCGCATATTTGCTCATTAGGAAAAAAAACTATTTTCTTGAGATTTGGACTGTTACACTAAGTCGTGTATGCTCTTCAGTCCATTCATATAGCTCAAAGGTTCTATATGATGAGATACTTATAGCCTTCGGTAGTTAGGACTTTGTGCTGTACAAGTCTCAACAGTTTTACATGAACTACGTTAAACCATATGACATCTAATCAGATCACTTATTTTCTAATGAATGGTGTATAAACAGCAGAAGAAATCATTCAAGATATGTAGTGGTCGTGGCTTTCATATTAAGCAACTATGGCAGTAGAGAAGTAAAACATTTTCTTAATGTGAACTGAAGTTTGTTGCTTTGCTATGACCATGTAGATTCTAGAGTTAAGTTAATTATGTGCATTAGAGGAGTTATTCCCCTAGGGGACAAATACATGAATGAGCTTAAATTTGGTTAATGTTTGCTAAGAAATTTGTTGAAGTCTCTTTTATTGAGGTCTCAGTACCTTTCCCCATTCTTTGTTTAAAGTTTCCTTTTTCTTGTGTCTTTTTGTTTTGCTAAAGTTCTTGCTTGTTTAGCGTAGCAACTATGTACTTTTTAAGATTTTACATTCCTTTTTATTATCTTTTTTTGGATTAATAGACAAGAAAAGTAAAACTCTTCTAAATACTTATGGACATCAAAACCAGGAAAAAAAATTAGAAGAAGATGTTCATGCAGATTCAATATCCATAGTTGACATGCATGGACTTTTTGATAACTTTTGCTGAGGGTCGAAGTTTTTCTTCAGGAAAGTATGTCTAAAATGGCATTACAGATTAAAAATTTGATGCAGGAGGACTTATATAATTTTCATGCTTGCCTGAATATAATTCACATGATTAGGTTATTTATTTATCTAATTTTAGTAACAGATACATACTAATGATTTTCCCTTGGCAGTCATATAGTGAATCCAAACATGTTATCTACATTTCAGTTTCTCGCAACTTTCCCTTAGCTAGATAAATGAACTTAGGGATTTTATTTAATGTCTGAGTTTTCGGAAATTGAAATTCTATCATAAATTAAAAAAATATATAAAGTGATTGGTGGGTCTATATTGGATATTGAGAATGCACTACAAAAATTTAATTCCCGTGGAGTTTTCTTGTTTTATCCTATAGACGTTCTCTCATGCTATGACGGATAATTGAAATTATGCATGTTTCTATGCATAGAGTGTAATAAATGAGGTTTTCCAGTATGTCAACCCATTATAATATTAACTATTGGTATGATATCATTCTTACTTCCATCTAGTTGAGGCTACATCTTCTGCATGCATTTGAGCTCTTCTAACCTGTGTGGCTTTTGGTTGCTTGTTTACTTGTGCTTGATAGAGCAATTTTGCTTGAATGTAGGAGGGAACTTCAAGAAGAACTTGGTATATCACTTCCAAAGGATGCCTTCGAATTATTATTTGTTTTCCTTCACGAGAGGTTAGAAGATCAATCTTTTATTCAATTTTGCCACACTTTTGAGTTTGTCTTCATTGATGTTTTTTGGGCAACATATTGCCCTTATGGTTTCAACAACTAGCAGTTTTCTTTATAAAACTTCGCTACTTTTGTTATCAAAACTGATAATATAATCTTTTGCTGGTTATAACCTCGTTAAAGTAACACTGCCACCTAAAAGCTTAGGTTGTTTCAAGGCTATTTGTATAATTAAGCACTTCTACATGCACATACACACTTTTGTTTTCGGGGTTGAGGGGACATATGTAAAACCTTTCTATAACTGATATATGCTGCATGAATGAATCCCATCTTTGATCACTATTTGATTGCCAACTGTTTTAGTATGATGTTGCACAAGACAGTGTAATATATGTTAGAAACTATTGGAATGCGGCTTGGGAACCTAAAAGAGGGGAAAGGAAAACAGAGAAAAAAAGGATAATAGCAATGTGAGAAGAAGGATTTGACCTCGTACTTTTTCTGAAGTCAATATTCTTATGTCAGCTTTAGTGAGGCATGAAATCTATATTATTGTTAAATTCTACGTTATGTAAGGAACATATCTGTTCCATGTACTATTTTCTTTTGGCATAAAATGGACATGACAAATATTCATATTTTAAAGATTCTTCCAATTACAGTTTTGATTCTCCTAGGACAAAATAATATCTAATTGGTTGATTTGTTACTTCAAATGCTAAGAATTAGATACCAGAAAATTACATTAGCAAAAGATTGTCTTTCCTTTTAACTTAAATCTGCCTTAGAACTTCTTTGGGAGCAAGTTTTTAGCTCAGTTATTTGTTCTAATTAATATTAGCCTTCTTGTTGTTCCATTACGGAATTTTTTATCAGTCCTCAGAAATATTAACATTTTATGGCAGTGTATTAAATGATGGCACATTCTTTAACAATGAATTCAATGACGTTTATTTGGTTACAACACTGGATCCAATTCCTTTGGAAGCTTTTACTCTTCAGGTAAGGATGTCACAATATCTTTAAGTTATTGTGGTATTTACTGTGTTATTGATATAATGATTTTAAGTTATAGGTTGTGCTACTGCTACATCCAGAAGAGTAAAAAGTAACGAATGTTATTTGTCGAGGCTGTTTATATTTCCATCCTAGGCTCATTTATTGGCACTTAAAAATTAAGTTAAAATCGCAGTAGTTGCATGTTCCTTAAAGTTTGTTTTGCATAAACTGAAAATCTCAACGATATACTCCAGTACTACTCAATTTACAAAATCATATGTTTATAGTTTAAGGAATTCTATTGACTCAGAAGCATCTTTTGCAATTACCAGCTCTGGCAAATGATTCTTTGCCTAAAATAGGAAATACTTACATTGTATTATCTGATTAGTCGATCGTTTTTCTTTCTGAGTTTTGGCCTATGAGCGTTGATAATGGCTTGTTCGCAGATGGATCAAATTGATGTGGCTGTTTTGTCTTTCACTAAATTTATATGCTGTTGAAGATTTTGATGCTTGGCTTTGTCAACTTGTCATGCATATTGACTAATAATGCAATTCTACCTTGTTAGGAATTAGAAGTTTCAGCTGTTAAATATGTCTCCTTTGAGGATTACAGAGATTCACTTGCTAGAGAAGATCCAAACTATGTTCCATATGATGTAAATAGTAAATATGGCCAACTCTTTGAAATAATTCAGAAACGGTATGTAAATACGACATTGCTTTCATTATTCTTTTCCTTTCTCGCTTTAATAAGTTGACTATAGATATGAATGGTATGCCCATTTTAAGATTAGTGAATACTTATATCTTATATCAAGTTGCAACCTCTTCTTCTTCTTCTTCAAGGAATGGTTTGATGAATTAAGTTCCTGCCAGTTTTATATCATTATCATCTACTTTCTAAGTGAAAGGTCTTTGCATATACTCCCTCCGTCCCAAATTAGTTGTCCCAATTTGAAAAACTCAGAGACTAAGAAATCTCTCAATTTCATGTAATTCGAAAGAAAAAAGACCCAGACACCCCTAATTTAATTTAGAGTGGTTGGAGTATTGCATTGGAATAAGACATGATTAACTCCAACTTGACTAAAATTAACCAAGGGCAAGTATGGGAAAATTGGGTAAAAATTTGCATTGGAATTCTGGAGGGACAACTAATTTGGGACAAAGGGAAAAGGTGAAATAGGGCAACTTTTTTGGGATGGAGTGAGTACTTGGTTATCATAAAGACGAACATGGAAGCATATTTTTATCTTTTTCTTCTTCCCTCCTTTTCACACTGTTAAATGAAGCTTAGTTTGCTAATAAGAACATGATCTTAGTAGAGCAATAACCACATGTTGGAAGAAGTTCTTACTCCAGTGATTTTTGGATATCAATCTTTCTCCTTTATGTTTATGAGCTCTTAAAAATATTGTTATAGGTACAATAAAAATATAGAAGCGCGGAGTTCGGTTCTACAAAAGAAGCTTTGTCGTTATGCCCAAATATCTCTGACCGCAGAGGTACTTATCTCCTAGAATTGCAGAAGAGTTGATTTCTAGGTGCCACCATACTGAGATTTTGTATTTAGCAAAATATGTTTTATATTCCATATTCCAAATAGTTTTACTTGTCTTTCTCCTGTCTCTACTTTGGTTAGTACTTCTTCATGTGTATTTATTCTATATGGTCTGGATAATGTGGATGCATTGATGATGTTACCTGATATTTCTACGAGTTTGGAAGTCCAGCTGTGGACCTCAAGGGAATGAGGAATACTGCCAGAAAGCTTCTAATTTGTGCTATCAGTTTTAGTATTTAGCAAAATTTGCAATTCAGATAACACCAGAGTAAGGTTTATTGTCTTCTGGAGAAGTTGGAACCAGAGTTTACTTGGTTAAGGAATCTGTCTAATTACTGAGCACCGATATTTGAATATCTTGCTTTTGGCAGAACAATGAGTCCAAGCAGCATTGCAGTTTGTCTTTTATTGGAATTTTCCCTTTTTTCATGAAAAAGTTCTTCGCGTTATGGTGGTAGGCTTGTTCTGATTTGTTTGGTACTGTATTGTTGCCTTGCACATGAATCAAAGTCAAGAATCCTAAAAGAAGAAAACCAACAGCTATTGTTCTAGTTGAACGATTTCTATTACTAACTAGATAGAACTGTGAGATCTTCAAAATAAAAGCCTTTTCTTTGGTTCTCTTTGTATCTGTGTCCAGTTAGTGCCCTCAACCTCTGAATGATGATTCGTTGCAGTCGATATTCTATGATACATGTAATAATACTTGTAGGAATATGTAACAAGTAATGCAATTAAGTACCCTTTAAATTGTAAGGGCACTAAAAATATACTCCGAAAGAGCCATGCTGATCTCTCTGTTTTTTTCATTTTGTATGAAACATGGATCTTATTTGAGCTGAATGAGAAGATAATTAAAGCAACCCGACATAGTAATAGATAATAACTAGCTCTAGTTGGATTGAGATGATTTTTTATCGGAGTTAACAGATGTTCTATAGATTCTCCTGAGGCAGTGCATGTTTCATTATTTTGACAATTTGGCTTTGTTTATATTTCAAATGCCCTCTCCCAAGAAGAAAACTTTGGACAAGAATACAAGATATAATGTAATGCTGATTAATTGAATGGCGGTTAAATTCTCTATTTTGTTTTGTTAGTTGACAGGGGTCTCAGATGCAGATAAGGAAGCTCTTCAATTGATCGTGAAAGCTGCTGCAATCATGGATGATATCTTTTACCTCCAGGTTGTGTTAATGATGGTTCCTATCCAAGTTGTTAATATCTTACTGCATATGCGTAATGCTAAATAATCTTATAAACAGATATTTTGGGCACTCGGTATTTCTTGCTTTTGAGTAAGATATTTAATCAGGTATTCTCGGGAAAAGTGGAAAGGGGGTTCTCTTCAATAAATAATCACCAAATGAATATGTTAATTTCCATGTGAAATTATTTTTCCTGAAAGCTATAATTGGTCCTTACTTGGATAATATGTTAGGGTTTCCGAGGATGAGAATAGTGTTTTGGTGCTTCTTGCTAAAATAACTATGTAATGAACATGCATTCCAAAAGGACTTTACTCGGTTACCTATGTTACTCACACCTTTCTTTTATGCCTGTCATACCCCTGTTGACACGACACGATATGGGTACGGGATACTTACCGTATCTGGTCAACACCGATTAGACACTTTGTTTTAGATGTTTAAGTACCCGACACCTAAATACATACCCATGCCCATACTCGAGTCCGAGTAATATAGTCGGTTACTGTAGGTAAGTGGTGCAATATCCAGTGACGTACCTACATAGCCCCCACCCCAAAAAAAAAATTTTGCAAAACTTTCTACAGTAACATGTATTGTATTTTGGCGCCCCCAAACATTTCATCCTGGGTCCACCCCTGGCAATATGTCCATGCCTATACTGTTGATTTCGATTCAGAAGATCTACAAAAATATTAGCGTTTTTTTAACAAATGGTTTGTTAAAAGTAAATAAAGGAAGAAGGGGAAACAAGGTGGTCTTAAGCATGAACTTTGTAGCAGAGGATTAAGGAAAATCCGTGTCTTGATATCAAATTGAAAATCAAGGTTAGTTCTGAAAAACCTTCAAAAGCTTTAAAAAGTTTTGCTCGTAGAATTGTCTGCAAAATAAGCCCTTATGCCATAAGGGATGATCTGGTGAACCAGGAACAGTGACCTTGCACTTAGAATGCACTAGATATATCTTGAAGGAAAGGAGTCATGAACCAGTTAATATTTGCAAATTCGAGGCGGTCCTTCTTCAGGAGGTTCTCTAGGAGAAGGAAGTACTATAGGAGGAAAGGAATGCATCATTTTGGCATGCATGCCATTGCTGTTGGTGGCGGTGGTACTGGTGATGTCGGATCTGGTGGCGTTGTCCTAGATGCTGCTGATAGGAAAAGGGCAGGGGAGGTGAGTGAAGGTTTAGGCGCAGCTGGTGGAGGTGGAGACGACCGATGTGTGTGGGTCTGCGAGAGAGGATTTGGAACTGATAAAAGCCTCTTCGTCCATTTGAGAACCCACAGTGGTGCTCGTAAGTGGAAGGGAGCCTTCCCTCCAACATTTTCTAGGTAAGAGTTCGCTGATACTGGTTTGCTGAACCCTGAAAGGGATGATGAAGAAGAAGGCGAGCAAGATGCTGAGCAGGTTTCAGAAGTAGCCTGCACTAGAACCTTATTCTTTTTTTACTAAAAGTTTTAAAAGGAATACTATAAATTATCAGTTCAATTTTTAGAACCAATTCAGAACTGGTGAAAGCTTATACTAAATGTCATTTGTTGCATTGGCGTGGTGCCACTAATGACGTACCAAATCTCTTTATCTGAAACTTGAAGGGAGTATAAACCTGAAATCCCCAAGCAGAACATAAAGGATTTTAAATTCCTTATATATTTTAGCCTAGTCTCTCCATTGTGCAATGGATGGGATTAGTTTCAATTTGCGAGGAAACTAAAAAATTGGGAAAAGGCAAGGATTTAAGCAAAGTTTATTAGGTGGAAATAACAATAGAAGGTAATAAAACATCCATCAGTGGTTTTGTTTAATCTACACATTCTTTGCGAGAGATGAATATGTATTCATTGAGTTTTATATGTTGATCACTGTGGGATTACTTCTAGTATTTTACTAATCATTTTACGTTGCAATTGTTTTTCTTCATAAACAGGTTTGGTATAGCAACCCATCTTTGAGGGATTGGCTAAAGGAGTTTGCTAACAAATCTCAATTGGACAAGTTAAAGTGGATGTATTATCTAATAAACAAAAGTCCATGGTATGTATCTTCTGACCAGATATATCTTGTTGCCTATTTGTATTCTCTGAAATTCTTAACACTGCCTCTTTGTAGCAATTATTCTGCTGATAATTTAAAATCCCTTTTATCTAATCAGCATTTTCCTATGATGCTGATTTATTTCAAGTGGAAAAACTACGTTCATACTGTAATGCCCCTGCCCCAACTGGAGATGTGACCCTAGATTTGGAATTTTGGAAGCCCCTGTAGGCAACTTGTTATTTTATTTGATTAAAGGAGAAAACTTTATTAATCAAAAGAAGTATACAAGAAAGATTTATTAATCAAATAAAAATACATCTATGCAGCCCTCCAAGATCTTTGACGATCTACCAATGATAGAATTTTAACTCCATACCAAAAAGTAACTCAATAGGCATATATATTTTTGCACAAAATTGCATCAAGTACATGGCCATGGAATCCTCCTTTACTTAGTCGTGCCAAAACCCTAAATTTTATCCGCAAAGCTAATGAATTCTCCCCAAAAATCGATTAAATCTGGTTAAAGTTGGATTTGATCGTGTTTAAATGATTGTTGAAAGAGAATACTAAGCAGCAAAATTTAATATTAAATTTCAACAGCTTTTTCCTCCCAAATTTGCTAAAACTGTGAAAGACTTGGTGGATTTTGAAATCAAGGTTGAGGTTTCAAGCGGCACTTGTTGGCAAGTAACATTATCACACCACAATAACTTGGCTGCTTTTCATAAGGGATGGTCCAAGCTTTCTGATGATAAGGACCTACGGGTGGGAGATTTTTTAGTAGTTAATCACATCTAGGGTAGGTCACTTTGTTGTTCAGGTATTAGGAAGAGATGGTTGCGAGAAACTAAAAGCTGCTACACGACATCCACCAGTTAAAAGAGCTAGGGCTAGTGAGATTCTAGCTGCTGAGGGAATGCCATTTCAGACACCTTGCAGAAATGCAGAAAAGAAGAAATCAATTCGAACAAACAGAAACAAACTGCATTCCAAATTCTGAAGGTGGACATAAAGAGCAGATTTGCATGGACAATGGAGTTATAATTGATGGTTAATTGAGATACAGGCTATGTTCAAAGTGACTATCTGACATACTTATATGAGTTGTCAAGCTTTGAAATGTAGCAAGAGTATGCTCTGCTGAAAACAATAATAAGCTTATAGATGAACAAGAAGGCAGTACTGATCATGCTCAGACAATGAACTTCCAAGCAGGCGAGAATTTAATGGATAAGAACCCGACGGAAAGAGTAGTCTTGAAAAAGGATACAGAAATCACCTGTAATGTTGTTGAGAATAATGAAGACTCAGCACCAATGGATGACAAGAACCACCGTCCAAGTGAATGCTTTAATTTTAAAGGGGACATTTGCTTCTTGATTACTTTCACCAAAGCAAATGGTAGTCAACCATCATTTAATAAATGAGAAAGAAATTTACAGGAAAATACTTCAGATTCATCGATCTCCTCTAGCAACCCAGTCATTTTGTTTTAACCAAATTTACACTAAAATATTTTTACCAAAGGAAATTGGAATCCAGAAAAGACCGCCATAAATGGCTTCGAACCAGGGAAATATTTTTAGATACCAAATCACCTGATGAGTTGGGTTCACAAACCATCTCCTAACGAACTGATTTATTTCACTAACCCCAGATCCTAACCACAACAAAATATCTCACAATTCTTTAAGTCTATTAAGTTGTCATAGGGAATATATCTTTTGACTCTCTAAATAATTTTTTGTTTGGGAGTGCAGGTCTTGCCTTGATGAAAACGAAGCCTTCTTGACAACTGCAGATTCAGCAGTGAAGCTGCTTCCTGAAGCTACAAAGCCAGCACCGGGATGGAAGGGCCTTGAATATAGATCAGCGTTTCCTGTTCAGAAACCAGCAGGCGCAAACTTCTATCCTCCTGATATGGACAAAATGGTATAGAGAGATGGTTTCTTGCATGGACAAAACTATGTCTTTTATGTTTTCACAAAAACTCATCCATTTCTAAACACAAAATGCAATTACATTACTTTCACCAAGTTAGCGATATGTACGAATATGGTTAACTACATCAACCCACCCCCAATCTTCAGCTGCCTGTCCAATTATGGATGTGCAGATACAAGTGTCTGTGCACATTCAAGTTAACTCATCTATCTGAGTCTGCACATATAATATATTCCTGCATCTACATAGGTATGTCTTACTATTAAGAAAATCCTATTAACTACCTATTAACTATTCTGCATCCAACATGCTACAATATTTTAAGGGAAACTATACTCCACTCTTTATTCAAGTAACTGTCGAATTCCAACATCCTTTAAAGAACCGCAACAGAAATATTAGTTTCCACATCTCATGTCAATTTGGTGTAATCATGAAATGAAATATTAGTTTCCACATCTCATGTCAATTTGGTGTAATCATGAAATGCTGACCTTAAAGATGTTTCTTTGAATGATTATATGAGAAACTATATGATGGAATTCCAGCTAACCTCTTTGCCTCCAGCTTCTTTCCCTACTCGACGTTTCCACATACTCTGTGTCTGACTCCTCCCCGTCTCATCTGGCTCCACCACAGACTCCTCCCTCGTCTCATCTGGCTGCAACTTTTCATCTGATGGAGAAGCCTCTTCTTTGTTGGATTCATGAGCATCATGTGAGGTGCCAGTGACATCCTTTACAGCTTCTTGTCAGAAGCAGTTGAGATATAATATTCTCAGTGTTAGCTTCCTCTTTACCTTCAGAGTCGGATGCACCATGGTGTCCAGATTATTCCCAACTAGGAGAACCCTTTCCCTCACTCAAAGGTTTCTTTCCTACTAGATGATGTCTTGCCACTTCAGCCCCTTGTTATCTTCAAGGAAAATGCTCATTCATCAAAGGGAAAAATTTGGGTCTATTTTTATTGGTTTGCTTTTGAGAATATTTGTTTTGAGAATGAAAAAGTGAATTGGTTTGTTAAAGGAGAGGTCCCATGATGAAGAAGTAGAAACAATTGCACGATTTTCGTTCTAAAAACCAATCCAAGTGCACCATCTGTCTATAAGCTATGAGCTATCTTGTGTGCACTCTTGTGTCCTCTTGCAGATCATAGGAATATATCTTTGACTCTGTAACTTGATGTTTATTGATTCATTTGTATAATATGGAAATACTTCTTTTATTGTCCTAGGAATTTGAATTGTGGAAGAATAGTCTCTCAGAAGTTCAGAAGAAAGAAGCAACTGACTTTTTCAATGTTATCAGAAGGAAGAGCGAAATCATGTTTGATAACTCTGTATCTCACAATATTATGGATAGTGAAAACAGCGCTGATGATCTTTGCATCATCCCTTACTCTATAGAGTACAAACCCTACCTTGCAGAAGCAGCTAATTTATTGCATAAAGCTGGAGATTTGACCAGCTCACCTAGGTGGGATACTTTTTACTTTTAGTTAATCATTAGAGCAAAATAGTAGACAAATGTGATTACTGATGTGCAAATTATCTGTGCAGTTTGAAGAGACTTCTACATGGCAAGGCCGATTCCTTTCTGTCAAATGATTACTATGACTCGGATATTGCCTGGATGGAGTTGGTTAGTGTGCATGATGGCCGATTTTATTTTGTCTCTGATGATATCACGAAGTGATATTTTAATATACTGTTTTGGTTTATTTGCAAAGATATGCTGTTGTCTCCCCTCCTTTTCAGGATTTTATAGTTAGTCCGGATGCAATGTGTGAGAAACTGGATTTTTAAGTAGCTTTTCAATGGTCATCACTTTTAGATTTACTTCCACCCTATTTGGCTTCTGGTTATACTTTTAAACTTTCTGGCCAATAAAATCCGTTCTTTTGAACTGCTTATAACAAAGTTCGGTGTTACATAGACTAAAGAATGAAGAGGTTTTTGTGGACTTATACCTTTTCTTTGCCCAAGGAACAGTTAGTTAATATTTAATTTGAGACATCTGCCTACAGATATCATTTTGCTTAATGTTTGAGACATCTGCCTACTAATATAATTCTGCTTAATTTTGTACTCCCTCCATTTCTTAATAGAAGTTTGTGTAGCCTCTCCACCTCTTCTCCAAATAGATGTCCTTTTCCAACTTGTAAGGATGTTTTTTTCTAAAATTGCCCTTACCCATATGATGGAATAGAGAGAAACATATGTTGAGACTTGAGGGTATAATGGTAAACATTCCTCGTCTCCCCTTCCTTAATCTATGTTAAAGTACCTAGAAAGACCTCTACTATGAAACAGCGGGGGTATTAAATTCAATTAGAAACAACATTTTCCAAGTCCAGCTGAGTTTGTAATGTGTAATACATATCGTATTCTTCTTTATGTGCTATATACTTTTTATTTTTTGTCTATGTACTTGAAACACACGAATAACGATTTCTTATTTGATTCTTGTATAATAACTATGACTGAAATCACTTCATTGCATATTCATGCTTTCAAATGAGCAAAACGCCTCAAACAAATTTTTTTCCTGGTACAAATGTATTTTTCTGCTCTTGTTTTTTACTTGCTACAATATGGTGCCTATTGGATTTTCCCTACTTATTACTAAATTATCTTTCCGCTGGATTTCTGCCCCAGTTGTAACTGCAACCTACTTGTGATGTCACACAGATATAGTGGGGCAGATATAGTGAGATGCGAGCAATGCAGTTTGTTTTTTCACTATAAACGTTTGAAAATGCTAGTCTCTAATATGAATTAATGTTCTCCTGCAAATTTATTTTCCACTAAAAAGATGATTCTTTTTTATTGTTACTATAATCCGAATTATATTTTCTTTCTTCTTTTTTCCCCAAGGACTCCAAGTTGGATATTACAATCGGTCCATATGAGACTTATGAGGATGCAGTTTTTGGATACAAGGTACAGAAGCATTTGCAAATCATAGCATGTTACTTCTGGTTGCTCCTTCATTATTTTTGTTTAAAAAATACCATTTTAAGCAGTTATAAGTTTCCTGTAGATGATGGAAATGCAATAAAAAAAATGTCATGCAGTGAGCAAGATTATTTTTAAGAGAAAAATAATCCCACATAAACCCACAATATGAGCAGATGTTCATGCATAATTAATTGCTCTCAAACTCAAGCATCCATGAATAAAACCCTCTCACTTTCTTCTCTATATATTGGGTGGCCTAGATAGTTATCTTGAACCGTGTCTTTAGGCAACATTTGAAGCATTCATCGGAGTTCGAGATGATGAAGCAACAGAACAAGTCAAACTCTTCGGTGATCATTTACAGGTGTTTGTTACTCATCATATATGGGTCGTACATTTGTCCTTTCTTTCATTTTTTTTTCTCTTCCATGTCCTCTAATCAGATAAGGTGTCTTTAGGTCTTGGAGAAGAACCTTCCAATGGACAACGCATACAAGTCTAAAGATGTAATTGCAGCTCCTATTCGTGTCATCCAGCTTCTGTTTAATTCTGGGGTAAGTGTTATTATTGTGAAGTTATATCTCTCTGCATTATCATTTTTCTCGTATATGCAATTTGTAATTAGTAGGAAAATCAGTTGAATATAATATATATCAATCTTTACATAATGAAAGATGGTCTATTGCGAAACTTCTCTATATTTTTTGTTGCCGAAAAATAAAAAAAACAAAAAAAAACACTACAATTATTACTTATGCAGCTGTGACACTTAATACATAGGAGTTCTGGTTCATGTTCTAGAACTACAACTGGAAAGGACTGAATTTTTTTTTTTTTTTTTTTTGAATTGAGGTTGATACCTCTTCCTTGCTTGTTTGGCTTTAACAATGAAACGGGAATGACTTCTGATATAGATATTTGGATAATTTTGATATTGAATAGTACTTAAGTTTACTATTTAGTGTGACAAATATTATATTCTTAAACTACATAAGTGTTCTTTGATCATAATTATTAGTGTTTAGATGTGTAAATTACACTCCTCCCTAACTGCCTAAAATTTTCACGAGTTTTAATTGTTAAATTACCATGATTTTATCATTAGTTTTACATTGTGACCTTGTTGACTCTTATTTTGAGGATGTTGCTTGGTATTTTTGGATAATACTAGCTTCCATTTCTTTTTTTATTTATTTATTTTAAAAGTACATAAATTTCTTTTGCACTATACCAGAAGTTGAAGACGTCAAAGAACTTTGATGACTTTAATAAAGCTTGTGCATGATATGTGATGGGAAACTTGCGTGATTCGACGAATTGTATGTTTATTTCCTTGAGAAGAAATATAAATTCGTGATCCAAAATCTAACTGAAACCACCAAATATTTATGTGTGTTTATTGGAGTTAATATGTGTTAACAAACCACCAAATATTTATTTACTTCTCATTTTTAAACAAAAGATCCCTATAATTACATTAGTCTTGTTATCAATTGAGAGATTCAGAAATTCTTTATTTTGTTTTTATACAGGACGTCAAGGGGCCTCAAACTGTTGCATTCAACCTGCCAAATGACGAGCGTATTGTAAAAGATCGAGGAACATCTATGGTTATGCTAAAGAATGTCTCGGAGGCCAAGTATAATTTCTCTGTCAAGAATGAGAAATTTAGTGAATGTGCATTTTCTGCACAAATTCAACTTTACAAAAAAAAAAAAAAAAAACTGTTTTGTACTATTGAGCATTAACAAATATTGTTAATTGCTTTATTTACCAGGTTCAAACTCATTCTTCAGCCTATAGCTGATGTATGTATTTTAAAGGAACAAAAGAACTTGGTAGACTTCGACTCTTTCTTCACTCACACAATTTGCCATGAATGTTGCCATGGTATTGGACCTCATTCAATAACACTTCCAAATGGGGAGAAGTCTACAGTTAGATTGGTAAGTATTTTTTATCTTTATTTGTTTATATATTATTGGGGACTTAATGGGCTATGTTATTGTTATTGTTTGTGTATATATATATATATATATATATATATATATATATATATATATATATATATATATATATATATATATATATATATATGTTCTGTATAATGTTATTTAATTGGGATTAAGGCTCTGTTGTTGTTGCTTTTGTATGAGGTCAGTTACTTAAAAAGACGATCGGCTGCATGCCCTTCTTGTAGTCAGTTAAAGTAGTGTTTCTCACTTTTACATGCAATTCTTCAAAACAATTATGGATGATATTGAATCCTTAAAAATACTGAAACAGGTTTGTTCGAAATATGTTACACTTTGCAAAAGAGGTTTCTCAGTTTCCATTAAACCACTAATTCCTCTGTGAACCAAAGAAAAATGTGGAATTTTGTGTACTATATCGAGTCTGAAGCTGTAGACTCAGGAAAATGCAAAGTTTTATCTATACAGATAAACACAGAGGAATTTTAAGTAACAAAAATGTGAATTCTCAAAACTAGTCAATTCTTGCCTCAGTTGATGAGGCCAACCATGGGCAGTGCACAAATCGAATAGATTTTGCTCCAGATAACTGCAAATTTTGTATAATTGTTTAGTTAGAACAATATGCAAAAGGCGGAAAAAAGAATAAACAAAACATGACTGCTGCTCAGATAGTATAATCCGATAGGAAGTGTTTTCCTGAGTTTATCTGTATGTACTCAAGAAAAAACATTTGATAAAAATACACGGAAGTTTTTTAATGCCATTTAGTAGTCAAGTTCTCTTCCCCGTCCAAATCTCTCACAAAGTTTACTTCCAAACTTCTGTCAGATAAGATCATGTTCTGATATCTTGCTGAAAGGTTAATTAGATTTACATTGCATTTTGTGCTGCAAGTTGCTTCTATTGAGTGATATTTTGCGGGCTTAATTAATCTCGTGCAAATTAATATCTAAAGTTCACGCACAATCATATTCTTTGAGAAATATGATATATCTTTGATTTGGTGACAAATAAATAAAAAATGCTACTACTCTTGTGTCCGCTTGGAGACTTTCATGATCCTCTATTAGATTCTGATCTCTTGCTATGGTGGCAAAATAAACTGTCCTTTGCTTGCCCGGTTCTGGCAGTTAATCTCTTTGTAATTTTTCTTTTTATTTTCTGTCTGCAGTAACCTTTTACTATGTTTATCTCCACCTATGGTTAAAATTAACTCAATGTTTCATTTATTATGGCATAAAGACTACTATTGCTGGCCTTCTGAATGGAAAGCACCGATATTACTCTTAGGCTTCATTTGGACTGGTCCTCACTTTCAAAATTCTTTAACTGAAAAAAACGTTTGGATAGACCATGTTTTTTCTAGTGAAAAAGCGACAGCTGTCAAAGCTTTGTTCTTTGTGCAAAAAAAAAAGGCCTTTGTGGATATCACCCACTGGGGATCTATGCCGAAATTGTCTTCGCGACATAACGGTGCTAAGATATATGATTCACCGAATTGCACTTTGTCCCAGAGATCTTGCTGCCAGACATGGCCAATTTCCGAAGAATTTTGTTTCCATGGTTTCATTTGTTTATTTATAAACTTGATTTCTAGACCTATACTCCGATCTCCCCTCACGCATCTGTGCTCTTTTGGTGGTCTACCTTGACTCTGCAACAAGGTCCATCGATCACGGCATACGGGACATGCTGGAGAGGAACGCAAGTGCTCAAAGGCCATGAAATATTTCAGCGTCCCAAATCTCTCTACCAAAGGTGCGATAGAGGATCCCAGTTAGAGAAATTTTCAGAAGCTTTTCTGTAATTCCTTTACCTTCGCTGACGAGGTGACACAACCGAAATAGAGGACCGCTACTATTCAATGAAAGAGAATGAAGTTGCAGTGGGGTATGTTGTTATCTTGGGTAGAGGGGGAAATTCATGAAAACATGCTGAAAGGACAGGTGTTTTTTCTACTTTGGAAAACAAGCTGGCCAAATGTTTTTTGTAAACAAGATATTCCTGCCCAAATTCCCTCCAAACCCATCACGAAAAACATTGGATGCTTTTTCTATTCTCAAACCGAAAATAACTCAATAGAAAACCAGTCCAAATGCAGCCTTAATCAGCATTTGTAAAAAGATAATCTGGCCTTTAACTACTGCAGTCTTGCATTTCACGTTTATCACATTACCAACCATTTTACCCCTTGAGATGATTTTAGTGCAACTGATATTTAGGATCAATTGGAACTTAATAATTTGCCAACATATTCTTCAGAGAACCTGGTAGGTCAAACTTATTTCCTGCCTATAATAGAATGAAGCTGAACAAGACCTGGCGTAATTGTTTATGAGGTAAATGCTTCATTAGAAAGAACAGGCTGATAGAATATACTCAGATGTACTTGAAAAAGAAGTTTTTTTCTCCTCTCTTTCTAGTATCTATACTTTCTTTGTTTTCTACTGTTTATCCGATGTTATCCTCTTTCATATGGATACAGGAGCTGCAAGAACTTCACTCAGCAATGGAAGAAGCGAAGGCTGATATTGTTGGCCTTTGGGCCCTAAGATTTCTTATTGAGAAGGTGAACTTATTGTTATTCAAAATTCCGTCTCTAAATTTTTCGCAAAATCTGGCATCCTAGTATATTTTAGCATCTGATGTGTATTTTAGGAGTCTTTTATTGTTCTTCAGATAAGGATTTCAGAAAGTTTTTATGGAATGCTGGGCCCTTTAAAGATGTTCATGTAGCAAAACATTGGCCAAAAATTTCATCCATATATCTGATCCATTGAATCTCATACATGTCTTGCAACAAAATCTTGAAGCTTCAAAATAACTGGTTAAGATTTACCCATAGCTTCTTGGAGATGATGTTTTCTGTACTCATGTTTGTAAGTGGTCATAGTGGAGAGATCCGGGTATAACCGTATTTGTAACTTATTCTTTATGTGGACAAATGTGAAGGAATCTATAAGTTAAAATACAAAATTTTGTTCTAATATCAGATTACCTTTTTATTCTGCGTTTTTAAACTGGAATTTCTTGTTCAAGTTTCCAGCATGTGCACAGTTTGTGTAATTTACAATTTGTGAACTATGGTAACTGCTCGTCTAAATTTCTGGACTCTTTCGGTTTTATTTTGAAACCAGGGCGTACTTTCCCGAAGTCTTATCAAATCCATGTACGTCTCTTTCCTTGCTGGCTGTTTCCGTTCTGTGCGCTTTGGATTAGAAGAAGCTCACGGGTAAGCTTTTCTTTTCTTTTCGAGTAATATGAACTAAATGGCCATCAAGTATTTCATTATTTCGGGTTACGGTCATAAACAAAGTTTTCTTCGGGTTTTTGGCCATAAAAAATTTTACGGGCTGCGGGTTCTAGCATCTGGCTAAATTTAAAAAAAATAAAAAAATAAAAAAAAATAAACCTCGCATGCCAGTCACGTGAGGGACATATTTGGTCCTTAAAATTTTGGCTAATCCCCATGTGTCGGCCACCCGCAGCTCCATCTTTCTATACAGACGGAACTTTTGTTGCTTTCTATCAGTGTTGTAAAAATCGGCCTAGTCGGTCGGTAAAAAATTGCTAGTCGGCACCTAACTCACTAGCGGGGGGTAAAAAATCGATTGACCAACTTAATCGGTCAAAAGTCGTTCAAAGTCTGTCAAAATCAATCAAATAATCCTCTTTGAAGAGTTTGTGAATGTTTGTCAAATAAAGTACCATGATTAATCCTCTTTGAATGTTTGTGAATCCCATTTTATCTCTTATTATCTCAATCCTCTTTGAATTCTTGAAAAAATATTTAAGACTTTATTATGAATTGGAGTGGTGTATTGGTGATGGAGGGTTTTCATGTTAGTGAAGAAGATGATGATTTAGTGAAGAAGATTATGTTAACGGGTACGGGTCGGGTGGAGAGGGTTCGGGTTGAGCTGGTTGTGGTAAATCAGTCTATTTTAAATTTTCAGGCAAAAATTTAAAAAATTTGGCCGGATGCTATAACGGCCTGTAAAAAAAATTTATGGCCAAAACCCGAAGAAAACTTTGTTTATAGCCGTAACCCGAAATAGTGAAATACTTGGTGGTCATTTAGTGTATATTACTCTTTCTTTTTTAACCTTATGGTGCTGCATTTGCTAGTTTTTATTTCTGTTCCTTCTTGTACTTGTTTAATTATCTTGGAAGTATAGTGACTATTGCATTGCCTAATATGTATTTCTTCAATGGGATCAGGAAAGGACAGGCTCTTCAGTTTAATTATTTGTTCGAAAAAGGTGCAATTATTTTGCATCCTGATGAAACATTCTCTATAAATTTTGACAAGGTATGGCCTTGGTCACAAATTATTTTGTATGCTCATTTTGGTCACAAATTTGAATCAATTAATGCATATTCTTTTCCTTATTCTGGTAGGTCGAATGTGTAGTCGAGAGCTTGAGCAGGGAGATCCTCACCATACAAGCAAGGGGCGACAAAAATGCTGCAAAAACGCTTCTTAATAAATATTGTATTATGACTCCAGCACTTAAAGATGCACTGAAAAAGTTGGAACTCATTCAGGTACTGATTCTTTATAAACTTTAATTTCGAGAACACGAGTGTACTTGGTTAAATTTTGTGGCATGAAGGACTTTGTTTAGATAATATAATCCACAATTACATGAGGTAAGAGTTCCGGTATGTTAAATCTTGATTCATTTTAGCGGAGGGAAAGAAAACGCAAATGCTTACCAAAGAGTTTTTAAGAAATTCAATTGAGTTAAGACCTTAACAACGTACATTCTCTTCGTATAAAGATTCTATCTTTACTGAAACAAGTTTACATCTATTCCTTTCAGGTGCCAGTTGATATAATTCCCTGAGTTTCCGATTGCAGCTCAAATTGTGCACAAACTCTACTCAAGTCTGAGTTTTCTTACATATTCCACCATCTGATTTGAATAAGCATTTCAACGTCCTGTGTTATAAGAACAGAAGGTCAAAATATGATTTTTATTTTTAAGCTTTTCATTTATTTGTTATATCGGAAGAATTCTGTTTTTTCATGTACTGCTTATGTCATTGAAAGCTATATGTGAAAATGTTACTAATATTAAGATGGTCCATAATGGAATCTTGTGTCATGAAAGTCCAGAATTGAATATCCACAATTTAGAAGATCACGAACCTTTCCTTGTGAGTTCCTTCGTTTCTTAATCACGTTCGATCCCCTATTCCGACATTTTCTCTCTATCCTGGACTCTATTTATGCTCTTCTTAGAGTGATTATTGCTTCCTTGTTCGTAGCTGAGTAGTGAAATCAATAACTCAAGTAATTCTCATATCAACTACCATCAATAAACGTTTTGAAAAAGATTATATTATATCTTCCTATGTTGATTTCTTCTAGGAGAAATGACACTCATAGAAGATAGATGGTCTATCAGTACATTTTAAAAAAGTAATATATCAATTACTATTACTAAGTTTTTTAAAGATAGGTGGTGTATCAGTTATGAATATAAAATTTTTTTATCTTTTAAAAAAATAAAAATAAAAAGAGGATGCCCACGGGCATGCCCTTTTGCCCGCGGGTATGTGCACTTCTTTTTATGGCACTTTCAAAAAGCGGGCATGTCCCGCTCCACACCGTTTAAGTCAAACTCATGACAGAGCGGGGAGGCGCAGGCGGGCATGCCCATTTAATTTTATTTTAAATGATTAAATATTTTTTTCGTGACGAAATCTATTTCGTTGCCAAAAACTTACTTACCATGCATATATTCCTCTTGTTCAAAGGTTCACCCAATTTATTGACTACTCATGCAAAAATTTGAAGATTAATTTGGTTAATTTCCTCTTAACTTATTGACTTTGAGTATTAAATATAAATTTCAAAAATCAATTTTTTTAGCAGGAAAAATTAGAGAAAACTGCTATTTGTAACATATATCTATTTACGGGCCACTGTTAATGACAATATCTTTTTTATTAGAAATTTATTTATAGCATTATCTTTTTACTGTAGCATTATAAATGTTCAATTAGTGAATCCGGTGACGATTCAGGCCAAATTCTCCTCACGTGCCGGTCACGTGAAGGGCATTTTTGTCCCAAAAAAATTGGGCGACCACAACCCATCTTCTCCGATCCAAAGCTTCAACAAAACCACCAAACTAATCCCCTAACCGCCACCACTTCCGCCGTTAACCAGGCAACCTCCCAGTCAGCACAAGGTGTCCCACAACAAAAACAAGTTAGCTACTTTACCAAAATAGATCAAAACGCCACAAAACTCATCAGTTTCGCGAAGAACATTAGCAAGAACACCAAGGAAGCTTCAAGAATCAACCATGGCGGATCATGAATTTTTTTAGATAACACCAATCTCCAAGCTTCCAGAAGAGGAAAAACCATAAAATTATCTCCGATCTGTTCCAAAAAGATATTAATCCAGAGAGGTTTCCTTTATATTGAGGTTGTAAAAACTCCAATAAATCTAGCTACAACCAGCAGCTACTTAAAAGCCATAAAACAATCAAGCATAAAAGCAAGAAAAACCAACAAACCCATGATAAAATCACAAACCCAAAAACAAAAGCTTGAAGAAATTAGCAAAACAAAAGCTTGAAGAAATTAGCAAAACAAAGCCACTAAAAATCGCAACTTTCAGCCATTAAATTCAAGGAGATAAATTTTAAATGGATAAAAAGAGCTCCTCACTCTACTAGTCACCAAAATCATATAATATAGCCAAAAACAATCACAGAAGCCAATGATTACAGAAAAAAAAAGCTACGGTTTTGAAGCCATAGTTGCTGCCTTTTCCTTCAAATTTTTATGTTAAAAGATGCTTACCCGTGACCAACAAAACGGAAATACCAAAAAAAACATAAATGATCTAAGCTAATCCTACCAAAAGATGGTAGTTTTAGTTAGATTATTCTCCAAAAATCATACAAATGCAAGAAGTTTTAGCAAAGTTCTATTTGCTCAGTTTCAGTTTCAGTTCTATTTAGAAGAGTTTGGTGGTTTTTGTTGAAGCTTTGGATCCGAGAAGATGGGTTGTGGTCGTCCAATTTTTTTGGGACAAAACTGCCCCTCACGTGGCCGGCACGTGAGGGGAATTTGGCCTGAATTGTCACCGGATTCACTAATTGGACACTTATAGTGGCCCGTAAAAAGATAGCGCTATAAATAGCCTAATAAAAATATGGTGTCATTAATGGTGGCCCATAAATAGATATATGTTACAAATAGCAGTTTTCTCGGAAAAATTATTATCATTAAGTGATATCGAAGGTTACATGTGGTAGGAGAAGACCCGGTGGGTCTCCAAACCACTGAGATGATGTTATAGTCCTCACTACATTTTTAGCCAAAACATCTACAAAGTTATTACAATATCTGTGAATAAAAGATAGATTGGGTACGCTAATCCCCATAATATTATTTATTTGACTAACTATGTGGCCCACTGGAGACATGTCCTCTTCAGCCTGATGCACTTTGTTAACCAGGATTTGACAATCGCTTTATAAGAGACATGGCTGATATCCTTGGCACATTGCAAATCTGAGTCCTTCCAGCAGTGCTTTTGCCTCTGCGTGCTCAGGGCTAGACAAATTTATGGCAAACTTGGAGAAACCTCCAACAAAAGCTCATTTGTGGTCCCGCACTACAGTGCATAGGCTGGCAACACCATTAAGCCAAGAGGCATCAACGTTCAGCTTTAAAAAACCATTGGCGAGCGGCCTCCAGCTCATGCGCGTAGAGGAGGCCATGTTTGCATCCACCATTTGTCGTCTACTCTCATTTGTTTGATCGGGAGGAGCGAACAATTTCGCTTTACCCTTAAGCATATACCTAATTTGGGCATAGTCTAACAAAGGTTGGCAAGCATTACATTGCCCTAACGATGAAGCAAAAACATCGTTGTATTCCGCCGCGCAGACCAAAGCGAGATTTTCTACTTCCTCGGCAGGTCTTCTTCTTCCTTCGAAAACCGTTTTGTTCCTGTTGCAACAGATATACCAGGCAACATAGATGAAGGGAGCGACGACTTCCTCATCATATTCCAAAAAAGGAATAAGGCAAAATGTGAATATATCTTTTGTAATGATAGAGTCAATGTCAAAACTAGTTAAGCCCCAAACTTATGCCGCCTGAGGGCAAGAGAATATTGCATGTAGAGCACACTCGGTTTCAGTTTTACAAATGGGGCATTGCGATGCAAGAGTTTTAATTCTCCGAGATAGAGGTTTAGCATGTTGGCAAAAATCGCTGGAAACTTTTCCAGATGAAAACCTATAGCTTTGGGGAATATGCAGTCTCCAAATTAATTCCCAGTGATGAAAAGCCTTGGTCGTTCAGGTGGATGGGCAGCTTCTCGCTCCACTCACAATGTCAACTTGAAGGTGGTAGTCAGATTTAACCGAATAAGACATATTCTTTGTGTAAGCCCAAACAAGCTTATCTGGAGGCCAATCATCACAGAGCGGAACTTTTAAAATCTCTCAAATCTCATAGGTGGAAAAGTAATGTTTCAGCAAATCCTCATTCCAGGTTCCTCTTTGATAATCAATTAAACTAGACACTTCCATTATTATTTTAGAAAAATACATATTTGGCGGGGATAGGAGCTTGAAACTGTGTGGGGGATGTAAGACATTTATCACACCACATACTGACCCTTGAGTCGTCCCTTATCCTCCATTTTAAGCTTCCGGGAGTAAATCCCGACTTTTGATAATGCCTTACCAAATAAAGGAGGTCCGTCCATTTAGGGGAACACTCAAGAATCTTTCCAAGGTAAAATACTTAGCTCACAAGACTCTAGAGAAAAGTCAGAAAGGTTGATTGATTATCCGCCATCATTGCTCTGCTACCAAAGCTATATTGAAAGCCCCGGGATCGCGAAATCCCAGACCCCCTCGAGACTTTGGTCTACAATGCTCTGTCCAAGCTCACCAGCATATCTTCCTTTCCTCAGCATCACCACCCCATAGAAAAGCACGCATCATACTTGTGATGGATTCAATAATGTACTTGGGGAGAACGAAACAGGACATGACATAAGTGGGAATTTCCTGGACTACATATTTGGCTAACAAAACTCGAGCTGCAAAGGATAAAGTTTTTTCCTTCCAGCTACTAAGCTTCTTCCACAATTTATCAATAACATGTTAGGAAATAAACAACAATATTGGGAGAGAAAACTAGATCGAAAAATAATAAAGAAAGACACAAGGAATTGTTTACCCAGTTCGTCAGAGAATTGACTACGTCTAGGGACGCTACCAAGCCATGATATTACTATGTTATGAGATACAATATTTAGGACACATAGATGGGCTATTTATAGGAAAAGGAAACCATAACTCCTAATTGGATTCAATTTCCAATTCCACTTAGCATTAGGATAAGTCATATGTGGAAGAGTCCTACTCCATTCTTATTTACTAATCCTTGTAGCGTTAGGATCCATAACCTAACAATCTCCCACCTGGAGACTAACTCTAATGTAACCACCTCTTCTTTAGTAATCCATAGTTGTGTAGCAGCGACAAGCCTCCATCTCAAGCTCTAAGGCCAGTTGAAGCCATGTATAGTTTCAATTTATCTAAAGGTCACAACCTTAGTGAACATATAAGCAGGATTTTCATTTTCTCGAATCTTCATAAGCCGCAAGACCTTCCTCTCCAAGAGATAGCGTATGTAGTGATTACCTCAACTCAATAGTCTTTGTTCTTGAATGAAATGCTGGGTTCTTTGCTAAGAAGATAGCACTCTGACTATCGATGTAGAGAACTCTATTTTTCTGCTCCTTCCCCAATTCACGCAAGAAATTATGTAACCATACCATCTCTTTACTAGCCTCTGTCACTGCTACATATTCTGCTTCTGCAATAGATAAGGCCACGATCTTCTGCAACTTAGAAGTCCAAGAAATCGATGTACCACCCACAGTAAATACATACCCGGTTGTACTCCTCCTTCTATCAAGATCACTTGATGCCAAATTTGCATCAACATACCCTACCAATTGAACATTTCTGCCTTCGAAACATAAGGTTTTCTCTATGGTACCTCTCAAGTATCTAAGAATTCACTTCGCTGCTTCCCAATGTTACTTACCCGGATTGCTCATAAACCTGCTAACTACTCCCACCGCATGTGCACTATCTGGTCTAGTACACACCATAACATACATTATGCTACGAATTGCTGAAGCATATGGGATATTCTGCTTATGAGCATGTTCCTTAGCACCCTTAGGTGATTCCTTCTTAGATAGTTTGAAGTGGCTGCCCAACGAAACACTCACTGGTTTCACATCTTGCATACTAAACCTTTTCAGAACCTTCTTGATATAATTAGCTTATGACAGATACAGCTTTCCTGCAGTCTTATATCGAATAATCCGCATACCCAGTATCTGCTTAGCCTCTCCAAGGTCCTTTCATAGCAAATCGTTCAGACAACTGCCTCTTCAACTTACTCACTTCTCAAGTACTAGAACCTACTATCAACATGTCATCAACATATAACAACAAAATGATATAACCATATTCAAACCTCTTGAAGTAGCAACAATGGTCAGCCTCGCATGTGATGAAGCCAATCTCAAGCATGAATCCATCAAACTTCTTATACCACTATCTCGGAGCCGGTTTCAGACCATACAAGCTCTTCTTCAGTTTACAAATGAGCTCACTGTTACCCTCCAGTAATGTATCCTTCTGGTTGCACCGTATATATTTTTTCCTCTAAATCACCATGAAGAAATGTTGTTTTTACATCCATTTGTTCTAACACCAAGTTCTCTGCAACAACTATACTCAAAACCAACCGAATAGTGCTTAGTATTACAACAGGAGTAAAAACATCAGTATAATCAATACCGTATTTCTGCTGAAAACCTTTCACAACCAGTCTTTCTTTGTAACGCTCGCTTGCATCCACCTCCACTTTAATTCTGAAGACCCATTTACAATGCAGTGCCTTCTTTCCCTTTGGGAGCTTAACTAGTCCCCAAGTATCATTGGACAATAGTGAATTCATCTCATCGTCCATTGCAAGCTTCCACTTGCCTCCTTGATCTCTTCGTATAGCCTCTGCAAAACACTCAGGTTCACCAATATCAGTCAACAAAATATAGTTATTATACCTTGAAGGTGAAAACCTGTCTGGTGGTCTATAATTTCGGGTGGATCTCCGTCGCTGGGTTGTTGGATGTGGTGTTTATGATTCTTCCTCAACCACTTGATCATTTTGAACAATCTTGCTCCCACCTGAGTTCAAAATATCTAGATCGACAACTTTGGGCCTCTGAACCTGAGCCTCTGGTGCACCCAACCTATCTTTGTACAATACCTGTTCATTAAATATGACATTCGGCTACGAATTACTTTTCGATTTTACTCATCCCAAAATCTATAACCAAATTCTTCACCACCATATCCGATAAACGTACACTTGATAGATTTAGCATCCAACTTGCTTCTATCAGCAACATCAACTTGAACATATGAAACACAACCAAACACTCGAAAAAATTATAGGTTTACCTCTTTACCAGTCCAGGCCTCTTCTGGTATGCCATTCTCCAAGGGGGTTGATGGCCCTCTATTAATTAGGAATGCAGCAGTGTTAAATGCTTCTGCCCAAAACATCTTTGGCAATCCACACTTCAACCTCATGTACCTAGCACGTTCATTCAAGGTTCTGTTCGTACGCTCTGCAACACCATTATGTTGAAGAGTTCCTCTCATGGTCTTTTCCACGCGAATACCATTCGCAGCACAAAACTGTTTGAACTCATGAAGCTCATACTCTCCACCATTGTTTGATCTCAAACACTTCACCTTTATGCATGTTTCAATTTCTACAAAGGCTTTCCATGTTTTAAAAGTATTAATAACATCAGATTTATTTTTCAGAAAATAGACCCATACCTTTCTTGTGGAGTCATCAATGGAGGTCATGTAATATGACGCACCACCAAGAGATGTCACCGGTGTTGGTCCCCATAAGCCACTATGTACCAACTCCAGCTTATGCTTTTTCAAAGTTCTGCCACTCTTCGAGAAACTCACCATTTTCTATTTCCCGAAAACACAATCATCACATAAACCGACATCAACAGTCATGAGGTCTGACAGTTTACCCTTCAAACACAGCACTTTCATCCCCTTCTCACTCATGTGGCCATGATGAATATGCCACAAATCTGTTTCACTAATTGCACTTGCAAGAGCAATAACTTCATGAGTGTTATTCGTCAAATACAACGTACCTTCTTTCTTTCCTCGAGCTACTACCATAGCTCATTTGGTTATCTTTCAAGAACCACCGCGAATGTAAAAAAATAACTGTCATCATCTAATTATCCAACAGAAAGTAAGTTTCTCTTTAACATAGAACATATCTGACATTACTCAGCTGTAATACAGTTCCATGCGGTGTTTTGATCCAAACATCTCCCTTCCCCACGATTTCTAAAGGCTCATCACCAGCAAGATAAACTTTACCAAAATCCCAGAAGTGTAATGTTCCATTACGTCAATGCTATTGAAAGAATGAAACGATGCTCCAGAATCCAATGGAGTGCTCACACTCAAAATTAATGCATCTGAAATTTCTTCTACATTTGCAATTAATGACTCGTTATCTTTCTTCAACGGTGTTGTGCACTCCCTATTGTAGTGGCCATATTGCCCGCAATTAAAACATTTAATCGAGCTCTTGTTTTTCTTAGGCTTCCTGCCTCTCGACTTCGATCTACCTCGATAGGATTTCGACCTTGATTCTAATCTGCCTCTATTTTCTTTACTCAGGGCTGATCCGAAAGCTATACCCGATTCTTTTCTGCGAATTTCCTCACTAGTAATCAGGTCTCTGACTTCGTCAAACTTAAGCTTCACCTTCAATGCTGAAGCCCTAACAGCAGTAATGTTGGAGTTTACATTTGATATAAGTGCTCAATTGCATTGGGCAAAATACCTGGTCGACCGAGAACTGTCTTGGGTCGACCGGACTTTTGGTCATTCTGGTCGACCGAGAACCATTCCTGCGGTCGACCGGACCAATTGGACTTGGTCAAAACCGACACATCTACATGTGTGAGTGAGTGTGTGTGTGTGTAAGAGAGAAGCGTGAGAGAATAGTAGGGGAAGTGAGGGTTAGTGGTTGATTCCACTAACACACAAAATTGATGAAAAGTTAATCATTCTCTACACTTGTAATTAAGAAATTACTCTCTATTCTGTCTACTCTCTCTCAGCCGAAAATCATAGAAGCAAAAATCAGATTTTTACTTTTTCATTTTCTTACACACTTTCAAGAACAATAAAGAGAAGAAAAATCGATTTTCTTGTCTCTTTGATTCCGGTTTTCCTAAGTAGTTTATATTTTGTTGATTCCGGGAAAAAGTATTTTTCAACCTTCATAGTTTTGGACTAGCATCTGGGACTTGGAGTGACAAGCTCAAAGTTGGTGTGTGGATACCAGTAGAGGCATGAGTCATTTGGCTACTGTTGGTGAATTCAAATAGCAAAATCCGGGCATCGTCGATAAGATCGAAAGAAAGGTATAACTTCGAATCCCAGGATTTTGGTTCTTTCTTGTTAGTAGATCCTCTAAAGGAACGTAACTCCGCGCGTTTTATTTTTGCTGCATTTGGGGGGTTACACATTTTTCATTTCAAATGGTATCAGAGCTTATCACGAGAGCCCAATAGTCTTGATTATATGTTATCTTGTTGTTTTAGTAGTTGATAATGCATGTCATATGAGTTTTTACCTTTTACGACCTCTGGGAAGTCGTTTAAGTGTTAAACGAATCCCAGAACGAATTGTAAATTCGTGTTTTTGTCTGTTTTCTGGAAAATATTCGGTCAACCGGAAGAGGTTCGCGGTAGACCTAACATGAGTTAGAAAATAGGATTTTGCTATTGCCTAGATTTTGGACGACCGGTGAGCAATCACAGTCGACCGAGGCTAGTATTTTTTCAGGGTCGGTAGAATAGAAGTGTTCTGGGTCGACCGAAGAGGCCTAATTTTACACTATTTTGGTTACTGCCTTATCGCGGTCGACCGGGAGTATGGCTTGGGTCGATCGAAAATGGGGATGCAGTTTATATTTGCGCTCTTAGCATGATTTTTGTGTATGTTTTGAGCATGGTGCATAGTAATAGCCTTTGACCAGTGGTTTATATTATAATGATGCCTACATGTCATGCCTTATCTTTTATCTCTTGTTGTAATTTTAATCTCGAATGTAAATCGAGAATTCTTTCCACTTTGTAAAAGTTTTATATTAGGATTCTATTAATTTTTACATATGTAACAAGTGATGAAGGAAGGCATCCATCAGATTGAGGAAACCACAAAGAGGCGGAAGATAAGAGATATGATTTATTGTTTTCCACTTTTAGATTGACCTAGGATTTTCTGTTGGCTCGGAAAATCCGCATAGGGGCTATTACTATGTCACGTTTATTTACTGTTTTATATATTTTGCATGAGATGCCTGATGAATGATTAGAGTAATTTTAGCATGTGATGCATATGTTTTCAAGCGTATAATCAGATTATACACCGTTTGGTGAGACAATTTTAAAACCCTCAATTTTAAAATATTAAGTTTATTGCCTACCATGATTAGCCCTCGTCAAGATCAAGATCGACAGTAGTGTGAACTTCAGAGTGGAATAAAGCGCCTATCTATCCTGGTGAGGCGCGAAGGATAAGTTAGTGATATTCCAAAGTTGCCTTGGTATTGGGTCGGGAGACAAAGGGTTAAGGGTAAGTGTTACCTACTTAACCAACCAAGAGTCACATAAGTGATGTGATTAGGAAACTTTGCTTACCTAAACAGCCATTTCTCGAGCTTTGTAGCCAAAGTTACCTCGAGATTGGTGATATATGGGTCCTAAAAGAAAGTTTTGAACTTTCCGAATGAATATTAAAAGGTTATTCATTTGAAGAAAATAGTGGGAGAATCATTAAATAAAGTCCTTTTAATGATTTTAAAATATGACAACTAAAACTTTGCAAATTCTTCTTTGTAGATAAAATGGCAAATGCAATCGTTGCATCAAACTCACTATCGTTGCGATCCATCCTTGAGAAGGACAAAACTTGAGGGAGGAAACTTTCTTGACTGGTATCGGAACTTGAGATTTGTTCTCAAGCACGAGAAAAAGTTGTATGTTCTCGAGGAACAAATTCCTGATCCACCAGTGGCAGAGGCTCCGGTCGCTGAAAGAAATGCTTATGGTAAGCACTTAGATGACGCATTAGATGTGTCTAGTCTTATGTTAGTGACCATGATCTCTGAGCTTCAGAAGTAACATGAGGAAATGTGAGCTTTCGATATGATTAATCATCTAAGACAACTCTTTCAGAGTCAAGCCCGCCAGAGAGATTCGATGTGTTGAAGTCTCTCTTTCAATGCAAAATGGTAGAAGGAACACCAGTCGGAACCCACATTCTGAAAATGATAGGCTATATTGAGAGCCTCAAAAGACTAGGATTTTCTTTGGGCTAGGAGCTATCCACTGATTTGATTCTGCAGTCGTTGCCTGAATCATTCAGTAAGGTTGTACTAAACTACAACATGAATGAGATAGACAAACCTCTCCCAAAATTGTTGAACCTGTTGAGGACTTCCGAGAAGGAAATAGGAAAGTTCAATGCCATTTACATGGTCAACAACAATAGGGGCAAGGGTTATGGTAAGCCTAAGGGCAAACCTAATGGTAAGCCTAACCATTATGAGAAGGCACTAAAGCCCAAGGGCGCTGTGGCTAAGGATGGAATTTGTTTCCATTGTGGACAGAAAGGACACTGGAAGAGAAACTGCCCCAGTTATTTTGCCGGTAAAAAGTTTGGAAAGGGAGAAAACGTTGCTTCTGGCTAAGGTATTTATGTTATTGAGATTAACTTGTCTACTACTACTTCCTCATGGGTATTAGATACCGGATGTGGTTCTCACATTAGCATGAATGTGCAGGGACAACAAAGGAGTAGGGAGCTGGCAAAAGGCGACGTGGACCTACGCGTTGGCAATGGAGCAAGAGTTACTGCATTAGTTGTAGGAACATATAGTCTTAGTTTGACCTCTGGAATTCTTCTAGATTTAGACAGTTATCTTTATGTACCTACTTTGACTAAAAATATTATTTCGATCTCTTGTTTGGACAATATGGGTTTTGATATTCATATTAAAAACTAACGAATGTCGTTATCATTAAATAATGTCTTTTGTTGTAGTGCTACATTGGTGAATGGTTTATACTTGTTAGACCTAGAGTCACCGGTATATAACATAAATACAAAGAGGATAAAGTTTAAAGAGTCTAATCATACATACCTCTGGCATTGTCGCTTAGGCCATATAAACGAAAATCGCATTTCCAAACTCAATAAAGATAGATTGTTGGAATCATTTGATTTTCAATCATATGATACATGCGAACCTTGTTTAATGGGTAAGATGATTGCTTCTCCTTTTACTAGAACTAGAGAACGAGCAAATGAGTTGTTGGAACTAATACATAGTGATGTATGTGGTCCCTTCAATATCCATGCAAGAGGTGGTTATCTATATTTCATCACTTTTACGGACGATTTCAATCGTTTTGGATACGTGTTTATGAGGCCTTTGAAAAGAGTACAAGAATGAAGTGGAAAACCAGCTTGGCAAAAGTATTAAGATACTTCGATCCGACCGAGGTGGAGAATACTTAAGCCGAAAATTCCATGATTATCTAAAGAGTTGTGAAATTGTTTCACAACTTTCTTCTTCGGCCAATCCTCAATGGAATAGTGTATCCCAAAGGAGAAATCGAACTCTATTAGATATGGTTCGATCAATGATGAGTCACGCAAGCCTTCCAAACTTCTTTTGGGGACATGCTTTAGAAGAAACAGCTTTAACACTAAATAGAGTTTCATCCAAATCTGTTGAAACGACACCATATCAGATATGGACAGGGAAACGTCCTAGTATTCTTTCTTAAAGATTTGGGAGTTGTGAGGCATTTGTGAAACGTCCAACTTTGGATAAGCTTATCCCATTGTCGGTCAAGTGCATTTTTGTGGGTATCTTAAGGAAACTAAAGGATACTACTTCTATATTCCTGATGAGAACAAAGTGTTTGTTGCTAAAATATGAGCTTTTCTAGAGAAACAATTTCTTTCTGGGAAAACAAGTGGGAGCCACGTGGAACTTAATGAAGTTCCGGATCTTAGTGAAATTCCACGGGAACTTGGTGAAGTTCCAGGCTCAAGTGACCAACAGATGCAATTGGAACAAGTTACACAAGCTGTTGTGGAGCCAGTTCCAGAAACACAAGAATTGCGTAGGTCGAGTAGAGTTCGTAGATCACCCGAAAAATATGGATTTTTCGTAACAGAACATGGAGATGTTATGTTTATTAATCACGACGAACCTACAACTTACAATCAAACAATTACTAGTCCAGATTCTGAGAAATAGCTTGAGGTCATGAGATCCGAAATGGATTTCATGTACACTAACCAGGTATAGATCTTGGTAGATGCGCCTGAGGGGGTAACCCCAATAGGGTGCAAATGGGTTTCAAATTGAAAACTGACATGGAAGGGAATGTTCAAACGTACAAGGGGCGACTTGTCGCGAAAGGTTTCAAATAGATTTTGGTATTGACTATGATGAGACCTTTTCCCATGTAGTTACGTTCAAATGCATTCGTATCTTGCTTGTTATATCTGCATACTATCATTATGAAATCTGGCAAATGGATGTCAAAATAGCTTTTCTTAACGGAAACCTAAATGAGGACGTGTATATGATACATCCCGAAGGTTTTGTCGATCCAAATAATTCCAATAAAGTATGTAAGCTATTGAAGTTCATTTATGGACTAAAGCAAGCTTCTAGAAACTGGAATCGACGTTTGGACGAAGCCGTAAGCGAGTTCAATTTTATCAAGAACGTTGATGAACATTTTGTTTATAAGAAGTTTAGTGGAAATTCCGTGGTATTTCTGGTTTTGTATGTAGATGACATACTACTCATAGGGTAATGACATTCCAACCTTGGAATCTGTAAAGGTCTGGTTAGGGCAATGTTTATCTATGAAGGACTTAGGTGAAGCAAGCTTCATCTTAGGAGTCAAGATCTATAGAGATATATCACATAGAATTCTTGGCCTAAGTCAGAGTAGTTATATAGACAAAGTGCTAAATCGGTTTAGCATGCAAGAGGCCTTTGTCCTATAGTACTAGGTACGGTTCTTTCAAGACAACAGTTTGCTAAGACACTGGATGAGAAAGAACGCATGAGTGAGATTCCATATGCTTCAGCAATTGGATCTATCATGTATGCCATGTAGTGTACTCGACCAGATGTCTCGTATACTTTGAGTATAACGAGTAGACACCGGTCTACATACGGTGAACGTCACTGGATAGCAGTCAAGAACATCATTAAGTACTTACGAAGGACTAAGGACACGTTCTTAATCTATGGTGGGGTAGACGAGCTCATTGTAAGTGGTTACACTGAGTGCTAGTTTCCAAACCGATAGAGACGACTTTAGATCGCAATCGGGTTATGTGTTTTGCCTAAATGACGGTGATGTGAGCTGGCGGAGTTCAAAGCAAGCGACCGTTGCAGATTCTACAATCGAAGTCGAGTATATAGCTACATCAGATGCTGCTAAGGAAGCCGTTTGGATCCGAAAGTTCATCATTGAAATTGGTGTGGTACCTAGCATTACGAATGCGATTGATCTCTATTGTGACAACAATGGAGCCATATCTCAATCAAAGGAACCACGGTCTCACCAAAGGTCCAAACATATACTGCAGCGGTATCACATGATCCGTGAGATCATTGATAGAGGAGATGTGAAGATTTGCAAGGTTCACACAGACGATAACATCGCCGACCCACTGACGAAGCCGCTGACACAACAGCAGCATGATCGCCATACTTGTAGCATGGGTGTTAGATACCAAGAGAACTGGTCTTAAAGTAGTTCTTATGTATAGTATACACTAAAATGCAAAGTTGTTGTCTTTAGTGTAAGTGAGAGATTGTTGTATTTCTTTTCTTGTGATGAAATATTAAGGCATGAATTCCATTATTATTGTTATGAATACGGTCGTTCTTTTTGTATTAAAACATATAATAACGTCCTTATATAGTTATGTAATCGTTACATTAAACTATTCTAAAATGTCCCTAGTCAATCATTATTGTGGAATTTAAGGACAATAATAATGTGTGGAGACTAGTGTGTGCTGTGATTAAATACGGAGATATTAAATCAAATACATGGGTATTTGATACTTGGCTGACCCGCTTATAAGAACATTTCATGGATTGTTGTATAAATGTCAACAATGTTCTTATAATGAGTTTGTTTGTACCTAAATCCTTCGACTTGAGATCACGCAAGATTTCCTGCTTGGCTAATGATATGCTTTAATGGTGTCAAACGTCGTCTGTAACTAGATGGGCTATAAAGGCATTTATTAGGGTATATTTATGAACAATGTCAGGACGAGGTGTGATAGATAGAGGATTTTTCCCTCCTATACAACATGAGTGATATCTTGGGCCCCTTGATTGAGTAAGACTAATTCACGGTCATGAACAAGTGAATTAATATGAGATATTAATGTCATTTGATTAGTCTACTCGGGAATCAAGCAACTGACTGGTTGAATGGTACAAGTCTGACATACTCCATGGCTTGTGTTCAATCTAGCTATCGAGGATAAATGGATTAATGCAAAAGATCATATTCGTGGTTACTTGAATCACCGGGACGATTTGTGAATTGGGAGTAATGACGTGTTGCAAAATACCTCTCATTACTGTTGACAATTGTTGTCACGACCAACATAGAAAATACCTAAAGGGTCGCACACTATAATCAACTGCATTGGGCTTGTTGGAGTTTACATTTGAGATAGGTGCTCAATTGGATTGGGCAGGCTCAATTTATGTGAAGATAAACGATTGAGAAAAATATACAATTTTTTTAATTATGTAAGGATATGATTAGTTCAACACCACAAGGTTTACAAACCGAATAAATGACAAAACTCTTCTAACAAGTGTAACCAAATGCACCCTAAATTGAAATTTTACATGGAGTCGGAAATAGATGTCAAGATCTAGTGAGAAATACGTATTATGTTTGCCCGTACAAAATAATTAACCGTCATTGAAAGAGTTGATCTGAAAGCTAAATTTTGTTTGAGTAGAATGGATAGTAGTTCTTTAATAAACTGTTGTTCTTACAACCGTTCAATTTTTCTAAAAAAACTTCAGCAGTCAAATAAACTTATGAGAAATCCGCTATATGTAGACAACAACTTTTTTTTTGCTTTTCTCTAAATAGCAATAATTTTAATTTATGCTACTTGTAACCAAACTAATTTACGGATATGCTCCGTTTATCAAAAATATTGAATCCGACCAAAAAAAAAGGCCAAAAGTTTCACGTGCCTTGCACATGTGTCCGATTATAAGGGAAAATTTGCCCGACTATTCGTTTCCCTCTAACCCATTAAATAATCCGCCCATACCCGTCCGATCTGACCCTTAAGACCCGATATATAAACAAAATGACACATAAAAACTCAATTCGTCGATCATTTCTAACCCTAAATAGAATTTATGAACCCTAGTTCTCACTAAGTCTTTTGAATCCCCAAATAATACACTCAATCGTAGCCTCGAATACATCATTTTGCAGAATAAATCTTTGATTAAAGATGCATATCATTCTTCCCGACAAGGAAAATCCAAGTTATGGTAAGAATAAATTTTATTTTTTCTGAAAAAGTTTAAAGTTCTTTGTCGAGATTCCTTCTTTATTTATTCTTTAAAGTTGTTTTTTAGTGGTTTGTGTTTTGTAGTTGTCGTTTGTGGTCACAGAAACTAAATAGTTTACTGTTATTGACTGATTTAAAAGGTTTCTGGGGTGGTAAAAAAAAAGGTCTTTCATATTGTATACTTTTAGTGTTTTTCTGTATATATATTTACTTTCAAAGATCATTGTTTGATGTTGTTTTTTTGTTGTCACAATACGGTTGTCGAACTTCTTCACTTTGAAGGTTTTCCAAGGGGGCCATTTTATTGTAAATGGGAACGGTAATAAGGAATATGTAGGTGAGTCAGTAGATTACTTTGGCTATTGTCACCCTAGCAATATGCAACGTTATGGGATTATGTAGAAGAACTGAGAGCAACTGACCCACATACTTCAGTTGGTTTGAAAACTGAGTGGGACAACAGAGATGAGAGGTTTCATAGGTTCTATTTGTGTTTGGGTGCAGTAAAGAAGGTTGTAGGAAAGTATTGGGGATAGATGGTACACATTTAAGGGGGCCACATCCTCGAATCCTATTGACTGCAGTTGGCATTGATGCTAACAACTCTTTGTATCCCCTAGCTTTTGGGGTTGTTGAGCAAGAGACCAAGGACACATGATTGTGGTTTCTTGAGATGATAAAGATTGATTTGAAGATTGAAGGTGTTGGATCATCTGTCCTTCCTACCAACATGAACAAATGTGGGGTGCGTCTTGAATTTGGGCATAATAAGAGGACTTTCCCATAAAAAACAAAGCTGATCAAGAAGAATTGGAAGAAGAGGTATGTTGTTTCTAGTTGCTTATGATTTTATTTTCTAGTTTAAGTATTATGTTATCCTAAAGTGACTATTCTATCACTTTATTTACAGAACTTAAATGATGAAGAAGATGTTGAATCAGATTTTCAGTTTGAAATGGAAGGGGGAAACTGACTTGTATGATGAAGAATGGGATGGACAAGAGGATGAAGCAGGGGATAAACTAGTTGATGAAGAACCAGAAGTTGTTGTACCAGTTGAACCACAACATGGAAATGATGCTTCACTCCTAACTCAACCAGAATCTCAGGTTGTGCAGGCAGAAATCAATAATAAAAAAACCAGAAGCTAGTAATCCTAAGAAGAAATGAAGGGCATGCAAGATTTGCCAACAACCTGGGCACAACCAAAGGACCTGTCCAACAGAGAGAGGCATTTGGATTCACAACAACATCTCATACTTTTAGGACTTTGGATGTTATCTTTTTGTTAAATGTTTTGAAATTTGAACTTGTTCACTGGTTTGGAACATGTAAAAGTAAACTCATTCCCTGTTTTTTTGCCTTTTGTTGCAAGTGTATGCAACTTTTTGAGGGGGGTTGACTTTTTGTTGTTCTGTTCAAGTTCAAACAATTGTTCTGATGCATGCATCAGATTTGAATGCCTTTATGAAATATTTATTTCTCTTCAGATTCATTGCTGATGTTTTCTTTCGACAGTAAATTGTTTTTACTAAACTCTTAATATAAATCCTTAACATTAACACTAAAACTGAAATTCCAAGTAAAAAATAACATTACAATGCATTCAATTGCTTTGAATATAGATGTACATAGTGGGAAAAAAAATTACCATAAAAACCATACAGTAGCACATTTTAGACATTGCTCCAAGCTTTTCCTCCATTGTTTTCAATTCATCTTCCTTCTTCTTGACCAATTTTATTAGGCATTACTTCTCATCTTCTAAGTCTTAGAACATCTCCAACCTTTCTACCAGTTTCTTCTTCTCCATTTCTAAAACATCAAGCATGTTCAGGAGCTCAGGAATCACTTGCTTTGAACGGTGACATATTGGTTCATCGATCCATTCAAAAAATGTACAAGCTTCATCCTTCCATAATTAAAATACTAATTAAATTAAGAAATTTCTCATCATTTAAATTGATTATTTTAGCAAAAATTAAACATACTTACCATTGAATCAATGCAATTGATGAATCTTCTACACGGATTATCATCGGTCCAAGAGGTACGAACTGCTACGGGCTTTCGATTGAAGCACTTGCAGAATTTTGTTTAATTCTTGCAAGTTTTCATGGTTCTTGATAAACTTGAATTTGGAGAAGACATTCTCTTTTTGGGGAAAAATGTTTGGGGAATCCTTCTATTGAATGCTACCCTTGTTTTTATAGATATGCAATTGGGGAATTAAACTAACAAGTTTGGTTCGGATTGGGTCTTCAAGAAGGGAAAGAAATTTAGAGTTTATATTAAGAAGATGAAAAAGGGGAAGGGGGAGGTAGTTAAGGTTTTTACATTTTGGAGGGAATTCAATTTCGGACATTTTTGCCTTTAAAATGGGTTTCATGTGCAAGACACGTTACACTTTTGATATATTTTTTGGCCGGATTCACTAATTTGAAACGGAGCATATCCGTAAATTAGTTTGGTTACAAATAGTATAAATTAAAATTATTAAAAATATTATTATCTACATATAGCCGATTTCTCATAAACTTATTTAATGACAGTTAAATATTTTATGCGTGCGGATAAAACACTTGTTACGCGTATAATACACCTAGACTCAGAAACAGATCTTTCTGAAAAGAGTCGAACCTGGGAACCGACCCGATGATCTCTCACGCAACCCGGAAACGTGTCCACCAATCTCTCACCTTTCTCTTCCCTCAGCACCTTCATAATTTTACATCCGAAGGACCTGATTTTCCGACGCCAATCTCCCGTCGCCGACAACATCTCCGGTCGCTAAACACACACCTCAATACTTTCGTAGATAATTTTTTCTTCTTTTAAATTCCACATGGCTTCCGACGACGACGACGAAAGCCTCGCTAAATTCCTCGAATCAGAAATCCTTTCTGAATTCTCCGATGGGGTAATCAAATTCACTTTTTTGGCCTAAATATTTGGTTATTTTTTCCTGTTATTTTTTTTTATATATTAGAACTTTGAATTATTGGTTCCGTTTTGGAATTTTTTATACTTTCTCGCTCCAAGTTGATTTTTTACATTTGACTTAAAATCAGAAAAATAGTTTGAGCATGTCGTAAGTTACTGCAAAAAAAATAGTTTGACTATGTGGTAAGTTACTACAATATCTTTAATATTATTCTTAAATGTATGAGGATCGATATGTTAGTGGAACTTGCCTTTCTTAGATCTATTAGGTCGGTTATTAGAGTTCAGGGAGAAAATACATTAATTCGAGAATGTGAACATTCAATTTGGGACGGATGGAGTATTATTTTGCGTGGTTGGTGCCCTATGTTCTTGTAAAGAATTTCATCTAGGATTGTTAAAGGTCTGTCTTTTGGCTTCTATGTTAGATTTCGTGTAGGAAATCTGATTCGAAATGATTTATAGTGTTTCTCATTGTTATTTGTTATCTAAGTTTCTAGCCTGAATTAGTTTGAATAAAAACAGGCATTTCTTTTTCTATTTTCAGTTATGGTCTTAAGCATGTTTGTTGTATTAGCATAATAATGCAAAGAAACCTTCTTCCTGTTAATTTTATTAATGTCTGCAAATATAATGATGAGAAGTTTGTGTTTCATTTTGCAATGTTGAATTCTGAGATTGGTAGATGGAAATAATAATTTAGGTTTGAATTATGTGCTAAATTGGACGATTTGTTGCAGGAGGAAAAGAGGGATGAGGGGTTCGAGGAAGAGGACGAGGAGAGAGAAGCAAGAAGAAAACAAGTTGAGGAGGAAGACATTATTGAAGTAGAGACAAGGAAAGAGGAAGAGGAAAATGTGGATGCGGAGGAGAAGGAAGTGAATAGGATGTTGATTGAGGAGGGTGTTGTTATTGGTGAAGAGGAAGAGGGAGAGGAGAGAGAAGCGAAGAGGAGGAGAGTTGAGAAGGTCTATAGCTGTTGTGAGGTGAGGTCAAAGACGGTAGTATCGTCCTTGATATTGCCAATTGAATTAAAACCCGAATCATCATCTTCAAAAAAGAATGATCCTGCGGTGAACAATAATAATAGTGGAAGAAGTAGTAGTGAAGACGGACTAATGGCCAGGAGAATAGAGACTGGAATTCTCAGCAAAGTTCCTCCTGAATTATTTCTTCACATACTCAAATTTCTTTCCTCTGAGGTTCACAATTGTTTCATACATATCCTGAGAAAACTCCGTGTTCTGTATTTTTCTAATCAATTGTGAAGCTGGTTGCTTAATAAAAATTGATGCTGCAGGACCTGGTTTCATGTTCCCATGTCTGCCGGTTCCTCAATTGTGCTGCTTCTGATGAGTCGTTATGGCGTCTCTTGTGAGTACTCTCTTTCTTTTCCTGTGGATGTGTGCAGTTTGTTTGCTTGCGTAATCATGTCTTCATTTTACAGTCGTATATGTGAATTGTTCAATGGGGTCCTTCTGAATGTAAATATCGACCATGAAGTATATAAACTACACAATGTCTCCAGATAATTGCTATAATGAAGAAAAAAAATGTTACAGATTTAGTGGTGTGTATATATAACTTTATATCAAATTTATTTGTTTGCTAAGAAACAACTACATGTAATCCTTTATTTGGTTCCTGTAACTGATTCCAATTACTTGGAACTAAGACTTGGTTGTTGTTGTTGTAGTTGTGTATGAATCACCTAAACTTCGGCATGTTTGATGTAACTGATTCTTGAAGATTTAAATGCGTTTCTTTTCCAAAATTTTAATAATGTGGCTCATCTGTATTACAACAAACTTTGCTCAACATTGTAATTTAATTTCTTCGAAGAAGAGATTTGAAAGCCTGACTGAAATTAAGAACTGAAAGACAATACTGAGAGTTTTATGTGTATTCAGGTTTTACTTGATTGAATGAGAGAGTTAGCGGTAAATTATATTTGTAGAAAAATATATGTTCTGTTTCTTGTTTGAGGTGACTGTAGTTGTTATATGAAATTTCATGTCAGATGGCACATCAGATTTATCTTACGCAATAAAAAAACAAGTGCTCAAACGGCCAACGCTTGTCTGGATTAGAGCTGAGTCATATCGGGACTCTGTGAAGACCTTCTTGAGGTTTAAGGAATTAAGATGGCAGAGCACGTGTTTATACAGGAACTTTCATGTTAAAATATATACTTATTTGTTCTGGCCATGAATTATCTTAACTTTGGCTTATATGGCTAATTCTTGAGCTTTCAGTGCTAGTCTTTCAAATTTTATGAAATCACAATACAACTTTTAGTACTAGCTTAAAATACTATTCGAAGATCCTGTATATATTTTTCTCATAAAAAGAAGACCTTGAAGCTTGAGTCACAACACGTCCATTTCTCTAGGTACACTCTGCGGTGGGGTCTGGAGCCCAAGATGCTACGGGACTGTGCTTGGAAAAAGCTTTATATTCAGGTAGGGTTTTCTATTATTCTTTATTTATTTTTCTATTACTTTTTAAATAAGTTCCATATCTGTATGAATCTATGATATGGGTTCTGACTGTTGTTACGAGAAGTAATTAATGTATGGAGTTACAGTTCCCTTGAAGTGTTATTTAGTTGTTCCTAAGGCTTCTATTTTGTTGCTTCGATATATTTATGTCTGTTATCCGCAACTTATCTAAAAGTTCTGAGAGTTTTGCATAGGGAGGTGATATTCACACTCCTCTTTTAGCTTCTTGCACTCATCTTCTTCTTATTTTATTAGTGAAAAAACATTAATACCCAAATTCAACAAATCCAACTTAAACCCAACACTACAAGAAAACTATGGTATTAGCAGCATTGTCAATAGCTCCGCTATAGCGGGCCATAGCGGCACGGCGCGGACCTAGGATTTTTTGGATATATCTCGCAACAGCAGCGCTATTTGGATATAAAATCTAAAATTCCCTTTTTACCCTTAACAAGAGTAAAAAACTTATGGGTAAATTGGGGGTTTTTTTTGTAAAAAAAAAAAAACTCGCTCTCTTCTTAAAAAAAGAAACCCTCTGCTCGAACCTCTTCTTCTCATCTCCATCACCCATCCAACTCTATTCACCGGTAACCTAAACACAGGCTTAGTTGATCTTGAAAGTGACTATGAGAATTGATTAGTCATTGATTCTTGAGGACTAAAATTATATTTTCATGTTGTACTTTTTCCTACAGCGAGATGAAGAGGACATGGGGGAGTTAGTCAGGAACTGTCCCATCTGAATACAAAGAATACTATATACAAATGCAGGCTGCAAAAAGAAGCCAAGCACCTCTTCCGTCTCAGGTATGACCAGCGATTGCTCTTAAAAGTGTGGGTTCTTCCTCTCTGTACCCTCTTTGTGGTGCTTCATGTCATGAAGATTAACCTTTTGAAATCAAGATCTATTTTTATTCATTAAAGGACAAGTTAGAGAATAAAAACTTTTGAAAGGGATTAGTTTTTAGTTTGTGATTCTTTTTTTTAGTGTAAATTATCACGTGACCAAATAAGTCTTGTGTATATAAATATTGTCCCTCGGGATGGAAAAGAAAAGGAGGAAACATCAAAATTTACTTGACACTTGCTTCGTCTTTTTTATTTTTATTTTTAAAGTTTGATTTAATTTGATTTGTTATTGTTATTACTACTACTGCTGCTACTACTAAAATTATTACTGTTATTGTTATTACTACTACTACTACTGCTGCTGCTACTACAATTATTATTGTTATTGATATTGTTTATTGCTACTACTATTTTTATTATTATTTAGTTTTTTGGAGAGGGAGGAGAGAGGAGGAAGATGTATGTCTCAGTTTTACTTTGCATTTTTTCCCCTGTGAATTTTCAAGTTGATGTAAAGAATTTTGTCAGAAGTTCGTGTGGTTTGTTATCGTAATGTAATGTGCAAATCATTCTCATTCATACTCTAGCAGATATGGGTAGCTTCCCGTTTGTAGTAGGTGGATATAAGCTTATTGCCTGCATCCCCTGTTTTATGTCAGACGTACTAATAATGAGAGGAACTTATTACATATTTGTAAACAACCCGCCCCTGGGTACAAGATTGACGACTATAAAGTGGAAGGAAGATGAATGTATAGAAATGATCGAAGGAAATTTTATGCTTTTCACCTTGAAAAATGAGTTGCTTCAGTTTCAGGTAGATACCACCTGATGCAAACAAGCTTTTAGAAAAGACATTGACTTGTTTTCAACTCTCCTAAACGAAAATGTAGCTATTTTGACTCTTGTACTTCCTCCGTTTCATAATACAAGGACTTTTAGCCTTTCCATCTCTTCCCAAAATACATCGTCTTTTCTAACTTTTAAGGATTATATTTCTAAATTACCCCTGCCCATAATATTAGTATAGAGAGAAAAGAAGAGAGGTTGGTGGTTGAGATTTAGTGGAGATAAATTAAATTAAGGTGGTATAGTAGGAAACTACCCATTGTATTTGTCCTCATGCCTGCATTTGTAGATTGTTAATTTTCATTAATCTGGTAGTTCTTTCCGGGAAAATAAAAGGGGTTGCCATGATAAAGCTTCCATGTATCTTGGTGACAGACTATGCATGATTTTTTTTATTTAAACTCTGCTGTTACTGCATAAACATGTTTGATCTGAAAAGTCCCTACTATACATGTACAACTGAGGCTTATGGAATTTTACTTTGTTATTTACTTCGTATGAGCGGCACATTCTTTTGTTCAATATGAAGGTGCTTGATGATCGCATTATCCTTGACAAGACTATCACGGACCAAGTTTCTATGTGGAAGAGCAGTAGGGGCCTGACTGATAAGATGGTCTTAGATCATGCTTGCTCTGGTGAAACATGTACCTATTATCAAATTGGGAATGTGTTTGTTTGTGAGAAGACGGGCAATGTCCATGGTATAGTCATTACAACTGAAGAAATTTTGCTTCTTTTAAGATACTTGTTCCCTGAGCCCCTTGGCTCTCTTCGACTTTGGCATTTCATGTTACTTATTGTCATCTTTTTTTTCTTCTTGTTTAATCAGCGTGTGATGATACATGTCGAGAAGTTGTTGCTGATCCTGCAAATGAACTTCTAGTCTGCACTGTTTCAGGCCGTTGTTTTGATAGATTACTCTCTCCATCAGAAATCGAAGCAGATGCTGTAAGAATTTCCTTTAGCTTACAATTCTTTGCCTTAAGGTTTCTCAAGATTTAAGGCTATGGTCATCTTTGGTTTTGTCTGCTGAATATTGCTTTCTTTATGGTAATATCTGTTTTTACAGGGACAAATTTAGAAGTGATCGTGTAGTTAGCTAGTCAACAAAGAACAAAATCAACTTTTGATTAGGATGTTTTCATTTGGTTTCTGTTGCATGCTCTTTAAGAGTCCTTCATAGATTTTGTGTCTAAGAAATGACATTTTATTCTTCAAAAAGTGTCAACATGTTTGCAGAATGTCTTGGAACATATTTAGTGTAGCAGACGGATGGTTGGAACTGGAAATTTATATGATGAGCGTTTACAGAAACCTTGATTATACTGAGAAATTGTGTTTAGTAGGTTTATCATGGTAGTTTATTAACTTATAATCACCACAAAAGGTACTCATTCACCAATGAACACAATACACGTGGACAAGTAAACCGTCTCATGCCAATCACTATCCTGAAGAGTAGTTATCTTTTCTAATGGGTGGGTGTATTTCTATCCACATGTATTATGTTGGTGAATGAATAACTTTGGTGGTGATTTACAAGTTAAAAACTACTTGTTACCTTTGCTGCAAGTTTTATGTGATGTGTCACTTGTTACTAGCAAAAATTGTTTTTGCTGAAGTATGGATGCTCCATTCTCTCTCCTAGCCCTGGGGTACCATTCTTATTTACCTTTTTTCACTTACATTTTAGGAACTACAGCAAGCTGGTGCCACCGATGAAGCAGAGCCATTCATGGGGTCTGGTCGTTTTGGTAAGATTTTCATCTTCTATACTAAAAAATTGGTTTCTGAAGTTATTGCTTTCTTGACAATTAAAAACTCCCTTTTTCTCTTTTAACAATGTTGTATACTTCAGCTCGAGCCTATCAACTGGGGTATGATTGTGCCGATGAGAAAGAGCTTGAAGCTACTTTGAGATTTTGCTGATATTATTGTGTAAGCAGAGTTCCCTTTGGTTTAGATTAGCCTGTTATTGCTGTATTGTATTTATCCTTTTGGGTAGTTGTTTTTTGCACTTTAAATTGATGAATATGAAAATTGCAACAAAAAATGTAATCTATATACCTACTTGTATGAGAATAATTCTCCCTTCAAAATGTCCCCGTCATGATCACAAATGAGGAAGGCAACAACTGCTTCTCTTGCACTATAGGCAGCATCAAAGTTGGCTTTAATAAACTTCTTAGGCAGCGTTTCCCGTACTTCATGGGGACGGCAGGTCTACGCTTGGCAGCTCTCCGCAATGCAACTTGCTTTCTTATTGACCTCACCAATCCATGGTCGAGTTCTGTACCATAATTTCATTTCGAAACTTCCACACCAATTCCATCATGACTGCTGTGAAATGTAGCATCTCCTCTTTCTCTTCTGCACTCAGGGGAAATCGTTTTCAATCCAGCGTTGTAAAGACCAAGAGAAAAACTTGTCGACTTTTAAATGCCAAGGGGGTGCCACCACACAGGTCGAGTCAACGTACAAGTAGGGAAAAGATACTGCAGTGTTTCCTCACCGGCATCATAGATAATACATTGGGTAGATTCAACGAGTAGTATCTGATTTATTCGAGCATAGATGGGACAACTTCAGACATGATCCGCCAAAAAAAGTGTTTATGTCGATTATGTAGAGGAGAGGCCAATAACTTCTGCAAATTCAGGAATTGGATGTAAAGTTGGCTTGGTTAGTAGCTATGTAGGGTGACCGAACATAGAAATTTCCCAGATTTAACCAAGTATCTTGTTCCTTCCACGTATTGTGGAATATTAATGTGTAGCCCGCCATTGGCAATGTCAGAAGGGAAGAGGCTGTGAACAAGATGCATTGTACGTTTTCTCTACCTAGTTATTAGAAGAGTAAATAGGGATCTTATTTTAAAAAAAATACTTTTTGTTATTTTTTTTTTTTTTGGTTTGGTCAAGAAACAATTATTAAGATTTCCCTTTTTAACCTATTCACCTAGTATTTGAGTAACAGAAGACAAGGAACTGTAATTCCGAGAAAATCTTTCATATGCCAAAATTAACGGGTGAAAATCGTCTGTATCCATGTATATTCTCATTCCTCTTCCCAATCATTCAAAGTTGTCCATGTAAATATATTTTTTTAATTATATACACATGGTGAATTGTGAGTGGTTGAACAGCACATGAATGATTATGTAAAAATTAACAATGAACATGTGAAATTACCCCCCCACCCAACAATATAAGTTCATGAAAAATGTGATGCATATTTCCAAGTCTGCGGGTATTCTCAGTCATATCCATCCTTATAAGGATTTGGAACAGAAAAAGTGAACTATGCATCTTATCAACAAAAACTTTCACATGGATTTTTGAATGTGCCTAAACTGTGAGTGGATTCAAAGTGATTTTTTATACCTAATATTTAACAAGAAGCAATGGAGTTGAGAATTGAACTTAATCGTGAAAGGGTAAATATTGAGCGATTCTCTAAAGAGTCGCTCGTTTGGAATTAAAGTTGACAACATTTATATTATTGAGAAGATAAACTGTTTCATGAAATACATGTTTTTCATTCAGATTAATTACTTTTTTAAGTTTATCTCAATCCATTTCTCGACCTCAACTCAGCTTATATATATACACACACAGAAGAGAACATATCAAACTTTGGACTTGTAATGCGGAGTAAGAGTGCTCAACTACATCAATTATTAGAGAGTGGTGAAAGTTTAGAGAGAAAATAATATAATACGATAAAATAGACTTTATTTGTTGTCGTGTCGAGTAGTTATTATTCTAGATTGATCACCCAATCAGAATAGACATTCTATGATTAACAGCACCTTTTTTTGTTCATCATGAAGAAAAAGATTAATGTTAGCTGTTCCCTTCCCTTTTTGATTTTATATAATCCTTTTTTTTTTCTTTTTTTAGTTTTGTATAATCATATCTTCAATAGCCTCTGATAATTATTAGTAAAACATCGACCCAATAGATTCGCTGTAGATTTGCGTACAAGTGTCTAATATTGAGTAGGAGTATTAAACTTCACTATTCTCATCCTTTCCTTTCAAAGAAAAAGACTATCCACAAGGTATTGGAGCGGCAGAAGCAAACATGCGAATAATATAGAAAGGAAAAAAAAGAATAATAAAAATAATAAGAGAACGCCAAATATACTTACGTCCATAGTCCCAAAAAAGAAACTTCACTATGGTCAAAATTCTGAAGCACCTATTATCTCAATAGTGTAATATTTCCAAAGTAAAAATTACAAATACCATGAGTTGGTGGTATCCAAATCCACCCACGATTCTAAACTAGAATTGTCCTTATTTATAGTCTTCCTCCCTCTTAGTTTACTAAAATAAATAATTTTTCTTAAAACAAATTATGTGAGATATTGAGAAAATCGCAACACAAGGTAACACAAGCTACCACGGATTGATAACGACAATGTAGAGCTGGTTCTATTCCAACTTTAAACCTTTCCTCTACAACTAAAATAATGCAACTTACAATTTCTGAACAGTATATATAGTCTCTTTCGATAACTATTTGCACACAAAACTAATTACATTTTGGGGTTACAAATATTCTGACTCAAAATTCTTCCATTCTGAAACAAAAGAAAGAGATGCAAGAACAACCATTTTATTCTTTCAAGAAAATTGATATGCATAAATTATCAAAAATAAGTTTACATGAAGGCGTATTTCTGGACCAAATTAACCGAAGAATCAAGCAGCTCCTTAACCCGGAGAATAGATATCTCTATTAACTCGAAACTGATATTTCCTTCATAATACGCGAGGAGCTAGGAAATAAAACTAAGATAAAAGAATCAACAGAGAACTATGGCACATTGGCAGCAGACTCCATCACCGGCTGATTCTTTTCAAATGATGTCCATTCGACCTCTCTAAGCAATTTAAACCTTTGCTCTAACGTCACAAACTCAGTCCCAGGTGCTACTACTGCACCTGATGTTCCCGCTTTATAGAGTAAAAGGACAGACGAACCCATCTCAGGCCCATGAAGCTTTCCAGTTAGCAAAACCCGGAGAGGCAAGAAAAGAGATTTGCCCTGTCACAAGCAACAAATATTCAAAAACAACTTATAGGGAAGGGAAGAAAGATACCATAACAAATTATAGGGAAGGGAAGGGAAGAAATATTCAAAAACAACCTATTGAAGTTCGGTCTGATTTTTTTTATAAAAAATATAACGAACCTTTCGTTTGAGAGATTTACCAAAGCTCTTTACCCACTTCTGCCACCCAGTGGAGCCTTCTTCCAGTGCATTAATGAGTTCACCACTACCATAGGCAGTCAACAAACTAGCTGCAACTTCAGAAAGCTTATCCTCCACGACGGGTTTACACTCAAGACTGCAGATAGAGCAAAGGAAATTACGAAGTCTTATTGTGTTTGGCATGAAATTATATACGTCGTTTAGATTAAAGAGAAATCCCCTATTACTAGCGTTTATCTATATACGTATTTCTATTATTAGCCTTATCTTTTTTTTAGGCTATTTAGCCGCATCTTTTTACGGGCCGCTATAAATGTCCAATTAGAAAATCCGGCCACTTTTCAGGCCAAAAATGACATGTGATTTGCACATGTTCCCCGGAGTGAAGGGCAAAAATGTCATTTACCCATCTTGCCTTCTTCCTCCACCCTCTTCCTCCACCACCACCGCCCTCCACCCTCTTCCTCCACCACCCTCCACAAACCCACTCCCAAACTCAAAATTTGCACCACCCTCATCCTCCTCTACCACCCTCCACCATTAAAGTAAAACAAATCCTAAAACAAATCAACCCCTTCTCCTCCACCACCCTCCACAAAACCACTCCCAAACTCAAAATCCTCCTTCTCCTCCTCCACCACCTTCCACCATTAAAAGTCAAAAAAATCTCAAAACAAATCAACCCTCTTCTCCTCCACCACCCTCCACAAATTAACCCACTCCCAAACTCAAAATTTGCACCACCCTCCACCAACCTCCACCATTAAAAGTAAAAAAAAATCCCAAAACACAATGAAAACTTTCACAAAGGGAAAAAATAATCATACACAAAAAATAGAAAACTTTCTTGTAATTTCTTCTTCTATTGCAACTCTAAGAAACAATTGATGAATTCTCCAATATTTCCCTAAAAAAATGCCAATGTTGTTGAGGGTGGCGGGTGGTGGTGGAGAATGAGGATGATGGTGGTGCAAATTTTGAGTTTGGGAGTGGGTTTGTGGAGGGTGGTGGAGGAGAAGGGAGTTGATTTGTTTTAGGATTTTTTTTGACTTTAATGGTGGAGGGTGGTAGAGGAGGAAGAGGGTGGTGCAAATTTTGAGTTTGGGAGTGGGTTTGTGGAGGGTGGTGGAGGGCGGTGGTGGAGGAAGAGGGTGGAGGGCGGTGGTGGTGGAGGAAGAGGGTGGAGGAAGAAGGCAAGATGGGTAAATGACATTTTTGCCCTTCACTCCGGGGAACATGTGCAAGTCACATGTCATTTTTGGCCTGAAAAGTGGCCGGATTTTCTAATTGGACATTTATAGCGGCCCGTAAAAAAATGCGGCTATAAATAGCTTAAAAAAAAGATAAGGCTAATAATAGAAATACGTAAATAGATAAACGCTACTAATAGGGGATTTCTCTTAGATTAAAAGATAAGAAAGATTGGAAAAGCATCAATTGCAGAAGAGGCTGCAAACATTATATCTTGAAATTGAAAGTAAACATTCTTACTAAAACCCTCTTCTCCAATTAACATCCAACACATTGCATTATGATATAAACCCAATTACTTGTTTGTATAATTTTATGCACATACTCTTTTATCTGTTTTGATGAGTATAACTTAAACATGGGACATATGCTTTCATTTATTAGCAACTAGAATTTGCTTCAGATGTAAAACACTACTCATCATCTTCCCCAAAATACATTCTAGGTCAAAACATTGCCTGATCACCTCCATTATTCACACATGCCACATCACATCCCACTATAAAATGAAATTGACCTAGCACCATCTCCTTCCCCAATATTCTGTTAGTAGTGCCCTAGGACCATTAACATATGTTGAACGTTTTATATCTTTTTGAGCATTTCATCTGAATAGTTAATTTTGCTTATGAACGTCAAATGCGTGATTTGATAGTAAAACTCATTTGCGTATGTAATTACTATTCTAGTTGTCCCTAGTTTTATGTAATCTACTTTACAATGAAATAAAACTAGTATGATGTTTGATTGATGATTATGTTTTACTAATCATGTGTAATGAGTACAAATTATATCATAGATGCAATATATTGAGATATATCGTATCGGACGTGATCCGTTAGAAAAGTAATACTTCATGGTCCTTAGTCATAAGTATTGCTTCCTCAATACTATTTTAGAATCCTTAGACCTTATGTCTCCATTGATTCTAGCATGAATGGAGCCACGTTTTGACTCAGTCGGACGTTACTTTTAATCGAGTAATCAATACGACTGATGATCGGATGTAGCGTCCTATCATGGCTTGAATGTGAGAGGCATTGTAAGGAATTTGTCCCTCTCTATTATTAGAGAGAGATATCCATGGGCCCCTCGATAGGTAAAGACTGTCTAAATGCATGGCCGTGCTCAAATGTATTTGATAAAGTGGTTATCAGATACTATTTGTTGGAACAGTCTACCCGGAAATCGAGCATAAATACAATTAAGCTTAATAAAGGTGACGACTACCATGACTTATGCTTAATTAGGATATCGCGAGACAAAGAGATTAAATAGTGGATTGATATTAGGTTCCGTTGTATATTCATTCACTTTGAGTAGTCACAATGTCCTGCTAGGGACCGCTTGTTATTTATGAACTCACACTACTAAGTGTGTTTTCATTGCCATTGTGATATGAACCTACAGGGTCACACGCATAGACGAGCTAACGAGCTTCATTTCCAGATTCAATGAATCTAGAATGTGTCTAGGTTTAATTGTATCTGACATTCATTTTTTCTGAGAATAATAAAGAGTTATTATTCGAATTAGAGATAAGGGGCATTTTCGGTATAGCTAGGATTACGTGGGAGTTATTATCCGATAAAGACTTCCACTACCAGTAGAAGTCTAGGGGACGTGGGAGTTAAAGACTCCCACTGCCAGAAGAGGTGGAGCGGACGTGGGAGTTGTTCTGGAAACAACCTCTCACTCCCTACATAAACCTCTCTAGGCCGAAACCCTAGGGTTAGACAATTTTCAGCCGAAATACCAAGAAATCCAGAAAACTGTTTTCTGCCTCCCTTTCTCTCTAATCCCGAAACTCAAAAAACGAAGAGCTAGCACTCGCTGCCCGTTTCGTCGCGTGGATACTATTAGGGAGTAATTCCGCAAGGGAAGACTCAAGGTGATCGTTGCTGAGAACATAAAGGTAGAATATTTCATTCAAGAATCAGATTCTTGAGTCAAGAAACGTAAGTCTTTTTCTTGTATTTTTCGATTCGTTTTGTATGCGCGGATCCTTCAGGGGAGTACTCATGGGTGTTTGGAACGAGTTTCCGCCCATGAATCCCTTCAGCGGTATCAGAGCCTTGCTCATACTATTCGAATTTGATATTGCTAATCACATCATAACACTATCAATTTCGATTTGGTATGTGTGTGTGTGAAAACAAAAAAGATTGCATCTTTTGTTCAATATATGTGATATATGCATAAACTGATTTCGGCTCATCATATTTATATGTTTCTGTATATTCTGATATGCATAAACTGTTATGTATGCTATTAATTCGATTAATATTGCATGAACTGCTATCATATGTTATTAATTCGATTAATTATGCATCAATTGAAATTGTATTGATTCGGTCAATCTGAAATTAATCTGATTATATGCATTAACTGTTTATGAATCTATTATTAATTCGATTAATTCGGTTAATTCGATTAACCAATGCATAATCCGATTATGTAAGTAAGGCGATTGAGGGGTAAATCAGGACAGAAAAACTCATTCGATGAGCTGATGAAGAATCAAATTTTTCTTCCAAGGACCGCCGTCCGCGTTCCGCTGACCTAAGACTTTGTTTATATACTCGATTTTATTACATTATGCTTTATGTGAGTTTTAGCATGGTGAATAGCATGGCCTATTATACCCCTCTTGTTTTACATATTTTTGGGTTGTAATTTTATAATACAGCCTGCGAGCCGTTTTTCAATGTTGTAAAATTGTAATCGCTTTCTTAGATTAGGATTATTGCTTTACAGAAGGCTGGGTATGCCCATGTAATTATGTAAGAAGATTGTAGGACGCTGGATCGAAGACTTTATCCATGAGATGGATATAGACTTAGATTGACCCTTGGCTCCCACAAGGCTCGTGGGAGTCATTATAGGATTAGGCCATGCTATATCATATTTACATTTACGCTTGATATCTTGCATGTGATGCTTATTTTATGTCTTATGGGGATTGATTGTTATACGTCACATTAAATCGTTTTAATTAAGTCTTAAAATGCCTACCATATCTTAAGCACTCCATGAGCTTGGATCATCATTATGTCTGCTTGCCAAAGCAACGGATAAGTGGTTACTAAGTAAAAGGAGATGGGAAAATAGTGATTTCCATGTGCTTAGACATGGTTCAACTTAACTAGACTACCAAAATAGTTTTGAGCCTAAGGCATAAAATGGGAAATTGCCGAGACATAAAGATGTCATTCTCATTGGTTGATTTTACTTTAATTATGGGGATAAGCCAAAACTAACTTATAACTATCGTAAAATGTTATTTTTCACCATTTATCAAGTGTTGAAATTGTGGAAAGATTTTTGCTCAAAACTAATAACTTTGCAAATAATTTAATGTAGATAATGGCAACCAACACTTCACTCAATTCATTGTGATCCGTCATTGAGAAGGAAAAACTGAGCGGGACCAATTTCCTTGATTGGGCCCGCAACTTAAGGATTGTCCTTAAGCAGGAAAGAAAGCTATACGTTCTTGATACGGACATTCCTGAACAGTCTGCAAACAACGCCCCTAGAGCTGAAAGAGATGCTTGGAAGAAGCATTTTGATGACTCTAACGATATGACTTGTCTCATGTTAGTCACAATGAGCACTGACCTTCAAAAACAGTTTGAAGGGGTTGAGGCTTTCCAGATGATGGGCCAGCTTAAGGAAATGTTCCAAGAGCAAGCCCGTCATGAAAGGTTCCTCACCACTAAGGTGTTGAACAGTTGCAAGATGGCCCCTGCACATATTCTTAAGATGAAGGGCTATCTTGATCAACTTGAGAAACTTGGGGCTCCCGTAGGTCATGACATGGCCACGGATATGATATTGGGCTCACTCCCACCGGAGTATGACCAATTTGTTATGAACTTCAACATGCATGCCATGGAGAAGACCATACATGAAATACACAGAATGCTCAAGCAGGCTGAACTGAACATTTAGAAAACCCCTGAAGTCTTAATGGTTCAAAAAGGGAATTTCAAGAGGAAAGGAAAGGGAAAGCCCATGGCCAAGAAAGGCGAAGGCAAAGGCAATGACAAGCCCAAGCCCAAAGCCAAGGCACCAAAGGAAGGGGTTTGCTTCCATTGTGGCGAACCAGGCCATTGGAAAAGGAACTGCAAACTCTACTTGGAAGAAAAGAAAAAGGGGAACGCCAGTTTGACTCTCTCCAGGTATTTATTTTATTGAAATTAACATGTCTGCTCCTACTTCATGGGTATTAGATACCGGTTGTGGATCTCACATTTGTGCAAATGTGCAGGGGTTCAAAAGGAGTAGATCATTGGCAAAAGGAGAAGTGGACATGAGAGTAGGGCCGGCCCGAACCCGGCTTACATAGCTTGAAAAAATGTGAGCGTGAGCTGAGGTGATGTGATCGTGAGCTTAATATTCAAGCTCGCTTCTTATATGAGTTGAGCGTGAGCTTGACCCCGCTCAGCCCGAAAAAAGCTCGAACCCGGATAAGATTAATATAATTAAAATATTATATATACATACATATATATATATATATATATATATATATAACAATACTAATTTAAAAAAAGACATATACATTATAATTATAATTATAATGTGTGGATTAACTCAATAGTTTTTTTTTTTTGGTAGAAAGGAGATTATATTAAAGAATGAGTCTTACAACAGGAGAGAGACAGGACTTGAATACTCAATTCCTAAAAAGACATCTTTTTTTTTATTTTTATATAAGACTCCTTTTATTAGCATATCAAACAATTCTGAAACTTTTGCTTCTTTTTGTGTATTTCTTGTCCAAATTTAGTTTTAAGGCTCATTGTATTATGCTATTCTTGAGGCAGGATTTTCGTTTTCTTCGCTAATATAAATGAGCTTGGGAAGCTCGTGAGCTAAGCTCGAGCTCATGTTAAAATGTGAGCTGAGAGTGAACTCAAGGTTTATGAGCTTTTCCGGGCTGAGAGTGAGCTTTTCGATTTTTATGTGAGCTGTTCAGCTCAGATCACATAGCTCGATTGACACCCCTACCCGAGAGTAGCGAACGGAGCAAGAGTTATTGTTGTAGCTACCGGGACATTTAATTTAGTTTTGCCAAGTGACTTTATTATAGAACTGAATAATTGTCTTTGTGTTCCAACTTTGAGTCAGAATATTATTTCAGTTTCTTGTTTGGATATTGAAGGTTTTGAATTAAATATTCTGAATAAAATTTGCAGCATTCATAAAGATCGTATCTTCTATGGAGATGCCTCTTTGATTAATGGGCTTTATGTTCTTAACCTCGATGAATCCATTAAAAGGTCCATCTATAACATTAATACTAAGAGGTTTAAATCCAATGACTTAAACCAAACCTACTTTTGGCACCGTCGTTTGGGCCACATAAATGAGAAACGCATATCAAAACTCCATCAAGATGAAATTTTGACATCATTTGACTTAGAGTCTTATGAGACATGTGATTCTTGCTTGTTAGTAGGCCTGCAAACGGAGCGGATTTTTATCCGTATCCGTATTTTTTTTAAGGATATGGTAAGCATTTCATATCCATATACCCGTATTCGAATCCGAATCCGTATAAGAGTAATAAAATGGATACGAATATGAAATATAAAAAAATCGTATCCGTTAAATCCGAATCCGTTTTAGGTAAAATAATATATATATATATATATATATATATATATATATATATATTCTCTAAAACAATATATTTTTACGAGAATTTATAGGATTTATGATTTTTTTTGTACTATAAGTTTTTTATAGGTGAAGGACTCGGAAGGAGGGACTACTTTGTGCAAATTAATAAACTTCTACCTAGAAAATTCTAGGTTCTTCGAGGGGACTGATTATGCGAATTTGTCCTAAGAAGTTCTAGGTCATCTCGATCTTCTTCATATATATAATTTTTTTGTAATAAATCCTAAAATATCTCCCCCGATCGGCGCCCCTCCTCTCACTCTCCTTCTTCGGCGTCGTTTCAGCCGGTCCGATAGCCTCACTCCTCCCGTGACCGCGACTCTCCGGTGAAGTTGACTTTCTTTCTCCCTTCTCTCTCTTTCTATTTTAGTTCTTCATTTTCTCCTTTTATTCTAATTTAATTTTTTCTTTTCTCTTCTTCACGGTTCCTCATTTTTCTTCTCGGATCAGCGTTACCGCTCCTCGATGATGAGTTTCGATTCTTTTCAGCGGTTGTTCATCTTCTCAGCTTAAAAGGTAAGTTTTTTTCTCTTTCTTCCGTCTTCTTCTCTCTCTCCCCAGGTATGTTTTTGTTCAGTTGCTTGTCGTTTTTGTTTACTTGATCTTTTTCCATTTACTTGATCTTTAAAAGATTACGAGTTCTAAAGTTTTTAAATAATAATTCTTTTTAATGAGTTTCTATTATATCTATTTTGGATTTTTTTATCTATTTTAATTCTTTGATTTGTTACTAATTGTTGATTCATTGTCTTTCTCATGTAGGATGGCAAATACTCTAGTGAAGTGGTCGAGCTCGATTTGGATATTGATGCGATAAAAGATCAACAAGTTGAGCATGAGATTGAGATGAGCAATACAAAGAAAGAAAAGAAATTAACTTCAAAGGTATGGAAGGACATGTGTAATTATGTATTGTATTATATTATATTTCGTAGAATTATTTGTGGATTATAGTATAATTAGACTTTTTTGAAAGCGGGTTTTACCATATCAGTATTCGGATCCAAATCGTGGATACGGTAATACATATTTTGGATCCGCTAGGATATGGATACGGATATGGTAGGAAAAATTAAAAATGGATATGGATACGGAATAGACAATTTCGTATCCGTATCCGTATCCGTTTGCAGGCCTACTTGTTAGGCAAAATGACTAAAGCTCCATTTACTGGACAAAGTGAGAGAGCTTCTGATTTATTGGGCCTCATACATACAGATGTTTGTGGACCAATAAACACAAATGCTAGAGGAGGGTTCCAGTACTTCATTACATTCACAGATGATTTCAGTAGATATGGCTTTGTCTATCTAATGAAACATAAATCAGAATCTTTTGGAAGATATGAAAGACGATGATTGGAAGTTGTTGGACAGGAAGGCGATGAGCGTCGTGCGTTTGTCTTTATCCAGAAACGTGGCGCTCAATACGGTCAAAGCAAAAACTACCAAGGAGATGTTGGAGATATTATCGGAGATGTACGAGAAGCCATCGGCAGCAAACAAGGTTTTTCTGATGCGACGTCTGTTTAACCTAAAGATGGCAGAAAGTACCGCGGTTTCCAATCACCTCAATGAGTTCAATGTGATAATAGTTCAATTGAGCTCAGTTGAGATTGATTTCGATGATGAGGTACGTGCCTTAATTTTGCTGTCTTCTCTACCAGAGAGTTGGGGTGGAACAGTTACTGCTGTTAGTGCTTCAGCAGGGAAGGTGAAGCTTAGGTTTGACGAAGTCAGAGACCTGATTATGAGTGAAGAAATTCGCAGAAAGAATCGGGTATAGCTTCTCTACCAATAGGAGCAGTGATACAGACTACTGAGAACCGAAGAGAGGTTGGGTGCACCAGAGGCTCAGGTTGAGAGGCTCGAAGTTGTCGAGTTAGATATTTCGAACTCAGGTGGGAGCAAGATTATTCAGAATGATCAAGTGGTTGTTGAGGCAGAACTACAAACACCACCTCCAACAACCCAGCGGCGGAGATCCACCCGGAATTGGGGACCACCAGACAGGTTTTCGCCTTCAAGGTATAATAACTATCTTTTGTTGACTGATAGTGGTGAACCTGGGCTTTATGCAGAGGCTATACGAAGCGATTAAGAATGCAAGTGGAAGATTTCAATGGATGAGATGAATTCAGTATTGTCCAATGATACTTGGGAACTAGTTAAGCTCCCCGAAAGGGAAAGAAGGCACTTGCATTGTAAATGGGTCTTCGAATTAAAAAAGAGGAAGGTCTTGCGGCTTATGAAGATTCGAGGAAGTGAAAATCCTCGCTGATATGTTGACTAAAGTTGTGACTCAAGAAGTTGAAGCTATGCATGGCTTCAACCCGGCCTAGAAGCTTGAGATGGAGGCTTGGCGCTACTACACAGCTATGGATTACTGAATAGGAGGTGGTTACATTAGAGTTAGTCTCCAGGTGGGAGATTGTTAGGTTATGGAGCCTAAGTCTACAAGGATTAGGAAATAAGAAAGGAATAGGGCTCTTCCATATATGAGTTATCCTAATGTTAAGTGGAATTGGATATCGAATCGATTAGGAGCTCGGGGTTTTTTTCTTTTCCTATAAATAGCTCATCTATGTAACCTTAATATTGGTAGTGCCCCCAGACGTAGTCAATCCTTTGACGAACTGGGTAAACAATTTCTTGTGTCTTTCTTTATTGTTTTTCGATCTAGTTTTCTCTCCCAAATATTGTTGTTTATTTCCCAACATCTCGAAGCTGGAATCTTCGCTTTGATGAACGTATTAAAGAATTCGGTTTCATCAAAAACGAAGACGAGCCTTGTGTTTATACGAAAGTAACTAATAATGCAGTAGTGTTCATTGTGCTTTATGTGGATGACATCTTACTGATTGGAAATGACATCCCCACATTACAAAGCGTAAAAGCTTGGTTGGGGAAGTGTTTTTCCATGAAAGACTTAAAGCGATGCTACATGCATTTGGGTATACGAATCTATAGAGATAGATCTCACAAAATTATCGGGCCTAAGCCGAGTGGATACATTGACAAGTGCATCAAACATGATTCGGTTTGCAAGACTCAAAAGGGATTCTTGCACATGTCACATGGCATTAAACTTAGCGAGAACTCAAGGACCTTCCACAAAAGAGGACCAAGAGCGCATGAGTAAGATCCCATATGCTTCAACCATTGGGGTCTATTATGTACGCCATGATATGCACTCGCCTGGGATGTCTCATTCGCTTTAAGTATGACTAGCAGATATCAATCGACCCCGGAGAGTCACATTGAATCTGCAATCAAGAGGATTCTTAAGTACTTGAGAAGGACTAAAGATATGTTCTTAGTTTACTGGAGGTCGGGGAATGAAGTCCAGTTTGTAAATGGTTACACAGACGCAAGCTTCCAGACCAGACGTGGATGACTTTTAGATCGCAATCTGGTTTTTTGTTTTGCTTGAATGGAGGTCGTTTGTGAGTGGAAGAGCTCAAAGCAAGAAACCGTGGCCGACTCTACAATGTAGTTCGAGTATCTAGCCGCCTCAAGCAAATGTAAAGAAGTCTGTTTGGATCGAGAAGTTTGTTGATGAATTAGGTGTCGTCTCTAGCATTGTAAACCCAGTGGACCTCTATTGTGATAGTACTGGTGCCATTTCACAAGCTAAGAAGACTATCTCACCAACGATCCAAACACATTCTCAGGCATTTCCATCTGATTAAAGAGATCATTGACAGAGGAGACGTTAATATTTGCAAAGTTCATACAGACGACAACATTGCAGATCCATTGATCAAGCCCACTCCCGCGACTTTCAAACACGAGAGTCATACTAGGTCAATGGGATTGAGGATCATGTATAATCGACCTGAGGCGAGTGGGAGATTGTTAGTAGTGCCTCTAGGACCATTAGTACATGTTGTACGTTTTATATCTTTTTGAGCATTTCATCTGAATAGTTAATTTTGCTTATGAACATCAAATGCGTGATTTGATAGTAAAACTCATTTGCTTATGTAATTACTATTCTATTTGTCCCTAGTTTTATGTAATCTACTTTACAATGAAATAAAAATAGTATGATGTTTGATTGATGATTATGTTTTACTAGTCATGTGTAATGAGTACAAATCATATCATAGATGCAATATATTAAAGACTCCCACTGCCAGAAGAGGTGGAGCGGACGTGGGAGTTGTTCTGGAAACAACCTCTCACTCCCTACATAAACCTCTCTTGGCCGAAACCCTAGGGTTAGACAATTTTCAGCCGAAATACCAAGAAATCCAGAAAACTGTTTTCTGCCTCCCTTTATCTCTAATTCCCGAAACTCAGAAAACGAACAGCTAGCACTCGCTGCACGTTTCGTCGCGTGGATACTTGTAGGGAGTAATTCCGCAAGGGAAGACTCAAGGTGATCGTTGCTGAGAACATAAAGGCAGAATCTTTCATTCAAGAAACGTAAGTCTTTTTCTTGTATTTTTCTATTCGTTTTGTATGAGCAGATCCTTCAGGGGAGGACTCATGGGTGTTTGGAACGAGTTTCCGCCCATGAATCCCTTCACATTCCTCTAAAAATTCAGCAAGAGAAAATGGAGAGAAGCATTCCATCAGAAGAGAAGGGTATTGTGGCTTATCACCATGGTGAACAATGTATAATTAAAACGAGCTTGAAATTTTTAATCCCATCAAGAGAATATTGGAAATGTGCTAGAGTTGGGGTGAGTTAAAGACCCAATTGTTTTTGAATTTTGGGTATGCTTTTTTCAGTTTTATTTTCCTAACAATTGTTGATATTGTTCTTGTTTTTTAGGCTGAAAATGCTCAATTGAGGAGGAAGGTGAATTATTTATGGGATGCAATTGTAGTGTCATGGATCTTATTTATGGTATCTAAAGTTTGGTAGTCGGGGAAGATGATGAATAGTGTGTTACTAGGTTGCAAGGGTTGTGTTGTAGATTCTTGAATGTATTGTAGAGAAGGTTGTGACTCTTATTAGCTGGGAACCGCTAGGGAAACTGGTGGTGGGGACGAGTTAAGAGACGCGGAAATTGTTATAGGACCTATAAGGAAATCAAAATACATGTAGGACTTAAGTGTGTCCTGAAAAATAGCTTGAGGATCATCTAGGTCATTTTCCCTTTTATTTTTTACAGTTGCTTTTATACATAAAGAATTTAAAATGTCATTAGCTATTCTAGTTATAAATGCTAAGTTGTTTGGGTTTGGGTAAAATTGATGCACCTTCAGTATTTCCTTTTAAGAGTTGAATTTCTAGTTTGGGTAGCAAACATTCGAGTCTACAGGTAAATTAGTTGATAATGTCTGTTAAAAATGGACTTGGGTCTAACTCATTCCCTCAAAAGGTACCTCAAGAGGGAGAGGATTTCCCAAGCCATATAAATTCCAAATAATATCACAAACTAGCTAATGTGGGATCTTTAACAATGTCATAGATGCCATAGACATAGTTCAATAATAAAAAACTAGGCAGCTTTGCTGTCGTCGTCTGACGTGATCAAACCCAGGAGTAATGCCTGAAAGGTCTTGGTACTAGGACCTAAGATTTCTCTCTATCCTGGTGCAACACAGTGTTATGAGCTTTTTCCCTTTCTCCTTTTGTCCGCCTCCAGTGAAGTTCAGCCTCAATTTCAGCACTTTTCAGATGAAAATAACTAATAGAACTTCTGATTGTATTATTATCATTGAAAGAATTCTCTAATAGAATCCAGTGTTGTCAATCCCGGACAGTATCGGGTAGCGGCCGACCCTAAAGCGGTAGCGGTGCTAGTTGAAATTTAACATAAATAATTAAGAAAAATTAAAGACAACAAGGAAAAACAAAATCATAACAAAAATAATTAAAGCCAAGATAAGAAACATAACCTAAGTCATTAAATACAAGATAAAAACACAACCAAATCAATTAAATTCAAGAAATCCCCAATTTACCCCTAAGTTGTTGACTATTGTAAAGGGTTTTTAAGCTCTTATCCAAATAGCGCCGCTATTCCCGCAACACTGATGCGCTCCGCTATGGATGGGTCTGTAGCGGCATATGGCCGCTCCGCTCCGCTATTCCATTATAGCCCGTTATAGCGCCACTATTGATAACACTGACAGAATCTCAAGTTAACCATTTACATGAAGTTCTAGTTTGTCAACTCGACTTGCCTCATAACTATGAAAACAACTACCAATCCTACTGATTACACCCTAAATGTGTTCACCGCCCAAGCAAGGAGGGAATAGGATATTTGATCTTTGTTATGAAATTGAACTTTCCATCAGTGATTCAAGAAAATCAATCTTTGTGCATATGGTGTTTTGGCAGCCTAAATGAGTTCCCAATGCTGGAAAGAAGTTGTCTAAACAGTGTTCGAAAACCTCAGTTCACTACCCTAGAATTATATTGCAATCAAGGCATAGCCCAAGACTTCGTTCAACCCATTTAGTTAAATTCACTTGGGCAAACTAGGCACATGGTCTACACAGCATGCACTAGATATGCAAAATGGAGGAAGAGCACCAGATGCAAACTTATGTCATGTGTGCCAAAGAACACCAGATAAATGCACATTTGATACAACTGGTCGGAGAATCCTTATCTCATCCACACACTATTTTACAGTTACCTCGTTAAAGTTGCATTTATAGGATAAGACAGCAAGTCCTTGAGAGCCTTATCTGCATCTGTTATCAAGTCAATCCCATCCCTAAGAAGCTGTAAAGCCTCCTGCAGAAAAACGCATTACAGTTGTATAAAATAGACAATTTATTAAGTGGAACTTGAGTTGTAAAATATGAAGAAAAATTGCAAATAAAGATATTACTTCCACGAAGGGCCCCTCCGATACTGTAAGAATACTGCCGCTCTTCCAACGCTGACCAATAAGTTTCATATACTCCATTGAGGGAAGAGATCGCAAATGCTGACCATTCATCCACCTTAAAAGATTTGCAGATATTTGAAAGGAGTGTCAGTAAAGCAATATCAATCAAGAATTTGCCAATGGCAATGCTAGTCTAAAATATCCACAAAATGGGTAATGGACCAATTTCTTTCAAATGTGTAGCCACAAAGGCAACAATTACCTGAGCTTGGTGTTATCAAATACAGCTCCGCTCTTGTTAACACGCTCAATGGTGAACTTTTCAACTGTAACAGTACATGAGAAGAGTTACTGAACAGAAAAAAACTAATTATTTTTTTCTCTGGGTATGGGTAACCAACCAGAGGATGATATATGCTACATGAAGAAATTTCTTCCTGTGTTGGGAGGGAAACCAAGTTATTCAGCAAGGCCGATAGATTCATCATCTCCTGAGAGTTGCTAATGATTCACAGATAACATTTAGTAAAGGAAAGCTAACTAACCTAGTTGTTCGAGGTTAAAAAATTCATTTTCAGTACCATCTCCCCAACCCAACAGCGCAAGATAATTTACCATTGCCTGAGGCAAATACCCCATCTCCCTGAACTGTCAGATAAAATGTAAGAGTGGCAGTGAGTTAATATCAATTGTCTACAAAGGGAAGGGAAATCTAAAACACACAAGAATGTTAAAGGCTGGGAGAAACACAATTTATGGTCCCATTTTTGTTTTGTATCATATATGCAATTTCTAGTCAAATTGTTGAAAACATTATTGCCAACATAGTCTATAAGATAGTTACAACAATCCCCTTGATTTTAACTGAAGTTCAAATTTGTCATCTTTATTACATCATCCCTTCAGAGGAACTTCACCAACGCCTCTGATCTCCAACAACAGATAAAAGGCTTAAAGCCAACCAACATCCTCACCTCCATTTATCAAGTTCAAAGGGAAAAACTAAAAATGGTTGTTTAAAAAACACAAGGACAGGATTTAAGTATTTATGCAATGTTTTGCTGGAATTGAGGGCTGGTTCGGGGCGACCTCATTTGCTGATCAGTAGCTGTAACCCTGGTAAAGTCTGCAGTAGCAATTCGAAAGGCTTAAAATAAAAGCTGCTCCCTCTTTTTTTTCCTTGGGGGGGATGTGGTTTTAAAAGTAGAAGATGTTTTTTAGAGAGCCAGAGCAAGTGGGCATATAATTTGCATCTGAATAAGTAGAAAGCCAAATGCTATATTTATAAGTAAACAAAAAAGACATAACATAGCATGATGGCTTACTACCTGGCCAACAGAGGTTGCCCCATGTCGCTTTGAGAGTTTGCTCCTATCAGGAGCAAGAATTAATGAAACGTGTGCAAAGTGAGGCATTGGGAACCCGAGAGCCTGCATTGTACAATTCATATCATTTTAGAGTCTGTTCTCCATATTGCAATAGTTCTTAGGACATTAAAAATAAGCTTAGGAGGTTATAGTCAGATAAAGGCGAACATACCTTATATATCAATCCTTGCCTTAGAGTATTAGGTAAATGCTCTTCTGCTCTGTAATGAAATCTTACTTAGTTCAAGAAATCAGAAGGCCAGATTTCTTTTATTATGAATAAGAACCAAAGAAAGCAAACTGATTAAAAAGCAAAAAAAACAACATGAGAAAATGATAATAAAGATGTTCATTGAGCTGAAATTACATAAGTATGCACCCAACCTTATAACATGTGAAATAGCCATTGAAGCATCATCAACAGTGACACAAAAATTGTAAACAGGTTGCCCGTTACTTCTCATAATCACAAAATCTCCCAGTGTGTCCAAGTTCCAAGTAACCTTCACTATCAAACAAAATTAGTAACCCAAGGCATTGGCTAATCAAACCTTCACTAATAGTTTTTGAAAGATAACTGCATCCATAATGGTAAAGCTTACTACTTAAATAACAACACGATGCACTATCCCGACTTCCCTGAAAGGGGCCCTGTGTTCCATTACAAATCACAACTAGGTACATAAGATATCACCTTATGAAGCATATGCAATATTATCATCTGTACCCTTATTAGGTTATGGACATTCTTCTACCCTATCTTTTACCCAAGTATTCAAGCTTCATCCTTTTTCCTTCCAGTAGCCAACTAGCCATACTAGGTTATGATCATTATCCTACCTTAGTCCATCCTTCACCAAGCATTCAGGCTAGACTGAACTAATAGCATTCAGTTGCCTGATTGAAATTTCGGTTGGACTTATCCATACCAAAAAAAAAAATAAAAAATAAAAAAAAAAGAGTGGAAAAAAACACCAGCAAAACCAAACCAATAGAGGGATTATTGTTTAGGGCAGGCAACTTTGCCTAACGTCTAAGATCTCAAAAACAGGATAAGTGTATCCATTTTCCTTTTTCTCTTTGTATAACTGTATATCAGTGTGCACTTTAGTTTCTGTAAATGACTTAAATAGGAAAGAAGTCTTCCATATTTCCGAAAGGAGTCAAGTATAGAATGAAATACCAACAAAACAAAGTTCCAGGACTTTCTCACCTCTCCCCGGATAATGTCACTAATTTTCAAAGCCCCTTCCTTAGGCACCCGAAATCTATATGTGTATGGGGTCCCCTTGGCCAGCTCTTGTTCAACTTCTTTTTGAGAGGCATTAGCCCACTTTCCAGTGTATACTGGAGGTAACTGCTTCAACTTTGCAATCTCCTTCATCTTTTCCAGCTCCTAATATTGTTTGGAATAACCAAGAATTAAACCATAGCGAGTGATTAACAATGTCTGATGTACGTTGCAGGCTAGCGAGAGCGAATTGTGAGGAAGGCATCAGAAAACAGAGATGAAATTAACAGCAACATAGAGTAATAAGTTTGAAGGAGGTGGAAATAATGACACAAACAATTTCCCCAATAAACTCCAAAAACAAATTAACAGATACTAACTCCAGAACGAAGATCTAGAGTTGTGACGTTTTATCTGCAATACTACTCATACTGTTAAATAAAACTAAACCAAGAAATAAGGATCTAAACCCATATCCTACAGTTTACTCAAATTTAGGTTGAGTTGAAGTTCGAATTTCGTCCGGTGTTCTAGGGAGAATTTTGTTAGATAACTAATGTTCAAGCCCAAATTATGGAGAAAAAAACATAACCTTAGGAAGTATACATCATTAAAGTAGAAAACCAATCATCTTTGAATATTGTATGCTTCATTGCATATATACTGGAGCAACGCCATGTATATTTAAAGCTTCTTCTTAATCAAATATAACAGACTAAATAGAGGAGTCCCTTCGCATTTGTGCGCCATTTTGGCGCATTTTCCAATAAAAAATTTACTTTGGGCTCACAGCTCCTCTCACGAACAATTTACTTTTTCGATTCCCAACAAGTTTTCCAAAAAAAATATCAAACTAAAAACCAATTCAAATTACCTCATTAGAGCAAAAGCAGAGATAAACATGGCCCGATTCCAATAGCTTATCAGCATATTCCTTGTAGAGAGTATTTCTTTCAGATTGTCGATAGGGGCCATAGCTTCCACCAACACCAGGACCTGCATTTTCTCAAAATGACATCAATTCAAATGTGTAAATTAACATCTCCTTTCTTCTGTCAGATAAAAACTTCAATTAAAAGAAATTTTTGCATGAGAAGAAGAAGAATGATAGGAATCACCTTCATCCCAATTAAGGCCAAGCCAAGAAAGATCTTGAAGAAGAGCTTCCTCGGATTCCTTAGTGGATCGTTCCAAGTCAGTGTCTTCGATCCGAAGCACAAACTTGCCGCCTTTAGACCTAGCAAACAGATAGTTGAAAAGAGCAGTTCGAGCGCCTCCGACGTGAAGATTCCCAGTGGGGGAGGGAGCGAAACGCACTCGAACCTCGCCGGAGTTCCCAGGTGATGTTACGCTAGCAGAAATAGAGAAAGTTCTTCTACCCTGAGTTAGTTTATAATTTCGGCGACCAGAATGGATATAATGATAGAGCGGGAATACAGGTCGCAAAGAGTTTGCTTTGGCCATCCCCTGTAGCGGAAACACCCTCATCCTCAACCATGGCGTACCAGTGCCCATCAGATTCGCCATCTCTTCGGTTCTCAGTAGTCTGTATCACTGCTCCTATTGGTAGGAAAAAAGAGAGGAAAAAAGAGAGGAAAAAAAAAATGAAAAGTGAAAAAATGCAGTATGCTGGGTTAAAATAAAAAAAAATAAAAAAAGAAAGTGTATCAACAGTAAAACATCCAAATGCTCATGTAGTTTTTTGAAAATGTTAAGGGCGGGTTTGTGAGTTTAGTAGAGTAAAAAAAAGACGATGGCTACCAGTACCGGGTACGGAGAAAAGAAGAAGATAGAGGCTCTGGGTGGAGAGAGTAAGAACGAATAAGAAGAAGGAATTGCTACCATTAATACCCTGTTTTTTCTTATTTAATTTTCGCTACCTGTCATAAACTACTTATATTAAGTAATGGAGGGAGTACTAATTAAACAAGATGAGGGTGAAGCTTAAGGAAAACTTGAAACAGAGTCCATGGAAGGAAGTTCGAAGCAGCAATTGAATTATATGTAAATTTCAAAAAACTTATAATTCGAAACACGTTATAATTGTTTTGAATAAATATTAATTTCAATTTGATCCTTCTTTTCCGAAAATGTCGCACAAACACACACCTAAACAAGCTAATTTTGTAAAAAAAAATCTTTCAAAAAAGGTAACAAATGACTGGATTAATTGCCATTTGGGTCATCAACATATTTATGTGATGACCAATTTCATCCTTTTTTTTTCTTTTTTTTTAACTTTTTCGGTCATCAATTTATTTTCAAACAATCACTTTCATCCCTTTAAACTTTTTTTTCAATCACTTTCATCCCCAATATATTTTCAAATCGCTATCTTCATCTCAATATATTTTCTAGCGATTACTTTCATCCCAAAAAATTTTCAAATAGCCACTTTAAAAAAGGATGAAAGTGGGATCGTTTGAAAAATATATCGAGATGAAAGTGACTGCTAGAAAAATATATTGGGGATGAAGATGGTCGAAAAAAGTTAAAAAAGGATGAAAGTGGTCGTTTGAAAATATATTGGGGATGTGAAAAGTTAAAAAAAAAAAAAAGAAAAAGGATGAAATTGGCTGCGCGCAAATATGTTGGGGACCCAAATGGCAATTAATCCTAACAGCACTCAATTGCAGTTAACAAAAATTCACAAAATACATACGATTTCTCAAACTTACCGTTGCAAAGTTGGTGGTAAAGCTCGAAATTTCACTGGCGCAATTCCTATTGAAATCTGGAGAGTGAAATTGAGTAAAAGATAGTTGATAGAAGAGTGAAATTGTTTGTGCTGTTATCTTCTTTGTTTGCTTGAACCGGGTTAGGTGTAAATTGGGTCATTGGTTATTTCACATTTGATTAACATGACTCTCACCCAGGTCCTAGTTTTTTGAAAATGTTAAGGGCGGGTTTGGGAGTTCGAGAGAGTAAAGAAAAAGACGGTGGGGGATACGAAGAAAAGAATAAGATAAAGGCTCTGGGTGGAGAGAGTAAGAACGAATAAGAAGGAATTGCTACCATTAATAGCAAACATGATATCACAGTAGATATATGACGGAAGGTGATGCCTCGTTGACTTCTTGAATCCTTCATCCATTTGGATTGAGTTTTTGTTTGATATTATTTTGTCTTGGAATTCATACAATATTTTTTTGACTCCAAGTGAATTTTGTTGGTTTGAGACTTGAGTGTGGAAACAAAATACACCTTTATGCTCTCCCATGCTTATGGGATTTCAAACATTTACTTATTCACTCTCTTTGACTCTAAAAACTAACTGTTTAGCTTCTTAGTGCATAGATAGCTTCACAACTCCTCTGTAATGTGGAATTTAGGGCAAAATTCAGCGATCAAATTTGATTTCATAAGGTAATAATCTCTTAAAACTATTAAAAAAAGATATGTTTTGATGTATTCCATGTCAATATTATTTCTCCAAAACATCTACTACTTTAAAACAAGCTCGTCGTCAACTTTTATATAATGAATATGCAGGTTACATGCTTTAAGTTTCTCTTTAATAAATAAGCTTATTCTAACCTAACTCGTACTTTCTTGTTATTTTTTACCCTTTGTATGATGTCATTTGAATTGTGTGGCATTCACTTTTGCTTGGTAGAGCTACATTCCCATTTGTCTGACTTTATAAGTTCGACGGAAAGGACGTGGACGTGGAGGATGCCTGGCATCCAATTGAAGGATTCAGGTGAGAGTTTGCACTTGCAATTTAGAATTATACCATCGCCCCCCCCCCCCCACCCCCCCTTAAAAAAAAATAATCTAAAGTTTGGTTCCTTGGTATAAAGTCACTTTTAGTTTTTTTTTCTTTTGGTCATAGTAGGTAGACTATTTTGCAAGCCAGTGCATACTGATTTACGATAAAAATTACTGAAGAATTATTTTGAGGATTCAAGTGAAACATCAATACTATTATTTATTGGAAAAAAAATATTTTAAGAATAAATATAAAATGCATGCTGGTGAACTAGTCTGCCTAATGGCCAACAACTAATGCTTGTCCAAATTAATTTCTGTATACCCAAAGTCCACTGTTATATGCAAACTCATCTTTAAAAGCAAATCTTAAGCCCCTTTCCCAAAGAGCAACCAAGCAAAACTTCTCATTTTTCATAAATCACACAACCAATATGAAGCCAAATGCAAGAAAGCAAATCAAACAAACAGAACTATTCGTGACTGTCACTCCATTTTCCTACACCTCCAAACTATTCAGAAGAATAATCACTTTCTACAAATCAACAGGTATATTCAATTCAGTTTCAAAATATCTAAACAGTAGAAAATATAAGATCGCAAATGCGGCCTTATGACAAAAGGTGGACGATTTACAAGCTCGGAAATATCTCTTAGAATTAACAAACTTACGTGCTTCGCATGGAATTTTACATGATTTAAATAGAAAATTTCATTTGTTTTCGCTTTTCACTACCATATACTCCCTTTCTTCCAACATAATTGAATATATATATATATCCGTCTATTCCCTCCATCCAATATTTGATGTCCAATTGTCTTATTTAGGATGTCCTAAATTGGATGTCTCATTTCCTAAAATAGTAATATTCTTATATGAACTAAGACCACTAACCTCCATGAAATTAAGCTTTATTAACATATGACCTTACTTCTCCCTTAATTCCATACTTAGGGATTAACCTCCACTCCACAAACACATGGTCCCACCACTAACTTCCTTAATGTCTAGATTTTACTCCAATATCACATGGTCCAACAATTAATTTTCTTAACTAATCAAGCCAAAATGGTGCATTCAATCACGACCAGAGAAGTATATAAAATGAATAAGAAAATATTCATTCAATTCCGAACAAAGGAGTAATGCAAAGACATACTAATGCCTCCATTCCTTAATATAAGACTTTTAGGACATGTAGTAAAAATTAAAGAAGCAGAAAAATATGTTTTTTAATTAAAATATCAATATCACTCTCTTAAATAGTGATATTTAGTGGTGTACAAGTCCTATTTAAGAGAGCAATATTGATATTTTGACTAACAAAATACCCTGTTTTTTCTTATTTAATTTTCGCTACCTGTCATAAACTACTTATATTAAGTAATGGAGGGAGTACTAATTAAACAAGATGAGGGTGAAGCTTAAGGAAAACTTGAAACGGAGTCCATGGAAGGAAGTTCAAGCGAAAGAATTGAATTATATGTAAATTTCAAAAAACTTATAATTCGAAACACGTTATAATTGTTTTGAATAAATATTAATTTCAATTTGATCCTTCTTTTCCGAAAATGTCGCACAAACACACACCTAAACAAGCTTTTTTTTTTTTTTTTTTAATTTTGTAAAAAAAAAAAAAAAATCTTTCAAAAAGGTAACAGCACTGGATTAATTGCCATTTGGGTCATCAACATATTTATGTAGCACCAATTTCATCCTTTAACTTTTTCGGTCATCAATTTATTTTCAAATGCACCACTTTCATCCCTTTAAACTTTTTTTATCCCACTTTCATCCCCAATATATTTAATCAAGTATCTTCATCTCGATATATTTTCTAGCATACTTTCATCCCTCAAAAAAAATTTTCAAATAGCCACTTTAAAAAGGATGAAAGTGGTGCTTGAAAATATATTGGGATGAAAGTGATCGCTAGAAAATATATTGGGGATGAAGATGGTGAAAAAAAGTTAAAAAGGATGAAAGTGGGTTGTTTGAAAATATATTGGGGATGTGAAAAGTTAGAAAAAGGATGAAATTGGTCAGCATGCAAATATGTTGGGGACCCAAATGGTAATTAATCCTAACGAAAGACTCAATTGCGGTTAACAAAAATTCACAAAATACATACGATTTCTGAAACTTACCGTTGCAAAGTTGGTGGTAAAGCTCGAAATTTCACTGGCGCAATTCCTATTGAAATCTGGAGAGTGAAATTGAGTAAAAGATAGTTGATAGATGAGTGAAATTGTTTGTGCCGTTATCTTCTTTGTTTGCTTGAACCGGGTTAGGTGTAAATTGGGTCATTGGTTATTTCATATTTGATTAACATGACTCTCACCCGAGTCCTAGTTTTTTGAAAATGTTAAGGGCGGGTTTGGGAGTTCGATGAGAGTAAAGAAAAAGACGGTGGGGGGTACGAAGAAAAGAATAAGATAAAGGCTCAGAGTGAGAGAGTAAGAACGAATAAGAAGGAATTGCTACCATTAATAGCAAACATGATATCACGAGTAGATATATGACTGAAGGTGATGCCTCGTTGACTTCTTGAATCCTTCATCCATTTGGATTGAGTTTTTGTTTGATATTATTTTGTCTTGGAATTCATACAATATTTTTTTTGACTCCAAGTGAATTTTGTTGGTTTGAGACTTGAGTGTGGAAACAAAATACACCTTTATGCTCTCCCATGCTTATGGGATTTCAAACATTTACTTATTCACTCTCTTTGACTCTAAAAACTAACCTGTTTAGCTTCTTAGTGCATAGATAGCTTCACAACTCCTCCGTAATGTGGAATTTAGGGGCAAAATTCAGCGATCAAATTTGATTTCATAAGGTAATAATCTCTTAAAACTATTAAAAAAAAGATATGTTTTGATGTATTCCATGTAAATATTATTTCTCCAAAACATCTACTACTTTAAAACAAGCTCGTCATCAACTTTTATATAATGAATATGCATGTTACATGCTTTAAGTTTCTCTTTAATAAATAAGCTTATTCTAACCTAACTCGTACTTTCTTGTTATTTTTTACCCTTTGTATGATGTAATTTGAATTGTGTGGCATTCTCTTTTGCTTGGTAGAGCTACATTCCCATTTGTCTGACTTTATAAGTTCGACGGAAAGGAAGTAGGCGTGGAGGATGCCTGGCATCCAATTGAAGGATTCAGGTGAGGGTATGCACTTATAATTTAGAATTATACCATCCCACCCCACCCCCAAAAAAAAAAAATCTAAAGTTTAGTTCCTTGGTATAAAGTCACTTTTAGTTTATTTCTTTTGGTCAGAGTAGATAGACTATTTTGCAAGCCAGTGCATACTGATTTACGATAAAAATGACTGAAGAATTATTTTGGGGATTCAAGTGAAACATCAATACACTTTATTGATTGGAAAAAATTATTTTAAGAATAAATATAAAATGCATGCTGGTGAACTAGTCTGCCTAAAGGCCAACACCTAATGCTTGTCCAAATTAATTCCTGTATACCCAAAGTCCATTGTTATATGCAAAGTCATCTTTAAAAACAAATCTTAAGCCCCTTTCCCAAAGAGCAACCAAGCAAAACTTCTCATTTTTCATAAATCACACAACCAATATCAAGCCAAATGCTAGAAAGCAAATCAAACAAACAGAACTATTCGTGACTGTCACTCCATTTTCCTACACCTCCAAACTATTCAGAAGAATAATCACTTTCTACAAATCAACAGGTATATTCAATTCAGTTTCAAAATATCTAAACAGTAGAAAATATAAGATCGCAAATGCGGCCTTATGACAAAAGGTGGACAGATTTACAAGCTCGGAAATATCTCTTAGAATTAACAAACTTACGTGCTTCGCATGGAATTTTACATGATTTAAATAGAAAATTTCATTTGTTTTCAGTTTTCACTACCATATACTCCCTTTCTTCCAACATAATTGAATATATATATATATCTGTCTATTCCCTCCATCCAATATTTGATGTCCAATTGTCTTATTTAGGATGTCCTAAATTGGATGTCTCATTTCCTAAAATAGTAATATTCTTATATGAACTAAGACCACTAACCTCCATGAAATTAAGCTTTATTAACATATGACCTTACTTCTCCCTTAATTCCATACTTAGGGATTAACCTCCACTCCACAAACACATGGTCCCACCACTAACTTCCTTAATGTCTAGATTTTACTCCAATATCACATGGTCCAACAATTAATTTTCTTAACTAATCAAGCCAAAATGGTGCATTCAATCACGACCAGAGAAGTATATAAAATGAATAAGAAAATATTCATTCAATTCCGAACAAAGGAGTAATGCAGTACATACTAATGCCTCCATTCCTTAATATAAGACTTTTAGGACATGTAGTAAAAATTAAAGAAGCAGAAAAATATGTTTTTTAATTAAAATATCAATATCACTCTCTTAAATAGTGATATTTAGTGGTGTACAAGTCCTATTTAAGAGAGCAATATTGATATTTTGACTAACAAAATACCCTGTTTTTTCTTATTTAATTTTCGCTACCTGTCATAAACTACTTATATTAAGTAATGGAGGGAGTACTAATTAAACAAGATGAGGGTGAAGCTTAAGGAAAACTTGAAACAGAGTCCATGGAAGGAAGTTCGAAGCAGCAATTGAATTATATGTAAATTTCAAAAAACTTATAATTCGAAACACGTTATAATTGTTTTGAATAAATATTAATTTCAATTTGATCCTTCTTTTCCGAAAATGTCGCACAAACACACACCTAAACAAGCTAATTTTGTAAAAAAAAATCTTTCAAAAAGGTAACAGCACTGGATTAATTGCCATTTGGGTCATCAACATATTTGCGCGCAGCCAATTTCATCCTTTTTCTTTTTTTTTTTTAACTTTTTCGGTCATCAATTTATTTTCAAATGCACCACTTTCATCCCTTTAAACTTTTTATCCCACTTTCATCCCCAATATATTTTCAAATCGCCATCTCATCTCATATATTTTCTAGCGATACTTTCATCCCAAAAAATTTTTCAAATAGCCACTTTAAAAAGGATGAAAGTGGTTGTTTGAAAATATATTGAGATGAAAGTGTTGCTAGAAAATATATTGGGGATGAAGATGGTGAAAAAAAGTTAAAAAGGATGAAAGTGGTCGTTTGAAAATATATTGGGGATGTGAAAAGTTAAAAAAAAAGAAAAAAGGATGAAATTGGTCTAGCACGCAAATATGTTGAGGGACCCAAATGGCAATTAATCCTAACAAACGACTCAATTGCAGTTTAACAAAAATTCACAAAATACATACGATTTCTCAAACTTACCGTTGCAAAGTTGGTGGTAAAGCTCGAAATTTCACTGGCGCAATTCCTATTGAAATCTGGAGAGTGAAATTGAGTAAAAGATAGTTGATAGAAGAGTGAAATTGTTTGTGCTGTTATCTTCTTTGTTTGCTTGAACCGGGTTAGGTGTAAATTGGGTCATTGGTTATTTCACATTTGATTAACATGACTCTCACCCAGGTCCTAGTTTTTTGAAAATGTTAAGGGCGGGTTTGGGAGTTCAGTAGAGTAAAGAAAAAGACGGTGGGGGTACGAAGAAAAGAATAAGATAAAGGCTCTGGGTGGAGAGAGTAAGAACGAATAAGAAGGAATTGCTACCATTAATAGCAAACATGATATCACAGTAGATATATGACGGAAGGTGATGCCTCGTTGACTTCTTGAATCCTTCATCCATTTGGATTGAGTTTTTGTTTGATATTATTTTGTCTTGGAATTCATACAATATTTTTTTGACTCCAAGTGAATTTTGTTGGTTTGAGACTTGAGTGTGGAAACAAAATACACCTTTATGCTCTCCCATGCTTATGGGATTTCAAACATTTACTTATTCACTCTCTTTGACTCTAAAAACTAACTGTTTAGCTTCTTAGTGCATAGATAGCTTCACAACTCCTCTGTAATGTGGAATTTAGGGCAAAATTCAGCGATCAAATTTGATTTCATAAGGTAATAATCTCTTAAAACTATTAAAAAAAGATATGTTTTGATGTATTCCATGTCAATATTATTTCTCCAAAACATCTACTACTTTAAAACAAGCTCGTCGTCAACTTTTATATAATGAATATGCAGGTTACATGCTTTAAGTTTCTCTTTAATAAATAAGCTTATTCTAACCTAACTCGTACTTTCTTGTTATTTTTTACCCTTTGTATGATGTCATTTGAATTGTGTGGCATTCACTTTTGCTTGGTAGAGCTACATTCCCATTTGTCTGACTTTATAAGTTCGACGGAAAGGACGTGGACGTGGAGGATGCCTGGCATCCAATTGAAGGATTCAGGTGAGAGTTTGCACTTGCAATTTAGAATTATACCATCGCCCCCCCCCCCCCACCCCCCCTTAAAAAAAATAATCTAAAGTTTGGTTCCTTGGTATAAAGTCACTTTTAGTTTTTTTTTCTTTTGGTCATAGTAGGTAGACTATTTTGCAAGCCGAGTGCATACCTGATTTACTGATAAAAATTATCAAGAATTATTTTGAGGATTCAAGTGAAACATCAATACTATTATTTATTGGAAAAAAAATATTTTAAGAATAAATATAAAATGCATGCTGGTGAACTAGTCTGCCTAATGGCCAACAACTAATGCTTGTCCAAATTAATTTCTGTATACCCAAAGTCCACTGTTATATGCAAACTCATCTTTAAAAGCAAATCTTAAGCCCCTTTCCCAAAGAGCAACCAAGCAAAACTTCTCATTTTTCATAAATCACACAACCAATATGAAGCCAAATGCAAGAAAGCAAATCAAACAAACAGAACTATTCGTGACTGTCACTCCATTTTCCTACACCTCCAAACTATTCAGAAGAATAATCACTTTCTACAAATCAACAGGTATATTCAATTCAGTTTCAAAATATCTAAACAGTAGAAAATATAAGATCGCAAATGCGGCCTTATGACAAAAGGTGGACAGATTTACAAGCTCGGAAATATCTCTTAGAATTAACAAACTTACGTGCTTCGCATGGAATTTTACATGATTTAAATAGAAAATTTCATTTGTTTTCAGTTTTCACTACCATATACTCCCTTTCTTCCAACATAATTGAATATATATATATATCTGTCTATTCCCTCCATCCAATATTTGATGTCCAATTGTCTTATTTAGGATGTCCTAAATTGGATGTCTCATTTCCTAAAATAGTAATATTCTTATATGAACTAAGACCACTAACCTCCATGAAATTAAGCTTTATTAACATATGACCTTACTTCTCCCTTAATTCCATACTTAGGGATTAACCTCCACTCCACAAACACATGGTCCCACCACTAACTTCCTTAATGTCTAGATTTTACTCCAATATCACATGGTCCAACAATTAATTTTCTTAACTAATCAAGCCAAAATGGTGCATTCAATCACGACTGGGAGAAGTATATAAAATGAATAAGAAAATATTCATTCAATTCGAACAAAGGAGTAATGCAGTACATACTAATGCCTCCATTCCTTAATATAAGACTTTTAGGACATGTAGTAAAAATTAAAGAAGCAAAAAAAGATGTTTTTTAATTAAAATATCAATATCACTCTCTTAAATAGCGATATTTTAGTGGTATACAAGTCCTATTTAAGAGAGTAATATTGATATTTTGACTAACAAAATACCTTTTTTTTCTTACTTAATTTTCGCTACCTGCCATAAACTACTTATATTAAGTAATGGAGGGAGTACTAATTAAACAAGATGAGGGTGAAGCTTAAGGAAAACTTGAAACAGAGTCCATGGAAGGAAGTTCAAGCAAACGAATTGAATTATATGTAAATTCCAAAAAACTTATAATTCGAAACACATTATAATTGTTTTGAATAAATATTAATTTCAATTTGATCAATCTTTTCTTCTATTCCGCAAATGTCGCACAAACACACACCTAAACAAGCTAATTTTGTATCTTTCAAAAAAGGTAATAAGACTTTGGATTAATTGCCATTTGGGTCATCAACATATTTTGCTAGCACCAATTTCATCCTTTTTTTCTTTTTTTTTAACTTTTTCGGTCATCAATTTATTTTCAAGCACTCACTTTCATCCCTTTAAACTTTTTTATTCACTTTCATCCCTCAATATATTTTCAAATGCCATCTTCATCTCGATATATTTTCAGCATACTTTCATCTCAAAAAATTTTCAAATAGCCACTTTAAAAAGGATGAAAGTGGGTTGCTTTGAAAATATATTGGGATGAAAGTAGTCATAGAAAAATATATTGGGGATGAAGATGGTCGAAAAAAGTTAAAAAGGATGAAAGTGGTGCTTGAAAATATATTGGGGATGTGAAAAGTTAAAAAAAAAGAAAAAAGGATGAAATTAGTCTACACAGTAAATATGTTGGGGACCCAAATGGCAATTAATCCTAACAGCACTCAATTGCAGTTAAAAAAAAATTCACAAAATACATATGATTTCTGAAACTTACCGTTGCAAAGTTGGTGGTAAAGCTCGAAATTTCACTGGCGCAATTCCTATTGAAATCTGGAGAGTGAAATTGAGTAAAAGATAGTTGATAGATGAGTGAAATTGTTTGTGCCGTTATCTTCTTTGTTTGCTTGAACCGGGTTAGGTGTAAATTGGGTCATTGGTTATTTCACATTTGATTAACATGACTCTCACCCGAGTCCTAGTTTTTTTGAAAATGTTAAGGGCGGGTTTGGGAGTTCAAGAGAGTAAAGAAAAAGACGCTGGGGAGTACGAAGAAAAGAATAAGATAAAGGCTCTGGGTGGAGAGAGTAAGAACGAATAAGAAGGAATTGCTACCATTAATAGCAAACATGATATCACAGAGTAGATATATGACTGAAGCGTGATGCCTCGTTGACTTCTTGAATCCTTCATCCATTTGGATTGAGTTTTTGTTTGATATTATTTTGTCTTGGAATTCATACAATATTTTTTTTGACTCCAAGTGAATTTTGTTGGTTTGAGACTTGAGTGTGGAAACAAAATACACCTTTATGCTCTCCCATGCTTATGGGATTTCAAACATTTACTTATTCACTCTCTTTGACTCTAAAAACTAACCTGTTTAGCTTCTTAGTGCATAGATAGCTTCACAACTCCTCTCGTAATGTGGAATTTAGGGCAAAATTCAGCGATCAAATTTGATTTCATAAGGTAATAATCTCTTAAAACTATTAAAAAAAGATATGTTTTGATGTATTCCATGTCAATATTATTTCTCCAAAACATCTACTACTTTAAAACAAGCTCAGTCAGTCAACTTTTATATAATGAATATGCAGAGTTACATGCTTTAAGTTTCTCTTTAATAAATAAGCTTATTCTAACCTAACTCGTACTTTCTTGTTATTTTTTTACCCTTTGTATGATGTCATTTGAATTGTGTGGCATTCACTTTTGCTTGGTAGAGCTACATTCCCATTTGTCCGACTTTATAAGTTCGACTGGAAAGGACGTGGGACGTGGAGGATGCCCGGCATCCAATTGAAGGATTCAGGTGAGAGTTTGCACTTGCAATTTAGAATTATACCATCGCCCCCCCACCCCCCCTTAAAAAAAATAATCTAAAGTTTGGTTCCTTGGTATAAAGTCACTTTTAGTTTTTTTTTCTTTTGGTCATAGTAGGTAGACTATTTTGCAAGCCAGTGCATACTGATTTACGATAACTACCCCAATGACCTCGGAGATTTCCTCGTCGATGGCCCTGAGCCCAACCCCAAAATCCAAAGCTTCATCACCATCCTCATTCGAAGAACTCACCACCCGAACTCTCTTAGACAAAGTTTGTCTAGTTCGGTCACTTTGCACCATTTTCTTTGCGACAAAAGTATTTCCTAAGTCTTATGATAAAGTGAAAATGGAAAGAATAAAAGAAAAAATTCAGTTTAAATCACTTACATGTTGGAACAACATTAAAGCTCGGAAAAGGATTTGAGAGAACATATACTGAATTCTCCTCACTTCTCCTCACCTTGGCAGAAATGACCAAAGTTTCCTGGTTCCTTTCAACAACGTCCCTAGACACGGGAGCCTATCCTTTGAGCCCTATGACTGACATTGAAGTTGCCTTGCCAGCACCCCACATTTCTCTCTTCATCCCAATCCTCCTCTTGATGGGCACCCTTGCTTGAAGTCCCGCCTATGATAGGGCTCCCAGTTTTATTTTACGAGGAAGCACATGCACATATTAACAAGGAAACAAACATCTCATCCCCTTCCAAATATCCAAGGAGAGGGTCATAAAAATTTAATACATTTGAGCTAAATTTAAGATTTGGAATAAACTAGAGAAAGACACTAACTCATAACATCCGCACCGATATGCATTATGTCCAAATAATACCAGAAAGTCCCGAACCATCTCTCCTTCACAACCATGCCAAATTCATAGTTCTTCAAATGATTGTGCCCTTCGGCATCTAAACCGAGAAAACATATGGATTGGGAAGAGAGGCCCAAAGGTTCCAATCATGCTCAAAACCTCGGGGCACAGAAGAAACAAAACAAAAATCGTCCTTTCAACATTTTGATGAGCATACCCTACTCACAATCAACTGCCTATGCTAAAACCAATCAGCACTAGCCTTATAAGCTGGGCCCCTATCACCCCCATATTTCCTAACAATTTTTGTATAGGTATACCAAAAGCCCTACACAAAAATATAAAGTAAGTGAAAAATCAATGGTGTAGGTATGCCAAAAGCCCTACACAAAAATAAAAAGCAAGTGACAAACCTCGCACGGTTAGGGCTAAGTTGTGAGATGCTAATTTCCCGAAATTAAGCTAAGTCGACAAACAAAGGACGCTGGGGGAAGGGAGGGGGGAGGGTCAAGCCACCCTTTAAATGATCTAAATATATCGAGAAAAACCCAGGGGTGGGAACACGCTCAGTCAACCTCGCCAGAAACCACAAGTTTATAAATATTTTTGTTGCACCAAGCCTCTAATTTAGCTTGGGTAACAACATATTTCATATAAAGTGATTCCAATTCGGCCCTAAGGAAAAAACTATTTATACCTGGAGACATATGAAGGGATTCATAGGCAAAAACATGCATAATAAACCTATGAATTATCCCCAGAAGGATTTTTTCATACTATAAGAACCGAATACAACGAAAAGAAGCTTACAAATTTCTGTTGTTTTCGTGTCTGATTTAGTGACCACAACAATTACCACAACTAGTCCATCGCAGATTAGTTCCCCATTGGTATTCACGCGACGACACGAGCAGCGAGTGCTAGCTCTTTTATTTTTCTGAGATGCGAAAATCAGAGTGAAAAGGGACAGCAAAATTATTTGGTTGTGATTGATTTAGTGCGGCTCCAAAACCTAAATCTAGGTTTCGTCCAAAAGATGTATTTAAAGGCTGTGAGAGTTTGTCTCGAATACAAACTCCCACGTAATCCCACTTCTTTTTTGTAGTGGGAGTTTTTATCGTATAATAACTCGCATGTAATCCCAACCAAAATCAAAATCGAACATATCATCTCAACAGCCATTTTCTCTAATTCGAATAATAACGTTTTATTATTCTCATAAAATAAATGTCAAATACAATGAATTTAGACACTTTTCAGATTCATTGAATCTGGACTCAAAGCTCGTTAACTCGTTTATGCGTGTGACCCTGTAGGTTCATTTCACACTGGTAATGAAAGCATACTTAGTAGAGTATGTCAAACCTTGTACCCAAGAGGCGAGACACGACCGTGTCAATAACTTAATTACTACTAACACCAGGTCTCTTATTCGTTATAAACTTAAATTTTGACATAAAACAAAACCTCAAAGGAAACATTATATATCTTAACAATATCTCAAGCAAATTATTACATCAAAAACTTTCGCAGCGGAACTAATAAAACATAAGATAAAATGTTCTCAAAAACTAAACTGAAAATATTAAAAGAATAACTCTCTTCACCAAAAGGGAACTTCTTCCAAATCTCCTAAACTGTCATCCTTATTGCTATCTTTACCTGCAAATAAGCGAGTCATGAAAGGTATCACTGATTTGGCTTCAACAATAGACACATTTTTATTCTTTAAAAATTCTGATTAAGGTCTTCAAGCATGGGCTTCTGGCGATCTGAAATAGTTTGGGAGACTTATTTCAGAATCTGGTCTCAGTTCAATACATAACTATGAGTGTGGTAAACTATATCTTCTTGTTTGATTCTTCGTCCAATTTAAATTGCAGGGTTGACCATTTTACCTTTATCATTTGTGTGATGTTGCAGTACCATTGCCGGAAAAGAGGATGCAAGTGACGTCATCCAGGCCGGTAAAGGCAAAGGCAATGACGGGTGTGGGGTTCGGGTAGGGGTCGGGTCAGAGGTGGATCGGATTAGGAGAGGTGAGTTTAATTAAAAATATCAAAAATGCCCATAATATTTTAAAAGGACTTAATGATCTAAACAATAAAAGCATCAGTTGAATGAAATTTTTTATTTTTCCTTTAAAGAGTAAACTGGAAAGCAGTATTATTAATTGATATTGGAAAACAATTAAAAACAAATTTTTTCATTTTTTTTACTCATAAAAATGGAATCCAAAATCACCAGAGCACATTCATTTAAAATCTTATAAATTAATACTCCAAGCCACAAACAGTAACATTAACAATAAGATCATCTCAATATCATGTAAACCAATTTGCATACAGATAATATTCTTCAAATAAAAATTGCAGAAAATATTATATTTTGTACATAATTTGCAGTAAAAATAGCATGCTTGATTCCATTATTAAAATCCATAGTCTTTTTAGACAATTTCATTAACATTGAAAAATTTATCATCATAGAACATAAGAAAACGAAGGATTCTAAACCCCTTACATCACACACGAGTCATTCTTCTCACTCGAGTAGAAAATCCTAATGCCGCTTCCTAGTCTCTGCCTCCCTCGCGTCTGCAAATGCACTGAGAGATACCCCAGAATCTACACTCGTTCTCACATCTTTGTTTTTCCTCACGAACACTATGCTTCGTTACGATACTCAATTAATGGAAGAATTATATACTACTTCTCCTATCTTAAATAAAACACATGTTTTAAATCCTTTTTGAAAAAGATCTTGATAAACTAGTATACTTGATATATCAAATCCTATCAACCCATATCTTTGACAATCTATCTAAAGTCTGGGGAGTTTTGATTTCATAATCCAGTTGATTGATATGATTTTTTTATTTAATCACATATTGCACTTATGTCCCTGAAAAAGTAAATATTTTCCTTAACCACGAGACTCTTAATTGTTTTTTTCACTCTTGGGATAAAATAAATCTAAAATCCTTATTGAGTGAAATTAGTAACAGGGTTTCACATTCCTTTCTCCTTATAAAAGTTTCGGCCTCGAAACTTAAATCATCAATAAAAGAATACAAACAAGAAGAGAAAGGAAAATATAATTCTTCTAGATAATGTTCTTACCTCCTCTAATACCTGCCAAGGAAAAGGCCCTCGTGTTTGGCTTTGGCGGTTGCTTAGGAGCCTTCAGCAAGTAGGGGCAGTCTCTTATCTTATGACTGGGTTTTCCATATTGGAAACATGTTCCAAGTACCTTCCTACATTCGCCGGAGAGAAAGTTTTCACATTGTGGGCACTTCCTACCAAAAGTATTCCTATGAGGTTGACTCTCTTGAGTTCCATGATTCTTGTTTGTCTGGTTTGTTTCCCTTGCATTGAATGGCGTTGAGGTTTAGTTCTAGTTATTCATCGCCTCGAATGTCTTCTGCTTTTTGTTTGAGGCCCTTCCACATTTCTTAACATCTACGATTCAATAAGGATGCCTCTTCTATTAGCTTCGTGATAATTTCTTGACTCCATTTAGGACACCAACTTTCGTATCTCTGGTTGCAGTCCTTCATCGAATCTTATCATATTCAAGTAATCATCTTGCATGATCGCAGGTACGTATTGCCCTAAACGGTTGAACTTGCTATTATACTCCAAAACTGACATTCCGTCAGTCTGCTTCATCGTGAAAAATTGCTTCTGTCGCTCCACGCGTAGAGATTGTGGGAAGTAGTTATCCAGGAACTCTTTCTTGAAGTTATTCCAAGTCACTACCTGGCCATTTGCTATAAGTGTTGGAGCTATACACTTCCACCACTTCTCAGCCACACCTACCAAGAAAGGCTTCGCCACAGATACCTTCACGTCCTCGGGAGTTTCCAACACTTAAGAGTTGCTTTCCATTTCGTTTACCCACCTTTCTGCCTTCTCGGGATCCAAGCTTCCATCAAAAGTTGGCATATTGGTTTTCTTCAGCCTTTCAAAATGTGTGCAAGGTTCGATGTCGTGATGCCTTTCAGCTTGCATCTTCAAATGGTCCGAAAATATTGTTTGTTGGCCTTACAGTACTTGTGACATCATCAAAAGAGCGTTTGTAACATCAACATTTGTTGAACGATCATTTCTTGCCTGAGCTAGCACTCCTTCGGGGCAATTTCGTCTTTTTCCAATGGTGGCAAAGTTGAGGGGTCGATTGTGGGAATCACTGGGTAACCTTTGTTAGGATTGTTGGAGGAATTCGTGTTGGAACGATTGGAGGGATTCTTGTAGATACCCTTGCTCCCACTTGTGCCTCCATATATGCTAATATAATGTTGTCCTCCTCTTATATGTCTTTTATGTTTTGAGAGGTTCCTGTCGTTTGTCTCCTAGTAGATTCCATCTATTTAGAAATGATGGAATTAGTCTTTTGAGTGTGTGTTTAAACTTTGTACAATTCAAGTCAAATAGTACAAAAAGAATTGTATCAATCAAGGTCTGAAAGATATAGAGAATGCGAAATAAGATTCAATGAATTATTCTTGAAAAAAAAAGTTTCAACAGCGGGAAAAAAATAACTTTTACGGGAAAAAAACCTAAACTCTCTCGATGTCGTAAAGTACTAGTCATCTCAACTAGTTAGAGTTCTCAAAAAGATCGTCTTCTAGTTCTTGGTTCACACACTCTTCTCCTTCTGAGCCAATGTCTTGTCTTTCAGCATTAGAGCCCTCGCCTTCTTCGGGTATTCCTTTATTTCACATCCTCCAAACCGTATTTCAAAGTCTATAATTGTTCATCTCAGCAACCGCCTTAAGGTACCTTTCTCTATGGCTATCCCTTTTGTAGTAGTTCCTCTTAATCTTTACACTTCGAAGGTGATACTTTAGGCGAGAGATCTCAACCTTCATTGATTGATTCTCTCCCATGGTTTGCTCCATATTTTCTATTAAAGGACCTTCCTCGGCTTGGAGTTTTTTCACTGCTTCTTCAATTTGTTGTGCTCCTTGACCAAGTTGATAAAGGTAACACTTTTTCCTTAAATTCGCCTCCCTTCCCTGAAGTTTCTTGTACTTGGTAACCAACTCCTAATGTTCCTCTTGCAGTTTCTTCATTACCACTTCCAATGTTGCATTAATACCTTTCTCCTTCTCCAAGGTTTCTTGTTGTACCGCTACCCTTTCCTCGAAGATCTTAATTGCTTCAATCACGTCTTTGTGGCTGGGACATAAAACCACACCCTTCAAAGCTCCGTGAAATTGGAGGGTTTCTTACCTTTTGAAACCATCTAATAAGCGGGAAAACAACAAATAAGGAAACATGTAGTAACTAAGGCGAACATAACATCACCAAGTTTTATATAAAAGGATTTATCTTAACACTAGTAATCCTTTCCTTAAACATATTTCTTTTACCCAAGTTCTATTGAACCTATTTCTCTGATACTACTCTGACACGCCCCGTATCTAAGAGGCGAGAGACGACCGTGCCAATAGCTTAATTACTACTAAGACCAGGTCTCTTATTCATTATAAACTTAAATTTCCACATAAAACAAAACATCAAAGGAAACTTTTTTAACAATATTTCAAGTTAAGTATTACATCAAGAACTTTCGCAGCATAACTAATAAAACATAATGTAGAATGTTCTAAAAAAATAAACTGAAAATATTAAGTGAATAACTCACTTCACCAAAAGGGAACTTCTTCCCAATCTCCTAAACCGTCATCCTCATTGTTATCTTTAACTGCACAGCAGGGAAATGAATGAGCTTCCAACTATGTAAGAAGTTTATATCATTTTCGGAACCAAGCACCCCTATTTATTTTAATAATAAAGAGAGAAATATTTTGACCTCCCAAGTTTTAAAGACTGGAGCTGAATATATATAACAACTTCACTATAATTCAGTTTTACATGAGCCACAAAATAAATGGTGCCGAAAATGACTAATTTTTCAGTTTTACTAAGGACTGATCATTTAATTAAAATAGAACAACCTAGTAGATTGATTCATTTGAACATCTTTGTTGAATGAGAAAGGGACACAAGATCAGTAAGCTCCAAAAACAATAACATGCAAAATATTAATTGTAGCAAGAGAAAAAGAATGCTTTGCAGGGAAGGAAAATCAAATTCTTTATCAATTGTGTGTCCATAGACAAGACAAAAATATTACTAGCTAATTCCATTTCATTTCGTTTACTGTCCATAAGCAACCTAATTTCATTAGACAATATTGATGATTCAACTTCCAAGCAGTTTGTTACAATAATAAAATCATTTTATTTCCTTTGGCTCTTTCTTGTAGAACATCGAATTAACTCACCGAGTCCTTAACCGGGGATATACTTCGAACGTTCGGCTTCGGTCACGGGCGCTGATTACTTAATTGAGCCATAAGATATCATTTACTTTTTAAAATAAAACTCAGAATGATTCTATTTCGTAACTACTTTTAAATGCATTTACACTTTGACTGTGGTAATTGTTGTCTTGACTCAATGAGTCATTAATCTTTCGATCATTGAAACAATTACCACACTGAAGCAAACGTTCAAAATGTATTTTTGGACAATTTACATAACAATACAATTTTCTTAGAAGTCACGAGTTCATGAAATCGAAAAGACTTTTTCCAAACTTAAACTTGAAGAAAACAGTGATCAAAGACATCTAGAATCAACTTTTCCTTTTAAAAGGACTTAATGATCTAAACATTAAAAGTTTCAGTAGAATGGAATTTTGTCTTTTTTCCTTTAAAAAGTAAACTGGAAAGCAGTAGTATGAATTGATAGTGGAAAACAATTAAAAACCAATTTCTTCATTTTTACTCATAAAAATGGAATCCAAAATCACCAGATAACATTAACTATAAGTTCATCTCAATATCACGTAAACCAATTTGCATACAGACAATATTCTATGGATAAAAATCGCAGAATATATTATTTTTGGTACATAATTTTCAGTAAAAATAACATGCTTGATTCCATTATTAAAATTCATAGTCTTTTTAGACAAATTCATTAACATTGAAAAACTTATCATCATAGTACATAAGAAAACGAAGGATTCTAAACCCCTTACCTTAACACGAGTCCTTCTTCTCACCGGAGTAGAAAATTCTAGCGCCGCTACCTAGTCTTTGCCTCCCTCGCGTCTGCAAATGCACCGAGAGATACTTCAGAATCTACGCTCGTTCTCACATCTTTGTTTTTTCCTCACGAACACTACGCTTCTGCTCTTTTTGACGATACTCAACTAAGGGAGGAATTATATACTACTTCTCCTATCTTAAATAAAACACATGTTTTAAATCCTTTTTGAAAAAGATCTTGATAAACTAGTATAATTGATATATCAAATCCTATCAATATCTTAGCCAATCTATCCAAAGTCTGGGAGTTTTGATTTCAAAATCCAGTGATTGATATGATTTCCTTATTTAATCACATATTGTACTTATGTCCCTGAAGAAAGTAAATATTCTCCTTAACCATGGGACTCGTAATTTTTTTTTACTCTTAGGATAAAATAAATCTAAAATCCTTATTAACGGAAATTAGTAACAAGGTTTCATAAAGTATGTATCCATAAGTCACAAACGGTTCCTAGCAATGAATTGTGACTTCCTAGAGTAAATGAATAATCGGTGGAACGATTGCCTAGTCTCAATCTACTATTTAATCTTTTGGTCTCACGATATCCCAATTAAGTATAAAGCATGGATGTAGTCATCCTTATAAAGCTTAATTGTATTTGTACTCGATCTCCAAGTAGACTGTTCCAACAAATAATAATTAATAACCATTTTATTAAATATATTTAAACACGGGCATGCATTTAAACAATCTTGTATATCGAGGGGCCCATGGATATCTCTCTCCAATAATAGAGGGACAAATCTCTTACAATGTCTCTCACATTCAAGTTATGATAGAATACTACATCCGATCATCGGTTGTATTAATCAATCGATTAAAAGTAACGTTCGACTGCGTCAAAACATAGCTCTATTCATGCTGGAAACAATGAAGACATAAGGTCTAAGGATTCCAAATAGTATTGAGAAATAAATACTTATGACTTATAGAACCATGGAGTATTACTTCTTTTTTCGGATCACGCTCGATACAATATATTTCAATATGTATTTGTGATACAATTTGTTTACATTACACATGATCAGTAAAATATGAACATCAATCATACATTATACTAACTCTATTTCTTGAATATACTATTTCATAAAATTAGGGACAATTAGAATAGTGATTATATAAGCTAATGAGTTTTACTATCAAATCACACATTTGATGTTCAAAAGTTCACTATTCAAATAACATGCTCAAAATATAAAAAACGTACAACATATGCTCATAGTTCTAGGACACTACTAACAACATACCTCGAGCAGAAAGCTCGGTACTAGAGGTATGCATGAAGCTACAAGATGAAAGTTTGGAAGGGTTATACGAAAACCTCACGGTTAGTTCATCCTTGGTTACAAAAATTTCCGAACCTACAATTTTTTGAGAAACCACACTGGGCTAGGAAATGCTACCTTCATCAATATCAATATCTTGCAAAATATGGGAAGAAATAATTTATGCTAAATCTCTCGAGCAAGAATAGAGAAGGCAAATGTGTATTATCTGCAAAAGAAAACATATAACAAATAAGCGCTAAATACAAAAATCAAAAGGAAAACCCAAGGCTTTCCCTTGGATTCACAGGGAAGATAGGTTACCAATAGTAGCTCGGTAATGGTAAAGCTTGTGAATAATTTCCCGAGCCCACCAAGCCTACCTAGGGGACAAAGAGAATAACAGGGATTTCTTGGATAACTGTTGTGCAAACAATATTGAACAAGCATAACTATGAGCTACCGGTGCCGGGAAATACAAAAAATATCGCCGGAGAAGAAAATTAGAGCTGGAAGAAAAAAGATGTGAAAATCCAAAGGAAAAAGTGAAAAGTGAGGTAGGGGACCACCTCTATTTATACTAGAAGAAAAGGTAATAATTGCACCACATTTGCAGCCACATCGAGCTTATCAATGCACATAAATATTACACTGACAGTTACCTCTTCGGTTAAACTGAAGGGCTTATTAGAAAATACCAAGCTCGGTGTAACCCTTCACTAAGTATCTTGAAGGGCTTATAATGGGATCAAGCCTAAGACAATAGTTTAGGCTAAATAATCTAGGCCCAACAAAGAAGTACCTGGCATAGGTCTATGAAATGGGTATACTAGCTATAGACTCAGATCAATGTCAAACCTTAGGCCGAGCTCTTCACACGACCCAACACGTACAAATCAACTTTGACGGCAGATCAAACGCGTGGGAGCTACTAGGCTGTACCGAGCTCAACAAACAGCCCACATCAAACGCGATGACAAATACGTAATAAAGGCTAGAGCTATCCGCCTCAAACCGTACAAGGTATGGAAGAACCTTTTGGGCAATGCCCTCTATAAATATTGGTTTTCCCACTTCATTGACTCCATGTTCTACTACTAGCTATAGAAAATTACGCTAAGTTCTTTCCATCTTTAAAATCTGAACTAACTTTGGCATCGGAGTAGGGTTGAGATATTCACTCACCTTATCTAACTTTGCTAATCTTAGCATGTGATTAGGTACTTAGCTCGAATCTAAACCTCGACTCCTTATCCGATCTCTCTCTCTCTCTCTCTCTCTCTCTCTCTCTCTCTCTCTCTCTACATTAAGCTCGGCTAGTACTTTCTACTCAGGTAGCTCGACTAAGTCTTTTGTTCTTGCTCGTGCTCCCTTCTTTCACTTGCTATTTAAACAGAACTTAGCTACCCCTAATTAGGAACACATCACATGATTTATAAAAAATGGTCCAGCTGAAAGAAGTTAATATACTATTGAACCCGTTTTTAGATTCGAAGCCTCCTACAACTTTTAAATACTCATGCTAATTTCTTATATTAATAAGTTTTAGAATAACTTCTTTGGTTGATCTGATTTTATATCAACTAAATTAATTAAAAATAATCCTAATTTTAATAACTTCCAAACTTAATTCCAATACTACCACTATCCTGAAGTCATACCATATCATCACCACTTCTAAATCCCATTGTTGCTAAAAATCATCTAAGAAAACGTAACTGTAATCATCATCTTCTTCTCATCAAACGAGTTATTTTGAAAGAAGAAGTAGGATCATTTTGCAAGACTTCTCTTTTGGCCTTTGAAAAAAAAAAACGAAATAAAAAGGCCATTTGGTCCATTCTTTTGTTTGTACATGAATTGAAGACAAAATTAAGAGATCAAGGTTTTAACTGTACATTATCATATACTCTAAAAAAATTCTCTCTACTAATTTTCTCTCTCGAGTTTGTTCTCTCTTCCTTACACTCCAATGGTTAGATCCAACTAAGAGTTCCGATCACTAGTCAAATTTTGGTCGGATCTAGACATTCTTCATCCATTTTTTTTGCGTTTTCACCACTCTTTTAGACCACAAATATCGATAAGCTTCTTCTTTTGCATTTTTCATCAAGATTCAAGACTTTATGGCGAGATCTTTTGTCGATCTTCTTCTTTTCCGTGGAGTGATTTATTTACCCGGACTCGTTCTTGGGCCCCTTCTTGAGTTTCTACCTCTTTTCTAGATGATTTTTTAGATCATTGATATGCCCATGGTCTTTTGAATCACTTTGTAAGGAAGATGTTGAAACTGAATCACCATTGCCCCTATTGTTCTAGGATGGCGATAAAGGTGTTGCAGGGAAGACTATATGTTGTTTGCTGTTTAGTTTACTTTTATTAGTATTTGTATTTCCTACACACCAAGGATCTCTAGTGTGTAATTTATTATCCATTAGCTTGTGTAACTTTTTTCCCCCTCGTGTTATTCTCCTTCCGCAACTGATCTCTTTTGTTATATTAGAGAAAGAATTAGAGGATTGTTTTGGTTGTAATGGTTATTGACCACTTTGTTGTTAATGAGTAACACTTTATTCATAAAAAAGAAAAAAAGAAAAAGAAAGAGATCAAATTTATTTATGCTCATTCACTAAAGTAATTTTCCCCAATTGATTGAATTAAGCGGTTCAAACTTTGTAAATATTATATTTTAAGACAAAGTTCATTCTGAAATAAAAGAAAAATAATAAATTCACTGTTCTTCTAAAGATAGAGAAATCCGCTATTCATGACACAAACTTGTTTACGTTTTTCGATTTTTAGCAAAAAATATTTATTATGTTGTTTTTAACAAGAATTATTTACGAGCTATTAAATATGTACAATTGGTGAATCTGAGTATCCGACATCAAATCAAGTAAAAAAAATTATAACACTTATTAATTTTTTTGAATTTTAAGTGCTTATCATATCTACAATTCGTATGTGGTCGCTACATCAGTTGGCATGTTGAACAGAGTTCGGTATACCATGGTACTACACTAGCGAGATTTGCTAGGGAATATCGTACGTGGAAAGAATAAAATGATTACTTTTTTTAGGGGTGATTTGATTTTACCAAGGCAAGGGGATTGCAGCCCGATGACTATGTAGACTTCCACCCTGCACCTTACGATATGCTTGATTATAGGATAGGACTAGATGTTTTTGAATTTTGGTGTTAGACAACTCGCGTTTATAACGTCTTGTAATTTATTTACTGTGATTTCTGTAATGAAATTTGTTTTTTAAACTCCTGAGTATACATAAAAAAAATTCCAGGAATAGTGGTTTGGAAACAGATAATGCTATTTGTAGCTTAATAAATGTTTTTTTTGCTAAAAAACTGAAAAAGAAAATAGTTACGTGCCACATATATTAGATATAAACCGAAAATGACTATTTTTCCCTTAATGCAGGCAACATGTGCGGTCCACGTGACATATTTGGCCTGAATTGATGTCGGATTCACTAATTGTATATATTTAGTAACCCGTAAATAGTTGGTGATAAAAATAGTCTAATAAATAATTTTTTTCTTTCTAAAAACAGAAAAACATAAACAAGTCCGTGCCATAAATAGCGATTTCTCTCTAAAATTATACTAAGAAATATTTAGTTGCATTTAGAAATTATGATTTAACTGTTGTTTCAGGAGGCTAAGAATACTCTATCCCTAACTTGTGTACACATGCATGTGCCATCAATAAAATTTTGACACGTGTCAATTTTTAAATTAAGAAATCTATATCTAAAAGAAATAGTGGAACCCGTAGGAAAAAAATATTTTCTCTGTCTACATAGCGAAATTTGAATGGTGAGTAAATGCATGCATGGGTACAGACAATTTTTTGCCGTTTCGAGAGGCCTGGGAAATATGTAGCAACTTTTAGAAATTCCTGGTAAAAATGTCCAAGTGCTATTAGGATCCAATCAAAATAATCGAGACCGGTATAAAAAGAAAGCCTGAACATGTAGCGGGAAGCGTTAGTTACAATCACTTGCATATTCTTTTTTTATTCAAAAAAAAAAAAAAAAAGTATAAAAAGAAAAAAACACGTCAAAACTGTTGTACATAATAAAAAACCCAAAATCACATAGTAACATCACAGGGATAGACGATCAGGAAAAATGGTAAGAGAGGTGTCTGAGAGCTGTGTGGAAAGTCTTCTAACGGAGATTGTCTCTTCCTACTGTAATGGCTTCTACGCCAACAAGCCCGAGCTCGCAGCTCGAAGGATCGAAGCCATCGGCTTTCAAGTCGGCCATCAACTCTCCGAAAGGTTTGTAAAAAAACAAATCCACATTTTGATATTTATGCATGAATTTCTCATCGAATTCTTAGGTTTTCTTCAGTAATTTGTTAATTTAATTAACCTTATTGGATCTGGCTATGAATTTATCATTTAATTATTACCTGACATTGTGCGAGGAGAAATTGTCTATTAATTGGTTAATTTTGATACTTTAATTTAATTATCGTGATTTTACTATATATAATTTGTATAATCTGAGCTCTAAGAAACCAGTAATTAGTTATCAAATATTGACACTGGCGGATGCTGTTTATGTATGAGCGGCTAAATTAGGATTGTATTTATGTGTAGGATTGGAAATGATGGAAGAACAGAATCTGTAGTTTTCCTTTAGGTTAGTTTTGGATCGTAAGATTCGGATTCGAGAAAAAATAAAAAGAAAGACTCGAGATAACACGATGATTCAGATCTTTCAGATGTAAAGTTTCAAAATTTTAATGTATGTTTCTTGAAGGCTTTTTTGTTCTCCGCTATTTTGAAGTTTCCACTTTAGTTTTTAAGTTCTTCCATAACTCAAATTGAATCCTTGTCCATTTTTATTAAGTTAATATTATTGGATTTGGATATGAATTTGTGTAAATATAGCTGCAATCCTTTTAGTCCCTGATTTTTCATTTTGTTTTTAACCTGACGTTGTTCGAGGAGAAATTTCCAATGTAACTACTGGATTTGGGAAATTGCTTAATTTTGATCCTTTTAATTCTACTATGCATAATTTGCATAATCTGAGCTATGAGAAACTGTTATTTAGTTGAAGGCTTGAAATATCATTTTCTTGTGGTTATTGACACTTTCTGTAGTTTTCCATTTAAGTTACTTCTGGATTGTAAGATTTAGATTCAAGGAAGGACCCGAAAGAACATAATTTGGACCTGTCTAGATATAAAAAAATTCAATTTTAGTTATGTTTTTCAGATAACTTAAGGAATTAAATCTGATTTCCGAATATATATATATATATATATATATATATATATATATATATTGCTTGGAGTGGATTTTAAATGCTAATAAGTTCTGATGAATTTGATTTAGTTGAGAATGATAAATTGGCTCATAATTGTCGGTTCGTTAGAGTAACATGGTCAAGTAAAAAAAGATATGTGGAAGATTCTGCACAAAACTTCAAGGTGCAATATTTCACTGTGGGTATACTCTTCCAATAGCTTATGTATTCATGTGAACTGGAGTTGCTAGATTGTTGCATAAAACTTGTTTTCCCTTCCGAGAGTTATATTTGGGGAAATATGCTTCGAGTGCATTCAATTTAAGTTGTATTTAGGGTCTAGTTGGATAGTGTTTGGTTTTGAAAATGAAGCGTCTTGGATTTCGTAAATGTTGAATTTTTTATAAGAGGAGATTGGTGGGTCTCAAACCTGAAATTTTGTAATCTGTTCCGAGATTGGAGACAGAACACTATCTAACAATATCAGAACATTGTTACCTAGAGCTAGTAAAAAAGAATTTCGTTGAAGTTACTACTTCCATCCTAGTGAATGTCCCTAGTTCTATTTTTGAGTTGTCCTAAAATAACAACATATTTTTCATCCAATCTTCAACTATAACCTCCTTAATTTAAGAGATAGGTATCCCCATTCCCCTGACAAATAGATTAGACAATTAATCTCCTTAGTTATTGTGGTAAGGTGACAATTTGCATTTGGTCAAATCTTTCCTAAATCTTGTCGCAAAGTCAAATGCAGACATTCAAATTGGGATCCGGGGAGTATTATTTAGGTTAGTTTAGTAGACTGAAGTTGGTTATGAAGCAGTGTTATCAAATGGCGGCCATGGCGGTATGGCGTTGCGGAATTTTGGCCCACCACAATACGCAATGCGCTATATCCTCTAATATAGCGGTGTCCGCCTTTCAGCGTTTCGCGGGCGTTATGGCGGTTACGTTATGACGTTTCATGGCGGTATAGCGGGCCTTTTTTTTTTTTTAATAAATGGGCTTGGATTACTTTATTATAATATATTTACCTAATCAAGTCTCTTGCCTTTCTTCAAAAAAAGAAGTCTCTTGCCATCTCTCCCTGCACTCTACAACAGGTATGTACGTCTTTTCATCTTCCATCTTCTGACTCTCTATTCTTTCTTCTACTCTCCCTTCTCTATCTTCCTCTCTCTTCTCTCTCTCTCCCTTTTTTTCTTTTCTCCATCTTCTTCTCTCTTCTCTGTTTTATTATCCGCATCAGCTTCGAGAGTGTCTAAAGGATGTAGAGGTAGAGGAATTGCTTTGTCGAGTAGAAAAGGAAAAGAGCAAATGATTGAAGTTGAAAAAGAACTTGATTTTGAAGATGATGACATAGATGAAAATATGAAAGATCTTGATATTGATTTTGATGGCCCCTCAGATGGGGAAGAGGGTGAAGGATTTGCATCTGTTCCTAGCAAGGAGGATGAGTATATTGAAGAAGATGAGGGGGAGGAAGAGGATGATTAGATTTCTCGAATTTTCTTGTTTTGTTTTGGTTATCGTGTTTGGAGACTTTTGAGTTATGAATGCTTGTTATTTTATGTGTTATGACTTACTAGATATACTAGTTAATGGTTGATTAATGACTTTTGAGTTATTTGTTTGATTCATGTTGTTATTTGTTTGCTTTTTTATTTAGATTATGTATTGTATTATATATATTTTGCATTATTTTATTGTGTCCGCTATTAGGCGTTATGGCGCCCGCTATAACGTTATGGCATTTTTTTTGCTTGCCGCCATGATCCGCCATCCGCGATTGACAACACTGTTATGAAGGAAAAGTTATTACTGAAAGTTGTCAATTATTAGAAATTAATTGACTGAATATAAATATTTGAGCTGAGCTTTACTTGGTCTATTTTTTATTTGAGTTTCGGGGTGCAAGAGCTGGGGCATGGGCAGCGGTAGTGGTCCTTCCCAGAATTGTTACCTATTTCATAATTCAGGGACATGTAGTGACATGCACATATAACCATGTCAAAAGAAACATTTTTTTCCATATTTCAGTTGGTTTGGGAGAAAATATGAGGGAAAAGGGAAAACGTGCACATATAACCATGTCAAAAAAATGTTTTTCCAGATACCAGTTGGTCTTGGAAAAAATACGAGGGAAGGGGGAGGGGGAGAGGCCCGATTTGTTTCACCAAGTTAGTTGAGCTTACTATGGATGATGATTCAGTGTTTTGCTTCTTTTGTTGGTTTCTGACTGGCAAATGCAGAGGAAGAGGGAGAGGAGAGGCCCCGTTTGTTTCACCAAGTTAGTTGAGCTTATGAACTAAGGATGATGATTCTGTGTTTTGCTTCTTTTGTTGATTTCTGACCGGAAAATGCATTATCACTTATGAGTAGGGTTTTTCCCTACATTTTCCTTTGCTGTTTATTCTAGGGTTTTCCATTTTACTTAGCTTTGCATAATCTGTTCTGTTGTGACTATGGGAATGACTAAAAGGTGTGGGATTGCCTAACTGCAGAAATAATATGCGGCTGCTTATGTCATTATTTTTCCTTTGACTGTATACATATCCTTGAGCACTAAATAATTTGCATTATTAGCATGGTGTAACCTGATGATATACGATATATGCAATGCATGAGTAACACAGTTGTTATTATGTTTTATTCTTCTTTTTTTACATGGGGTTCAGTTTACACTGTTCATCATTAATTTTTTTCCCCTGTATTCTGGAGGAATCTTTCACATTTTCACTTATGTATTTAATTCTGATAAAATTCTTAAGTTTCAATAATTTTTTATGTTAATCTTGTTGGATCTGGATATTAATTGATGTGAAAATTTAACTGCAATGATTTTATTCCCTGATTTTCATTTGATTATTACCTGACGTCGTGCAAGGAAAAAATATCTATTCAATTGGTAATTGTGATCCTTTAGTCGTGATTCTACTATACATTATGGGAAAACAATTGTTTAGCTAAAGGCCTGAGATTTCATATTCTTATGGTTATTGCCACTCTCTTAGGCTATATGTGATGTGAGTTATTAAGTCAACACCAGAAGATGCTGTTTTAAGTATGAGTAGCTAAATTAAGATTTTATTGATGTGTAGCATTTGAAACGATGGAAGAATAGAATGCATAGCTTCCTTTTAGGTTACTTGTGGATCAATTATTTGGATTTAATGAAAGACTCGAGAGAACACGATTTGAACCTTTCTAGATGTGAAAATTTTCAATTTAAATTTTAATATATTGTTCAGATAACTAAAGGAATTGAAGGTGATTCCGAAATATATTTTCTAAAAAATTTGTTTGGAGTAGATTTTAAATGCTAATCAGTTCTGATGAATTTGATTTCGTTGAGAATGGTAAGTTGGCTCATAACTGTAGATTCATTACAGCAACATGTTCATAGTAAAAGAATGTCTATGTGGAAAGATTATGCACAAAATTTCGAGGTGCACTATTCATGTGGGTATACTCTTCCATGGCTTTTTACTTCTTGTGATCTGGAGTCGCTAGATTGTTGCATAAACTTATTTTCCATTCAGAGAGTTATATTAGGGAAATATGCTTCAAGTTCCTTCAAAATTTTGCTCTTTATTTTCTAACTTAAATTGTATTTATCGTCTTGTTAGATAGTGTTTGGTTTTGAAAAGAAACGTCTTGCATTTTTTAAAAGTTGAATTGTTTATGAGAGGAGGTATGATGGGTCCCAAACCTGGAACTTTGTGCTCTGTTTTGGGATGGAACGCCTATCCAACTAGATTCTTAGTTGCCACGGACCAAAATCAGGACATTGTTAACTGGAGCTAGTATAAAGGGATTTCTTTGAAGTTACTTCTTCCATCCTAGTGAAAATCCACGTCTGTTTTGGGTTGTCCTAAATAAATTCCCATAACATATTTTAAATCCAATCATCATCTCCTGGGGGAATCTTCGGATCTTATTCTTTATCCTTTCTGGGAGTTGTTCGGTCAATCATTGTATATTGGTCTAGAATGTCACAAGTCTTGTACTTATCTTCTCTAGGAGTAAGCAAATTGGAGAGAACTTTAGTTTCTGGAGCAGAGTCATCTTATATCTAATAGTTTAATCATCAGAATTTGGTTCTTAGCTTATTTACGTGCTTCATGCTTATTCTTGGTGCTAATATTTGTAGGTATACAATGGATCGTCCAAGGTTTAGTGCTGATAATCTTGAGGCTATTAAGTTTATTTGCAAGGACTTTTGGTCTGAGCTGTTTAAGAAGCAGATAGACAACTTAAAGACAAATCATAGAGTAAGTTTAAGAATCTGAATGTTTTCTCATCTTAAAAATTGCTTGAATGTTGGAATAAAGTTTTCTTTTCCTTTAGGGCACGTTTGTGTTACAAGATAACAAGTTTCGATGGTTGTCTCGTTTGTCAATGGATCCATCACTGGAAAACGTTGGTTCAATTCAAGATCCCGCTGCCATGGCTGAAAACAAAGCAGCGCTAGCTACAGGAATGCATTTGTATTTTCCTTGTGGAATAATTAGAGGAGCTCTTTCAAACTTGGGAATTCCTTGTGCAGTTTCAGCAGATATATCCAATCTCCCTGCATGTAAGTTTATGGATCCACTTTATCCTTTATTGTTTCTTGTTTAAATTTCTCTGTTTATTATTTTTAAATTCAAGTAATCCCATACCCCAGGGGAGAGTTGGAGATGCTTATTCCGTGCATGTTATGCTTTGTCGTGACGGACTTACTTTCAATGTTGCAGGTTCCTTTGTGATTCGAATCAAGGCTTGACGAGCTTTGCCAAGATAATCCGTATGAACTTCAGTTTCTTTTCTTTTCTTGACAAGGTATATGGACTTGAACTGCTGGAATTTTAAAATTCATTCTATGAAATGTGAAATTGATGCCAGTGGAGTAGCATATTCTTGTGCTCTTTATCTTTACCGCAATTTTATTTTGTATTCCTTTCCATTTCCTTATTTCTCTGCCTTATTTCTGGTCTGGTCAGGCTGAAATTTGCTTCATGGGGGGAATGAAGCAATTAAATTGAGTTTTGAGTATTGTCTTCGAACAACCTTTTGGCTTTCCCGTTGGAAATCTCGGTTCAAGACTTCTTGCGAATGGGACCAAATGAACCAAACGTGTCAAAATCAAAACATATAGGATTCAGTTGGTTTACTCTTTCATCTACAATTTTGGATCCAGAATAGTTATTTGCTTTGCGTATCAAAGGTTTTTTGTTGAAATAAAAGACGAGTGGTTCTGAACGTCCAAATATTTCCAACAGTAGACGACATAGGTGAAGTTTAGCTTTCTACTACTCCCTCCGTCCCAAATTATCTGTCCACATTTCCTTTTTAATCTGTCCCAAATTATTTGTCCACTTTCTAAATAAAGGGTTCATTATTGGTAATTTTTTCAATACTACCCCTTACATTAAATGTTGGAGAGAAGAATATAAAGAGAAGAGAAGGTAGAATTAAATTATGACTAACATTAAATAGGGTCATGTTTGACATTTTACTATATTCTATTATAAATTTTGATGAAATCTTAATCTCCGTGCAAAACACAAAGTGGACAGATAATTTGGGACGGAGGGAGTAATAGTCTTTGTGACAGAGTTTCTGAATTTTTTGCAGACTTCATAATAACTCCGCATCTAAATTTCTATTAAAATTGAAAATTGAAAATGGTAGGACTTACCACACCTAGCGCACCTCATCATCTCAACCCCCATCCCCCTTATTTTATCCTTCCAACTTGTCTCTATAATGCAAATTGCAATTCCTGCGTCCAAGCTCAGTCGATTGGTACAATAAAGGTTTTACACAATTCTGCTCTACTAGATTCCAAACATTTTTTTCATTAATTTGCAGTACAAAAAAACAAAACAAAATGGTCATGCTACATTAGTTTTTAAATAACCATTTGGACAAAATACCTAAATAGAAATTTCTTGCACAAATATCAATAAAATAATTCACAAGAACAATTTAAAAAAGAAACAGAACATGAAATTCTGGACATCTCTAGCAAAGTATTACTTATGGATACAAGTTTTCTTTAGTTCGATTCACACCTATTACTGTCGACATATGTCTCAGATCCAGCCGATTTCTATAACAACTAGAAGCTTTTTTAAAGAACTTGTTTACAAGACCATTCTCTCTAATGAAATTGTGTACAACACAACATGCAATTAGACTGTTGCACTGACGAGGCAAGCGATATGAAGGTATTGCAACTTTCAAGTAAGGGTATCTGTTCTTCAAAACACAAAAAAAAAGTTTGTTCTACGACGTTACAAATTGAGGAATGTCGCTTATTGAATAACTCATTCGATCTCGTGAATTCTTCATGTCCGCGGAAATGGTTACGGTGGTAGTTTTGCCTCCTGATAGGGGGGCTAGAAACTCCAGTTGATTTGCATACCCCGTGTTGACGAGATAGTATCTACCTGTCAATGAAAAGGTAAATTCATGCAAGGCAACTTCCCAACCACAAAACAGAAAACACATTCAATGTAAAACGGAAAACATTGTTTAAGTCCTTGAGGTCAAAGGAAGTCTAGCTCAAACGGGAGAATACCATTCTTGAGACATTTCTGGGCAGGGACGAAGGCAGGACTTTTAGGTTGGGGTGAAAAACTGAAATAGTATGCCGAACTACATATAAAGTGGCTGCTGCGATAGAGAAATTGCCTTCGGGTTGGAAAGATTTTAAGAACTATCTCAAGCACAAACACAAGGAAATGTCTTTGGAGGATCTCATTGTCAAACTTCGTATTGAAGAGGACAATCGGAATTCTGAGCGCAAGGCTTTAAATCCTACGCTAGCTAAAATCAATGTTATGGAGCATGGTAAAGGCCAAGGTTCCAAAAGCAAGGGCAAGAGCTATGCGTCCAAAGGGAAGCTTGGGACAAGTGGTATTGTCTCGAAGCAGAAATACAAATTCAAAGGGAAATGCTTCAACTGTGGCAAACTAGGTCATAAGTCTACTGATTGTAAGTCACCGAAAAAGAATAATGAGACCAACGTAATGAGTCACATGACCAAAGAGTTGGAGGACATGAGCCTAGTTGCTATGATCTCCGAACTGAATTTGGTCGGGTCAAACCCTAAAGAGTGGTGGGTTGACACTGGTGCTACTAGACATGTGTGCACTAATAAAGACCATTTTTCCACCTTTGAATCTGTTGAAGGGGAAAAGATATTTATGGGAAACTCTGCCACGACTTCTGTTGAAGGGCAAGGGAATGTTCTTTTGAAGATGACTTCTAGCAAGATATTAACACTGAAAGACGTGTTATATGTGCCAGATATTCGAAAGAACCTTGTATCTGGATTCTTGTTAAACAAGCATGGCTTTAGCATGGTGTTTGAACCAGATAAACTTACTTAGAGTAAAGCTGGAATGTTTGTAGGAAAGGGGTATGCAACCAATGGGTTGCTTAAATTGAATGTAATTATGATTATCAATGAAGATACCTCTTCTGTTTACTTGCTTGAGTCTTCTGATTTATGGCATAAACGACTTGGTCATGGTAATTATAATTCTTTGCGACGATTAATTAAAATGGACCATATACCTACATTCCAAATCGACTTGAGTCATAAGTGTGAAATTTGCGTTGAAGCAAAATTAGCAAAGTCTTCGTTTCACTCAATAGAAAGAAGCACTGAACCACTAGAATTAATTCATAGTGATGTATGTGATTTGAAATCAGTTCAAACACGTGGAGGCAATAAGTATTTTATTACTTTTATTGATGATAGCACTAAATATTGCTATGTGTATTTGCTAAAGAGCAAAGATGAAGCTTTGGAGAAATTTGTTCTCTTCAAAGCTGAAGTTGAAAAACAACTTGATAAAAAGATCAAAAGATTAAGAAGTGATAGAGGTGGTGAGTATAAGGCGCCTATCAACGACTTCTGTGAAAAACATGGAATTATTCATGAAAGAACTGCACCTTATTCTCCTCAATCTAATGGAGTAGCTACATGTAAAAATTGAACATTGAAAGAAATGATGAATGCAATGTTGATAAGTTCAGGGTTACCTTTAAATATGTGGGGTGAAGCTATCTTGTCTAGCAATTACCTTTTGAATAGGGTACCCCGGAAAGAAAAGGATAAAACTCCATATGAGTTATGGACAAGCAAGAGACCTTCGTACAAACACTTGCGAGTGTGGGGGTGTCTCGCCAAGGTAGCAGTGCCAACGCCTAAGATGGTAAAGATAGGTCCTAAAATTGTGGATTGTATCTTTATAGGCTATGCTCTAAATAGTAATGCGTACCGGTTTCTTGTGCATGATTCAATGAATGAAGACATTCACAAGAACCTCATAATGGAATCAAGGAATGCATCAATTTTTGAAAATGAATTTCCTTGTAAGAGCAATGAAGGTTCTAGGTCAACAAAACGAACTATTGATCCACTTATAGTTGAAGAAGTTGAACCAAGACGTAGCAAACGAGCTAGAGTCGGAAAATCATTTGGTGATGACTTTATGACTTACTTATTGGAAAAAGAACCACAAACTTATGCTGAAGCTGTGAGTTCTTCTTAAGGACCTTTTTGGAAGGAAGCCATAAGGAATGAAATTGATTCTATTTTGCAGAATCATACATGGGGAGTTAGTGGACCTTCCAACAGGTTGTAAAACCTTAGGATACAAATGGGTCTTTAAACGGAAATTGAAACCTGATGGTTCAATTGACAAGTATAAGGGAAGACTTGTGATTAAAGGATTTAAGCAACGAGAAGGCTTAGATTACTTTGATACATATTCTCCTGTGACGAGAATAAGTTCTATAAGGCTGCTAATTGCAATCGCTGCCTTAAGAAATTTGGAAATACATCAAATGGATGTAAAGACAGCATTTCTAAATGGGGACCTAGATGAAGAAATCTATATGGAGCAACCTGAGGGTTTTGTGGCTCCAGGTGCCGAAAAGAAAGTCTGTAAATTGGTGAAGTCATTGTATGGATTAAAACAAGCACCTAAAAAGTGCCATGAAAAGTTTGATCATACAATGATAATCAATAGATTCAAAATCAATGAGTGCGATAAGTGTATCTATGTCAAAGAGACAAAAGATGGCTATATCATTTTATTTCTCTATGTGGATGACATACTCATTGTTGGTAGCAATGACAAATTTGTCAAATCTACTAAAGATATGTTGAATTCGAAATTTGACATGAAAGACATGGGTCTAGCTGATGTGATTTTAGGAATTAAAATCATAAGAACATCAGATGGTCTAATTTTGAGTCAAGCTCACTATATAGACAAAATTCTTGAGAAATATAACAAGAATGATTTTGGGATTGCTAGAACGCCTTTAGATAATAGTCTCCATATATCCAAGAATCGTGGAAATAGTATTTCACAAGTGGAATATTCGAGGATAATTGAGAGTCTTATGTATCTAATGAGTTGTACTAGACCAGATATTACTTATGTGGTAAGCAAGTTGAGTGTATATACGAGTAATCCAAGTGCTGAGCATTGGACTGCAATAGTTAGAGTGTTGAGATACTTACGTTATACTCGTAACTATGGATTGCATTATACAAGATACCCAGCAGTGATAGAAGGATACACTGATGCAAACTGGATATCTGATATAAATGAATCGAAATCCACTAGTGGCTATGTGTTTACTTTAGCTGGAGCAACTGTGAGCTGGAAACCCACTAAACAAACTGTAATAGCTAGATCCACTACGGAATCCGAGTTTATATCTTTGGATAAATGTGGAGAAGAGGCAGAATGATTACGCCGTTTTCTGGAAGATATTCCAAAATGGGAAAAACCAGTGCCATCTATTTGTATACATTGTGATAGCCAATCTGCGATTGGAAGGGTACAAAATACAATGTACAATGGTAAATCTAGACATATTCGTCGTAGACATAATACCATTAGACAACTGCTCTCAACAGGAGTGATCTCGATTGACTATGTAAAGTCAAAAGATAACATTGCGGATCCACTAACCAAAGAGTTAAATAAAGAGACAGTTGAAAGATTGACAAAAGAAATGGGTGTAAAGCCTGTGGATGATAAAAATTTTATGAAGGAAAACCCAACCTAGTTGACTGGAGATCCCAAGATCTAGGTTCAAAGGGACAACCTACTTGTAAGATTTAGTAAGGTCACTGTGGGGGTAACCTCAGCTCATTCATGTCTTGAAACAGTGATAGAAAAAATGATAGCAATTTCGTTGCTTTAATGATACTGAAGGAAAGTTTGAACCAGTTTCAACTTAAAGGTATCACCTATGTAAGAAAGAAGTGGGGCCGCTACAAAGGAGAATTGACCAGGCTAATTCTTTAGAAACTCTTGCAGAATCAGGGAGTGTTCATGGCCATAATGAACAAAACCATGAGAACGGAACATATGGTAATAATTCCTGTGTAACTTATGTGGACTCTTTACACTAAAAGCGGGACAGTTCAAAGACATCAAGTCATACTGGACTGCTGTAAAGCAAACATATTTTACAAGAGGGAAGTTCAAAGGGTAACACCTACTTTTCTTATGCAGGAGTTAGTTGATGAATACCAACATCGAGTCAAAAAAAATTTTCATTCATGTGGGGGATTGTTAGAAATGAAGTGTAATTTGAATGAGAAAATAGTTTCTCAAGTAGTTGTAATGTCAGACCAAAACTCACGGGCCTAATCAACCCACGTTTTGATACTGGTATAGTTGGTTCATTTGATAGTCTGATTCATTGGATGAGAATGAATAGACTTTAATTGCGACCTTTGAACTTGAGAGATACATGTATTGTTGAATTCATTGGATAATCTTGGAGAGGATGAACACACTTTAATAGTGTATTAAATAGAGACATTTGAATTCAATACATTGTATTCTCTTAATGTATCTACTTACTCCTATTAGCCTATAAATAGAGGCTATTTCCAATGATTCTTAATAACACATAATCTCTCATACTTTGAAAATACTACTGATTTTCAGAAGCTCTCTAAAACACTCTCTTTGTAAAACTTTCGGTGTTCATCAACAAGTCCTAGTTCTAGTTCGCCGGTGGAGCTGTTTTGTGCAAACAAGTTCTACGTTGCCATTGTATCCTGGGAGACAGACGCTTCACGAAACTCTAGCACTTATACGGGAGGAGGTGAATCTGTTTTAAGGAAATTGTGTCGAACACAATCTGTTTTCCATTAGCGAACACATGTTCTTCTTCTGAGAACACATGTTCTTATTCTGAGAACACCCGTTTTTACTAGTGAATTCTTGTTCATTGTTTATCATCAGTTTTCTGTAAACATCTGTTCACTAACTATTGTTGAGTTTGTATATTTCAGTTGTTATACATCTTATATCCGATTAGTGCCAACACAAGAATCATGGTGGAATGGAAATTCAATTAAATCTTGAGGCATCATCTGCCGGCATCCTGCTAAGAATCTCCATCATGTCATCATATGGAAGTGGTTGAGGGCTTACTTTAGGCCTCATACTACTCATTTTCTTCTTGTTCTTCACGGCTTCAATGAATGAATGAGACAAGCGAAGTAGAAAATGGATGCTAGGGTTGTTAAAATAGACTCTCAATTGCACGAGGAGGTTGCTCGAGATGAAAGAATGTCTCTTTCTAAAGATCCATCAACAAAGGGAAACTTGAGGATTAGATCAGAAGGCTGGTATCAAGGATCTTTTGGGTGCTTGAGAGCGGTCCGGCTACCCAAGTTGCTGGTGTTTAAGAACTTCTTGACATGAACTAATTATTCACATGAGAACCACAACAGGAAATACAATTCTAAACTCTAGCTTAAACACCAGATACACAGTAACCCCCAAGCAAAAATAATATCTTTCTTTTTTTCCTATAACTGTTTTAGGCAATATGTTTCACTAGTGTGCCAACATTTCAAAACTATTTCTATATAAGAAATTTGTTTTTTTGTTTGTGTTGCAAATTGAATAGATGTTCTTGCAAAATTAAATTGTGGAAAAAACAAGAAGAAATAAAATGAATCACTTGTATGGGTCCTTCAAATAAGGCTTTCTAGACTTATTTTAATCTATATAAGTTAAATCAATGGGAAATTGCGAATATTTTCATTAGTAATTTATTTTAAGCTAATAGGTATAACTAAATTCTTATAAACAATGGAGAATATTACCTTGGAACTTGATCCATCAAGAAATATTTTTCATTTATAGATATAAAAATAAGAAGAAAAAAATAGTATTATTTGCCAAACTTCTGTGCAAAGATGTGCAAAAATCGTTTTGAAATAATAAGGAGATGTGACAATTTAATTTATTATAAGTATTTTTTACAATAGTGAGACACAAAGTTGATGAAAGGAAATCATTCCAAGAACCATCACTTGCAAGAATAAGAATATCATCGTTTATATGCATATTCCCAACAAATGTTAATAAAATGTTTAACAACATGAACTAATTATTATTTTTTTTCATTTTTTAATCTGGAAGTTCCATGCATTACATTACCAACTCATGATCCCATACGTAAATGACTGTATATTTCTAGGTTGTTCCCATTTATCTATCAGATTTTGTTGGATTCCACGGATGTATACTTTCTTATGAGCAAGAATCATGGTGGAATTGGAATTCAGTTAAATCTTGAGGCATCATCCGCCGACAACCTACTCAGAATATCCATCACGACATCATATGGAAGTGGATGGGGGCTTACTTTATGCCTCCTACTACTCATTTGCTTCTTGTTTTGCATGGCTTCGACGAATGAATGAGACAAGAGAAGTAGAAAATGGATGCTAGGGTTGTTAAATTAGACTCTCAATTGCACGAGGAGGTTGTTCGAGGTGAAAGAATGTCCTTTTCTAAAGATCCATCAACAAAGGGAAACTTGAGGATCAGATCAGCAGGTTGGTATCAAGGATCTTTTGGGTGCTTGAAAGCGGTCTGGCTACCCAAGCTACTGGTGTTTAAGAACTTCTTAACATTGTTAGTAGTGCCCTAGGACCATTAGCACATGTTGTGCGTTTTGTTATCTTTTGAGCATTTAATTGAATAGTTAATTTTGCTTTTGATTATCAAATGTGTGATTTGATAGTAAAACTCATTAGCTTATGTAATTACTATTCTAGTAGTCCCTAGTTTTATGTAATGCTTAATTACTATGAAATAAAACTAGTATGATTGTTGATTGATGATCTTGTTTTACCTGATCATGTGTAATGGATACAAATCACATCATAGATGCAATATATAGGGGATACATTGTATTGACGTGATCCGTCGAGAAGTAATACTTCATGGTCTTAAGTCATAAGTATTACTTCCTCAATACTATTTTAGAATCCTTAGACCTTGTGTCTTCATTGATTCTAGTATGAATGGAGCCACGTTTTGACTCGATCTGGACGTTACTTGTAACAGAGTAATCAATACGACTCGATGATCGGATGTAGTGTCCTATCATAGCTTGAATGTGAGAGACATTGTAAGGAATTTGTCCTCTCTATTATTGAGAGAGATATCCATGGGCCCCTCGATAGGGAAAGACTCGTTTAAATGCATGGTCGTGCTCAAATGTATTTGATAAAGTGGTTATCAAATGCTATTTGTCTAAAACAGATCTACTCGGAGATCGAGCATAAATACAATTAAGCTTAATAAGGGTGACGACCACCATGCCTTATGCTTAATTAGGATATCGCTGAGACAAAGGGATTAAATAGTGGATTGATATTAGGTTCCGTTGTATATTCATTCACTTTGGGTAGTCACAATGTCCCCGCTAGGGACCGCTTGTGATTTATGGACTCACACTACTACTAAGTGTGGTTTCATTGCCATTGTGAGATGAACCTACAGTGGTCACACGCATAGACGAGCTAACGAGCTTTTATGTCAGCATTCAATGAATCTAGAATGTGTCTAGGTTCATTGTATCTCGACATTTGTCTTTCTCGGGAAATAATAAAGTGTTTATTATTCGAATTAGAGATAGGGGCAATTTCGGTATTTTACCTATAGCCGGGATTACGTGGGAGTTATTATCCGATAAGGACTCCCACTACCATGCAGAAGTCTAAGCGGACGTGGGAGTTGAGGACTCCCATTGCCGAGAAGGAGTTGAGGACGTGAGAGTTAGTTCTGGGAACAAACTCTCACACCCTATATAATAAACTCTTGGCCGAAACCCTAGTCCCGAATGCTTTCAGCCCGAAATACCCAAGAAGTCGAAATAGTTTCCGCTCTCCCTTTTCTCTCTAATTCCCGAAACCCGTAAAAACGAAGAGCTAGCAATCGCTGCCCGCTTCAGTCGCGTGGATACCGGTAGAGGGACATTCCGCAAAGGGAATTCCGTTCTTTAAAAGAAACTCGATCAAGAAACGTCATCCTCCATTCAAGAAGTAGCTTCTTGAATCCGAAACATGTAAGTTTTTATCACTGTTTTCGGTTCGGTTTCGTATGGGCGGATCCTTCAGGGGAGGATCCATGGGTGTTTGGAACGAGTTTCCGCCCATGAATCCCTTCAAACATGAACTAATTATTCATATGAGAACCACAATAGGAAACACAATTCTAAACTCTAGCTTAAACACCAGATAAACGGTAACTCCCAAGCACAAATACTATCTTTCCTTTTTTCCCATAACTGTTTTAGGCAATATGTTTCACTAGTATGCCAGCATTTCAAAACTATTTCTACATAAGATTATTAATTTTTTTTTTTTTTTGTGTTGCAAATTGAATAGATGTTCTTGCAAAAATTAAATTGTGGAAAACACAAGAAGAAATAAAATGAATGACTTGTTTGAGTCATTCAAATAAGGCTTTCTAGACTTATATTAAATTATATAAGTTAAATTAATAGGAAATTGCGAATATTTTCATTAGTAATTTATTTTAAGCTAATAGGTATAGCTAAATTCTTATACACAATAGAGAATATTACCTTGGAACTTGATCCATTAAGAAATATTTGTCATTTATAAATATAAAAATAAGAAAAAAATTAGTATTATTTGCCAAACTTCTGTGCAAAGATGTGCAAAAATCGTTTTGAAATAATAAGGAGATATGACAATTTAATTTATTAGAAGTATTTTTTACTATAGTGAGACACAAAATTTGATGAAACGAAATCATTCCAAGAACCATCACTTGCAAGATTAAGAATATCACAGTTTATATGCATATTCCCAACAAATGTTAATAAAATGTCTATCAACATGAACTAATTATTATTATTTTTTTCATTTTTTAATCTAGAAGTTCCATTCATTCCATTACCAACTCATGATCACATATGTATACAGTTGTATATTTTCTAGGTTGTTCCCATTTATCTATCAGATTCGGTTAAATTCCACGGATGTATATTTTTTCATGAACAAGAATCGTGGTGGAATTGGAATTCAGTTACCGAAACTCAACATGCTACTTTACTTTGCTGAGGGGTTTTCTTGAAATTACAAAATGCATGCAAGTTGCCTAGTCGAACTCCTTTCTGACATAAGCTTCCATTCTTAGTGTCATGTTCAAATTTCAGACTTGCATTTCCTTAGGAGAGAAAAAGCTTGTATTGTAAATTGACATATAACAACCTTCCTGAAATGTCCTCCCAATTTTTATAAAAGTGCCCACCTCAAGATTGCAACCATAAATTCTGCATAGCCCATACGTATCCTCGTATTGGAGCAACAATTCTCCGTATAAAAGTTCCATTACTCTAAAGTAATCATCATCTCTCCAACGAAAAAATACTAACAAAAAGATTGGTATTTTTTTTTTTTTTAAATATTTAATTTTATTGATAGGGCCAAAGTCGGCCAAAAAAAGGAGGGGGACATAAACCAAAACCTCCCAAAAGGTGGAAAAAACATCCAATACATCTAAGATAGCAAAGCAAAGCAACCTTGCACATTCAAGAGTATGCACAAGGATGTTACAATTAAAAACCATGCTATGATGCAAAACAATAGAAACTCGAACATAAGACACGGAACCCTAGTCTAAATGAACGGGTTTCACAATCCAAGTTTGCTAAGGCATCCGTAACAGAATTTTCCTCTTGATAAACATGAACAACCTTGCAATAACTAGTAATAGAAAGCATTTTGCGATCACTAAAAATTCGAAGCATTTCAGTCACCGTGACCAACAAAACGCAAGCAAAAGACAAGACCGGCAAGCCGGTTGCCCCGTGATGGGGAATAAAAGTGCCTCCCATAGAAGGTAGATTAGAAGACCGGCAAGCCGGTTGCCCCATGAGGGGAATATAAGTGCCTCACAGAGGAGGAATAATAAAAGAGCCATGAAGGGAATATAAGTGGCTCACACAAGAGATAACCAAAAAATGAAATGAAATCATGCCCCTTGTGTGAGGAGGGTGTATCAAGTCACGAACTAAAAACAAACAGCATAGTGTGGCACCAAGAAGCTTCAAAAATCAACAAAGCTGCCACTCCTTCAGCCACTCCTTTGTTATAGCCAATCCCACTCACGAAATAAACAAATAAAAACAAGGAGAGGGGCCCACTAACAACAACAAAGCAGCTTCCAAGTCAAAAAGAGATCAAAAGGCAAAATTTGTCACCTTCTTCACGAAGACCTGCGAAGAACATCCAAGTAATCCGAAAAATTCACCCATGGTCGATCATGGATTTTCTTAGATAGAGGTGTTCTCCAAGCTCCCAATAGATCTAAAATGTCAATAAACATCCCGATCCGTTCCGAAAATAGAGCCTTCTTTGAAAAATAAGTTGGTCCTTGAAACTTATTCAAAGACGGTCTTACTATGTGGTTTTGCTTGAAGCAATCTCCAACCAAAATGCTATAATCTTCAGCAGGTGGAGAGAAAGAAGCAACCAATCTGGTCCTTGACTTGTAGTACCTAAGTGAAGTTCTGCCATAAACTCCATCTTGCCATGAATTCCTTCTCAGCCAAGAACCCCGATTTGAAAGATTAATCGCCAAAATATACAAGAGCAAGCAAAAATCGGATAGAAAGATGTATGGACAGCATCAAAGATCCAATCTTTACTCACTTTAAATACCCAAAACTGCTTTTTCTTCAAATATATTTGTTAAAAGGAGGATAACCCATGACCAGTAGAGAACATCACAAAAAGGAAGGAGAGTAACAATTTTTTTAAGAATAAACGCCAAGAGCAAAAATCGGACCAGAAGGTTGTTTGGAGCAGGAACAGCAGCAAAGATCCCATCTTTACTCTCTCTCTCTCTCTCTCTCTCTCTCTCTCTCTCTCTCTCCCTATTTTAATATCTAATAGCTTCAAGGGATCTAAAAAAGAACCCACTAAAGAAGCAAACGAAGAACAGACCAAGCAGAACAAGAATAAACTAAGCTAAATCTACCAAAAAAGGTAGTGTTAGTTAGATTATTTTCCAAAAATCATACAAGAGCAAGAAGAGAGACATATTTCTCTAGAGAGAAAATTTCCCTTTTGGCGGGACTGACACTAACTCTGTCCCAAAGATTGGTATTAATACTAACATTTTCACTCTTGATCCAAAGTCTAGAAGCATAATATTTTGAGCTCCAAATGTCAATTACGAATGAATTTATTCTAACTGTAGTTTGTACAAATGAGAGATGGCCATTTATTTTGAGAATACGCATGTTTTCACAGTTATTATCACAGTGATCTTTAGGACTTGGATGTGGCATCAAACTAAACTCCTTTGTTCTAATGTCGAATGCCATCACTGGAATCGTATATGATCGTCGATCTAGATCGTAAATCGAACGATCCGGTGCGATTCAATCTTGCCTCTTTTTTCTTTTCTTTTTTTAATTTTTTTTTAAATCTTGCCTCTTTTCAACTGGGTCGTTAACGAGTTATCTCAAATATAACATCCGCTTGTATTCAAGCCAACATCTCAACTCTCGCAAGTCTTAGACTCCCAACTTCATCGCTCATCATCGATGTGAGTGGAGGTAGAGATTACATGGAGGCTAATAATAAAGCCTTGAATGGTTTGCTAGATTAGAACATTAGAAAGATAGACTTGTTGTTATGAAATTTGTTGGAGTAAAAGACCTTATGAATTGTTGATTTGCTTCCGAAGTTTATCACTTGTTAGTATGTGATTTAATTTCAGTTTGTTAGTTCTATTGATATTCTTATTTTTTCCGTTGAAGTGTTGTTATATATATATATATATATATATATATATATATATATATATATATATATATATGTATATATATTTTGCTCAATTACATATAAAATGATGTGTTACTCGACATAAATTTATCATGAAATATTATTTTAATAGTTTTGTTGGATCTTCCGATCCGTGCTACGATTCTCGTGTTTACGATTTTTTAGACCCTTCTGTTCCGAGTCAAATTTGCGATCTTGACAACCTTCTGCTCTGCCACATTATTCTTCAACTTTCCCAGCCAACTTCGAGAAGCTCTCCGACGGTGACGACTGCTGGTGCTCCGTGCTCCGATTTAGTAAGTGCTTCTTAATTTCATTGTATTTTTGTTCTTGATTGCTTCACGACTCAGACAAAATCCAAAGCTAGCATCCAAATCATGTCCTTAATCTGTTCTTGATTGAAAACTCTTGCTTATTTCAAATTGATAATTAGGCGCACACATGTCCTTAATCTGGAGAATTAAATTGATCATTCCCATAATAAAATAATTCTAAGACACTCGTATGATTTTTTTTTTTGCAGTAATTTTTTTTTTTGTGTTTGGGGTGGAGAATGGCTTTGCAAAAATGCATATGAATGAGCAACCGACAAGTGCAACTAATGTTTAGTATTTGAACTTGTTAATTTGTTATTACTTATTATGGTGTTGAATTTAATTATTATGGATGGACTATGTATTTTGATTTGACTAGCATTTGATTGTTAATTTATTCTGAAATTTTGTTTGACTAGTATAATATATATGATAACATAATTTTTAAAAATACATTGTAATTTAGGGTCGCCGACTAGTCCCCGACTATGCCGACTAGTCTCTAGTCCCCTGCCTGCCGCCCGACTAGTGACTAGCAGCTTCTGCAACACTGATCCAAAGTTAAAGTGTGATTTTTGGAAAAATTATTTTAAAGCATGTTCTTTTACGTATTATTCTATGAATTGACCATAGAGAAAAAGGATCAAAATGAAGAAAGAAGTATCTGGAGGAGAAACTATGCTCCAGAAGGCGGAGTCGACAGCAAAGGAAAATAGGAGGAACTGTAAAGCATCATGATAGACATTATTTAATGAAACTCTTTCTGAAAGTGTTTAGTCTGTTTGGATCCACTTCCACCCCAAACCAATAAAAGCTAAGGCGAAAAGAGATTCTGATATATTTTTCAGATTCAACGGAAATCTTGGCCTTAGAATCTGTGGGGAACTGAATGATGCTTTTCATAACGTTGAGTTAAGAATTCATTCTATGAAAACAACTACTAGCTAACCTGCAATTGAGCCATCTGCATTGTAAAGCTTGTGTCATATAGTTTAAGTTTACATATTCGATTTAAGTTTACATGAAATTATCGCGCACTTTTTGCTACGCACTTGGTTGATTGCTTAATTTTGTTTGAGGATAAATATTACTTTGAAATGCAGACAAGGAAGAGGAGTTTGGAGGTGACATGACACTGAAAGCGACTTGTTCTGGTTGCCTTGCAATTGTCGTAGTTGTGTTGGTGCTTTGGTGACGAGATCCGGACAAGTATTCTTGACAGTGGAAGTGGGTTTTTGGTAGCACTTGATATTGGAAGCAACTTGTTCTGGTTGCCTTGCAATTGTCGTAGTTGGGTTGGTGCTTTGGTGACGAGATCCGGACAAGTATGTGAAGGGATTTATGGGCAGAAACTCGTTCTAAACACCCATGAATCCTCCCCCGAAGGATCCGCTCATTCCATGAGAATCGAAATTTAAAACTAGAGCTTACATAAAGAATTTGATTCTTGAATGAAAGATTCTGATTCTTGGACTTTCAGAGTTTGTGTTGCTGTCATCAATAGTTTTCCCTTTGCAGAATTTCCCTCTATCGGTATCCACGCGACGAAGCGAATAGCGATTGCTAGCTCTTCGTTTTTCTGAGTTTCAGGAATTTAGAGGGAGAGGCAGAAAACCGAAATCTAATTTCGGAGTCCTTTTTGGTTTTTGCGGCTAAAAAATCCGTATCTAGGGTTTTGGCCAAGAAAAGTTTATATAAGGTGTGAGAGGTTGTTTCAAGCACAACTTCCACGTCCTTTCCACTTCTTCTGGCAGTGGGAGTTTTAACTCCCACATTCTCTAGACTTCTGCTGGTAGTGTGTCTTTATCGCATAATAACTCCCACGTAATCCCAACTATAATCAAATACCGAAAATGCCCTCCTTAATCTCTAATTCGAATAATAACGTTTTATTATTCTCAGAAAAATAAATGTCAGATACAATGAACCTAGACACATTCTAGAATTCATTGAATATGGACATGAAACTCGTTAACTCGTCTATGCATGTGACCCTGTAGGTTCATATCACAATGGCATTGAAAACACACTTAGTAGTAGTACGTGTTCATAAATCACAAGCGGTCTCTAGCAGGACATTGTGACTACCCAGAGTGAATGAATATACAACGGAACCTAATATCAATCCACTATTTGATCCCTTTGTCTCGCGATATCCCAATTAAGCATAAGGCATGGTAGTCGTCACCCTTATAAAGCTTAATTGTATTTATGCTCGATCTCCAGGTAGACTGATCGAATAAACAATATTTAATAACCACTTTAAAACGTTATCGAGGGGCCCATGAATATCTCTCTCTAATAAGAGAGGGACAAATTCTTTACAATGCCTCTCACATTCAAGCCATGATAGGATACTAAATCCGATCATCAGTCTTATTGATTACTCGATTAAAAGTAACGTCCGACTGAGTTAAAACGTGGCTAAATTCATGCTAGAATCAATGGAGACATAAGGTCTAAGGATTCCAAAATAGTATTGAGGAAGTAATACCTATGACTAAGGACCATGAAGTATTACTTCTCTAACGGATCACATCCGATACAATATATCTCAATATATTGCATCTATGATATGATTTGTATTCATTACACATGATTAGTAAAACATAATCATCAATCAAACATCGTACTAGTTTTATTTCATTGTAAAGAACCTTACATACATAAAACTAGGGACAACTATAATAGTAATTACATAAGCTAATGAGTTTTACTATCAAATCACGCATTTGATGTTCAGAAGCAAAATTAACTATTCAAATGACATGCTCAAAAGATATGAATGTACAACATATGCCAATGATCCTAGGGCATTACTAACAATATGTTCTTGTAATTTGTTTATTGAACTCTAAAATATATTGTTATTTATGCAGGTCTACTATTTTTCAATTTATCTTCAGTAAATTTGTTAACTTCGATTCCTGTTTGATTCTTTCTTGGGTCATGAAGTTTCGGTGTTTTCTACTTTGTCTTATGTTTTCCGTTTTTCCCTTTCTGTTGAAACAGCGAATAGATCTTCACATCACACATCTTCAACTAGCATGATGGTTCCCTGCAACACTACGATCTGTGGTGCAATGGGCACGTGCTCAGCCTCACGTAATGCCAAATTAATTACCTTTCAAATGGTACTTCGTCTACAGGAGTCTTGGTAGAGGATGTTTTGCACTTGGCCACAGAAGATGGTCTGCAGAAAGTTGTTGATGCACCGGTTACATCAGGGTCAGTATAATTACATAGCGTTTTACATCTGTTACTGATATTTTTGGATACTGGAGATGATGATATATAATGAAATTCCTCGATCTCAAAACATGCATATAACATCTCGTTGTTACCAAAATAAAAAATATCTATTCCATATGAAGAATATCTATATTTCTTTTCTTTTTCCTCGACTTTCTCCACGTGGTTGGCGTTGCATCAGAGCCGTTTTGTTGAAAGTATTGTTATGGTACCTAAGACCTCAAATTCCATGTTTTTCTAACATTGTTGCTTTCTCTGTTTTTAAGAGCTTATACACTTTTCTTGTTTGCTGCTTCTTGCCATTACCTTTTATCTATTTGGTCCTTGATGCTTGTTTCATCATGGGAGTTTATTTCCTTGAGCCTTGAATAATACGCTCGTGTCACTTTGGTACTTCCTGTTATTTATTTTCAGTCGTCTGTTTCAGCTGTGGATTGTGGAATTGTTCAAACTAGTGGATTTTTGAACGGTGCTTCTCCCCAATGGTGTCTGTTCGGGCTGGGAATGGATAATATATATCTCGGTTCCCAACACCTTAGCAAGCAAAGGGCTCGCTGCAAATTCGTTTTCCATGTGTTTTGGGCCTGATTTAATTGGAAGAATTGTTTTTGGAGATAAAGGAAGCTCATATCAAGGAGAAACACCATTCAATCTTCACCAATCACAGTAAGTGATCACTTTTAACTATGTGCATGGAAGCAAATTTTACTCAATTTGATGGACTCGTTCATTTGCTTTTCTTCGATCAGCCCAACTTATAACATTAGCGTAACACAAGTAGTTGTTGGACGTAAGTTGCAGTTAGGGTTTAGTTATTCATTTACTGTTTTCCTCAACATGGAAATCCTTCTTGATGAAGTGATTTGTTAATCATTCTCCAGAAAAACTTTATGTCTGGTTACCGTGTGATCTTTGATCTGCAGCATTCTTTTTATAACTTGAGCAAGGGACAGGGATTCATTCACTAGATCACAAACCTGCTTGGTTTTACATCATTTCCCTTCGCTAACTTTTCGAGTCTTGTTGTGATGAGCTTCCTGTTTCAACTTCATCTTTAGGTATGATGCTTGAAATTTCAGTTATTTTTGTTTTCTTTTTGTCTTGTATTCTTTTGTGTACTTATTTAGGTACTGCATTTTTTTATTATCTCACTTGGTCTCTGGTAATTGGATTAAAGATAATGAAGATTCTTGAGCGGTAAGAAAAATGGCTAAACAGCCACTCCTGAGAACTTCCCGTTGAGGAAGTTTCATGTGCTTTCGGGAAATATCAACAAGATTCCAAAAAGAAAAATGAAATTCAACTCCCAAAAGAGCTCAAGGCATGAGATGCAACGGTTAGGTCCCTCTTGTCTTCTACACCGGTTCCCCTCAGCTAAATGTTGCGGTAGTTGGTGTAGTATCCTAGTCTTATCGTTTATCTCCTCAGAGTGAAGTTCCGTACACTTTACGTCCATCTTCAAACTTTTGTAATAACCATAACAATGAACCACAATGAAGCCATCATGGGAAAAATGGAAAACCCCTTTCCAAATATACGTAGTGAGTGCAGAATCGGGACAACATTTTCGAAACTTGTGTCCTTCCTAGGTTGTTCCCATTTATCTATTTGGTCCAGTTGGATTCCACGGCTATATACTTTCTCATGAACAAGAATCATGGGGGAATTGGAATTCTTAAAATGCAAATTCATGAAATATTCGGTAGAGATTAAGGACATCCATTTCGAACAAACCTAACTGTAGCAATTATCTGAACATAATTAAGGATAAGATTGAAGATTACTCTCACTTGGTCTCTGGTAATTGATTAAAGAGTGACATTTGTATCTATGACCGTTGGAGCCCATTATCCGAAATTAGATTCAAGCAAGGCATGTGGTTTTAGGCCTTTCCAGATTGGTTGAGAGCCCAAATTAAGCATTTTATATTCTAACTTCAAATCATCACCGAGTAATTTCCAGAGTAAAGAATTCTTAAATCAATTGGTGAAAGAACATAACCACTATCTCAACATAATTAAGAATATGATCGAAGATTACTCTCGCATGTTCTTTTGTAATTGGATTGAAGATAATTCAATTCATCTTCAAAATTTTGTAATAGCCATAACAATGAAGCCATCATGGAAAAATCGAAAAACGCCTTTCCAGATATATGTAATGAGTATAGAATCGGGACAACATTATGAAAATCTTGTATCCTTTCTAGGTGGTTCATATTTATCGATCAGATTTGGTTTGATTCCAATGATGTATACTTTCTCATGAACAAGAATCACGAAGGAATTGGAATTCTTAAAATGCAAATACATGAAATATTTGGGAGAGATTAATGACTTCCATTTCAGACAAACCGCTTTAAATCTTGAGGAATCATCCTCCGGAAGCCTTCTAAAAATCTCTCCATTACAGCATCATAAGGAAGTGGAAGAGGGCATACTTTAGGCCTTATACTACTCATTTTCTTCTTGTTTATCATGGCTTCGACGAATCAATGAGACAAACGAAGTAGAAAATGGATGCTATGGTTGTTATATTAGTACTCTCCAACGCACGAGGAGGTGGTTCGAGGCGAAGGAATGACGCTTTCTAAAGATCCATCAACCAATGGAAACTTGAGGATCATATCAGAAGGCTGGTATCAAAGATCTTTTAGGTGCTTGAGAGCGGTCCTGCTACTCAGGCTGCTGGTGTTTAACAACTTCTTAACATGAACTAATTATCTACATGAGAACAACAACAAGAAACACAATTCAAACCCTAGTTTAGATACTAGATACACGATAACTACAACCAAAAAAAAACTTTCCTTCCTTTTTTCACAAATGTTTTAGGCAATATGTTTCACTAGTGTACCGGCATTTCGAAAATATTTCTATATAGGGCATTTTTTTCGTGGAAAATTGAATAGATGTTCTTGCAAAATTAAATTGTGAAAAAAACAAGAAGAAATAAAATGAATCATTTGTAAGAGTCTTTCAAATAAGGCTTTCTAGACTTATTTTAATCTATGTAAGTTAAATTAATAAGAAATTGCGAATATTTCATTCGTAATTTATTTTAAGCTAATAGGTATAACTAAATGCTTATAAACAATAGAGAAATAACCTTGGAACTTGATCCATTAAGAAATATTTGTCATTTATAAATATAAAAATAAGAAAAAATAATAGTAGTATTTGCTAAACTTTTTTGCAAAAATGTGCAAAATTCGTTTTGAAATAATAGGGAAAATGACAATTTAATTGATTAGAAGTAGTTTTTACTAGAGAGATACAAATCACACAATGTTGATGAAACGAAATCATTCCAGGAACCAACACTAGAAAGAATAATAAAATTATAGTTTAGATCAATTGTGAAGTCAAGAATATTCATGATCTTATCTCTCATGTTATTTGAGGCTTTTATCTCCAAAGGTACGAGAAACATCCAGCTTCCTGTTTATCCTTGACACGTGTCCTACAAATATGCAAAACAAATAAAACTTCAGAGATATTATAAATCTTTAATTTGATATATATACAAGTATCATTAAATCATTTTCTATCATAGATATTGAATAACCAGGGATTTCCATTATGGTTCCAGTACGAACATTACTATGCTGAACCAATTGGGTTGTTGCCTTGGATCAAACGACACGACAATCATGATTGGTTCAGTACCGAATTTACAAAATAGTTTTCAGCACTGAAATATGATAATACTAAAATCTCAAACTGATAGGATTAAAAAGCATTAAACATCAACAATATACACTAAACATAATAGTATTAAACTATACAAAATAAAACTTAACAACATATGCATATTCCTAACAAATGTTTATAAAATGTCTAACAATATGAACTAATTAATTTTTTTCTTTTTTTTTAATCTAGAAGTTCTATTCATTCCATTACCAACTCATGATCACATATTTTGCAGAATATAAAAAGTTAGAGACAACTAGGATGAAGAACAGTACTCGAGTATTAAAGAGTACCGCTAATCCATAGATTTATCGACTATGTAGAGTTGAATTAAGTTGAAAACATTTGCTCTAATTACAGTTACTGAAACTCAACATACTACTTTACCTTGTTGAAGGGCTTGCTTGAAATTACAAAATGCCTACAGCTGCCACATCGAAGTCTTTTATGGCGTAAGTTGCCTTTCATAGTGTCACATAAGAATTTCAGACTTGCATATCTTTAAGAGACACACAACTTGGCTAGCAAATTGATATATAACAACTATCCTTAAATGTCCTCCCAATCATTCTAACAGTGTCTACCTCAAAATTGCAACCATAAATTCTGCATAGCCCATATGTATTCTCATATTGGAGCAACAATTCTCCATTTACAACTGCCACTATTCTAAAGTAACCAGCATCTCTCCAACAAAAAATATTAATAAAAAAATTGGTATTAATACTAACAATGTAGTTTGAACTAATGAGAGATGACCATCTATTTTGAGAATATGCGTGTATTCATGCTTATCATCATATTGATATTTACAACATGGATGTGGCATCAAACTAAACCACTCAGTTCTAATGTTGAATGCCATGATTATGTTTTCGCACAGACGTGATCCTACCATGCTATAAAGAGTGGCATCTTTATCTACGACCACTGGAGCCCGTAATCTGGAATGAGATTCAAGCAAGGCATGTGGTTTTAGGTCTTTCCAGATTGGTTGAGAGCTAAATTAAACATTTTATATTCTAACTTCAAATCATCACTGGGTAATTTACAAAGTGTGCAATATTCTTTAATCAATGGGTGAAAGAACATAGCCATTATCTCAACGTAATAAGGATAGGATTGAAAATTACTCTCACATGGTCTATGATAATTGGATTGAAGATAATGAAATCCATCTTCAAAATTTCGTAATAACCTTAACAACGAACTACAATGAAGCCATCATGGGAAAATCAAAAAACGCCTTTCCTGATATCAGAAGTGAGTACAGAATCGGGACAACATTTTCGAATTCTTGTGTCCTTTCTAGGTGGTTCCCATTTTTCTATCAAATTTAGTTAAATTCCACTACTGTATACTTTCTCATGAACAAGTATCATGGGAGAATTGGAATTCTTAAATTGTTCTTTCAAAAAATATTCGGTAGAGATTAAGGACTACCATTTCGGACAAACCGCTTTAAATCTTGAGGCATCATCCGCCGGCAGCCTGCTTAGAATCTCCATCATGGCATCATCTGGAAGTGGAGGAGGGATTACTTTAGGCCTCCTACTACTCCATTCTTATTTTTTTTTATGCTTTCGATGAATCAACGACACAGACGAAGTAGAAAATAGATGTTAGGGTTGTTAAATTAGAACTCTACAATGTACGAGGAGGTTTATTAATGAGGCGAAGAAATGCCGCTTTCTAAAGATCCATCATCAACGGGAAACTTGAGGATCATATTAGAAGGCTGGTATCAAGGATCTTTTGGGTGCTTGAGAGAGGCCCTGGCTACGTACGTTGCAGGTGTTTAAGAACTTTTTAACTTGGACAAATTATCAGCATGAGAACCACAACAAGAAACACAAATCTAAACCCTAGCTTAGACGCCAGATACACAGTAACCCCCAACCAAAAAAATTTCTTTCCTTTTTTTTTAATAAATATTTTAGGCAATATGTTTCACTAGTGTTCTATTATTTCAAAAGTATTTATATATAGGACATTTTTTTTTATCCGTTGAAAATTGAATAATTGTTCTTGCAAAATTAAATTGAGGAAATGAAATGAATCACTCAAAAGACTCCTTCAAGTAAGCCTTTTTAGACTTATTTTAATCTATATAAGTTAAGTCAATAAGAAATTGCAAATATTTTCATTGCTAATTTATTTTAAGCTAATAGGTAAAACTAAATGCTTATAAACAATATAGAATATAACCTTGGAACTTTATCTATCAAGAAATATTTTTCATTTATAAATTTAAAAATAGGAAAAACAATTAGTAGTATTTGCCAAACTTGTGTGCAAAGATGTGCAAAAATCATTTTGAAATAATAGGGAGATATGACAATTTAATTGATTAATTAGAAGCATTTATTCCTATAGTGAGACACAAGGTTGATGAAACGAAATCATTCCAGAAACCGCCATCACTTGCAAGAATAATAATATTACAGTTTAGATTAATTGTGAAGTCAAGAATATGAGGATCTTATCTCAGATGTTATTTGAACCTTTTATCTCCAAAAGTACGAGAAACAGCCAATGCCCGTTTAGCCTAAAGAAATAGGTTATAGAAAAACTTGAGGGCAGACAGAGACAATGTAGCTAAGTGTAGAAAATGGACTTGGGCCTACCTCATTTCCTCAAAAGGTACCTTGAGAGGGGTAAGGATTGTCCAATCCTTACCCCTCTCAAGGTACCTTTTGAGGGAATGAGTTAAAAGTTGTCATTAGCAAGGCATCAAATGGACTTGCATGCTTGGGAAACATTAAACATGTTAAAATCTGACTATGAATGATAAACTTCAGCAAGAAAGTTTATCGAAAAGTCATATGTTAACATGAAAATGCTTTTTTTTCCCCCTCTTTGGTTTTTTGTAGAAAGAAAAGAATCATCAGAGTCCATTACATATATGCATATTCCCAGCAAATGTTGATCAAAATGTGCAACAACATGAACTAATTATCCACAGAAGAACCACACAGAATTATAAACCCTAGATTAGACACCAAAAATGCAGTAACACCCTACTCACCCTCACCCCACCAATCTATCTTTCCTTCTTTTTTTTTTTTGGTAATGTTTATAGGAATTTTCTTTCACCACTGTATCAGCCTTTAAATCCCCTTACACATATAAATCTATCTTTCATTCTTTCTGTAATTTTGTTGGGAAATTTCTTTCGCCGGTGTATCAACATTTAAAAATTGTTTCTATACATGACATTTGTTTTTTTTTTTCTCGTTGAAAAACATAATAATTTTTCTTACAAAATGCAGTTTAGGAAAAAATAAGCAATAAAATGGCGTAAGAGTCCTTCAAATAAAACTTTATGAACTTATTCTAATCCATATAAGTTAAGTCAATGAGAAATTGAAATTATATCATTAGTAATTTATTTTAAGCTAAAAAGTATAAACAAATGCTTATAAACAATAGAGAAATGACCTTGGAACTTGTGAAGGGATTCATGGGCGGAAACTCGTTCCAAACACCCATGAGTCCTCCCCTGAAGAATCCGCTCATACAATGGCGGAGCCAAGATTTGAATTTAGGGGGGGCCGAACTAAAATTTTGCTTACGGTGTAAAATGATATATTTGATGTAGAATTATATATTTTATTAGAAAAATTGAATTTAAACGACATATACAAAGTCTTAGGTTAGTGGAAGAGGGGGGTCCGGGGAAGCGCCCCCGGAAATTTTTTTTTGATTCTTCATCAGCTCATCGAATGAGTTTTCTGCCCCGATTTTAACCCTAAATCGCTTAACATACATAACCGAGCTATTTTATTTACAAGGAGAAGTGGACCTATTTTACTTAATTCTTTTTTGGCCCAATGCGTAAATCTTCAGCCCAAATCACAAGTCCATTCTTCCTTTTCCTTAGCATTTTTGCAGCTCTTTTTATTCTCTTTTGCTTGATCTTTCTGCTTGCAACTTGAAAGAACTTCAGCTTGATCTTCATTTCTTCTACTAATCTTCAACATTGGTGGACCAAACGATTGTAAAAATTTCTAAATGGTATATTTCGGTGTGTATCACAAAATTCTTGGGGGGTGGAGGCGTAGTAGAAAAAAATCTATTTTTTTCTGAACAGTTGGATATATATACCTAGTATATAAAAAAATTGAAAATTCTTGGGGGGGCCTGCCCCTTGTATCCTCCGCCACTGCGCTCATACAAATTCGATTCGGTAAAACAGTGAAAAACTTACGTTTCTTGGATTCAAGAAGCTACTTCTTGAATGGAGGATGACGTTTCTTGGATGCTAATCTGCCACCAACGAAATTCCCTTTGCGGAATGTCCCTCTACCGGTATCCACGCGACGAAATGGGCAGCGATTGCTAGCTCTTCGTTTTTCTGAGATTCGGGAATTAGAGAGAAAAGGGAGAGGCAGAAAAATCCGAAATCTGATTTCGGGTGAATTGTTTAATTGCGGCTGAAGTAAGGATTGGCTAGGGTTTCGGCTGAGAGTTAATTATATAGGGTGTGAGAGTTTGTTCCCATAACCAACTCTCACGTCCTCCACTTCTCTTAGCAGTGGGAGTCTAAACTCCCACGTCCTATCAACCTCTTTTGGCAGTGGGAGTCTATAACTCCCACGTGCACTAGACTTCTGCTGGTAGTGGGAGTCTTTATCGGATAATGACTCCTACGTATTCCCAGCTATACCGAAAATGCCCCTTATCTCTAATTCGAATAATAACACTTTATTATTCTCAGAAAAGTGAATGTCAGATACAATGAACCTAGACACATTCTAGATTCATTGAATCTGGACATGAAAGCTCGTTAGCTCGTCTATCACCCTGTAGGTTCATATCACAATGGCAATGAAAACACACTTAGTAGTAGTGTGAGTTCATAAATCACAAGCGGTCCCCTAGCAGGGACATCGTGACTACCCAAAGTGAATGAATGTACAACTGAACCTAATATCAATCCACTATTTAATCCCTTTGTCTCGCGATATCCTAATTAAGCATAAGGCATGGTAGTCGTCACCCTTATTAAGCTTAATTATATTTATGCTCGATCTCTAGGTAGACTGTTCCAACAAATAGTATCTGATAACCACTTTATCAAATACATTTGAGCACGGCCATGCATTTAGACAGTCTTTCCCTATCGAGGGGCCCATGGATATCTCTATCTAATAATAGAGAGGGACAAATTCCTTACAATGCCTCTCACATTCAAGTCATGATAGGACGCTACATCCGATCACCAATCGTATTGATTACTCGATTAAAAGCAACGTCACGATCGAGTCAAAACGTGGCTCCATTCATGCTAGAATCAAATGGAGACATAAGGTCTAAGGATTCTAAAATAGTATTGAGGAAGTAATACTTATGACTAAGGACCATGAAGTATTACTTCTCTAACGGATCACGTCCAATACAATGTATCTCTATATATTGCATCTATGATATGATTTGTATTCATTACACATGATTAGTAAAACGTAATCATCAATCGAACATCATACTAGTTTTATTTCATTGTAAAATAGATTACATAAAAATAGGGACAACTAGAATAGTAATTACATAAGCAAATGAGTTTTACTATCAAATCACTCATTTGATGTTCATAAGCAAAATTTACTATTCATATGAAATGCTCAAAAAGATAAAATGTACAACATATGCTAATGGTCCTAGGGCACTACTAACAATCTCCCACTTGCCCTAGGTCCAATCATACATGATCTTCAATCCCATTGACCTAGTATGACTCTCATGTTTAGGGCCGTGGGAGTGGCTTGGTCAATGGATCTGCAATGTTGTCGTCTCGTATGAACTTTGCAAATACTAACGCCTCCTCTGTCGATGATCTCTCTAATCGGATGGAAACGCTTTCGAGAATGTGTTTGGATCGTTGGTGAGATCTAGGTTCCTTAGCTTGTGAAATGGCACCGAGTACTATCACAATAGAGGTCCACCGGGTTCACAATGCTAGGGGACGACACCTAATTCATCAACAAACTTCCCGATCCAAACAGCTTTCTTTAGTCGCTTCAGACGCAGCTAGATACTCAGCTTCTATTGAAGAGTCGGCCACGGTTTCTTACTTTGAGCTCTTCCAGCTCACAGCACCTCCATTCAAACAAATCACAAAACCAGATTGCGATCTATAATCATCTACGTCGGTCTAGAAGCTTGCGTCTATGTAACCATTTACAACCAGACTTCCTTCATGACCTCCGTAAACTAAGAACGTATCTTTAGTCCTTCTCAAGTACTTAAGAATGCTCTTGACTGCAGTTCAATGTGACTCTCCCTATATATTGCATCTATGATATGATTTGTATTCATTACACATGATTAGTAAAACGTAATCATCAATCAAACATCATACTAGTTTTATTTCATTGTAAAATAGATTACATAAAACTAGGGACAACTAGAATAGTAATTACATAAGCAAATGAGTTTTACTATCAAATCACGCATTTGATGTTCATAAGCAAAATTTACTATTCATATGAAATGCTCAAAAAGATAAAACGTACAACATATGCTAATGGTCCTAGGGCACTACTAACAACTTGACCATCAATAAATTATTTTTCATTTATAAATCCAAAAACAAGAAACAAATGTAGTAGTATTTGTCAAACTTGTGTGCAAAGATGTGCAAAACAAATCGCTTTAAATCTTGAGGCATCATCCCCCAGAAGCCTGCAAAGAATCTCCATCACGTCTTCATATGGAAGTGGGGGAGGGCTTACTTTAGGCCTCATACTACTCTTTTTTTCTTGTTTTTCGTGGTTTCGCTAAATCAATGAGATAGACGAAGTAGAAAATGGATGTTAGGGTTGTTAAATTAGAACACTCCAACGCACGAGGAGGTTGTTCGAGACGAAGGAATGCCACTTTCTAAAGATCCATCAACAGAGGGAAACTTGAGGATCATATCAGAAGGCTGGTATCAATAATATTTGGGGTGCTTGATAGCTGTCCGGCTACTCAGGCTGTTGGTGTTTAAGAACTTCTTAACATGAACTAATTATCAACATGAGAACCACAACAAGAAACACAATTCTAAACCCTAGCTTAGACACCAAATACATAATAACCCCAACCAAAAAAAAACTATCTTTCCTTTTTTCCATTAAATGTTTTAGGCAATATGTTTCACTAGAGTGCCAGCATTTCGAAACTATTTCTACATAGGACATTTGTTTTTTTCGTTGAAAATTGAATAGATGTTCTTCCAAAAATAAATTGTGGAAAAAACTATAGATTAGATAATGAGATAAATTTTAGAATTGTAGAGATAATTGAGAAAGTATTTTGAATTTTATTAAAATAAAAATTATTTTTCAATTAATTTAAATAATCTAAAACTTCTCAGCCAATCAAAATTAGCAAAAAACAAATAAATAAATAAAACTCCAAGAAAATTAGATTAGAGTTTTGAAGGATTATGATTAGTTGAAACTGAAAACAGGGTTTTTAATATAAATATAGATAGATAGATAGATAGATAGAAAATTAGTATTTCATTGAAAAAATTAAAGAAAATAGTTGTCGAATACCTGCCAGAGTAGCTGGCAAAGTGGTGTAGCATTCGACTTGAATATTGTGGGATCGAATCCCCCTCTCCCAATTTAAATAAAATCGTTCAACTATTTTCCACTAATCAAAAGTTTTATAACTAATTAAAAACATAAAATCCTAGAAAATGACATGTGGCATTATATAAGTAAAAATCTGAAAAGATACTCTGTAATATATATCTACTAGCCAAAAAAGAATATATAATTTTAATTTTTTTTGTATCTTCGTAAAAAGATGAATACAATTTTATCGGGACACAAATACCACAATCTTATTGAATAAATATTTTAGATAATAGTTTGTTTGACTCTAACATTGTACTAAACAAACCTTAACTCAAATAGACTAATAATATGAGCCTGAAGAAGAGAAACCAAGACAATCTTTTTAGTTCAAACTTTGACTAATTTCCGGAGCTGAATCCAAGGGCCAACCGTTTATATTTATTTCACTTCCAAGCTTTCTTTGCAGCCTCTTTGTAAGAAGTTACTTGTTCAACTCAAACCCTCGTCATCTCTTACAGTGCGCCTTCACCTGCCAAAGTCTCTGAAAGTCTCGAAGCTTTTGAAGAAGTTTTAACTCAATTCATTTGTGGTAGAAAAATCAGCATTGCTTTTCCTACTTTTCAAAACTTTAAAATTGCCACTGGTTTAACATACTGATTCAATAAATTTTTTAGTTTTACCGTTGCTTAACAAAGCTTCAGGAAAGGACCACATACAAAACTTATTATTAAGAACTTACTATTATTACACAATCTCAAAACTATTTGAACTTGAGATCAACTACTTGGAACCATCCGAGTTTCCAATTTAGCTATCTTTCAAAAAATATATATAATTAACTGATACCTTTTAACTTCAAATATATCTCCTGTCTCTACAAAACCACACTGCAAGGAAAAAGAAAGAAAATACTTATTATTACACATGCTAAAGTAGATATTGAGAATTATTACAAAATTTAAATTTTGACTGATAATATTCAGAAACACTTGAGAGATTGAAAAAAAACTGGTAAATCGAACAAAAATAGTCCAGAAATCTCATTCCATTAAGCCAATAATAAAAAATTAACATAAAGTACAACAAAAATTAACTAATTAAAAAATGATAATTTATAGGAAAATATCGATAGATTACATAAACAACATGCAACCTATGACAATTTGCATAATGGCAGTTAGAGAAAACAATTTCTTTTAAATTATAAATGGCACTCATATGCTGCATTAGAACAACAAAATTTGAAATTCGCATTTTCAAGTGTCAACAATCCTTAAAATGAAATTAAAGGCCTTAAAACATTTCATGATAGTGAATCTAAAACGGAAAAGGGACAACGAAGAAGGAGATATTTTTGAAATAAAAATTGAAACCTCCTCTCTTAACTCTACTTTTTTCTCGCTTTTCCTGCACAAATAAAAAAATTAAAATAAACACCATAGTTACAAAATGCTGCTAGAACCACATTTTTAACTCATTCCGCTGCAGCAACTACAAACACCCACAGCCATTTTGGGTCGTGCAAGAAACCTCAAAGAATAAATTAACTTTCCACAATTTCCTGCCGAAACAAACAATTAATTAGTTCGTTTCTAAAAACAAACCCAAAAGATAAATTGATAACTAAACCATAAATAAGTAATATTTCAAATCACATGCAGTAACATCAACAACCTCAAGCAAGGAATTAGCAGAATTAACAAAGGTCAAAATAACATCCAAATCTAGAAACTCAATTGGTCGATAGCTTTTAATTTGGGTGTTATATATCAAGTTGTGGAGCGCCGGATCTATGACCATCTTTTGTGAAGAATCCATCTTTTTCACAATGTCAATTCTACTGTCTCCTAAACAAAGATATGAAAGAGTCGAATATCAAATGAAAATAAACAAATTAACAGTCACCCAAATTGGGTAATTTCATAGAAAATCGATCAATTTTCGGTTCTCCATTATGTCGGACTCACGAATTACCATAATTCACATAAAAAATATTGTTCAAGAGATTGGACACTTCCAATCAATTCTCGTTACCTTCTTCCACGATCATGAAAAGAAACTTTAATTAGTACATGTTTTCATCTCGTGTTTTGTGCAATCCTTCATTAATCTCCAAAATTCCAGAAGAAGAAATAATATTCAATCATAATCATTACTTTTCCGAAATATTCGTCGGAATAAGTACAATGCTCTCTCATGTTTTCTGCTGGGAGAAAATGCAAAATCTGGGATGAGGCAGTAAAGAACGTGAATTGAGAGAGTTTTTAGAGAGGAGACGTGAGAAAACGTGGTGAGAGTTTTTGTAGAGTTGAACCAATTTGAAGATAAGGAGTGATAGGAAGTCGATGATAATTCAAATTTTAAAATCAATATCTTAAACATAATCATTAATCTAACTAATATTAAATTCTCGCAACCAATCAATTAGGTTAAAAGTAAGCTTTTTTTTTTGGAAAAACAATGTTAAAAGTAAGTTAAACTAATCTGATTAAGAGGTTTACTTTAATAATATTTACAATAAAAAATATGAAATTCTGAAAAAATAGGATTGAAATATATATATATATACACACACACTAACAAAAAACCCGTGCTATGCACGGGACATACATTATTTCTTAAAAAAAATGCATATGCAAGGAAAAAGAGTTTTTGTAATGATAGCAAACATAAATTTTTTGACTATAAGTTTGATTATTACCTTTTAATTATCAATATGTAGAACTCTAAGTGCATTTGTGTAGTTAATACTACTCAGATTTCATTTAATCTATTAATATAATGAAAAAAAATCCGAAATCTATCAAAAAAATTATTTTATTTTGCATTTAATAATTGAATATGGTGCATTCAATAAAACAACACGTTATTTATTTTGTCTACACATTGTTTAGTTCATTCAACAGATAGAAAAACTGGTCTTTTATTATCCCCTCCAACATCTCTACAAGGAAAGATAGTGCTAATTAACATAGACTTGTTTGCCAAAATTTATGGTTAGCAGAATTTTGAAGCACTTGAGTTTAAAATTTAATCTGCTTCAAAGTAGGTTATGAAGACTTCTTCTTTTCATATACTCTTAGAATTTTGAAACAGTTTTATCACTTGATTTTTGCAGTATAAACGAAGAGAACTGATTTTTTTTTTTTCATTTTTACATATCCATATTTATTTATTTTTAAAAAGATATTATGAAAATAAAAATGACGCATAAAAATAAAATAAAAAATAAAAAAATGAACATTGCATAAGTCTAAGTTAAATCAAACTTGATTGTGAGCTCAATCGGAATTCAGAGGACCCGGTCATCTGAATTACCTGTTATTTGTTAAAACTTTATTTATTTATATTTATATAAATAAAAAATATAAGAAGCAAATAAGTGGGCTTCCCTAATTTGATGGGCTGAAATGTCAGCCCATTTTCTCACTCAAAACATGTCAAAGTACTCTCTTTTATAGTATTGTCAAACTCAAAAATAATTTAACTTTTCAATGTGGCATACTCTTATAAACTAATCAAGAGTTTACAACCAAAGTAAAATTTAACCAACCAATCAAAATTTTATAAAATAATTAATTGAACCAAAATTCATGGAAATTACACGTAGGATTTAGAAGATTGTGATTGGCTGAAACTAAAAACAGACTCTGTAATATAAATATACTAGCAAAAACCCCGTGTTGTGCAGGGACATACATTAATTTTTTTAAAAATGCATATGCATGGAGAAAGAGTTTTTGTAATGAGAGAAAAAAAGAAATTTTTTGACTATAAGTTTGATTATTACCTTTTAACCTTTTAATTATCAATATGTCGAACTCTAAGTGCATTTGTTTAGTTAATACTACTCAGTTTTTGTTTAATCTATTAATATAATGAAAAAAAAATCAAAAATCTATCAAAAAAATATTTTTAATGATTGAATATAGTGCATTCAATAAAATAACACATTATTTATTTTGTCTATACATTGTTTAGTTCATTCAACAAATAGAAAATCTGGGTCTTTTATTATCCCCTCCAACACCTCTACAATGAAAGAGAGTGCTAATTAACATATACTTGTTTGCCAAAATTTATGTTTTGCAGAATTTTGAAGCACTTGAGTTTAAAATTTTGAAGCAGTTTTAATATGTTTCAAATGGGGTTATGAAGACTTCTTCTTTTTATATACTCTTAGAATTTTGAAGCAGATTTTATCACTTGATTTTTGCAGTATAAACGAAGCGAATTGATTTTTTTTTCATTTTTAAATATTCATATTTATTTATTTTTTAAAATATTATGAAAATAAAAATGATGCATAAGAATAAAAAACAAAAAAAATGAACATTGCATAAGTCTAAACTAAATCGAACTTGATTGTAATCTCAATCGAAATTCAGAGAACCCAGTCATCTGAATTACCCGTTATTTTTTAAAACTTTAACTATTTATATTTATATAAATAAAAAATAAAAGAAGCAAATACGTGGGTTTCCCTAATTTGATGGGCTGAAATGTCAGCCCAATTTCTAAATCAAAACATGTCAAAGTACTCTCTTTATAGTATTGTCAAACTTAAAAAACAATGTAACTTTTCAATGTCAGATACTCTTATAAGCCAATCAAGGGTTTACAACCAAAGTAAAAATTAACCAATCAATCAAAATTTTATAAAATAATTAATTGAACCAAAATTTATGGAAATTACACGTAGGATTTAGAAGAATATGATTGGCTGAAAGTGAAAACAGACTCTGTAATATAAATATAGATAGAAGATAGATACTCCATTCGATTCAAAATATAAATCTTTTTAGGAGTTTTCACACAAATTAAGATACTAATCAAAATGACTTAAGTACCCTAATTAATACTCCAAAAGAACAAATAAATTAATGAAGAGTTGAATGGAAACTACACATTTTGACAAAAATGAATATATGAAGAAAATAATGTAAGGGTAAATTAGCCAATAAATGCACAATTCTTGTAAAAATACCTATATGTTTCAACAAAAAATAACTCTTAGGAAACTTCTATTTTGAATCGAACGGACTATAAATTTTATACACATTAATTTTCTTTTATAGTCTTGCCATTTGTCAAGTTTTAAAAATAATAACTATTTTTTTATGTGGGAGTCTTTATTATTGTTAATTCTCTTATGTAACTTTAGATTAAAATTTCTACAAATTAATACTTTAGTTTTAGAGAGTTTAGAAGAAGATTCGCTTGATTTTTACAGTATAAACGAAGCATATTGATTTTTTTTCATTTTTAAATATCCATATTTATTTATTTTTAAAAAGATATTATTAAAATAAAAATGATGCATAAGAATAAAAAAAATGAACATTGCATAAGTCTAAGCTAAATCGAGCTTGATTGTAAGCTCAATTAGAATTCAGAAGACTCGGTCATTTGAATTACCCGTTATTTGTTAAAACTTTAACTATTTATATTTATATAAATAAAAAATATAAGAATCGAATAAGTGGGCTTCCCTAGTTTGTTGGACTGAAATGTCAGCCCAATTTCTTAGTCAAAACATGTCAAAGTACTCTGTTTTATAGTATTGTCAAACTCAAAAAACAATGTAACTTTTCAATGTGGGATACTCTTATAAGCCAATCAAGAGTTTACAACCAAAGTAAAATTTAACCAACCAATCAAAATTTTATAAAATAATTAATTGAACCAAAATTCTTGGAAATTACACGTAGGATTTAGAAGACTGTGATTGACTCAAACTGAAAACAGACTCTATAATATATATATTGGTATTTGCCAAACTTCTGTGCAAAGATGTGCAAAAATAGTTTTGAAATAATAGGGAGATATGCCAATTTAATTTATTATAAGTATTTTTTACTATAGTGAGACATAAGGTTGGTGAAACGAAATAATTCCAGGAACTATGACTTCCAATAATAAGAATATCACAGTTTAGATCAATTGTGAAGTCAAGAATATCAGGATCTTATCTCAGATGTTATTTGAGGCATTTATCTCCAAAAAAACGAGAAACATCCATCTGCCCGTTTATCATTGGCACATGTTCTACGAAGATGCAAAACAAATAAAACTTTGGAGATATTATAAATCTTTAATTTGATAGATTGAAAAGTTTTATTAAATCATTTTCTTCCATAGATATTGAATAACCATGGATGTCTATTTTAGTTCCAGTACAAACAGTACTATGCTGAACCAATTTAAGTTGTTACCTTGAATCAAACGACACGACAATCATGATTGATTCAGTATTGGATTGACAAAATAGATGTCTGGACTGAAATATGCTTATACTAAAATCTCAAACGGATAGGATTGAAAGGCACAAAAGATCAACAATACACACTAAACAGAATATTATTTAACTATACAAAATAAAACTTAACAATACATGCATATTCCCAACAAATGTTGATAAAATGTCTAACAACATGAATTAGTTATTTTTTTTCTTTTTTTAATTTAGAAGTTTCATTCATTCCATTACCAACTCATGATCCCATATGTTGCAGAATATAAAAAATTAAAGACAATTAGGTAGAAGAACCGAGTACTCGAGCAATAAAGAGTACCGGTAATCCACATATTTCTCGACTACCTAGAGTTGAATTAAGTTGAATTTTTTTGCTCTCATTCCAATTAGCGAAACTCAACATACTACTTTACTTTGCCAAAGGGCTTGCTTTAAATTGAAAAATGCATGCAACTGCCTCATCGAACTCCTTTCTGACATAAGCTTCCTTTCATAGTGTCACATCCAAATTTCAGACTTGCATTTCCTTAGGAGAGACAAAGCTTGGCTCGTAAATTGACATATAACAACCATCCTTAAATGTCCTCCAAATCTTTATAACAGTGACCACCTCAAGATTGCAACAATAAATTCTGCATAGCCATCTGTATCGTCACATTGGAGCAACAATTCTCCGTTTACAACTTTCATTACTCTAAAGTAATCGTCGTCTCTCCAACAAAAAATACTAACAAAAAGATTGGTATTAATACTAACACTGCCACTTTTTATCTAGAGTCTAGGAGCATAATCGTTTGAGCTCCAAATGTCAATTACGATTGAATTTATTCTAAATGTAGTTTGAACTAATGAGAGATGGCCATCTATTTTGAGAATAGGCATGTTTTCATTGTTCTAATGTCGAATGTCATGCTCATTTTTTCTAACGGGCGCTATCGTACAAAGCTATAAATAGTGGCATATTTATCTATGACCGCTAGAGCCCATAATCCAGAATGAGATTCAAACAAGGAATGTGGTTTTAGGTCTTTCCAGAATGGTTGAGAGTCCAAATTAAGCATTTTATATTCTAACTTCAAATCATCATTGGCAAATTCCCGAGTGTACAATATTCTTTAATCAATTTGTGAAAGAACTAGCAATTATCTCAACATAATTAAGGATGGATTGAAGATTACTCCAACTTGATCTCTGGTAATTGGATTGAAGATAATAAAATCCATCTTCAAACTTTTGTAATAACTATAACAACGAACTACAATGAAGCCATCATGGGAAAAATGTAAAACGCCTTTACAAATATACGTAGTGAGTACAAAATTATGACAACATTTTCGAAATCTTGCGTCCTTTCTAGGTTGTTCCCATTTATCTATCAAGTTCAGTTGGATTCCAGGGCTGTTAACTTTCTCATGAACAAGAATCATAGGGGAATTGAAATTCTTAAAATGCAAATTCATGAAATATTCGGTAGAGATTAAGGACTTACATTTCAGACAAACCGCTTTAAATCTTGAGGCATCATCTGCAGGAAGCCTGTTAAGAATCTCCATCACGACATCATATGGAAGTGGATGAGGGCTCACTTTAGGTCTACTACTACTCATTTTCTTCTTTTTTTTCATTGCTTCTACAAAGCAATAAGATAGGCGAAGTAGAAAATTGATTTTAGGGTTGTTAAATTCGAACACTCCAACACAAATGAGGTTGTTTGAGGGGAATGAATGTCACTTTCTAAAGATCCATCAACAAAGGGAAACTTGAGGATCAGATAATAAGGTTGGTATCAAGGATCTTTTGGGTGTTAATGAATGGCCCGGCTACTCAGGCTGCTGGTGTTTAAGAACATCTTAACATGAACTAATTATCTACATGAGAACCACAACAAGAAACACAATTCTAAACCCTAAATTAGACATCAGATACACAATAACCCCAACCAAAAAAACTATATTTCCTTTTTCCTAAAAAAGTTTCACTAGTGTACCAGCATTTCAAAACTATTTCTATATAGGATATTTGTTTTTCCATTGAAAATTGAATAGATGTTCTTGCAAAATTAAATTGTGGAAAAAGAAGAAGAAATAAAATGAATCACCGTAAGAATCCTTCAAATAAGGCTTTCTATAATTGTTTTAATCTATATATGTTAAATAATTAAAAAATTGCGAATATTTCCATTCGTAATTTATTTTAAGCTAATCGGTATAACTAAATGCTTATAAACAATAGAGAATATAACCTTGGAACTGTATCCATTAAGAAATATTTGTCATTTATAAATATTAAAATAAGAAAACAAATTAGTAGTATTTACGAAATTTAAGTGCAAAGATGTGCAAAAATCATTTTCTAACATAGATATTGAATAACCACGGATTTTCATTTTAGTTCTAGTACGAATAGTACTATGCTGAATAAATTTGAGTTGTTGCCTTGAATCAAACGACAAGACAGTCATGATTGGTTAAATACTGAATTAATAAAATAGATGCCAACACTGAAATATGTTAATACTAAAATCTCAAACGGATAGGATTAAAAGGTATAAAACTTCAACAATAGACACTAAACAAAATATTATTGAACTATACAAAATAAAACTTAACAATATATGGATATTCCCAACAAATGTTGATAAAATGTCTAACGACATGAACTAATTGTTTTTTTTAATTTTTTCTTTTTTAATCTAGAAGTTCCATTCATTCCATTACCAACACATGATCCCATATGTTGCAGAATATAAAAATTTAAAGACAACTAGGTAGAAGAACCGAGTACTCGAGTAACGAAGGGTATCGCTAATCCACATATTTCTCGACTAGGTAGAGTAGAATTAAATTGAAAAAAATTGCTCTGATTCTACCTACCGAAAGTACACATACTACTATACTTTGTTGAAGGTCTTGCTAGAAATTACAAAATGTATGAAACTGCCTCATCAAACTCCTTTGTGACATAAGCTTTATTTCATTGTGTCACATCCGAATTTTGGACTTACATTTCCTTAAGAGAGACAAATATTGGCTCGTAAATTGACATATAATAACCATCCTTAAATTTCCTCACAATCTTTTTAACAGTGCTTACCTCAAGATTGCAACCATAAATTCTTCATAGCCCGTATGTATCCTAATATTGGAGCAAAAATTCTCCGTTTACAACTACCATTACTCTAAAGTAATCATCATCCCTCCAACAAAAAAATACTGAGAAAATTATTGGTATTAATACTAATACTATCACTCTTTATCCAGAGACTAGATGCATAATTTTTTGAGTTCCAAATGTCAATTACGAATGAATTTATTCTAATTGTAGTTTGAACTAATGAGAGATGACCATCTATTTTGAGAATACGAAGGTTTTCATGCTTATTATCACCATGATTTAGTACCTGGATGTGGCATCAAACTAAACTCTTTTATTCTAACGTCGAATGCCATGATCATTTTTTCGCACGGACGCAATCCTACCATTCTATAAAGAATGGCATCTTTTATCTATGACAACTGGAGTCCATAATGAAAAATTAGATTCAAGCAAGGCTTGTGGTTTTAGGTCTTTCCAGATTTGTTGAGAGACCAAATTAAGCATTTTATATTCTAAATTCAAATTATCACATGGTAATTTCCAGAGTGTATAAAATTCTTAAATAAACTAATGAAGAACATATCCATTACCTCAACATAATTAAGGATACGATTGAAGATTACTATCACCTAGACTTTTGTAATTGGATTGAAGATAATGAAATAATCTTCAAAACTTTGTAATAACCATAACAACGAACTACAATGAAGCCATCATGGGAAAACTAGAAACGTGTTTCCAGATATCAGTAGTGAGTGTAGAATCGGGACAACATTTTCAAAATCTTGTGTCCTTTCTTGATTGTTCATATTTATCTATAAGTTTCTGTTGGATTCCAAGGCTATATACTTTCTCATGAACAAGAATCACGAGGATTTGGAATTTTTAAAATGCAAATACATAAAATATTCGGTAGAGATTAATGACTTCCATTTCGGACAAACCACTTAAAATCTTGAAGTATCATCAGCAGGAAGCCTTAAAAAAATCTCCATCACAACATCATATGGAAGGGGATGAGGGAATACTTTAGGCTTCCTACTACTCATTTTCTTCTTGTGTTTCATTGCTTCGACGAATCAATGAGACAAACAAAGTAGAAAATGGATGCTAGGGTTGTTATATTAGTCCTCTCCAACGCACGAGAGGAGGTTGTTCGAGGTGAATGATTGTCGCTTTCTAAAGATCCATCAACAAAGGGAAACTTGAGGATCAGATCAGAAGGTTGGTATCAATGATCTTTTGGGTCCCACTTCTCAGTTGCTGGTGTTTAAGAACTTCTTAACATGAACTAATTATCTACATGAGAACCACAACAAGAAACACAATTCTAAACCCTAGTTTAGACACCAGATACGCAATAACCCCAACCAAAAAAAATTTGTCTTTCCTTTTTTCCCATAAAATGTTTTAGGCAATATGTTTCACTCGTGTACCAGTATTTCGAAACTGTTTCTATATAGGACATTTTTTTTTCGTTGAAAAATGAATAGATGTTCTTGCAAAATTAAATTGTGTAAAAAAACAAGAAAAAATAAAATGAATCAATCGTAAGAGCCCTTCAAATAAGAATTTTTAGACTCATTTTAATATATATAATTTAAATCAATAGGAAATTTCAAATATTTTCATTAGTAATTTATTTTAAGTTGATGGGTATAACTAAATGCTTATAAACAATATAGAATATAAACTTGGAACTTGATCCATTAAGAAATATTTTTCATCTATAAATATAAAAATAAGAAAATAAAATAGTAGTATTTGCTAAACTTCTATGCAAAGATGTGCAAAAATCATTTTGAAATAATAGGGAAAATAATAATTTAATTAATTAGAAGTATTTTTTACTACATTGAGACACAAGGTTGATGAAACGAAATCATTACAAGAACCATCACTTGAAAGAATAATAATATCAGAGTTTAGAATAAATGTGAAGTCAAGAATATCACGGGTCTTATTTAAGGTTTTTATCTCCAAAGGTACGAGAAACGGCAAGCTGCTTGTTTATCATTGACACATTTCCTTCCAAGATGCAAAACAAAAAAAAAAACTTCGGAGATATTATAAATCCTTATTTGATTGATTTATAAGTTTTATTGAATCTTTTTCTACCATAGATATTGAATAACCATTGATTTCCATTTTAGATCCATTACGAACAGTACTATGCTTAACCAATTTGGGTTGTTGCCTTGAATCAAACATCATGACAATCATGATTGGTTGAGTACCGGATTGACAAAATAGCAGTCAGCACTGAAATATGATAATACTAAATCTCAAACGGATAGGATGAAAATGCATAAAAGTCAACAATACATTGTAAATAGAATATTATTGAACTATACAAAATAAAACTTAACAATATATGCATATTCCCAACAAATGTTGATAAAATGTCTAACGACATGAACTAATTGTTTTTTTTTAATCTAGAAGTTTCATTCATTCCATTACCAAAACATGATCCCATATGTTGCAGAATATAAAAATTTAAAGACAACTAGGTAGAAGAACCGAGTACTCGAGTAATAAAGAATACTGCTAATCCATAGATTTGTCGACTAGGTAAAGTTGAATTACGCTGAAAAATATTGCTATGATTCTAGTTACCGAAACTCAACATACTACTATACTTTGCTGAGGGTCTTGCTTGAAATTAAAAAATGCCTCCACCTGCCTCATCGAACTCCTTTCTGACATAAACTTTCTTCCATAATTTCACATGGAGCAAAAATTCTCCGTTTACAATTACCATTGCTCTAAAGTAATCATCATCTCTCCAACAAAAACATACTGACAAAAATATTGGTATTAATACTAATATTGTCACTCATTATCCAGAGACTAGAAGCATAATCCCTTGAGCTCCAAATGTCAATCACGAATGAATTATTCTTATTGTAGTTTTGAACTAATGAGATATGGTCATCTATTTTGAGAATACGCATGTTTTCATGCTTATTATCACAGTGATCTTTAGTACCTGGATGTGGCATAACACTAAACTCATTTGTTGTAACGTCGAATGTCATGATCATAGTTTTACACAGACAATCCTACCAATCTATAAAGAGTGGCATCTTTATCTATGACAACAGGAGCCCATAATCCGGAATTAGATTCAAGCAAGGCATTTGGTTTTAGGTCTTACCCGATTGGTTGAGAGCCCAAATTAAGCATTTTATATTCCAACTTTAAATCATCACCGGGTAATTTCTAGAGTGTACAGAATTCTTAAATCAATTGGTGAAAGAACATAGCCATTATCTCAACATAATTAAGGACAGGATTGAAGATTACTCTCACATGGTATTTTCTAAATGAATTGAAGATAATGAAATGGAAAAACGACTTCCATCATCCTCAAATCATTTATCAAGACACGATAAGATCCTTCATGTTTTTTTACTTCCTGGTAGGTCTCAAAACAAATTGCAGATATGTTAAGTCGTCCCACCACCATTGTCCACTGCGGTTTCCGGCCAAAAGTAGCCACACTCCGACTAATTTTAACCGAACCGCGAACAATGGTGGTGGGACTACTTAACAGCAGCAAAATTTGTTTTGCGACCTACCAGGAAGTAAAAAAAAAAAAAAAAAAAAACTTGTAGGATCTTATCGTGTCTTACTAAATAGTTTGAGAATGATCCAGATCATTTTCCCTAATGAAATCCATCTTCAAAATTTTGTAATAACCATAACAACGAACTAGAATGAAGCCATCATGGGAAAATCGGAAAACGCCTTTCCAAATATCAGTAGTGAGTAGAATCGGGACAACATTTTCAAAATCTTGTGTCCTTTCAAGGTTGTTGATATTTATCTATCAAATTCATTTGGATTCCAAGGCTGTATAATTTCTCATTAACAAGAATCACGGGGGAATTAGATTTCTTAAAATGCAAATACATGAAATATTTGGTAGAGATTAATTAATGACTTCCATTTCGGACAAACTGCTTTAAATCTTGAGGAATCATCCGCCGGAAGCTTTCTAAAAATCTACATCACAACATCATATGGAAGTGGAGGAGGGCATACTTTAGGCCTCCTACTACTCATTTTCTTCTTGTTTTTTCATGGCTTAAGAAGAATCAATGAGACAAACGAAGTAGAAAATGGATGCTAGAGTTGGTATATTAGTACTCTACAACGCACGAGGAGGCTGTTGTATTAATTCTCTAATTTCGGCACGATTTAATGTTTCTGATAGAAGCCTTTTTATCTAACACCAATCTCTATTGTATATTGTTCGAGTTTTTCATTTGAAAGCTTGAGTCGAAGAAAAAAAATTGAATCTTCATTCGAGGTAATTTCACGTATTCAATTTCCATTAAATAAGACTTGTTTGAAGATATATGTGAGTAATCATCACACAAAGATGTAATATTTGGTGCTCTTTTCTATTATATTTATTATTATTGAATATTTATAATATCAATATTATTGAAGAATATTAAACTATTACTCCTGGAGTAGTAGTAATGTAAACTAGTAACATTACATGTTCATGAAGAACACCATCTGATATTTCTGAAGAATATTACACAATTATTATAAATTGTCTATTTACTCTTGAAGAGTACATTATAATCTGAATATTTTTGAAGAATATCGAAATATTGTTCCTGAGGTAACAATCATTTAAACAATATTATATACATAAAAAAAATTTATGCTTCCGAGATATCATTTTGTATTGAAAATAATTGGTTATGTTAATACAATCATTGAAGGAATATATGTGTTGCTATCATAATTTATTAGATTTGGTAGAAGTACACATATCAAATATCACCAAATATCATTCACGGCTACTATGAAAAAAACTGAAAGAAATGTTTGATCACCAGGAGATGGTGATCTAATAAAGAAGATATTTCTCTCATTTTTCGTACACCTGAAATTAGCTCTTTTAGTAGCAATTGAGAGAGAAGAGATATCTCAAAGTTTATTGATCTCATGTTTCTTTGAGACGAAAAAAAAAGATGGGTTATTGATGAAATATAAGAGAAACCCAGACAATTATTGTTATATCATTCCCTTAAGTGAATGTGAATAAAATTTCATTGTCTGTGACTGTAAGAAAGATGATTTGGTTATACCATTATCATAGAAGTAATACTCTTTATGCTGAAATCAGTATGAATAATTATCACCGGTGATAAAAAAAAAAAAGGGAAAAAGTGACATTTTATTCATCTTTAATGAACTTTTACTTAATAGCTTAAGAGTTGTAATTTTATTTTAGCAACTTTTAAATTTGTACTTTTTTTAGATTACATTTAGTTATTTAAGAATCACTATTAAAAACTCCAGAAGAGCTTGCATATTAAAAGGTTCTAGTATAACTAATTTATTAATAACTCCATCAATAAATTTGAAACAACGCCTCTTTTATAAAACTTCCTGAAGAACTATACCTGATCGAACTGGTAGATGAAAAGTTCCGGAAGAGCTAAAGGACTTAAAGCAGTTTCATACTTTTAGTTGAAAGTACAAATGTGTACAGTATAAATAATATTGTACAATTCTAGCAGAAGTTGATTAAAAGCTCTTGAAGAGTCGATTGATTAAATACTCTTGAATTGATAATTCACCTTAAAGGTTATATTCCAATATGATGGATTACTACAAAGATGATCTTCTGTTATGTATTATTTGCTACGATTTTAGCAAATAAAATTTGTATTGAGGTACACTATTGATTAAACCTGAAGCTTACTTGGTTAAAACAATTATTAGTTGGCATGACTGATTAGAATATGTTGGATATCTTGAGGATTATGTCCATATAATAAATGGTCATGTAGAATCATATATTGCCTTGAATTTGTTATATATTTGTTGTATTTTTCCAACTATTGATTTCTTAGTTCACCTCTTTTTAATCGGTTTATGGTTGCAGACCAAGAGATTTACATATCAATATATAATATGCGCTCATACACCACCCAAGGTGTTGAGATGGGTCCTCAAATGAGGATAAATTATATGTTAGTTATCAATCTTAGTCATTGGTATATATATTGTTCCAACATAAAGAGGGAACAAATATATAGCCGAACAAAATATTTCTATTCATGTCTTTTGTTGATCCTCAAACAAATGGGTTTTGAACCAGAAGTTCAGAAAACGAATAGTCAGTAATGTTCAGAAAAAACTACATGATATTTAATGTCCATGAAAGATAAGTTACCAATAATATTAAATTTGAGATATTGAAATGTGGTAGAATTATGAGTTCTAATAATAAAACTTCTCGCAAATTGAGTAAAGATTTATAGATTGTCAAGTCGAGAAGATGAAAATTCTAGAAGAATTTTTTCAAACATGAATATTATATCATTTCCGAAGAAATTCAGGTACGTGGAAATTTGTGAGAATTGTGAGATCTCAAATGTTTGGGAATTGATGGAACCATAAACATAAAATTTTGTAAAAGTCGATATTATTTATGCGCGCGATAGAATGGGGATCTTTAATACAAAGTTTGTGGACAAAAAATTTAAAGTTTATAGATAATTGGTCAAAATAGACCATTGATTTCACCTTCAATTCTGAAAAGCTTGTACGGAGAATTAATACACTTGAAGTGTAAATGTATTCCTTACATAAATTATACACTTGAAGTGTAATGTTAGAAAGATGTTCGTTTAGAATAATGCGAACATCATAACCTCATATTTGATAGTAGTCATGACTATGACATGAAATTCTGAGGTCAACCCGACAAAGAAATTACTTTGATGGTGGATGCAAGTGTATTTGAGTTTTGTTATTAACGTGTAAACACTTCGTATGTACATAATGTTGTATTTAGTAACAACATTTATATGAAGTCCTCGAAGGACTTGATATGCCAAAAACATATAAACAATTCTTTCCGAAGAATATAATCATCAATGACTTAGTGATTAATGCTTTTTGAAAGCATTGTGGAAAGATAACATATGTCCATGTATAATAGTTTGCTTGCCACATTTATTTTATTTTATTAGTATCTCTAGTATTTTGATAAAATAAGTTATATAACGTCAGGGGAGAGAGAGCAAGGAATCATGCAAACATCTATTTTGGTAGAAAGATATTCGTTTAGAATAATGCGAATATCAGAACCTCAGATTTGATATTAGTCATGACTATGACATGAAATTCTGAGGTAAACCCGTCAACGAAATTACTTTGATTGTGGATGCAAGTGTATTTGAATTTTGTTAATAACGTACAAACACTTCGTATGTATATAATGTGGTATTTAGTAACAACATTTATATAAAGTCCTCGAAGGACTTGATATGCCAAAAACATATAAACAATTCTTTCCGAAGAATATAATCATCAATGACTTAGTGATCAATGCTTTTTGAAAGCATTGTGGAAAGATAACATATATCCATGTATAATAGTTTGCTTGCCACATTTATTTTATTTTATTAGTATCTCTAGTATTTTGATAAAATAAGTTATCTAACTTTAGGGGAGAGAGAGCAAGGAATGACGTGTGAATATTATTGTTAAGCATCCTAATTCATGCAGAAGCTCTAATGAACTTGGAGTTCAATAGAGAAAATTTGTAAATTAAAAACTAATTAATATTTGCTAACTCCAAAAGAGTTGCAAATTGAATATTCATAATATAGATACTCTTATTTTTCAAAAGGAAATATTTTATAGGTGACGAGTTCAAGGCACACCCGATTTGTGATTGACCTCTCTCTTACAAAATAAAAATCCTTGGATTAAAGAGGATTAAATCATCAAATATTCTTCTCGAAGAGTTTAATAAAAGCAAGTAAATGTTGAAGGTTTTTTAGAAACCTAGTATTTATAAATTGAAACATCCGGAAGGTGTAATTTGTTTATCGATACAAAAAATATTTATGGACATTAATGCACATTTGTGGTATTCAGTCCAAATGTTCTAGGTTGAGAAAATTTTGTAGGGGAGAACTCTTAGGTCCTTAAGTGCCTATGTAATGTTTTTGCTCTTCTTAAATACAACAACTTTGAAAAATTAGTAATAAAACTTGCCATTTGTTCCTGGAAGTATTTGTGGAAAATCCATCTCCAGTTGAGTTGAATAAAAATGATATTAAAAGAGATAAAAGATAAGAAATATTTCACCTGTTTTTCTTTTATAGAAATTACTGTGCTAGTTGATCCTATGAAACACTAGAACAAGTATTCACTAAGATTATATCAATTGCAAATTTTAAGATCTATATGAATTGGTTCAATAATGTTTTAACATGAGAAGTAAATTTGACATAAGAATAATGTACTCTGTTTCCTTGACTAATTGTATTTTGTTCCCATTGGATTTTTTCTAATAAGGTTTTATCGGAATATAGTCTACTTCCCTCTAAATCTCTCCTTCAATTTTTTTCCTCTTAATATTATAACAAAATACTACCTCTGTTCCTAATTAATTGATACACTTCACTTTTTTGGATGTTCTAAATTAATTGATACATTTCAAAATTTGATAAACATTTGACATGTTTCTTCCAATTTTACCCTTAGTCAACTTTACTTGATACTTTAGTGTTTCCAACAATTTCACACTTACCTATGCACATCAAACCATATAGGGGTGTCAACGGGTTCGGGCGCTCGAAAATATGAGAGCGTGAGCTTAATATTCAAGCTCGAATCTTATGTGAGTTGAGCGTGAGCTTGACCCCGCTCAGCCCGTTTAAAACTCGAATCCGAATAAGAATAATAATGTAATTATATATATATATATATATATATATATATATATATATATATATATATATATATATATATATCGAATTTCTAATTGAAAAAGGAAGACCTATAAAAATTGGCGACAAAACATAAAGTTTTTTTTTTGTTTATATTGTATGGATTTTTTAACACGGGTAGTGATTATTGGATAAAAATTTTGGGATCAAATTTGGATAAAAAAGGCATAATATAACATTAAATTCTAACAATCATTTTCATTTTTATACTCTTTGATCCTTATTTGATCCAATAATCATTATTGTTTAATTAATTGGTAAATTTCAAATTTTCACAACGAACAAGCAAATGATTAGAAGTCAATAATTACAAAGAAAAATGTCTAAATTACCCTAATTAAAATATGGTTTCAGGGGTGTCAATCGAGTTATGTGGCCCGAGCTTGGGTAACTTATGCTCAGCTCAAATAAAAATTAGAAAGCTCAGCTCACGCTCAGTCCGGAAAAGCTCACAAACATTGAGCTCACGCTCAGCTCACATTTTAATGTGAGCAACTCACGAAGCTCATGAGCTAAATTATATTAGCAAAAAAAATATAAATCATGTAGAAAGATTAGTAAAATACAATGAGTCATAAACTAAATTCTAACGAGAATAAAAATATACATAATATAATAATATAATGATACTTAATTTGTATAGCAAGATAAACTAATAAAAATACAATCAAAGATGGGTTGTGATTATTGGATCAAAGATTTGGGATCAAATTTTGGATTAAGAAGACATAATTTTACATTAAATTCTAACAATAATTTTCATTTTATACTCTTTGATCCTTGGTTGATCCATTTTTTTTATCCAACGATCATTATTGATCAAAGATAAACACATACCAAAGTCAAATGTTAAAACAATCGTGATTTTTGAATTAAAAAATTTGTATCGAATAAAAAATCAAAGAGTATAAAAATAAAAATGATGGTTAGAATTTAATGTTATATTATACATTTTTTCTTCAAATTTGATTCCAAATTTTTATTCGCCAGTGCAGATGAGAAAGCCCGCTCCGCACAATAACCATTTCGGCCTCTAAACAAACCCCGGTCCCTTCTCTTCGGTGGTGAACAATGAACCCGCCGCACCCCACCCCACCTCCGTCTTCTCCTTCATCTTGCTGCCGTCCACCCCTTTTCCCGCATCTCTGTGGCTGCAATCATTTGCCGCCAGAAATCAGTGGGTCCAATATACAGGTAATGTTTTTTTTCTTCTTCAATTCTGTTCACACACACACACACACACACACACATATATATATATATATATATATATATATATATATATATATATATATATATATATTCATTTTTTTTTATTTATTCAGGAATTTTTAAGCTCATTATTTTGTTATCTTTCTGCTGCTGCGTCTTTGGTGTGATGCTTTTGGATATTTTCTATCTTAATCCCGTAACTAATAGCAAGTATTAATTATTTTGGTTACAGCTCTAACGGATTTTAATTATCTTTTTTGTTATTTCTGGTCATTTCACTATATGTATTCTTTTGTCACTTTGCAACCCGAATTGTTTTCTATTCACACTAGAATACTCCCTCCATTCCATAATATACTAATATAAGTGGTTTACGACATTTAGTGAAAATTAAGAGAGCAAAGATTTCAGGTGTTTTTTAATCAAAATATCAATATTACTCTCTTAAATATAATTAGAAGTATACAATTCCTATTTAAGAGAATAATATTGTGGCTGACAGAGTACCTTGTTTTTTCTTCCTTAATTTTTACTACATGTCCCGAAAGACCTGAATGGCTTATATTATGGAATCGAGGTACTAACGAAGATTGAAAATTTTCATACATGATATTGAATGTCTATGTTGGCTGACATTTTTAAGATTGTTTGTGCAATATCTATACTCCTTGTGTCCTATTTCAGATGTCTCAATTACAAAATAAATACATTACTCGCTCTATTCTATAATATAAGTCGTTCAGAAGGAAGCAAAAACAAGGTACTTTATTACTCAAAATATCAATATTACTCTCTTAAATATGACTTGTATGCCACTTATTCTATTTAAGAGAATAATATTGATATTTTGACTAACAAAGTACGTTGTTTTTTATTTCTTTAATTTTCTCTATATGTCCTAAACAACTTATATTATGAAATGGGGTAATAATAAATTAGCAATTTTATACAATTATGACTTTTGAGGATAAACGAATCAAATACTATGCTTATTAAGACCAACTTGAAGCTACCAAAATTAAGGGAAAATGTGGAAAGGTTAAGCAAAAATGTCATCGGGATTGTCATGGAACTAGAAAAAATGAAAAATTAGGACAACTAAGGTGGGGCAGAGGGAGTAGTTTGTCGATATTCTCAATTGTTTTGTTTATTTCAACAGAGAACTTGGGAACACGAGCATATCTGAACTGTTCTTGTGTCCTTGATTTTTACTACTTCCAGGAAGAAAGTCTGATTATAATTTTTTACTGTTATGGAATTAGCTGGCTTCATCTTTTAGTACTTGGGATAGGTCGGGGATGGGAATGGGGAGGTGGGGCTAAAGCTGAGATACCTAGTACCTGTCCCCACCTTGCTACATTGCCATCTCTGTTTGCAATGTTAGTTGCACTGCATCAAAAGGCCAATATGCTCTATTTTATTTTCTTTTTATCAGAGGAAGATATTGTCATTTATGAGAACTTATTCTGGTTATATTACAGGCTCAAAACCATACTTGCATAAGCCACACAGAAGAAATTGAAAGAGAGAAAAGGAATTTTTTGCAAAAAAAAATGAACAAGAAAGAAGTGCTGAAATTGGCAAAGGGTTTCAGAGGAAGAGCGAAGAATTGCATAAGAATAGCGAGAGAGCGGGTCGAGAAGGCCCTTCAGTACTCCTACAGAGACCGTCGCAATAAGAAGCGAGACATGCGCTCCCTTTGGATTGAACGCATCAATGCTGGCACTCGCCAACACGGAGTAATTCTTAAGATCCTTGACCTTTGTTTCTGAAATTTTTTCGCAGTTTTTAACTTCTTTTTTTTGTTTTTTTAAATTTATTTTGCCTTTTCACATTTGTTCTTAAGTTTCTAAATTCGTTCATTGTTGGTGGGTGTGGGTGTTGAATTGAGGTTTAAATGTTGGAAAAACAAATAGAATAGGGTCTTATTTAATTTTGAAAAACATCATGATTAATTTTTTTATAAATTGGATCATTCCAGTGGTTACAAAGCTGTTATATGTTTGTCGTTTGTTCTCCTTTAACAAGGTAATGTTACTGTGAAATGGTGTAAATGATGGAGGGTAAAGTTACTTTTGAAAGGCATTCATGATAGTGGATCATCTTTTTGCAGCATGGTATCTGCAGATTTACTTGATATTTGGCTTAAACTAAAATATATTTCTATACGCATCCATATTTTGCTGCTGAAATACTTTGATGTTCTGCTTACTTTTACAAGGAGCCAGTGTTAAATTTTATATTGATATTTAGAGATTAAAGTAGGTACCTGCAATTTCTGACTACAAAGAGTAACTCCCACTGAAAATTGATTGGTTTATTGGTCATCCATTATCTTCTCTTCAAACTTGCCCTTTCTTTCCTTCCTTGTTGAGTTTTTGGGGCATATCCATTCAAGTAAATCAATAGTTTGCTTCAGTTTCAATTTTGGAACTCTGCCAACACCGACTGATGTAGAAGAAAAGACAAGGCTGCGAGGAGTTGAATATTAGACTCATACTGAAATTGAAGAATTCTTTTAGTTTTATGTAATATATTCCAAGTCTTGTAATATAATATATTTGTTTCTGTGGTGTTTTTGTGTTGAGGTTGGTTTGGTAGTTTTCAGCTTGAAACCATTGGTCTGGCCAAATATTGTCTTCCAGTTTTTTTTAGGTTTCAAGTTACTTAGTGATCTCTAGTTTGGTTGAACAGTCTTTGATGTGAAAGAACTTGATTTTCATCATTAAATGAAAGAAGGGAAAGGGTGATAGTCTAGCCTTCTCTGCTATGCTAAAGGTGTTGCCTAGGACTTGGTTTCCCAACTGCTAAAAAAAATCCCTCAAACACCTTCTGAGCATTTGCCTGCTTGATTATAACAAAAGTTTATCTTTTCTAGAAGAGATCTATGTGATCTTTATTGATTTCCATGGTTTGCTAATAGAAAATGTATTTTTCTCTATATTAAATAGAGGCAATTTATTTGTTGTGTTGCCTACCCGGACTCTTTGTTTTGGTTGCCGCACCCGTGGCTGACACAATACAACATGGGTGTGGGTGTGGGTGTGGGTGTGGGTGTGGGTGTGGGTGTGGGTGTGGGTGTGAGATCCTTATCAGATGTGGTAAAGAGGGGAAGGTCTGGCATGGGGCGGACCTTGTGGGTACGGCCCCACACTCCTCTCACATAATTTGAGACAGGACTCACCTGCAGGCCCCGCAGGCCTTCATGTCTCACAGGTACCCACAAGGACCGTCCCATAGGGAATTTTTCCGGTAAAGAGATGCACCTTGTCTACGTCAATGTACCACCCCATCCTGCCTATAGTAAGGACTGAGAAGGATATTAGAGGCCTATTTCCCAATTAAGGCATATTTCCCTTCACAAAAGGTAGTTAATTCGTTAATTTTCTTGTATGACCCTAATTATTTTCGTGTCCACATTCCTAGAAGTGTCCTCGTTTCCTTACTTTTACAGGTATAAGCATCTAACACTTAGATATGAACTGGCATCCGACACCTGTACTCGGGTCCAATTAACATGGTTTATTTGATCTATTTGGCCTAGAAACTTGAGAGGATAAATGGACCGCTTCTGAGGTGGGAATCAAGCTCTGTTAGGAAAGTTGTCTTCGACGAAAAAGCCCAGTACCCCTTTAGTTTTTTCCCTTTCCATCATCTTCTTCTTCTTCTTTGTTTAGATTTTGCTTTGGAGTACCGAAGAGGAGGCAGTTTAGTGAGTTATGGAATAAAAATTGTTTGTTCTTATGTTTCACCTTTTCCCCTTTTATCGTCTCGTTGAATTTGTTTCCTTTAATTTTTCTAAATCTCTCTCTTCTAAATACCATAACTGTTTCCTGATTTATGCAACTGCACTGTTCTTCTAGTAAAACACTATCAGCTACTTTAGCACTTGCCTTTTCCTTTGAGATTTCGTGATCAAACTGATCATAATCATGCAATAAATTCCCTCTAGTAGGTTCTTTAATGCATTGACCATCTCTTGAACAAAAGGAACCTCTTGAAATCCTATTTCTGCTGGTAGTATAAGCAGTTGTATTGCTCAAAATCAGCTACTAAACCTTCAACCAGATTATTTGTTGTTTAAATACTATTTATTTCTAAGAAAGTGTCATATTCTTATTTGTTGTTTTTGCTTGTGTGTTTTACGGTGATCTTTGAAATTTTTTCACTGAGATTTCTTATCTTTTCGTATTTCATCTTCTCAGGTAAATTATGGTAATTTCATGCATGGTCTTATGAAGGAGAACATTCAATTAAACAGGAAAGTTCTCTCAGAAATCTCAATGCATGAACCATATAGCTTCAAAGCTTTGGTTGACATCTCTCGAAATGCCTTTCCTGGGAATAAGAAGGCTATCCCATCATCTCAAAAAGAGGGGCTTGCAGTTGTCCTCTAATCAGCTACTACTCTTTTGTTATTTTTTTTTCAGACAGTGTTTCGTTTCGAGACAGAACAAAAGTTTGTCAGCTCTAGACGCCACATCTTTTTTCATAAAACAATTTAACTTTCACAAAAAACTAAGAGAGGGTGATTTTTTTTCCAATATCAAACATCATCGGATCCATTTAAGGTTGTTACATCTCATTACACAACTGCTTGAATGTAATATTAAAGTTGCAGATTTGAATTTTTTACTGTCGTGTGCGAGTATTAGGACTGCAATTAAGTTGAGCTTTTATCGAACTCAGCTCGATAAAAGTTTGATTCAAGTTTGTTTTTTTTTTTTTTTTTTAAGCTTGAACTCGAGTATTATTTTAGGTTTGAAATGTGATTTCTAATACATAAATATTTGTTTTGAAAGTTCGTGAATATTTTTTATGCTATATTTAAATAGATAAATAAAATATTATAATGTAGTTGTATTTGATTATATTTATGTAGTTTAATTATTCTTTTTTTTTAAAAAAAATAAATTATTTTGATATTTTCAACTTTTGATTTGAGGGCAGCACAGTATATGCGGAACTTGCTGAAGCACTAGCTATTGTGGAAGGCTTCAAGTTTGTTAAAAGTTTGAATTTTTCCAATTTAATTGTTGAATCTGATTGTAAAGTTATTGTGTATCGTTTTTATCAGTTTCATGTTGATCTGTTATCATCTAACCATATTTTAAACGTGGTTCATAGTAATTTAGGAGATCTTTTTACTAGAATTTACTATGCATACGGGGTCATGTAATTTTTCAGCTCATCGCCTAGTCAAATATTCGTATAAGTTGAGAACATCTTTCCAATAGAGGTCTTTGATTTTTTATTTTTTATTTTCTTAGAACGGCTCTATGTGAACAGAGAACATTGCTATTGCATAATCTATTTTTTTCTCAGTATCTTAAAAAGCTCCAACAATTGGGTCTTGAATTCTTGGAACCAAGAACTTGAAAATAAAAATAAAAAACAAAACCCCATAAAAGCTTCCTCGCATGTATCTGATAAAAATTATATTTTTCTGTACGTTCAACTTTAGGTTCCAGAAAAAACTGGTGAGAAAACGTGGTGATGAGACGATAATATTGAACAAGAATAAACTATTTAGAGCTGATGTAAAAAGATTGCAGAGGTCAAGCCATTCAAGGCTGGACTGAAGAAAACTTTGGGACCAGGCAATCAATGTATGCGAAGCTGCTTGATGATGATTACGATTTTGGGTTGAATAAGCCAGAGGGCTAACACAATTTAGTTCTCTTGGGATGATAAATGACCTACTTAACTCAGCGGTATTGGACTGTTGTACCGCGTCAATGCAATAGAGTAATAAAACGGTTACGGAAAAATTGGATTCGTTAGACCCGAATTTGAAAAAAACAGTTCGAATGCGGTAAAAACTCCATACCCATATGCCCGCATCCGAATCTGAATCCGTATAAGAGTAATAAAACGATTACGGATCTGAAATATAAAAAATCGGAGCCGTTTTTAAAATAAATAAATAAATATCTATTAAATATAATTATTTTATATTGATTCATTATCTATATTTTCTTATATTGCAGAAATTTGTATGTGATACTCTTTTTAACTTCAAGTAAAGAATCGTAGCATTATGAAAAATTGTACGGAGCTCGTAGCCGTGAAAAAATCTCACGAGAGTCTGTGTACACCGATTGGTCTCTTTTGAGGCTTTATAGTTATTCAAGCATTATATATTTTATTTTGATGAGACTTCTGAATATTTATATTAAAATGTCATCAAAATTCTGGATATATATATTTATTTGAATTTTGAAATTTGAAAAGTATTATTATTATGGATTGTATTATAATTCGTACAATTATTTGTGTATTATAGTATAATTGGGGTGAAATAGCATCTGATATGTAAGATTGTTAAATTAAACATGTATATTTTTAATCAACCAAAATAGAAAAGAATATGAGGATTGCACTTTTTTAAACGGGTTTTACCGAACACGTATCCGGATCTGACAACACATATTATGGATCCGGATTCGAATTCGATAGAAAAAGTTAAAAACGGATATGAATCCAAATCCGAAATAGACAATTCCGTATCCGTTTGCAGGCCTATTAACAATGAGTTAGTTCCTTTACACACTACAAAGCTTGTTAAGTTATAAGCAGTGTTATTCCTATAATTCATGAACCACTAAATATAATTTCAAATCGAAAATTGACTCAAAATAGGTACACTCATAAATGTTAATGGGACGGGATGTTACAAAAATAAAGCTAAAATTATAATAATAAAAAAAACAAAAAATTGCCCCACCAGCCTCACTGTAGGTCCGCCGGTGAGCTGCTACCTGCAGATTTTTAGATTGAGTTATTAATATATTGTTAATACTAAATGCTCTTATGTTTAAAAAAAAAATATTCACTTCTTAAATTTCTATATTTTTTGTAATTTATAGGCTTTTCTATTAATAAGTAAATTTTTTTTTTAAAAAAATGTTTTCAATAACCAATTATAAGATGCTTCATCAATATGTTTTTACTCTTCAAATTCATAATTGAATTTGTTCTCATAGTTATTTATCCTTTGCAAATCTCTGTAACTTGCTTTTTAAAATTCATATACTGGGTGTTACTTCTTAAAGTTTTTATGCATGTGTCTACCACAATATGGTTCTCTGCTTTTGGCAAAATCTCTCCAACGGATGGAATCAAACTCTAAAGGTTAAAAAAAAGGGAGATTAGCCTGTTTGGTCCTCAAAGTATTTACAAAATTATCGTTTCGTCCTCAAAGTTTTTTCACTTCTCCATTAGTCCTTATTATTTTTACGCGCTTCATATATGGTCCTACCACCACGAACCTGGGCGGATTCCGACCAATAACGAGCACGTGCGTGTCACGTGAGTTTGCTAGAGGGGCAAATTTGTCCAAAAAAATACATCCCCAATCCCACCAGTCTTCTCCTACCTCCACCACCTCCCCCTCCACCACCATCGCCTCCTCTACCAAGTCCTCCACCTACACCACCTCCTACACCTCCAGCTGCTCAAAACCCTCTACCATGGCCTCCTCCAAGTCCACCACCACCTCCAAGGCCGCCTCCTCCACCTCCCCCTCCACCACCACCACCACCGCCTACTCCACCTCCCCCTTCACCACCACCACCTCCTATACCTCCAGCTGCTCCAAACCCTCCACCATGGCCTCCTCCAAGACCACCTCCTCCACCTCTATCGCCACCTCCTCCCCTTCCTCCACCAAGTCATCCAAACCCTCCACCATCTACACCTCAAAGTATTGGTCTGTTTGGTCCTCAAAGTATTTTCGAAATTATCGAGTCGTCCCCAATGTTTTTTGACTTCCTGTTTGGTCCTCATTGTAATTTCGAGCTTCCTAAATAGTCCTCATTGTAATTGCGCGCTTCCTATGTGGAGGACTTGGTGGATGAGGCGGCAGCGGTGGTGGTGGAGGGGGAGGTGGAGGAGGCGGCCTTGGTTGAGGCCATGGTGGTGGATTCGGTGTAGGTGGAGGAGCAGGAGGAGGTCTTGGAGGTGGTGGTGGACTTGGAGGAGGTGGTGGTGGACTTGGAGGAGGTGGTGGTGGTGGTGGAGGAGGGAGGTGGAGGCGGCCTTGAGTGGAGGCCATGGTGGTGGATTCGAGTGGAGGTGGAGGAGGCAGGGGAGGAGGTCTTGGAGGTGGTGGTGGACTTGGAGGAGGTGGTGGAGGTGGAGGGGGAGGGGGAGGTGGTGGAGGTGGTGGTGGACTTGGAGGAGGCCATGGTAGAGGGTTTGGAGCAGCTGGAGGTGTAGGAGGTGGTGTAGGTGGAGGACTTGGTAGAGGAGGCGGTGGTGGTGGAGGGGGAGGTGGTAGAGGTAGGAGAAGACTGGTGGGATTGGGGATGTATTTTTTTGGACAAATTTGCCCCTCTAACAAACTCACGTGACACGCACGTGCTCGTTATTGGTCGGAATCCGCCCGGTTCGCGGTGGTAGGACCATATATGAAGCGCGTAAAAACAATAAGGACTAATGGAAAAGTGAAAAAACTTTGAGGACGAAACGATAATTTCGTAAATACTTTGAGGACCAAACAGGCTAATCTCCCAAAAAAAAACAAAAAGTAAATAAATAATAAAATCAATTCGCAGTCAAGTCAGAGCAATCAAACTATAACCGAGGACAGGAATCCTGAATGGACTAGTGGTTAGGTTGTTCAATCCCATGAGTGATCTTGTGATCGATTCCCGTATCCCCCTCCCCAAAAAAAATAAGAAAAAAAAACTATAACCAAGGAAATCATAAAGAAACACTCTATATATACATAAAGTAGTTTTTCTTTTTCTTTTTCTTTTAATAAACTTTATTTCAATATATTCTATACTTTTGTGTTATTTATATGTTTTCTATTTTAATAAACTTTTATTTTAGCGTCCTGACAATAATTTTAAGTTTAGTTTTAAATATGCTTTTTTGAACACCTTTTCTCATATTCTTTGTTGATCAAGTTCATGCTCCATTTCCGAAACAACTTATTAACATTTTATGTAATTATTGTGTTTGTCTGGGGGATCAATTGAGGAAGAGAAATTTGGCCACATTAACAACATTGTCTCTATAGCTATTGATACCGAAGCTTCCTTCAAAGTGAAGCTTGTTCAGACATTTAGGTTACATTGGGATGCTAATTACGAAGAAAACAAAAAAATATTTTTTGTAAATCAATCTGGAAAAAAAGGAGGAAAATGATTGAGAAAAGAAGTGTTGAGAATCCCACATCGATTAACGTGTGTGTATATTTGCAATATATAAGGGTTGGACAATCTTCTCCCTCTTGAATTACCTTTTGAGGGATTGCGTATTTTGTGACATTACAAAGTTCTATGCACATTGCAGAAATTCGTGTGTTCCATAAAAGAACAAAACATTTTAAAATAGATTACAATATTGTGAAAGAGAATTACTTAACATGTTTGATTAAACACTGCCAATCACTTCAGGAAAACAGCACCGATGAAAACAAGTTCTCAAATCTCAATAGACTGCATAGTGTCTTCCTATTAAATTACTCAAAACACGAGATCGTATCTAGCACAATTTTGAAATTAATTAATTTTTTTATTTTTTAAAAATATTTTTATATTTCAAATATGGTGAAGTGTTCCATAATTAGTGTTTTAAAGAACAGACCAGTGCCTCCACTACCCCTCAGGGTCCTAACTTCGCCTCTTTTCTCTTTTCTTAATAGAGATCTTACTTTTCTTAATAAATGTCTTTCTATAATTTAAGAAAAATTAAGAAAGGGAGAAAGAGAGTAATTTGTACTAATATACACTTAAATGAGTTAGTTTATTCTAAACACAAGGAAAGGAAAGGAAAGACGAGTAATTTTTACTATTATACTGAGTTCTAATAAGGATAATGTTTGAACAACCTTAAAAGTTAAAATTTGATATATATTTTAGGATTAAGTTTAAAAAAATTAAAAATAAAAACTCAAAAGCATCTATTAGAAAAAAAAATGGAAGGGGTAAAAAATGAAAGAAACAAGTCCAACCCCGCCCTTCCTGAACTAATGTCGCCAAACGGATGAATATGAGGACCCTACTTGTACAAATTGTGAATGACAACCTCTATTAACAATGCATTCATCAAGTAAATAGGGCGTTTTATATTAAAACATTCACCAGCTTCTGCATTCAGACACCATCGAAAATTTGAAACTTTGTAAGAGTTTGATCAGATATTTCTACTCAACAAACAATTTAGCTCTTTTCAAAATCGAATCTAAGACGCTATCCAATACGAGCATTAGTATTATCTTTTGTACAAGCATAATCTTTATAAACAGAGTTACAGAACCCAGACTCAAATTTTCTAGATTGAAAGATAATCTGGCTGAATTTCATCCTGAAAATAAGTTGGATGTTGTAGAGGGGGAGGGGATAGATCAAGAATCTGCCTCATCAATTTGTATATTCAAGAGAAACAGAGAATGTACAAGCTAAAGCAGATGCAATATATAACCTATCATTCACTTTACTCAATTGTAACACTTTGGTTATATAAATCCAGGTACTTCTCTAATCTTTATATAAAGATTAGGAACCATCCAATGCAAAAGCATATATAGTAATTACTAACTAAAAAAGCATTAACAAGTCACGACCAGCAGAGATCAACATGACTGTTATGATCGATGGAGTATGTTTATTCAAAAGCCAAAGTTAAACAGAGTCATAATATATTTAGCTCTGGAAGAGGAGGAATATATTAAATGGATTACTTCCACTTCTTGAATTTGCCTCCTCCAAACATGCCGTGCTTTCCGTGCTTCCCATGCTTGAACTTTCCATGTCCACCATACATTCCCCCACCATACATTCCCCCATGCTTACCGTGCTTACCATGCTTGAATTTTCCATGTCCGCCATAGTGACCAACGCCGCCGTAGTGGCCAGCACCGTGGGCGTAGCCACCATGCCCACCATGTCCTCCATGTCCAAGATGAGAGGCACCATAAGCAGCCGCTGCAGCTGCAGCACCTCCCATCAGCATTCCTCCCATGCCTCCGTGCCCTGAGGAAACAGAAGCATTAGCCGATTAACAAATAATTTTATCTCAAAAAAACATTACTGCACAAAGTTGTTCACCCCACTATTACAACCTATTTACCAAGGAAGGAATTGGGAGGACCGTAACATTTTCTACTAGAATAACTCACTCCCAACAACTCTTTTTCAAGTTAAAAGTAGATTACTTGGAGACTCCGCTAAGAAATTCATTATCTAATGTATTTTTTATTATTTCCCTTAGATTGGTGTTTAATCAAGCCATGCGGTTCACATTGACTTCCCAAATGATAAGACTTGGTACAACAGAGAAGTTGTGGTGACAGCAGGCAAAACCTTTCCACACAAAACAAGAGAAAATCTTTGGCGTTCAGACAACCGAAATGCAAACAAATTTAAATAATATTGCTTCCTAGATTATGATTTTGGACAAAACTAAGATTCGTTTGATGCAGCTATTAGATGAAGGGACAGGGATAACCATGAAAACTGGGAATATTGTATCAGTCAATCATTTTCTACCCTGCAATGAAATTACAGTGCATACATGAATTGTGCATCTGAAGAAGGGTGTACCTGGTTGATGAGCAGAGGGACCGGGATAGGCACCATGTTGAGGGTAACCATGTTGAGGGTATCCCTGTTGGGGGGGATAGCCAGATGGAGGGTACCCCTGTGGAGGGTATCCCTGTTGGGGGGGATAGCCAGATGGAGGATAAGCACCTGGTGCTGGAGGATACTGTCCAGGAGGGTAACCTCCTCCAGGTGGATACTGACCTCCAGGTGGATACTGACCATAGTGTCCGAGGTGACTGAACAGCCCCTTATCTTGCTCATCATGCTTGTCTTTGCCACCTCCCATTGTCTGTTTTCAACACTTAACTATGATATCACCTATCAAAGTAAGAAAAAAATCCACATTGAGAAAAAAGAACCAAGGAAAAAACCAAAAATAACATAGAAGAAGCATAGGTCCAGCTAATATGCTTTAGGGTCAGTTATAAGTACGTTCTAATGAATTTGGGGAGTTGGATTGCTTGATCAGGGCCCAAATGAAAGTAACTGTTTATACAGTTGTTCATGAAAAGTTAGTCCTGGACGACTATCATCTGGGCCCTTGGATCGAGCAATCCAAGGGTCCAAATCTATAAGGATGGATTTAATAAAAACCCTATAAGCATATTAGCCAAATTGTAGAAGCATTATCCTACACAATAATCCACAAAATAACAATAGCACCCACAACTAACAAGAAATCATAACACAAATCTAGTCCCAGTATATAATATCAGAGGAGCAGATATTAGACTTATTAAACATATTAATAATTCAGAATATCTAGAACCAATTGTATGACGTGAAATTGGAAACAATTTGCCAAATCAAAATCAAACAAATCAAATTTTAAGAATTTCTAAGGTTGGTTAAGCAGAACAAGGACCTGATAAATAAAATTGCATCAGGGAAAGAAAAAAAAAAAGATGATCACCCTTCTCCTACCCACTTAAATCCATTTTATTTTTGGAAAAGCATAAATTAAAAATCTATGATACCAAATCGCTGAATTCTTAATGTATAAAAAAACTCAGTAAAAAAATCAACAATTCAACCATAAATCAAAATCACGTAAACAGATAATAAAAAAAAACTCAAAAAAACCAAAAACAAAAACCTAGAAAAGTGACCAAAAACACAAAAAAAAATTAATCATCAATTCAACAATCCGATCCAAAACAACAGGGGAAAAAACAAGATCAAATTCAAAATCGAATTATGTGCATTTGAAAGAACATTAAAACAAAACAATTCACAAAAAGAGAGAAGATGGGATTTCTTACCTATATGAAAAATTCTCCAAGATCTTTCGTATGATACAGAAACAGAGAAAAATGGGAATTTAAAGGCAAATGAGCGGATTGATGTGAATATTTATAGGTTATCTAATAGTAGATCAACAATTCAATGGGTAGGATATTTTTATGATAAGGGAGGTGGAAAAAAAAGATCACCAAAAAGTGTAAATTCCACGCGTTAATTAGACGCGTAAATAACGTGTGCAAGTGTGCGGTTATCTCTTATGTAGGCACGTGTCTCGGACCTTTTTTCATAGAAAATTTTGTTTTGGTAGGTGTGTAAGTTTTAAAGTTACATTCAAACCAATTAATATAATACACGTAGATCAAAAAGTCAATTCTCTTACCTACGTGTATTGTATTCATTGGTTTGGATGTAAGTTTAAACTTATTCACCTACCCAGATAAAACTTTTTTTTTCTTATCTAATTCTTGGGAATCAAAGAATTAATGTATCTGATTTTTTTAGGGTGAATTTCATTTTGATTCCTATAAATAGCTCGCAGTGTCAAGTTTGTTCCTGAAATTTCAGAAATGTCAATCTCGTCTCTACAAATGGCTCGCAGTCTCAAGTTCGTCCCTGTAATATCTTGCAGTGTCAAGTTCGTCCCTGAAATTACATAAGGCAAATTGGTCATTATTGTCCCTAAACAATTTATAACACAGACGTAAGGTCCCAAAAAATATTTTCTGGACATTAAAATCCTCAAACAATTTACGATTGGTGTGTAAGGTCCTTCTGTCTAAAAAGTGACAGTCAACATGAATTTTGAGGTTAAAATAAAGTCAAAGCAAAAATGTATATGGGTAATATGGTACTTTGCACCCCACATCTTCTTCTTCTTCTAACCCCACCCACCCCCACTTCCTTTTCCTTCTTCCAAATGAATCCCCATCACCACCCCTTCTTCCCCCCAAAAAATGTAGAAAAAAAATGTAGAAACCAAAAATGAAGAAACCCAAAATGAAGAAACCCAATTATCTCCTTTTATCTCCTTCATCCATCAACAAACCCAATTTTCTCCTTCATCCATCAACAAATCCAATTTTCTCCTTCAAAAATGCAGAAACACAAAAATGAAGAAACCAAAAATCCATACCCAAATACAAAGAAGCAAGAATAAATATCAATATCCTTCCAAGAACCACCAAGAATTGGACATTTTGAATTCAAAAACATATTAAAAAAAACCAAAATTGACAATGGTAAAATTAGCTAGACAAATTCATAAAACAATTAAAAAAGCTAACCTAAAAATTAATGATCAAGAACAGTCCAAAAATCATCAAATTGGTCAAAATTAATGATCAAGAACAACCCAAAAATATCAAAAAAAAATTTAAAAAAATTATTATATTTCTTGGAGCAATTGCAAATTTGGGATTTGATAGTTGTTGAAGAAGATGGAGAGAGGTGGGGTTGGATGTTTCTTGAAGAATATGGAGAAGAAGAGAGGTGGGTAGAGTGGATGGTTGTTGAAGAAGACGGAGAAAAGAGAGAGTGGAGCTCACCGGGGGGTGGGATGTTTTAATTATGATGTACCAATTATATCCCTGAAATATTTTCGTTGACTTGATAAAAAAAATTGAATTAACAGTTGACTAACCATTTTTTGGACGGAAAGACCTTACACACCAATCGAAAATTGTTTGAGGATTTTAATATCCAGAAAACAAAATTTGGGACCTTACGTCTGTGTTATAAATTATTTAGGGATAATAATGACCAATTTTCCATTGCAGAAATGTCAACCTCGTCCTTAGAAATGACTCCCAGTGTCAAGGTGTACTAACTTTAAGACGAGAGCCTTGAGTCATAGAGGAAAAAGGCATCTTCCTATCCACTTCAGCTGACTTGAACTCCTCTTCCACATCTAGACTACGCTGAAACGCGTCCATAAAAGTGGTAGGACGGTATCCAGTTAGTCTCTCCCTTATGCGAGGCAACAAACCCCGCACGAACCTCTGAGTTCGCGTCTCATCATTCTGAATAGTTGCAGTTGCATACTTACCCAGACTATTAAACTTGTTGGAATAAGCTGTTACCGACATCCCTTCACTCTGCCTTAGATCAAAGAACTCATTCTGGCGGGATATCTTGAAGGTCTTAGGAAAGTATTGGTCCAGAAATGATTTCCTAAACCTCTTCCGGGTAATAGGCTTCGCTTGAACGTACACGGGTTCTACACCTTTCCACCATTCGAAAGCCCCAGCTACCAGGAAAGGCTCAACCACATCAGCCTTCATATTTTCCGGTACCCTCATGATACGAAAATGATGTTCAACCTCTTCCAACCACTTCTCCGCCTGATCTGGACCCATCTCCCCATCAAACGATATCATACTCATCTTCTTCATGCGTTCACAGTACACACCCGGATATTCCTCAACTCTTTGACCCCTTGGAGCCACGGCTCCCTGATTCTGTTGCGGTGGCTGAGGTTGTTGTTGATGTTGTTGCTGAGCTTGAAACACGTGGGCTAGAATTACAAAGGAAACTCCTACTTCAGGTGTTTCCCCTATGTTGGCTTGAGGTGGTGGTTGTGGCATGTTATATTGGGGTGGTGCATTATAGTATTGAGGAGGAGGGTTGTATTGTGGTGGCTGAGGATATTGGGGTAGTTGATTGTATTGTTGTGGTTGATAGTGTTGAGGAGGTGGTGGAAGATTGATGTTCTGAGGTAGAGGTGGTGGCATGTTTTGTTGGATATTTGGTTGAGGAATGGTTTGTTGTTGTTCTGGGAAATTTTGTGGTTGCTGGACATTTTGTTGTTGTGGTGGTGGTGGATTATATGATAGTGGTGTAGGTGGTGTCACAAACCCGGCAGCATGGTCTTCTTGTTGTTATGGAACCTCATTCGGTTGTTTCTGACTAGTCGACCCAACAAACTGCCTTCTCTCTCTTCTTGGCCCCCGACGGGCATAAGTAGCAATTGGCACATCAAAATCATCTCCACTGTCTTTATTAGGATCCATCTTCAACCCCCACAAGTATGTACCAAGAACCATAAGTATATAAAGTTGTAACACAACAAGTAAAACATGTGAAACATATAATAGATAAGGCATGTGAAACAAATAGCATGGTGAAGTATAACATCTAAGTAAAACTTATAAAGCAATGTAATACAAGGAAGAGATGTAAAACGTAACATAAGCGAAAGGCATCCTAGTCCATGGTCTCTACCCATCACACACTCGCATTAAGTGCTCTTGTTAACTTAAGTTCATTACAGATTTTAACCTGAAGGTTCGACCTACTCTATCCACTTGTGTCACACCCGGTCTCCGGAATGATGACATGGCAGTGTCCTATTGATAACGAGACACCCAAGCCCACAAACAAAGTTACTATTAAAGGAGTTCCATTTATGTAATCCAAGATAATCAAAGTGTGCTAGCAGAAATAGTACTAAAATGGAAATTATTAAGTTATTACAACTGAAATATCTTAAACTATTTAAAGGAAATAACAATAAAGCAGTAAAAGCGTTCCAAGCTAAATAAGTTATTCTTCACTCATCATAAGCCCCATCCTAAGCCTCTTATTCATAATAGGGTTCCTCATCATATTCATCTGCATAAATTAGCCAATAGACAGAGCTTCAGTGCTCAGTATGATCCATATATTCCCTGTACAATATAACATATAAATGAAGCAAGACACGAAATAGTTTTCTCATTCCCGACACTTACTAAAGGGAATGACAAGTATAATCAGGATGCACAATGCAAAAGTACAAAAAACATGCCTTAGAACATTATACAGTATGCACAAGTTACGATACACGAATTACAAAACACAAAGAAGTTGAAACAACTCTACACAGGCCGCAGACGAAAGCCACGGACGAACCAATCGTCCGCGGTATCGTTCGTAGAAAAGGACCAAAGGCCCCGACGATCGAATAGTCCGCAATCGGTCGACCGCAGCTAACCGCGGGCGAAAGGAATCCTTCGCAGGTTCTTCCGCCAGATCGTCCGCAATTCAGAAGCTCCCAGTTGTTGTGCGGACGAAAGCAATGATGAATGCTTCGTCCGCAGGCTGTAGAAACCTATTTTTCATATACAAATTTGTACGTGAAATCCTCATTTCTGCACCAAGTGTTCCCAAACCCATAAAATACATTTTTGACACTAAAATCAAGTAAGAAACAAGTCCAAAACAAGAATAAACACACAGGCAACAAATTAGTCATTTAACCATCTTCTTCATGTCACACTCAACACTTCAGAAAGTTACGAGGACCGCTCAACCCGTAATCATAACAGAAATACTTATATTATGACAATTACAAGAGATGGTTAACACTAATATACGCACGCACACACTTCCCGCTTTACGGGCTCAAGTACCTATTTAAGACATAAACAACAATAACTGTAACGGCCCCAACATTGACCATGTTATTAAGGTTCACGCACTTTAAGCACATGTTTAAGCTTTTAAGGATCCATCTTATATTGTATCCTCGCCCATTACTATGGACTCCACAACTGTAAGCCTTAAGGTCTAAATGAGCAATCTTTTTTTATGATAACAAACAATTGATAGTTCTAATGTTTGTGTGAGCATGTTCTTAATGATTGGATCCTTAGCACTTACATCAACATTGATGAAAATGGTAAGTTAGCCTTTTGTGTAAACCAAGTTATGTATATTACACATAAGAAAGCTACACTTTGCAAGAGTCCATAGCACAAGCATGAAGTCAATCCACATGCTATGGAAGTACTTGAAAAGTCAATGAAGAAGGAAGATCAACAAGTCAAGAGCTACCCAATTAAACTAGCTTATCAAAAGGTTCTAAACAAGCCTATCAAAATATAGTCTCATTGACAATAAGTAGAATGAAGTCAAATACACCACAACTCAAGATTGCTAGAGGACTTCATCACTTCAAAGAAGATGTTGATCAAAGGCTTCAAGTCAAAGCTCCTAGAAGATTTCATCTACAAGACTTGAAGACCTCCAAGAAGATTAGTCTAAGCTTATAGGTAATCTTTGTGACTAATCTTTCCTTTGAGAATACTATGATATAAGAATGTTTAAAGCTCAACATTACATGTTTTCAAAACCTCATGTTTACATATATTCAAGTTTTTTGAAAGGTTTTTGAAAACAAGTTGGTCAATGCCTAAACATTTTTAAATGTGTTTTATTTCTTTACAAAACACTTAGGCATGTGCATGAGAACATTAGAAACTCAACTAAGTGTAAAAACCACTTTGGAAAATTTCCCCGGTCGACCTAGGATTTGCCTCGGCAGACCTGAGATGTCCGGCTGATCGGCAGTGTTGATCCGGTCGACCAGTTGGTTTTTGTCCTTATCTAAGTTTTGAATGGTCTAATGCTCCAACGACTATATTCTATCCGGACGACCGAGTTATAAGATAGGTCGGCCGAATTTTCTTCGGAAGACCTGACCTCATAAACTCAATCGACCGAGATAGAGACAATAGGCCTTTAACCTTTGATTTAAGGAACTTCGATCGACCAACTGTCTAGTAGCGGTCGATCGGAGATGTCAATTCAAGACCAATATTATAGTCGTTGTGACCAACAAAGCTTGTGTATTCTAACCCTATAAAAAGCTTTCAAAGTTGAATTTTACATAATTAATCAAGCCATAAGAGGGCATAGGTATATACAATTTCCATATACACTAGCAAACACTTTTGTGCTTAAATTCCAAAACCTTCCTAACTTCTTAACCTCCCAACTCCCTCCTAAATTCCAGCATAATATCTATTTCTTTATTTTTTTTCCTCTTTCTTTCTCAGTAAAATTGCAGCAAAAACTACCACTTTTAAACCTTCCTAACTTCTTAACCTCCCAACTCCCTCTTCCTAACTTAACTAACTAACTATTTATATTTACACTTGGGTCCCTGTACTTTTAAAATATGCCCAAAACACCCCAAAGCCAAAAATATAAACAAGTAAGAAAACAAGTAAAGGCAAATAATTATTTTAGACTTAAGTACAAAAGTTACGGGTATTACTTAAACCCTAATTTCTATTCACTCCACCATATTCTTCTTCCTCACCTCAGCTACAGACGGGATCATTTGTGACATTCACTATCCTGGCCGCCACCCTCTCTCTTCTTCTTCCTCCTCCTCCCTAAATCTAGACGCCACCCTCCACCCCAACACTCTATTGTACCAACTGAACACCACTCTCCCTCATTTCCTTCCTTCCCACATTTATTCACTTCCTGGTTGTCACTACCCAACCACCATAACCAAATCTTAATTCCACCATCACAGTACCACTACCACCGTTCACATAACTATTCTACAGATTGGTAACCATCACCTCTCTCCGTTCTTTCTCCTTTTTAACACATCGAAACCCAACATCATCTCCACTGCTCCAATCCTCCATGTCACTACCACTCACACACTCTTCTTCTTCCTCCTCACTTCATTAAGCCATTAAAAAAGAGAAGAATAAGAGGGAATCATAGATTTACTAATACCCAAAATAAAACAAAAAATAAAAAAAAATTACATGTACGTAATAGATTAAAAATCGACAGGAAAACACTAGAGTGGCGAGCTCACACTGGGGGTTAATACGACGGGACTGACGGTCAAGAAAAAAGTTGCATAAGCGGTTGGCGGCGAGGATGATTTTAGGGAAGATGGTGATTTTGTTGAGAGGGAGAGAGGATAATGTTACCAGAGGGGAAGGGGAAGAAAGATGATCTAGGGATGGAGAGGGGAGTGGTTGGACTTGTACGGGAGAGGGAAAATAACAAGAAGATTAATTGGTGTTGGGTTGCTAATGGGTTGGGGTGGCTGATAGATATGGGCCGTTGATGGTTTTGGTGTGAGTTAGGAAGAAGAAGTTCAATTGTTCAATTGTAATTCTAGGGAAAAAATGGTAACTTGAAGGGTTCAATTGTTTTATTTTTTGCTTAAGAAAAAGATAAATTTAAAAGGTTGTTTGTATTTAATTTTAATATGTATCTTGTTTGAACTATTTTACTCATTCAACACCACTGTCTTCTACCATGTAGTGACATTTTCATAACACATATGTTCTTGAAAACTAGTCTCCAATTTTTTTTGGACAAAATTGACACACATAAATAGTCATGTAACAAAAATAAGTTATTTACTCTAATAACAACTTTTAGAAGAATGATAAGAAATACATGACCTGCTTTGGTTGTGAAAAAAACAAAAAGGAAAAGAATATAGGGACATTGGTATGTTTAGTCCCTAAACAATTTATGGTCAGAGATAAAGTCCCTAAAGATTAATTATTGAAATTAAAATGCTCAAACAATTTACATTTGGTTTGTAAGGTCCTCCCGTACAAAACTAACGGGTCAACATTATTCTGTTTAAAAAAAAACGAGTCAAAGCAAATAATGTAAGGGGTATATTTGGTAGTTTTGCCTCCAAGCTGGTAGCATACCCATACCCCATACCACATCACAATATTTGACTAATTCTTTCTTCTCTTCTTCTTCTATATTAGGGCCTCTCAAATCTGTCCCAAAAATTGAAACCCAAATATGTCATCATTTATATCACCCAAGAGCAAATGTGAAAGAAGGAATGGTTCTCATATCATTGATGATGCAGATGAAGGAAGTAGTGGTGTGGGGCTGCAATATTCACAAAATGGCCGAAGAAAAAAAAATGCTACTGTCTAGAGGGTATTCCAACTCAAATCCGGACATCTTGGACTGTTCACAACCCCGACAGGAGGTTCATGACATGCGGAAGGAATTTTGGGTTGCTAGGTGGTAAAAAATGTAAATATTTTTGGTGTATTGATAACCCATTATGCGATAGAGGAAGAGATGTTCTTCTTGGTATCTTGAGAAGATTGAAGATGAGGGATGTTGAAATTGATGGATATCAGAAGAAGATTAAAACATTGTGGTTTGCCTTGGTTGTTTCATGGATTATGTTTGTTGTGATCTGGTTTATATGGTTATTGGTGTTGTTTTCTTTAGATGGACATTGTTAGTTATGTAATGTCAGTTTTCTATGTAATGTAGTTTTTTAATTTGAAATGGACTTAGAATTTGCAAGGAGTTTACTGTGTAATGAAGTTTTTGCAATGGAAATGATGATATTGAACCATAGAAGTGGTGATTTTGTACCTATGAAATGGTTATTTTAAACCTTGGAAAATGGGGATAATGCAAATGACACTAAAACAACATAATAAAGATAGAAAAACAAGAATAACCATATTATATAACCCATGGATGCATAATGCAAATGACATATTGACCAAGTCGTATCCAAAAGAACAAAAAAAAGTGCAGTCAATATCCAACAAATGCCACCAACACAAAAGATTCCCCCAATATCCCACTTGGTCAATATAAAACAAACAAAAAAACATTGTTTCGAGCAATTGGATTACAACAAAATAAAACAGTTAGCATCTCTAGGGACATTTGTTAAGATTCCTCGTCAATGTATATTTGTTGATGGTCGTTTGACTGTCATCTTCTGTGAAGTACCATCTTTAGGTTCTTCGAATACTTGTGGTTGGATAGGTTCAAGCAGAATGTCCATCTATTGGAATGAAGTCTCATTGAGTTGTGATTCATATTGCTCGTATTGTCTTTGTTCTGATTTTAATGCCTGTTTTGCAACTTCGGTTTCAATTTCTATTGAGCAAGCAAAATTTTCAAAACTTCGCACCCCTTCTTGTTGTGGCCTAGCTGAGTACAATGGATGTATCTCTTTAACTTCTCAACATGGGGATACTTTGGGCATTTTCTTGCGTTATGTCCATTTACTCCACATTTTTTGCATTTTGCATTAACAAGTCCATCCATATCCAACTTCTTTGTTCCATCAGCAACCACTCTAAAAATAGTATACCCAGTTCACCCACCTTAGGTCTTCTTTTTTCTTTGGTCTTCCAGTTATTATAAGCATTATTGGTGGCAGAACAGGGATTTCATTTGACTTTGGCCGGTTGTTAGGGCCATTAGTTGGAGAGATGATGTACTTGTCGGCCCTATTGTATGCATGTACTGATTAAAATGGATGAATCTAATTTTCTGGTTTTAAGTGTTGCTTGGACAATGCTGCAACCCCATGAGCACAAGGTATCCCAAAACGTTGCCACTTTCTGCAGCTACAAGTTCTTTTCTCAGTATCAACTATGATATGTTCTTCACCATTTTTCTCTTTTACCTGAAATAAAGCCCCACCAGCAAAATACAGTAAGCAGATTCAATTTTCATTTTCTCAAGAATCTTCAAGATTCCAGGATAGGTTTTCTCTTTCTACCTATCAATCCATTCTCTCATAGATTGCAGCCTCAACATAAAGTATACCCTAATTCTCTCTAGCAGTCCTAAAATAGGTTTGGCTGCCAACAATCTTCCTATACCCCTCCACAAATCCTCTTTTCAATGCTTCTAAGTAGACATAAAGAATAAAAAAAATTGTCCATTCCAGTCTCTTGACAAATCATTGGCTGCATATATATTTGGTTGCCTGGGTTGCTCCTTTTAATTTCTTCAATGTAATTATACAACAACTTGTATTGGTCATTGTATTTGCCTTATATCGGTTTTTTTTTGCCTCAAATCTTGTCCGGTAAACCACCCAGTTTGAGATGTTTACATTCAAGTTTGTGTGTATTGTTGATATGAAGGTTCTAATTACTATTGGAAGCTTCATCATCAAAATCATATTGAGCTTCCTCTACAATGTCCTGAAACATGTCCTCTTCTTCAACTGGTTCATTATCCGAATCAGGGAAAAACATCTCAAGAACCTCATCATCCTCATCACTCTCTTCATGCTTCTTACCAATGGATTGATCCACTTTTTTCGTTATGTTCTATGTTTGCACTACATCTTCAATAGTAGACATACCAGAGCGTATGACATCTTCACTTAAGTCCCTTAAATTGGATTTTTTCCAGTGATGTCATTTAGTCTATGCCTAATGATATCAAGTCATCAATTGAAAACCAGTTCTCAGACATCTACAATTCAAGCAATAAGTGTAAGAAAGTTACCACATAAATCAACACAAAATGATGAATATTTCTCCCATATTATATGATACTTACAAAATAGGGGAACACATTTATGTGATTAAAGGGGACATGAGCATCATTTATGAAAAGCTGACCATAGTACAAGATGTAACATCCACAATCTTCTCCATTTTGTTGTTGGGGGACCTAGTAATATAGTGGGCAAACAGTTTAGCAGCAAATGTCTTAAAATTGACTAGTTCAAATTGAATACTAAGCATTCGAAGTAGACTTGCCTTGGGGGACCAAAAATGAAATATTCATGATTAAGTTCATATACACCATTGTCTTACTTGCTTTCAAAATATCACATGTAAACCTGTTTCACAATACATCATTTGAAGATAAGGTTTTAATCATTTCGGATAAGTGTTTGCTCACGAAATTAAAGGAAATGTGTACTTAATTCCTAATCAAAGTCTCTTTGGTTTGTTGAGTATCTTGAAGTGAGTCCGACAGGATAATACATTGAGTTTTGGAAGATAATCCCTCATTAAAATTGCATAATATTACAAGAGACCAGTGAGACCTATAGTACACAAACTCACACTTAATACTTATAATCCAATGTAAAAAAATCATTAAAATGCAGACCATAATCCCTAATGAAGATGGCTTACCAAACTACTATAGGCACAACTGTAGGGGATTCATAGGCTGAAACATACATATGAAACCTATGAATCGTCCCTGGAAGGATCCGTTCATACTATAAGAACGAAAAGAAACTTGCAATTTTTGGATTTCTTTTCTGATTCAGCAACGATTCTGCGCAACAACCACCAAAAGCTGTCCCTTTTTGGATTCGCTCTCTACCGGTATCCACGCGGCGAAACGAGTAGCGAGTGCTAGCTCTTCAACTTTTTGTGTTCTAAAAACCGAGAGAAAAGGGATGGTGGAATACTTTCGCGGTAATTTTTTTGCGGCTGAGAAAGGAGTACACTAGGTTTCGTCCAAAGAGAATTATATAAAGGGCATGAGTTTGTCTTGAAAACAAACTCACACGTAATCCCAACCTCTTTTGGTAGTGGGAGTTTTTATCGCATAATAACTCCCACGTAATCCCAGCAGAAATTAAAAACTGAAAGTATCCCATCATTTATCTCTAATTCGAATAATAACATTTATTATTCTTAGAAAATAAATGTCAGATACAATGAATTTAGACACAATCTAGATTAATTGAATCTGGACATAAAGCTCGTTAACTCGTCTTTGCATTTCACCCTGTAGGTTCATTTCACAATGGTAATGAAAACATACTTAGTATAGTATGTATCCATAAGTCACAAGCGGTCCCTAACAGGGCATTGTGAATGAATGATCGGTGGAACGATTACTTAATCTCAATTAACTATTTAATCCTTTTTGTCTCGCGATATCCTAATTAAGCATAAGACATGGATGTTGTCACCCTTATAAAGCTTAATTACATTTGTACTCAATCTCCAAGTAGACTATTCCAACGAATAATATTTAATAACCACTTTATTAAATACATTTGAGCACGCCCATGCATTTAAACAGTCTTCCCTACCGAGGGGCCCACATATATCTCTCTTCAATAAGAGATGGACAAATCCCTTACAATGTCTCTCACATTCAAGCCTTGATAGAATACTATATCCGATCATCAGTCGTAATAATTACTCGATTAAAAGTAATGTTCGACTGAGCCAAAACATAGCTCTATTCATGATGGAAACAATGAATACATAAGGTCTAAGGACCCCAAATAGTATTGAGGAAGTAATACTTATGACTTATAGAACCATGAAGCATTACTTCTTTTTTCGGATCACGTCCGATGCAATATATCCCATGTGTATCTATGATATGATTTGTATCCATTACACATGATCATCAATCAAGCATCATATTAATTTTATTTCTTGTATATAACATTTAATAAAAACCAGGGACAATTAGAACAGTAATCATACAAACTAATGAGTTTTACTTTCAAATCACATATTTGATGTTCAAAAACAAAATTAACTATTCAAATAACATGTTCAAAATATAAAAAGTACAACATATGCTCATGGTCCTAAGGCACTACTAATGAAGATGACTTACCAAAGCACTATAGGCACAACAACGTATTTCTTTCGTTATTCCTTCAATATTAGCCAGTCCAAAACTTTATGCTTGGTCTTATTTGCGTACAAATTAAACCACATAGAGTTCATAATAATAAAAATGTGTCTTCTTATCCTCATTAAGCTGGTTCCAAATGATTATACAAATTCAAAGAATCTAACTTTAAAGGAAAACTACCTGAAATACAAAACATTTTTTGGTAAAATACCCTTTAAAACATCATTCAGACTTTACCTAACAATAAAAATAGAAAAGTTACTCAAAATATGTCTCAACAATTCCAGAATCAAGCATCCCATTCAGTACTTTGCACTTTCCAGAAATACGCCTTCCGACTTGGCCTCGAATTCGACAAACCCTCCCTTCGCTTTGCCGACAACCATTTTCTCCACAATTTCATAGCCGTCTTCATCCATTAGGGCTTTGTTAACTCCAATTTCGCTTTAATCTTCTAAGATTTGGGGAAATTAGGGTTGGGCTCCTTCTTTAATGGATGAAATTATAACCCTAATTTTTCTACTGCAATTGGGGCTGTAAAAAACACTTGGTCTTTTTTTTATTTACCTCGGACAATAGAGGTAATTGGTAAATGTATTGTAAACTACCATTTACCTATTCAAAATTTCTATTTCACAGTTGACTAACAAATGTTTTGACGGAAGGGATTTGCATACCAAATGTAAATTGTTTAGGGATTTTAAAGTCCAGAATTACTCTTTAGGGACCTTACGTGCACTCTATAAATTGTTTAGGGACTATATTGACCAATTTGTCAAGAATATATGAACCAACTTTTGTAATTTTCCAATTTTTTCACTGTTAATATTATAATTACTCCCATTCCCTCTCCCTCTGAGGAACCCTAAGGTACACACGCCTGCTGAGAACAACACAAGTGCGCACCCAAACCACACGCCTCTCTCCAGTTCTTCCCAAAATCAACCTTCCTAAGGTACTCATCAATTCGTCCTCCTTCATTTTCTTCATCCGATTTTGTAGTTTTACCTGTAATTCAACTTATATATACATATGAATTTGTGTTTTTTGTGTGTTGTAGTTTTCAATTGGTTAGAATTAGGGTTTATGATTGATTTGTGATTTTTCTGATGCGGTTATGTTTATCTCGTTTGTAGTTTATCTGGAATTCAACTGATATATACATATGAATTTGTGTTGTTTTTTGTCGTAGTTTCAATTTTTGTTAGGATTAGGGTTTATGATGGATTTATTTGTGGTTTTACTGATGCGATTATCAGAGAGAGATGGCGGATCAGAGGTTGACGCGTATTGCAATTGTGAGTTCGGACAAGTGTAAGCCGAAAAAGTGTCGACAGGAGTGTAAGAAGAGTTGTCCCGTGGTAAAAACTGGTAATTCTTCTTTGTTTCTTTTAATTCTTGAATTATTGCTGTTTTTTTATTTAGATTTCTGCTGAATTTAGTGTTTTCGATTGATTGAATGTTTGGTTTTGTTTGTTGAATTGATCGGGGCTATAGAAATTGCATGGGATTGTAGATTGATTTTCAGATGTTTATAATCACTATTTGTTTTCTTGGCGGTTTCATTGTAATAATTCAATTGACAAAATTATATATATATATATATATATATATATATATATATATATATATATATATATATATATATATATTTGCCTGTCAACCTCTGTGTACATACTTTTAGGCATCTGCATACTTCTTTAGATTATGTGACTTATATGCCATATGGCCTCAGCTTGTCATGAGGAAAAGTACATGTTAATTTCATTCACGAACTGTAAGACTTTTGAGGTAGGCATATTTAGTTCAATCAATTGTGTTATACTGGTTAATATATCATAAAGGCACTTATTTCCATTTATAGATAAATTTTTATGCTTTTTATTTATTTATTGTACTTCTGGGGTTTAATTGAATCTCATATTTAATGAATCATACTCAATCTGGAGGCAGCCTCCTGCTGCTTGTCAGGTTTTTGTTACCAGATTTTGAAGCGACGATGCGTTTCTTTTGTTACTTTTTTCTCTTGCATGTCATGCTATTGGAAGCCGTATACATGATACATTTGATTCATGTTCTGGTTGCCTATCCATTGATCTTTCTTGTTATTTGTTGTTTTCGGTCTAGAATGCCCTTTGAACTGGATGTTCTGGTGTTTCTATAGCCAAGTAATTTATGAACTGAAAATGCCTGCCGCCGCTGAGTGGTAACTATATAATTTATTTTGCTGTTAAATCTAAAAGACTCCCTCACTGGGTCCTATCAATTGAAAACCTATTCTCTCAAAGTTGACAACTGAGTACCCGGTTGTTTTTTGCCATAAAAAAATAATGGAATCAACTGATAGGGCCTGTATATTGATATGAGAATTGGAACATTACCTTGATTCTGGAGGTTAGAAAAATGCATGCCTTATTGTTTTTGTTCGTCAATTCCCGATTGTCGGTCAATTGTCAACTCTGAAATGATGGGTATTCAATTGGAAAACCTAGGGGTGAGCAAATTCGGTTTTTGCCGAATTCCGACCGAATTCGAATTGAATTTGGTAATTTGGTTTCGGTAATTCGGCATGAATTCGTTAATTAAGGCATGACCGAATTCGAATTGGGAGAAATTGGGGCAGTTTCGGTCGGACCAATTTTGAATTTGGTCTGACTGAATTCGAATTGGATTTTTTAAATAAAAAATAATATTATATAATAAATATATATAGTAAGTTATAATAATAATAATTAAAACCCTAACCTAACCCACACTCACTCACCCACCGCCTCCCTCAGTAACGATTCTTTAGTTTTCTTGCTCTTCAAATTCAGCTCAAATAATGGCCTGTAACAACCATCCACCGGCCGGAACTGCTCCTCAACCACCACCACCGGCGTAGTGGGGTACCCACGTCATGGGTCAGCCGGCAGACCCAGCAAGCCATCCGGATAATCAGAGAGCAGCTTCATGGAGAGCTCATGATCAAGACCAGCCCTAGAACCAGAACCATAACCATTCTTACCTTGTCTACTCCTCTGTGGAGAAGCCTAAAGATAGCCCATTTGAATCAGCGGTTCACTTGTTCAATTCTTGGACTCATCAGGCTGAGACTGTTGCCCGCAACCTCTGGCACAATTGTATCTTCACTCAACTTTACTCTTTTGCCCTTCTCTATTTCTAGATCAATTTAAGACTTATTTCGTCATATTCAGTCAAAAAGTTTGGATTTTTGTAGCTCAAGATTGAATCTTGAAGCTGCTCCAATTCGGCCAATTCGGTCGAAGTCGAATTCCGAATTCACCAATTCGAATTCCGAATTCACCAATTTGAATTCGGTGAATTCGAATTCGGTCGGTTTTTTGAGGTATGAAAAAATGAAAAAACCGAATTCAAATGACCGAATTGGCCAATTCGAATTCGGTGCTCACCCCTAGGCAAACCCCTTGAGTTTAGTGGGTCTTATCTTTTAGCATTAAAGGGAAGAGCAGCTTGCACTGCTATCTTATTCTTCAGGAATTTACATATGGGACATGTCAATTTGGCACCTTCTTTCACTTCTCCTTCCTTCTGAAGGGATCATGGTTTTTCATAAGATGGCTCAAGCAATAATCCTAATAAAATGTGAACTTACATCTAAGCATGTAGAATATGGCTTCTTTTCTCAACTACATAGGCTTTGATTATTGTAATTTGTTTGCTTAGGCTTTTGATTCCCTAAATACTTCTTTTCTCATCCACATAGTGTTCAGTCTGGGTTGGTGAAGCTTTTCTACCAAGTTGTTGAGCCTGGCAGAATTGTAAGATTCCTCTGCTATGACCTTGACTAGACTCGACGGATTTGACTCAAGAAAATAGCATTTGTGTGACTGAGATTGATTTTTTTTAACCTTTCCACTGTTGCTTTGTTAGATGAGGTTAAAGGTGTCGAAATATTGGATTAGTTCAAATTTTTTTTTATTCTTCGAGCATGTTAAGGTAATTGTTTTCGTCTTGTGGTCCTCCTTTTATAGTCTACCTTTCAACGTTTAGCATTGCAGCGATCCATTAAATGTTCGATGTACTCTGAGAATCATCACAAAACTTGTTTAATAAATGCTTTATTATCAATCATGTTGGGCAGGGGCATGTCTTCTGGAAGTTTTCTGTGTGGATCAAAGTTTTGTGCTCCTCCTTTTATAGTCTACCTTTCAACGTATAGAATTGCAGCGATCCATTAAATGTTCGATGTACTTTGAGAATCATCACAAAACTTGTTTAATAAATGCTTTATTATCAATCATGTTGGGCAGGGGCATGTCTTCTGGAAGTTTTCTGTGTGGATCAAAGTGTCTAGTGTGGGCCGCTTTTATATTTTGTGAGAGGTAGCATAAATAGTTGTGATCTCATTCAAGAGGTTTCCTCATTTTAATTCATTTCAAATGTATGAAAATGCAGTAGTATGATGTAATGAGTCTCCAGTAATTAACTCATACGTTTTGTATGCCTTTTGCCCCCCATTGCATAACTGTCAGAGATGGAAGTATTGTTGAAAGAAAATATCCCATCAGTTGTTTTTGCATGCTTTTAAACTAACATATATAGGATTCTTAGATCCCAATGGATGCGAGTTATGTTTGGCTTATACAGTGTTGTCAATTTTGACGAGGGATAGCGGAGCGGAGCGGCCTTTGGCCGCTATGAGTCTTGAATAGCGTTGCGGATGATTGTGGCCGCTATTGCGGCTCAAATAGGGGCGGGATAGCGGCGCTATTTGGATCATCATTGATAAGTCTTTTTTGCCCATTAAAAATAAAATAAAATAAGGGCAAAATTGTAATAACAAACTTAAAAACCCCTATACCTAAACTATAGCAGCTTAAAGCAAATAAAAACCTCTTGCTCCTTTTTCTTCTCATCTATTCAACGCAGCAACAATTTTTTTTTTTTGGCTTCTCTTCTCTTCTTCTCATATATTCTCAAATATATATTTTTAATTATTTGCATAGAATTCCAAATAGCGCCGCTCTCGCTATATCGTTTTCGGGGTCGGCGGCTCCGCGCCGTTATCTGGAATTGATAACACTGGGCTTATATACTGGTAGTAATTTTAGGTGTTTGTGAAAAGGGTTATTTGCAATTACTGTTGATCATTCTTTTATCATCCTTCATAATTAAATTGGTCTACATATAAAACTCTGCAACTTATATATTTCTCTTTCTCTGACCAGTATCAGTGTATTACTTTCAGGGAAACTTTGTATTGAGGTGACTCCTTTAGCCAAGATTGCTTTCATCTCAGAAGAACTATGCATTGGTTGCGGTATCTGTGTTAAGGTTTGCTTAAAATGCCAAAACCATTTGGATTTTAGTTTTAACTGCTAGTATTGAGGACATTCTGGTTGACATCTATTCACCCTCGTCATCTCAGAAATGCCCATTTGAAGCGATTCAGATTATCAATTTACCCAAAGATTTGAACAAGGATACAACTCATCGTTATGGCCCAAATACCTTCAAATTGCATAGGTCAGTTGGAGAAAATTACCAACTGTTGGATAAAATGTGCAATTCAACAGTTTCTGGGTGTATGTTAGTTTATTTTATATGGGATGCTAATTATAATATTTTAACCGGGAAATGGGTATTTCCGTGCGTCAATGCAATTATGTGTCTTACGAAAGTGAACGTAAACTACAAGATAAGGTTATTATTCTGAGATGAGACTCGGATAAAGTTACACCAGTTTCTTCCCTTTTCTTATTTCCTTCGTACTGTCTTTTTTCTTTTAATTATAGCTTATTGCAGACAGAGATTGATTTGTGTAACATTTTGAAGATGGTTTTCAAATTTAATTAGTTTTCTTGCGTGTGAGTTGTTGTGTGGATGCCTACCAATATATGGTTACTTGGAAATAACTTCTACTTATTTGTTATCTCAGGTTACCAGTTCCAAGACCAGGACAGGTCCTTGGCCTGGTTGGGACCAACGGAATTGGGAAGTCAACTGCCCTAAAAGTTCTTGCTGGAAAATTGAAACCTAATTTGGGGCGCTTCAATGTATGTCCATTTTTCCTTTTTGATGAACTTTGATGTATGTCCTTTAGGTAGTGTCCCCCTCCCTCCTCTTTTCGACATACTTGTTATTAGTTATTATTTTTAATTGTGAAAATGGCTCATGGGCCTCCAAGTCCTCTCAAAATCAATTGGCAATGAGAGAATGAGAGATGTTAACCCATGAGCTTATAAGTGATAAGAATCTTCCTTAGGCAAATAATGTGGGACTTTATATTTTAACATTAATAACTAATAATCATAACAATTTATAAATAATAGAAATGTCAATAATTTTGAAAAGATTTTAGTTTGGTATCTCATGGTGAATTTTGCTTGATGTTTGTATATATACTTGTGTTTTGCAGAATCCTCCTGATTGGCAAGAGATATTGACTCATTTCCGTGGATCAGAACTCCAGAATTATTTTACTCGTATTCTGGAAGATAACTTAAAGGTTCACTCCTTTCCTCTAATTAAGTTCTTTTGGATATTCATTTACATAATTTCACTGCTGAGTGCTGAGAGTTCTGTACTTTTCTTTTATCTGATGGGTTGGAGATGATATTCACACATTCTCTTCCGCTGGAACATTCACATTGCTTGTTGAGAGTTTCTCAAGAAATCTTTTTATGAATGGGTGAACTTATCATCTGTGTCTCCTCAGTTGGGTTGTAATAAATGGATAAACATTGGTGGCTGGACAATTTATGTTGAGTACTGGTTTCTTAAGAATCTTTGTTGTGCTCTGAATTTTCGCTGTTTTATTATTATTATTATTATTATTATTATTATTATTATTATTTGTGTTTGTGATGATTGGCACTGTAGGCTTCTACGTTTTTGAGCGTGAGAGGGTACATATACCTAGTATGCTTGTTTTGAGCAACGCCGTTCGCAAAATTGTTACCTAATAAGTTTACTTTTTTGGGTCATCTACTACAAATAAACCTAACGTATTCTGTACATGTCAATGGATTTTTTATTGCTTTTTGGGGCATGGAATTTACTGAGGGGAAAAGAATAACAAGTCTTTGTTGAAAAGTAATCCATTGATGGAAAGCCTAAAAATTGGTTTAATTGATGATTCTTTTCAGCTTCAGGTTGCGGTTAAGTCTGTATGTACATATTATCAAGTTTCCTCGACAAATTGATTTTTTCTTTTCTCTAAACAGGCAATCATCAAGCCACAGTATGTTGACCACATCCCCAAAGCTGTCCAAGGCAATGTTGGTCAGGTGCTGGATCAAAAAGATGAGAGAGATATGAAACAAGAACTTTGTGTTGATCTCGAGCTGAATAAGGTTTTGGACCGTGCTGTGGGGGATTTATCTGGTGGAGAGCTCCAGAGGTTTGCCATTGCAGTCGTAGCTATACAGAATGCCGAAATCTATATGTTTGACGAACCCTCAAGTTACCTTGATGTGAAACAGAGGCTTAAAGCAGCTCAAGTGGTCCGCTCATTGCTCCGACCTAATAGGTCTTCTCATCTTCTTCCTACTTGTACTTGCTTTGAGCATCTGCTATTGAGTTCCTATGTTACGAAATTTCTAAAAGCATGTGTGTAATTATACTTATACTTGGCAAAAAAAGTGTAATTGTGTTCCTTTTCAGCTATGTAATCGTGGTGGAGCATGACCTCAGTGTACTGGACTACTTGTCCGACTTCATTTGCTGTCTATACGGGAAACCTGGAGCTTATGGTGTCGTCACCCTTCCATTCTCTGTCAGAGAAGGAATTAATATATTTTTGGCTGGATTTGTCCCTACAGAAAACCTGCGGTTTAGGGACGAGTCACTTACTTTTAGGGTAAATATATTTGTATGTTTTGCTGGTATTGGGCCCTCCAGCAGAAGCAGAAAGTATTAAATTGGTTTATTGTTGCCAGGTTGCCGAGACACCACAGGAGAGTGCTGAGGAAGTTGAAACATATGCACGATACAAGTATCCAACCATGACAAAAACTCAGGGGAATTTCAAGCTTAAGGTTATGGAGGGTGAATTCACTGATTCTCAAATAGTTGTAATGCTTGGTGAGAATGGGACTGGCAAAACAACATTCATCCGGATGCTGGTATGTTATATCTTTTATTATTTATCTGTTGAAGTTTCAAAACGCTAAAATGACTGTGATTGAAGCAATAATTAATTTTCGTTAATGTTTCAGGCTGGTTTACTAAAACCTGATTCAGTTGAAGACTCTGATGTGGAGATCCCAGAGTTCAATGTCTCCTACAAACCACAAAAGATCAGTCCAAAGTTTCAGTCTACTGTGAGGCATCTGCTTCATCAAAAGATAAGGGATTCATATACTCACCCTCAGTTTAATTCAGATGTTATGAAGCCTCTCCAGATCGAGCAATTAATGGATCAAGAAGTTGTGAATCTCTCTGGTGGAGAGTTACAAAGAGTTGCCCTAACACTATGCCTTGGAAAGGTAAACTTTCAGGACAGTAATGTCATTTTTCACCAATTTTCTCCTTATGCAGTGGCATATTTTCTGCTTCTAATGAGGTTTGTGGTTTTAAATTTTGTTTTTTATTAGTTTTACATAAAAAGCATGGTGATGTGTACATAAATCAAAATGGTTCTTGGGTCTGCCTTCTCTGATGCCTTTTGGCTTTGATTTGAGGGCATGATTCTGTAGCAAACGCGACGGCATAGGGGACCATTGTTACATGTGTATTATATGAGCAACCACTTTGTGCACTTGTTGCCAAAGGTTAGGTTAGTCTCCAATACATCTGTTTCAGTGGTATCCTGGGATCAGCCACTTTGTTTGACAAAGGTTAGGTCTGTATCCCGTCCATCCCCGCCCATACCCCCAATTATTGGGGACTTAATGGGTTATGCTATTGTTGTTGTATTGTTGTTGTATTAGTTTTACATAGATACTAATTCTATTAGAGACCATCTTGTCACTTTAAAAATTGTGCTATTAGAGAAGGAAAGAACAATGCTCGAGAAGAGCACCTTTTGTGTCTATAGAATAATGTTAACATCTCGTTTGTTGACGGAAGTTGATATATAAAGGAAGAATGAGTGAGATTGATTCTAGTGTGTTTGGATAAATACAAGAGAAACCTGAGCAGTTACTTAAATTAGCTTATTAATATAAAAATGCATTTATAAGTTGTAGAATGTACATCAAGATAAATATGCAAAAAGATAGAAGAGGATGTGGATTAATGGACCCTTGAGAGAAGTAATGTCAAAATAAGATATGCCAGGCATTCGGAATTTGGTTAGTTTCTGTCTTCATTTCTCTATGTTTGACTCCTTGTTTGCTGGCTTATGCAGCCTGCTGATATCTATCTTATTGACGAACCGAGTGCATATCTGGACTCAGAGCAGCGTATTGTTGCTTCAAAGGTCATTAAGAGATTCATACTTCATGCGAAGAAGACAGCATTTGTTGTTGAGCATGACTTCATAATGGCAACATACCTGGCAGATCGAGTCATTGTATACGAGGGGATGCCATCTATAGATTGTGTGGCAAATGCACCTCAATCATTGTTGACTGGAATGAACTTGTTCTTATCTGTAAGTTTTGAGCTTCCTATTATTCTATCACTAGAGTTCTCCCACGCCATAGCATCACTGTGAAAGGAAATAAGCACATCTTCTGAATGCTAAACCAGCATATGAATCTGGAATTATTTTAGCAACTATTATTTTATCTTTTTTCCTTTTTCCTTATATGCATTATTTTGGGTTGATGCAGCATCTGGATATTACATTCAGAAGGGATCCAACCAATTATCGTCCAAGAATCAACAAGTTGGAGTCGACCAAGGACAGAGAACAAAAGTCTGCTGGATCTTATTATTACCTGGATGATTAACTTGTTAATGAATGAGTTTATAGCCGTATTCCTTGATCAGACATTTCTCCCGCATCCAAGATATATCAGAAGCTTTGGCTCTTGCTTGGGCGGCGTCTTTCTGCAGGGGCAATTCGTTTTGCTGGTCATATGATGACGACCACAATTGCAGGGGGTTCTCTTCTAGCGATGTGATATTTATTTATGCAGATTGGGAAACACTTGACCCGAGGCTTGGCGTAATGATCATTTTTCCTACTTAATCGAGTACTTTTAATGTGATAAACTATGGTTTAATATGCTGTGTGCCTTTCTTAGCCAGTTTTTGCCTTGTTGGCTGAGTAGCTCTTGAGGATTTCCTTTTGTCTTATGATATCTGCTTATCCTGTTCTGTATGTTTAAATTGATGTAAGAAAGTTGAACAAAAGAAAAGGAATAGAATTAGGGAATAATGTTTGGAATTTGTTGTAATGTGTTATTCAGATATTTTTCTACAGCTCATTGTCCACCTCTCCTGTGTTTCTCTGTTTTTATTTGGATAACTTGGCAACTGGAGCCTCCACGTACAAACCATGTTGCTTTTAGCTTAAAATAAGCAATGTTACCTCCCCAATTGCTTATTAATTTAAGGGTAAAAAGTGTTCATACGGACCACACCTCTTAAATTATACTGCTTTTTTGTTTTTGACCCCCAATAAAAAAAAAAAATTAAATTTTGCCCCCTAAACTGTTCAGAGGTATCAATCTTAACCCTTCTATCCATTTTCTCTGTCACATTGTGACGGCAGGTAAAAAAATGAGAGTATTTTGGACAAATCATATCAGACATTAAAAACATTCACAAAAAGAGTAAATAACACTAAATAACCATCAAGAATTTTACTATTTCAGGTTGGGGCTTAAAACAATTATTTCTTCGAGTTTTGGCCATCAAAAACTTACGGGTGGCATGTTTTAATTTCCGGCCAAAATTCCGGCCATTTTTTTTTTTAAAAAGAACCCTCACGTGGCCGGCACTTGAGGGTCATTTTGGTCCTTAATATTTTGACTCCATTATTGTCTTCCTTAGGGAGAAACCCACCCCAAATTTAATCATCTCCGGCAACTTACATGCAAATTATCCACCCCAAACCCACCACCAGGTTGAAATCCATAATTAGGAGCACAAAAATTATCATCAATGGAGATAGAAAAGCAAATTGGAAACTGCTCATTGGTGGAATCTCAATAATCTGGGGATTTTAAAATTTTAGAAAAAACCCATTTCAATTCTACAGTTCTTGAGGGTCTTCAAATTTCTAAAATTTCAAGTTCATTTTCGGTATCAAATTTGATTCTTTTTGTTCGGTTAAGGTTGTCGGAATATCACCCGAATTGAAATTTTATTTGGAATTTAATTTTTAGCTTCCGGCCACCACTTACATTCATTGTGTTTATAGAATGGTTTAATGTTGTTGTTGTTGTTGGGTTGTAGTTTAATGTTGGAGTTGTGTATTGGTGGTGGAGGACTCCAGCGATGGTTAATTTTTTGGAAGAAGCTCGCCGGAGATGGTGGGGGTGGTGGAGCGGGTTCTGCATACAACTGATGCATCTCTATATTCAATCAGTTCATCATCTTCACGTAGCATATTTCAAAAAATACATCAACTAATGCTATATTATTTTTCAGTTATACAACTGATGCTATATTGGCAATACCCCTTATTATTTCTTAAAAATTCCAAAAATTGGTTGACCTATATTCATAATTTTATACATCAACATCAACCGATGCATCTATATATTGTTGCTGGGTTTTGGTTTAATGTTGGAGTGGTGTATTGGTTGTGGAGGACTCCATAGATGGTTAATTTTTTTGTAAGAAGCTCGCCGGAGATGGTGGGGTGGTGGAGCGGGTCGCCTGAGAAGAAGGTGTTGGGTGGTGGTGCTCGGCGGAGGTGGTTAATTTAACGTTGGTTTGATGTAACGAGTCGGTTAATACCTATTCACTTAAGGGATAAATTTCTCTTTTTACACTTTCAGGCAAATTTTGGCCGGAAACTAAAACATGCCGTCCGTAAGTTTTTGATAGCCAAAATTCAAAGAAATAATTGTTTTAGACCCTAACCCGAAATAGTAAAATTCTTGATGGTCATTTAGTTCTATTTACTTTTCAAAAAAATAATGGATAAAAGTTAAAAAAAACATCAAAATATTCTTCTCTTTCCCAACCATTTTTTTTTTGGTAAAGTCACGTGTTGTGGTGGGGGTTTGGCATTGACTCCTCATTTATTGATGTAGGCCAAAATAGGCAATAAAAATACATAGAGGAGGATTTGAGCCAAAACTTCTAAATAGGTGAAGACAAATTACTCCGTACAAGAATGCAATACAATGCAATAAAATTGATCATTTATAGTATGAATCCGGTGATACAAGGAAAGTCCTAAATGATGTAGCATGCAATTAATGGATATGCCGCAACAAATTGTGGAAAAAGAACACAATTGCTTTGGCAGCAAAAAAAATTACAATTTCGTTTTCCTAAGATATGGTACACCTTCCTGATCTAGGAGACAATATCCGCGTACCACAGGCGGAAAAGAATTAATATCTTGATAAATTGTGGTACATTGTGAATCGCAAGCTTCATTAGCTAAAGAGTCCGCTACTTTATTCGCCTCTCGGTAAACATGTTGCATTATACTGATGAAGAACCTTAATTTTTAAAATTAAGATTCAACACAAAAGGTTAAAGTTCGGATTTTTCTCTTTCTCGAATTAGTTTCTAAGGGGAATATAATCAACGCACATCTAAGAAGGTTAATTATCAATGGAGGCTGAAACACCACAACAAGCGAAACTATCTTGTTGCTACAGTAACTCAAATAATGAATGAAGTTCTACATTGAAGTTCAATTCACATGTAACGAAGGAATAACCTTAACAAATATAATATATATCAAGTCTTCGAAACAACATGACCGAATTCCTTCTTAAATGCTATTAGATTGATTTGATCCTTGTGCCTTGCATTAATAATGAGGGATCATCCATGAAGATAAAAGAGGTTATTTATCCAAATGACCAAGTCCTTAACTCATGCATTCCAAATACGAGTTTCCGAGTAAAACCATTGTTTCAAGTGATTACAGTATTTAATCTAAGGGCTCAAGAGACAAAGAAGCCTTCCAAGAATGTAAGACACAAGGATCAAATCCATCTAATAGAATTTGAAGGCAAGATACACAATTGGAAGGAAAACGGTTAAAAGGCATTTTAGGAAACTTGTATATTAAAGTCTATTCTGGACTTTAATTAGAATTTCAGATTTATATTATTTATTTATTATAGTTTTAGCCGACAATATCTAGAATAAAGGACATGTTGTCCATGTGTTTAATTAGTAGTTCAATTATAGTAGTTTACTATTCGCAGGATAGAAGAATTCTAACTTAATTAGCATTCTTCCTTTGTGGGTTCCTTGGAACCAAAATTCCACTCTATTTAAGAGGGAATTCGGCCAAGTTGTTTCGAAGACTTGATATATTATATTTGTTAAGGTTATTCCTTCGTTACTTGTGAATTGAACTTCTATCACTATGACATATTTGGCTTTTGGTGGCACTGGATAAATGCCACGAAAAGTTGTTTAAGTGCCATAAAACTATTTTTGTGGCACTTGTGCGACACTTTTTGAAAGTGCCCCACAAGTGGTGTCGCTTTTTTCCGTGGCACTAATTAAGTGCCATAAATAAATTGGCGGCACAATTTGTGGCACTTTTTGGTAAATGCCGCGAAAATAATTTATTTTTTTTAAATAAAAAATAAAAAAAATTATTTATAAAGAAAATAAAATAACAAGAGGATCCTTAAGCCTTATCCATATAGACACACATTATCTATAATTTAATATTTGCGTTTTGACAAGATTCGAACACTTAACCTCTCACTGCAAACACTAACGCTCTAACCAATGAACCACAATGACTTTTGTTTTAATTTTAACCAAATTTGTTTATATAACATAACAATAAATTTTATTTAATTACTTTTAAATTTGATATTTATATTTATTAATGTATATTAACAACAACCAATTAGAAATAAAACTCTTTTTTTTAAAACATTGAGTAGAAATAAAATACTAAATGAAAACTAGATACAAATTTTAATCTTCACATCATACGAATTATAAAATAAGTTATAAACTAATAAGTTTATTTATTATATTTTTTAGTTATATATATATATATATATATTATTGTTAATATAATATTTTTAAAATTGGATGGCATGAATTCAATAACTAAATATTTTCCATTTCTTTTGTAAAACTTGAAATTGTAATAAAATTGATATAAGAAAAGTATAATAAGAATATATGAAATTTCGTGCAATGTGAATTTTTTTTTTTGTATTTCATCTAAAATATTTTGTTTAATAATTTTAAAATGAAAAAAATTAATTAATTTCATAGTCAATTAATTATAATTATTTATTATCATTAATAAAATATATCTTATTAACTTTTAAAATTGAAACACTCAAATAGTAATATCAATATTTTTTCTTTAAATTACTTTTAATATAAATTTCATTTATAATGTTTCATATCTTTATGAAATTAAATGTTTAATTATCTTATGGAATATTATGTGGTACTTTACATGCCACAAATTTTAAGGTAATAATTTAAATTTTTATAGATTAGTCATAAATTTTACCATATATGAAATTTTGATAGATTGTCATAAATTTTGTGGCACTATATGTGGCAATTGAACAAATGCCACAATGTTTTGTGGTACTTTTTAAAAAGTGCCACGAAAATGTGACATTTTCCCAATATTGCCATAATTATGTGGCACTTCATGAGGTAATTGAAAAAAATGCCATATACTTTGTGGCACTTTATGTGGCAATTGAACAAATGCCACACTATTTTGTGGCACTTGTTTAAAAATGCCACGAAAATGTGACATTTTTCTCAAAATTGCCATAATTATGTGGCACTTCATGAGGCAATTGAAAAAATGCCATAAATTTTGTAACACTTATTATAAAGTGCCACAAAACTATGACATTTTCACATAAATGCCGTAAATAAATGACATATATCATAAGTGCCAGAAACTAAGTGCCACCAAAGCCCAATTTTGCCATAGTGTATGTAGAACTTCATTCATTCTTTGAGTTATTGTATCAACAAGATAGTTTCGCTTGTTGTGGTGTTTCAGTCTCCATTGATAATCAACCTTCTTGGAGTTGCGTTGATTATATCCCCCTTGGAAATTAATTTGAGAAAGAGAAAGATCCGAACTTTAACCTTTTGTGTCGAATCTAGACTTTAAAAATCAAGGTTCTTCATCAGTTGAAGTGCCTATAATCCGCAAGAGCCTTTGGAAAAGACCATCGAGTTGCCAAGAAGATATTTTGCAAGCCTGAATTGATTCACATAGAAACTTAGAATCTGATTGCACCCGAACCCTCGCAAATCCCTAGTCTGTAGCATATGTAATACCAATGATCATGGCTTCAATTTCTACTACCGAATTAGTGAGCGGAGGCCCAAGAAACTAGAGAAAGCACCAACAAACACACCATTAGCGTACCTAAAAATGCCCCCTGCTCCTGATATGCCCGGATTACCCCTCGCTGCACCATCAACATTTAAGATAATTGGCTCATGGCAGCCAATCCATTTGACCGACAACGCCCTAGTCCCACCAAGATCAGCCGAGGTGGTGAACCCCACAAACACCTCCAACAGGTCCGTATTTTGTAATATAGGACGAGAATGAGAGGCGTATTCCTATAAAAGGCTCATATTAATAGACCGAACACCATAAAAAACAAAACGATATCTAGCTCTCCATCCAAGGCAAGGAATTTATTAATAAGCCTCCATAGAAAAAGATTTTGGGCAGTGGCAATGTAGAAGACCATATATGTCGCCGTGATAATTGTGAAGCACCATGCGGCTGTAGTGTCTGCAATACCGAAGTAATGTTAAAGTTTCCTTTGGGGTTCCAGTTTCTATATATGAATATCTCTGATCGCAGAGAGGTGTACTGAAGGGAGTATGCTCGCGAGACTCAAAGGCAACAGGCTACGCGTAGTAGGCTTCCAACAAACCCCATCGTGATGTTGAATAATGCAAGACAAATCCGTTGTTGCTCCCGCAATGGATCTCAAGGACCTCGATAGAGTAAACAAAAACAAACAAGACAAACAAGCATGAGTGATCACAAGACAAACATGCATGAGTTATCACAAGACAAACTTGCATTATACTTCCCAGTCAAGTTGGACAGCAACAAATGTCACATCAAAAAAAGTGTCAAATTATGTCAATGAGCAAAAATCATCCCCCAATTCACCAGCAAAACAACCTTCATATTCTTATCTCCACCGTCCCACCACCAATTTTGCATTAATCATCAAATAACATCCACACTACCCCTCCCAGCTAAATACTCACCATTTCACCAACAATCTTCAACAGAAGAGGAATTGCCGATTCCTGATGAAAACACAGTTCCATGTTTGTTCGAACCAGAGTCGGAATCAACCAAAATATGATTTACACTAGACCCACCACCAGACCAAAAACTTGGGAAACTACATTTCTAGTACTCGAAAATAGAACATTGCTGGGGGTGGAAAAGGAAAGTGGGATGTTGGGGACTCTGCCATAGCGCGGCGGAGTAACAAAGTCATTGAGTAGGGAATACTGATTAAGACAGGCCTTAGTTGGCTGCTCAGCTGGTATGACTCTAGACGATGAGCTAGATTGCCTCAATGAACTTGCCATAACATCTCTAGGTCGGACTTTATGGCGGGTACCTCTAGTACTCATAAACCTCTCGGGAAAACACCCCTTCCAGAAGTCACACCTAGGCTTGATAAAATGGGGAAAAAATATCTTGGATGCCTTTCAATTCCAGCCACAATACTTCTTGCCAAGACTAGGCTATTTTTTCTACTGAGAGAGTTACGAATGTTTTGAAGTACGTAATCATTGCAAATAATTTCCAAACATAATTGCAAATATTGCTAGCAGATTCATCTAAGGCTGATTCCGGCGGAGCAAAATTAGATGGAAAATCATCTTTCGGTGATTCATTTCGGGATAGTCTTAATCTTTTGCCAGTAGGTGAATTCTTGTTTGTTTGTTTCCCTGGGTTTGTTTTGTTTTTTTTTCCAAGAGATTTAGCTTATTGAATTGAGATAACAATTGGTCAAAGTAAACATATTTATACAACAAATTTTAGGCATTCTTGGTGTTTAATTTTCTTCTCTTGGCGACATGGGTTTTAATGCGGTGGAAAGATTGATTTGATACTTATACATTGTAGTTGGTGGAAGAAGGTGGAAGATATGAATTGAAAATAAATGACGGTGAGTAGGTAGCTATATCTCAGAACACCTGTTTTAAGCGCAAAACACCTATTTTGAGTCTCAGAATACATGTTTGAAGCTCAAAACACCCGTTTTAAACATCAGAACACATGTTTTAAGCTAAAAAACACCTAATTGAAGAGAAATAAATGATCAAGAGTAGATAGCTATATCATCATTAATGGCAAAATATGATATCAAGATTTATTCAGACTTACAAACCTATTCAATGTCTTCACTTTGGTACCAGTCAAACCTGACACATCGGCTGAAGAAAAAGTTGATGTATTTACTCCGTAAACAGTATATAGTTATCTCCACAATATTTAATTCTATTCGTTGGAAGAATGTTATATAATATAAAGTAATCAATTTTATTGAATGAGTTCATCTGGTGTAGTGGTGGGAAGTCTATGCCTCTTTGATTTTATTTTGTTTAGGTCACACGTTCAAATCTCATTAACCCCAAAAAAATATTTCATGGCATTTTTTAGGTTAAAAATACTTGTTTTGAAAATAAATATTTTATGGCATTTTTAGGCAAAAGAAATTAAATTTATTTTTTTATTTCGAAATATATTTTCAAGGATATTATTCACTCTAAAAAACATCTTAACTAACAACGTTGTTCAAATGTTTTATTATTCGATTTGTTATGTCAACATCTTAACTAACGCTCGTCAACTACTTATTACAAATGTTTTATTATTCGATTTGTTACAAACTATAGGTCAACTACTTATTAATCTTTAACGAATATTTCTATCAAATTATAATTAATTTAAAATAGTGTTTATATATAAGATATGTTCTTCACTATTTATAATTGTAACTGTACACTAATAATGTTCTTCAAATGTTTTATTAATCAATCACTTATGAACATCTTACATAACGCTCGTCTTTTACAAAGTATATAACTTTAATTACCTATTAATTTAAAGAATATTATACCAAAATAATATCAATGTAAGTTAGTGTTATATATAACGGATGTTCTTCACTATTTATAATTCTAACTTTACACTAACAATGTTCTTAAAAAAATTTAATAACCGATCACTTATGAACATCTTAAATAATGCTCGTTTGTTACAAACCATACAACGTTTTTAACTAACGAATATTCTATCAAAATAATATCAACACTGAAGTTAGTGTTATATATAACAGATGTTCTTAACTCTTTATAATTTTAAGTTTACAATAACAATGTTATTCAAAATTTATAATAATTAATCACTTAACATGATTATGAACATCTTACATCAAATTGAGTATGAAATTCTCCTTGAATAATCATAGGAAATTACATCAAAATTACTATCAATTAATATTTGGAGCTTTTTGTAAATAAAAAATTCGTTTGGGGTGACAAAAATATATCAGAGGACCTATAAGGTAATCAATATGTAACCCACTATGGCAAAATTGGGCTTTGGTGGCGCTTAGCTTGTGGCACTTATGATATATGTCATTTATTTACGACATTTATGTGAAAATATCATAGTTTTGTGGCACTTTATAATAAGTGTTACAAAATTTATTGGGTTCGTGGCACTTTTTAAAAAGTACCACAAAACATTGTGGCATTTGTTCAATTGCCACATATAGTGCCACAAAATTTATGACAATCTATCAAAATTTCATATATGGTAAAATTTATGACTAATCTATCAAAATTTAAACTATTACCTTAAAATTTGTGGCATGTAAATTACCACATAATATTCCATAAGATAATTAACCATTTAATTTCATAAAGATATGAAACATTATAAATGAAATTTATATTAAAAGTAATTTAAAGAAAAAATATTGATATTACTATTTGAGTGTTTCAATTTTAAAAGTTAATAAGATATATTTTATTAATGATAATAAATAATTATAATTAATTGACTATGAAATTAATTAATTTTTTTTTCATTTTAAAATTATTAAACAAAATATTTTAGATGAAATACAAAAACAATACTCACATTACACGAAATTTCATATATTCTATATTATACATTTCTTATATCAATTTTATTACATTTTCAAGTTTTACAAAAGAAATGGAAAATATTTAGTTATTGAATTCATGCCATCCAATTTTAAAAATATTATATTAACAATAATATATATAACTAAAAAATATAATAAATAAACTTATTAGTTTATAACTTATTTTATAATTCGTATGATGTGAAAATTAAAATTTGTATCTAGTTTTCATTTAGTATTTTATTTATACTCAATTTTTTTTTTTTTAAAAAAGAGGTTTATTTCTAATTGGTTGTTGTTAATATACATTAATAAATATAAATATCAAATTTAAAAGTAATTAAATAAAATTTATTGTTATGTTATATAAACAAATTTGGTTAAAATTAGAACAAAGTCATTGTGGTTCATTGGTTAGAGCGTTAGTGTTTGCAGTGAGAGGTTAAGTGTTCGAATCCTGTCAAACGCAAATATTAAATTATAGATAATGTGTGACTATGGATAATAAGGCTTAAGGATCCTCTTGTTATTTTATTTTCTTTATAAATAATTTTTTTTATTTTTTATTTAAAAACAGTAAATTATTTTCGCAGCATTTACCAAAAAGTGCCGCAAAATATGTCATATTTTCAATGTGTTTGTGGCATTTAAAAAGTGCCACAAATTGTGCCGCCAATTTATTTATGACACTTAATTAGTTCCACGGAAAAAAGCGACACCACTTGTGGGGGCACTTTCAAAAAGTGTCGCACAAGTGCCACAAAAGTAGTTTTATGACACTTAAACAACTTTTCGTGGCATTTATCCAGTGCCACCAAAAGCCAAATATGCCATAGTGACCCTTTAAGGAGTTAGGGTAACCAATTATGTAATAGATTGGGGATTAACAGTAGAATTGGTCAATACAATTGTACCGAAATGACAAACTGGTACAAGATGCTTGAGCACGCTCCCCAACCAACATCACCACATTTAATATACTACTTACATTCTCTCTCCCTATATATTATCTTCATCATCATTTTTCACATACACGTTTCTCTCTCTAAAACTTTTGTAATGGCATGTTCAACATCATTAGTGGCGGTCGCAGATTCCCGTCAAACATTTTGCTTTGTTACTGCAATCGACCTTCTCCTTTGATAACTACAAACACAGAAAAAAACGGAGGGAGAAAGTACTTTTGATGCCACTTTTACAAGGTATAGTTTAGTATTCTCTATTTTTTTGTAAGTTTGTTTATTAATTTTTTTTTGCATCTAACTCTCTTTTGATAATAATCAAGGAAGCAAATTTGAGATGCGATTTTTTCTGATGGATTGAGGACGAATATGAAAGGACTGTTATTTACTCCGGCGGTGATGAAAAATGGTTACAAAAGGAGATTAAGTGTTTGAAAGGAGAAGTCAATTGTTTGAAAGACGATATTCAAATCATCCGTAAGATTGTAGATCAAAACAAGAATGTATCTAAGGTGGAAAATGCTAAAAACAAATCCCTCTTTTTATTGTTGGTTATTGTAATTTTAATTCTTGTTAAATAATTATCTTTTAATTTATGATGCAATCTTTAATTATGTTGTATTGTCTACTATGAAATAAGATTTGCCTTACGACATTGTTGTTGATTTTCATTTTGGAGCAAATTCAGAGATTCAAATTGTCTGAAATTTTGTTCACGCATTGTACTAAAAAGAGCGCCATGGCTCCAATAAGATTGTTTAAAAAAACACCTGTTAAGAATCTCAAAACACCTATTTTACAATGCGAAACACGCAATAATTCGTACGTGCGGACCAGATCATCGAATCCGGCCGTTGTTTCTAATTCAATTTGAATCGACGGCTGCGATTTTAAAGATGGTAAAAAGGGCAGTGAGGTAATTTCACAAATAAAAAAAGGGGTCACCGAACAGCCCCATTTGTTCGGCATCCCCGAGGATATCAAAAAGGCAGGAGACGTTCCTTTTCATCTTCTATAAAAACCCTATTTTCTCTGGCCTTCTTCATCTTCCAACAAAAATCGAGGCTCATCCCAAAGCAAAGAACATAATCCAAAATCATCCCTAAGCCTTCTTAGGTCTGATAAGTTTGAATCTTGTTCAATTTAAAGATGTCTACATCAGATGGTTCTTCAAAGAAACTTGTGAAATGAGATTTTATGTGTACACCAGAGAAAATTATACCCATAAATGAAGATTTAAGGCTATTAGAGCCATTAATCTTCCAAGGAAGAACCTATTAATCAAATAGAATTAGGTGAAAACTTGAACAAATGCTTGAGTGGAGTATAGTGGAGTATAGGAAATGAGGAAGATGGAAGAAATGAATGTTAGTGTAGTGTAAGATACTCTCAAGATGGAGGTATAATGATGATGCAAATTTAGCAGCTCCGCTACCATAGTCGACATGCTTTTATGACGGCTGTAAGATATTCCCAAGAAAAGGGGAGTGTTAGTCAAAGACTCAAAGTACTATATGATATGACTACAAAACAAAATCAGATGTGTACAAAAAAACCCTTTTTTTATCAATCCGGATACAGTGAACAAGTGTTTTTATCTTGTGAACACCTGATTTTATCGAATATCGGACACCGAAATCTTTACTTTGGTACAAGTGTATGCTGCCATTTCTTTACTTTGAAGGATTTCTATTAAACACCTATTTTTTCCTGGTAAACACATGTGTTTTCCTCATAAACACTTGTTTTTCCCTAGTGAACACCTGTTTTTCTATTGAACCCCTAATATATTAAAATCCAAAATTATAATGTTGCTTTTTATAAACCATAATTAGATTGAAATTAAAAACAAAACGAAATTTCTCATAAAATTAAATTAAGAATTACAATTGGAATAATGCAAGATTTTTAGAGGCATAAGGTTTCATTACAATTTTTAAAGGTATGCATAGATATATTCAACTTCTAATTCAGAAGTACAAGCTTCACACTCAATTTCATCATCTTCACCCTCAAATTATGACCGACCCAGTTTAATTTTTGAGTGCGGCACTCTGTAACAAGTTGGATACTCGTTGACAACCGATTTACTTCTCTAGTGTTGTTTAATGAAAGGCTTCAAATTTTTCACACCATTCTTCTACAAGTTTCCTTTCAAATTTTGATTTTTTCATCCCTTCCAATAAATGTATCCCTTATTGTTTCAACTTGTCACCATTAAAAATAAACAATATTGCCATTGCTTAACGAGCTCCTAAATATCCCACATTTTTTAGTTTCTTCAAGGTAATTAATTGCTTCATCAAATCTTCCACCTTTAAAATATACTACCTGATCATGCAATCTGGCTGTAATTGATCATTAGAATTTGAGTAGATAAATAAAACATTTTGGCAAAAACTCATTTAATTTTTTAGGCAGATTTATATTTTTAAAACACATTACGTACCATTCCCTCTCTGTAAATTGCTTACTGATTATTGTTTTCAATTAACTTCCGATAGAATCATAGATGTTTCTGTCTATTACGCCATGCACAGACTGGAAATTTTTCAGAGACACTCGATAATAAATGTAACTTTCATCTTTCTCTGGTAATTTGTGAAATTTCTTACAACTACAAATGATGAAAATCAAAAGAATCTTATAAATACAATAATGCAAAGAAATAAAAGTAAATTAATTAAAAAAAAACATACATGGATTTGATCATTAAAAATTTCCTATGCGAGGAGGCAACAACATTAGCAATTATTTCGGTAATGATTTCTTGAGGAAAATCTAATAGGGAAGCCATTGTTGATATTCAAGGGAAACAAAAAAGCTAGAGAGAAATAGGAGAGGAATAAGAAACTTTATGATGTTAAACCGGTAAGAAAGGAATTTATAGGTGATGAAAGGTTGTTAATGACGAAAGGTGATGAAAGGTTATGTTAATGACGAAAGGTGACGAAAGGTGATGAAAGGTTATGTTAATGACGAAAGGTGATGACATTTGTAGAAGAATATCTAGAACTAGATTTTATTTGATATTCAAAAGGCCAACTCTAGATATGATAATTCATTCCTTGGAAAAAGAAATAGGCTGCTCTCAAGCAACCTTTCAAATTTTCTTCATTAATTGTACATGGATTAAGCTAAGCAATTAAGAAGAATGCATCTCGATAAACTAAGCAATTAATACAATGTAGGCAGATTATAATTTACATCATCATTCGATTCATTTAAAAAAATAGCTGTTCTGAATCTAAGAACACATGTTTTAGGCTAAAAACACACGTTTTTGAATTTCAGGACACTTATTTTTAATATAAGAACACCTGTTTTATGCTCAAAACACCTGTTTTTGAATATCAAAACGCCTGTTTTTGAATCATGTTAATTATTGCAATGATGTTAAACTTACATTTAAAGAATATTCTTTCAAAATAATATCAATGTAAGTTAGTGTTCTATATAACGGATATTCTTCAATCTTTATAATTCTAACATTACACTAACAATGTTCTTTAAATGTCTTATTAATCGATCACTTATTACGATTATTAATATCTTAAATTACTTTTTGTTTTGTACAAGTTATATAACGTCAATTGCCTATTTAGAATGGGTATTATATCAAAATATTATCAATGTTAGTTAGTGTTTTAGTCCAGTACTAATTAATCATTTAATGGATATACTATCAATATATTAGTCATTTAGTTAGAATGATTTTGAAATTCTTCCTCAATAATCATCAGAAATTATTTCACAATTACTATCAATGTTAGTTAGTTTCCTTTCTACTTTAAAAAAATTAATCTTTGGAGCATTTTGTAAATAAAAAATTCGTTTGGGGTGAAAAAAAATAAATCAGAGGACCTATAGGGTAATCAACATGTAACCCTTTAGGGACTTAGGGTAACCAATTATGTAATGGATTGCGACTTAAGTGTAAAATTTGACAATACATTTGTACCAAAAAAATAATTAAATAAGGGATTTCTCCCACCCAATCAAGGAAAATAGTTAATTCAGACATTAATGACAATGACAATATGGTTATTCAGCAAAAAAAAAAAAAAAGACAATGACAAGATGCCATTGATGAATAGTTACATATTCCCTACAACCTATTCCTAATTGGCTGACACATTGACAGCAACTAGGTAAGCTTTACGTTATTTTTTTCATTTTTTTTCCTAGCATTTTGGAAAATGAAAAGGGCATAATCGGTACAAATTTTTATCTAGACAATTTGTATCCAATTGGGCTTAGCCATTAATCATTTTCCTTTAATTTATAACGAAGTTTGAGTTTAAAGAATTCTGCAATTGCTTGGGTACAAATTTTGATTTAGGCATTTTTAATCCAATTGTGCTTAGCCATTAATCATTTTTCTTTAATTTATAACGATTTTTGAGTTTAAAAAATTCTGCAATTGCTTTTAGATCAATGTAGAATCTTAGTTGACAAAATTTTTAGGAAAAACTAGATTATAATTTCTAGAATGAATTATATTAAAAATTAAAGTTTGTATCTTAAATCTTAAAACTCTTTCATATTTAGAAATTAACATGTCTTCTAAATTCTCAATGATTATGTAATTTCAATAAAAGCACATAGTTGGTTTCTCTAGAATAGGTATTTTTCTTATTTTTGAAGATTTTAAATTTAAGTTTTGATTTATAAGGAAATAATTAATGCAATCAAACTAGATTTAGCGTAAATTCAGCGGGCTAAATGTTTTTACAACTTACGTTGTGCAATGTTAGCGTCTCTACACTATGTTAAATTAAGATTTTTTTTTGGATTGTTCCAAAATAAAAGATTTCTATGTTTCATCTTTTACTAATAAGATTACTTAGGAGCAATAATATATACAACACCTAATTTACTTGAAATGTATTAGATAATTTACCAAAAGTACAATTTTATCGAGGCACAAATATTCAAAATATTAGCAAAAAATAATGAATGTTCAATTCATGAATATAAATAGTATCAAGCTACCCTTAATTCATGTTCACAAGGCGCTAGTGGGACTATACAATGGCAATACTTTTGGAATGCATACTTGCAACATTGGTTCTTCATCATGAAATTTTAAAAAAATCCTAAAATGAGATTTAAAATGTTCTAGGAAAAGGCCAAAATAGTAACTGACGCTGACCTTCCAAACCTCCCTTATTTGCATGCTATAGTGAAGGAGACTCTAAAGATGCATCCTCCAAGCATCCTCCTTTCTCAGGATCGTCTGACGATCCACGACAATCTTGTCAGCCAACACTTCATTCAGACCGATACTATTGCTATGGTGAACATGTGGGCTATAACCCATGATGAAAAAATCTAGACTGACCCGGAACGTTACTCGCTTAATGTAGAGGTTCTTGAATGATAAAGATGTTCCCATTATGAGCTTTTATTTGAGGGTTGCACCTTTTGGGTTTGGCAAGCGAATTTGTCCAAGTAAGGGTATGGATTTAGCCATTGTTTAGCTGAGTTGTTTCAGAGCTTCAAATTGGTTCCTTCAGAAAATGGGTAACTAAAAATATGGAGTTGTAGTCATGTTGGGAAGTGGGTTTGATTTAGTTTAATGAGGGGAAGAGGAATTGGTTGAATCCGAGTTTCGAGTCCATTTTTTAACCTTACTTAAGTGAAGGGTTGGGAGGGGTTTCTCTGATTTCCCATTTTTGCCCCTTGATTTTTAGTTATATGCACGACATATGTGTAATTTGACCGGAAAGTATCGTAAAAATTGGTGGCGGGGTATATTTAGCTATACGCAAATAATTAAGTGTTATATTTAGTCAAAAATTTATTAAGTCATATAAACCGAAATTCGTAAATAGTTGAGTGTCCTTTATAGCTATTATCTCTATATTAAAAAAAGTCAACTAATATTTCTTAAATTCCAAAACTTTGTTCTATTTACAAATTATTATACCTCCTATATTCTTTATGATTATGTAATTTAAATAAAGCACATAGTTTATTTCTCTAGAATAGGTGTATTTTCTTATTTTTTAAGATTTGATTTTATAAGGAAAAAATTATTGTAATAAAAACTATTCACTGCACATTTTGGAGGGATAAAATAATAAATAAAACTTCATATTGTGCATAGCTAGTGTCCTTTACGATGCTAAATTCAAAATTTATATATTTTTAGAATTGTTTCTAAATAAAAAAATTATGGTTCGACTTTTACCATTAACCATACTAAAGATCAAATAATAGATAAATACCTCATTTATTACAAATATTTAAAATAATTCTCCAAAGTTAAAGTTCTATCAAGGCACAAATGAACTAGGCATCAGAGTAAAAAAGTTGAAGAAGAACTAATAGAACAAAAAGCTACATCATGATAATGTTGCAATTCAGTAGATTTTCGTATCACATATGTGACATGAAGAAAATTAACTAGAGAAGGAGAATATTCCGAAGGATAAGAGGAAAACAAGCATTGAAAGGAGATCAAGAACACCTGCAACGAAAATGAGATCAAAATTAACTAGGCATATCGACTTCTTCAGCAATGACAATGTCAATGCTTCGTCTCCTGTCCATCAATGCCTCAAGAGATGATCCTGCCTTAATAACTACAAAACAATTAATAATATGTTAGAATATATAGGAGCTAAAATAAATTAATAAAATATCTAGTATGCATGAATATGTAACTTGAAATTTCACGTACAAACATTGATCAAGCATGTTCGCATATAAAGAAATCATAAAATAAAATGACATAAACTGTAAATGTATGTAGAATATTCATGCACTTGTATATATTTGATTGTAGATCAACAAGACACAATTTTTTTTTAAAAAAATTTCTCATATATATATAGTAATTGTATTCCTTCTGAACAAATCAAGAAAATGCAAATAAAAAACCATTAATCTCAAGTGGCGTAACTCTTAAAATAATTATTTTCTACAAAAAAAGAGAAAAGAAAAAGAAAAAGACAACATAGGTAAAACAAAGAATCACACTTCTATGTTATGGATTTACAAAGAAAAGTTCAATTATAGTGATATGTGTCAATACAAAGAAACTGAAGAAGCTTATGAATTTTTTGGGAGAGGTAAAAATTATAGTGATATCTCATGAATAGCATAACTAGAAGATCCTTGTTTGAAATTCGTCCATCATAAGCTGGACCTTCTCAAAGAAACATCCTTCATCTTTCGTGGATGTAATATCGCCTCACTGACAGAAAGAATTTGTCGCAGTCCTCCCAAGCCTTCCCCATCACTACGCCGCTATCAAATACTCTTTCTTCTCGTTGTAGTGAAGCGCCGCAACGCACGACTCTGACCATTGTTGTTAAAATCGCGAGTCAACACGTAGAATCGCACGACTCAAACTTCTAAAACAAATGTGGATCAATGATATTATTTATATTTTAATTTACGTTTCCAACCACTTTAATCCTCTTATAATTAATTAAATATTTAAATATTCATCGTCTGCTACTTATTTACTTTTAACATTTTTGCTTCGAAGAACATTTTTCTAAATACTAATATGTTTTAATCAAAGACTTCTAAAACGAATGTGGATCAATAATAATCAAACAATTACTCAATCTAAGTATGTTCATTTGAAAAATCCTATCCTTTTGAACATTAACAGAAAAAAGTTAGCATGATATTGTTTATACTCTAAATTGCTAGTTTTAGCATTCCTTTCGATCTTCTTTTTCGTTTCAAGGGAGCTTTATTTTTCTATTTTACCCATAATATATATGGAATATCTACATTTCTATAAACAAGAAAGTTTTTTGAATTTTTATCCAAAAAAAAAAAAGAATAAAGTTTTTTATGAATTTTTTCTTATAGGACTAAATCCTGGTAACATAACGTTGTGCATATTTAGCGTTGTTCTACGAATCTAAATTAAATATTAATATTTTTAGGGTCAATTATATTTACTTTCCTCGAGATATTACTAAACTGCAAATTTGGTAAAACTATGTTTCTTCCATGCCGAATATGGCCAATTTTCTGTTGATGTTGCGTAGGAAATAGTTAGAGTTGTTAAAAGACTATAACTTGATAATTAGCTACCACCCGGGTATAGTGACGGAGTCAGAATTTGAACTTACCGGGGGCCGAACTAAAATTTATTTACAGTGTATGACAATATACTTGAAGTAGAAATATATATTTTACTAAAAAAATTGAAGTTAAAATGAAACTTATCTTGAAAAAAATTGCAGAAGCTAAGGAAGAAAAATGACAAAAATAAAAAGAGAAAAAACGACTAATATTTAGAGGTTAATGTTACAGTTCGTAACAATTATAAATTATTACTATTTTAATGAGAAAGTTATAAAAAAAATATTATTTATTTAATTAAAGGTATATTTTAGAAAAACTTTTATTTATTTGAAGTCCTATTAATTTGAATATATGAAGTAATCAAATGACTTATTTTTACTTTAAAACTACAAATTTCTTTATGTTTCTACTGTCCAAATTACACTATTAAAGCACTAAAAAAACTGGTCACAAATTACGCTATTACAACACCAAAAATCATGCTCAAATTACAATATTACAGAACAATGAGCATTCCACGAATAAAATAGACAATTGAATGAATGGAGGACGGGGATTTTTTGAGGATGGAAGAATTATGGTACCACCGAGAAAATACGTTAATTCTAAGAAAATGAACATTAATTTCGAAATAAACTAAAATAGAAAATAGAAATTCATTTTGAGACGGGAGTACTATTATTAAATTTCAAAATTTTGAGAAAAGATCAAAACATTTTATATTATAAGGACTTGTTTATACAAAAAAAATATTTGTAGTACTAATATGCAATTTTCAAAAAATTTGGGTCCAGCCTCCATGAAGCTCCGCCACTGCCCGGGTAAGGCTAATCGGGTAGCAGATGCTTTGAGCAGGAAGACAACGGAAAATGGCAACCATGATCACTGAACAAGACGAACTTATCTTTAAATTTGAAAAGCTGGATATTGAGGTTGTCAAGGATACCAACAATGTCCTAGAAGCCTTAGTAGCTTAGCCAACTGTACTTGTTCGAATTCAAATTCTGAATTGGTAAAGGAACGGGGACAACACAATCGGGTGAAGAAACAGATTTGCAAGTGCATGAAGATGGCAGTTTACGATTCCGGGGAAGACTATGTGTACCAACATATGTGGGACTGAAAACGGAAATTTTACAAGGGGCACACAATTCAAGATTGTCAGTACACCCGGGAGCTTCGAAAATGTACAAGGATTTGAAAGGAAATTTCTTGTGGAAGGGTATGAAGAGAGAAATTGCAGAATACGTGGCTAGATGTTTGTTATGTCAATAAGTTAAAGCAGAACATCAAAGACCTGCTGGCTTGTTGAAACCATTGGAAATACCGGTATGGAAATGGGAGCATATTACAATGGATTTCGTGGTTGGGTTACTAAGATACAAGACAGGGAAACACAAAATATGGATGATTGTGAACAGATTGACAAAGTCAACACCTTTCCTACCTATATATGAAAATTACTGTACCAATGGATGTGTTAGTTCAAATGTACATGAATGCGATTGTTAGACTTCACGATGTACCGGTAAGCATAGTCTCAAACATGGACCCAAGATTCGTGTCTCGTTTTTGGAGAAGTTTCAATGAATCCATGGGAACCAAATTGTTCCTTAGCACCGCCTATCATCCACAAACAGATGGGAAATAAAAGAGGACTATTCAAACTTTGGAGGATATGCTTAGGGTATGTGTTTTAGACTTCAAGGGCAGCTGGATAGAGCACTTGACTTTGGTGGAGTTTACCAACAACAACCACCAAACAAGTATCGGAATGACACCATATTAAGCACTTTATGGAAGGCGATGTAGATCACCGGTATGCTGTGATGACATTGAGGAGAAGTTGGTAACAAGGCCAGAACCTATTCAAGGTACTACTCATCTGGGAAAGAATAAAGGCTGCTCAAGATCGTCAGAAAAGCTGGGAGGATAGTAAAAGAAGACCTTTGGAACTTCAAGTTGGGGATAAAGTGTACTTAAGAGTTTCTCCAACAAAGGGTGTCATGAGATTTTGGAAAAGTGGCAAACTAAGTCCAAGGTATGTAGGTCCATACAAGATATTGGAAAGAGTGGAAGAGTTAGCTTACCATCTAGCTTTACCGCTAACATTGTCAAGACTTCACAACGTCTTCCATGTATTACAACTAAGGAAATATGTACCCGACCCAAGTCATATTCTAGAGGCAGAACCTTTGGAACTTTGGGAGAATTTATCATACCAAGATATACCGGTACAAATTGTGGATAGGAAGAAACAACTGTTGAGAACAAGAATAATACCTTTTGTGAGTGTACAATGGTCGCATCACACGGAAAGAGAAGTTGTATGGGAGCTGGAAGAGGAAGCAAGACAGTAATACCCTTACCTATTCCAAGAGCAAGGTAAGTAAGTTTCGGGGACTAAACTTTCATAAAGGAAGGGGGGAGGGAAGATGTGTTACCCAGGACCTTTTGACCTTAGAAATTGCATGATCATATTTGAATGTTATATGACTAATTGACTATACATGGGTTATATGTGTTTAGGGTTGCTATGCTGTCTTGTATTAGTTAGGGGACCTACATGTATAAGAGGAATTTTATGTTGGTTAGTTGGTTGTTTTTGGAGGGATGTTAGTAGGTGTGAATGAGTGCCTTTAGAGATAGTTCTAAGGGAGTTGAACCTTTAGGATTGGTTGGATGTTTTGAAGATGTAAGTTCTCAGAAATCTAGAGTTTTGATAGCCTATATATAGAGGAGAAAGGTAGAGAAATGAGGGGGGAAATAAGAAAGAAAAGAGAGAAAACAATAATGCTGGAAAACTTGGACAGCGAGTAAGAATACTTTGGCAGACATACTAAACGATCTTGGATCATTCCCATTTTTTGCCCACAGATACTAGACTCCTTAAAATAGATTTTGACTGGAGGGATTTTCATTCTAAGTTCTGGATTAAGAGATATCATAAACGGAGTAGAAGGTTGTGGCAGTTCGAGTAAAAATAGAGTGCTGAGAATAGATCATAAAGTTGCAATAGTAATTGAAGCCTGATCGACCCCATTTTTCCCCCTAAAGTTAGAAGACATATAGAAGTTGAATGGTGGAGATTAAGTTTCAATGGTTCTATTAAACGTTATTTCTTCTGGAAGTGGCCTCTACAAACCAGAGAATTCTTCTTTCTAATCTCCCTTCGATTAAGTGTTCAAGGTAAGAACCCTTCGTCCTTCTTTTTCAATCCTAAAACACATGAAGTATTCTTTAATTAAGTTATGAAATGCATGAAGTTTTCCCATGTTTTATTGCATAAAAATATGGATGAAGAACCGAGTTATGTTTGCATCGTTGCATGCTTATACTTGATGATCCTTGCGTATGTTGTATAATTGCCGGATGCATTAAATGAGAGTCCACATGTGCATATTCTCAACCTAGAGATCTTGTCTAAATGATGACCCTAGACCATGATATATTCCGAATTTATGATATAAGTGCTCGAGAGCGCTTATTGTCCCTCATGATGCTCGGACCCTTGCGGGTTTAAAAAAGTTAGTGCTGGTAACAGTGTCATTCAGCTCACGAGGATGAATAATGGCAGGAATATATCCTTAAATAGCAATTTATGAGCCTTACCAGTTACGTTATGATATGTTACAAGTTACAAGTATAAGGGCCTTCCTAAACGACATTAAAGTTTGGGCTTTTAACAGTTGGATAGTGTTTTTTTTGGATAATTTAGCTCGGTTGTAGAATTACTTGTTGCATGTCATTTCGGTACTAATAATGTCAAGTTATATATGTATTGGAAGGTTACGAGTATGTCAAGTTATGCCAAGTTATGTTAGGTACTCGGAGTACGATTTATGATATGTATGTGATCGATTTGGTTAAGTATTGTTATGACATGTTATGTGTATGCTTTGGTATTGTTTCTAAGTGTTATAAAGAGTCTAAAAATAGTGTTTTGGGTTGGGATTTCAGAATGTGCAGAAAATGACTTTTCCTTCACAACGTTTACCTTGAAATTGTCCTCACTGGGACTATTTCGGATGAGGGGAAGAGGGAAAGCGGTTGTAAAACACAGGAGGGGGGGGGGGAATTGGGTTTTAACTAATCTTGTAAATTTTTTCGATTCTTTGCAAAGCTATTGGAAGTTTGAGCAAGAAGAATAAAAGCAATGCAAAACCCAATCAACAAGACAAAGGATTTAGAGTGGTTCGATTCACTTAGAATCTACATCCACTACCTTGAGCCGCACCCAAGGATTTCAAACAACTCACTAAGAAGAATGTTTACAAATGTGGCTAACTCACTAAGAGTTTTACAACACAACCACACAATAAAAAACTCACTAAGAGCTTGCCCACACTAAGTAGGACTTTACAAATTGCCCACACTAAGTAGGACTTTTACAAGAATTACCCAATCACTTAGAAAGGGAATTGAATGTTTAAAGAGAAAGATAAATCACTCTTCTAAGTGAGAATATATACCTTTGAAGTACAAGAATGTTTAAGCTCTTTTGAACATATGAATTCCACTCTTTGTCTTGCTTTTTGAAAGAACACCTTTGAATGAATTAGATCATGGAGATCAAGTGTTTTTGCTTTGAAGGTGTTTAGACTTGATAAGAAATCAATGTAAAATGTATGTGCAAGTCTTGGAATGATTCTCTAGCTTTGGAGTATATATACATGTCAAAATAGGCTGAAAATCGAGTCTCCAACGGTCAAATAACGGCTAGAAATCGCAGAGTTCGGTGGACTGAACAGAGCACCTCGGATGACCGAACCAAGCTTCGGTTGAACTGAACACAGGGTCGGTCGACCGACCCCATGCTTAGGTCGACCGAACTTCCTCTTGGTCGACCGAAGCTGATCAGTTTAGCTCTCAGTTTCTGCTCGGTTGACCGAACTTCCAGAGTATGATTTTTCACACGTTTTGAAATCTTTTGAAGTCTTTTGAAGTCTAAAAGGTTTTCCTAAAAGGTAACAAGTAAGAACACTTGGAAAACCATTTTAAAGGACTTAGACTTAGAAAACAAAGGCTTTTAAGATACAAACACATTTAAGAATCCTTTTGAAAACTTGTTTGTGTGAATGCAAGACTTGAGTGTAGAGCTTATGTTCATGAGAGCTTTGGTTAGAGCTATATAAGATAAAGACTTATAGAGACAAAGCTAATCTAACCAAACCTAAGTCTTCAATCTTCAATCTTGGAAGATGAGCCTTGAATAATATGACTTTGAATCTTGATCATGGCTTGATTGAAGTACTTAGAGCTTCCAATATATGTTCCGATATTCTATCACAAAGATATAAACATTAGACACAACATCAAGTGTTTGTCCATTATCAAAAACCGAGTTTGATCGCCCTTAGGGCTAACAATCTCCCCTTTTTTGATTATGACAAACTTTGATGTAATTAGATAGGATATGGACAATTTTAAGTACAAGGAAGCATGGCAAAAGGATATAAGAACAAATTAGTGTAAAGCTAAGTGCTTATAAGATAAACCAAGATAGAACGAGAAACATAAGCAGTACCAAGTTAAGTTCTTATGCCATATACATTAGGGACTCTTTGAAGAGCCCTATTTCCCAACCAACCTCCTTGCCTCCTTCCTTCCATATCATAGCATTCTTGTGTGTAAAATAATACCTTAGTTTACACAAGAAGCTAACTTACCATTTTCATCAATGTCGATGTGAGTGCTAAGGATCCTATTACAAAGAACATGCTCACACAAACATTAGAACTATCAATGGTTTGTTATCATCAAAACAACATAGGATATTTTGCCCTTCGGGCTAACAGCGGTCAACCATGCCTGATATCCCCTCGACCGGCATATGTTCCATCGTTCGAAGTCTTTTTACTTTGTTTATACTCCTTTTAAGTTATGCCATGTTCAAGTTATGCAAGCTCTGAAATCTTATGTTATGTTTTCAAGTATTTTACAAATAGTTTCAAGATGTTTCTGGTTAAGATAAGTCAAGATATATTTTCAAATGTTTTGGGAAACAGGGAATGTATTGAAGTTTCTTTGGTCCTTCATCTCAAGGGCGATTGGTTCTTACTAAGCTAGTGTGGCTTACCCTATTATCTTTCCATGTTTTGCAGATAAGTATGATGAAGGTGCTGATGATGAGGCATGAGATGGGATGCAAGACGAATAGTTGATAAATGGAAAGTGATGTAATAAATATTGAATCTTTTAAGTTAAAGAACAATTAGTACAATATATTAAGCTGTAATTCCTTGAAGTATAGATGGATTGATAATATAGTTAAGTTTATTTTGTTATGTTATGGTTTGGAAGATTATATATTGTCAATGGTTCTTTGTCTCATTGGTAGATGAGGTATTCCCAGGTCACCTTCTGGTTACGGTGTGTGACAAAAACAATGGTTTTCAAAACACCAAGGCATTCCATTTTAGAATTTTTTTTAACTTGCATGCATGTCAAGTGTGAACCATAAATCAAGTGAGCTTAGATTCTAGAGTTTACTAGTTATAGAAATGCTAATCTACCATAGTAAACCTAATACTTCAAAGCTTCTTCATATGTTGGCATATCTTGAATCTTCATTGAATGTGTATGCCATTGACTTTGCGGATTTAGCTTGAAGATCTTAGAGCTTTAAATAGATATATCATATTTACGAATAACGTTAGATCATCATCAATTCTCTGTCTCTTATCAAAATAGATAAACTAGCCCCTAGGGCTTACAATTTTCCTTTTGAACAACACTACAAAAAAACAGACAGTTAGCTATAGAGCGTTCGGTTTTTAAATTGTCTTTAAAATAAGAATATTAATCAATTGATTTAGTCAGATAATTTTTGTTGAAAAGTCAGTTAGCGATCAAAACTTTGGCGTCGGTCGCTATATAACGATTGTTTAGCTATCTTTTATAATTGACTTAGATCGTAGCTCTGAGATCCACTAAAACCGTATTTTTAGTGACAAGATTATCGGTCGCTACCAATTGAATATTTAGCAACAGATATATTGGTCACTAAATAGACACTGTTTATTTAGAGACGGTTCTTCGATCGCTAAATAAATATTGGTTAGCAACCGTTTATAGTTGACTTTGACCTCAGCTCTGCCACCGATTACCAACCGCTTTTTGGCGACTGTTGTTTCGGTCGCTAAAAAGAGGCTGCTTTAGCGACGGTGTTTCAGTCGATAAGTAGAGACCGATTAGCTACCTTTTATAATTTGTTTTTATAATTATTTCGTCGCTAATTTTGTTTTTTTTTAAATCTGGAATTTTAGTAGCTCTCTACCACAAAAAATAGTAATGCAACCAAGAACTACTAATAAACATCAATACTACAAAATCTTTGTACCAATTATAATACTTTTTTTTAAAAAAGAAATCTGAAATTTTAGTAGCTCTCTTCCGCAAAAAAATTAGTAATGCAACCAAAAACTACTAATAAACATCAATACTACAAAATCTTTGTACCAATTATAATACCCTACCACAACTAAAGCTTAAAATGTAAAAATAATTATCCTGGATATTCAAGTACAATAAAACTAAATAAACAAATTAACTAAACATCACTCATATGTAAATAGCAAAGTTTAGAGAATATACTCCATACGGTGCTACGGATCACATCTAGAATGTGACCAGATGGAGAGAGATCGACATCTAGCTGATAGAAACGATCAACAATAGCTTTAAAATCAGTTTAAACAATTAAATTAGTAAACCTAAGGTGCACACAAAACGAAACCCCTCCATAATAGCGCTCCAGGTCTGTTGAGACACCTAAAAATTTGGAGCCGCATACCATGGGCAGCGACAGATTCATCTCGCCATAAACCGAGTACTTGAGTATCGATACATGTAGTCATAGTGAATATAATAGATGTTAAAGTATATATATATTGTATATGTAATCCTAATTATGTTTCAATATTACGAAAAAGGGACCGGTAGTCTAACAAATGCAACTTTAACTCTTTGATTACAACCCGTTATAATAAAGTTATAGTGTCTGAATGACCATTCCAAAAGTTCCACTACGAAGGTTTTCTCGAATCCTATTGAAATGTGTTTTCAATTACGTAAACATGCTCCGAAGAAACGTAATAAATGTGATAAACGTTTTGGGGTCAAATTTTCATTTGCAGATACTCAATTTAAAACTTTTGGTGTCAATTTATAGTTTTAAAAAGTTGATTTAGGGTTTGATTTATATGCTTTATAACTTTCGGGTCCTAAGAGTTTCATTATTAGGGACTTAGGGTTGTCAACTTTAGGGCCTAGCGGCCACACAAAATTCGGTCGCTAAATTTGCGACCGCACTAGGGAGTGAATATTTTTGGCCACCAATTGGTCGCAATTCGGTCATAACTATACCGCTAAAAAAATTTCGGTCAAACTATGCGACCGAATTGCGATAAAAATAACTTAGCGACCAAAATGACATAACGACCGATATCTTGGTCACAATTCGGTAGCATTGTGGCACCGAGTCAATCTACGACAAAATAGTGATCGAATATTCAATCGGTTGCAAAAATATAGCGTTCGAATTTAATCAGTTGCAAAATTTTGTCCTGTTCGTTCAATTTTCTTGTTGTGTAAGACTTGATTTTCAAGTGGAGTGAAAAGAAAATTTATTTGGGGCTTTTAAGGAGGTTTTAGTTGAATTTTTTTTTTGAAGGAAAATAATAATATCATTAATCAATATCAAGAGTTTTATGATGGAGGTGGAATTCCGATGGATCCCCTACCATTACTTGACTTAGGGATCTTCTTCAACAACAAGTGAGCCAGAACATTACTTGACTTGTGGGCATAGAAGATTACAAAGAATAGAATCCCTAAGATACGTATTGCTATGCCCTTACAAACAAACTCTATAACCAAAAAACAGAACTAAGGTCACGTTCAAACCAGAAGGCCTCCACAAATGTCAGAATTCTTGTTTGCAAACTTTCAAAACACATAAAACCAGGAGGGGAGATCAGTTGAAAACTGCAATGTGTAGCTAGCCAACGACCACGCCAGAGACGAACATAACGTCCGCTCACGATACTCCATTCGAAGACATGCTGCAACAAAACTCTGCCTTGGGGAATGCATCTACAAGTTCGAGACGATCGCCCCCTTGTGTGCAAACATAAAAATTTGAAGCAAATCCTAAATTAAAACTTGAAATAAAACCTAGAACGTGCATGATGAAGTCTACCAAAGACTTTATTATGAAAAAGAAAGTACTAAAAGCAAAGTGAGCCATAATGCGGCTCACTAAATTTTGAATTGTTCGGAAATTGTTACGTCCCGAACAATTCCAGATCAAACAACTCATGGGCCATGGCGGGGCCGACTTCCGACCGCCGCCTTATCATCGTCATCAAAATTTTGGTTCCAAAATGGTCCAGCCAAAAGAAACCAAAACAGCCCCAGAATTAGCCCATTTCAGACCAGATCCATGGTCCGAGAAAGCTGACCCATTAGACTGGTCCAGATGCAGTCATTATTGGATTGTATCATAGCTGCACCCAATCCCATCCTCATAATCTCTTGGCCCAAGTTTTTGGTCCATATGCAAACCATACTTCCCAGACACGGGTGGGAGCCCTTTCCCGCCCCAGCCATAGTTTTGTTTTCAGATTGTTGTCCACATATCCGAGACCCGCCGCTGAATTTCTCCATTAATTTCGATGCCGCTTCCACCACCATCCTCCTCACCTCCAATTTAATCTCATGTCCATCTCTCCATCTCGCCATGCTTAGAAGCCCACATGCCGCGGTCAAAGAACTTTTATAAAGATGGATCTGGACGGGGCTCTGTCACACGGGCCGTCTCTCAAGGGACTTAGACGCATCGTGATGCCGAGTGACCTTGGCCCTAGTCACTCCCGGCTTTGAAATTGGGACAAACACACTTCGATGGCAAAATTGTAAATAAACGTAAAATAAATGGCTCGGGACAAATTGCACGAAAATCACTTCATTGATTTGAATGCATGATTACAAGAGTAGTAGTTTAAACGTCCAAGACGACGAGGGGGAGGAGTCATTTGAACGTGGTTACAATTGCTTGTTTGCTTGCTTGTGTGTAGATTTTTATTCCCCCTATAGGTGCTTAAAAAGCATTTTCCCTAGTGGCAGGAGTAGACACCACATTTTCGAGAGGCGGGAAAACTCGTTTACAACAATATACATGCTATGTACATAAACTAACCGTGCCATCCGGTCCTCTTGGATGTCTCTAGGACATACGCCGAGTTATAGAAGTTTTGGAGTCGGATGGCACACAAAATTGTGGAGCAACGTGTTTTCCGCTGCCCAGTTGGGGCGCAGCACACGATTGGGGCGCAGCTACAGTGCACGCTGCATGCCATTGGGGCGCAACTACAGTGCACACTGCACCGAGGTTAGCCATCGTCGTGCACCACATACTATCTTCGTGCGACGACTTAGTGCGCCGAGCATCGTCACGGTCGCTGAGAGATGTTATATTCGTGCGACCTGTGACATCCTCCTCCACCTGATTTGGCGACGCCCTCGTCGCCGTAACTGTCTTGTAGTCCTCTATCAGCGGTCTGAAGGCTCTCATATCCGATTCTCTTTCCCAAGTGTCTTCTTCGATGCTACAACCTTGCCAACGCACTAAGAATTCCATATAGTTCCTCTTACCCCTCCTAGTGGTCCGAGGATCAAGGATTGACTCAGCCACTTTCTTGCCCAATGTTGTTGAAGAGGGCGGATGCCGTAGGGACATGTCTTCATTCTCTTGTAGATTCTCATGATAAGGTTTCAAAAGACTTACATGGAAGACTGGGTGGATCTTCAAGTCTGGCGGAAGTTCCACTTTGTAAGCAACTCCCCCGATTCTCTTCAATATAGATACGGGTCCAATGTATTTGGGCATCAGTCTTGTGTCTAACCCTTTATTTCTCTGGGGCTCTCTTTTAAGATGCCTTTTTACCATCACTTGATCCCCGACTTGGAACTCCACAAAGCGCCGCTTTTGATCGGCATACTTTTTCATCCGCTTCGCCGTCTTTTCAAGGCACATCTTCGTAAGTTCCACATTCTTTTTCCATTCCCCGGAGAAGTCCTGTGCCCTCGAGGACTTGGCTTCGATTGGCGTGTCTGCAGTATGAGGTAGCAGAGGTTGTTGGCCAGTTACAATCTCAAAAGGGCTTTTGCTAGCAGCAGAACTCTTCTGCGAATTGAAGCAAAGTTGCGCCACATCCAAAAGTTCCACCCAATTCCTTTGATTTATCCACACGAAGTGCCACAAGTATTCTTCTAGCATTCCGTTATATCTTTCTGTTTGCCCATCTGACTCAGGATGGAATGCAAAACTCATGCACAATTTAGTGCCAAGCCGCCGAAAGAGTTCGGTCCAAAATTTCCCAGTGAATCTCTCATCCCGATCATTGATGATATGCCGGGGCATTCCCCAAAAATTCACCACGTTTTGGAAGAACAACTTAGCTGTCTCTTCGGCCGTCACATATTTAGGTGCTGGAATGAACGTTGCATACTTAGAGAAACGATCAATCACCACCAGAATGGTGGCATTGTCTCCTATCTTCGGCAACCCAGTGATGAAGTCTAGGGATACACTTTTCCAAGGTTTTTTCGGCACGGACAGAGGTTCAAGCAGTCCTCATTTCTTTTGTCTATCGACCTTGTCCTTCTGACAAGTATAGCAAGTCTTCACAAAATCTGAAATCTCATCCCGCATTTGGGGCCAATAGTATGCCCTTTCCACTAAGGCCATCGTGCGGTCTTCTCCTTGGTACCCAGCCCACAATGTGCTGTGGCATTCCTCAATAATAATTCTTCTCAAGTGTCCACCCTTTGGAACGTAGAGACGATGACCCCGTGTCATCAAAAGTCCATCGTCCTCCCAAAATCGTCGAGTCTTTCCTTATTTTACCATCGACATCAGCTGTTGTCCAGTGGGGTCATCTGGCAAAAATCCACGTATTGCCTCCTTTATGCCCATGGTGAACTCGCTACTAGCCAAAGTTAAGAGTTGTCTTGATGGAGCTAGTTCACCCCTTCGACTTAGAGCATCAGCGACTACATTTGTTGCACCAGTTCTGTATTCTAGCGTAAAGTCGAATTCCGCTAGAAGTTCTTTCCAACGGGCTTGTCGTCCCGTTAATCTCGGCTGAGTCATGAAGTGGCTCACAGCTGTGTTGTCCGTCTTCACAATGAGATCAGCTCCCAATAGGTAATGCCTCCACACCCTCAAGCATTGGATTACTGCAAGGAGCTCTTTCTCGTGGGCAGTGTACCTTTTCTCTGCCTCGCTCAACTTCCTACTCTAAAAAACTACCGGGTGGCCTTCTTGTATAAGCACCCCTCCGAGGGAAAAATCTGAAGCATCAGTATGCACCTCAAATGGCTTAGTCATGTCTGGTAGGCCTAGCACGGGTCAGTGCACAATTGTCTCTTCAAGATCTCAAAGGCCAATTGACATTTCGAGTCCCAATTCTACATCGTCTTCTTCTTAAGGAGCTCGGTCAAGTATAAGGCTATCTTGGAATAGTCCTTCACAAATCGACGATAGTAGTTGGCCAACCCAAGGAATGATCTCAACTCGTGCACATTCTTTGGAGGCTGCCACTCCTCAATAGCCTATATCTTCTTCGCATCTATACGAATGCATCCTGGTTCAATGATGTGACCAAGGAATGCAATTCTCTGTTGGGCAAAAGCGCACTTGGACATCTTAGCATACAACTTGTTTTCTCTGAGGCGAGCGAGCACCATCTATAGGTATGCTACGTGCTCATCCAAGCTGTTGCTATAGATCGCAATATCATCCAAGTATACGACCACAAATCGGTCTGAAAAGTCCCTCAAAACTTGATTCATTAAGGTGCAGAAGGTTGCGGGAGCATTGGTTAGCCCAAAGGGCATTACTGGAAATTCGAATGCACCATATCTCGTCACACAAGTAGTCTTCGTCTCATCTCCCCCCTTCACTCGTACTTGCCAGTAGCCTGAGCGAAGATCAATCTTCGAGTAATACTTCGCTCCACTCAGTTGATCAAAGCAATCAGCCGGCAGCGGTATATGATACTTGTTTTTTATCGTGAGCTTGTTGAGTGCTCGATAGTCCACGCACATGCGAAGAGAACCATCAGGATTATTTTGGAAGATTACTGGGGCACCATAAGGGGACCTTACAAGAACGATGATACCGGCCTCCAGCATTTCCGTTTGTTTTTTTCGAAGTTCCACAAGTTCGGGTTGAGACATACGATAAGGGTCTTGAGCCGGAGGCTTCGTGCCTGGGATCAGCTCAATTTCATGATCAATGTCACTCTTAGGCGGAAGTTCCCTAGGGAGTTCTTCCGGCATGACATCTTCGTACTTGTGTAACAACCACTTCACCACCGGTGGTATAGATCCTGATTTCTCCTCCACCACTTCCCAGTTCAGGTGGGCAAGGAATGTTGGCTCTCCCCTTTTAAGGCCTTTCCCTAGTTGGAAGGCAGACAGCTTGGGGTTGGCCGATTTCCCAACAATAACGGGCACAACATCCCCGTCGACAATAATCGAATCAGCATAGGGGAGCACTTGCGTCTTATAATCCCTCATAAATTAGAGACCCAATATGAGTTTGAAGTCATCCATCCGGGCCGCAGTGAGTTTCGCACTCCCCTCAAAAGGGCCCACACTTATCTTAACCGCCTTCGCAACTCTAGCAACCGTTTGTGGCGGTGAATTTATGGCCTTCACCGTCCTGTTACTTTTTTTCTAACGATAGACCCAATCTCTCCACTTCCGAGACGTCTATATAGTTGTGAGTAGCACCAGAATCCATCATGGCTCGAATAGGCATCCCATTGATATGCACATCGACGTACATCAGTCATTCATCCCTACTAGATCGAGTGCCTAAAGCTTCATGACCGCCTTGGTTCGTTCTCATGTGGGATAGTGCTCCAGCAGCACCTCCTTCTTCGTAATATTCCTTCTCACGTTGCATCTAGGGCGTATCTGGTCCCTTTTGCATGCCATTCGCCGCCAGAGGTCCACCTTTGTATGTTAGGCAGCTTCTCAATGGGTGAGGCCTCGAACAGTTGTAGCATGACCCAGCAAATAGTCTTGGGGTGTAATTCCTCTGCGGGGCTTCACCTCAATTTTGTCCCACGAAAGAGGGGGAGGGCCTATCTCCTCCACCTCTTGTGAAGTTCTGTCCGAAAGGCTTGTAGTTCCCCGTCTTAGTCTGGAAGGAAGTCGCCTTCTCCTTGTCCTTCCTCACATATTGTTGAAAGTCTACTAGACCCTCACCAATAGTTATAGCATCGGCCAGGTTCTGCACACGATGGCAAGTGGGCTCATTCTTAGCCCACGGTTTAAGACCTTCCATGAAGACAAAGAGCTTGTTCGACTCGGACATGTCAGTAATCTGAAGTAAGCATGCCGAGAAGCTCTTGACGTACTCTCGAATAGTCCCGCCCTGCTTCAGTTCTCTAAGCTTTCGTCTAGCTTCATAGACCACATTCTTGGGAAAGAACTGCTTCTTAAGAGCTTCTTTCATTAGTTCCCAAGTGTTTATGGTTACCCGCCCGGCTTCCATCTCAGCTGATTGGACTCTCCACCATAATTTTGCATCGTCCTCCAAGTACGTAGTGACCGTATCCACCTTCATGTTCTCCTCGGTGATACCGACCGTCTTGAAGTACTGTGTGATGTCAAAGAAGAAATTATCTACTTCTTGAGCATCCCTTTCTCATTTGAAGTCTTTAGGTTCCCTTACCTTTAGCTTCGGAGCATGATTATGGGCAGCTTGTAGGCCATCTCGTTCTCCAGCGGCTCGGCCAATGGCTAAGGAAAGCATCCTTAGCTCTGCCTTCACCTCCTCAAAAGCAGCCTGCAGATCAGTCACTGCTTTGGTGTTGTTGGTCAACGATGAGCGCATCTCCTCGGTTGCTACCTCGTTGCAGGAGTAGACACCACATTTCCGAGGAGGTGGGAAAACTCGTTTACAACAATATACATGCTATGTACATAAACTAACCGTGTCATCCGGTCATCTAGGGTGTCTCTAGGACATACGCCGAGTTATAGAAGTTTTGGAGCCGGATGGCACGCAAAATTGCGGAGCAACGTGTCTTCTGCTGCCCTGTTGGGGCGCAGCTACAGTGCCCGCAGCACACGGTTGGGGCACAGCTACAGTGCACGCTGCACCGAGGTTAGCCGTCGTCGTGCACCACATGCGACGACTTAGTGCGCCGAACATCGTCACGGTCGCAGAGAGATGTTATATTCGTGCGACCCGTGACAGCTCCCCCTCCAAGTTTCTCATTTCCGACCACCGAACAAAACCAAATTTCGGCCAGAGTCCGAAATCAAAGCCAATATACAGATCTGACCGAAATCGGAAAAAAATGGAGTAAAGAATTGACGGCACTCCGCTACATATGCATATCGATCGGAGAAGAGAGCTTAGGGTGGCGATCTCCTTGACAGCGACGGTCATTAGGAATATCATATTTTTAGAGGGATGGTTGTACCAAATCTCTGTATGAGAAGGAAAGATCTTTAAAGATCTAGAAAATTCTAGATAATCCATGGGGAAAACTAGACAGAGTGCCTCATAGGAATGCGGGATCCGACAGACGCCGATGAAGTAGTGGTGGCAGCGGTAAGCTACCAGTAGTCTCGGTGAGAGAGGACTTATTGAAGTCAGAGGTTTTAGTTGATTTTCCTGGAATATGTTTGTTGAAAAATAAATCTATAATTAAATTTTATAGTCATGTGGTCAGAAGAATGTTTTGTATAAAAAATTATCTTTTCTAAGGTTGAAGCGATCCTTGATCATATTACGAGCAGAGGAAAATCATATTAGCTGATCGATTTGATTTCCCAACTACCTAATTAAAAGATGATCCAGATTATCTTTAGATAGGTGTAAAGAGGCGTGGAAGAGGAAAATTGTTACGCCAAGTGGAAGGATCAAAACTTCCTTTTTCTTATTGTCATGTAGCAAAGGATTTATTTGAGCACCAGGGGTGGAGCAATCCTAATTTGAAAAAATTAGTACTATCTTTTCCCATCGAGTGATTAGTACTGTGAAACGGGCCGGACCGGTCTGTTGCGGGCCGGTCCGCGCGGGCTAAAGTCAAAACGGGACGGGGCGGGCTCATTTTTTGCGGACCCTTAAAACACATGCTCATACCCACACCGCAAAAAGCCCACGGGCCCACCCAATTTTGGCCAAATCTGTTTCGTTTCCATTCTAATTTCTAATCCCTCTCAGTTTCCATTATAATTTCTAATCCCCTCCATTATAATTTCTACCAAACAGCACAATTTGGACCTTAACCTTACGTATATTCTCGATCAATGGACCTTGTCGACTGAATTTCCCGACCAAACCATGCTTCCACAATTTTTTGAGAATTTCAATTTCTTCCTCTTCAATAAAAATTGCTGGTTCTCCTTTAAAAGTTGTTAAATCTTTAATGGGCAGCGTGACCTTAGAAGGAGCAGCCGAGACCAGGTACGCGAACGGCTTTCTTCCTCTTCAATAAAAATTGCTGGTTCGCCGACAATATTTTGAAAGTCAAATAAACATTTCTATGCTTTTAACACTGGAAGCTATAATATTACATATTTTTTAAAAGCCCGCGGGCGGCCCGCAGCCCGCTGTATCCGCCCGCACGGGTCGCTGGCTTTACGGGTCGGACTTAAAAAGCCCGCATTTTTGCGGATCAAAATTTTCTAAGTCCATACCCAGTCCATTCATTGGCGGAGCGGACCGGTCCGCGGGCTTCAGCCCACTTTGACAGTACTACAAGTGATATATATATATATATATATATATATATATTAAGAGAGAAAACCCCCATTTGAGAAGCAAATTCCATGTATGATATAGAACAAAATTGGTGGGTCCACTTGAATTTCCAACACCTTAGTCAATCTCTAACCTATAACAAGACCCGGAAATACTGAATAAGGAAAAATAGAGTTTTTGATTAAAATGATTATATTTTAGCAGAATGGGTATCACATAACATTATTTTTGGGAGGCTAGTTCTTTTGGCATGAACGGATTCCCGTAATCCGTCTTTTTATTTTCAAATATGGATTTTAGGAATCTGTCTTTTGCTGGCGTGTCAAATGCACGAAAGACAGATTTCAAGAACCCGTTCATGCAAAAATTTATCTCTCATCTCGCATAGTTGTTTTCTCTCGCATAGGTAGTTTTTTTTATTTTTGAAGATTTTAAATTTAAGTTTTGATTTATAAGGAAATAATTAATGTAATCAAACTAGATTTAGTGCAAATTCAACGGGCTAAATGTTTTTAAAACTTACGTTGTGCAATGTTAGCGTCTCTACACTATGTTAAATTAAGTATTTATATATTTTTTGGATTGTTCCAAAATAAAAGATTTCTGTGTTTCATCTTTTACTAATAAGATTACTTAGGAGCAATAATATATACAACACCTAATTTACTTGAAATATATTAGATAATTTACCAAAAGTACGATTTTATCGAGGCACAAATATTCAAAATATTAGCAGCAAATAATGAATGTTAAATTCATAAATATAAATAGTATCAAGCTGCCCTTAATTCATGTTCACAAGGCGCTAGTGGGACGGTACAATGGCAATACTTCAGGAATGCATACTTGCAACATTGGTTCTTCATCATGAAATTTAAAAAAAAAAATCCCAATATGATATTCAAAATGTTGTAGGAAAAGACCCAAATAGTAATTGACGCTGACCTTCCAAACCTCCCTTATTTGCATGCTATAGTGAAGGAGACTATTAGATGCATCCTCCAATCACCCTTCTTTCTCAGGCTCGTTTGGCGATCCACGACAATCTTGTAAGCCAACACTTCATTCAGGCCGATACTATTGCTATAGTGAACATGTTGGATATAACCCATGATGAAAAAATCTGGACTGACCCGTAATGTTACTCGCTTAATGTAGAGCTTCTTGAATGATAAAGATGTTCCCATTATGGGCTTTTATTTGAGAGTTGAACCTTTTGGGTTTGGCCGTAATTTGTCCAAGTAAGGTTATGGGTTTAGCTATTGTTCAAATCGGTTCCTTCAGAAAATGGGTAACTAAAAATATGTTGTTGCAGTCATGTTGGTTGGTGGGTTTGATTTAGCTTAAAGAGGGGAAGAAGAATTCGTTGAATCCAAGCATCGGGTCCATTTTTACCCTTACTTAAGTGAAGGGTTGGGAAGGGTTTCTCTGATTTCCCATTTTTACCCCTTGATTTTTAGTTACATGCATGACATATGTGTAACTGGACCGGAAACTATCGCGAAAATTGGTGGCGGGGTATATTTAGCTATACGTAAATAATTAAGTGTTATATTTAGTCAAAAATTTGGTAAGTGATATAAATCGAAATTCGTAAATAGTTGAGTGTCCTTTATAGCTATTATCTCTATATTAAAAAAGTCAACTAATATTTCTTAAATTCCAAAACTTTGTGCTATTTACAAATTATTATACCTCCTATGTTCTTTATGATTATGTAATTTAAATAAAGCACATAGTTTATTGCTCTTGAATAGGTGTATTTTCTTGTTTTCTAATATTTGATTTTATAAGGAAAAAATTATTGTAATAAAAACATATTCACTACACATTTTGGAGGGATAAAATATTAAATAAAACTTCACATTGTGCATAGCTAGCGTCTTTTACGATGCTAAATTCAGAATTTATATAATTTTAGAATTGTTCCTAAATAAAAAAAAATTATGGTTCGAATTTTACCATTAACTATACTAAAGATCAAATAATAGATAAATACCTCCTTTATTACAAATATTTAAAATAATTCTCCAAAGTTAAAGTTCTATCGAGGCACAATTGAAATAGGCATCAGCGTAAAAAAGTTGAAGAATAACTAATAGAACAAAGAGCTACATCAAGATAACATTGCAATTCAGTAGATTTCCGTATCACATCAGCGAAATGAAGAAAATTAACCCTAGAGAAGGAAAAAATTCCGAAGGATAAGAGGAAAACAAGCATTGAAAGGAGATCAAGAACACCTACAACGAAAAGAAGATCAAAATACATTAGTTGTGAAGCCAGTAGTACTGATATTGACATTCTTGGGAGGATATCCGCAGGTGAGGATTTTGCGGTGAGCGCGGATCTGATGAGAAAGATGAAAGCCAGCACTCTCCAGCATATCGACTTCAGCAATGACAATGTCAATGCTTCGTCTCATGTCCATCAATGCCTAAGGAGATGATTTTTGCTTAATAACTACAAAACAATTAATAATATGTTAGAATATATAGGAGCTAAAATCAATTAATAAAATATTTAGCATGCATGAATGTGTAACTCGAAATTTCACGTTAATCAGGGTTTGTATGAATTTTTTAGAAGAACCTGTGACCAAGATGTCATCCACATAAACAAGAAGGAATGTTGTATGAGTAGAGGAAGAATGAATGAACAGGGATGTGTCTGGTTTTGATGAAATGAAGCCAATGCTATGAAGTTTTTTACATAGGGAAAAAGTCATGCCACTTATTGTTCACCAGAATACGATCAAGATGTCGCAATAAAGGCGGAGAAGAACTTCGGCACCATGTATACGGGCTACCAACAAAAGGTATATCCAACAAACCACAGTCCCCAATCATATCTGCAAACTCAGAGTTAGGCAAAGAAGCAGGAATAGATCCCAAACTCTCTGAAACACTGAACACCACGTTAAAATCTCCCCCAACCAACCAAGGGACATCATGTTGTGAGTTAAAAGAACGTAACTCATCCCATAACGCCCTTCGTTGTGTGTAGGCGCATTTGGCATAAACAAAAGATAGATATACTGAAGTCCCCGCGTAATTATTCACCAAAACATTCGACAATTGCTCAGAATTACCAACTACAGAAGTATCCAAAGTACCACTCCAAACCAGCCAAATTTTACTATTAATATTACTTGCCCCCATATCAAAGCCAAAACGGCGGACATAAAATGGTAATTCAGCAATATCCAACATAGGTTTCATAATTGCAAGTAAAGGTAGTGCATTATCAGATTTAAGTTGCCGAAGCCGGGCAATAGATTCCTTATTCCCAACTCCCCGAATATTCCATAACAAATAATTCATGATATGCATATAAAAGTGTTTAAGATGTATATGTGTCCCTTAAAGGGAAGTACTTTAGTCTTCTCCTCAAGGCGAGAAGACTTCCTTGACGCAGCCATTGATTGTTTTTTTGGTCTGCCTGCACGGGATTGTTGTCCCTGAAGCGGTTGATCATTGAGAGCGGGATCATTGTCTGGCTGCTCCAAATTGGATAATGTCAATACATTCACCAGAGGTTCAACCGATTGGCCTGCCAAAGACAAGAAATGCCCCCCTTCAACAACAGAAGCCATTCCTTGTATGGCTAGACCGCTCGGGACTTGTTCTATCAAGAGAGTATCCATCCCCAAAGCCCCACCCACTGCCACTTCAAGCGAGGATAAGGGCCCATCTAGCTCTCCCGAGACTTGTTCATCTGACCTAGAGCCCCCTTCCACAACATGCGCCACAGCCAGGTCTTCTACTACTCCCGAGGCCACTGCAACTGGCTGAAACAGAGCATCGAAACAGGGCTGGATGAAGCTTGTCAGTACTTGTTTCCGGGCCAGTATCAGTTGACAACTGGGCTACTGTCTCAGAACCCGAACCTGTCTGAATTTGAGACTAGAACCGCTAGGGCAGCAGCAAGGGACGACAACTGGGCCAAAAAATATGCTGTATCCGTCAAGACTTTTCCCCTTGCAGATTGAGACATCCTAGGAGCAGTGAGGATTGTTTTATCCCTTCCCACCCCAATATCATCAGTTCCTCTAGTGATTGGGGATGACAAAGCAATCGGTTCCATCATAGACCCCGACACAACCGGACATGTAATCTCAACTGCTGATTCCAAAATCAGATTCGGCTCAACTATAGAATTAGTTGGCGGAGGTGGAGAGTCCAAAATAATGGTTGGCACAACCATATTGTTGCGGTCCGTTGAAACAGGTTGGATTGAAGGGTTCTCTTTTGACGGTTCTACAATTCGCGATGGACCGGAATCCGCGGCTGTTTTCAGCCAGACCGCCGATTTCGTGTTCTTCTTTTGAACCACAATCCCAGATGATAAATACTTCATTACATCCTTCCCAGAATTTCCGGTTGCCTTCGGTGTACTGCCTTGGCTTTTCCGGTAGACTGCACTGCTGGTTTGGAAATCGGGGGTTTGACCGGTGGCACTAAATCAATATGCTTAGAGCACTGTTTATCCGAGTGTCCGATTCGCATACAATTCAAGCAATATTTTGGCAGATTATCATAACTAATCGGTTGCCAAAAACCTTTCCCGGTCTTGGCATGAGTAATTCTAACCCGATGGGGTAAATTGGAAAGCAAGTCAACCTCGACACACACCTTAGCAATGCTTGGGCGAGTGCCGCAGCAGTGGAAGCATCCAAGCCAATCGGCTGACCCACGGCGCTTGCTAGGGAAAACAACTTGGATTTATTGTAAAGATGATAAGGCAATCCTTCGAATCCAATCCAAACCGGTACAATGGAGGGTTCTTCATGGACAGTAAAATCATATGTCCACTTAAAAACCCTCATCGATAAACCGAAAAAGTTCCAAATACATTGCCTCCACAATCAGCAATAGTCCTCTTCAAGATCAAATTTGATCAACACATGTCTCGCATCCATACGGCCAATCCAAAAGTTTCCTCGAAAACCCACTTTGTGAAAATCTTTTCGAAGAGAATCCAATGTTGGGGCGTGTTTATGGAACTTACCCACCAACGTAAATCTTAACGGACTAATTAGAAGATCGTGTTCATCCTCCGGAATTATCAAATTTGGTTCTCCTTTATAAACATCGAGCGGAGAAATTAGAAGGGAGGCAGCACGGATGAGGGCGGGGAGAGAAGCTCCGCGAAGCTCTTTTGTTTCCATGGTGTAGGAGTGGCGGCAGCAACCACCACAGTTGGGTGGCCGGCTACCATCAGCAGCAGAGAACAAACGGAGAAGACAGTAATTGGGATCCGATTTTTAAGGAAATCGGCAGCTAGAGAGGAAAGAAGATTTTTATCGTACTCTTCCAGCTTTGAAGCAAATGAATATGTTGTTCTCAAACCCTAGCATGTTTATTTTAAATGTATAGTATCTTTTTTTATTTAAAAAAAAAAAGGAAAAAGATAGGTTGGAATCTAATTTTTTCATACTCACAAACTTTCCCAAAACATTAGCCTCACTTTTGTGATTTTTTTCTTCTAAACATTTATAAAGAAAACGTTGTACAATTGATTTTGAAAGACTACAAATATGCCTTCTCCTCACTTCATAACGAGAGGTAATATTCTCTCTCTCTCTCTCTCTCTCTCTCTCATCGGGTTTCTAGCTATACCTAGAGATCTAGGTTTTACTACGCCGCCTTTCTGCGCGCGTCCCGGTCGGGCGATGCGTTTAATCATCCGCCGGCTGATTTACATATGGTCTCCTGTTTGTTTTTATTGAGTTTGTTTGCACGGACATAAAATATTGTACGTATTGGAATCTATTCTCTAGTTTTTTCTATGTCCGCGGGTCTTGTAATGGTCTGGCTCTTTGGTCAGCTAGACTTTTTCTAAGGCTTGTTGCTTCATTTCAAATGGTAGCGAATCCATTGGAATTCTAACTCCCTCATGTAACTCTTGATATCTATTAATGATATTATTCCTTTTTCAAAAAAAGTAAAGACTACAAATATATTCTTGAACTTAATGAAATTATTCAACTATTAAAGACACTGAAACGTTAATTTTAAATAAGTGGCATACATACAATGTTAAAACCAGAATGGGGGTTCATTAAAGTGGTTAAAATTACATAAAATCGTTAAGGGGAAAACTACAAAATTGACAACAAATCTGAAAGTGCACCAATAAAGCTTAATCTATCGACGAAAGCTACTAGCTGTTGCAGTTGAATTACTAGGGAATTTCCTTCGGTTGTTACCAATCTGCTGGCACTGCCCACACTTTTGGTATCAGCATCAATAACGTTCTCCTTGTCCATATGCATTTTGTATCTCTTAGTTTGATTTCACCCTGGTCTGGAACCTTTCGTGTTAGGTGGGTAATGGACTATATCGAATGACATTGGTCTCTAAAAGCTCTCATCTAATATTAGAAATAGAATGGACTCGTAGGTTTTTTTTTAGTACTGCAACGAATATACAACCGAAATACACTTTGATGCATCTTCCAGGATGGAGCGAAAAACTGCAATGACATGTGAGTAAGGTGTAGCATACATGAATCATTTATCACAATCATAACTTGTCTCACTCAATACCACTGTATATGATTTGTCTCCATGTCCAGCTCCATGATGTGGTGAAAGAACTATATATATGTCCAGATCCCTGCGAAATGGTTCCACACGGAGATCGCAAGAATTCACCTCATAATCCTTGTATTCTTCCCAAATCCCCTTTGGTAATGAAGATTTGCAGTTCAATGCATCTTCCCTGTAAATGTTGAAATAATACACAAGCTTACAAAATCATCTCAACCAGAGCTTTCAAAACGCTGCTAAGCGACTCAGACAAGTTTGTGGTCATGTATCCGTAGCGACATCCTCCATCATAAGTGAGTGTCCATTGCTCCTTTTCAAATTTATTCAACCAGTTGCATGCATATTTACTCTTAATGTCGATAATTAAATCACACTTTTTTCCAGGGTGGCTTCTCGCCACAAGAGATCATCCAGCTCCTTGCTCTTGAACATTTTGTTAAAATTTGACCTAAAGTGTCGGAGACAAAATCTATGAACAACTTTTGGATGTTTCCAACCCTTAACATTTATGACTGTATTTAGAATGTCGTGATGTTGATCTGAAATCAAGCAAACATTAGCCTCTAGTACAAGATGAGCTCATAGTTTTTTCAAGAACCAAGCTCAGGTATCGATCGACTCTGATTCAAACAAAACAAATGCTAGAGGTAAAATATGATTATTAGAATCCCAACTGCTTGCAATCATAAGTACGCCTTTATAGGCCTCTTTGAGATGCGTTCTATCAATTGAGATTACAGGTCGGCAAAACTTTAAAGCGTCCAGAGCATTCAACTGAAGACACACTTGGACCATCCAGAGTGCTTGATTCATGGTGGGATCATCTCACCATCGTTCCTTGGTTTGAACCCTTGAGTGCCTTCATATATCTCGGTAGTACTTTGAAAGTGATTTTTCAACTCCCAAAAAGTTTCTCAATTACAATTTTCCGAGCATTTCAGGCTTCACGGTATGTGCACTCCAATTTCATATTTGTTTTCACTTCTCCAATCTCTGGATCCCCTTTGACAAGTCGTGCAATGTTGATGACAATGTTATTAGATGACATATTGTGCAGTCTATCGTCTTCCAATTTGCGCAAATGATCTTTTCGCAATTGACTAACCTTTCACCTCCCATCTAATATACTACGAATAACCCTCGGATATACCAAATACACGTGACATCGTCCGTGAAATTCGCACACTCCCCATTGATCTATTGAGTATTGCTCCTATCCATTTTCCACGCCCTATGTGCAACATTTTCATGTCTAGATGTTAACAACTAAAATTGTTTCTTTTGTCCTTAAATTGCATACTTTCTACAAGATATGGGTGATCCATATTCCACATCATGATTTGGCATATTCCTAAAAGTTGTGTCAACCACAAGAGCTTGAGATCACATATCTGACCAATAATAAAAGTTACGATAATTAACATTAGAGGCTGACGAGCCCCTGGTTGGAAACCTGTGGTTTGTTCGAGCATGCTTCGGCTCGGTGGAGAAGTTTTCAAGGATTTGTTGGGCAGCCTATATCTCCTCTAGCAGCTCATTTTCATCGTCATCGTCACTATCTTTATCGAATTCATCCTCAGAGTTGTTGCCGACCATCAATATATGATGTTGGACCCATATAATCCATGGATGCATCCTCATCGAGCACAAGTGAATCAAACATAGCCAATTCTGCGACGGAACTGTGATAACCTAAACTTTTTTACGTTTAAAAATAATATGCATAATTTAATTTATGTCTTAAGTGTTTATTATGTCTTAATTTGATGTACAATTGTTTAGGGTGGCCTATTAAAATGAACATAACTTAAGGGATTTAAATGTAGACCAGTTGGAACATGTGGAGTGGTTTGACACATTTTAAAAAGGCGAGTCTATAGGTGGTTGGTGCATGAAATTTTAGGAGTTAAAATAGAAGGGAGGTTAGAGAAAAGGGAAGAAAAGAAAATAAAGGAAAAACAGAGTGCTTGAGGGAAAAATCATAATTGAAGTACCAATCGGACTCCAAATTTAGTAGTTCTTGTTGCTAATCTAAGCTAACGGATAAGGCTACACGTAAGAAGAAATGGGGATAGATTTTGAGTTCCCAGTGAACGAATTTTCTTATTTGAAGTTACTTGCTTGTGTGCTGAATTCTGGTTTTGTGAATTGCTTGCTTTGATTCCAAGTAAGACTTTTCACCCTTGAATTTTCAGCCCTAAAACTCATGAAATGTATACTTTACATTTATGGAATTGTGTATTGGAATTATTTTCAAGTCATGATTTCCTGCATAGGATGAAGCATTAAATTTCAATACTTGTGTGTTGATTATGGAACTTGATTGTACATGTTTATCGCCATATTTGATTATGAATATTTGAGTCTAATTTTTACTGCTTTTGGGGTCTTAAATGTTATGTGTTCTATAGAGTCGTCACTGGTTGAGCTCTTGTTTAGGAACGACATTATTGCAAGATTCTTTAGAATGTGCATAATTGAGTGTTTGTCGTTGAACCCGTGAGTTATCGGAAGGAGTGAATTGAGTGTTGGTGAGTGCCGGTACCTAATTGGGAGAGATGTTAGGGGATACAACGGGCTTTGTGGATTCACACAGTGGTGGACAATGACACAATATGAAGGAATCATTAAAGTGTGAGTCCTTCGTTCGGGGAGAAACTGAACATGTGTTTGCATTGAAAGCTTCCCTTCTAGGCTTAAAAGTTGGGGGCGTTGTAGTAATTGCTTTAGAGTTGTTATTAGACAATTGAGTTCTACCTTGTTAATGTTGTGTCAAAGAATGAGCCGTATTAGAAAGATCCAATGTTGTGCATGTCTGTATTTGGGATAAGTGAAAGCATGGAGCTTGTGTCACATTTTCGATGTGCAAATGTTGGATGTAACGAGTACGGTTTATGTCTTACTTTCTTAGGTGTTTGTCATTGTCATTTATATGTTCATATGCATCAAAACTCGTCTTTTTTGGGTTAGAATTCGGATTGTGCAGAAATGCACTTTTTCTTCACAAATTTGCACTGAAAAAGTCGATGACTGGATCTCGGTCGACTGGTTCGGTCGCCCGGAGTTCCATTCCATCGTCCGACTCAAAGTACTAGGAGAAAACGGATTAAGAAAGTGTCTGAGTAGGTCGACCGGGTTAGTAAACCCCTCGACCGAAAGTAAAGTCGGTCGACTAGTGTGTGATGTTGGCCAACCAGACTTTAGGCAGTGAGTTTTTCTGTTTTTCTAAAGACCATTCGGTTTACCGATAGAAGTGTCCATGTTGACCGGTGTGTAAGTGTTTGGCTTTGATGTTTTCTGGCTGTCTTAGTTTCTTCTAGTTTTTTCCTAAAGGTTGTTTGGTAAGGTTTTTATGTGTAAAATGTGTCTAGTGAAGGGACCTAAACTTTCATGGTTTCAAACTTGATTTGGGAATCGGGGAAAGTGTTTTGAGTCTCATTTGATGTTTAATCACCAAAGGTGTTGATGCTTATTGGGATTTATAGCCCATGTCTTTATTTTCTTTACTTGTAGATGATGAGTTACCTGACCATGGTGCCTATGTAGAGCAATGGGATGAGGAAGACCTTGAGTGACTCATAACTTATCTTGTAATAGATTAACTTTCCTTTATAGTACTTGAACTTTGACATATAATAACTTAGTACAACTCACATTATTTTCGTTGGTTTATGTTTAACTCTGATAATTAATGTAGTGATTAATGCTTCTGCTAATAATAGTATAATGGACTTTAATATTTTGCTTTGGTTTTGTGCCTCATTGGCATAGGAGGTGTTGCCAGGCCATCATCCTGTTTCGGGGTGTAACATAAATGGTATCAGAGTAGGTTGAACTTTAGGTATAAAATATGGAATGAATATAGGATGAAGTTGGTAAATAACATGTGAGATGTGTGATGGGTATAGACTCTGAAATATGGCGTACTTGTTTACTTACTGCTTTATACTTTGTTGCTAATTATTATGTGATTGTTTGGTTGTTATATATGTTATGTGATGTATATGTTATACCATGTTATGTTTTCAAATTGTTGAGCATGCTATATGAATTTATCGCTTACCATATAATGTGGGTATTCTGTGGGGAATGATGGACCGAAACCATGTCAACAACAACGACGACGACTTGAACATCCTGATTGCTGAGTTAGGCCGTCAGGGTTCTAGGGGCAGTTGACGTCAGTTTACGGGTTCATCGAGCCAGCAACAGGCTGGGGCAACCAATCTGGGCCAGAATTTATACCACCACCGGTAAATCCTCCTATGCCATCACATTTTGGGGCTGCATTCCACCTTCTTGCACATATGGTACAGACGCAACAAAATATGACTAAGGTTTTATAGACCCAACAGACTCAGAAGTCGGACACGGGGCAGGACATGCCACCAATGGTTGAAGCCGATCCTGAAAGTTATTATGAACTTCTGAAGAAGATGAGGATGGTATCATTTGATGGTACTATGACTGCAGATCAAGTTGAGGAATGGTTGGAAGAGATGGAGCAGAAATTGAGAATAATGAGGGTACCCGAGGGTGCTAAAGCTGATGTGGTAGTGGCATCCTTCGCTAGAAGGGAAACTGAGTGGTGGAGGGGTGTTTCCCTTATCTAACAAAAGAGGGGGACAACCCATCACCTGGGTACAGTTCAGGAATAAGGCTACGCGTGAGAAGAAACGGGGATAGATTTCGATTCCCCAGCGAACGGATTTTCTTATTTGAAGTTACTTCTTGTGTGCTGAATTCTGGTTTTGTGAATTGCTTGTTTTGATTCCAAGTAAGACTCTCCACCCTTGTATTTTTAGTCCTAAAACTCATGAAATATATACTTTACACTTTTGGAATTGTGTATTGGAAGTATTTTAAAGTCATGATTTCCTGCATAGGATGAAGCATGAATTGCCATACTTGTGTGTTGTTTAAGGAACTTGATTGTGCATGTTTATCGCCATCTTTGATTATGATCATTTGAGTCTACTTGTTACTACTTTTGGGGTCTTAAATGTTATGTGTTCTATAGAGTCGTCACTGGCTGAGCTGTTGTTTATGAACGACCTCATTGCAGGATTATTTTGAATGTGCATAATTGAGTGTTTGTCGTTGAACATGTGAGTTCTCGGCAGGAGTGAATTTAGTGTTGGTGAGTACCCGTTCCTAAACGGGAGAAATGTTAGGGACTACAACAGTCTTTGTGGAGTCACACAGTGGTGGGCAATGACACAATATAAATGAATCCTTAAAGTGTGAGTCCTTCGTTCGAGGAGAAACTGAACTCGTGTTTACATTGAAAGCTTCCCCTTCTAGGCTTAAAAGTTGGGAGACGTTGTAGTAATTTCTTTAGAGTTGTGATTAGACAATTGAGCTCTTCCTTGTGAATGTTGTGCCATAGAATGAGTCATATCCGAAGGATCCAATGTTGTGCATGTCCGTATGTTGGGATAAGTGTAAGTATGGAGCTTGTGTCACATTTTCGATGTGCAAATGTTGGATTTAACGAGTACGGTTTATGTCTTACTTGTTTATGTGTTTTTTCATTGTCATTTATATGTTCATATGCATCAAAATTGGTCTTTTTGGGGTTGGAATTTTGGATTATGCATAAATGCACTTTTCCTTCACAAATTTGCACTGAAACAGCTACTGATTGGATCTCGGTCGACTGGTTCGGTCGCCCGAAGATCCATTCCATCGCCCGACTCAAAGTACTGAGAGCAAAAAGACAAGGAAAGTGTCTAAGTAGGTTGACCGGGTTAGTGAACCCCTAGACCGAAGGTAAAGTCAGTCGACCAGTGTGTGATGCTAGTCAACCGGATTTTAGGCATTGAGTTGTTCTGTTTTTGTAAAGACCATTCGGTCGACTGGTGGAAGTGTCCAGGTCGACCGGTGTGGAAGTGTTTGGCTTTGATGTTTTCTGGATGTCTTGGTTCCTTCTAGTGTTTTCCTAAAGGTTGTTTGGTGAGGTTTCGTGTGTAAAATGTGTCTAGTGAAGGGACCTAAACTTTCATGGTTTCAAACTTGATTTGGGAATAGGGAAAAGTGTTTTGAGTCTCATTTAATGTTTCATCCCCAAAGACGTTGATGCTTATTGGGCTTTATAGCCCATGTCTTTATTTTCTTTACTTGCAGATGATGAGTTACCTGATGATGGTGCCTATGTGGAGCAATGGGATGAGGATGACCTTGAGTGACTCATAACTTATCTTGTAATAGATTAACTTTCCTTTACAGTACTTGAACTTTGACATGTAATAAACTAGTACAACTCACTTTATTTCCGCTGGTTTATGTTTAACTCTGATAATTAATGTAGTGATTAATACTTCTGCTAATAATAGTATAATGAACTTTACTATTCTGCTTTAGTTCTATGCCTCATTAGCATATGAGGTGCTGCCAGGTCTCATCCGGTTTCGGGGTGTGACAGAACTAATATGCTATACGATAGAAAAATTGGTGGTGGGGACGGTCTCGTTCCCCCTCCGGTAATGAATACTTTGGATTTTGTAGCTTGTGGTGGAGACTGTCTCGTGACATATAAACACACTTTTGTGGTGGGAAACTCGACTCAACACGGCGATGTCTATCCTCCCATATATATATATATATATATATATATATATATATATATATATATATATATATATATATATATATATATATATATATATATATAACTCTGCTAATTTATCTTCCAATTGGCATTTGATTTACCCAGAAGAGTGGTCGTATGGATATACTCTCGGTCATTTCCACGAGTCTTGGGTGGGCGTGTAATCCCCTGACAATATCCAAACTACCTCATGATTCTAACCGAATGCAAACTATCTCATGATCCTAACTGGATGATGATACTCAACAATCTCAAAGTATGAAAGTGGAACGCGCATGTCACACCCCGTAACCTGGGTGATGACATTGCAGTGTCTCATTGGTCTAGGAGACACGAAAGCCCACAACAGAGTTACTAAAATCCAACTGAATTCCATACTTAAAAGGAAAGCTTAAAGGTTTTACATAAATGAATACTCCAAGTACAAAGTTGTTTTTTTTACAAATGACAACATAAAAGTTCAACATCAAGGAATTAAGTTATATTATTACATAAATTCAATAATCTTCCTCAACCTATTCCTCACCATAGCTACCATCATCATGAGAATCTGCAAAGGAAAGAGATAGAAATGACTCAACCACTACACTAGCTCAGTAACATCAACACCATTATGATGAAATATCAAATAAGACTCAAAACGGTTTCCCAACATTCCCAAAATATTGGAAACATAACATAACTTTAAATAACTTTTAAAACACTTCACATAACTTATAAAAGGCTAAACTTTGAAATCGGATCAAACAGAAGTCAAAACGGATCAAAACAGAGACATTTAAAAAATTGGTTGTGGTCAGGTAGACCTGTTGCCTTCCAAACCCCTTCCGAGATCCGGACAGAAGCCAGTAGTTTGTTTAGGCGATGAAAAAACAGTCTGGTTGTCTGGACTTCAAAATAGGTCATTTTTAGTGCAAAATAACAAAGCAAAATGCATTTTCTGAACTCTCCAAAGGTTCCAACCCAAAATGACACATTTTGACACACTTACACATCATATACGAACAAAACAAGAACAACAAATGTAATGAACCATGCTCTTCATATCTTAACATCTATACATCAGAAATGTGCTACAAGCACCATGATATAATCATAAATGAACATACGGACATACAGAGCATCAGATACTACATATATGGTTAATGCAAGACACATACAATTCACTCAATCGATCTCAATTATCCAATCCCGACTCTAAAGCAACTACAAACAGCCCCCAAGTATTAACCTGTTAGGCAAGGCCAACAAAATCATGGGTTCAGTTATATAACCCCTGGAACAGCAGGGCCAGTGATTTTAAGGATACACCTCATTTTAGACTACTAATAGCACTAATTTTTAACTCCAGTTAGAAACGGGTCAGGTGTACAATACATATCAAAATACAGTACAGGACATGACAGAGATCATAAATCAGGCTCTCGGGATATATCCTGCTATAGAGTCGTTCCTAAACAAGAACTCTAAATTGGGGTTGACTCTAAAATAACAAGTATATCAATTAAGACGCAACAACAACAATTATATAAAAATATATCACACACAATTAGACTCAATGATCAACCATACAAATGCAATTACAATTCGATGCTTCATCCATTTTCAATGTAATAAAACATGTCTAAATCACTTCATCATTAACATAACTTTTAAATACTTATTTCATGCGTTTAGGATAGAAAATACAAAGGTGAATATCCTTACCTCAAAAGCTTAACAAGAATCCTATGAAGAACACGAATTCCAAATCCCATAAATCAGCCCACTTCACGACACTATAACTTTCTGTACCGGCCTCGGAGTCTCAATCCATCATAACCCACTCGTAGCTCTTTCAATTCTCTTCAAAATCGAAATAAAGTATGCCCAAATCTGTCACGTTTACCCCTCCAAATGTTCAGTCTCCCACAATCTCACAAATCTGCCAGCTTTTTTTTTTTTTTCTTGTCTCTTCTTTTCTTTTCCTTTCCTTTTTCTTTTCTTGTTACTCCCCTCTAAATCCTGCACTAACTCCCATAAATTCTTTAACAAAACACCCCTTAAAGTTTCTAATTTTTCACACATAAGTCCCTCAACTAATCATTCTCACCACCACGCCCAGTGGCGGAGCTAGGATTTGTATTTAGGGGGGGCCGAACTAAAAATTTGCTTACGGTGTAAAATGATATATTTTACTAGAAAAATTGAATTTAAACGACATATATAAAGTCTTAGGTTAGCGGAAGATGGGGGTTCGGGGGCAGCGCCCCCGGAATTTTTTTTTGATTCTTCATCAGCTCATCAAATGAGTTTTCTACCCCGATTTTTGAAGATTTGATTGAAGTTTTTGAAGTCATTAATATCATCACGATTTACAAAGCTGTTTGGTGCAAAAAATTGGATGAATTTAATGACCCAGAAAAAGATTTAGGTCTTAGGGTTTAATTAAATTAGAGAATTTATCATCAATATCATCATCAAAAATCAATCAAACGCAGAAATCACTCTAAAAAATTGGGCCTTCACTCAAATATATTAAAAAAATTAAAAATTCTTGGGGGGGCCATTTAAAAAAAAATAGCTCTATTATTCAAACAGTTAAATATATATACCTAGTATATAAAAAAATTGAAAATTCTTGGGGGTGCCAGGGCCACCCCCCCCCCTTGTAAGCTCCGCCACTGACCACGTCCCTCAAGCTCTATAATACTTACAATTAATACATAAAATATGTTATAACAACTAAATCATACAAAATTAAATACAAGCACGTAGTTCATAAAGTTCAAAAAGTTACAAGTATTACAACGCACACAACATACGTCCCGGAATGAACGTTATCTAGCCACAATGTGATTTAAATGCTTGTCTATGTAAGGTAACCAATCAAACTATAAAACTAATGAAGAAGTCATAAATTTAGCCATCACAATTAGTGTATGGCATAGATTTCAAATTAAAATATAAAAGAATAAATTACCCCAGTACGATCATCCATGCAATCCAATTGGTCTATAAATAACAATAGTAGATGGTTAGGCGTGACTCCCATGTCATGAGAGGCCTTCCGTATTACCCCGAAAGCACACTCCGGGGCAAATAGGTTAAGAGAATGCCACGATCCTGAGGTCGGAATCTCACAATAAGTCCATGTGTCTACAACTAAAGAAATAACTGTAATATCAGTTAATATGTTTATTCTATTTATAATTTGAAACAACTATTCGTTGAAATTTAAAAAAATTGAACTCATTATTGTCAATACCTAGGTGAGCAAGCAATGACCGCATATGTCTTTCGAGGCCTGATTGGAGGAAATACACAATTGCATGTACAAGTATGCCAGGAAGTCGCAACCCCATGAATATGTACTAGCCTCACTCAAATCTCGGAGTAAGTGCACAAAACGGAGATGCCAGTTCGAAGCAGAATTGTTCGAGAAAACTAAACTCCCTATGAGAATAAATAACAGAGCTCTAACCCTCTTACAAACATCCTCCTCACTAGCATCCCCGGCAAACTTTCATTAATATGAGCAAATATTTCAACATTGTTAAAAAATATTCCCTTTAAAGACGTCGCTCTCGGCCTAAAATCCAGCAAATCATTGATTATCTCGATCCATTCTTTTTTTTTTGTATGCCACATTTTCGTCTAAGGTAACTTGCTACCCTTCAATTAGCAGTCCAAAAAGGATTATAATGTTCTTCAGTGTAATGGTCGCCTCCCTAGAAGGCAAGTGAAAAGTGTGTGTCTCAAGACACCATATCTCAACTAGAGAAGTCAATAGGGCATGATCTACTTGGATACTTCCTATGTGGCATAGTCTTCCAAATCTGACAATATCTATCTTATCATATACCGCTTTTTACACGGATCATTATATAGAAACGAAAACTGGTCGTCAGAACGAATATACTCAAGATGATTATCAATTATCGACTTACTTGTACCGACTCATATAATGCTATAAATATGAGTAGCTTGTTTATTTAAGACCTATGTGCTTAGGGGTCCAAAATGGACGGGCGTATATGTGATGGGCACATCTTCCATTTAATCATACAACTTCAAAATTAGCTATTTTTGAGAATTTTCATCAAATTCTTGTTACGTTTCTACTCAATTACCATTTTTTAGCCATGACACTACTACTAGATTCACTGCATATATAGCTAACAATTAAGAGAAATAAAAATTATTAATTAAATAAAAACAAGAAACATCAAATATTAATCAAATCAGAAAATAAAAAATAAAATAAAAGTACAAGAAAAGAGAAAGAAAAAACATATATGGTAGTGCTACATTGCTCAAACTTAGTCAATATATTGGCTAAAATTCCCAATAATTCCCAAATTGAAATTTTTAATACCGAATTTGCTCTTTCTGATTTTTATCTTTTTTTCATTATTTTATTGCTATTTTATAAAGTAACATTATATTTTCCACCTATTAGACTCTATTACTACTCTAACCTAACCCAACTAGTCTGCATTTATCCCTCCCATGCTTCATTATATATCAACAAAGTTTTTAAGTAAGTCCATGATTTACGCAACATGTAATGAAAGTATTATATTTAGGAATGTTTTATAGTGATTGAGACAACTTATACACTCTCATGGTACAACATTACTCTTAAGTATGTCTTAACGTTATAACATTACTCTTAAAAGCTAACAATGTAAATCAATTTCAAGGTTATAAGATTGTTTGTAGACTATTAGTAATATGAAAGCGTTGTAAGTAATCTATTTTTTATTAGTACTATGAAACTCTAACCGTACACATGTAAATATCGTTATACTTCTATATACGTCAATAGCTTATTATTAAACTTCCAAGGTTATATATATTCCATTATATGATGATCACTATTAATATGTTATTAGTTAGGGGTCTAATTAAAAAAAAAGTTAATTTCATGATTCTTGGGTCAAATTGTGAATTTAAAAGATTTAATTAGAAACTTGTGGGTCAATCTGTAAAATGGAAATATACTATGCGAGTTTAATTTTTAAAGTTTTATAACATTAGGGACCTAAAAGTAATATAATTTATGTACTTATGGTTGCAAATAATCTTTTTATAGGGACTTAGGGTATATAAATATGTATAATATGTGGACTTAGGGTTGTTTAAAGTGACAAATTTTTGTTTGCCACGCCGGCGATCCAGATTAACCCTAGAGAATAATCCGAACCGTTGACGAGTTCTTCATCAATGGCCACAATCACTTCTCTTTCTTCGTTTTTTGTAACCCGGTATGTTCTTCACTGTGCAAAACAAATAGTGACCGTTAGATCAGGAATTTGACGACTGAGATCATTTGGATTATAGGAGTTAAATTTTTTAATTATCTCACCGAAATAATCTTATCCGTTAGATTCTTGATTCAACGATCACCATTTGTTCTGCACGGTGCAGAACATTTAATGTTCCACACCGTAGCCGCAGTCCAACATTATTGTTCCTGACAAAGCCTCGAAAGTAGTAAGACTTATGGGCTTTTTTTTACTTTTGGAGCTTAAAGTACTCTAAGGGCATTTTCGTCTGTTGACCAATGTTGACCCTATTTAGTTGATTTTTAGCTAATCAGGCTTAGCTAACAATCATTTCCCAACCATTGACGAAGAAAAGCAGCATGGGTGTTTTAGGGTAGCGAAGGATGGATTCCCTGAACCCGTCCTTCAAACAAGGATGAATTCAATAAATTCGGTTGTAGCTGATGTGGCTTAGAAGTGGTAAAAATATCCGCGTCAGCCAAAGACGGATACCTTAAATCCGTCATTGTTTCAAGGGCGGAAGCAAATCCGCTATTGCCAAAAAAATTGTCCCCCAAAATAATATCATGTGTGGATCTTTCTGAAAAAACAAGACCATTCTAATCAATGTCTCACTCAAAATCTACTTTCTTTTTTTTCTAGCATAACTATACTTTAGATCTACTGCTCAATAATAACAGTTCATAACTATTTAAATCACCTACTCTTCACAATTTCTCAACTGTTGTACAACTAACGCAAGTGGTGACGGGGCCAGGACCCAAAGGGTAACTTGGCACCGTCGTTGAAAATATTATACTATATTATATATGTTCCAATCTGTAAATTTAAAAAACATACTATTACATCTCTAAGTTGCCGTGAAAACTAAAATGAAAATATTAAAATATAACCAGATGAAAAAGTATATAGAAAAGTAAAAGAACTCACATTTTCACGCAATGTTGTAGTCGGTGAAATTTTAGGTGTAAACTTGAAACATGAATAGAGAAAATAGTTAGAGAAAAAATAAGATTTTTTTTGGGGTGAATATCCAATGTTGGACCTTAACAATTTTTACTTTTCTTTTTTTAGACATAAATATTTTGTTTGTACAATCTTGGACCTAAACTATTTACGGGCACTCAGAAATTAAAAAAAAAATTCAAAAACCGGCCAAAAACCTCCCGTTGCTTAAAACGAAGTCGTTTTATTAAGGGTATTTATGTCTTTTGAGCTATATAATTATTCGGACCATTGGGTGTAATTCGGATTGTGAAATGGGAACTCGTTTTACATCCTAAACCTACCCGATATCAAAACGGGCCTAGTATAAATTCTAATAATTAACCTAATTGCCTCATTTCAGAAGAAAAAAAATCTAACCTATCATCATAAACCCTAATCCAAGTGCCTCTCTTCAATTCACTTTAAAAAAATTCATTTAATCTGTAACTTTTCTTGAATCGATTGTTGAAAATGCTTATTCGCGACAAAGAGAAGGTGAAAGAACAACCAAAATACGGTAATATTGTGCTTCAATCTTGAAATTATTTTTGTTTATTTGTTTTTCTGACTAAATTCTGAAAAAGAAGACTGCTTTTAGTGATGGGGTTTGTTTGTTGTGCTTAAAATCTGAAATAGAAGAAGCTTTATAGGGCTGATTGTTCTTGTTTTTTTGTGAATAAAATATGAAATAGAAGGTTTGTAGTGCTGGGGTTTGTTTGTTGTGATTAAAAGAAAAAAATAGAAGAAGCTTTCATGTAATAAATAAATGTGGTCCCATGCTGATGAATTTTTTTTCAGCTTTGGGGATGTGCAACCTCAATTCATGGATAACATGGAGAAATTGAAGGTATTGGATGCTAAAGCTTATGATTGTCTAATTGGTGCTTGTAATGCTAAACATTGGTCTAGGGCATTATTTAGGACACATTCACTATCTGACATGTTGTTAAATAATCTGTGTGAGAGTTTTAACGCTGTTATCTTGCAAGCTAGTTGTAGACCAATCTTAGCAATGTTGGAATCTATTAGAACTTATTTGATGACTAGGCACCAAACAAAGAGGGATTGGATAGTGAAGCAGGATTCACTACTCTGTCAAAAAATAAACAAGTATTTGGAAAAACTGATTTCTAGGTCCAATTCATTCATTCCTAGAGCCGCTGGAAGCCTTAAATATCAGTTAGATGGTTGCTATGGAGAATATGCAGTTGACCTAGAACACAGGGTTTGTACTTGTAGAAAATGGAAACTTTGTGGTATCCCATGTGTTCATGCCTGTAGTGCAATTATAGCTGCTGACCATAAGATAGAGAATTATGTAAGTGAAGCATATCATTGCAAAACATTCTTAAAAGCATATGAAGACATTGTGAATCCAATAAGTGGTCCACAACTGTGGCCCAGAACTGGAAAGAAGGCAGTTCTTCCTCCAAAAAAGGATTAAACTTCCTGGAAGATCAAAGAAAATGAGAAGAAAATATACTTTTGAAAATAAATTCAGCAGTGGGACAGCAAAAATGTCAAGGCATGAAAAAGCTTCTTCATGCAGGAGTTGCAAAGAAACAGGACACAATACAAGAAAGTGTCATGTTCCAAAAGTTGTAGATGATGCTATTGTAGATGTCCAAATTACACCTATAAACATGAACAAATGCAATCTTTGTCAAGAGAGAGGCCATAACAAAAGAGGCTGCCCACTCTCAGACAAAAAGAGTAAGGGAAAGTCAATATAAATTGAGGTAACAGATTCAAAGGTAAAAATCTCACAATTATTGATGTATTTTTGGCATACAAAATCAAGACTTATTGATGTACTTGTGATTCAGGAGGAATATGAGTTTGAAGCAGATGATGGAGCTCCAGATGAGGTGGCTAATGATGAAGTTGGAGATGATGACATAGAAGACAATGATGAAGTTGGAGATGAAGACATGGAATTTGATGATGAGGATAATGATGCTGCTGTTGAAGTTGATACTCAAGAATTGAATCCAGAATCTTATGTTGTTGATGATGACATCTCAATCTGTCCTATTTTTTTGTAGTGTTTTTTAAACACTAAACTTATTAAGTTTTTGGAACTTGTCTAAGTTTTTGACAGCCTGTTTGGCAACTTTGGTAGTGTTTTGGTTTGACACTTGTATTTGAAAAACTTGTTAGACCCTTTTTGGTTTGTTCAACTCTGTGAATTATGTTCTTTATGACAATTAACTATGTTTTGGTATGTTATGAATGGTTTAGCATTGTATTATTATTATTATGAATGGTTGTCCAAAAAAATAGCATAATCATGCAGTAAAGAACAATGAAATTGGAAATGAATACCACTTCATAATAAAGAAAAAAATTCAAGTCTTTATCCAAGATTTACATATTCAGAACATCATTAAAACCAACAAGACTAAAATTATAATCCCAACAATAAGCTTCAATGAAAACCATGACCCAAACTTCATCTTCTCCAACTCTTCTTTCAACATGGCAATTTCACCATCCTTGTTCTCAAATCGGTCCAAAATTTATGGCAGCAGAATGTTACCTTGAATAGAGCTAGAATTATCGATCCACTCGAAGAAACTGCAACTACCATCCTTTAATTAACAAACAAAATAAAACTTTAATTTCTGCTATAACATTGGTAAAATCACCAAAATATCTTAAATGAAATACTTACCCGAGACTTAAGGCAACAAATGAATCTTCTTCCTCGATTTTGTTCAGTCCTACAAGTGTACAAAGCAAGAACCCTAGGACATTTACAATCTTCCTTGTATCTTGCTCTATATATAGTTGCTTGAACTTGATGATGAAGCCATTGTTAACTTGTAATTAGAGGGTAAATTTCTAGCAACAACAAGAAGACAGAAGAATGAGTTATGGTAGAAGAGAGGTTTATATACTATGGAAGATGATTCTCACATTTGAAATATTAGGGTTTTTCTCACCAAGAAAGTAGAAGAAGAGGGAGAAGAGGGGACATGGGTTGAAAATTTTAGTGGGTGGGTATGGAGAAGAGTCAATATAATCAGCACTGAAAAGAGGGAGTAATTTGACTATTTACCCCTGATTAAAACGACATCGTTTTAAGTAACGGGTAGATTTTTGCCGATTTTTTATTTTTTATTTTTATTTCTGAGTGCCCGTAAATTGTTTAGGTCCAAAATTGTACCAAAAAATTGTTTATATCCAAAAAAAGAAAAGCAAAAATTGTTAAGATCCAACATTGCCTATTCACTCTTTTTTTTTCTCTTCTTCTTTCTTTATTTTAAATACTCCGTCCGTTCAAAATTAAATGTCCATTTTTTTATTAATTTTTTTTTAGAAAATGGGACATTCAATTCTAGATGGAGAGAGTATAACTCTATTCTCAAGGAAAAAATATTTATCCCTGTTAAGTCTCATCCACTAACTCCTCTCGTTCTTTCTCTTCCAACTTAAAGCTAACAAGTAAAATATTAAAAGTAAAAAGTAGTATCTTCTTTTTTTTTTTTTTTTTTGAAGCCACTAATGGGCAAATTACAGCGGATAGTACCCTAGATCGGTCAATTGTAGCATGCCCCATGCCTGGGGAGAGTATTGCCTCACCAGAGGAGGAGAAATATTATTGCCCCATTTTTGTGGGGAGAGGGTGTCGAACTTTTCGGTCCCAAGCCAAAGACTTACCCACTTGGGCAAGCCTTTTGTTGACAAAAGTAGTATCTTCATTCTATAATAATAGCCATATTATTAAAACTTATACGTTCTAAAATATTTTTTAACATTGCAGATACTTATAAGTTTTTTTTTAACGTAATTAATTATCAACTAAAGACTAATAATAACTTTACAATAATTAATTCTGTGTATGTGAATTTAACTAAAGACTAATAATAAAGCATATATGAAATATGTTCTTTCACATACATTTTTAATTATTTTCTTAATTTGTGCAAAACCCCCAAATGTAACAATTATTATGGAATGAAAGTAGTAGTCGTCTAGATATGGATTTTTTTTTTTAGCCTCACCAAAGGAGGAGGACCGCCCTATTAAGGGAGTATTTATTTGCCCCATGTAGGGGAGAGGTGTCGAACCCTCGACCTCACGTTCGTGGGCAAGCCATTACCCCACTGGGCTATGGACCTCTTGACCGTCTAGACATGTTTAAAATCATATACGAACAATAAATATGTACAACAAAAAAGGATAATTTGAAGTATCACATAAATGATGAACAGAAGACAATAATATTTCAGCTCAACTTTCATTAGTTTTTAATTTTTTTCTCCTTTAAAAATTTCTTTACTCGATATCCCCTCTTGTAATACAAAGATAATAATAGTCCCCTAGCTAGCTATCTGAAAATTGGATGCTTTAATTTCACTGTTTGTAGATACAAAGCTCAACTTTTTTACCCATCAACAGAGCTCTCTTGATATAATTTACTGTCAATTTTTTGACATATTTAGCCTCCAATTCTGTTTCTTGTAGGTGAATATTACAAACAAAGTTAAAAGGATAAAGAAGTCTTAAAGAGGTGGATGATCCTCTTCTGGAGTTTGAGGCGGCTTCGGTTTCCAATCAGGTTTTTCATCCCAGTACATGTCATAATATATATGGCCTGGAGTATGATCTTCCACACAACACCATATCCCTGTATATCGTTTAACGCGACTTCGGAACTTTTCTTCACTTAACTGCAAAATTGGTTTTACGTATTTATTTAGTACCGCCTTCATAAAAAGCGTGATATCTGACTTTTGCTGGAAGTTAAGAACAAGAAAGAAAGGGAGAGAAGAACTTGCCTTGTCAGTGAAGCCCGTAAATGCATCTTGCATGGACAAGAACTGAATCACTTTGACATTCTGGAACGCCGAGAACACGGCCTTGTACTGATTTTGCAGGAATAAAAAAGTAGTTTAAAGGATATTAGGATATTGGCAAAGAGATTCATACGACATATTGTTGCATATTAGCAGTGCAAATGTAATTCAAAATAAATCTAGAACAATCATTTTAACGAGCTTCAGTGGATACACTTCGTGCTTTTTGACATTCTCAAGTTGAATGAGCATTTTATAAACCATAAGCTAGCTACCGACAAATTTCAGTAACCCAGAGAGCAAAAATGGACTCGAAACAAAGTGTAAAGATAACAAATACTAACTCAAATACTCCCTCGACTTCAAAATAACTGTCGAGTTTGGATAAGGTAAGCGGATTAAGGTTTTGAAGAATTTCTTGTAAATTCAAATGGAAAAGACTAAAATGACCTTATTAAAGAAGATATTGGATGTCGTGGAAAAGGAAAAAAATTGACTGAAATAACTGTGTTCATACTGTGATTTGACCTCGACATTTAATTCTTTTGTTGGAAATGAGAGAATTTGAGTTCAGAATTATAAAATGATGAGGGGTAAAAAGGGAATAAAAGCAATAAATATATTATGGAGAAGAAGAAACCAAAAACAAGAAGAAAGAATTGGACTTTTATTTCGAAACGGAGGGAGTACTAACGAAATGGAAAGTTCAATGAAGTTGTGGACTTCTCGACACACAAATACTTATAGAGATAAGTTAATCTCAATTACCGTTTCTTCGTTACTGCGCTTTGGAAATTTGAGAAGTCCAGCTCTTTTTGTACTATTTGAAACTTGACAACCTTGTGATCCCTCTTGACAAAGCTGAACATCAAGCCATGATTCTTTCACCTGAAGTGAAAACGTTATACCAAATTTAATATCTAAGAAAATATAGATATAACAGTCTAAATATTTGCTTTTATGAGGCTAAAGTACAAACCTCTTGGGGCATTAATGGATTGTCGAATAAAGAATACTCCCTAATTCTTATCGGAGGCCCAAATTCATTTTCTGGCATATCCTTCAACATGATATGAACCTGCAACAGCATTTTATGACACCAAAATAATTATAGATTGAAAGTATGGCAAAATATTCAGGGGCAGCAAGTGCGATTCGTCTTACAATAATTAGATAATTCTTGTTTGTTAATCTAAAAATGAAGAAAATCAAGGGGGACTAAATAATGAATACTTGAGCTACGACACAAATTCAAAATTTGGCAAATGTAATCAATTTAGGCCGACCATACATCAGTTAAAATGCAAATACAAGATGATGAGGGCTTCCAGAGGTTTCTCCATCCATATGTTATAATCTTGTGCTAAGTTTAGAGCCCGGAATGATATCGAGGAGTGAATCAATTTAAAAGCTCGTTCAGAATAATTCAAGCTATAAATAGTGTATCACATAAGTTACATCTTCTTTCGACCAATAAATTGTTTAGTACCTCGAATACATGATCCAAAGGACATAGAAAAGGTTGCCTTGTCAGACTCCCAACCAGAACTCCAGGATGTCCAAACCATAACCTATCCAACCTGCACCATAGTGGAGGCATTACCTAAAATCACAAATAATAAAAAAAACTTCATCAAGAATTGAAATGCATAACATATATGCAGAAATAGTATGTATGTCCTGCAATAAAAGTAAACCGCACTAAAGCTTTTAAAACTAAAAATTGTCCTTAAAAAAAAAGAAATAGGAATGTTATTCAGCGTCTGAGTTTCTTTAATTAAGCAACATAAACATGCGATTGAGTAATATATTCTTTAGTTTAGTTTATATAGAAATAGAATCCTGGCTTGGTTCAGGTCCGCTAATAAAGATTTTGAGGAATGTTAACGACAAATCCTAGGCAATCAAAAGATAAAACTTAGAAGAACAGGAAACTTGTTAATTAGGAGTGCTTAACACTTTGAAAAGTCAGTAACATGAAGTGAAAAAGCTTTTCTAGAACAAGCAAAAACCAGAAATTCATTAATAAGTTTATAATACCAAGTTACGGTGTATATGAAGCAAGAATGTAAAAAACAGAAGCAGGTGCTAACTCTTAAATGAGAATCTTTCAGCATATTCCAAGGCGGTCAAAAAACCAAATCTTAATTTTTCTTAGCAACAGATAAAGTAGACAAGATCACTGCATATAAGGTTACTTTTCTGTGGGATTTAAAACCAAAACACGTAGTCAATTAAGTTATAGGAAACACTCGAGCTTTGCTTCTTATTTTTTCTTTTCCCCTCGATTACTGATCAAAGTAATATGCATTACTAATGGCAAGGAGGTCTTACCAACGTGCGATTCAATATTGAAGCAACAGCGAGTGCAGTCCTTATTTGTTTCATCTGAACGAAAAGCAGCAAGAACGTTTAATAATGAGCCATGTCATATTCAATAATCAACAGAAATCACTAGGATAACTATACCATCACGTACTTGGTAGTTAACGAGAGCAAAGTGTGATTCAATATTATGCTCCCCATCAAGTAACAAGCTCTTAGGTATGGAAGGTTTAAATGTCATCAATCCTCCTGCATAAGATGTATAGTTGTATAATAGCATGAGAAAGCAGCTTATCTTGGTTTGGTGGGATGGGGGAGGAGATTAGATTAATGAAGAGATCCTTTTTTCTTTTTTCGTTTTTTGTTAGGGGGAGGGGGGCAAGTAAAAGTGAAGCTTAATGTCATGGTGCTTTTTTATCATATCCATCATATCTCTTTCTAATGCTTGATTTTTTCTCCTAAATACATTTATAAACCGGATTTTTCAGTTAAATCATTTGTTAAATGAGAACTTCTACTCCGATTTAAAAATCTAGGCTCTGAACCCAAAAAATTCTCAATCAAGGACTGAGGAAGTATCATGACTATATATAAAAAATACATCCCCGATTCTGTCCATCTTGTTACCAGGAATATTCGAGGAACTATCAAAATTAAGAAAGTGAGAAAAAAATATGAACATGTTAACAGTTCATAGATTTGTGCTTGATCATTCTGAGAAATAGAGGGACGATTTATAACAATTCAATTGAAACTCAACTTCTATTAAATAGTCTAATAAGAAAGTCGGAACTTTGGAAAATGAAGTCGGTGTAACCATAGAGAACAAAGAAACTGAAGCAAATTAAGAAATCTTGTACCATAGTTGTATTCCTTTCATTTAAACCAATTCGATGAGCAAATGATACTGACATCAAAGATATTTTCTCTTGCCTTTTGGTTCCTATTATTTTCTTCTTGAAAGTTAATTCCATCAAGTGACTCCCTCCTAATATAGAGTTCTGATTAGCCTATATTTTACCATTATTTTGGATTATTTTCATACTTGAATTGAGCTTAAATGAAATAATAATATATTAAATTAGTCTTTATGAGTGAATATGCCTAAAAATGTTCTTATGAATTTTATTCACTAATTTTATAATATTTGATGCAGGTTAAAGGGAATTTTGGACATAAAAGGAAAAGAAGAATAATATTTGGCAAGTGCTAAAATGTTACCGAGTCCAACTTGGAATAGAAGATTGAAGATATACAAATTTGTTACGTGCCAAAAGTTGAATTGGAATAGAATTTAGAGATTACTATATTCCGAATTGGAATCCTAAAAGGAATCAAGAATCAAAAGGGCCACTGCCTAATATGCTGGAAGCTCTAAAGCTTACGAAATTGGAAAACAAGATTTTTGCTTGCCTATATAAAGGCATCATTCTCCAACTTCAAAAGCAACCCCTGTACATACCATAAAATCCCTGTACATACCATTCCATCCCCCGGATCAAATCCCATCATATATACCATTCTATATCCCGGGGCGAGCCTAAGAAGAATCACTCGGCCATCGTTGGAGTTGTGGATCAAAAAGACGAGCTTCGAGCTCGTAGATCGTTTCGGCATCAGGCTATTTCTTTTATTATTTTTATTTATGTTTAGTTTTAGCTAATTTTGTTGTGACTAAGACCTTCTTTGAAGGTCGAAACTTTTATGGATATATTTGATTTTTATTAATTTATGTATCTCGACAATGTGGTTAATTGTTATTATTTAATCTTAATGCTTGCGATTTTCTAATCAATTATTGCATGAATCTAAATTACTTGTAGAGGCTGAGAAGTTCTATATTTAATTGGATCACGAATAATAACAACATGACGTAAAATTGACTAGAGATAGATTCGATTTCCTTGTGTGGTTTCTAGCGAGTAGGAAACAAAAGCTAGGGAAAGTCCACAGAGTTTTATGCGGTTTTAGGTCTTAAAATCACGTAGAGATACGACTGATTTATTCTCTAAAGCTAGGAGCTTTTCGCCAAGAGATTGGGTCTAGCTTATATTCGGGAATTTCTAACCATTAACCTAGTTGAGACTTAAATTGAGAAATCATTTATTTTACATAAAAGGAGTAAACTAGATTTGAGGTGTCTTAGTCCATTCGTTATATATATTTTCATCTCATAAAATTGCATCTTTACTTTATTTAATTGTTTTTCCATTATTAGTTTTACTTAATTCATTAATCCTTATTTTGGTTTAAGTTAGGTTATAAGTAAGATAATTTTCCAGTTAGATAAACAATCCTCGTTGGGAACGATCTTGTACTTACTACTTTATTACTTGTTGATATTTGTGCACTTGCAAATTTCGCATCAAGTTCTAAGTGACAGACATCCAGGTTGAACCGTTTAAAAAATATGTTGAATATTATTCATTTTTCATTTTTTTTGTTCATCTTTGGGACTAGTCAAACAATGTTATAAGACATGAAATCCAACCTTCATATACAGAATCGCCATCCCTTTCTTTCACATGATTTCACAGTTCACACTTCCATGATTTCGTGCAAAACATGAAAGTACATATTTTCGTATGAGACTTGTGCATTAAGCATAGAATTTGGCGATTTTCAATCTAAGACACAGATACAGATTTCAAAGATCTTTTCTAACAATAAAAACTTTGAAGAGTTAAACAGCTAGAAACCAGGGCACTATATTGGAAAAGATTCAAAAGTATAAATATGTATGCATCAGAGGGGTCATAGTATTCCCTTGGATCATAAAAGAAAAAAGAAAAAATCTAAAAGTTGGGAGGAAAACGGTAAAGTACCTGAGGGGTCATAGTATTCCCTTGGATCATAAAAGAACATTCCTTCTCGTAGTCGATGTCTCTTTCCCTCAGTACCAGCATACTGGAATGTTGTATGGACAGCATAAGGCTCCAGTCTGAGTTGTTGATACATAGACTGAAATAACAGGACTCATCAGAAATTTTATGCAGATAATGGCACGAGAATAATTAAGATTGAAGCAGAAAATGCCCCAATCGGAAGACAAATTTAAACTCATATATATCAGTAGTTTCTTCTGCCACCAGACGAAAGTAGAAATTGGTATTGTAAGAACACATATACATTGAAATTACCTGGACGAAAAAAGTATGCCCACTGCAAAAAGTACTTGCTGGAAGAAGTCCCAATTTGAGGTCCCCATCATAAGCATAAGCAAGTCCACTATCTTCGTCAACGGATGGTCCCAGCTGCCTTCGGACAATTTCATTGAAACCATTTTGATCCCATATCTTATCATCAGTTACAAGCATTTCTTTCCATTCTTTTGCCAATTTTTTTGACGAGTTTGTAGGCCGCCAGTGAAATATTCCTATATTGTATGCAGCACCAACTGTGCAGTGCAATAGCATTTTCATCAATAAAATGGAAACCAAATAACAGTTGTCCCCAGAAAATGATAAACAGCTTCATAGTCACACCAAATTGCGTTTCTTTCTCCCCCCCTCCTCTCATTTTTCCTTTTATTTTTTCCTTTCTCATATGAAAATACAACTAGTTGAGACAAAGAAACTTGATGGGAAAAAACAAAAATATGAATTAGTGCGATGATTGCATTTTTTCGGAATTTAGTGGCAATTTCAATTAGATGCAAGAATGGGCCTAACCTTCCAGATATAAGGCACACCTATGTCCTACACATTAAATGTGTACAAGCCTGGAACTTTTTACAGAAGAAAGTGCAACACAGGCTTTCACTATTTTCTATTTCAAGGAAGCATATTCAGAAAAAAATAAAAAATAAAAATCAAGGAAGCATAATGTTCCTTATTATTCCGCTGCAGATCATGCTACATCAAAATTTCAGAAAAGCACAAAGGAAAAGTAACCACAACATAAGACAGTTGCATCAGACTCATATCTATACTATCCCTCAGTTTCACAAGGTCAGGCCTTTTGGCCATTTTTACGTAGATTAAGGAAGAGGAAAACAAGTGATATTTTTCTTAGTATATCCTTGACTAAATCCACAAACATAATAAAGAAAGAGATAAATGTATTTATGGGTGAGGGCTTTAGAAAAATAATTGGGGGAGAGATAAAAGGGTTAAAAAGGTCCTATATTGTGAAACATAGGGAGTACATACTATGATCAGGCAGACAAATCTCATCCAATTAACCATAATCAAAAGTCTAATATTAAGAAACGTGTATTGCAAACTAATTAGAAATAAAACCACCTAAATCTAGCTCATATTTTTGGATAAAGATTTGCAGGAAAGAATAAATTTGGATCCTTATTCTTGAACAAAGAGAAAAGACAGCAACAAGGTCTCTGGATATTATGTAGTGTTTGGCAACTTTGTATTGGAAAACCAAGTATGAGTCAAAGTCTCCTATTTGAGCTTTACCTTGTTGCCAGTTGTCCAACCTGTCATCGGAAACCGTCGGTACAACTTGATCAGTAGAGGTCAAGACGTCTGCTTCAGGAAAACGTGCTAGAAACGGTAGGGGATTCTGTTTCAGGGATATAACACAATTTGAGGATCATGTGCCAAAAAGGAAAAGTTTTTCTCACTCCTTCACGAGGAAAAAAATATAAGACACAAAAATAAAATGATGCCAAAACCATTTAGAGCTATCAATAAGGACCATGGAACGCATAAAGATAACTATATCAAGACCTTGACTGTTGGTAGGGTTAAAGAAGATAGATTACCTTTAACCAGACCATGTCAGTGTCACACATCAGTAGTTCAAAACCGAAGGGGAGGATTTCATCTATCAAAATAACCTTCTCCCTACCCATCTTGTGAAATGTTGGTGAGCCCCATCCGACATCTACTGTGCTCATATGACTACCCATGTCAAAAGCTGGTATACCTTTCCAGTAAAGAGCCGCCAGCAGTTTTGTGTCCATTGCACCTGGATTAATTTAAAAATTCATCTTAGTTAATCTTTCAAACAGTTAATTGGTAGCATTGACTATTTCTATACAGTTCCTCTAATGTTGTGAAAGATCACAATCACTTACCGACAAGAAGGTTTTCAACTCCAAGATCTGTCAAGTGCTTGACCCACGTCAGGATGAAATCCATGAAGGCATAATTACCAAAGGTGACTATTATAACGTTATCCTTGACCCTTTGTTGAACTAGTTCCTTTGTCAATCGAAAATTCTTCAAGGGTGGTATCTTAGAGCCACGAGGGGGAACCTCCCAGATCGGTTTGAGAGATTTTATTTGTGGCTCTGTTCTTACTGGCACCGTGTTCTCAACTCTTAACAGGGAAGAATTTGATGGTTGATCAAGAGGTGGAGATCCTGCACACAAAGAAACATATCCATAACAAATTAGATAGATTGAAAAAGAAAATGGGGGATTGGTGTTGAAAGTTGACAGCTCAAAGAAAATGAAATATACCAAGCAGAAACCTAAGGAACCGTGGCCTCAAATTTTCTATGTACTATGTAGATCTCCTAACTGTTCTTTAAATGAAGAAATATATAGAAAAAGAATTCTTCATATAAAAAACTACAAGCCATGCTGGTTAGTATTATTGATAACATATATATACAAAAAACAACAACAACAACAACAAAACCTTAAACAGAGAAAGAATTACGTGTGGTCGTTAACATGAATACATTCTCTCCTTTTATTTCTATCCAATGCCATACCCTCGTCGAAATCTAACAAAGTCATATCACCATAATCTCATGTAGCTGTGGATAACATAGCTACAAGGACATAAAATCCATCTCCGCTTGACAAAAAGAATTGGAAATTCAGTAAATCAAATTTCAGAAACTAGGCGGATAACTACTTTCCATTTACTCTACATAGTTTTCTTTTCATTCCTCTTCAACTATTAAGTTATGCTTGAAATTTAGTAAAAGATGTGCCGGTATCCTAACTATCAAGCTATAGCATCTGCATTGTATCCCAGATCTTCATCAGAGAAGATAGAAGTAAACCAAAAAATCTAACTGAAGAAGGAAACTAACAATATCACATAAATTCCTGACTCTATAAAGCTACAAGAATGAATTCAACTATAAGAAAACTCCCCTTCCAAACACTAAATCAAGCATCAACCTCCCTTCTGACTTTTTAATTCCGAAAAAAAAAAAAAAAAGACAATGACAAATGCAAAATGAAACATTATCCTTCATCATTCCAACATCAAACAACAAAAAAACAAACATAAAATTTCATTCTTTTTCATATTTTCTTTCTTCCCCGGGCCGGGGGAGTATATGCAATTGATCAAACAACAAAAACACTAACATAAAATTTCCATTCTTTTTCATATTTTCTTTCTTCCCGGGGCCGGGGGAGTATATGCAATTGACCAAACAGACAAAGAGACAAATACTTACTACATTCATACAATTCAATTAACATCAGAAAACCACTAAACTAAAATCTCACTAAGAAAAGAAAATGTTAGTCAACATTACTGAAAATATATATAATTGCATCATAAAGAAAGAAAATTTATACATTAACTAGACAAAACAAACCTGAACTAAGCCAGATGGAAGGAGAGGAAGCAGAAGAAGAGTTGTAAATGGCAGAAAAGACATAGAAAGAAGAGACAACAATTCCAATAAGCACAGTTGCATAGATCGTCATGAATAATGGCTTTGAATTTGCCATTTCTTTAAACTGATTACTCCAACCCATTATTCAAGAAACCCCAGAATAAATAAAAAAAAGTCTTAAAATTTCTATACAAAATCAAATTTCTTCATCTGGGTTCTGATCAAAATTGCAGTAAAATGAAGAGATGACAAAAGGGGTTTTGGAATTTCTAGCTTAATTGAATGATTATCATGATCAGAGATATTTCTATCAAACTAAAAAGAAATCCACATAGTTAATTTTTTAAATAAAAAATTTATAACATACAAAAATAGTAAAACTTAGAAGAAAAAAAGAATCCACATAGTTAATTTTTTAAATAAAAAATTTATAACATACAAAAATAGTGAAACTTATAAGAAAAAAAAAATGTAACATTCATATATTTGTTGAATAGAAAACGAAATATAAAATAACGACCAATAATTTTTTTATGTGATAAGGTGGGGAGAGTGAAAATAGTAATATATCTACTAAGTATACGAAAAAGAATATACACGGGATAAATTTTAGCTGGGAGGTGCCGTTTTAATGAAAGTCAACTGGGGTGTGGTGTTTGAATCTGTGAACTGAATTTTGATTTGATTAATGATTTATTTAATCGGTTTGGACAGTGTGTAAGAGAAATTTCTAAAGATTGTGGGGTTGGCGAGGGCGAGTGGTGGCTAGTAGGGAATAGCTGTACTACTATTATTAATAATAAACCCCTCCATTTCCAATTTGGCTGCAATGCTTGCTGCTTATAATCTGTATCGTCAAGATCAGCACAAATTCAATTATCCTATAATCATAATAGGGTCCAGCTAATATGCTTATATAGTCTATAAGTACCTCTTTATATATTTAAGTAGTTAATTTATTTGATCTAACCGTTTAAATGGTAGTTGTTGTGAAAAAAATTGATCACAGACTGTTATTTATAAATAATTGTTCCATAATAATTATTATCTGAGTTATTAAATTAAGTAATCGTTGGGGCTTTACATTAGATTGACCATGATTTGGCATAAAAGGCTCACCATGACAGTCTTTTTTTTGGACCAACATTTATGTCCAGAACGGAATTGTCACTTCTGTCTTAGGAGAGAATGGAATTGCCAATTCTGTCATGGGCCGACGTGGAGTCTTGCCACGTCGGCCCATGATGGAATTGACAATTTCATTCTCCCGTCCTCATGCTAACCCTAATAAATTCCAGATTAATTCCTGAAACCCTAAAAGAGAGATACAAACCCTAGACTCCAATGACTTAAGAACGAAATTGGCAATTCCGTTCTCACTTGGCAATGGATATATCATCTGAACCTACATTTAACCCTCTATATATACATAGAAACTTCTCCTTCGAAAATCATATCAATTTTCATATTTCTCTCCAAATTTCCTTCCAAACCTAGGTAGTTACTCTGAAAATTTAGCATTTTGAAAATGAATAGCGAAATGGATCCCTCCCTGAAGGAATATTTCAGACACCAATTTAAAATTGTTGTCGGAAATAAAACCAACATAAAAATGGTAATATCTTATTTTTTAGGGAAAACAGCCCCACTCGTCCCCCAACTTATTTGTATTAGCCTCGTGAATCCTTATTAAATTTTTTCAGCATAAAGAAACCCTTTAAATTTTACGTTTCGCCCAGAGAGTCCAAAACACCCATTTTGCGGTGGTTTCCGGCAACTAGAGCATGTGCACTGCACATGCACTTCAAAAACAAGGGTAAAATAGTCAATTCGTATTTAAAATAAAAAAAACAAAAAAAAAACCTTCTTCTCTTGGCCACCACCGCCTCTGGCCAACACCGACACCAGCCACCACCGACACCACCCTCATCCCCCTCTGTCTCATATACCCCACCCCGCCCTCGCCCTCTGACCCCACTCCTCTTCTCCAATCCAAAGACCGCTCCCATCCCGCTATCTTACTCCGCCACCGACCACCAACACCATTTTCTCTGTCTTCGTCACCGTCCACCAGCGTCATTCTCCATGTCCAACTGCCACCACCATCTCTGAAATCAGCAACGGCTTAATTGGGAGCAGGTTGTTAAAATCGCCACTGCAAAATTTCTTCTGCAAATGAGAAAAAGAAGGTCGTGGTGCAGATTGTTAAAATTGCCACCGCCACAGCCACCCCGCACACAACCACCACCGCCACCATTTTCATGACATTCAAGTTCAATGAAAATTAAGATACTGAGAAAAGAACATACCCCATCCCCCAACGAATGTTAAGAGAAATCAATCTCATCTAAAACACAAAATTAAAAAAGTAGATCCCCAGAAAGCACAACCCTGCATTTCTTTTTGTTGCTCTTTCTTGATATTCATTGATGGGTTATAAAAAATTCACCAAATTTATTAAAAAGATTCGACTTAATGAAGAAGATTCATACCCAAATTTGATGGGGACTTCGGTGACAAATGATTGAGCTGCTAATCGTTCTCCTCCTCCCTCCGCGGCCATGGTGGAGTCGATGAGAAAATCGAGCTCCAAATTCGCCGACCACTGCCAGCCCGCACCCAACCACAACCGCCACCATTTTCATGTCTGTGAAATATAGAATGTTACAATCTCTGTGTAAGAAGACTCCGAAAAAGTCTGAAAAGGCACAGCAGCAGATCCGAATTTCTTTGGGATTTGATTTGATTTTGAGGAATTAGAGCTCGAATCGTTGTTGTTGTTGTGGGAGAATCATTTTTTGTTCATGGAAGGCTTTTGCCTAAGACTTCATCGGAGACCCATTTATTGACCGAAAAATCAGAACTCCGATGCCCCTTCCGGCAACCCAAGAACAACAATGGTTTTTTCATGTAAGTCTGGTCAGCAACAGGTTGCATGGTACCCATATCATTCCAACAGGAAAAATTAGTATAATTACCAGATGATGACAAATTATATTGCTGAATAAACGGAGGTAGTTGGTATTGGTTCCGTCTCTTGGACTGTCTCGTCATTACTTGGTTCAGGAATTTCTTGGGGGATTTCAGGGATAACATTTTCTTATGCAGTCTCTAGATCTTCCTCGACTGCGTCATCCTCGTGGTCTTCAGTACTATCATCTCCCCCATCGTCTTCCGTTTCCGAAACACCATCAATGTCCGATGTTGGACCCAAGGAATCCATTACCGAATTATCATTGTCTATTGTAGGTGGATCGGAAAATGCCAACTGTGTAACATTACTTACATGTAAATCATTCGGTACAGTCGGTTTGTAACTGGAAGGTTCGTAACTGGACGGTGGGGGCATACTTGGTATGGGATTTGACTCCGAAAAATAAACTTCCGGAACAAATTGTGATTGTTCAGATAAATCAGTTGTCGTCATTACAAAATTATCTACCTGTCTCTACACAGGTTCTAACAATGCACCAACATGAATCCCTTGTAGTTTGAAATCGGTTTGGATTCCCCACAAATTGTCAAGATCTTCTTCGTCGTTGAGATGTACGACATCATACACCACCATGTCGTTGGTCGGCATAAAAAAATGACGAATCATTATTAGACGAAGAGTGACACTAGAAAGATCGACTTCTTTGCGCCGACATATTCGGTGGCAAAGTTGTCGAAATGAATTTTTTTCTATTAATTTCAGACTTCTTTCACTTGGCTCTGCGAAATGCAGAAAACCACCGGCTTCATACACTAAATTGTGGTCGAAATGTAAATGCAATTTCATTGGACATTCAAGTGCCATTTTTCTAGAGAAAAAATATATGAGGAAATATAGGGGTTTTTTTGTAAGAAAATAGTTGAAAATTTTTTATGTGAAAAAATGAAGTGAAATATAGAAGATTTATAGAGTTTTTGGTGTTGAAGAGGATAAAAAATTTATCCCTAAAAAATTGGAAATAAATGATTCATTGATGTGACAAATCAATGGAAAAAGACTCCTCCCCTGGAAAACCTTCTGGCATAGGAGAACGAAATTGTGAAATCCGTTCTCCATTGAGAAAGACTTATTTTTCACTCTAGTGTGTTCACAAGTATTTTTTTTAATATTATGCATTTATGTATTTTTTTAATATCATAAAAGTAAGAATTTCACACAAAATAAAAAAAAACTCTCAATTAAATTTAATTATTAGAAATAAAATTACATAAAATATTGGGGGGAAAAACAACTACTACTCCCGATCATTCACACCTTTATTCTTACGAAATTTAGGTGCAATCTGTTCCCACACAGAAATGTTGGTGCACGATCCATCCAACATCGGGTAGTCGGGGGGACCCTCAACAATTATCTCTTCCGATGTTTTTGAACACTCACCGGCTTCATCCACAGAATTTGCAACATCTCTTTCAGCAGCGTGCCTTGCTTGCCCATACTGGGAAACTCTTGCTCCTTCTAACCCAAAAATAATGCCTAGAAGGAAAAATCAGGGTTCGCCTTTCTGGATGTACCGCATAACCCTTGGATTAGCCTAATGCAGAGTTAAAATAACTGAAATGTAAGTTATGAAAAACTGATATTATAATAATTAATTTGACATAATTACATGCAAGTTACCTTCACATATTCCACCCACTTGACTTCAACACCATTAAAATATATCGTGTTTGTCTTGCTTTCGTATTTGAAACATGGTTGGTGCAAAAGTGTCTCAAAATCCTAAAACCTCCTGCGCAGTTTTGCTAAGTATGCATCGATCATTTCCGTTGTGAAATATCCACCGGTGACGGAGTTCATGGCGTTGACAATTTCTTTGTACAGATCGGACCAATTTTTTTCATAATTTTTACCCTGTAAATTAAATTCAAAAAAATTTCTAATAACGCATATTCGTATTCTAAAGGCCATTCTTTAGTATAATCAACATCCCTGAATTTGTTAACCATTTCTTTTTTAATACAATTTGGAAAGCTTGCCATTTTATGTAGAATTTTGGAGAGGGTTGGGAAATTTTTTTGTTTGAGCGTTTTGAATGCCTTCAAATAAGAGAATAAAATTGAAAATTGTTGTAGAGTGTGGTGAGGTTATTTATAAACATAAATGGTGTGTAAAAAAATTCAAAATTTGATTTTTTTTGAAATTATATTCGAAATTATTACGGAATTGACAAGTCTCTTAAAAACGGATTTGGTAAATCCGTCGGATTTGGTAAATCCGTTCTCATTTCAGTCTTCAATTATTCAAAAGGTGAGAAAAGACTAGACACTGCAAAAGTGCTGCAATTTGAGAACGGAATTGCCAATTCCATTCTCAAGTCACGGGAGTCTAGGGTTTGTACCGCTATTTTAGGGTTTCAGGAATTTATTAGGGTTAGCATGAGGACGGAATTGCCACTTCCGTCCTGGGGTCATAACGGAATTGCCAATTCCGTTTTGGACATAAATGTTGGTCCAAAAAAAAAAGACTGCCATGGTTGGCCCTTTTATGCCAAAGCATGGCCAGTCCAATGCAAAGTCCTAATCTAACGACCAAAATCTATAAGTATAGTTTTTATTTAAAATAAAAAATAAAAATAAAAAACCCTAAATCATATTAGTCAAGTTGATCATAATAGCCTTCCATTTCGGTCCGGGTAAGCAGCAGAATGGAGGTCCACCTATGGTGCTTATAGACCTTTTTTAAGTAGGTACTTATGGGAGTAGTATATTCAGCAAAAACAAAACTTGAATTAATTGCATAACTGTTCAAAAGTGTGCTTACAATCACTATTAAAAACCGAGAGTTCCTCTTGCCATCTCAAAGGTATTTTTAATTTCATTTAAAGGATGATAACTAATATGACAGAACTCAGAAATGATAATACACTGCTAATCTTATTGTATCACATATACTACAGGGTACATAAGGATATTAAGTGGAGCATGCATCTACATCAGATCCACCAAGAAATACGAGTCTCATGCAATAGAATTAATTTATTAACAAAAGCCAAGTGAAAAGACTTCATGCACATTGCACATGTAATGACAAGATCGTGCATAAAAAAAAAATGTAATGACAAGATCTTATGTATCAAAGGAAAAAAGAATCTCTAACATATATAATATGATAATCTAAACCGATAAAAAAGTTACTCTTATGATTACTTTGAATCAGAACTAGCATAAAATCCTACTTGGCCAAATTGTCAATTTGGGTGATTGAGCAGAATGCTTAAATTTTGGTCTAGAAATTAGATCTAGTAATGGAATTTGCCAAACCCTATATTTATTTTTCATCCCAAAAAAAAAAAAAAAAAACTATCTTTATTCTCGTAGCCCAATACTTCTTTCAGTTTAAGCAAATTAGAGAGATACTTATATATATATATATATATATATATATATATTGAAAAACTGGGTTTAAAACAAATTGTTAAGACAACAGAGGAATCTATTTCCCTAGATAATGAAGAAATGATAATTCATTTATTAAATGAAAGTGATATTAATCCTTATAGGTATTCAGAACATAAGTTTATACACATAGGATTAGTGCAAGTTGCTTTTAAACCTCTAACCTTAGAAGGTTTACCTGAAAGTTTTATAGCAGCTTTAAGAGATGGAAGAAATCTTGATTGGAAAAAATCAATCATGGGTGTGTTACAATCCAGTCTGGCAAGAGGGCCAGTATATTTTAATGTTTATCCGAATTTACAGCTTTCATTAACTGATAGCAATATTCTTGATGCTTTAACATTAAATGTTAAGACTCATAGTTATAATTATGCTCCAGTATCTGAAGTTATTTGTATATGTTATAAGATTTATTTTAAGCCTTTATATACTTTAAATCCTCACTGCAAATTGGCAGATAAAAAATTGAATGAAACAATTATAATTGAAACCAATTTTGGTAGATCTAATATAACTACCAGAAGATCTATTAAGTGGGATGAAATAACTTTCCCTGATAATTGGCAAATTGATAGGGCCATGAGACCTCAACCTGTTATACAGACAAATTTATTAAATGTAGTACAGACTCCAGAAGGATCTGTATCTTTAAATTTTGGTAATAACAATAGGTTAAAAGATGTTTCTAAATCATCAACCCCAAGATCTTCTAGATCTTTTATATCTCCATTAGATCCAGATATCCCTGGACCCTCAAGACTTTTTGAAGAAAATCTTGGACCATCTAGGTTATCTACCTCTTATATAAGAGAGGATAGAAAAGATGATAGTAGCAATGAATCTGTCAAGGATCATAAAGTTGATGGATTAAGATTACATGATGATAATATATTAAGAGCCTTTAATAACAAAAAGGATGTTGAGACTCTGTCTCAAATGAGTTATAATTTAGGTAATGGATAGTGAACCTAAAATTGATTTTAGTTCTGGTTCAGAAGCCAAAAAAAATAATTATGAATGAATTCAAATTACCCAGATGGGAATTATTTAGAATATGGTTCTTTGATCATTTTGATAAAATGAGAAAAAAGGAATTTCAAAAAGAATTCTATGAATTTTGTGAATTATATAACAAAATTATATATTTTGTTCCTTGGTTTTATTCTACCTATATTCAAAATTATATTAATGTTATTGAAAGGAATTATAGACTATTAAATGGTGATATGATAAAGGATGTTAATCCTCCATTAAAATCTTTCAAAATGGAGATATACCCCAATCCTCAATAGATATAATCTTCTTGATTATGATTTTAAAATAGGATTCATCGCCTCCACCTCTTTCCCAACGACATCAAGCCGTTGCCACCCAAAGGAAGTGGTAACATTGGGGTCTAAGTTGAAGGTTAAGGGTGCTTGATTATTCCAAAAAAATTAAAAACAGAAAATATACTTTGGTGGTGATTTTGAGTGGTAATGAATGAGAGAGGGTTTTACAGTGGTAACATTCCGGCATCGGTTTGCAAACTCCAATCAATACAAAGGTTGATATTCAAGAACATGCCCACCACGAAACTACCAGCAAACTATCTCAGATATCTTACCGCTCTAACCGATATATTCTATGCCAATAATCACATCAAAAAAGATCCCATCAAGTTTTGCCAATCTGTAGTCTACTGACACTAGATTTATCAAGAAACCAACTAGCTAAATTACACAGTTTACAATCGTTAGGTCTAACATTTCATCATATTGGGTTAGTGAATATACCAAATTGGTTCCAAGAATTAAAAAAAAAAAATCCGTCTCTTGTTAGCAAGAACAAGGATCAATCAATAGTTACTGAAATGGTTGGCTTCATGCTCTATGTGAACACTTTATTTATTTAGCTTCCATAACTTCACTCATTCTTTAACAGTCCTTTGGAATGAACTATTCCAAAATCAATAGGGAGATTTGTTGTGTTGCGCCGTTGCGGATACTTGAACTTGTTGGTAACAAGTTATCAGGGGGTAGAATTTTACAGCGAGAGGGGTGGGCCAGTTGGGGGCTGCGAAAGAAGAGAAGAAGAGGGACACAGGAGCCTGGTTCGGTTGGTAGTTTTAGTGTTGTCCATCCCAGATAGCGTCGAGTAGCATCCGACCCTAAAAACGCTATAGCAGGATAGCGGTAGTGGTGCTATTTGAAATTTAATATAAATAATTAAGAAAAAATCAAGACAACAAGGAAAACAGTCATAACCAAAATCATTAAAACCAAGATAAAAGCCATTACCTAAGTTATTAAATCCAAGATAAAAAGATATCGAAATGCCTTGAATTCAAGAAATCCCCAATTTACCATAAGGTTTTACTATTGTAAAAGGCAAAATGAGGTTTTAAAGCTTTTATCCAAATAGCGCCGCTATTGTGTTGTTATTCCCGCTATTTAGTCGTAATAGCAGCCGCTATTCCCGCAACACTGATGTGCTCCGCTATAGATGGGTTTGTAGCGGCATATGGCCGCTCTGCTCCGCTATTCTACTATAGCCTGCTATAGCGTCGCTATTGATAACACTGTGTGGTTTCTTGATAAACTGCGTCATTCACCATATGAAAATTGAAAGTCAAATGCCTAAATAGAAGCCATCAAGCATGGATGAAGGAAACGAATTTCCAAACATTGTGTAACCTTAAGCAAATGAAAAATGTTAGAAGTTTACAGCTCCATACGCAAAACAACATGTTTCAATCTCCTGCACTAGAAGAGTTAGAGAGTGATTGAGCATGGAAATCAAGATTTTTGTACTGTTAAAGACACATATGAGAACCTTCTAGCAATTTGTTTCAGCTATCCATAAGTACACATAATTTCCAAATACTGTGGAATCATATATGAGAAAAGTTAAGAGTGAAGTTTCGGAATGTTTAGTTCACACATGACATATGATTTGCTTATTCTCCAATAAGCTTTATAGATATAGCTCATAGAACAAAGCATCCAATCAAACAGTTAACTATAAAAGAAGTATTCTAATCCTTAGGATTCTGAGCAGGTTGTAGGAAAGTACTAAGACATCAAATATAAGAATTTTAAACCAAGAAGAGACTATTGTAATCAGAAAGAAAGAAGAAGAAAAAAAAGTGTTCTAAATTCAATTCTTGATGAAACTGGAAAACTAGGAAAAGGAGTTTAGCCAAATTTATGGAAGAAATCAGATGTTCTCAACTTTTTACCAAATACAAAAGAATTATTTCCGATAAAGCCGACGAACTTGCAAAATACATAATATAGATTGAATAAGAAAAATCAGCAAAGAAATAAAACACATTGCATAACAGGAGTTTAGAAATTCAATGAATCTATCAATACTTTACTATATACTAAATGAAGATTCATGGAGTGCAATATTATCTGGTTATACTCAAATGGGTGATTTTTGGAAGTGATTTGAGACTTTTATATTAGTAAGGAAAGAAGGTGCTGTTTAAAATGAATTTATTTACACGAATTTTTCCAGAGCTTTTTACCAAATTATTGTAATTTTGTGGGCTTGGATTAGTAAACCATCAGCGGGTGGAAGATAATGTTCAACAGGGATTGTCTGTAATTCAGGTAAAGCTAACAATATCAGAAGACATGGTGCATGGTAAACGTTCATGAATTTGTATCAGTCGAAATTATCATCTTAAACATGTTCTTTTCACTGCTTCCAGATTATCGAGAATTTTAAACAAGTTCGTTCTGATTTCTGTATTGTTTATGCAGGCTCCGGATGAGGTCACAAATTATGTTCATATTGCTGATGTTTAGGTCCATATACATAATCTGCATGGTACATATGTGCTTATCTTTGCATTAGTGCCTTAAACGTGATTTCCTGCTTGATATATATTACGGTAGCTATAGAATTTTTACTTTCGATGCATGATGTCCCATCTAGAGAAGTTAGATAAAAGTTGTAATTTTACCAAAGTTCTATCACATGCAAATGCACGTGGATGATCCCAGTAAACCAGTCCGGCTCAGGTGCCGAAAATATTTCAAATTTTATTACTGACAATAGGGCTTACTGACCTTATTAAATCAACTCTTGCCTTCATACCCTTCAATAATGATAGCTGGAATAACCTGGGAGCCATTAGAAGCCTCACCCATGACCCTCTATCACAAACATTATCAAATCTAGGGGTCCTAAACAGTAAACACCATAAGTAATTACAAATCCTGTCTAGCATCATTGCATTCCCGAATTGGATTAAAGCTAATAGTATGGCCTTCCTTACTCTAAATCAAACATCACATGGTCTACTGTCTTCACCTTCTCTTGTTAGCACCTAGCTCAACCGGAATGCCATCATCTTTAAAAAATCCATTGCTCCCATCTCTTGCCAGTATATCATTGGGAAAGCAACTAAGATCACTTATACAAATAGCTCCTTCATGTCTAGGCCTCTCCATAAAATAATCTATACTTGCTATTCTAAAAGTATGGACGGGGTATTAATCAATTATCTCAGATTATTCCTTTTGTTTTTTAATAGAGATGTATTTTAGATAGAGATATATAAACGAAACAAGGCATTAAGTGCTGAAATAGAAGCATCAATGAGGATCACAAACAACCCCCAGATGTTAGATCATGTAGTCCAATCATACCAAAGAAATATTCTTTTTTATTTTATTTTATTGTGCAGCTTATTACATGGAAATAATAGTTTAAATTTTAACGAGAATCTGAATATTATTTCACGAATATCTGAGTCTGCGGATTGCAATTGTGATATTGCCACTGTAAACTTGGGTTTTGCTGGAATTAGAAAAATCGGTTGGGTTTGGACAATCTTGTGACTTACCTGCTTATTGATCCTTTCAAGTTTCTGGCTAGATATGCACTTAGTGAAAAGCCTGGTGCCTCGTGATCGATAAAAACACATATTTGTGGTGTATGTTTGACATCTAAGTTACTAATCTAGAAGTAACACCTGATTATCTTCGGCTGTGAAGTCTGCTAGTTTTATGAGCTGAGTTTGCAAATCCTTGGAATCCATTTATATATTCATTTACTTGTGTCAGGAATTTAAAACTTTGGAGTTAATGAAAGCCGTCGAAAAATTTCAGAGTGAGCTTATCTTTATAATGTGATAAATCATATAAGATTATCCACTGATGTGTATGTATCAATCAAATCTCAAGAGGTAATTAGAGACTTACCATCAATTGGCACCACCTCTCAATGCTTTTAGTTTGTCCAAAATTTCCGTGATAGTTGGGCGTCTGTCTTTGTTTTGCTGAAGACAATTCAATGCCAGTTGAATAATTGCTTCAGCATTTTCTTCTGTGCATCCTGAATTTATATATTGCTCCTTGCAAGTTTCTTTGGGATGTTAATGTTTTCAGAAGCAAGGTTTCGGTGAAGCAATTAGTCAGCAAAAATGCCATTTGTGCTCCCATAGCCAAAGGTGTATTTATGTGAGCTTCCAAGAAAGACAGAGAAAGCTATATTAGTAAATTTAAATGCAAAACCACTTAAAGAAAGCTAGTTAATCTCTACACTCTGTTCACAATGCAAATATTCAATATCAAATTGTAACAAAGAATTTTAAAATGTAAATAGTTCAGGAACATGTTCATAAGTTTGATAAACTAGTAGAACACATCCCCTATATTTCTAAAGGGTCTGTATGGATTAATCTCAAATATTATCAGACTGGTAATCTATATGAAACACGAAAGGATCTTTTTGATGAACCTTAGGAGTTATCAGATCAAAATCAAATCAGGGCAAATTTGTTAACTTCAAGCCCTACTCATCCGAAGTGGAAATAAATTTTGACTAATAAGATTCTGCAAAAACTACTATTTCTATTTCACTATACCTTTACTTTTACATGTTGGCAAATCACCATGGCAAACAATGTAGGAATCACGAGAATACGTTTCAAAAATATTAAGTGCATTACTAGATGTGCAATGTGTAAGCTAATTGAACCGAGCTTCATGAATTTCAATTTGTGCATGATTTTGAGCTTCGGCTTAATTTGACAGCTGAATTTGATAAGAAAAACTCTTAAAAGTTAAAAGTTCGATTTAACTAAGAGTCGTTTAATCTCGAGTCGGAAGATTGAAAATATGAAACTATATAATATTTTCATATATTATATAAATATTCTTAAATACAAACCGAGCTCGAATATACCAAACGTCTATTGGATATTGGCTCATTTAAGAATTTGAGCCCAGGTTCGAAGGGGCAAGTCTCCTCTCAAAACGAATTCTTTGCATAGGCTACATCACTCACATAGGTACAAGATCGAAAATAAACATATAAACAAGTAGGCTAAAGCAGCATTCTATTTTAATGGCCCAAGTTTAGCTCTTACTGGATAAAAAATGATCACATTTGAGCAGAGCTTTTATCAAGACGAGCTCGATAAAGGCTCGATACAGTTACACCCATTAGCCACTGCATGCCATATAACACATCGTTATAAGTTAAAATATTTATTTTTAATCCTGATGCATTGGCTTAAACATCTCGAATTCCATTTTCTCCCATGAAAATCAATCAACCACGGGATGCTCATAAAATGCAAAATTGTCAATCTGGTGCAACATTGTTTTTCAAGTACCAACAGTTAGGTGCTACAACAAATTACAACAGCGGAAATGGAACTAAAAATGTGTACTTTGATAATAATTTTATTAAGAAACAAAAGTGTATTTTTCAAGAGTCATCTATACAATTATAATAGAAAACTTTAAGCATCGAGTATATACTTATATAATTTTCCTAGTATGTCTAGTTCAACATATAATCTTTACTTAAAAAACTGCAGAGAATCTAGTTTGTTCACCTTTTCCTCGCCACTCCTTATATACGCCACCAGTATAAACGACCTGGTTGCCACCTTGGATTAGTGAATCAAGATCACATAACACAACATCATCATTCTCCTACAAATTTCAAAAGAATTGATAAAAGACATTACCAACTGCCAAGAATGAATTTCTTGATTCGTAGTTTATTTTACTGTTGGAAGTCTTACATACACCAAAATATCATCTGGGTTCTGGTCACCGTGAATAAATGGGAATCCCAATAATTTTGAATCAGCAAGTTTGAGTATTACACTTACGAAAAGATTTTTAAAATTGTATCCCACTTTAGCTTATCATTTTATGTCATGTGTTTAACCATCACATTAGTTGCAATAACATTGAAAAATGAAAGTAGAAAAAAACAAAAGTTTCCAATGGTGTAGTTGTGGACAAGAAACCTAATATATCTCACATACGTTAGGATATCAATGCATAAGCCAGGTTGGTTTATTTTATTTGCATATACAACACAATCGTAATTTTGAACTTACAAGCTCGCAAGTTTTGACAATATATTCTCCCGCTTTGAGTCCCAAGTTACTTATTTCAGGCACTCTACACACAAACCTTTGGCGTAGGACCATAGCCTATTCTTTCTGCAACTCTATAGTCGAATATTCTATTAGAAACCTCAGAAGCTGCATATACATCAACTTAAATTAAGATACGCAAAAAAAATAGCAAACCAAATTATAAATGCATTTATCACTAAAGAACTTGTGAATTTCCTAATATGTATGGCTAAGAATCGACTTAAACCCGTAGATTATAGTAGCTCCACAATACGTCAAATAGCGCGCACTAGATTCCTAAAGCAAATATATTTGATTAAAAACTAATAAAATCACATAAATATACTACATACTTTATCACTAAATATCCTAGAATCAACTCACCAAAGCATCCTTAATAAGTAGCGTAGAACTTAGAAAAAAAATTGCATCTACAGTCGTATATATAAGATACAAAATACAAAACATGGGTTTTAGATAAAAGAGTCTTGATAACAAAACATAGGTGTATGGTAGATAAAAGAATAACTTGTATATTTCTTCATTATCAATGTGTAGAAATATTTTGCTCCAACAATTGTCTGATGGCAAAACCTTCATAATCCTCTACTCAATCAAAGTAGAGGTATGAGGTGCCTCTTCGGAGAGCAACAAGATTATCTTTGATGTCATCTATTCCACTATAGGCAGGATAATCCCACTCAATATCATTATAGAGATCTAGAAAATGTCGCAACTTCAATTCCATAAAATTGAAGTAATGTCTCCATAAAAGAATTCCCATTTGTCTCACCGGGAGAAAACTCTAATCCTGCATCTATGAGATACATGATACATTACAGATTCAAATAATTCAAAAGTTTAATAAAAAATATTATTTAAATAATTATAATATATATACCTTTAATTAAAGTAAATCGAACTTTAGATAAAAAAAATTAGAGTAGGGAAGGAAGACAATAGCTTTCTAATTCTGGTTCATTGAGCGAAGAAGAAACATATTTGCTAGGATCGAAGCCTCTCTGACATTACTAACCATATTATGAGAGTTTGTTCCGAAAATCAACTCCACATAATCCCAACCTCTTCAGGTAGTAATAGTTTTTATCGCATAATAACTCACACGTAATAATCCCAGCAAAAGCCAAAAACCGAAATTGCACATCTTTAATCACTAATTCAAATAATAACGTTTTATTATTCTCAAAAAAATAAATGTCGGATACAATGAACCTAGACACATTTTAGATTCATTGAATCTGGACATAAAACTCGTTAACTCGTCTATGCATGTGACCCTATAGGTTCATATCACAAATGGTAAAGAAAACATAGTAGTAGTATGGGTCATAAGTCACAAGCGGTCCCTAGCAGGGCATTGTGACTGCCCAGAGTAAATGAATGATCAGTTGAACGATTACCTAATCTCAATTCACTGTTTGATCTCTTTGTCTAGCGATATCCCAATTAAGCATAAGACATGATAGTTGTCACTCTTATAAAGCTTAATTACGTTTTATAAGGGTGACAACTACCATGCTTTATACTTAATTGGGATATCGCGATCAAATAGTGAATTGAGATTAGTTAATCGTTACACTGATCATTCATTCACTCTGGCAGTCACAATGCCCTGCTAGGGACCGCTTGTGACTTATGACCACATACTACTACTACTAATTATGTTTTCATTAACATTGTGATATGAACCTACAGGGTCACACGCATAGACGAGTTAACGAGTTTTATGTCCAAATTCAATGAATCTAAAATGTGTCTATGTTCATTGTATGACATTTATTTTTTTGAGAATAATAAAACGTTATTATTCGAATTAGAGATTAAAGATGTGCAATTTCGATTTTTGGCTTTTGCTGGGATTATTACGTGTGAGTTATTATGCGATAAAAACTATTACTACCTGAAAAGGTTGGGATTATGTGGAGTTGATTTTCGGAACAAACTCTCATAATATGGTTAGTAATGTCAGAGAGGCTTCGATCCTAGCAAATATGTTTCTTCTTCGCTCAATGAACCAGAATTAGAAAGCTGGTGTGTTACTTCCCTACTCTAATTTTGTTATTTAAAGCTGGCTAAAGTTAGATTTACTTTAATTAAATGTATGGATATTATAATTGTTTAAATAGTATTTTTTATTGAATTTTTGAATTATTTAAATTATAATGTATCATGTATCTCACAGATTCAGGATTAGAGTTTAATCCCTGTTTTGAGACAGAGGGGAATTCTTTAATGGATTATGCGAGACATTACTTCAATTTTATGGAATGGAAGTTGCGACATTTTCTAGATCTAGAAAATGATATTGAGTGAGATTCTTCTGCTTATAGTGGAATAGATGACATCAAAGATAATCTTGTTGCTCTCCGAAGAGGCACCTCATACCTCAGAAATATGGGAGCAAGGCAGAAATCAATTTGAAATATTTGTTACGAACTTTGATAGAGTAGAGGATTATGAAGGCTTAGTCATCAGTCAATTGTCTACAAAACTTGGTTGGATCAAAACATTTCTACACATTGATAATGAAGAAAGGTATAAGTTATTATTTTGTATTCTTTTATCTACCATATACTATGTTTTGTTATCCAAGACATTTTTTTTTATATCTAAAACGCTTGTTTTGTATTCTTGTATTCTTGTATAGCTTAGATATACGACTGTAGATGCAGTTTTCTTAAGTTCTGCGTTGCTTATTAAGAATGCTTTAGTGAGTCTAGGATATTTAGTAATAAAGTATATTTATGTGATTTTATTCCTTTGTTAAGTTTTTAATCAAATATATTTGCTTTAGAAATCTACTGCGCTATTTGACGTGTTGTGGAGCCACTATAATCTACGGGCTTATGTCAATAGGTTTTTAGCCATACATGTTCGGAAATTTACAAGTGCTTTAGTGATAAATGAATTTATAATTTGGTTTGCCAATTTTTTTTTCGTATCCTAATTTAAGTTGATGTATATACAACTCCTGAGGTTTCTAATAGAATATTCGACTATAGAGTTGAAGAAAGAATAGGATATGGTCCTACGCCAGGTTGTGTGTGTAGAATGCCCGAAATAAGTAACTTGGGACTCAAAGCGGCATAATATGTTGTCAAAACTTGCGAGCTTGTAAGTTCAAAATTACGATTGTGCTGTATATGCAAATAAAATAAACCAACCTGGCCTATGTTTTTCACTCTTTTGTTTTTGTGGCTATAGGGGAATGTTATGTCTACTATGTATTTCAATTACAATAGTATTGTCAAATGTGTAGGATATGTGGAAGAAGGGAGGGTGATTCTTGGTTTCCAAAAGTATAAAAGAGATCAAAAGGATAGGGTTATAGATGATAACTTGTCCGCATGAATGTACATCTTTTCTTTTATCTTTAAAATTTTATTTTCTTGATATTTATCCCAAAATGCTAATGGGTTATCATTATAGGATTGTCTAAGTAATTCTTTTATTTTATCAATATCTATCACTTTTATGCCCTTATTTTTACTACTTATCTTATTTATTTTTATCTTTTCCCAAACTACTTTACCCCATCTATTAGAAGGTTGAACTTTATATGGGTAAAATTCTCTTGGTATCTTAATCAAATGTCCACAAGGAGTTTTTAATATAATATTGTATATAGTTTGTTGATAGTTTTGAAATTGTTGTATAAAATCGTTTCCTAACAACATATCATATTCTATATTTTCATAACAATATACTCTACATATGTTTATTATCTTATTTCCCAATATAATTTTCAAATTATTAGCTCCTTTAGTTATTTCTTCTATTTTTCCAAATATTCCTTTTATTTTCATATTAAGTGGCTCAGTATTATTTTAAAAAAATTTCTTAATTAAAGTTATTTCTGATCCATTATCAACTAATGCACATGTTGTAATATCATTATATGCAATAGTTAAAAATATTTTTATGACGGATTATTTATCATGTAAAAATAAACATGAGTAGTTAGGTTTCTTGTTCACAACTACACAATTGAAAACTTGATTTTTTCTACTTTCAATTTTCAATTTTCAATGTTATTGCAATGTGATGCTTAAACGGTGACCAAAAGCCAGATTATATTTTGGTGGATGTAAGACTTCCAACAATAAATTAAACTACGAATCAAGAAATTCATTCTTTGCAGTTGGTAATTTACTAAAGCTCACAAAGTTTCCCATCTTTATTCTTGAAACATGAACGGTAAGTGTCACCATTGGGATTTTGTAAAGGCAAAAGTTCCTAGCGGCGAAGAATTTACTGGAGGACAGAGTTACCGAAGTAGAAGTCCGATTATAAAACAAGCGGAATAACTTATATTCCAAATAATTAAAAACCACAAACATATAATTTAAATATCATAATAAGAGTAATCCATATAGACAACATTGTTTAATTGCTGAAATCGAAATAGAGGTTTTCTGTTTTTAGAAGAAAATTATTAATATTAATTAGCGGGCCAGGGGATGTCGAATCGGAAATGTTGCACCAACCGTGTTAGCCTTCCTTGACAAAATAAAGTCACTAATGTGTAAGGAATCAAAATAAAGTTACTATATGTAAGCAAAATACATGATCATTAAAACAAAATACACCAATTTCAGGGTGTTTGGAAATTTTGTTTCATGTCACATGATACGCTTTCCCAAGAGCAAGTGCAAATGTTGGTGTACCTATCTTTTGTGTGCATTACCATCCATGCCAGTTTTCTTTTTGAAACACCATTTGTTAACAATGACCTTACGCCCTTCGGGTGGGTCAACCAAAGTCCACACTTGGTTATCATACATGGATTGCATCTTAGACTTCATAGCTTCTAGCCACTTATTTGACTCAGAACTACAAATTGCCTCTTTGTAGGTAGTGGGTTCATCTTGATCAATCAGTTCAACCTGATGATCATCAGTTACGAGAAATCCATATATCTCAGTCGTTGATGTACCCGACTCGACCTCCTTGGGCCTTGTGTCAAAGATTGAAGCTCAGTATCAGCACGTGAGCTTGCTTGAACTTCCAAAGTTGGTTCAGATGTTGTTTGGGGATCTTGAATTTCCTCAAGATGGATCTTACTCCCACTATCCTCTTTGGAAATAAATTCCCTTTCAAGGAATAAACCATTACGAGCAACAAACACTTTGTTCTCTCGATGGAAGATAGAAGTAATATCCTTTAGTTTCTTTAGGATATCCCACAAACAAACACTTGTCGATTTAGAGGGCGAGTTTATCGGATAACAAGCGTTTTACATACGCCTCGCATCCCCAAATTTTGAGAAATGACAAACTAGGTCGTTTCCCAGTCCATATCTCATATGGAGTTTTCTGAACCGCTTTAGAAGGAGCTCTATTTAATATAAACGCATCAGTTTCTAGGGCGTAGCCCCAAAAGGAAATTGGAAGATTGGTCTGACTCATCATAGATCGAACCATATCTAATAAGGTGCGATTCCTCCGTTCTGACACGCCATTCCATTGTGGTGTGCCAGGAGGAGTTAATTGTGAAACAATTAAACAACCTGTAAGATGTTCGTCAAACTCTTGGTTAAGGTATTCGCCACCTCGATCTGATCGAAGTATCTTAATTCTTTTACCAAGTTGATTTTGTACTTCACTTTGAAATTCTTTGAATCTTCCAAAAGATTCTGATTTATGTTTCATTAGATAGACGTAGCCATATCTACTGAAATCATCTGTGAATGTGATGAAGTACTGAAACCCTCATCTAGCACTAGTGTTTATTGGTCCACAAACATATGTATGTATGAGGCCCAATAAATCGGAAGCTCTCTCACTTTGTCTAGTAAAGGGAGCTTTAGTCATTTTGCCTAACAAGCAAGAATCACAAGTCTCATAAGACTCTAAGTCAAATGATGTCAAAATTCCATCTGTATGGAGCTTTGATATGTGTTTCTCATTTATGTGGCCCAAACGACAGTGCCAAAAGTAGGTTTGGTTTAAGTCATTGGATTTAAACCACTTAGTATTAATGTTATAAATGGGCCTTTTAATGGATTCTTCGAGGTTAAGAAATAAAGCCCATTCATCAAAGAGGCATCTCCATAAAAGATACGATCTTTATGAATGGTGCAAATTTTATTCATAATATTTAATTCAAAACCTTCAATATCCAAACAAGAAACTGAAATAATATTCCTACTCAAAGTTGGAACATAAAGACAATTATTCAGTTCTATAATAAGGCAACTTGGCAAAACTAAATTAAATGTCCCGGTAGCTACAACAACAACTCTTGCTCCATTCGCTACTCTCAGGTCCACTTCTCCTTTTGCCAGTGATCTACTCCTTTTGAACCCCTGCACATTTACACAAATGTGAGATCCACAACCGGTATCTAATACCCACGAAGTAGGAGCAGACATGTTAATTTCAATAACATAAATACCTGGAGACAATCAAACTGGTCTTTCCCTTTTTCTTCTCTTCCAAATAGAGCTTGCAGTTCCGTTTCCAATGACCTGATTCATTGCAATGGAAGCAAACACCTTCCTTTGGTGCCTTAGCTTTGGGCTTGTCATTGCCTTTGCCTTTGCCCTTCTTGGCCACGGGCTTTCCCTTTCCTTTATTCTTGAAATTCCCTTTTTGAACCATTAAGACTTCAGGGGTCTTCTTAATGTTCAGTTCAGCCTGCTTGAGCATCCCGTGTATTTCATGTATGGTCTTCTCCATGGCATGCATGTTGAAGTTCATAATAAATTGGTCATACTCCGGTGGGAGTGAGCCCAAGATCATATATGTGGCCAAGTCATGACCTCCGGAAGCCCCAAGTTTCTCAAGTTGGTCAAAATAGCCCTTCATCTTAAGAACATGTGCACTTACAGAGGTGCCAGGGGCCATTTTGCAACTATTTAACACCTTAATTGTGAGGAATCTTTCATGACGAGCTTGCTCTTGGAACATTTCCTTGAGCTTGCCCATCATCTAGAAAGCCTCAACTCCTTCAAACTGTTTTTGAAGGCCAGTGCTCATTGTGACTAACATGAGACAAGTCACATCGTTAGAGTCATCGAAATGCTTCTTCCAAGCATCTCTTTCAGATCTAGGGGCGTTGTTTGCAGGCTGTTCAGGAATGTCCGTATCAAGAACATATAGCTTTCTTTCCAGCTTAAGGACAATTCTTAAGTTGCGGGCCCAATCAAGGAAATTGGTCCCGCTTAGTTTTTCCTTCTCAATGACGGATCGCAATGAATTGTGTGATGTATTGGTTGCCATTATCTACATTAATTTATTTGTAAAGTTATTAGTTTTGAGCAAAAACCTTTTCCACAATTTCAACACTTGATAATTAGTGGGGAAAAACATTTTACAATAGTTATAGGAAAGCTTTGGCTTAACACCCATAATTAAAGTAAAATCATCTAATGGGAATGACATCTATATGCCCCGGCTTTTTCCCATTTTATGCCCTAGGCCCAAAACTATTTTGATAACCTAGTTAAGTCGAACCATGTCTAAGCCTATGGAAATCACTATTTTCCCATCTCCTCTTGCCTAGATAACCACTTATCTGTTGCTTTGGCAAGCAGACATAATGATGATCCAAGTTCATGGAGTGCTTAGGATATGATAGGCATTTTAAGACTTAATTAAAACGTTCGGTTTGAATAAGACATTAAAATGCGTAATACAATTAAAACGTTCGGTCCGGGGGCAGCGCCCCTAGAAGAAAATTTTGATTCTACATCAGCTCATCGAATGAGTTTTTCTGTCCCGATTTACCCCTCAATTACCTTACTTACATAATCAGATTATTCATTGGTTAATCAAATTAACGGCAGGAGACATACAATCAGTTTATGCGTAATAACCGAATTAATCCAATTAATTACAGATTAACAGAACAGTTTATGCAGAATCGAATTCACATAAACAGTTTATGAAGTCTCGATTTCACAGACACAGTTTATGAAGTATTAATCTAATTAATAACATACGACAGCAGTTTATGCATTAACATTTTGACATAAACAGTCTATGGCAGTTCTGCATTTACATATTTAACATAAACAGTTTATGCAATATATCACATATATCATGATCAAAGAAACAATCTTTAAACGCACTAAAACAGTTTATGCATATATCACATATATCATAATCAAAGAAACAATCTTTTCTGTTTTTCACGCATACACATATCAAATTGAAATTGATACGTTATATGTTGTGATTAACGATATCGAATTCGAATCATCTGAGCCTGGCTCTGATACCACTGAAGGGATTCATGGGCGAAAACTCGTTTCAAACACCCATGAGTCCTCCCATGAAAGATCCGCTCATACAAAAAGAATCGAAAAAATCAAGAAAAGACTTACATTTTGGGTTCAAGAATCTGATTCTTGAATGGAAGACACTGTTTCTTGGATACGTTGCTGCCACCAGTTGATTTCTCTTTGCGGGAATGTCCCTCTACCGGTATCCACGCGACGAAACGAACAGTGATTGCTAGCTCTTCGTTTTTCTGAGTTTCGGGATTAGAGAGAAAATGGAGAGATAGAATCCGAAATCTAATTTCGGGTGTGTTTTGTTAATTGCGGCTGAAGAAAAAAAAAACTTCCCTAGGGTTTCGGCCAAGAGAGGTTTATATAGGGTGTGAGAGGTTGTTTCAAAAACAACTCCCACGTCTCTCCCAACTCTCCCAGCAGTGGGAGTCTTTAACTCCCACATCCCCTAGACTTCTGCTGGTAGTGGTAGTCTTTATTGCATAATAACTCCCACGTAATCCCAGCTATACCGAAAATGCCCCTTATCTCTAATTCGAATAATAACGCTTTATCATTCTCAGAAAAGTGAATGTCAGATACAATGAACCTAGACACATTCTAGATTCATTGAATCTGGACATGAAGCTCGTTAGCTCGTCTATGCGGTGTGACCATGTAGGTTCATATCACAATGGCAATGAAAACATACTTAGTAGTAGTGTGAGTTCATAAATCACAAGCGGTCCCTAGCAGGACATTGTGACTACCCAAAGTGAATGAATATACAACGGAACCTAATATCAATCCACTATTTTAATCCCTTTGTCTCGCGATATCCTAATTAAGCATAAGGCATGGTAGTCGTCACCCTTATTAAGCTTAATTATATTTATGCTCGATCTCTAGGTAGACTGTTCCAACAAACAATATTAAATAACCACTTTATTAAATATATTTGAGCATGGCCATGCATTTAAACAGTCTTTCCCTATCGAGGGGCCCATGGATATCTCTCTCTAATAAGGGAGTGACAAATTCCTTACAATGCCTCTCACATTCAAGCCATGATAGGACACTACATCCGATCATCAGTTGTATTGGTTACTCGATTAAAAGCAACGTACGACTGAGTCAAAACGTGGCTCTATTCATGCTAGAATCAAATGGAGACATAAGGTCTAAGGATTCTAAAATAGTATTTCGGAAGTAATACTTATGACTAAGGACCATGAAGTATTACTTCTCTAACGGATCACGTCCGATACGATATATCTCAATACATTGCATCTATGATATGATTTGTACTCATTACACATGATTAGTAAAACGTAATCATCAATCAAACACCATACTAGTTTTATTTCATTGTAAAATAGATTACATAAAAATAGAGACAACTAGAATAGTAATTACATAAGCAAATGAGTTTTACTATCAAATCACGCATTTGATGTTCATAAGCAAAATTAACTATTCATATGAAATGCTCAAAAAGATATAAAACGTACAACATGTGCTAATGGTCTTAGGGCACTACTAACAGCCATTCCCCTAGTTCAGCCAGTCTGCTTCCCACCTCAACCACCAAATAAAATTGATAAATGGTTATTGAAGGTCTACATTTCGATAATCATAATTATATTTTCAATAAAAGATTAAGGCGGCAAATTTATTAGATTATCACGCATTTTGTCTTGAAATTACTCTTTTGCAATTCTTATATATGGTCTCGTTGTACATCACAGATTCATATATAATCAGCCTTATAGTATTAGGTACAAAATAACCATAACTGTATTTATGCAAAATGAATACTCTCTCCAACCCATAATAGCTGTGCCAAATTAAATTTCACACAAATTAAGAAAATAGTTAGTTATGTTAGTTTTTGAACTGAAATGACCAAAACAAAACTAGTAACTTTGAGCGCAATAAATATTGTGTTTGTTGAATTAATAAATGTTAGAGTGATATCGGAAAAAGACTAATAAAATGTTGCCTTGAATTCATGAGAGACAACTTATTTGGCACGGAGAGAGTATAGCAGAGCGGAGTTTGACTACCATGTAGTTATCTAGCATTTTATTAAATTTGGTTGGGTGATGCAATCAATCTTAAGATGCGAAAACTTACAGTTTTAGGTGTGATGCCTATGGTTTTTTCTCATATTTTGACATTAAGGGGTTTATCTTTTACACTTCCTACAGTTTACTTTGTTTTCCAGCCTTCAATTATAGCCCCTGTTTGTTTCTTTAAGTTAAAACTCTAAGGGCTTTACGTTAGCAGAAATTTGGTTCTTTCTTTAAAATAAAAAAAAAAGTAAAACCAAGACAGGAATCGAACCCCCACCCAAAGACTAGCACACCACTACTCATGGTGAATTTTCTATCAGAGCTATGCCCGGGAACATTTTGGTGCTTTCTTTTAGGTCAATTTTGTTAAGTTTGTTTATATCACTTGATACGAGAAGTGATCGTTCAATAGATCCAATTTAAAGTCATAAGATCATTCCCAGTGATTTTCAAACCAAAGCTTGTGATAAGCCACTGTTTGAAGTTGGATATGTGATAATTTCATCGGTATTCAAATGTATTAGAAGATCAAGAATAAAAATAACAAAATGTTATAAATATTTTGCATACGTTCTTGCTTTCAAAAGACAAGTTCTGGTTCCGTCATAGTAGATAGAATAACAAGCTTTACTTCAATATTTGTTAAAGCATGATAGTCTACAATGAATCAAATATTTTCTTGTAGTTAGTAGTCACACACCTCAAGAATTCTTTGACATGTAGGATTCTGTCATCATTGATCATTAGAGATATTTTTGTTGGAGAATTAATTAATAAAGTGGACTGTTTTGATCAAATTTAATTGTGTATTCCACCGCTTAGTTTTAAAGTGTTTTGAATTCATCACGTAGTGGTTGCGCAAGCTTCGCGATGATATATAACACGTGAGGAAACTAATTCTCGGTGTGAATGATAAATTTGGTTAAAGTGGAAAGGTTATTGATGGAGGTGTGATGGTATATCCCACATCGGTTGTGAGAATCGATTAAAACTAGTTTATAAGCACTAGCTAGACTAGTGATCTTAAACAAGTGGGTAAAGGGGTACCCCTCGCGCGCCGTTCGTCTGTCCGTCTGTCATGCCCCGCCCCGCCCAGCCCACGCGCGTCGAGTCGCGTGTGTCCCTGCCGAGAAGGCAGTAATATCTTTTTGGACAAAATTACCGTAGTAGTCCCTAAAGTATTGAGTAACTGTAAACGAGTCACATAACTTTTATGTAATTACAGAATGGTCCTTCCACGATTTCTCCAGCAGTTTGAGAATTGCCACATTACCCCACTACGGGAAGTGGGAGTTACCCACGTTCTCCACTACGAGGTGAGGGAGTGAGGGATACCTTGCAGTTTCGACTGCTATAAAAGGCAGTCTCCCCTCTCATAATTCAATGCTACGAAATTATTCTCCCTTCTTCATTTCTGCACTCCATAATAGTTAAGAGAGTTCTGATATAGAAAGGTTCAAAGTTCTGCTTCTAAGCTTCTAGTAAGCAGAGTGATTGGGCGTTGTACCTTGGGAACTCGTTGCTCTTGTAGGCCTGAAGCAAATAGAGTTTAAGGGCAATTGGTTTGCTACTGCCTCGTCCAGGATTAAATCCGAATTCATTTATGTTTATATTCTGGTTCTGTTTAATGTCATATTCGTAACAGAAAGACTAACAATCTTAAACTCTATTTATTTATTTTTTCTTCTGTTCTGATTTAATAATTTAAAACAGAAACTTAAACAGCAGTACTGGTAAATCAGAGTATATATTCAGTTTATTTTCCTTTCTGGTTTTGTTTTATATTGCTACTAACTGTTTGTTTTGCAATATATAGAAAAACAAAAATGGCTGCAAATGATTCAAACGCTACTGGTACTGGAACTGTTCCTTCGATTGAGACTCGGCAAACGGTGTTAATCTGAATGCTGGTCAGACAAGCGGTATTGAGGCTGCTTTGTCAAGGATGCCTGCTTTTGTGCCTCCAATGGCTTCTCGTCCAATTCAGTTTGGACAGTTTGCAGAACCCGAGAAGTTTAAAGGGGGATGCAACTTCAAACGTGGAAGGAAAATATGATGTTCTACCTTACTACTCTTAATTTAATTCGCTATGTCAATGAGGACACTCCTGTGGAGGATAAAATTGATCCTCAATCTGTAACAACATATAATGCTTGGATTAGTAATGCTTATATGTGTCGTCATACTATACTTACTAGTTTAGATGATTCATTGTACCAAATTTACTATCAAGAGAATTCTGCAAAAGAATTGTGGGAATCACTAACTAAAAAGTATACAGTAGATGATGCAGGTGCTAAGAAGTTTATTGCTGCTCGCTTCCACGACTTTAAGATGGTCGATGGAAAATCTGTCCTCGAACAGAGTGAAGAGCTACAGAAAATTTATCACGATCTTGCCGCTGAGGGCATGGGAATCAACGACTCGCTGCAGGTGGCGTTGATGATTGAGAAATTACCCCCTTCTTGGGATGACTTCAAGCACTGTCTTAAGCATAAGAAGAAGGAAATGACACTTGAGGACCTAATTTTGAAGTTGAGAATTGAACAGGATGTGAGGAAGGCATCAAAAATGCCTTATACTTCTGTTTCGAAGGCAACTGTTGTCGAAGCTGTTGGAAAGAGGAAGCGGCCGATTGACTCGAAAGCGTCGAACTCCAACAAGAAGTTCACGGGAAGCTGCTTCGTATGTGGTAAGCAAAATCACAAAGCAAATGACTGTCGTAGTCGTGTGAACGGTCAAAGTAATAACTATAACAAGGACAAGACGTTCAATGGGAACGGGAACAAGAACAAGTACCAAAGGGATGGCCAAGCTCATGTATCTGAGGCCGGTAAACTGAACTTTGGAATGGAGGACATGCACCTTGTTGCTGTTGTTTCATAGGTGAATATGATAGGGGAAACCCAAAGGAATGGTTTGTGGACACGGGGGCTACTCGCCATAGCTGTATCAACAAATGAATGTTCAAGACTTATCAAGCTGTAAAAGATGAAGTCTACTACATGGGAAACTCTTCGTTCTCCAAAGTTGAAGGGAAGGGCAATATTGTCCTAAAGATGACTTCTGGGAAGGAGCTGACTCTTACTGATGTGCTCCATGTGCCTGAAATTCGAAGGAATCTCATTTCTGGAATTGTGTTAAACAACAAAGGATTCAGGCTTGTGTTTGAGGCAAACAAATTCATTCTGATAAAGAATGGAATGTATGTAGGAAATGAGTACTTAGCTGATACTCTTTTTAAAGTTAATGTAATGACTGTACTCCTAGGAACTGAGCCTACGAGCGTGAATGTAACTAAAGCTTCTACTAGCTCAGCTAGAAACAATGTTGCCCAAGAGGCTAATGAATTCAAACAAGTTGCTTATTTGGCTGAGTCTTTTAATTTATGGCATGATAGACTAGGTCATGTGAATATTAAAAGTATACAAAAATTAATTTCACTAAACCTACCACCAAAATTTAACGTTGAGAAAAACTACAAGTGTGAGACTTGTGTAGAAGCTAAGTTATCTAAGTCATATTTCCGATCAATTGAGAGAAGCTCGGAACCTTTAGATTTAACACACACTGATGTATGTGATCTTAAGTATGTACAATCAAGAGGCGGTAAAAAGTATTTTATTACTTTTATCGATGATTGCACGATATTTTGCTATGTCTACTTAATGGGAAGTAAAGATGAAGCAATAAACATGTTTATTCATTATAAAAATGAAGTTGAAACCCAACATGGTAAGAAAATAAAAAGGTTAAGGAGCGACAGAGGTGGAGAATATGAATATCCATTCGCTCAATTGTGTGCAGAAAGTGGCATTATACATTATTCATGTGGGGGATTGTTGGAGAATTAATTAATAAAATGGACTATTTTGATCAAATTTAATTGTGTGTTCCACCGCTTAGTTTTAAAGTGTTTTGAATTTATCACATAGTGGGTTGCGCAAGCTTCGCGATGATATATAACACGCGAGGAAACTAATTCTCGGTGTGAATGATAAATTTGGTTAAAGTGGAAAGGTTATTGATGGAGGTGTGATGGTATATCCCACATCGGTTGTGAGAATCGATTAAAACTAGTTTATAAGCACTAGCTAGACTAGTGATCTTAAACAAGTGGGTAAGGGGTACCCTCGCGCGCCATCCGTCCGTCTGTCTCGTCTCGACTCGCCACGCCACGCCACGCCTCGCCTCGCCTCGCCTTGCGCGTGTCCCTGCCGGGAAGGCATTAATATCTTTTTGGACAAAATTACCGTAATAGTCCCTAAAGTATTGAGTAATTGTAAATGAGTCACATAACTTTTGTGTAATTGCAGAATGGTTCTTCCACGATTTCTCCAGAAGTTTGAGAACTGCCACATTACCCCACTACGGGAAGTGGGAGTTACCCACGTTCTCCACTACGAGGTGAGGGAGTGAGGGCTACCTTGCAGTTTTTGACTGCTATAAAAGGCAGTCTCCCCTCTCATAATTTAATGCTACGAAATTATTCTCCCTTTCTTCATTTCTGCACTCCATAATATTTAAGAGAGTTCTGACACAGAAAGGTTCAAAGTTCTGCTTCTAAGCTTCTGGTAAGCAGAGTGATTGACGTTGTACCTTGGGAACTCGTTGCTCTTGTAGGCCTGAAGCAAATAGGGTAGCAAATAAAGTTTAAGGGCAATTGGTTTGCTACTGCCTCGTCCAGGATTAAATCCGAATTCATTTCTGTTTATATTCTGGTTCTGTTTAATGTCATATTCGTAACAGAAGGACTAACAATCTTAAACTCTATTTATTTATTTTTTCTTCTGTTCTGATTTAATAAATTAAAACAGAAACTTAAACAGCAATACTGGAAAATCAGAGTATATATTCAGTTTATTTTCCTTTCTGGTTTTGTTTTATATTGCTACTAACTGTTTGTTTTGCAATATATAGAAAAACAAAAATGGCTGCAAATAATTCAAACGCTATTGGTACTGCAATATATAGAGGGGGGATTCGATCCCCGACCTGCAAGCCGGATGCTAGGCCACATTACCAACTACTCTGGCATGTATTTGACAACTATTTTATTTAATTCTTTTAATGGAATGCTAATTTAAATTTTATTTTGGTTCTAAACTCTTAATTGGCTTATAAGAGTATCCCACATTGAAAAGTTACATTGTTTTTTGAGTTTGACAATACTATAAAAGATGGTACTTTGACATGTTTGAGTTATAAAATTGGGCTGACATATTTCTAATCTCAAGCTTCCGCTGCGCACTCTGATACCAAAATCTTCTAATATGGGTTTGTGTCTAGCGTTGACTGAATTCTTTGTCTTGGTTCAACTCTACGCTTCCGAATGTTCTTGTTCTATCCACTTAATCCTGCAAGAACTAAAACAGAAAACAGAGAAAGGGTGAGCTATAAATAGCCCAGTGAGTCCCCAGTGAAGTGTGTGCTAGTGATTTAAAAGTCATTTTATTTCGCAAACATTTTTATTTTGAAGACACGGAGAAACTTCCTTTATTTAGAAATACTTTTCCTTTTCTAAAAACAATTTCCAAAATTGTTTTATTTCAGAAAGCATTTTCTTTATCTTCTTCCAAAATAGTTTAGAAATCACTTCATTTTAAAAGAAACATTCTTTCTCTTCAAGTTCAGAAATCTCTTTCCGAAATAAGAAGACCATTTCGTATATCAGATCCAGAAATAAAAAGAGTGCATGACCGGCCAAGTCAATTACTCTTTAGTCCATACCAGCCTTACACTAGACCTGTTCAGGATTTTCAACCTTAAGAACCATATGTGGTGCATGTAGGGGATACAGTCAGCCTGTTGCTTTCCCTTGCCCTCAACGATTCCCACACAGGTTTGGGATCCCATTACGATATCCAGAGTGTCCAAAACCAAAGGTGCGAGATGCCCTTGTACGGGTGACTAGCCTCGTACCAGTGCAGACCCCCAGTGGTCGGACGAGGGTTACCATATCAGAAATATTTTCCAAAAATATTTTTAGAAATATTGTGACTTTTCCTTTGTAAACAATTTCTCTTTTCAGAGATACTTTCCAGAATTCTTTTTCAGAAATATTGTACCTTTTTCTTTTATAAACAGTTTCCATAAAACACATTTATAAAAAAGTTCTCCGGTTTTGAGAGGGAACTCACCTTAGCCTCTTATCGTTTGTACATTCTTCCAAATATGTATCTATTTTGCAAATACCAACTCTTTAGGGAATATTTATAAAACTAAGTGAAATGCAAGCCTTATTATGCCTAAAACTTTTTACACTAAGTTTCTAGGCTTCTGGGTCTTTTGTGCAATTTCCTAAAGTTTAGGGACTAAATTGCAAATATTCATCATACGATATTTCTGATCTTTTGAAGACATGAATATGTTATATATATTATTATTAATCTTATAAATTCTCCGGAAATATTTTATAAGCTCTAACGTGCCTTAAATGTCAAATATAAAATTATAGGGACCAATTTGTCGTTTCTAAAAGTTATTCCGAATATATGTTTTCTGATATATTTTATTTTCAGAAATGTTTTCTTTTATATTTCTGGTCCAATTTGAATATTAAAAATATAGGGTAAACCATTTAAGACCTGTTCATATTTTTTAGGATTTATGCGATAATATTTTAATTGCAATTTTAGTCCTAGCTATATATAGTCTCTTAAGAGAACCCTAAACCTAAAATTTCATTTTTTTCTTCCTTTTTCTCTTTCCTCTCAGCCGCTCCCCCCCCCCCTCTTTCTCCCCTCCTTCTGCCGCAACTCCTCCACCGCTTCTCCCTCTCCGGCGTCAGCCACCGCCGCCCCTCTCTTCTTCTACCTTTCTTTTCTTTTTCTCCTCTCCTTCTCTTTCTCTCTCTTTTTCTTCTCTCTTCTCTCTTCCTCTCCTCCCTTTATTTTTCTTTTCTCTTCTTTTCCTTTCTTCTTTTCTTTCTTTTCTCCGCCGCTCGGCCGGCGCTGCTCTTCCATCACCGTCACCCTCTCGCCATCTCAGGTTCGTCTTTCTCTCTCTCTACTTTCTTTTCTCCCCCAAAATTTTTCTTATCCCTAATTTTTTAATTTTCCCCTTTTCTTTCCTTTTCTGTTTTAATTTTTAATTTAATTTTTCTTCCTCTTTTTCCTTCTCCTTCTCCTTCTCCGCCGTGAACCACCTCCGATCTCCCTCCTCTCTGTTCGTCGTCCTCAGCTCCGATGAAGGTAAGTTCTTTCCTCTGTTTCTCTTTTTCTTTTAATTCTTTATTTTCTGTTTTATTATTCTTATTTATTTTATTTTAATTTTTCTGTTTATTTTCTTCTCAGAGCCACCTCACCGCTGGTTCGCCGCCATGACGCCGCCGGTACTTCTCCTTCTGCGGCGTAGGTAAGTATTTTCTGTTTCTATTTTTCTTTAATCTTCTTTTTATTTATTTTCCATTTCTTTATTTTTCTGTTTTGTATTATTATTATTATTATTAATATTGTTATTATTATTTTCTGTTTTTCTTCTTTTTATTTATTTACTATATTACTAGTATAATTACCAATACTTTTATTATTGTTATTATTATTACTATTAATATCTATTAACATTATTGGTATTGGTATTATTATTATTATTTATATTATGCTTTCCTTACTTTTACTATTATTAATAATATTGTTGTTGATATTATTATTATTTATTGTTATACTTGTTATCTCTCTTATTATTGTTCCTCTAATTTTCGTGATAAAATAATTCCTATTGTCTTTATTATTATTATTACTATACTTGGTGATAAAATAGATTTGGGGAAAATAATACTTTTTTACTAGTCATTTATAACATCAAATTCTTAAGAATTATAAAAATTCTAACTTAGCACTCATTCTAATTCATATCCTTTAAAAATTAATAAAGTTTTCTTTTTAGGTGAAAGTTTCCTAAATCAAATTTCTTTGAAAGAAAGATAATTAAAATTCATTATTTCTTCCTAATTCCAAATTGTAAATAAATTAGAAAATTATAAAAATACAACTTCCATGATAGGTTAAAAGATTCAAAGAGATTTTAAAAGTTAACTTTCCAAATATTCTTTGGAAACCTAACTTTAAATTTCTTGAATCAATTTTCATCTTATTTAGTGTCTTAATGGGATTTAAAATATAAGTTTCCCTTTCCTAGTATAGGATCAAGTAAGAATTTAGGCTTATACCTAAAACACACAAGTTCTCTCTTTTAAAACCCCATCTCTCTCTCCCCAACAATTCCCCTCCGAAGTCCGAATCCCCTCATGCTTGCATGTCCAATTATCTGAGTTTTTCTCGTCAATTCTTAAACGTGGAAGAAAGACGGTAATTCTTATTCAAGATCTTGTACTTGATTCATTTTAGATCATCTCTAAACTGTTTTAATTCTTATTTTAGAAAATCTAAATCCGATTGGAATTAATGGTAATTTTTTCATTTTTTTAATCTTACCTCCTATACACTTGTTTAGGTTTTATGTTGTTTTTTCCTGATTTTCTCATGCTTGGTGGAAATAAAAAATGACACAAGAATAACTATCTATATAAAAAAAAGTTTGTTTTTTAGCCTCTGGAGAAGTCCTGGAAACTATAAGTATATATTGATTATTGATTATACTCCAGTAATAGAAAAAAATGAATCATTTTTATTGCTTCTATGTTTAAACCGAGTTTATGTTTATAGGAAAGGGACCTTGCATTAGTTCAATTAGTTTTAACTCTTTTTATGAGTAGAATTAGAGCCCTTTAGATAGGTTAATTTGAATAATCTTTTAAAATTTCAACTTTCCCTAAATGCCTGAAAGATATATCTCTGCTTAGAAAGTAGGGATCTTTTAAGTTAATGCTTCCTGCAAACAATTACACTCTCTTTTCATCTGCTTCTACTTTTAATTATTTGGCGATTTTCCTTTTATAATAAACTTGAAAGAAGAAAAAGAGGGATTAGAAATAAAAAAGACTGATTATTCAATCGGTTGTTTACATTTTAATGAACTTGGTCCTTTGTCGAATTGTACTTTAGTGGTACTGATTCTAGAATGTAAAATCCTGGAAAGTTGCTCCAAGTTTTCTTTCCTACTCAAACTTGATATTTGGATTATTTTTTGACTATAGGATATCTTGTAACTGTATTCATTTTCCATTTCCTCATAAGTGCAGAAACTATAGCGTATGTGTTTACATCACGGATTCATATATAATCAGCCTTATAATATTAGGTACAAAATAAATATAACCATATTTGTGCATAGTAAATACTCCTTTCAGCCCATATGGGGAGGTGTGAAGCCTATGGGTTTCTTCTTCTTATTTTGACATTAAAAGGTTTATCTTTTACTTTTCCTGCAGTTTTCCAGCCTTAAATTATAGGCCCATATTTGTTTCTTTAAGTTCGAACTCTAAAGGGTTTAAGTTAGTAGAATTTTGGTGCTTTCTTTAAAATAAAATAAAAGTGAAACCCAACCCCAAGGTCCTCACATCTCCATACTTAAGGTCATGTGTAGGATTTAAATCACATTATGTGCTTCAATGGGATCTACCAAAGCTGTCTGTACACTAGCAACTCACAAGGGCCCAATTCATACACTTGACATGAACCAAACCCACACCTAAAGACTAGCACACCACTACTCGTGGTGGATTTTCTATCTGAGCTATGCCCGTGGACATTTTGGTGCTTTCTTGTGCAACAATTTTGTTAAGTTTGTCTTGTATCACTTGATACGAGAAGGTGCTCGTTCAATATATACAACTAAAAGTCATAAGATCATTCCAAGAGGCCTCAAACTCTTCCATGCTTGATGGCTTCTATTTAGGCATTTGACTTTCAATTTTCATATGGTGAATGACGCAGTTGGCCCTCTTTTTATTTTCAGGTTAATAACTTATTTCATTCATACAAGTTGCCTCTTGGAATGATCTTATTAACATTTTAAGACAACATTTTATTAACTTTTTTCCGATATCACCCTAACATTTATTAATTCAACAAACACAACATTTATTACGTTCAAAGTTTCTAGATGTTTTTTGGGTCATTTCACTTAAAAAACTAGCATAATTATTTTCTAAATTTGTATGAAATTTAATTTGGCACAGCTGTATGGGTTGGAGGGAATATTCATTATGCAGTAAATGCAGTTATATTTATTTTGTATCTAATACTATAAAGCTGATTAGATATACATTCGTGATGTATAACGAGATTACATATAAGAATTGCAAAAGAGTAATTTCAAGACAAAATGCATGAAAATCTAATAGATTTGTCGCCTTAATCTTTTATTGAAAATATAAGTATGATTCTCTAATTCGAATGATGAGGTATATATTTTTAGACTATCGATCCCAAATTCAAAGGCCAATGTTGGTGAATCATACTATTTAAAAAACTCAAAGGTAATTTCGGAGTCAAAGAGGACAATGAAGGTATAATTGGTCTCCTTAAATCTCAACAGCCATATTGGATTTTTACTCTAAATTCATTCATGAGGATTTAGAATCACAAACAATTAAATGAAATTGACTTAATGATTCAACTGTTAGTAGTGACCTACGATCATGAGCATATGTTGTACGTTTTTTAATATATTTTGAGAATGTCATTTGAATAGTTAATTATGTTTTTGAACATCAAATATATGATTTGATGGTAAAACTCATTAACTTATATAATTATTATTCTGATTGTCCTTAGTTTTATGTAATGTTATATACAAGAAATAAAACTAGTATAATGTTTGATTGATGTTCATTTTTACTGATCATGTGTGATGTATACAAATTATATTATAAATACATATTTGGATATTGTATCGGACGTGATCTGAAAGAGAAGTAATACTTCATGATTCTTTTTGTCATAAGTATTATTTCCTCGATACTATTTGGGTTGCTTAGACCTTATGTCTCCATCGTTTGCAGTATGAACGGAGCTACGTTTTGATTCAGTCGAGTAATTAATACGATTGATGATGAGATATGATATCCTATCATGCCTTGGGAGGTGAGAGGCATGGTAAGGGATTTGTCCCTTTCTTATTGGAGAGAGATATCCATGGACCCCTTGATAGAGAAGACAGTTTAAATGCATGGTTGTACTCAAATATATTTAATAAAGTGGTTATTAAATATCATTTGTTGGAACTGTCTATTTGGAGATCGAGCAAGAATATAATTAAGCTTTATAAGTGTGACAACTACCATGCCTTGTGCTTGATTGAGATATCGCGAGACAAAGTGATCAAATAGTAAATTGAGATTAGGTAATTGTTCGAATGATCATTCATTCGCTTTGGGCAGTCACAATGCTTTGCTAGGGACCGCTTGTGATCACATACGATTACTTAATATGTTATTTTATTTTTTCACTTATTCTACATTTTGCTATATTGGTTTCATATCTTAATTCAGTCACTTTAATAGTACACTGTATCTCGATCCGGATGGGGATACTAGCAAATATGTTTCTTTTTCGCTCAATGAACCAGAATTAGAAAGTTGGTGTCTTCATTCCCTACTCTATTTTTGTTATCTAAAAGCTAGCTAAAGTGAGTTACTTCAATTAAAAGGTAAGGATATTATATTTGTTTAAATAATATTTTTTATTGAATTATTTGAATCTAGAATCTATAATGCATCTCACAGATGTTGTATTAGAGTTACTCCATGTTTTGTGATAGAGGGGAATTCCTTTATGGATGATGCGAGACATTACTTCAATTTTATGGAATTGAAGTTTGCGACATTTTCTAGATTTCGATAATGATATTGAGTGGGATTCTCCTCCTGCCTATAGTGGAATATATGACATCAAAGATAATCTTTTTTCTCTCTGAAGAGGCACCTCATACCTCTTTTATCAGAAATTTGGGGAGCGCGACATAAATCAATTTTAAATATTTGGTAGGAATTTCGACGGAGTAGGGGATTACGAATGCTTAACCATCAATCAATTGTCTACAAAACTTGGTTGAAGCAAAACATTTATACACATTGATAATGAAGAAATATATAAGTTATTATTTTGTATCTAAAACGTTTGTTTTGTATTCTTGTATTTTGTATCTTAGATATAGACTGTGGATGCAGTTTTTCTAAAGTTCTGCGCTGCTTATTAAGGATGATTTGGTGACTCGATTATAGTATATTTAGTAATAAAGTATATTTATGATATTTTATTCTTTTTTTAGTTTTTAATACAACATATTTGCTTTAGGAATTTATTGCGTTGTTTAACGTATTGTGAAGCCACTATAATCTAAGAGCTTATGTCGATAGGTTCTTAGCCATACATGTTTGGAAATTCACATGTACTTTTGTGATAAATGCATTTATAATTTGGTTTGTTATTTTTTTTGCGTATCCTAATTAAAGTTGATGTATATGCAGCTCCTAAGGTTTCTAAATAGAATATTCGATTATATAGTTGAAGAAAGAATAGATTATGGTCATACGCCAAGGGTTTGTGTAGAGTGCCTGAAATAAGTAACTTGAGACTCAAAACGGGAGAATATGTTGTCAAAACTTGCTTGTAAATTCAAAATTATGATTGTGTTGTATATGCAAATAAAATGAACCAAACTGGCTTATGTTTTTTCACTCTTTTGTTTTTGTGGCTATAGGGGTGGTTATGTCTACTATGAATTTCAATTACAATAGCATTGTCAAATGTGTTGGATATGAGAGAAGGGAGGGTGATTTTTGGTTTCTGGTTGTCAAGAAGTATTAAAGCAATCTATAGAAGAGTATTATAGATGATAACTTGTCCGCAGGTATGACATCTTTAATGATAGTTTTAGTTGAATATAGTTATACAAATTTACGAGTAGACCGAGCATATTTTTGCAAATGATTCTATACTTTAGTCATTATTATTAAACATGACTATTTTTTTATGTGCTTACTAGGCAAAAGCTTTAAATTAGAGTTTTTGCATTGATATCCTAACGTATGTTAGATATGGTATGCTTCTTGCCCACAACTACACAATTGGAAACTTTGGTTTTTTTTTCTTCTACTTTCATTCTTCAATGTTATTGCAACTAATGTGATGTTTAAACACATGACAGAAAATGATTCGAATAAGATAAAGTGGGATACAATTTTAAAAATTATTTCGCAAGTGAGCATACTCAAACATGCTGATTTAAAATCATTGAGATCTCCCATTTATTCACGGTGACCAAAAGCCAGATGATATTTTGATCACTGTGAATATCATCTGCTTCTGGTCATCATGAATAAATGTGGATCCCAATGATTTTGAATAAGTAAGTTTGAGTATTCCACTTGCGAAATGATTTTTAAAGTTGTATCCCACTTTAGCTTATTTGAATCATTTTCTGTCGTGTTTAAGCATCACATTAGTTGCAATAACATTGAAGAATGAAAGTAGAAAAAAATCAAAGTTTCCAATTGTGTAGTTGTGGACAATAAACTTAATATATCTAACATATGTTAGGATATTAATGCAAAGATCTAATTTTCAGCTTTTGCCCAGTAAGCACATACAAAAACAGTCGTGTTTAATAATAATGACTAAAGCATAGAATCATGTGCAAGAATATTGTCGGTCTACTTGTAAATTTGTATAAATATATTTAACTAAAACTATTATCAAAGATGTACATACTTGTCGATAAGTTATCATCTATAACCCTCTTTTCCATATCGCTTTTATACTTCTTGGAAACCAAGAATCACCCTCTCCTTCCATATTCAACACATTTGACAATACTATTGCAATCCATGGTAGACATAACCTCCCCTTAAAGCCACAAAAACAAAAGAGTGAAAAACATAAATCAGGTTGGTTCATTTCATTTCCATATACAACACAATTATAATTTACTTATTCTCCCGTTTTGAGTCTCAAGTTACTTATTCCAGGCACTCATCATAGCATATTCTTTCTTCAACTCTATAGTCGAATATTCTATTAGAAACCCCAGGAGCTTCATATACAACTTAAATTAGGATACGCAAAAAAAAATAGCAAACTAAATTATAAATGCATTTATCGTACATGTGAATTTCAGAACGTGTATGGCCAAGAACCTATCGACTTAAGCCGTAGAACAACACAAGTAGATTCCTAAAACAAATATATTTGATTAAAAACTAAATATACTTTCTTACTAAATATCATATAATTGACTCACCAAATCATCTTTAATAAGCAGCACAGAGCTTAGGAAAACTGCATCTACAGACGTATATTTAAGATACAATACAAGCGTTTTAGATTAAACAAAACATAGGTATATGGTAGATAAAATAATAACTTATACGTTTATTCATTATCAATGTGTAGAAATGTTTTGTTCCAACCAAATGACTCATTTGTCTATTGTTACTAATTTGAATCCAAAGTTTTGTAGACAATTGACTGATGACTAAGCATTCATAATCCTCTACCTTATTAAAGTTCCTACCAAATATTTCAAATTGATTTCTGCGAAAAGAGGTATGAGACGCCTCTTCGGAGAGCAACAAAATTATCTTTGATGTCATCCATTTCACTATAGGCAGGAGAAACTCACTTAATATCATTATTGAGATTTAGAAAATGTCTAATGTCCCGCATCATCCATAAAAGAATTCCCCGTTGTCTCAAAACATGGAGTAAACTCTAATCCTGCATATGTGTGATACATGATAGACTATAGATTCAAATAATTCAATAAAAAATGCTATTTAACAATTATAATATCCATATCTTTAATTAAAGTAAATCCAACTTTAGCTAGCTTTAGATAACAAAAACAGAGTAAGGAAGGAAGACACCAACTTCCTAATTCAGGTTCATTGAGCAAAAAAGAAGCATATTTGCTAGGATCCCCATCTGGATTGAGATACAGTTTGCTATTAAAGTGACTTAATTAAAATATGAAACCAATAGAGCAAAATGTAGAATAAGTGAAAAAATAAAGTAAAAATCTCACATCGTTAATGTTTCATCTAATTACTTCGCCTTTACTTCATTAACAGATTATGTTGTTCCCGTTCATTCTCATCTTTGCCCTTTTTTTTATATATTAACCCGTCTTTTTGCAAAAAACTGAGTAGCTTGGGTGAATTTAGAGGGTTCGATGTGGGAAGTTGTAGAAAATCGCCAGTCGTGGTCTCAGTCGTCGGGAGAGAAGAAAATCGTCGGAGAAGAAGACAGAAGTGGGAAGGGTTAGACGGGTTTAGGGTTTTGCAGTGATGTTCAATTGTTGTTTAATTTCTCTAGATTATTTTAAGTAGTATGCATTCATTCTATACCTTTTTTTTTTTTACATAATTTATTAAAAATAGTTCGCACCTGGGTAAATGCTTATCGATCGTTATGTTATCGAATCTTATTTAGTTTGATATGAAATCGTATCGTACCGGAATTATACCAATTATTTTTTATTCAATGCGGATCAATAAACCATTTTTTAGATAAAATAAAATAAAAAATACACACAATAACTATATTATATTAATTATTAGTTACATTATATTTACTTAGTTTTGGTATAAAATATTACGTTTAATAATCAAATTATGTTTAATTGCTTGAGTTATTAATTAAATGGTATACTGCATCTTGTTACTAGTTTTTCTTTGTCGTACTTTGAAGAATTTGATTTCATTAAAATGTAATTTGTAATTTTAAATATTCTCTCAAATGATCTTTTTAACTTAGTTGTCTTTATTTTTTATTATAATTAATGAAATATATAAATTTTTTACAAAATTCTTGGTGGATAGTTTGGATAATGTCATGCACCACGAGAGCAATAATGAATGCCATAAGAAATCCATGATGACAGCCCATTGCCTCACCATCCCAGAAAATTAGATGCCATAGAGATTATATATTTAATCACGTAAAACATGGAATTTTGCAAATAAGTTCAGAAAAACAGAAAAGTACGCACTTTCATATTCTCTTTTTCGAGAAAATCAAAATAACTAAAGAACTATGAGGAAATTAACAACTCAGAATTAGAATACAAAAGCTTAACAAAAAAGCTAATTATGAAACCATAACAGAATCCTTGATTACACATGCAAAAGGGAAAGAGACGCATAAATGCAACAGGTATTAGAAACAATTATAAAAAGAACAGAAAATTTACCATCTAATTTTTGCTGTGGAATCAATTTGAAGGTATTCCAACAGCTTATGCTTCAATTTCTCCTGAAACAAAAATAGCAAAAAGCAACAATTGGAACACATTACACATACAGTTTGTGTCAGTAAAAAAGGAAAAGAAAATTAAAGTCACCTTTTTTAGAAGAAAGGTGAAATTTATAAGGGTAATATCATGCTCAAATCTTAGAATATACAAAGTTATCATGTTGTCCATAATTTTCACGACTCTTCAACCAAGACAAAGCAAAAAGCTCAATTTTTTAACGGCCAAGTGTATTTATCGCCTATAACAAAACGAGACCATATTCAGGCAACAAAAACCTAAGGAAAGAAATGAATGGAAAAAAAAAATCTATAAATCAAAGACCTGGATCAGTTAAGAAAAAATAGTTGATCGCAGCAAAAGAATGCTCCCCAAACATAGCAACCATTGCTGAGCCAACTACTCCCATCTCAGAGAAGAATACGCCAGCATCAATTGCTGAAGACGGAAACGGAGAAGGGGTTTTTGTGAATCTATGAGGGGAAGTAGAACAATAGAGAGACGAATATCTGGTAGATGTCATTTTCCTCTCTTGAAAGCTGTTTAAGAAGAATATCCATTGTAAATACCAGCTATGGTAATTTACAAATTTGACTACCAGCTCGCTTCACTTGGATGAAAAGGAGAGTTTCTTGCTTAATGGGCAGGAATCGAAAGTAATCTCTACACTATCAATTCGGACAAAGCACAGAAAACAAAGTTAGGAAAAAAATTATTCTTTTGGAATATATGACTCTCAAAATTTTCATCATGTTAATTCTTACTGTATATAATATTTAACATAGTAAAAGTTCTTAATGACAAGAATATGCCATTGGGAGTCACTGAACGGAAGGTTTTCTAGAACAAAAATTATATCTGCTTTATTGTATGGTACATAATGTTGAGCAGTTAAAAGTGTGGTATGGCTTTGCCATATTTTGATGGGAGTACGATCTTGGATGGAAACAATTGGAGAGAATGTATTCACATTGATAATCACACGTAATCTTTTCTTTAATTTTTGTAGCTGACCTCAAATACCTGGTACTAAGGCTTAGTTGTTCATGTTGTTGTTTAGTAAAAGTTCTTAAAGATATCAAGTTATTGGGGATATCATGATTGGGCAACCAAATATCATATTATATCAAAAGGATGAATACTATTTTACAGATGCTCCTGAAAAGAACTTGAGAGTTTGCACAAGTTATGTCCAATTAATAGGTAAGAATCGACGATTAAAGTACTTAGTTATACAAAATAGGTCCGAATCTTTGAGAACAATACAGAGATAGACACTAAAACTCTAACTATTTGACTGTCAATCGATCCAAATTTATACATCTGAACCGTAGGTGTTGCAGCAAGCAACAACTCAAAATTAAAAAAAAAGGTTTTGATATATAGCAAAATCATGTTCTTCAGTTTCCCCCTCCCTCCAATAGAAACAGCATAAACCTGGGAGAAATCAATAGCTAAAACGTATGACTTTGAACTGTCCTCATTCTTGACAAGTATAGGAATAAGACTAGCTCAGACAGATACAGGGGGTTGGGTAGGTTAGCGGCAGAGATACATACCGGTATGTTGAATTATTTGACAGCCGCTCGATCTCGTACCTCTTTACCTAGATATTAGTTAAGTAGAGATCATGTATCAGTATTCACAGGGAACTGAAATATATCATGCTCTTGATTTAAGGTAGAAAGTAATTCTATACCTCCTTGTAAATGAAACGGAGATGGAAGTTACTTAAGTTAAAGGTAAAAGGTAAAACACTATGGACATGGAAGTTACTTAAGTTGCAAAAATGCTAAGAGTTAAAATATCTGCCTCCTTACTCCCATCTTATATGCAAATCTGGTACCTTGGATCTTGGAAAATATTGGCATTTTCTTAAAAATAACTTTTTCCGAATAATTTGTACCCCTTGAAAGTAATTTATCATGCAATATGTAATACTCCCTCCATTCCCTATTAATTGTCGTTTAGGAGATATCTAGGTATCCAAATTAATTGTCGTTTAAGGTTGTTTTATTAGTTGTCAACAATTTATTCCAATTATACCCTCAACATTTTCCTTTCTTTATCAAGTAGAAGTAAGAGAGAGAGGAGTGGTGGGGTAATATTGGAAGTTTAGGTGAAAATGACAACTTCCTTAATTTTCTCAAATTGTCTAAAGAGTTATATTTAGGAATGGAGGGAGTAGTATTTAAATTTTACAATTTTGTAATAGTTTAGAATGTGTATATTATCAATTTTGTAATAGTTATTTTTAATGTATTTATTTTTATTTCCATTCAATTTTGTAATAGTTATTTTTAATGTATTCGAAAAAATGACACATTACCAAATCAAAATATTACCATTTTTCTATCGGTTTGATATCCTACGGAAATTATAAATTGGTGTCTGAAATACTATTCGAATGTGGATATACTTAGACGCATCCTCCATTATCGATTTGGACACAGTAATGACATGGGAGCATGAAGTTGAATAAGTAGACCACTTATCACAGTTACACGCACGAGCTGATAGGTTGACCGTGTATATTTTTTCCACCTTCGCTAGGTCCTCTATGTCGGGACATGACCATATAGATACCTTAGTCTCTGTGGTGTCGTTGCACAGTCAAACTCATTGCTTTTTATTCGTATACGAAGTACTGCTCCCATATCCTCTTAGGGAAAGGTGTTTGACAACTATTCGCGTCTTCCCGGTGTGTGTCAAAATAATGTACAAGCTTCAAAAATATCATCTCAACAAGAGCCTTTAAAGGCAACGCCCTAGACTGTTTCGAAACGCTGTTAAGCGCCTCTGATATGTTAGTTGTCGTGCAACCGAAGCGCTTACCCCATCGTATGCCAACGTCCACAGCTCTTTGGGATGCTGCATCAACCAGTTAAATGAATTCTCATCTATGTGTTTAATTCGTTCAAGAAATAAAATCACACTTACTTTTTTTCTTTTGTGTTGCAGCAGCCCACACATAATCTTTTAATTCTTTTTTTTTTTCCCGAATGAGTGTGGAAATTGGACCTGAAATTCCTAAGGCAATGCCGGTGCACTTCCATTGGGGGTTGCCAGTCTGGACGCTAGCCACGACACTAAGAATGCCGGCATGGCGATCGCTGATAAGGCAAACTTGTAATTCTTTCACAACTTGTTCCCTTAAGTTTTTAAGGAATCAAGACCAAGTAGAAATTGCCTCTGATTCGACCAATGCAAACGCCATGGGTAAAATTTGATTGTTGGCATCCTGAGTGCTTGCCACCAAAAGTACCCCTTTATAATTCCCCTAAGATGTGTGCCATCAATTGAAATTATGGGCCAACACCACTTGTAACCGTCAACTAACGGTTTAAATGTCCAGAACATTGCCTCGAACACCTTAGGGGCATCAACATCCGGTTGTGGGTGGTAAACAAATTTGACTATAACACCAGGGTTAGAATCTTGTAGTGCCCGCATGTACTGTGGCAGTACTTGGAACGTTAATTTCCAAATACCAAAAAGTGTTTTGATAGAATGTCTGCGGGCATATCAAGCTTTTCTATAGGTGCAACTCAAACTCATATTATTCACACATGCTGCCCTAATTAATTTAACAAAAATTTCAGGATCAGCCTGTACAAGGTATAGAATCTTTACCCCAATGTATGTGGAGGACATGTTGCGTTTTTTGTTATGTTCCATCAAGCAATAGTGGGACTCGTTAAGCTTGGTAACCTTCTATGGTTAACGCGAATGTACCAATTGTATCGGCTGTTTTCTGTTGAGTTTCTACAAACCCCGCTGATCCACTGTTTGTTGCTCCTGCCTTTTTTCCACTCCCTCAAGGCCACCTTGTCATGCCACACGTTAACTGCCAACATTGCCTCCCGTTTATCCTTGGAGTGCATTCCCAAACACATTTCGAAAAAATCGGGAATCCATAGTTTAATTGTTTTTTGTATAACTTCCATGGTTTTTTCGCTTGGGTCTTGAAATCGGGGGAAACCACAATTTTCGTACACAACATTGTGGTCGAAATGTAGATACAATCTTATCGGACATTCAAGAGCCATTATTTTTTAACACAAAATATAGGAATTTGAGGTAAGATGGGTTTGGTGGGAAAAAAATAAAAGGTAGAATGTTGATTTTAGCGATAAATGTGGAAGGAAATGTAGTTGGAATATATAGACATTTTTGGTGGTGAAGGGATAAGATTTTCTATCCTTGAAAATTAGGCCAGAAATGTCTCAAGGGGAAAACCCTCTGGCCCGTGGAAGTTCCACTTCCGTTTCCACGGGGCAGAGGATTTTCCCTGCATGTCTATTTTTTGACATTTTTTTTTTTTTGTTGTGTTGGCATTTTTTTTTAAAAAAAATTTCAACAGTTTTGAACTAACAAACAATCTACAAATGTGAATTTGGCACGAAATAATTAACACCCAATTCAATTGATATAAAAAAAGTTACATTGGAAAAAAATTACACCCGAGTTACATAAAACCCTAATTATTTCGAAATTTGGGCGCAAACCGTTCCCAAACAGAAGTGCTGCTGGAGCCTCAAGAGTAACCACTTCATGTCTGGTTTTAATTCGATTTATAAACTGAAATTGTAGAGTTAGATACCTGTCATTGAACAGAAATATGCACTTTATCACATTATTCTACTAAATTAAACTTTCATAGTAAATTCTTCATTAATCACTGAAAAATAATCTCCCTCTTCAATTGACAAACTAACAACAGATTTCAGAAATAAAAAAGTTAGTAATTCCTCCAATGCAAGAAAATTTTATAAAGGGGGAAATCCCAAATAAGTACCTCCAGATAAGAAATAAGCCAGGAAAAACAGATTCAGAAGAAACCCAAGCTTTAAACAAAGCTTCATTATCCAATATTCTCAAATAATTTCTAAACCACGCCATAGAAACCCATTTTCCCTTTCTTTTGATCAATTCAAACGCGTATCTTTGAAAATTTTGCTCCGCAATTCGATCAATTTCTTGAACATTCAACCCCAGAACATGTTGGACTTCAACTGCTGGCTCAAATTTTTTAGTGGGATTTGGTTACTGCATAGGTATGCAAAGTGTAGAACGTCGGATGATTCGAGCAAATGCCCACAAATGGAGAATTATGGTTATAAAATAGTTAAGGCCATTACAATCAAAAGATAAAACGGAAATAGAAGAAAAATAAAATTTATACAATAGTGAAGACACCATGATAAGAGATAAAAGTCCACACCCCGGACTAGGTAAACAACACAAAAAACAGTAGAAAAAATAAATAATGATAAAATTCTTCGCAGCAGCTTCTCCGAGATCTTGGAACAATAGTAGCAAGCTCAATTTCAACACATTTCTTAGGAATCAACAATCTACGAGACCATGGGCGTATCAACCGTCCCATAGAATGTCTCGGAAAGATGAAGAAAACTGAGAAATGGCACAGAACAGCTCCGAGTTTAGAGTAAAACTCCAAATCTAGAAGGATCTGAAGTAGGTCTTGCATATGAGTGTTGAATCTTGAATAGTAATGCCTTGAACAAATTTCATCATGATTTACGGAAAAAGAAGGGGGTGAACACACCAAAAGTGTAAGAATGATGGCTAGATTCAACCAAGATCCGACTGAAAGTCGAAATTTTTGGTTGGATCTAGCCATGGAAGCTAACGAAATGAAGAAACTTTAAGAGGAAGAAGAAAAACATATAAACGAATGTCTAATTAAATTTCTTGACCTAAAGGTATGGGGGAATGGGCATGCTAAATGACTAAGATTTAACTCATTAATTAACTAAAATTTTAAATTTTAAAGTTACAATACCTAAAATGCCCAGAAGAGTTGCATTTTTTTTATATGGGAAAATAGCCCCAGACGTCCCCGTATTATTTTGGTTTAGCCTCGATATTTCTACCACAAGTTTTTCAGCATATGAATCCTCACAAAACTTGCGTTCCGCCGGAAGAATCCTAGCCACCAAATTTGCGGTAGTTTCCGGCAGATTGACATGCCTGGCACATGCTATTTGCCTGAGGGTAAAGTAGTCATTCGATAAAACAAAACTTATATCCTCCCCAACCCACCACTTCCCTATCTTTAATGGAAATATATTGTAATTTGTAAAGGGGAATCGACCCATTCTCAACCAACCGCCGTTGCCGCTCTGTTTTCTTCTCTATCCTTTTCGCCGACCACCGCCACCGCCACCGCCACCGCCACCGTCACCCCGCACCTAACCTCCATCTTCCCCTTCCCATAACTGATTACTGGCACCCAATTCCCAATTCCAATCCCTCAATCCCCAATTCCAATCCTTAAATCTCCAATTCTAATCCCTTCGCCGACCACCACCACACCCCTCTGTCCACCATTCACCCATTCAGCTATAATTTTCATAGTATCCTAGTATAATGGCGACGAGTATGCTACCTATTCCGCCGGTGAGAGTGAAAGCTTTTGTGGCTTCCGGCAATCGGAGATACGACTTAAAAAATTCTTTTGCAAAATCTAGAAAGGCCCAGTTGAGTATAAGAAGCTTCAGTGTATGATATCAGTTGAGTATTGGTGTCTATACGTTTGAAATTTAGAAGAAAATTGAATTTATTTTTCTTCATTTGCATTCAATGTCAGTAGCCATTTCACTCACCACCACAAATCCATCAACCTTCATCTTCTCCCATTCTTTCTCTGTAATCCCGCCACTTTCTACTGCCTTCTTCACACTGTCGTTGTCTCAGTCTTTGCATCAGCCACCCCTTTCTTCGCCTCTCAACACAATCCTCATCCGATCATCGATGCTTCCCACCGGAAAAGCCAATCAAGATGATCTTCACCGTCTATTTTCGAAACCAGGCCCACATATCTTCAAAGATACAACTATCCATATTGCCTTTGTTGGAGAAGAAGGAGCTATGGTGGTTTGAAGAAGATGCGTGGTGGTGGCAAGATTGGGAAAAAGAAAAAAAATTGTCTTTTTTATTTATAAAAAATAAATTGACTAATTTACCCTTGTTTTTAGAGTATGTGCACTGCACATGGTTTATTTGGCTGGAAACCACCGCAATTGGGGTCGCTAGGATTCTTTCGATGGAACGTAAATTTTCCGAGGATTCTTTATGTTGAAAAACTTATGCTAGGACTATTGAGACTAAACAAAAATAATAGAGGGATGTCTATGGCTGTTTTCCCTTTTTATATATACTCCTAAAGTCTAAGATACCCATCATTAATTTTAATAATCTCATCTAAAATTTATGTATTTCTCTCTCCTTCCTCTCACACAACATTCAACTAACTCTTAAATATGTATTGAAAAGTAATAATTTTAATTAACTAAGAATATTCAATGAGAAATTGGGATAAAGTTAAAATTAAAAAATGTCATTAATACATACTTTAACAAACTCATAAATAGATCAAGTCTGCCATGGTCATGTCTCAAGACGTGCATACCATACAAGACCCCATAACTGTACAGAATTCATCCATCTTTCTTGTTTGTTTCGTCTGCCCACCAAACTGAAGGGTTTTATAGTGTGTACCATATTTCCAAATTACAATTTTAAGCTTCTTCAGATATTTAAAAAGTAGGATTTTTTAGTTTGAATTAAGCCCAACAAAAGCAAAATTGCTTTAGTTTGTAAATTATTAGGAAAAATCGCTTATTTAGTACTTTTTATTTTTTTGAGTTTGCAATTAGTGTCCCTTTCGTTCAATTCCAACTTTTTACATCCAAATCGTTTTTACGACTTGCCAATAAAGGAATTATGTCCGAATATCTGTCAAAGTACAGTCAACCCAGTCACATGTCTTACATGTGAGATACACTTTAAGGGTTATTTTAGACATTCCAACATATTTCTCACAAGAAAAACCGTGTACTTAATTCTTAAATAAAATAACTATGAATACCTAATTTAAATTAATAAAAATAGTAAATCCCTTCTCATCCACTTCCCCTCAAATTTCATCCACCATTCACCCTTCCCCTTCCCCACTACCATCACCTCCACCATCAAGTAGCACCCCTACAACAACATAAACTGGGTCTGATTCCTAAAGAAATACATCACTTCTGTTAACTGAAACAAGCAAAAGGCTATGAGTTAACTGACTAGTTTAATCGACAAAAAAATTCATAAGGGCAACATCGATCACAAAGAACTGAGAGTTATTCAGCTTTCTTGAAAATCCCTCTTATTCTCTTTGAAAACATAGAATAAAGGATAATAAAGAAAACACAGAATAAAAACCTAAGAGAAACTATTGAGCATATTAAACTATTCCAACAAACCGCAAGAGTTCATGAAACCTAACTAGTAACCTGAGAAAATATGCTCATTAATTATGCACTTAGCATTGCACATGAGCCTAAAAGTATGCTAAACAAACCTTCCTTATAAGTAAATTTTGATAAATCAACAAAGAAACACATCAAGAATTCATAACAAGTCGTTGGAGATGTTGTCGGTGTTGGGTACATGCGATGGTGAAGGGATGTAGTTTGGACAACACTAGCTATGTCATAGAAATGGAACTAAATTAAGTAATTCCATCGGCGGTGTTTTCAAATATGTTCTTGTCTCGATTTTTTGCATTCTTCGATCTGCTCCGGCATCGGAATAACTTGAAACTTTACCTGTACATTGCTACTTTAATTACAAGCAAACCAATATCCTCGGATTTCCGTTTGGTGGTTTCTTGTTCTTTGGCTTTTTTGTTTTGTGCTATTGTGTTCTTTGCAATCAATTCAAAAAATTGAAACCAACTCAATGGTGGTGGTGCAGGTGTTGGGTACATGCGGTGGTGATGATGTCAATATTGGGTACATGTAGTGCTGGTGGTAAAAGGTGGATGGAAGGGAATGGGATGACTGATGGGTTTAGAAGATGAAGAAAAAATTTAAATTAGGTACTAAGAGTTATATTATTTACAATTGAATATCCATTTTTCTAATTTTGTTTTTTAGATAGAGAGGGGAATGGAGTCCCCAAATTACCCCTGAAAAATAAGTCAAGTGTTGACCTTGTGACTAGATTAACGACAAGACGACAGAAATTCGGACGGAAGTTCTTTATTGGCAGGTCGGAAAACGATCTTAATGTAAAAAGTAGGAATTAAACGAAAGAGACACTAATTGCAAGATCAAAAAATAAAAAGGACCAGATAGGCGATTTTGCCTAATTTATTACTAGTATAAAAGCATTGTAAGTATTTCCTAATGTTATAAGATTACTCTTAACAATCTATCTTTATGTACAAATCAATGTCAATGTTATAAGTTTGTTTGTAGATTATTAGTACTATGAAATCGATGTAAGTTGGCGTAGCCTTATAATATTACTCTTTACAATCTAATTTTATGAATCGATCAATTATAGTTTGTGTGTGTCAGGTTTCAAGGTCCACCAAAAGTAATTAGATTAGTGATCACTAATTACCAATATGAAAGAGTTCCGAGTACTCTTATAACAATAAACATAACTATATACTAATTAATAATGTAGCGATTGTTATAAAGGTAACTCGATTAGTGATTGCTATTACTGTAACAGTTACAAGTACTGTTGCAAAAGTTACATGTACTATTATAACGTTAAAGATTTCTCCATACTACTGAAGATTGAATAATTTAAAGGACGTTGTAACGCTAATTAGTATAGTGATTGCTATTACCAACATGAAAGAGTTATAAATACTATTATTATTTTAGAGATAATTTTATACTACTTAATAATGTAATGATCATTGTCAAGGAAATTAATTAACATTATTTACAGAACTTTTGGGGATGATTTTTTTCGTACAGTTCATTACAAACTTTTGTGGTCAATTTTTAATTTTGAAATAGTAATATAAGCACTTTGAGGTCAATTTGTAATTTTCAAACATTGATCATGGGATCCTTATATATGTTTTTATAACTTTTGGGGTCTTAAAAGTAATTTATATAAGGGTTGCAAATTTACTTTATACATGGACTTAAAGTTCATAATTACATTATTTAAGGTACTTACGTTTGTGATGCATATGAGAAAAAACGGGCTCCTATTCTCCAATCTCCTCCCTCCAAGTAAGCAAACGGGTCTTGACAAGAAAGAGAGTAACCTGTAAGACAGAAACAAACAAATGGTGGCGGGGTTATTTCTAAGGTACTTACGTTTGTGATGCGTACCAGAAAAACGGGCTCCTATTCTCTGGTCTCCGCCCTCCAAGTACTTACGTTAGTAGTGCCCTAGAACCATTAGCATATGTTGTACATTTTATATCTTTTTGAGCATTTCATCTGAATAGTTAATTTTTCTTATGAACATCAAATGCGTGATTTGATAGTAAAACTCATTAGCTTATGTAATTACTATTCTAGTTGTCCCTACTTTTATGTAATGTTCTTTAGAATGAAATAAAACTAGTATGATGTTTGATTGATGATTATGTTTTACTAATCATGTGTAATGAATACAAATCATATCATAGATGCAATATATTGAGATATATTGTATCGGACGTGATCCGTTAGAGAAGTAATATTTCATGGTCCTTAGTCATAATTATTACTTCCTCAATACTATTTTAAAATCCTTAGACCTTATGTCTCCATTGATTCTAGCATGAATGGAGCCACGTTTTGACTCAGTCGGACGTTACTTTTAATCGAGTAATCAATACGACTGATGATCAGACGTAGCGTCCTATCATGGCTTGAATGTGAGAGGCACTGTAAGGAATTTGTCTCTCTCTATTATTAGAGAGAGATATCCATGGGCCCCTCGATAGGGAACGAATGTTTAAATGCATGGCCGTGCTCAAATGTAATTAATAAGGTGGTTATTAAATACTATTTGTTGGAACAGTCTACCTGGAGATCGAGCTTAAATATAATTAAGCTTTATAAGGGTGACGACTACCGTGCCTTATTCTTAATTAGGATATCGCGAGACAAAGGGATTAAATAGTGGGTTGATATTAGGTTCCACCTTAAATTCATTCACTTTGGTTAGTCACAATATCCTGCTAGGGACCGCTTGTGGTTTATGAACACATACTACTACTAAGTGTGTTTTCATTGCCATTGTGATATGAACCTACAGGGTCACACGCATAGACGAGCTAACGAGCTTCATGTACAGATTCAGTGAATCTAGAATGTGTCTAGGTTCATTGTATCTGACATTTATTTTTATGAGGATAATAAGACGTTATTATTCGAATTAGAGACAGGGGCATTTTGGGTATAGCTAGGATTATGTGGGAGTTATTATCCGATAAAGACTCCCACTACCAGTAGAAGTCTAGGGGACGTGGGAGTTAAAGACTCCCACTGCCAAAAGAGATGGATAGAACATGAGAGTCCTTCTTGGAACAAACTCCTACTTCCTATATAAACCTCTCTTGGCCGAAACCTTTGAGATTAATGCTAGAGCCGCACAAAAATACCGAAATACCAAAAATCAGATTTCTGGTTCTCTGCCTCCCTTTCTCTATTCGATTTGGATATTGTTAATCACATCATAACACTATCAAATTCGATTTGGTATGTGTATTTGTAAAAAACAGAAAAGATTGTTTCTTTGACTGCCTATGTTATGATTCTGTCAATAATCCGATTATATGCATAAATTGTTTATGATTCTATCAATAATCCGATTATGTGCATAAACTGTTTATGAATCTGTCAAACTGTTTATGAATCTGTCAATAATCCGATTATATGCATAAACTGTTTATGATTCTGTCAATAATCCGATTATGTGCATAAACAATAATCCGATTATATGCATAAACTGTTTATGATTCTGTCAATAATCCGATTATGTGCATAAACTGTTTATGAATCTGTCTTTAATTCGATTATACCGCATAAACTGTTTATTGTTATCGTTTAAACCCGTTTATTCGATTGAGGGTTAAAATCGGGGCAGAAAACTCATTCGATGAGTAGCGGTACCGCCGACTGCTCTGCATAGTGGCAACACTTAAGACTTTGTATATGTACTCATTTTTATTTCATTATGCTTTATGTGAGTTTTAGCATGGTGAATAGCATGGCCTACTATAACCCTCTTGTTTTACATTTATTGGGTTGTAATTTTACAATACGACATGCGAGTCGTTTTTCCTATAATGTAAAATTGTAATTGCTTTATTAGATTAGTTTTACTGCTTTACATTGAAGGCTGGGGATGCCCATGCAATTATGTAACAAGACTGGAGGACGCTGGATCGAAGACTTTATTCATGAGATGAATATTGACTTAGATCGACCCTTGGCTCCCACAAGGCTCATGGGAATCATCATAGGATTAGACCATGCTAACTCACGTTTACCTTACACTTTTATTTATTGTCTTATAGGGTTTAACAGTTTATTCAACCTTAAATCATTTTAATTAAGTCTTAAAATGCCTACCATATCCTAAGCACTCCTTGAGCTTGGATCATCATTATGTCTGCTTGCCAAAGCAACAGACAGGTGGTTATCTAAGCAAAGGAGATGGGAAAATAGTGATTTCCATATGCTTAGACATGGTTCGACTTAACTAGGCTACCAAAATAGTTTTGAGCCTAGGGCATAAAATGGGAAATAGCCGGGACATATAGATGTCATTCCCATAGGTTGATTTTACTTTAATTATGGGGATAAGCCAAAGCTAACTTATAACTATAGTAAAATGTTATTTTCCACTATTTATCAAGTGTTGAAATTGTGGAAAGGTTTTTGCTCAAAAAAACTAACAACTTTGCAAATAATTTAATGTAGATAATGGCAACCAATACATCACACAATTCATTGCGATCCGTCCTTGAGAAGGAAAAACTGAGCGAGACCAATTTCCTTGATTGGGCTCGCAACTTAAGGATTGTCCTTAAGCAGAAAAGAAAGCTATAAGTTCTTGATACGGATATTCCTGAACAGCCTGCAAACAACGCCCCTAGAGCTGAAAGAGATGCTTGGAAGAAGCACTTCGATGGCTCTAACGATGTGACTTGTCTCATGTTAGTCACAATGAGCACTGATCTTCAAAAACAGTTTGAAGGGGTTGAGGCTTTCCAGATGATGGGCCAGCTCAAGGAAATGTTCCAAGAGCAAGCCCGTCATGAAAGATTCCTCACCACTAAGGCGTTGAATAGTTGCAAGATGGCCCCTGACACCTCTGTAAGTGCACATGTTCTTAAGATGAAGGGCTATCTTGACCAACTTGAGAAACTTGAGGCTCCCGTAGGTCATGACATGGCCACAGATATGATCTTGGGCTTACTCCCACCGGAGTATGACCAATTTGTGATGAACTTCAACATGCATGCCATGGACAAGTCCATACATGAGATACACGGGATGCTCAACCAGGCTGAAGTGAACATTAAGAAGACCCATGAAGTCTTAATGGTCAAAAAGGGAATTTCAAGAAGAAAGGAAGAGGAAAGCCCACGACCAAGAAGGGAAAAAGGCAATAACAAGCCCAAACCCAAGGCCAAGGCACCAAAGGAAGGAGTTTGCTTCCATTGCAATGAACCAGGTCATTGGAAACGGAACTGCAAACTCTACTTGGAAGAAAAGAAAAAGGGGAAAGCCAGTTTGACTGTCTCTCCAGGTATTTATGTTATTGAAATTAACATGTCTGCTTCTACTTCATCGGTATTAGATACCGGTTGTGCATCTCACATTTGTGCAAATGTGCAGGGGTTCAAAAGGAGTAGATCACTGGCAAAAGGAGAAGTGGACCTGAGAGTAGCGAACGGAGCAAGAGTTGTTGCTATAGCTACCGGGACATTTAATTTAGTTTTGCCAAGTGACCTTATTATAGAACTGAATAATTGTCTTTATGTTCCAACTTTGAGTAGGAATATTATTTCAGTTTCTTGTTTGGATATTGAAGGTTTTGAATTAAATATTATGAATAAAATTTGCACCATTCATAAAGACCGTATCTTCTATGGAAATGCCTCTTTGATGAATGAGCTTTATTTTCTTAACCTCGATGAATCCACTAAAAGGCCCATCTATAACATTAATACAAAGAGGTTTAAATCAAATGACTTAAACCAGACCTACTTTTGACATTGTCGTTTGGGCCACATCAATGAGAAACGCATATCAAAACTCCATAAAGATGGAATTTTGACATCATTTGACTTAGAGTCTTATGAGACATGTGACTCTTGCTTGTTAGGCAAAATGACTAAAGCTCATTTTACTGGACAAAGTGAGAGGGCTTCCAATTTATTGGGCCTCATACATACAGATGTTTGTGGACCAATAAACACAAGTGCTAGAGGAGGGTTCCAGTACTTCATTACATTCATAGATGATTTCAGTAGATATGGCTACGTCTATCTAATGAAACATAAATTAGAATCTTTTGGAAGATTCAAAGAATTTCAAAATGAAGTACAAAATCAACTTGGTAAAAGTATTAAGATACTTCGATCAGATCGAGGTGGCGAATACCTTAACCAAGAGTTTGACAAACATCTTAGAGGTTGTGGAATTGTTTTACAATTAACTCCTCCTGGCACACCACAATGGAATGGTGTGTCAGACGGAGGAATCACACCTTATTAGATATGGTTCGATCTATGATGAGTCAAACAAGTCTTCCAATATCCTTTTGGGGCTACGCCCTAGAAACTGCTGCATTTATATTGAATAGAGTTCCTACTAAAGCGGTTCAGAAAACTCCATATGAGATATGGACTGGGAAACGACCTAGTTTGTCATTTCTCAAAATTTGGGGATGCGAGGCGTATGTAAAACACTTGTTATCCGATAAACTCACACCTAAATCTGACAAGTGTTTGTTTGTGGGATATCCTAAAGAAACTAAAGGATATTACTTCTATCTTCCATCAGAGAACAAAGTGTTTGTTGCTCGAAATGGTTTATTCCTTGAAAGGGAATTTATTTCCAAAGAGGATAGTGGGAGTAAGATCAATCTTGAGGAAATTCAAGATCCCCAAACAACATCTAAACCAACTTTGGAAGTTCAAGCAAGCTCACGTGCTGATATTGAGCTTCAATCTTTGACACAAGGCCCAAGGAGGTCGAGTCGGGTACATCAACAGCTTGAGAGATATGGATTTCTCGTGACTGATGATCATCAGGTTGAACCGATTGATCAAGATGAACCCACTACCTACAAAGAGGCAATTCGTAGTTCTGAGTCAGATAAGTGGCTAGAAGCTATGAAGTCTGAGATGCAATCCATGTACGATAACCAAGTATGGACTCTGCTTGACCCACCCGAAGGGTGTAAGGTCATTGATAACAAATGGTGTTTCAAAAATAAAACCGACATGGATGGTAATGTACACACTTTTAAATCTCGATTAGTAGTTAAAGGTCATAGATAAGTTCATGGTATTGACTATGACGAAACCTTTTCTCCTGTCGTTATGATTAAGTCTATTAGGATTTTACTTGCCATAGCTGCATATTATGACTATGAAATATGGCAAATGGATTGAAGCAAGCATCTCGAAGCTGGAATGAAATATGCATCTCGAAGCTGCATATTAAGATTGCGTTTCTTAATGAAAACCTTTTCGAGGAAGTGTATATGACACAACCTGAGGGGTTTGTTGATCCATCAAATCCTAGCAAAGTGTTTAAGCTTCAAAGGTCCATTTATGGATTGAAGCAAGCATCTCGAAGCTGGAATCGTCGCTTTGATGAACGTATTAAAGAATTCGGTTTCATCAAAAACGAAGACGAGCCTTGTGTTTATAAGAAAGTAACTAATAATGCAGTAGTGTTCCTTGTGCTTTATGTGGATGACATATTACTGATTGGAAATGACATTCCCACATTACAAAGTGTAAAAGCTTGGTTGGGGAAGTGCTTTTCCATGAAAGATTTAGGCGAGGCTATATACATATTGGGTATAAGAATCTATAGAGATAGATCTAACAAAATGATTGGCCTAAGCCAGAGTGGATACATTGACAAGGTACTGAAACGGTTCAGTTTGAAAGACTCCAAAAAGGGATTCTTGCCCATGTCACATGGCATTAAACTCAGCAGAACTCAAAGACCTTCCACAATGGAGGACCAAGAGCACATGAGTAAGATCCCATATGCTTCAGGCATTGGGTCTATTATGTATGCCATGATATGCACTTGCCCGAATGTCTCTTTCGCTTTAAGTATGACTAGCAGGTATCAATCTGACCCTGGAGAGTCACATTGGACTGCAGTCAAGAGCATTCTTAAGTACTTGAGAAGAACTAAAGATATGTTCTTAGTTTACGGAGGACACGAATGAAGTCTGATTGTAAATGGTTACACAGACGCAAGCTTCCAGACCGACGTAGATGACTTCAGATCGCAATCTGTTTTTTTGTTTTGTTTGAATGGAGGTGCCGTGAGCTGGAAGAGCTCAAAGCAAGAGACTGTGGCCGACTCTACGACAGAAGCTTAGTATTTGGCTGCCTCTGAAGCAACTAAAGAAGCTGTTTAGATCAGGAAATTTGTTGATGAATTATGTGTCGTCCCTAGCATTGTGAACCCAGTGGACCTCTATTGTGATAGTACTGGTGCCATTTCACAAGCTAAGGAACCTAGATCACACCAACGATCCAAACACATTCTCAGGCGTTTCCATCTGATTAGAGAGATCATCGATAGAGGAGACGTTAGAATTTGCAAAGTTCATACAGACGACAACATTGCAGATCCATTGACCAAGTCACTCCCGCAGCCTAAACATGAGAGTCATACTAGGTCAATGGGATTGAGGATCATGTATGATTGGACCTAGGGCAAGTGGGAGATAGTTAGTAGTGCCCTAGGACCATTAGCATATGTTGTACATTTTATATCATTTTGAGCATTTCATCTGAATAGTTAATTTTGCTAATGAACATCAAATGCGTGATTTGATAGTAAAACTCATTAGCTTATGTAATTACTATTCTAGTTGTCCCTACTTTTATGTAATGTTCTTTAGAATGAAATAAAACTAGTATGATGTTTGATTGATGATTATGTTTTACTAATCATGTGTAATGAATACAAATCATATCATAGATGCAATATATTGAGATATATTGTATCGGACGTGATCCGTTAGAGAAGTAATACTTCATGGTCCTTAGTCATAATTATTACTTCCTCAATACTATTTTAAAATCCTTAGACCTTATGTCTCCATTGATTCTAGCATGAATGGAGCCACGTTTTGACTCAGTCGGACGTTACTTTTAATCGAGTAATCAATACGACTAATGATCAGACGTAGCGTCCTATCATGGCTTGAATGTGAGAGGCATTGTAAGGAATTTGTCTCTCTCTATTATTAGAGAGAGATATCCATGGGCCCCTCGATAGGGAAAGAATGTTTAAATGCATGGCCGTGCTCAAATGTAATTAATAAGGTGGTTATTAAATACTATTTGTTGGAACAGTCTACTTGGAGATCGAGCTTAAATATAATTAAGCTTTATAAGGGTGACGACTACCATGCCTTATTCTTAATTAGGATATCGCGAGACAAAGGGATAAAATAGTGGATTGATATTAGGTTCCACCTTAAATTCATTCACTTTGGGTAGTCACAATGTCTTGCTAGGGACCGCTTGTGGTTTATGAACACATACTACTACTAAGTGTGTTTTCATTGCCATTGTGATACGAACCTACAGGGTCACACGCATAGACGAGCTAACGAGCTTCATGTTCAGATTCAATGAATCTAGAATGTGTCTAGGTATCTGACATTTATTTTTCTGAGGATAATAAGACGTTATTATTCGAATTAGAGATAAGGGGCATTTTCGGTATAACTGGGATTATGTGGGAGTTATTATCCGATAAAGACTCCCACTACCAGTAGAAGTCTAGGGGACGTGGGAGTTAAAGACTCCCACTGCCAAAAGAGATGGATAGAACGTGGGAGTCCTTCTTGGAACAAACTCTACTTTCTATATAAACCTCTCTTGGCCGAAACCCTTGATACTAATGCTAGAGCCGCACAAAAATACCGAAATACCAAAAATTAGATTTCTGGTTCTTTGCCTCCCTTTCTCTCTGTATTCCTGAAACTCAGAAAATCAGAAGAGTTAGCACTCGCTGATCGTTTCGTCGCGTGGATACCGGTAGGGAGTAATTCCGCAAGGGAGGACTCAAGGTGGTTGCAGCCGAGAGCCAAAGACAAAACCTTTTTCACTCAAGAAATAGATTCTTGAACCAAGAAACGTAAGTATTTTCTTGTATTTTTCGATTCGTTTTGTATGAGCTGATCCTTCAAGGGAGGACTCATGAGTGTTTAGAACGAGTTTTTGCCCATGAATCCATTCAGTCATTTCCGATAAGAACAACACTTATTGCCTCAGCATGGTTAATAAAGCTAGTATAAAGAATTTTGTTCCCGTGAGGGAATAATTTTGAGGATGGCTCTAGCAATATCAGTATGGAAAATCTGGTTAATCAAAGCTATGTTCATAGTTCTTTCATCAGCATTCATCAACTCACTACTAGTATTCAAAGGGTCATTATGTCTTTGTTGCGCTAGAATTTTGAAATCCTCCAAGTATTGTATCCAAAGGTCCTCCCATATGTTTTCTTGTGAATTTGAGCCCACGTTTATGAATGTACCCTTCTTTAGTATATCCACAACATTTAAGACTCCAGACTATATCCAAGACTCCAGACCAGGGTTTTCAGCCGCACAAATTCAATCACTACCAAAAGATTCCGCCATCCATTTTTCTCTCAGTTTTTCGGAACTCAAAAAATCCAAGAGCTAGCACTTATTGCTTGTTCTAAAACGTCGTTACCAAATGTTTTTTTAAGCGCTTTGTTTGCATTGTGGTTACAATGTTGAACAACATTAAATTCAGCAACTACTGAACGCGATTCTGGCCATTGAGATTACAATTTTTTTGATCTAATGGATGTAAGGAATGTGGGGTGTCACTGGAAGCCTTCCACACTGGATCAAATCGCCTTCAAAATTGCAGTTTCCCTGCACAGTTGAGTTTTTCCTGAAATTCCGTATTTTTCTCTCCATCAACCGCGATTTATGTCCGAAAATCTCGCAATAATAACTCTATTTAGGCATCATGCTGCACATTGTCCACAATTTATACAAAAAATCCTAAACTCCCTTAATCTTTGTTTTGTTCTTCGTTTTTTAATTTTTTTTCCTTCAATGAAGAATTCGATTTTCGATTCACGTTGCATAGTCTTAATTACACCATTTTAAATTGTAGAACTGTATGTATTTGAATATTATGGAGGTGTGTTTTACTGTTTACAGCTATTATGAATTTGTCTTATAGCTATTATATGACAAACTAATAGCTATTATGAATTCGTCTTATAGCTATTATATGGCAAGTCAATAGCTATTATGTATTTGTCTTATAGATATTAGTCTTATAGGTATGTCTGTTGTTATGAAAGTGGATTTGTTCTCTACGTTTTTCTTGTTAATGTTTACAACATGTTTATAGCCAGTGAACACTTGAACAAATTGTTTTTTTTTGCTCCATTAGTTATGGATGATGACCAGAATAGCTATATTAGACAGGTGAAATCGTTATAATGTTTCCTAGGTTTTGCTATTTTTTCTCATATTGGGGTTGCTGCTTCATTTTATATGATTGGAGAAAACTGAGATGGTTTAATGGTGGAAATCGTAAGTGGTAATTGTTATAGAGGAAGATAAAAGTGCAATTGGTGGGGATCGTGGGTTAAGCTGCGTTAAAATTGGAGGGGATCGTGGAGGAAGATGAACAGTACACCACTGTTAAACGTCTTCTTTGGTGTTTTAATCCTGTATGGCAGGCCTGTTTTGGAACTAAATTCAGCGCGATTTTTATGGCCATTGGATGTGAGGTTCCTAAATCTTATGGGTATTATTAGGGCCAATAGGTGCTGAACATTTGGCTATTCAGCACCCTAGCCGGGTTGCTTTGTTTGGGGTTTAACGAACCGCTAGGATCTGAGCAAATGACTTAACCAATTAATTAATTAAAATTTTAAAGTTTTAATTGGCTGGTAAACAGGTTGTACCGAAGAAACAGCAACACAGGATTACAGCCAACAAGGTGACGCAGCCAGCGATTTCACCTCAAGAGGCTGTACCAAATGCGCTGCCACACCAGAATGCATCCCCCAACATGTTCATCCATCGCATGCAGTTCCATCTAATGTGGGTGTACAAAAGGGTGAGCTGCACCAGATTGGACATTCTTCCTAAAAGAAAGAGCTGGAGAAGATAGCATCAACACATGAGGTTATACTAGCAGCGCAACCACACCTGATTGCGGGACCTTTATCACCAAACAATTTTTTTTAAAGGTTCTAAAAACAAAAAATATAGACCAGGGACCAAAACCACCAATCGCAAATTGTTAAAGGACGAAATTCACCAATTTGCCAAGATTTGTTTCCCAAAATACCCTTCAATTTTGGTGTTTTTCATTAAAATTTTTGTTGACTGACAGTTGACTATAAAAGTTGTGGACGGAAGGACCGTTATCACCAAACACAAATTGTTTAAGATTCTAAAAGCAAAAGGATATAGACCAGGGACCAAAAGTATCAATCACAAATTGTTAAAGGACGAAATTCACCAATTTGCCTAATCATAAGTATAAGTATACATATATGTATATGTATGTATGTAGAACAAGCACTCGAGATTTTTCGTGGTAGGTTGTTTTCTAGTACAACATCTCTTATATTTTTGCAATTATTATATTCAAAATCTTTACTGGAATTTTTAAACTTGTAAAGAAACAAGTTTAGGTGTATCTGGATTAGGATTATTTTGATATTCAATGATACTTTTTTTCACATCTTCTTATAAAAACAGTTCATTTTTCTAAATAAAAAATGAAACTTTTCTAATTAAAACCAATCCAAGACCTCTAATCTTACTTCACCAACAATGAATTTCATGGAGGATGAATAAACATAAAGTTTTGCAATTTATTTGGAATGATTAACGTTCCATATAGTTTTTCTCATGCACCTTAGTAATTCTAATTGTCGTCTTTAACTAATACAAAATAGTAAATTATTACTCACTTCGTCTAAAATTAGATGTTTATTGTTTTATACAAAATGAATAGAAAAGTGGACATTTAATTTGAGTACTTTAATAGGACTCTCTATAGTTAAGGCAAAAAAAATGTTTTAGATTACTAATGCTTATATTGGCATAATGTTCAACCTAAAAAAAACTACCAATTTCTCCTACTTTTTTTTCTCTTCATGTTTTAGGAATTTTACAGAGAATAAACATTATTAAATCCGAAGAACAATTGGGAACGTTGTTTATGGCTAAAACAATTGTTATCAACAATGGTTATGAAATGATTAAGGTTAGTTAACTATTATGTCTATAAAAGTAATATTTCTCTCTTGCTTTCTCTCATTCACATTAATTTTATTTACTTTTCCTATTCATATTTCTTTCATCGGGTTATTGACTTTCTTTCTAACAGGAAGGTGTAGCAGGACATTATTCTCCAAAGTCTTTGGTCGATTGTATAATTGGTAAACCAAGATTTAGTAGTATTAAACTAGAGAAATATTTCTTTGTGGGGAATGAAGTCGTATGCAAAAGATGAATGCTTTCTTTAAGACGTCCGATCCAGGGTGGCATTAATCAGGATTGGGATAATATGGAGAAAATATGACATTATGTATTTGATGATGAGCTTAGACTTGCATCCGATAAACATGATGTTCTCCTTACTGAGGCGCCTTTTAACCCCAAATAAAATCGCGAAAAGTTGACCGAGATCATGTTTGAGACCTTTAATGTAGCAGGCATGTTCCTTATTTTTGATGTCGTTCTCTCGCTCTATTATCATCTTTTTGAAGGTACCGTCCTTGATATGGGAAAGGAAACAATTAGATCGGTTCCTATCTACAATGGGTTTGCACTTCCTCGTGCTATTTCGCAGTTAGATATTGGCGGTATAGATCTCCTTCAATATTTTGGCTATCTGATCTCTATTAGTCACCATGATATTAATTAGAGGTTGGGAGATATATTCTTTTCAAGAAGTGTGGGGACAGACCTGCCTATGTGGCTTACGATTTTGAGAAAGAGTTGGAATATGCAAGAGAAAAGTCATTATCTGTAGTAGAGAGATATAAATTACCAGATGGTATTTTCATAGTTCTAGATGTCCTATGTTCAACTCTTCAGTGGCTCTCTTCAAACCTGCTGGGATAGTTAAAAAGGAAGTTCCAGGTGTTCACGGAATGACCTTTAGCCCCATTAAAAAGTGTGACAAAGATATTCATGTACGAATGTTTGAAAGTATTGTGCTTAGTGGTGGAGCAAGTTTAATTCGCAGTTTTACAGAGCGTTAAACAAAGGAAATATGTTAACTTGCTGCAACAAATTTTTTTTCTCCTTTTTCTAGTCGTTTTGACTCACAAATCATAGGTCGTGCTCGTATGGAAAAAATTAAAGTATTGGCCCCACCTGATTGGTGGTACAATGCGTTCATTGGGGGCACAATCCTAGCTTCACTTAACATTTTTCAGCAGGTAACTTTCCTGTGAAGATAAACTTTAAGATATGGAACTAAACACTAACTGAAGAAAGGAAAAAAAAAATTGAAACTAAAATCATTCATATAGATTATACTTGAATATTTTTTCTCTTTTTTCTTGGTTATTTTGTTTCATATTCTTGACTATGCTTCTAATTTCTAGAAAAGTATGCAGATGTGCATCTCAAGTGATGAGTATTCAGAATGTGGTCTATATATCGTACAGAGGAAATGTTTTAATCTAATTACTAGGTAAGTTGGCTTGGGAATTTAAGGTCTATTTCAATTTGCTTCCGTTTCTTTAATCTTTTTTCAATGTTAGCTAAGACATGATCTTAGAGAACAATATTTTTTTAATGCGTAACAATTGTTTTCATTTGCTAGAAATTAAATGTGAACATATTTTATTTTGAGAACGAAACTTCTTTTATTGTAACATCAACAATTGTTGAACAAGTTCTTCTTGCTTGTGCTGGCACTTCTTCAATGGCAATTCTGTCATTTGTCGGTGGTGGCTATTAGGAAAAAAATTAGTAAGTATATATTTAAAATGGCATAAAAGAAATTATCCACATATAATAAAATAATAATTGTAGAGAAAATAATCATTTTTTTAAATGGATAAATAAAATATCAATACTGAAATGAATTAAATAAAAAAAAGAAGAAGAAGACAACAGTCCGAGTCTTGTGTCGGACACAATCTCTTTAAAACAGATTCGTCCCCTCCATATGTGTGCTCGAGGCTGAATTAGACATCTGTTTCCCAGGATAAAACGGATACCGACAAGGCAGTTAGCACCAAAACTCTTTGTCTATCAAATTTGAACAAACTACAAAGACCACTATATGAAAACTATGAAGATATTTTAAAAGAGGGAGAGAGAATGCATATTTTGGTGTAGAAATAGAAATGGAGGCATCTCTATTTATAAGTTACGTAAGGTGGGAGTGAACATAGCATTAAGAGTTACATTCAATACACTTCCACTGAATGAAGTATATATTGGATACACTTCCATTGAATGAAGTACATCTTGAATGAAGTGAAAAATCAATGAACATATGAAATCTCTTTGGAAACTCCAAATTACTTCATATGTTGCCAACATTAAATGTCATTTTTACAATGAATGAAAATGAATTTAGAAACGCCAATGTTTCTACATTCATTGCAATTCTCAAATCAATGCAAGATCAAATACATTATTCAATAATCCATCCACTTCTAATTCAATTTTCAACAATCTCCCAGATGTATGAAAAATTATTTTGATTTTGACTCAATAGTGTTTCACAACTGAAACCTGCATATGATAGGTTGGTATTACTTTTTGAACCTTCCCTTGTGAGAATAACGCATTTTACTAGCTGTCCAATAGATATGATTTCTTTGAACTGTCCTACCTTTTATGTAGAGGATACATATATTTCACAAAGGAATCATTTTCACGCTTGTTCAGTTCTCAGGGTTATGTTCGTTTTGGCTATGAAAATCTACCTGGTTCTACAAGAAATTCTAGAGAATAAGCCCTCGTCAATTCTCCTTTTGAAGCGGCCCCACTTCTCTCTCACATAGGTGATTAATTAAGCCTTTTGTAATATAATTACTCAATTAAGAATCATTAAAGAAATTTCTATATTGCTAGCCTTAACCTTTCAATATCAATGTTTCTGCTTTAGTAATGACTTGAGGGTATCCCCACAGTGAACACAATAAGCTTTTACAACTAGGTTGTCCCATTGAACCTAGAAAGTGGGATCTCCAATCAACTAGGTTGGGTTTCCTTTGTAATCCTTACTCTTTCTTGTGCTTCAATCTCATTCATTTTGTAAACTTTTCAACTAACTCTCTATTTAACCATTTGTTAACAGATCCGCTATATTATCCTTTGACTTCACATAGTCAACAAAGATAATTCCAGTTGAGAGTACTTGTCTTATGGTATTATGCCTGCGTATATGTCTAGACTTACATTATTTGTATTATTTTGTGCTATTCCAATAGTCGATTGACTATCACAATAAATACAAAATTGGAGGCACTGACCTTTCTCATTTAGGAATATCTTCTAAAATCATTATGTAACAATTTAGGATCTCACCAAATTTATCTAGAGTTAGAAACTCTGATTCCATTGTGGATCTAGCAATAACAGTTTGTTTGGAAGACTTCCAAAACACAGCTACATTGTCTAGTGTAAAGACATATCCACTAGTCGAAATTTTTATCTTTTATATATGTCTGATATCCAATTAGCATCAGTATATCCTTGTAGGACTGTTGGATATAACGAAGACCACAATTTTGAGAATACCGTAGGTATCTAAGTAGCCTTTTATTTCTTTTCAATGGTCTTCACTCGGATTACAAGTATATCCATTGAGTTTACTAATCGTATGCAATATCTGATCTGGTACAACTCATCAAATACATTAGTCTTCCAATAACTCTACAATATTCTACTTGAGAAATACCCACTCCTGTATACTTGGATAAATTGAGTTTATTGTCTAATGATGTTCTAGCATAGCCAGAATCAAGCTTGTTCAACTTTTCAAGAATATTATCAACATAATAAGACTGACTCTGATAAAAACCTTCTGATGTCCTTATGATTTTAATTCCTAAAATCACATCAAGTCTCATGTCCTTGTCAAATCTTGAGTTTAACAGGTTTTTTGCAGTAGATTTAATCATCTTATTATTACTACCATCAATAATCTTATCATCAATGTAAAGACATAAAATGACATAGCCATTTTCATTGTCTTTGACATATACACATGTGTCACAATCGTTGATTTTAAATCCATTTTCTATTAGATATATGGTCAAACATTTCATACCATTGTTTTGGTGCTTGTTTCAATTTCATGACTTCCCCGCTCCCCCACAAGAACTATAAAAACCCTCAAGTTGTTCCATATAGATCTCTTTATATAGATCCCCATTTAAGAAAACCGTTTTCACATCCATTTGATGTATCTACAATTTTCTTAATGCTACAATAGTAATAATTATTCGGATGAAATTTATTCTCGTCACAAGAGAATAAATATCTAAGTATTCTCGTTACACGTAACCTTTTATTATCCATTATATTTGTACCTTAAAGGTTTACAACCATGAGGGAGATATGCTAATTCCCAAGTGTGATTCAATTTCACTTTTTATGCATTCTTTCCATAAAGGACTTTCAGAAGAATTCACAGTTTCTGATTAAGTTAAGAGCTCTCTTTTCCAACAAATGAGTTAGAAAATCATCTCCAAATGATTTTCACCCTTACCTTTTTGCTATGTCTTGGTTCAATTCTACTACCTCTATAGAAATGTCATGATTTTCCTTCTTCTTTGGGAGTTTATAGTCGGTGGACTTATGACTCTTCTTGCAAAAGTTGAAGCAATTCCGTTGGAACTTATGCTTCATTACTCCTCCGTTTGAGCTGATCTTAAATCCACTCTGATTACTTTTAGAGCTGTAACCTTGCCTATACTCCACAAGATTTACCTGAATAGCGAAAGAATCAGAGGGCTTTCATTCAAAGCCTCTATTGTCTTATTCAATTCGATGTCGAACAATGAGCTCTACCAAGTTCATTTCTTTTCGCTTATGTTTAAGGTTATTCTTGAAGTCCTTCCATCTAATGGGGAAACTTCACAATAATTTCAACCACTTGGAATATTTCATTCAGACACATGCCCTCAACTTGTATCTCATGCAAGATAATTTGTATTTATTGTACTTGACTAGTCAAATTCTTGGAATCAACCATTTTATGTTCAAGAAATTTGCCAACAACATATTTCATTGCACCGACATTTTCCGTTTTATATTCATGGTCCAAGGATTTCCATAATGTCTTGGCAGTTTTATGTGCGCTATAGACATTATACAATGAGTCATGCAAACCACTCATAAATAAGTTTTGCATAAATAATCAGAATGATTCCAAGCATCAATCGTGTTAATAACTTGCACATCCATTTCACCCCAGGCAAATTAGGAGCATCCTCACTCAAGAATCTCCCAAGATTCAAGGTAGTCAAATAAAACATCTTTGTTGCCACCTTTTAATGTTTGACTATCAAACTACTCAAGTTTTTCATCGTGGTTACTAAAAACCATTGTAGACCCTTGCAAAGCAATACCAACAGTAAGGTTTGAGCCATTTAACCCTTCAACAACCACAGTTGCCATAATGAATATGTACTAATAATATGTTTTCAGAATGTTAGCAAATAAATTAGTAAGTATATATTCAAAATAGCATAAAAGAAATTATCCACATATAATAAAATAATAATTATAGAGAAAAGAATCATTATTTTAAAATGGATAAATAAAACAGCAATAATGAAATGAATTAAATAAAAGGAGAAAGAAGAAGACAGCGGTCCGAGTCTTGTGTTGGACACAATCTTCTTGAAATAGATTTGTCCCCTCCATATGTGTGCTCGAGGTTGAATTAGATGTCTGTTTTTCCAAGATAAATCGAATACCGATAAATCAGTTAGCACCAAAACTGTTTGCATATCGAACTTGAACAAACTACAAAGAACACTATATGAAAACTAGAAGAGATTTTAAAAGAGGGAGAGAGAACACATATTTGGTGTAAAAAAAGAAATGGAGGCATCTCTTTTTATAAGCTACGTAAAGGTTGGAATGTACATGCAATTAAGAGTTACATTCAAAATACTTCCATTGAATAAAGCATATCTTGAATACAATTTCATTGAATGAAGTGAAAATTCAGTGAACGTATGAAATCACTTTGGAAACTCCATATTACTTCATCTCTAGCCAACATTGACTGCTATTTTTACAGTGAATGAACATGAATTTAGAAACACCAATGTTTCTGCATCCGTTTGAAATTCTCAAATCAATGTAAGATCAAATACATCATTCATTCATTCACTTCTAATGCCAATTTTCAACAGTGGCAAAGTTGAGGAGTCAGTTTTTGGAACCGCTGGGTATCCCTTGTTAGAATTGTTGGCGGCACTTGGTTGATCTAGCTTCCACTTGTTCTACCATATCTGCCAACATAATTTTGTCTTCCTGTAGGTCTTCTTTAATTTGAGAGGTTCTTGTTGCTTATCTCCTAGTAGGTGCCATCTATTTAAAAATGATATAATTATTCTATTGAGGGTTGTGTTTAAACTTTGTACAATTCAAGTCAAAGAGTATAGAAATGAAGTGTGTTAATTAAAGTATGAAAGATAGAGTAAACGCAAAATAAAATTTTAGGAATAGAATTTTTATCCATAACCGAGAGAGATTTCAAACATTTTGTTCTTGAACATGGTTCAACGAAAATAATTTTTCTACAACTGGAATAAAAAGAACTTTTACTGAAATAAAAATCTGAAACTCTCCCGTGTTTCCATTTATTGCGAACGCCTATTCAAATTATTCCTCAAATGGATCTTCTTCTGAATCACTCTCGTGAATCCACCCTCCTTGTTTCTTGTTCACCATTGGCTCCATGGAGTCCCTCGCCCTTGATCTTGATCCATTGGTCATAAGTTTCGGCCTAGATGTCTCTTCTCCTTCTTAAAGAACAACGAAATACTTCTTTTCCTTTTCATATTCCTGAATTACAAAGTGTAGCTTTGCATTTTCTATTGCTAGCTTAGTAGTTACTTTTGTTTCTTTAGACAAAAGCTCACTCAATTTTTTGTTCGACTCATCAAGAACTTCCAGTCTTTCTTTTAAGTTCTCGTTTTTCTTCTTCCAAGGCCTTCTTCTCTTCTTTCAACATTTTATAGTACTGCTCGATTTTCTTGTCTTTGAGTTGGAGTAAAGCGTCCTTCCTCTTCAAAGACTTAGTGTAACTTTGTAATTGAAGAACATACTCATCATTCTCCAATATGGGCATACTTTGGTAAACACATCTAGGAAGTTCATCCTTCAAAATTTGGAATTCCCTTATTATACGTTGTAACCCAACCATCTAAAAAAAAAAAAAAAAACATGACTTAGAAGATTTTCTATCTCAAAACTAAAATCTCTAAAGATATAAAACAAATATCTCAAAATTGAATTGTGAATGAAACTCACAATCCTTCAATAAATTTCATTACATAATTCTGAATAAAAAACAATGGAAGTCTTAAACAAAAGTAATAAATTAACTAAGAATTGTTCTTCAAGTTTATTCGAAATGCGAAAATATAAACTAAAACTCTTCTTCCTTAATAGGGATAAGAAATCTCTTCCCGTCCCCTTCATCACCTTCATCACTAATATCTTTTCCTGCAAAGTAAGAAATGAGTAAGTTTTCAACTTAGTAAGAAAATTCGATCCTTCAGGAATCACTCTTTTCTAAAACTTTATTACCTTTGCAAAATTATATGACTTTAAACCAGTAAAATAAAAACACTCAATTTTGGCTTTCTGTAAAAAGGTTAACAATACTTTAGGAACCAAAAGTTTACTTTCCCCTTTAAACACAACGCAGAACCCGAGAGTTTGCATTTTTGTGATAACCAAAGTTTGACCATTTTTCTTAATGCCGAAACCGCCCCTATAGGCAACCAAATACACAAACTTATATTTTATGAAAGTGCTACTGTGAAAGGTAATTTTGTGAATCGGAATGAACAATACTGAGGCCCTGTACTAATTACTAAAGTCAGGTCCGTCTTGATTTCAGAGGTTTCTCTTGCTTGTCTCCTAGTTGGTTCCATCTACTTATAAATGATAGAATTATTCTATTGTGCGTTTAAACTTTGTACAATTCAAGAGTGAAATAGTATATAAATGAATTGAGTTAATTAAAGTATGAAAGATAGAGTAAAAGCAAAATAAAATTTCAAGAATAAAATTTTAATCCATAACCAAGAGATATTTCCGACATTTTGTTCTTGAACATGGTTCAACAAAAATAAATTTTTCTTTAACTGGAATAAAAATAATTTTTACAGAAATAAAAATCTGAAACTCTCACGTGTTCCTTTTTATTTCGATATGCCTATTCAAGTTATTCATCAAATGGGTCTTCTTATGAATCACTCTCGTGAATCCACCCTCCGTGTTTCTTGTTCACCATTGGCTCCATGGACTCCCTCACCCTTACGTTGAATCATTGGTCCTATGTTTTTTCATAGAGTCTGGTCATTCTTTTTCTTCAAGAACAACGAAATGTTTTTTTCCTTTTTCATATTCCTCAATTCCAAAGAGTAGCTTTTCATTTTCTATTGCTAGCTTAGTAGTTACTTTGGTTTCTTCAAACAAAAATGCACTCAATTTTTTGTTCGACTCATCGAACTTCCAGTCTTTGTTTTAAGTTCTCGTTTTCTTCTTCTAAGATTCTTCTCTTCTTTCAACATTTTATAGTATTGCTCAATTTCCTTGTGTTTGAGTTGGATTAAAGCGTCCTTCCTCTCCAAAGACTTAGTGTAACAATGCAGTTGAAGAACATACTCATCATTCTCCAATTCGAGCATACTGTGGTAAACACATATGGGGAGCTCATCCTTCATAATTTGGAATTCCCTTATTATATGTTGTAACCCAGCCATCTAAAAAGAATAAAGCAAAAAACATGAGAATCATATTCATTATCTTCTTAGAAGATTTTCTATCTCAAAACTTAAATATCTAAAGACATAAAACAAATATCTCAAAACTGAATTGTGAATGAAACTAACAATCCTTCAATAAACTTCATTACATAATTCTGAATCCAAAACAACGGAAGTCTTAAACAAAAGTAATAAATGAACTAAGAATTGTTCTTCAAATTTATTCGAAACGAATGAGACTAGCAATCCTTCAACAAATTTCATTATATAATTCTAAATTCAAAACAACGGAAGTCTTAAACAAAAGTAATAAATAAACTAAGAATTGTTCTTCAAATTTATTCGAAATGCGAAAATATAAACTAAAACTCTTCTTCCTTAATAGGGATAAGAAATCTCCTCCCTGCCCCTATCATCACTAATATCTTTTCTTGTAAAGTAAGAAAATTTTATCCTTCAGGAATCAAACTCTTTTCTAAAACTTTATTACCTTTGCAAAACCATATAACTTTGGACGAGTAAAATAAAAACACTCAATTTTAGCTTTCTGTAAAGGAAAATGATTAATGACTAAGCAACATTGGTTAGAACTCTAAATTAAACACTATTCAGTCGCTTCAAGCATAAGAGATTTAACGAATTATTTATAATTTTGCCATCAATTTATTCAATTAATTAAATAAATTTTAGCCACCTAATACTACTCTTCTGTACAAAAGGTTAACAATACTTTAGGAACCAAAAGTTTACTTTCCCCTTTTCACACAATGCAGCACCCGAGAGTTTGCATTTTTGTGATAACCAAAGTTTGACCATTTTTCTTAATGCCGAAACCACCCCTATAGACAATCAAATACACAAACAAACTTGTATTTTATGAAAGTGCTACTATGAAAGGTAAATTTTGCGGACCGGAATGAATGGTCAAAGATTTCGTGTCTATAATATAATATTCAACAGTAGTTTAATATGGAAATCAGTCAGAATTGCTCAAAAAGGCCATAGGTCTTTTTGAAGGGTACGTGAATTACCCCTCTCTTATATTTTTCCCCTATTTTATGGATTTATTAGTCTGGAATGTTAGAGGTATTGGGAATGACGAATCGGTAGCCCAGGTTAAATATCTTGAATAGGAGTATCAGTTATCTTTCATTGTTCTGTTAGAACATATGTTGCAACTAGTGAATTTGGCATTGATAGCCTCTTGTATTGGTTTTGATCACTGTTTTTGGTAATTGCACAAGTAAAATATCGATTTTATGGGATGGGATCTTTGATGTGTCTATAGTGGGGGACCATGAGAAGTTGGTTCATGTAAAATTTAATAATTTTACTGGTAGTTTTGTATTTGGTTAATTTGTATATGCGCGTTGTCAATACACGCAGCGTCGTGATTTGTGGAATGAGCTAACCAGTTTTGCAGGTGGTCATGATGACCCATGGATAGTGGTGGAGATTTTAATGTGGTGACAAGGCAAGCCGAGAGTTTTGGATCTCTTCCGGCAGCCCTCCCTATGTTAGAATTTAATGAAGCAATTCACGATTGTGTTTACTACATACTGGATTAGTAGGCAACCCATTCACTTGGAGTCAAAGTTCCAGCCCTCTGTTGTTGAGGCGTCTTGATAGGGTTCTCATCAACACAAAATGGAATGAGCGCTTTTCATAAACGATAGTGGAACATCTTAATCAATCTGTATCGGATCTTTTTCCTATTAAGATTAATATTCGGCTAACACAACATATAAGAGGGCCAACCTTTCGCTTTCAAAATATGTGGACTAAGTACTCCTCTTTTATGAATTTGGTTCGGCAAATTAAAGCAGTTAAAAAAAGTTTTGCAGCAATAGAATTAGGAGACTTTTGGAGACATTCATAACGATCTCAAACAGGCAGAATTGGAGGTTCAGCAAGCCGAGATACTCTATGATTCGGCCCCCTCGGATGCATCTAAAAATGGACTTCTTATGGCACAAGCAAAATGTACTAAAGCGTTACTTATGGAAGAGCTTTTTTGGAAGCAAAAATCAAAAGTTAGATGGTTGAAGGAGGGGAATGCAAATTCAAAGTATTTTCATGCGATATGCTCTAATAAAAGGAAACAATTATACATATCATGCATTCAAGGTGACTCGGGATCACCCCTCGCGAACCAAGCCCAAATAGGTCGTGAATGAGCTTTGTATTATGAAAGGTTGTTTGTCGTGGATGGAGTGATGGGTGAGGATGAAGAGTTTATGTCTACCATACCCAAGTTGGTCACAGAGGAAGATAGTATAACGAGGAGTAGGTTTTCAAGTATGGGGAAGTGAGGACTGCTGTTTTCTCTTTAGACAAAGATAGTGCTTCAGGTCCGTATGGCTTTTCTGGAGCGTTCTTCCAAGCTTGCTGGGCAATTGTTGGCCAAGATGTATTGAGTTCGGTCCGGGTTTTCTGGGCGGGGCTGCCAAACCTAAATCAATGGCAAGTTCATTTATAGTTCTTATTCCAAAGCTTACAAATCCCTTATCTTTTGATGATTTTCAGCTTATTTCACTATGTTCTTTTTCCATCAAAATAATCTCAAAGGTATTGGCAACTCGGCTGTCGTCTATTTTGCATAAGTTGATTTCTCCTAATCAATTGAGTTTTGTTAAGGGTCGGTTAATTTCTGCCAACATACTGCTTGCCCAAGAAATGGTTCAACAGTTAGATCGTCGTGTGCGCGACTGCAATTTGATTGTGAAATTGGATATGATGAAGGCGTTTGATTGGGTTTTCCATGAATTTCTGAAAATTGCGCTGAGGATATTTGGGGTACTCAAATCACATTCTTCATCTGGTATGTAATCTTTTGACTTCAAATTGGTTCTCTGTTCTAATTAATGGTTCGCCATATGGTTACATTAAAGAAGGAAAAGAGTAAAGCAAGGAGATCCATTATTCCCTCTCATATTTAACATTGTTGCAGAGGTTTTCTCTAGAGGATTAGATAGAGCTATATGTATATGGGAAGAATTCAGCCATATGTTCTTCCATAGCATGCGATGCAACTTTCCCATCTAAGCTTTGCAGATGATGTTATTGTGTTTAAAAACAGGGGGAAAAGAAATGTTGAAAACTTTGTGGAGCTTCTAAGAAAGCATGAGCTGGTGTCAGGACATCGTATTAATGTTGGGAAGTCTACCTATTATGTGTCATCAAAAAACAGGGGACAAGCAATTGCAGGTTATCCAATCAGTCACAAGTTTTGTTCAGGGCAAGTTCCCGTTCAAGTATCTGGGCTGCCAGGGTAAAGGCTCGGGCACGACCCGAACATTATTCGAATATTATTGAAAGTATCTCGGCTTGCATGGAAGGATGGCAGACAAAGCTTCTTGATATGGAAATCCATCTCATATTGATTAAACATGTTTTATATTCAATGACTTTGCATATTTTGTCAATTTCTAATCCTCCTACTATTGTTTTGTCAAGAATAGAACGACTTTTTGCTGGTTTGGGTAGCGAGTGGTACAAGGAGGAGACATTGGACGTCAAGCAAGAGAGTATGCTGAAGCACCTTATCAAATGGTTTAGGTTTGGTCATGATGGATCATTATCGCTGGGCATTTGCTATGAAATTGTGGTGGAGGTTCAGGGCCACAGATTCTTTTTGGACAAAATATATGCGGGCACAGTACTGTCATGGCTTCACTCATGTAATGTTGGCAACATTGCAATCGAATAGTTCAGCTACATGGCGGTGGATGATGGAAGTAAAGCATATAGCCGAGAGTAATATGGGATTGCTGACCCGAGATGGTCGATGCTCGTTCTATTATGAGGATTTCATTCACGAAGTGTGTATTGAACAACTTGCTCCTCTAGCTCCTCAAGAGGTAATGACAACGCGGATTAATGATTACTTGGAAGAACAAGGATGTAATAAGGCGGACTTGCAAAGTTGGTTGTAAAACCCGACCCTTTAAAAAAATACAAATATAAGATAATGATCCTATTTTATTTGGTAATTAGGATGAGATGGAATTTTGAATTATATTTGGTTATCAGAAAAGAATCTAATGGTTAGGTTTTTACTAGTGGTTAAATATTTTATTTGATTGAGAGATTTTCAATCAGTTGAGATAATTATTTTATGTTATAATGTATTATCTAGAGAATCAATTAAGTTAGGATTCTATGAGATATGGAATTGATTCTCGGAAACATTAAAACAATAAAGAGCGTCTGACGGAAAGTTGTATCCTGAGAACTTATGGTGTTTTCCTACAGACGAGAAGGCGAATTTTGGAGACCGGTACTAGGGTGCTTTTTATGGGGGAAGGGGGGTGGAATACAGGAATCGATCACAAGGTCTTTTCCCTGTGATGGAATAGCTTTACCACTGGGCTATTCTGATTCCCATCACTGGGGTGTTTTCAATGTCTAGAAAGAATGATCATTGATTCGAGGTAAGGAATTAAACCTTTTTGTTTTAGGTACGAAATAGTGATTCAATTATTGTTTCAGAAGGTATTATCTTCATATAAAAATGCAATCAAGTATGTTGTTTTCTAGAATTAATTATATGTTATACCAAAGTATGATTTTAATCTATTATTAATGGAGTGGAGTTGGACAGGTGTCAGACTTTTGAGATTGTAAATTTCCTACCTGTGCCAGTGAATCGAATTTTGGGGGAACTTTTCAGAATTTTGTTTAACTTTTGTTTATATACTACTGATGTGCACTGTCTCTGATTTCATGTGATGAATACAAAATGGTTACTAAGATTTTTGATAATGAAAGGAACAAAAATCATTGATGTCTTGTTTCTTAAAAGAAGACTTTGGATTTTAACAAAATGCAAACTTCCCTGCTAGCATCTTAGTTTTTTGTTTAAATGATTAACTATTTTTATATAATGAAGGAAGCAAGATACATTCTGAAATTGTTGGCGTATAGGAATAGATTAATAATTAATGTATTTCTTAAGTCTAATTTTCCAGCAACGATCCTTACTACTTTATATTTTTCCCAAATGTGATGAAATTCTTAATTTGATTAAAGTGTATGAAAAGAATGATATTTCATTTATTTAAAAATATATTTTGAAAGTTGGCTTTGACATTGTAATTTTTTCGGCGACCGAAAGGTGAAGGACTCATTGAGTCAACCCAACAATTACCATAGCCAAAGTGTAAAGAAATTTTGAAGTATTACATAAAGTATAATTATTCTTTTATTTTAAGAAGTAAAGTATGTTTTATGCCTCGACAATTAAGTAATCGTTCGCGACCGAAGACGAACGTTCGAAGTATATCCCCGTGAACGAATCGATGAGTCAAATTGGATTTGTTATGAGAAAGAGCCAAAGAAAAGGAAATGAATTCTATTTTCGAAAATTTAAATGTTAAAGAAATTTGCTCGGTTAAAGGACTCTTGGGAGTTAATGTTTTCCCCTAATCGACCAAAGTACCGTTTACGGTAAATTACCCTTGTGGTAAAGGACTCTTTCGAGTCAAGAACTTCTAATGTTTACATAGTTGTGTCTGTTATGATTCAAGCTTATCGTAAAGTTATTTACGTCGAGTGAATTCTTTTCTGATGATGTAGAAGTTTGTTTATCAAAAGAGTTTTTTGGTTCTTTTAAAAGAATCATTATATGTAAAGTTTTCAAAGTTCGAAGGTAGTTTTATACAAAATATTATCTATCCAGAAAAGTAAAAGTATTGTTTTCAAGTTAAACGATGTTTTGAGATGTTCGAACTCCAAAGACGATTTTCTGTTAAAGGTTATGTTTTTTGTAAAAAGTACGAAAAGTGTTTTCAAACTGTTTGATTTCGGAAGAAATTTAATTTCTTACTGAGTTGGAAGTTCACTCTTTTCCATGTTTTTTCAGGTGAAGTTAGTAATGATGTAGGAGAGTGAGAAGAAAATTCCTTTTGGTGAAGAAAGTGATTCGTTTAAGGTTTCAGTTTAGTTTTGAGAAATATTATATGTTATGTTTTGTTTCCACTGCAAAAGATTTCGATGTAATAAATTTATCTTGAGAGATTGTTAAGTTGAATAAAGTTCCTTTGAGGTTATTATATTATTAGGAATTTAAGTTTATGATGAATAAGGGAACTTGTGTTGATAGTATAGGCTATTGACACGGCCGTGTCTTGCCTCACGGATAAGGGGGCGTGACAATGGCTGCCCGAGGAATATTGGATTCACTTCCAAACATTGTTGTTCTCTCACTCTATGCGAATGGTCTCACTATTTCTATGTGTCCAAATATTTCAATAAACTATAATTAGTTTAGGAAAAAAACTAAGATCACTCGCTATTATCGTCTTTTTGAAGGTGCCGTCCTTGATATGGGAAGGGAAACAATTAGATCAGTTACTATCTACAATGCCTTTGCACTTCCTCATGCTATTTTGCAGTTAGATATTGGCGGTGTAGATCTCCTTCGATATTTTGGCTATCGAATCTCTATTAATTAGTCACCATGATCTTTCTAATAGAAGTTGGGAGATATACACTTTGCAAGGAACGGTTCTGTTGTGGACCAGGCCTACCAAGTGGTCATGGATCACTTGGTCCATATTCAAGCACATCACAATTTTGATTAAAATAATAAAAATAGGTGGGCCCTATGAAGATTTTTTTTTTAATGAAAAGAGGTGATGTGGTTGATTGTGGACCAAGTGGTCCACAACCCCACATATAGCCCAGGTCTATATCAGAATTTTCCCTTTGTGCAAGAAGTGTGGGACAGACTTGCCTATGTGGCTTACGATTTTGAGAAAGAGTTGGAATATGCAAGAGAAAATTCATTATCTGTAGAAGAGAGATCTAAATTATCAGATGGTAATTGTTTTAGTTCTGGATGTCCTATGTTCAATTCTTCAAAGGGTCTCTTCAAACCTGCTAGGATAGTTAAAAAGGAAGTTCCCGGTGTTCACGAAATGACCTTTAGCTCCATTAAAAAGTGTGACAAAGATATTCACGTACAAATGTTTTAAAGTATTGTGCTTAGGGGTGGAACAAGTTTAATTCGCAGTTTTACAGAGCGTTAAACAAAGGAAATATGTGAACTTGTTGGAACAAACTTTTTGTCTACTCTTTCTAGTTGTTTTGACTCACAAATCATAGGTCATGCTCGCATGAAAAAAATTAAGGCATTGGCCCTACCTGATTGACGGTACAGTGCATTCATAGTGGGCACAATCCTAGCTTCACTTAACATTTTTCAGCAAGTAACTTTTTTGTAAAGATAAACTTTAAGATATTAACTTAACAAAGGAAAAAAAATGAAACTAAAATCATTCATATAGATTAGACTTGAATAATTTTTCTCTTTTTTTTTCTTGGTTATTTTGTTTCATATTCTTGACTATGCTTCTAATTTCTACAAAATTATGCAGATGTGCATGTCAAGTAAGGAGTATTCAGAATGTTGTCCATATATCGTACAAATGAAGTGCTTTTAATCTCAATTACTAGGTAAGTTGGCTTGGGAATATAAGGTTTATTTCAGTTTGCTTTCGTTTCTTTAATCTTTTTTCAATGTTAGCTAAGATGTGATCTTAGAGAACACTATTTTTTTTAATATGTAACAATTGTTTTAATTTGCTAGAAATTAGAGGTGAACATAGTTTATTTTGAGAACGAAACTTCTTTCATTGTAATATCAACGTTTGTTGAACGAGTTATTTTCTCGCTTGCGCTGACACTTCTTCAGGGGTAATGATGAAGAACCGTAAGGTTCGACTTAAGTTTGAGCTCGATCTTTCTTCAATTCTCGAACTAGTTTCTATGAGAATTTAATCAACGCAACACTAAGGATGGCTAATTAACAATGGAGACTGAAACACCACAACAAGAGAAACTAAACTTGTTGATACAGTAACTCAAGAATGAATGAATTCTTCATAGAAGTTCAAACACGCGAAGCTAAGGAATAACCTTACCAAAATATCAATATATCTAACGTAAAAATAAAGGTAGCCGAAATCACTCTTAAAATAGAGGGAGATTTCGGTTCTACTTGAACAAGGAAAGGAAATAAGAGTCCTTGAAGAATTAGGACTCTTGATTGACAACTTGCTATCAAGTAACTACCTAAACAATAAAGTGGCGGCTAGAATCTAACTAACTACCAAAAGCTATGAAGAGTCCTAGTTGCATTAGGACTCTTATTAACCAACTAACTAACACATGGACAACATGTCCTTTATTATAGCAATCTCTTGCTATTACACGGCTGAAATAATAAATAACAATACTGAAAATAATTAAAGTCTAGAATAGTCTAGAATAGGCTAAAATAGACTTTAATGTGTAAAAAGACTAAAATGCCCTTTTTAGCCACTTTGCTTGGTTGGGCCGTGTTGAACTCTTGTAAAACTTAAGAGGTTGATTTGAATGTCTTCCTCTAGATGAAGATTAGCTTCCTCTTTAGTTTTGATACTTCGGATCAATGATGATACTTTGTCCATTGTCACCTTTGCCCTTGATCTTGTGATTGGTCCTTGAAGGTTCTTTAGTGGATCTTTGGAGTAGGGCTGCCCTTGGTATAATCCCGTATCATCCCCTCCCTCTTGAAAAGAATGATTCGTCCCCGAATCATCTTCATGATCAGCTCCATAGTCTACATCAAAATCAAAAGAAGACAAGTCAGAAACATTAAAAGTAGAATGAACGCCATACTTACCTTTGAGATCTATCTTGTATGCATTATCATTGATCTTTGAAATAACTTGGAATGGTCCATCTCCTCTCGGATATAATTTACTTTGTCTTTCCTTTGGAAATCTATCTTTCCTAAGATGTAATCAAACCCAATCTCCAACTTCAAAACAGAGTTGCTTTCGGCCTTTGTTGACATATTTTGAAGTTTGTGCATTTTTCTTCTTTATGCTCTCGGTAACATGTTGATGAAGTTGTTGTATATATTCTGCCCTAGAATCACCTTCTACATTATAATACTCATCAACAGGTAAAGAAATTAGATCCAACGGGGTTAAGGGGTTAAAGCCATAAACAACTTCAAATGGAGAATTATTCGTAGTAGAATGTAAAGTTCTATTATAAGCAAATTCAGCAATAGGTAAACATTCTTCCCACCTTTTTAAGTTCTTTGAAATTAAAGCTCTAAGTAACACCCCTAAAGTTCTATTTGTTACCTCAGTTTGGCCATCGGTTTAGGGATGGCTAGATGTTGAAAATAGCAATTTAGTCCCCAACTTACTCCATAATGTCTTCCAAAAGTAACTCAAGAACTTTACGTCCCTATCACTGACTATGGTTCCCGGAATCCCATGAAGCCGCACCATCTCTTTTAGGAATAAATCCGCAACATGACTTGCATCGTTTGTTTTCCTTGCATGTCTCTTATTCAACTTATTTTGGCCTTTAAGATACTTGATTGACTCATGATCGGGATGAGTGACAAATTCTCTTGCGATCAAATAGTGTTGCCAAGTCTCCAAGGCTCGAACAATGGCATATAACTCTTTATCATAAGTAGGATAATTAAGCGGAGCATTGCTTAATTTCTCGCTAAAATATGCTAAAGGCTTACCTTGTTGTTGCAAAACAACCCCTATACCTAAACCTGAAGCATCACATTCAACTTCAAACATTGTATCAAAATTAGGTATAGCTAAAATGGGAGAACAAGTAAGTAATTGTTTCATCTTCTCGAAGCATTCTTCTTGCGGCTTGTCCCAAAAGAATGAGACGCCTTTCTTCATTACTTCATTTAATGGGGCAGCCATCGTGCTAAAATCACGAATAAAGCGCCTATAAAAGCTTGCTAACCCATAAAACGATCTAACTTGTGTCACACTTGTTGGTCTCGGCCATTCTTGAATGGCTTGAATTTTAACCAGATCCACACAAATACCTTGAGAACTAACTATATAGCCAAGAAAGTTAACCGAATTAGTGCAAAAAACACACTTTTCAAGTTTAGCATATAAGGTTTGTTCTCTTAAAATAGTAAAAACAGCTTTAAGATGTTCTAAATGCTCCTCTAAGTTTTTACTATAAACAAGAATATCATCGAAATAAACTACAACAAATTTACCAAAACAGTGCCTAAATATGTAGTTCATTAATCTCATGAAAGTATTAGGTGCATTAGTAAGACCAAAAGGCATAACAATCCATTCATATAATCCATATTTAGTCTTAAAAGCGGTTTTCAATTCATCACCTTCTTTCATTCTAATTTGGTGATAGCCTTGAGTTAAATCAATTTTAGAAAATATTAAAGCGCCACTTAACTCATCTAGAATATCATCTAAGCGAGGAATCGGATGTCTATATTTAATAGTTATTTTATTAATATCACGACAATCCGTACATAATCTAAAAGTTCCTTCTCTCTTAGGTACTAAAATTACAGGACTAGCACAAGGACTTAAAGATTCTCTTACCTACTCCTTTTCAAGGAGTAAATCGACTTGCCTTTGTATTTCTCGGGTCTCATCTGGATTGGCTCGGTAGGCAGCCTAGTTTGGCAAACTTGCTCCCGGAATGAAGTCGATTTGATGCTCGATTCCTCGAATTGGAGGCAGCCCCCTCGGCAACTCCTTGGGAAATACGTCTTGGAATTCCTTTAAAAGATCAAAAGCAAGACTAGGGAGAGAAGATGATGTTAGATCAAAAGAAAAATCATTAGAAATGAGAGACCTTTCGGCTTCTTGGAATACCAACAAAACAAATGGTTGTTTTGCACGTATTGCCCTATCTACCTTTCCCGGGTTGATAAACAAACACTCTTTTCTTTCTTTGGTGGAACTTGCCTTTTGTCTCACTAAGCTCACGGCTTTTACCTCATTTTTCCTCTCGGTTTTTTACCTCAAGGTTCGGATCACTCGGCTTTTTCCCCTCACTCTCTTTTCTTTGCTTTTCTCTCTTCTCTCTATTGATGGCCATTTGTTTATGTACCTCACATGATGCATTTAAAGATAAAGGAATTAGTAGAAACTTTAAATCATCCTCTTGAAGTTTGTATGTATTTTCTCTACCCATGTGATTTGCACTTCGATCATATTGCCATGGCCTTCCCAAAATCATGTGAGTTGCAGTCATCGAGACTACATCACATAAAACGAGTCCTTATATCTCCCGATCTCGAAATCTATCTCAACTTGCTTATCCACCTTGATTTCACCATTATTATTCAACCACGATAATTTATAAGGCATAGGATGTGCCTTACATGGTAAATCAAGTGCGGAAACCATATCATAAGAGCAAACATTAGTACAACTTCCATTATCAATAATTACTAAAACAGACTTGCCGTTAACCTCGCATTTGATTTGGAAGAGATTACTTCTATGTTGGTGAAGATCATCCAACGGTTGAGAATGAAGAAGTTTCCTTGTAACCAAAATTTGACCAACACACGAATCTTCCGAAATTAGGTCCGGTTCTTCCGCAAAATTGGTTGTCTCGGATTCCTCATCACTTACCCATCCATCGTCCAAAATTATCATTGTACTCTTGTTAGGGCAGTCCCTAGAAATATGTCCTTTGCCCCTACATTTAAAGCATTCACGGGGCACAAATGGAGTCGAATTTACCTTTGTATTGACCGGATTTGATGGGTTTTGAGACCTTGCTGCCCCAAACTGTCCCGTGGCTGTTTTTCCCTCATAAAATACCTCTTTGCCCTTGCTTTGGCCCGGCAAAACAGTAGAAATTGCTGAGTTGAATTCGGCTTTCTCCAAGGTTGGAAAGTTGCCGGTTTTGCATTTAAACTCTTTTCATTTTGCTGTCTTTCGATCTGCTCAGAATAATATAACATAGATGTAATATTATCAAGGTTAGCACGTTCTACCTTTGTCCGGATTTTTTCATTTAGGCCAGCCAAGAACCGAGCCATTGTTGCCTCATCACTTTCACAAATATCGGCTCGAATCATTGCAATTTCCATGGCTTTGTAGTATTCATCGACGGATTTATCACCTTGCTTTAATCTTTGTAGATGGTTGTAAAGTTCCCTTAAGTAATTTAAAGGAACAAAACGTCGCTTCATAACCGCTTTCATCTCAACCCAAGTGGAAATTTCCGGTTGTTCCACTTTTGTCCTTGTTTCGTATTCTTTGTCCCACCAAATGGATGCATATCCATAAAACTCCATGGCTGCTAACTTCACTTTCTTTTCTTCCGAATAGTTATGAACAGCAAAAACATGGTTAATTTTACGAATCCAATCTAAAAATAACTCGGGATCATTCGTACCTTCAAAAGGGGGAATCTTGGTCTTGATGGAAACAAGATTTGTGTCAACTTGCTGAATATAGTCCCCTCTTCTCGGCTGATATACCGGATTGTTGATAATCCGATTTGCCTGAATTGCCGGATTTACCAAATTTACCCTCGGCAATTGTGGAGCCCTTGGCGGTTCCATGTGCTCAACTCTTTGAAGGTTGATCTCGGTATTATCTTGCGGAGGATGTTGCTGATTTTGAAGTTGTTGACTGTGGATTTTTGAGTCCGCCAATTCACCCCTTAATTCAGCCATTTGCCTCGCCATATCCTCCATCATCTTGCATATCTTTTCTTGATCAAAGGTATCACCTTTCTTTGATGGAGGTCCTTGAAAAGACATTGTTATAAGATAAGAAAAACACTCAAAAACTTTAGATAGCAAAGAAAGATTCACTCTTTATTCCAACACCGCTCGTATAGAACTTCAAACTCTAGATTTAAAGAATGAGTTCCTAACTTGTTGCGTTGACACAAAGCTGAAAAATAAGGAAAGAAATCCTATCTTTGACCTAAACAAAAAGCTTTAGAAAGAAAAAGATGAAGAAACGAATTCCTAATCGAGAATGGAAACCGGTTCTTGATGATCTTGATCTTCTTGATGTTCTTGATGTTCTTGTTTGCTTGAATTTTCCCTTGATCTTGACCGAATTTATCAAGTAGTGAGGCTCTATCGCTTTCAATACTTTATTTATGGTATGTATTTCGGCTCAAAATAACAAGGAGGAACGTTTGCCAATTCTTGGACGAGGCTCTATCGCTTTCGTTGGCAAGAAGTTTGCTTTTGGCTTTATAGTTCGCTATTCAATCTATACTAACTCGGCTGCCAATTTCTTTACACCGAGAGGCTTTTTCTTTTTGACAATCGGCTGCCCAATATTGTAAATAATGCCGTGGCTTTTTTTTTTATTTTTTTTTTTATTTTTGTTATTTTGTCAATCTAGCAAACAAGAAAAATTTTGTGCGTAGGGTACACCGGGAATTGGAGAAGAACCTTTTGCTCTGATACCACTTGATGAAGAACCGTAAGGTTCGACTTAAGTTTGAGCCCGATCTTTCTTCAATTCTCGAACTAGTTTCTATGGGAATTTAATCAACGCAACACTAAGGATGACTAATTAACAATGGAGACTGAAACACCACAACAAGAGAAACTAAACTTGTTGATACAGTAACTCAAGAATGAATGAATTCTACATAGAAGTTCAAACACGAGAAGCTAAGGAATAACCTTACCAAAATATCAATATATCTAACGTAAAAATAAAGGTAGCCGAAATCACTCTTAAAATAGAGGGAGATTTCGGTTCTACTTGAACAAGGAAAGGAAATAAGAGTCCTTGAAGAATTAGGACTCTTGAATGACAACTTGCTATCAAGTAACTACCTAAACAATAAAGTGGCGGCTAGAATCTAACTAACTACCAAAACTATGAAGAGTCCTAGTTGCATTAGGACTCTTATTAACCAACTAACTAACACATGGACAACATGTCCTTTATTATAGCAATCTCTTGCTATTACACGGCTGAAATAATAAATAACAATACTGAAAATAATTAAAGTCTAGAATAGTCTACAATAGGCTAAAATAGACTTTAATGTGTAAAAAGACTAAAATGCCCTTTTTAGTCACTTTGCTTGGTTGGGCCGTGTTGAACACTTGTAAAACTTAAGAGGTTGATTTGAATGTCTTCCTCTAGATGAAGATTAGCTTCCTCTTTAGTTTTGATACTTCGGATCAATGATGATACTTTGTCCATTGTCATCTTAGCCCTTGATCTTGTGATTGGTCCTTGAAGGTTCTTTAGTGGATCTTTGGAGTAGGGCTGCCCTTGGTATAATCCCGTATCAGGTAATTTCGTCATTTTTCGGTGGCGGTAAAGTTGAGGAGTCGACTTTGAAGGAGGTGTTGAAATTCCTGGTCAGGTTCCGACCGAGCTGAGTGAAAGTGAAAACTGGTTTGACAAGTTCGGATTGGAGAGGGCATTGGATTTCGCCGACTTGGATTTGTTGGAGGACTTGATCCCATGTGTCGCGGGTCCAGAGATTGAATCCGAGAAGAGAAGGTTCAGATTGGGGTTTGGAAATGGAGATTTTGGAAACGGTGAGGTTAAGGCGGCCGGAATGGGTGAAACTGAATTCGTCGAAAGGGATAGTGGAGCGAGAATTAGATCGGATTTTGGTGTACCTGCTCTCGGCGAAAACGGTGGTGGTTGTGGCGGAGACAACGAGGAGGAGAAGAGAGGGCAATAGCAGAGGGTGATCGGAAATGGAAGCCATTGATGGTGGAGTTCGCTATGTTTTGGACTTGCGGGATTTGGAAAGAGTGGCACCGACGGAGATTTAGATGAGAAGTCAAGTGTGGAGTAATTGACTTGACTTCCAATGATGCTTCTGGGTTGCTTCTCATCACATGGGTGACGTCAGATACAATGCAGAACAAGTGAGAGTCGTGGGACCTATAAGAAATGGCTTGATGGCGGAAGCTGCGGCGGTGGAAGACTGGCGGAGCAAAATCCATTTTTGGGATCTATGTTTTGGTCATTTACATTTTTCTTTCAGGCATTAAGTATATGTGCTGCGGCAGCGGCGGTGGCGAGGAGCTGGAGGAGATAGTTGAGGGTGGTGGCAGAAACCAGCAACATCCAATATCTTTGTAGGGCCAAACATATTAGTCTCCCCCAGTAGGTATGAAGTTTATTAGTGAAAATGAGTTAAAAAAAAGGATGCTTTTTGCTTTCCATAAATGCCCTTGGAGGAGAGAGAAAATTTCTCCACCGTCAATCCACGTCACCCGTTTTAACGTTTGTTTTGAAAGTTTTGGACGGAAGGATGAATATGGCAACCGTAATTTCTTTTAGGATGAAAAAATATAAACTTTGCTAAAAATGATGAAATTGGCTAAGCGCGATTACTTTGATGACTAAATTGGCTATTAATTCCACAGTATGAGTACACGTGAATAGCAATGGCAAATGGGTTTGGCCCACCCGCGACCCACCCCGCCCCGCCCCGTTTAACTCGGCCCACTTTTGGACCCGCCTAAACCCGTTATGACCCACGAGTTAAGTGGGTTTTACAAACGGGCCGGGGTGGGTTGTACATTCATGAAAAATTGACCCACCCCGCCCCGCCCCGTCACCCCAACCCGTCCCGTTTGGACCCGCCCCAACCCATTTAACCCACCATACCCCACTGGCCTAACCCACTTTCATTTTGTAGTATTCAACGGCTATGTTGACTTGTTAGTTGTTACTGCCTTACTGGTAACTTTCCAGTAACGGCTCTTTTTTTTTTTTTTTTTTTTTTAATTTTAAATAAAACTCTATTATAATTATATCCTATAAATACCCCCTCAAATCCCCTCAAACTCACACCAATCTCACTCTATCATATATTAATCTATTTTCTAAATTGATTCAAGAGACGAATTTGTGCAAGCGGTTAAAGTCGGAGTCGGTGAAAGTGTAGAACATCTTCGATTACTCTACAAAATTTCGGCATTCTACGTTTTAGTTAGTGTATCACTCTCTAAATCTTAATTTTCGTTTTCATATTGTTAATCTTATATTATAATTGTTTGCTTGATTAATTTGATTTTCTTTATTTTGATTAAGTTATAAAAATGGAAAACATAGACAACATTTCTCCTCAAAATGATTTTGATTTTGATTTTACATTTGATGATGAAATTGATACAATTAATACTAGTGCTAATCCGTCTCCGTCTCCCGATCCATCTACTAGTGGTGTTATTCCGTCTCCCTCTCCCTCTCACGGTCCCTCTACTAGTGGTGATGAAACTAATAAAAAAAAAGGTCTAAGAGTTCCGAAGTTTGGAAAGTATGGGAGTTTAATGAGGCAAATTTGAAAGCTAAATGTAAGTTGTGTGGGCATGAAATTCGTCATGCAATTAGTTGGGGGACGGGTACACTCAATAGACACATAAAAAAAAAACACCGGATTGGTTAACTAATTTTTTGAGACAAAAACAACTTGATGCAACAACCGGTCAAGCCCTATCTAATTGGAATTATAATCATAATAACGCCATCAATGATATATCTAAATGGGTAGTGTGTTGTAACATGCCTTTTGGTGTAGCCGAAAATCCTCAATTTGTTAGAATGATGAACGACATTCAACCGGCTTTTAAAAGAATTCCTAGATCAACAATGCGTTCTAGAATAATTGGCAACTATGAAGCTATGAAAAAAACTATTATTACTCTTTTTGCAAACCATATTGGAAAATTTGCTCTAACTTGTGATGCTTGGAAAGCTTGTACTCAAGAGTCTTATATTTGTGTTACTTGTCATTGGATAGATAATGATTGGCAAATGCAAAAAAGAGTAATTGACTTTAAATTATTTGAATATCCTCATAATGCACAAAATATTGCTAGAAATATTTCAAAGGTGGCTCGTGATCTTGGCATATTAGAAAGAATTTTCTCCATCTCTCTTGATAATGCTAGTAGTAATGATGCTGCAATTCCTTTTCTTAAATCTAGTATGTTACCTATACTTGAAGGTACATTATTTCATGTAAGGTGTGCTTGTCATATTATGAATCTATGTGTGCAAGATGGCTATGATTTTGTAAAGAATACTGTTGGTGTAATAAGGAATGTTTGTCTATTTATCTCTACGTCTCCGGTTAGAAAACAACACTTTAAAAAATTAATTCTAGAGCAAGGATTAAACTATAAGAAGTTTAGGAAGGATACAACTATTAGATGGAATTCCACTCATGACATGATAGAAAGTGTACTACCCTATAAATATCAATTAATTGAATTTTGTAATTCTAATGGGTTTCCTACATTCTTAGATGAAGAGGGTTTTACTGAGGTTGCTGTTATATCTGATTTTTTGCTAACTTTTAAAGATGCTACTTTAATACTATCTGGCCAATATTATCCCACTACGCATTATATTCTCCCAATTTTGTGTAACGTTGTTGAAGTTTTTATTAAGTATAGTTTGAATGATAAATTTTCACCTATGCTATATCAAATGTTATTTAAGTTTAAAAAATACTATTGGGAAGTTCCTATATTGTATCGCATAGCTAATTTTTTAGATCCTAGATACAAGACGGCAAATTGTGAGAAATTTCTAAATTTTTTATACGGTAGCATGACTACTAATGATGAAGCGGGTAAGCTAGAATCTGAAAAAAGAACAACAGCTCATATCTTAGAAACAACTAAACTTCTTTTCAAGCTTTTCTCCATTTACAGTAATGACATTAATAATGATGGAGCGTCTACATCTTCTACAACTCCAACAAATCAAGTGACACAAGCAATTCGTGGTGGAAGACCCCTCGCCTCGACCCCCTAAGATCGCAAACACTTTAAACAAAATAATGAAGAGGCAAAAAGACATCCACCGGTTCATCGTCCGCCAATGAACTTAACTTATATCTAATTGCTCCCTGCATTGAAGCGGATGATAATGATTTTGACATTCTCGAATGGTGGAAATCAAATGCAACACAATTTCCGGTTTTGTCAAGAATTTCTCGTGATATTTTGACAATACCGGTTTCAACTGTCGCTTCAGAACAAGCTTTTAGTTTAAGTGGAAGGATTTTGGATGAAACTAGGAGTCGGTTGGCACCAAAGAGTTTGGAGGCATGTATGTGTTCGAATGATTGGTTTGATGCCGAGTTGAGAGAGATGGGAGTTGATCCTAACGCGGTTGAAGATTACTATGCAATAGTTAATAAGGACGACGATGAAGATGAAGATGAAGATTAGAGGTAAGTATTTTAAATTGTAATGTTTATTTTATTATGCAATTTCATATTACATTGTAATGTTTATTTTATTATGTATTTTTCATTTAAGTTTAGTACTTAGTAATATTAGATAGTTTAATGTAATTTCATGTGGGAGGTTTAGGCCACATAAGTCCCCCTCCTATGTAGCACTAATTTTGTTATTAATAAAACCGGTAGGGGTCCATGCCAAACCCCCCACCACTACAAGGTGGCTTTATCTATATGCATGTCTAACTTATACTTATTAATTATGTCCAACTTAAACTCATCAAAAATTAACCCAACCCATTCAACCCACCCAACCCGCCAAACTCGCCAAACCCACACAACCCACCGGGTTAACCCGTGACTCGGCCCACCTTTGACGGGTTTTCCAAGCGGGGCGGGGTGGGTTGTTCATATTATGTTTTCGACCCAACCCGCCATGACCCATTGACTGGTCAACCCGCCCCGCCCGCCCCGCCCCGCCATTGTTCACCGACCCACCCCGAACCCGCCCCGAACCCGCCGGGTTAACCCATTTGCCATTGCTACACGTGAACTGAAACTTTTAATGTAAAGCAGAATGGAGAGTACATATTAATTGCTCGAATAGTCCATGAATAAACATTTCAATCAATAGACTATTTCCATCTTAAACCCTTAATAGAAATTTGAAATATAAATTGGTCCTTCAAAGAACCTGTTCTTGCCCGACATATAGGGTAACATAGAAGTACTACATAAGCATCAATAATTAATTAAGGAGCTCAATGGACAAGAAGGTCCCCTGCTTCAATTATATTACTCCACACTTATTATCTAGCTCTTAATCTTTAATATTCAAAATGAGCAAATTCAAGAACTCGTAGGGATATCATCTAATTAATCCCTACTTGTATTGAACAAAATACCTACTAGTTGTTCCCTACTTCTTCTCCGGCTGATTTGAACTCCCGACCTACCAGTTGGAAATGAAGCGTTTTAACGAATGAGCTGCGCTTCGTTGTCTAGTGATTCATACATTATATACTATATAGTTGTACTAAATACTCCACAAATAATATCAGTCATAGTTTCTACATTATGAGATAACTCTATATATTATACAATAATATATAATATAATGTATTATTAAGGTATATTAAAATGTTATATTGAATATCAATCGTTTACCGTATTTGTTCGGCCCGAATTTACTACGAACGAAGGGAATTATGAATTATGTAACCTATAAAGATAGGAGTTACCAACTCATGTTGTCATAAATGGTGAGAAGCTTCCCTATTAAGTAAGAAGTTGAAGGTTTCGAACCAGGGCCGGTCCTGACATTTCGGGGGTCCTGTGCGAAAACTAAAAATGGGGCCTTTCGTATAAACATTAACATTTTCAACTTGTTACAACTTTTAAAATAAATGAAATATGACATTATAAAACTACAAAATATGCTTTCTTCGAGCATTGGTGGAGGCAAAATCATCAATAATAGTATCAATATCTATATTTGAGCTGGGTTTAACATATAAACAGGTTATACTTGAAAATTTTGGGACGGTTGCACCACCTCCATATGGGCTCAGGCCGGCCCTGGTTCGAACATTAAAATTTTCTTGCAAATGAAACAATCTAACTAGAAGAAGTCTACCCATTACCTTCTACATGATCTCAAAGAAAATTATACCTATTGGCCATTGATCAAGAGTTATAAGGATGGGAGGACTTAACTAATTAATGTTTTAAATAATTAAAGTCAAAGGCCACAAAACTAGCTGGATATTGTTGGATTTGACTTATTTTTTTCATTAATTATTATTTTGCAAAAAACAGGTTCTTCCAAGAAAGAGCATTCTTGGCACTGTCTTTTAAATCTATGAAGGTTACCAGTTACGTACATGCATACGTACTTCTAATCAAAATCCAAAACACATGTCTACAATTGCATGAGATTGAGGATTAACCTTTAATGAAGATCAAATTGACCATCTAAATTTTGCCCCAAAATAAAAAATATTTTAGTTTATTTTACGCAAAAAAAAAAAATTTCAATATTTTTTCCGGTAAATGCGAATTATTATTGACTAAGCCCGAGGGCAAAAATTAAATAAACAAAAGATAGAGACTAGCAACTTAAGTTGCGAATTATTTTTTGCATTTTGTTACCTATATCACCGCAAACCCAGTCAAAAGTATAAACTCCAAATGTGGAAGATTATTTCTACTCTATTGAATATATAAATATGCTTTGGTACTTAAAAGAAATAAATAACAAAAATGTTAATAACATTGAGCTACATATTTGAAGTTGAGAATTACCTGTTCCTTCCTTCTTCATAGGTGATTCACTTTTCATACCCTAAATTCAATTGTATAGGCATCCTGATGTGTCCGTGATTGGTCTTTCTTGTTGTTTGAATGTTTGATACATTTTTATTGTTGTGTTAAATAATATGTTTTCTTCATTTCATTTGTTATGATCAAATTCTAATCTATTTTTTTTTTTATTCAAAAAATTAATTCATGTTTTGATTTATGAAATTGGAGGAAAACTTAATTAAAGAAACAAATACTACTTTTAGATCATCGAGTTCGCAGCATATTGGACAAAGATGGTAACTCTATGCATAATGACAAAATGTGACATGATGATTCACACCAAAATTCAATCTGGTCATATCTTATTTTAGAAAAAAGTACCTTGGAATTCGGTTATTTAGATATCAATTATGTAATTGCATTCCTTATGTAATTGCTGATATCAATTAATGATATTGCAATTTTCCGTTAAAAAAAATCTCTTCACATTTTTCTAACTGTTGAAATATGAAGTCCACATCGAAGGAAGATGCAAAAAACTTATAAGCTCATGGGTTAACATCACTCATTGCCAATTGGTTTTGATAGGATATGAAGGTCCGTGAGCTAATTTTAACATGAGGATTCTAGTAATTACTACCTATTATAGTCTTTACAATATTCTAGAGTTAGTTTATTATTCAAATTCATTTTCCTTGTTTAATACTCTATTTGAATTTATATTGGGAATTTTCAGTTGTTCAATGAATCAATTCAATTAATTGATTCCATATATTCTTTCATGTTATCAGAGTCACCTAGTTGATGTTGGGTCCCCTATTGATGTCACTCTCCAGATGTCCAGCCATGGGTGTGAGGGGTTGAGAATCCCACATCGACTAGCTAGTGAGCAAGTTTGTTCTTTATCAGGATTGGGCAATCCTCTCCTCTTGAGATACCTTTTGAGGGATTGAGTTAGACTCAAGTCCATTTTTTACACCAAAATTTTAGGTGTTTCTTGATTAGGATTCATTTTGATATTCAATGACACTGTTTTCTGTATAAAACAATTCAAATTCAAAAAGAACTTTTCTAATTAAAACCAATACAAGACACTCTAATCTTACTTCACCTCCTATGAATTTCTCCTTTGTTTATTATGAATGATTAACACTACATATAGTTTGTTTAGTAATTCTGATTGTCGTCGTTAACTAATAAAAAATAGAAAATTAGTAAAATAGTACTCACTCCGGCCAAAATTGAATGTTCACTTTTGTTTTATAAAAATTGAATAGAGAGTAGACATTCAATCTGAGGCATAGCGAGTACTTTAATATGACTAGATAGTTAAGGAAAATAATGTCTTATATTACTAATGCTTATATTGGCATAGTGTTCTACCAAAATAAAAACAACTATAAATTTCTCTGTGCTTTGTTTCATCTTTTAGGTATTTTACAGAGAATAAAACAATTGAATCCGAAGAGCAATTGGGAACGTCGTTTATGGCTAAAACTATTGTTATTGACAATGGTTCTGAAATGATTAAGGTTAGTTAACTATTATGTCTATAAAAGTAATATCTCTCATCGGCATTTTATTTACTTTTCTTATTCATATTTTTTTCATCGGGCTATTGACTTTCTTTCTAATAGGCAGGTCTAGTTGGGCATTATTCTCCCATGTCTTTGGTCGATTGTGTCGTCTGTAAACCTAGACATAGTATACAAGAGAAAGTTTTCTTTGTGGGGAATGAAGACATACGTAAAAGAGGAATGCTTTCTTTAAGACGTCCGATTTGTTGTGGCGTTATCGAGGAATGGGATAACATGGAGAAAATATGGCATTATGTATTTGATGATGAGCTTAGACTTGCATCCAATGAACATCCTGTTCTCCTTACTGAGGCGCCTTTTAATCCCAAAAAAAATCGTGAAAAGTTGACTGAGATTATGTTTGAGTCCTTTAATGTACCATCCATGTTCCTTATTTTAGATGCTGTTCTCTCACTCTATGCGAATGGTCTCACTACTGGTATGTATATTTCTCTGCGTCCAAATATTTTAATAAACTATGACTACTTTAAGAGGGTGAAAACTGTCTGTCCCCAATCCTGTCTCCAACCAATCAGAATTTACTATATAATTACTTTTTCCAATTATATATACACAGGGTGAATTGTGATTGGTTGGGGGCACATACGGGAACAGAGGATTTTTTGCCACTTTAAGAAGAAAAAAAACTAAAATCACTCGCCCTATTAACGTCTTTTTGAAGGTACTGTCCTTGATATGGGAGGGGGAACAATTAGAACGGTTCCTGTCTACAATGGGTTTGCACTTCCTCATGCTATTTCGCAATTAGATATTGGCAGTGTAGACCTCGTTCGATATTTTGGCTATCAAATCTATATTATGAACATTTATCATTCTACTAAAAGTTTGGAGATAATCCCTTTGCACGAAGCGTGGGAAAGACTTGCCTATGTGGCTTACGATTTTGAGAAAGAGTTAGAGTATGCAAGAGAAAATTCATCATCTGTAGAAGAGAGATATGAATTACCAGATGGTAAACGTTTTAGTTCTCGATGTCCTACGCTTATTTCTTCAGAGGCTCTCTTCAAACCTGTTGGGATAGTTAATAAGGAAGTTCCCGGTGTTCACGAAATGACCTTTAACTCCATTAAAAAGTGTGACAAAGATATCCATGCACGAATGTTTGAAAGTATTGTGCTTAGTGGTGGAACAAGTTTAATTCGCGGTTTTGCAGAGCGTTACACAAAGGAAATACGTGAACTTGCTACAACAAACTTTTTGTCTACTTTTTTTAGTCGTTTTGACTCACAAATCACAGGTCGTGCTCGCACGAAACAAATTAAGGTATTTGCCCCACCTGATCGACGATACAGTGCGTTCATAGGGGGCACAATCCTAGCTTCACTTAACAATTTTCAGCAGGTAACTTTCTTATAAAGATATGGAATTAAACACTAACTTAACAAAGGAAAAAAATACGTAACTAAAATCATTCATATATATTAAACTTGAGTATTTTTTCTTGGTTATTTTGTTTCATATTCTTCATTATGCTTCTAATTTCTAGAAAACTATGCAGATGTGCATCTCAAGAGATGAGTATTCAGAATGCGGTCACACACAGTACAAATGAAGTGCTTTTAATCTCAATTACTAGTTAAGTTGGCTTGGGAATATAAAGTCTATTTCAGTTTGCTTCCGTTTCTTTTATCTTTTGTGAACGTTAGCTATGATGTGATCTTAGAGAACAATATTTATTTTTTAATCTGTGTAACAATTGTTTTCATTTGGAAATTAAAGGTGAACATAGTTTATCTTCTTGTATTCCAAATGAAATTTCGAGTTTGGTGTCCGATGAAACCATGTCTAAATGCATCATGTAAGGGTAGGAACCGGTGATGTCGTAATGGCACCAAATAGCGCAACAGGAAAGCCGGATATTTTATGCAATTACAATCTAAAAACTGGCAAAAAATGGTCATTCCCCTTTCTGTGTCCCCGTGAGTAGATATTTGCCACGTGTATATTTTTCCCTGTGAATTCCACTATTTCTTTTAGGTTATAAATTTTTAATTAAAAATTTAATACATGTCATTTTCTTATTGGTGGGACAGGAGTGTAGACAGAGTATTCCTAACCCTAAAAACTTGAACTTACGTAGGATTAGCGCATTTTAACCGTCAGAAACTTTGATGAAGCTTCCATCTTTCGATTTTTTCAAGTATCCTCAAAACCAGTGGCGGAGCCAGGATTTGTATTTAGGGGGGGGCCGAACTAAAAATTTGCTTACGGCGTAAAATGATATATTTGAGGTGGAATTATATATTTTACTAGAAAAATTGAATTTAAACGACATATATAAAGTCTTAGTTTAAAAATTGAATTTAAATTTAAACGAATTTAAACGACTTCATCAAATGAGTTTTCTACCCCGATTTTTGAAGATTTGATTGAAGTTTTTGAAGTTATTAATATCATCACAGTTACAAACTGTTTGGTGCAAAAATTGGATGAATTTAATGACCTGAAAAAGATTTAGGTCTTAGGGTTCAATTAAATTAGAGAATTTATCATCAATATCATCATCAAAAATCAATCTGAAACGCAGAAATCACTAAAAAATTGGGCCTTCACTCAAGTATATAAAAAAATTAAAAATTCTTGAGGGGGCCATTTAAAAAAAATAGCTCTATTATTCTGAACCGTTAAATATATATACCTAGTATATAAAAAAATTGAAAATTCTTGGGGGGGCCAGGGCCCCCCCTTGCCCCTTGTAAGCTCCGCCACTGCTCAAAACCAAAAGAACAATAGTGTGATCCAAACTAGTTCCTAACATTTAGAGAGGGAGACAAAGACGACACACACCAAGGATATGGGAAAGGGGCGAGGGCTTTGCTAGAACAAGAGAGCCGTAGTTTAATCTCTTAATATACTCCCTCCATATTTAAATAGTTTTAACATTTGAACTTTTTATTTTTATTCAAAATACTTCTAACATTTAGAATATCAATAGATATTAAATACCTTTTTTCCAATATTACCCTTCCAATATTAACTAAAGTGAAAACCATGAAATTGTTGGTGGATTTTTTCTTAGTTATAATATTAAATTAGTCTTAGTAATTACTCTAATTGATGCTCAAGGCTTTACGGGAAATGTATAAAAGTTCAATTTTCTAACTCTAAACAAAAAATGATGAAAGAGAATTCGTATATTCCCAATAGAGTATGATAACTAAGAGGAAAAGAGAGTAATTAAATTGAAGAGTTGTGAAAATTGATAACTACTCTTTAATAGGATAAATAAAGGGTACAATAGTAATTTTGTTTCAATTTTTGTTGATTCATCAAATTATTAATCTTGGTGAAATACTCAAATGTTAAAGCTATTTAGATATGGAGGGAGTAATTAATAATGAATAGCCTCATCAAATTAATTAGTCTGGTCGCATTAAATAATTTTAGGAATTAATGAAAAGCCTAATTAAATAACTAGTCCATTTATTTAATCGATCAATAAATGTTCAGACTTGTTCATTAATTACTTCATTTCCTTAGTTCTTTTACGAGAACTAAATACAATAAGACTGGTGATATTGCCAGAGCTGTTTTTCTCCCGTAAGAGCAAATTCTGCCAGAGCTGTTTGACCGTGATTTATGTACTCTTTAATAGGTTTTGCAACTCCCACCAACTTCCTCTCCTTTGTTCATCCAATATTCTCGACCACTAGCACCGCTGTTAATTCATCTCTAATTTTCAAATGTAAGCTCATGTGGCCACTTACCCAAATTGCAGTAAAATACACAGAAAATTCAGAAAATTCAATGTCATAGAAATGAATATGATCGGCTAGCGAAGGAAGAAGCAATGTGGTAATAATGAAAAGGCAAAAAAGTTAGAAAATAAACTACTGTAATACCCGTAACTTTTAATTACGTGATTTTTGACGTGTAATTAATTTTTCGCGATTAACCGTGTATGCATAATTTATTTCGTCTAATTATGTGATTATATGTCTATTTATTTATACAATATTTCACGTGCAATTTTTGTGAACATTTTATTGAGAGACATTCCGAACGCGTATCATAATCGAGATATTTAATTGTAAGTCATCATAATACTAATAATAATAATAATAATAAGAATAATAATAATAATAATATAATTAGGGGAAAGTAAATGGGTCAGTTCGGTGGAAACAATAAATTAGAGAAGGGGCGTCCCGGCTCCTATGCGGGACAACTTTGGTGCGGAATATGCGGGACATCATTCTAGCCGTCGGATGAGATTTTTTAACGGCCCAGATCTGGAGAGAGAAAATAATTTTTTTATTATTTTTTAAGTCAACCGCAACTTTTTTCTCTCTAGATCTGGACCGTTCAAACTATCATCCAATTGATGAGATTGTTCCGCACGTGTGGATTTTTTCCTGTTCCGCATAGGAACCAGACTGGAGAAGGGAAGCATCGTGGGGCTGTAAACGGGGAGTTACTCCTCGGGTTCCGTGCACAGAGGAAAACAGTATATATATATATATGGATTTCGTGGTTTTTTTTTTTTTTGCTAAGTAGGATTTCGTGGGTTTAGATGCCGGGGATGATTTAATAAAAATAAAGAAGAAAAAGGGAAAAGAAAACAAGCAGTGGGCTATTTCTCTTCCTCACGGAAAACGTGCAACAAGAGACAACAAAGGAACAAGAGAGGCGGCTCTGCCTCTCTCTCGCTCACAGACGCTTGAACAGAAGGAAAATAAAAGAGATTAAAGCCAAATCAATTCATTAGGGGCAATCTTGATGGAATTTCTCGGGATCCGTGGCTAAGCACACAAACCAGATCAGTAGCCGCAGACAGACGAAAATATGTTGAGCGATTACTTTTTTGTCCAGAACTTCAACATAATAATTGAAGGGGTTTCGAGATTAAATTTTCATCGCGGGATGTACTGAATCGAAGATATTCGAAGGGCCTTCGAGGCAACGCAGACGGATTACCAACCGAGTACTCGGATCGCGAATTATTGCTTCGGGAACGTTCTACCCCTAGTCTGATTTTCGAGTTCTTTTCCTCACTTTTATCTCCGTAACGGTAGGGACCTCACTTTCCATTATTATTTTTTGTCCTGTAATACTGATCAATGTTGAAATCTTGTTTTGAAATATTTATTACTGTTGAATTTCTGTTCTGGCATTATTTATTGTATTTAGGGATATTTAAATTGCATAAACTGCTATAATTAATTATTTGATACTACCGTTTATTGAATTGATTTATGTCTTGAATTTGGTAAATTGAGCATGTTTTATAACTCGGTTTCAATTGCTTAAATTAATTGTCAAGCATATCTATAAACTGTTCTGTATGGTATTTGTCTCTTGGTTAATTACATTTGGTCTTATTTAGAGTCGTTTAATTGGTGTCATTGTTTTTGTCCTAATTGGTTTGGTCGACCGAGTCGTCGCCCCTATTGAGCTCGTATATAGGATCGCTAGTTAGCAGGTTCAGTCTACCTTCTGGTCTGCTCTTTGTTCTGTCCTGTGTCCCATACTTAATGGGGCTAATCATTAGGTACGGTGGTGGTTTTGTGGAGTCCTTGGTTGGGGATGATGAGACAATGTAAGGATTGAACCTTAAAATCTGTGTCTTGTAGTTTGGGAGAGAATCCGAACACACGAGTTTACTGAAACCGTCATAGTTTGGTTGATAACTGGGACCACTGTCGTTATTGCTGAGTAATAGAGATTAGATATGTGAGCTCATGTGGTGGGAGTCGTGTCATAGTAGGTAGCTACGTTCTAAGTATCTAAGACGAGTATGTGATTGGGTGTACCGGATGGGCAACACGTGGTGCTTGTCGTATACTCGGTTATGGAATCGTTTAGGTGCGAAGAAGGTGGCTATTTGCTTAATTGTTCCATTCTATGTGTTCGTTCTTGTTTGGTCATTATATGTTGTTTGCTTGGAGTCTATTTAGTACACTTGCTAGTATGGATTTTGCGTATCAAGTTTTTGGCGCCGTTGCCGAGGGAATATTTGATTAATTTTATTTCTTTGTGATTTTAATTTTACTTTGGTATTTATTTTTTATTTAATTTATTATTTATTATTGTGCAGACATGGATGTAAATCAAGGAATTGTTGATTATGGAAGGAATCAATTAGTCGTTCCTCGTATGAGAGATCTGCATATGCCAATAATTGCTGCAAATCCATCATGCATAAGATTAACTGCTGCAGCGAGGAACTATGAGCTTAAACACTACCATATTCTACTTCTTCCAAACTTTAATGGTATGAATAATGAAGATGCCTTGGGAGTTTTGCGAGACTTCTATAGTACGGTACAAACTTTCCCTTTGAATGGTTTAACTGAGGAAGAATTAAGGATGAGATGTTTTCCTTATAGTCTAAAAGGGGGAGCAAAATTGTGGCTACTTGATTTACCTGAAGGATCTTTGGGCACTTGGAATGAGGTTTATGAGACATTCATGTTTCAATACTTTTCCTCTGAAAAGACAATGAACTTGAGGGGTAAGATTAGTACCTTTACGCAGGGAGAAACAGAAGTTTTTCATGTTGCATGGGAGAGGTTTAAGTCATTACTCACTCAATGTCCTCATCATGGTTTTTCTTTGATATTACTAACTCAGTTTTTCTTTGATATTACTAACTCAGTTTTTCTATGAAGGACTAACTCTCATGTCTCAATCTCTAGTCGATACTGCTGTAGGTGGTTATCCAGGTGACAAAAATGCAGATGAGCTTCAACAGATCTATGTGAATTTGGCTAAAAATTCACAACAAAAGGCAACTAAAGGAAGAAGGGCTGGAATTCATGAAGTTAACTCGCAACCCAGTGTGGTCTCTAAGTTGGCTGAATTGACTAATCAAATTAGTCTCTTGATGAGTCAACAAGGCCACAAAAACAATGAGGTATGCACATCTTGTGGTCTGATTGGTAATCATGCTAATTTTTGTCCGAATGCATGTTCCAACTCTACATCATTCGAAGAAGCGTATTATATGGGAGCTGAGAGGCAATGCACGTCTCAAAGGAATGATCCTTACTCCAACACTTATAATCCGGGGTGGAGACAACACCCAAATTTTTCTTGGAGTGATCAATGGAATCAACGACAGTATATGACTCCTCCACAACAACCTCCTCCATCACAAGAAAGGACACCTCAATATGAGGAAACTTTGATTCAATACATACAAAAGTTGGAGGCTAAGATAGACCTATTTGCTCATACAAGTCAAGTTTCTATCAACGACTTGGAGGTTCAAATTGGTCAATGTGGTAGAAAATTAAAAGATAGAGCTTCAGAGATACTTCTTAGTGACATAGAGAAAAATTTCGTGGAGCGAGTTCATGCAGTGACCATTAGGATTGGAAATCAAATACAATCAGTGGAAAAGCCTAAAGAAGCTGAAAAGGAAAGGAATGAGGGCGACAAAACAATAGATTCTTCAAAGGAGGATAAGCCAAAAGAGGGAGACTCTAAACCTTATATTCCTTCTTCACCTTATGTTCCTCCTATTCCCTTTCCCCAAAGACTTAGAAAGCAGAATATCAATAAACAATTCTTTAAGTTTTTGGATGTATTTAAAAAGTTGCATATTAACATTCCTTTTGCAGAGGCTTTTGGAACAAATGCCGAGGTACGCGAAATTCATGAAGGAGATGCTAACAAACAAGCGTAAGCTCGACGATTGTGAGACATTAATGCTTATGGAGGAGTGCTCTGCTGTTCTAAAATTGAAGTTGCTCCAGAAATTAAAAGATCCAGGGAGTTTCTCTATTCCTTGTACTATTGGGCAATTAAACTTTGATAATGCATTATGTGATCAAGGTGCTAGCATTAATTTAATGCCTTTGTCTATTTCTGAAAAGTTGGGGCTAGGTAAGGTGAAATCTACTAATATGACATTGCAACTAGCAGATAGGTCTATAATTTATCCTTGTGGTATAATTGAAGATGTTCTTATTAAAGTGGATAAATTTATTTTTCCTGCAGACTTTGTAGTAGTGGATATTGATGAGGTTAGAGAGGTGCCTCTCATTCTTGGTAGACCTTTCCTTGCTACTAGTAGAGCTTTGATAGATGTTCAACTAGGAAATGTTACTCTTAGGGTTGAAAATGAGGAGGTTGTTTTTAATATGTATAAGACGATGAAAGTTTCTACAGAGAGTGATTCTTGTTATCTTGTTAATTCTAATACTTCTCTTGCACATGATTTTAAAGATAATTTGACTCATAAGCCTCTTGAGTTTATTCTGCAGAAAGGGATTGAAAAAGAAGAGAGTAAGGAGGATACAATGGAGAACGTTTCTCATCCTAATACACATCCTCCTTATTCGTCTTGTAAAAAAAAGCAATTTGAGTATTTGGGAAAAAGCTTACAAGGACCAATGTCATTTGCTGATAAGCCACCGCCATTTGATTTCAATTTTATTCCTTCTCAATCTCAATTTAAATATACTTGTTTTGAAGGTTCATCTGATTTGCCTGTACTTAATTCTTCATATTTTTCAGGTGTAACAAGAAACTTGGAGTTGAGTGAGTTTGGTGGACTTCCAATTGGAACTCACGAGAACGGCGATAAAAAGTGTAAAGAGGGGCTGTAATTGCTCCATTACAAGAGGATTCACAATGAGTATCAAAGCGGACATAAATTTGGTGAACAATTTGACAATTTCAAAGTGCCCTACAATCTTTGGCATCCTCCTAAATCCCTCTCCAGGTAATGCGTCACTAAATAAAAAGTGGACGACGCTACTCCATAAGAACGATAATATTCATTATCTTTCTTGGTTTGCACCCAAAATGCACGTGTGACAATCTCACGTTAAACGAGCACTAACTATTATTTTTATTAATTTTTTTTCCCTTAAAATTTTAAGTTTTTTCGTAAGTATTAAAAATAATTTTTTTAAAAAAAAACGTTTTTTCTATTATAAGTATAATAGGATTTAAAGATAGTAAAAAAAAATTTTAAAAATTAATTAAATTTTTTTAAAAAAAAACGAAACCAGGTCTGGATTCTTGGACCAGCCCTGGAATCTCATTTTATTCTAGGCAGAGAGTTTGGCTTTTTCTTCCATCCCTGGAAGTAGAAACCAGCCGTGGTTTTAATTATTAAAAAAAAAAAAAAAAGTGTGTATCATTATTATACGAAATCTGCATTGACACCCAATCCCATCCCCTCTTTATCTCTTCCCCTCCCCAACCGTCCTCTCTCTCTCTCAACCTTCTTCACACCAAATCCCTTTCCCTTTTTTATTATTTATTTTTTTCCATTTCATTTTCCTAAATCCTTTTCCCCTGCACGATTTTTTTTCTTTATTCACACCAAATCGTTTTCTTTTCTATTTTTCTTTTATTTTATTTTCCCTTTCCTTTTCCTTTTCTAACATCTAATTTCTCCTACTGATTTCCATTTTTTTTTGTGAGCCTCTTATTCACAATTTTTCTTTCTTTATTATTTTTATTTTTCTATTTTTTTTTTACCAAGCACTCATTAATCATTGAAGATTCGCATTCACGAGGCGAATACGTATTAGGTGATCGCGGGAGTCATGGCCCTGAGGAGACTTGAGGCCACTTTTTCTCCTCGTTCCCACTTTAATCAAGGCAGTATTGTTCTCTTCCCTTTATCTTTTGCTCTTTATTTTCACATTGAGGACAATGTTCGATTTAAGTTGGGGGGAATTAAGTTGTGAATTGTTTATGTTTACCTTTAGTGCTTTATTTTATTTGTTTTCGTTAGATTTATTTGATATTTTTTAGTAGTTTTGCATATTATTTGAACAAACGAAAAAATCGATCCAAAAACATTATAAAAAGAAAAAGTAAAATTAATTAATTGTGGATACGTTAATTTTAACAACTTTAAGCATTATTCTCCATGATTTCCAATCTTTGACTCGTGCCACTAGAAAAAATGGAAAATTAAAAAAAAAAATTGAGTGATTATCTTGTGATTATGTATATGTGATAGAACTTGTATTTGGAATTAGACTTTGAGATCTTTTAAGATAACCCTTGTTTTGTTGTTAATTCAATTTATGGTTACCCAATACACTACACAACTATTGACTCTGAATATATCGTTTTAAAGGACGACTAGGTAATTCTTTTAATTAAAAAAAAAATGCGACAAAATGTCGAATGTTTGTTTTCGGGCTCTACTCCGCTGCTCTGGTTATAAAAAAGTTGGAAAAAAAAACAACACAATCAACACAGTAAGAGTATGAGTATGCAAAATGAGCACACCATTAAGCGAGTGAGAAGAAAATTCACACTCCTTGGTGCCCGCAATAAAAAGTATAAATTGGGTTTTACTCCGCTGATCTTGAAAAATTGAAGATTATGAGTATGCGAAATTAGCACGCCACTAAACGAGTGATAAGAAAGTTCACACTCCTTTGTGCACTACGAGTCCCAATAGAAACTTTGTAACTTTGAATGTGGTAAAGGAATTGAATGATCTTACTTAGTCTTACTTTAATTCTATATATTCGTGAGTCAAAATAAAAGCACATTGCACAAGGGTATCTATGGATTGAATTGTAGCAAAAAGAGGTGTGAAAGATAAATGTCTGTTTGTTTAGTTCTTAATACAAGCTTCTTGAATGCATACTTTTCATGAAATAATAATGAGAGAATTGAGTGAATTGCCTTATACTATATCATTACTCATATTTGTGGCACTTGTTATACTAGAATGATTGGAGATTAATATTTGAGTTGTTAAACTTGCTGATTCCATGGTTTCTTTTTACTTGTTCATGAGGAGTTTTGTTTTTCGGTCTTACCTTGTGTGTAAATTGCTTGAGGACAAGCAAATGCTTAAGTTGGGGGGAATTTGATAACTCGTAAATTTATCTATATTTTCTTCTACTTTAATAGTAATTTTGAGCTTCAAAAAGTATTTACATATCGAGTTTTGAGCTTAGAATGGTATAATCCTCGCTTATTTGTGTTTGCATTTGTAGGGGGCAAAATAGTCTTTTGAAGGATAAAAGTGAACCGACTTGCAGAATTAGAAAAAAGCTGCTGGAATTGAAGATATGATCTTTACGGACTAGAAGAGTTCTGATGCACTTCAACTACTTTAAAGAATCTTGAAGAGTTGTATTTTATATCAACTACTCTAAAGGAGTGTGGAGAGTTTTAATATATGTCAGTTACCTTAAGCTAGCAGGTTTCTAGTTCTATAAATACTCTTTAATAGTCTTAGGTTTATTAAGTCATTATTAGATTATTCTAGGTTATAATTTGTTATTGAATTTTTCTCTAGTATGAGCTAAATATTTATTCTAAGGCCATGATGTAGCTAGATTAATTTTATATATTATTCTTGTGATTTTGTTATTCGATGAGTGTTGTGAAATTAATTTCTTATTATTGTTCTTAATGCTTTTGTGTGATTAGCTACCACTCAAATTGTATTTACATTAACTTGGAAGATTTGCGACAGCTGACCTTATTAATTAGGTTAAATAATCTGAACATAAATTGCATGCAAGATAGACATATACTTGTATGTTTTGTGCGATCTTTATGATTTCATATGTTTAATGCATTTTTATGGGTTAAAATCAGCATAGACATATAGTTGGTTTATTCATTAGAATAGGTTTGATAAGCCTTGAAAGAGGTTATTAGATATAATTGGAAATCGATCGATTAATGAAACTCACTCTAGAATAACATCTCGTAAGATAATATATTGGTTAATTTAGTGAATTTATGTGCCTTAGATATTTCTCTTATCAAACTTCTTATTCAAGTTATTTGTTTTATGTTAGTTAATTAATTTAATTTAATCATCATCAACCGTCGGATTTATTTTACTTGCTTTTGATCATTGTAGAATTATTTACATAGGAATTAATTAATCATTATTCTCTGTGGGATCGACCTTGACTACTACAACATCGACCTAGTACACTTGCTAGTATAGATTTTGCGTATCAGTCTTTTCGATGGATTCAGTTGTTTCCATTTGTACGTTGTTTGTTCTAAGTGGAGATGCCTAGTCTGGATCTGTTTGTTTCCCGTCTAGGTTAGAGCATCACATAATTTTATCTCTCTACTATTGTTCCACTACCCACACATGTTTATATTTTGCGTGTGGATGTGGATGCCCGTTATGTGATCTCCTATGGATTGTTTCATTTCTTCTTTTTGGTGATGATTGTGTTCATCATAGTAAAATCGTCCTTTATAAACTTTTGGTTGTTTTTACTTCCTTAACGACCTTTGTTGAAAATCAAGATGTTTTCTTTTCAAACCTTGATTCTTGCCATCATTTCAGAATCATCGGTGATCTCCACCTTGTTGACCTGCTAATGGAAGATCATCGAAATTGGCCTTTCTTTTATTCCATTTTTGGATCCACTCTTTAGCTACTTCCAGTTCCTCATTTTGTTCGGATGTTAATCATGAATTGCAATCTCCCTTTCAAGTGAATCAACTTTTGTTGCCAATTCTTGATTCGTACTCTCTGATTTACTATTTGGTTTAACAACTTGGATCTCCATCTTCCGCAAGTGTTTGTCATCATCCTTCATCTTGACATGATTCTTCTCAACCACCTTCGCCATATCTGCCTCACTGAATTCTATTGTGTATAGTGAGTGATGCTTCAGCTTTTAATACCAAACTCGTTTTCTTAAGCTTTGCTTTTCTTTCGATATCTCATAAGTCTGCAGAGAACTAATAAGTTCATCAACAATCATGTTAGCATAATCCTTAGTTCTTCAATGGAGGACACTTTTATTCGAACTTTTCTGTCAAAGAGCTCAAAATCTTACTCATCAACTTTGCACTAGAATGTTCTTCATCTAGTGAAAAGGTTGATTTTCAATGTCTCTCAGTTTGTTGTCCACGTTAGTCATTATTTCATTTCCACCAATCCTAATGTTCTCAGATTCAATGGTCTGACCGTTCACAGCATGATGCTACTTGAGAGTTTGGAAGAAGAAGTCAGTTTAAGTATCCTCATCTTTTCAGCGACCAGGATTGACAAATTTCGAGGACAAAACTTTTGTAAGGGGGAAGAATTAATACCCATAACTTTTACTTACGTGATTTTTGACGTGTAATTAATTTTTCCCGATTAACCGTGTATGCGTAATTTATTTCGAGTATTTGAGCTACTCCGAGGACCAAGATACATATTGGTTGCAGTTGCTAAAATGATCAAATAATGTTGCAATCCAATAATCGTATTTCGCTCATTTTAGTATCTCCGTTCTTTACTATCTAGAGATAACCCCACGAGCAATATTATTATGAAGTTATTAATTAAGTGTCTACCTCACTAGTGTAAATTACTATTATATCCATCTAGGTAACACTTCTTAAGTCTAGGTTATATGCACTCTCACCTTATATAATGACACAACTAGAAAACTGTTCGCTAATTAGTGATTTGAGACAATTTCGTGTGGTGGCATAAATCTGGTCGCAAATGGTCACACTTTTTTTAAATATTTTTTATTTATTTATTGGGGGAGGGACTTATCTATTACAAGAAATATAAGATTCAAGAAACGGGGAAGGGATTCGAACTCATGACCTCTACGTCATGACACCTCAGCCTTGGCCACTAAACCAATGCCTCATTAGAAACTACCAGTCACACTTGGCCACCACATGTTGCGACCATGTTTTCAACCCAGTTTGACCAAATAAAACGCGACCGCCTTCCGACCGCGCCTCTTTACCGACGATTTTGCGACCACCAGTTGACTCGTGGTTGAACTCATAGTTGAAACAACTTTGTAACGGCCGTCGTGGCGACGGATTTGCGACTGCGCTTTAGCAACCACTCGTTGACTAGATATTAGGGGCTGTTTTGCGTCGGCATACTTTACGACGGTGTTGCGACCGCTTTTTAGCAACCACTTTGCGAACATTTGTTGACTTAGTTTGATCTGATATTTGCGACCGCTCTGTAGTGACCACATTGAGACCACCATTTGATCTTAGTTTGACCAGATATTAGCGAACACCTTGCGACGATGAAATTGAGACCGCATTTTTGCGGCGAATGTGCGACCACTTTTTTATTAAATTTTTGGAAACCTAATAAACTTGGCGACGGTTAGACTGTGCAAAGTCGTCGCTAATATAAAGAAATTTGCAAATGAAAAAACTGAAATTTCAAAAAAGCTCCCTTCCCAAACCACGCAGACAAATGCAAAAATCCAAAATCCAAAATCATAATTTCACATATGCACAAATCCAAAATCCAAAAAGAAAATCCAAATTCACAAATTCAAAAACCAAAATCAAATTCAAAAATCCAAAACAAAATATCACAAATATATTGGTATTTCTTCCAAAAAAACAAAAACATAAATCATCTACCATGGGGACCATATTCGTCGTCAGAGTCATCACCATCGTATGCTCTGCGATATAATATCTGGGTCATCAAATATTTGTCTTAGTTTTACTTGAAAAGACAAAGAAGATGTTCAAGAAACCAATTCATATTCCTTCCAAAATAAACAATAAATCAAAGTCAAATTGTAAAACATATTTAAGTAAGCACATTGAAGCTTCAGAAATGACGTCAAGTTATTATCCAGACATAACTAAATCAATGTCATAATTGCAAGAGAACTTTGAATTCTTAGCAGTAGGATTCACATGAGATCAACTAAAGTACCTGACGGGATTACATTGTTTGGTAGCATCCTTAACTTTCTAGATTATTATTATGTTCAAGTTCAGAGAAAATGAATTTTGACTTAATTAACGGTGACTAAAAAAGGTCATTGCTTATTTTATCTATGCGATCCCATTAAATGTATCAGAACCGCTAATGGAACTTATTCTTAAACAAAAGGCCATATTGCAAACTTTGACAAGACCATTTTTAATTAACTAGCGAGTTTAATAGGTAAACAGCACTAGTCATTCGTCATCATAACAAAAGAAAGTACAAAATTTGGCATAATATGTCAAGATTAATTAGATCACTCAAAGATATATATGATATTCAAAATTCAAAATTCAAGAAAGACATAACAGAAAAGAGATGCATGACTTACCGAGAACTCTCTAGCGTCCTCGTCTATCCAGGTACCCTTCTTTTAATTCAAATATTCGTGTAAGTCTGCTAAGTTAACATTCAGTCCTTTGTTAACCATATGTAAATCAAATGCTAAATATCTAAGTTACCATCATGTTTAATTTGTATGACGAAAAAAACATAAATTAAACTTATTTTACTCACCCTTTCCTTCAAGCCGCCACTATGCTTCCACGGGCAATTTCAACCCCCAACTCGAGACGATTTTTATTGTTTCTTGCAGACTAAGCCTTTAACGCATCTGAGTCCCAAACTATCTCAAGTCTACTCCAAATATCCGGCGGGATCCATCTCAATCTAATTCGAGAATTTATATGGTATCCCATAATTCCAACCAACCTCCTCCTCGTTAATTTTCTCCATTGGACAATGATGGCACCCTCGTGTTTGGGATCCCATCTAAAATATTTCGGCAAAAAGAAAAGAAAAGATACAAATAAGTAAAAAGGTGTTAACGAGCATATATATCAACTTATTAAAGAATGACATAAATAAACTTAATATTTTACCAAAAACTCTTCCCACCACAAGATCAGAACATCACATGGGTACATCATCAAGGCTATTGTACGGACCTCGATAATTCCTGCAAATATATTCGTTATCATTTGGGCCACGCCACTAGTGAATGTACAATATTCAAACTTATTAAATTCATCTTTTTAGATTTATCTCGAATTTGCATATGAATGAAATCAATTTGTTATGGAAATATTTACTTATGTGTCCACGCTAGGGGTAATGACCACACGGGAGATTGCCTCGATCGGCGATGACGAAGTGGATATACCCGGCTCTGATATCTGAACATGGCTCCGCACAGACTAGAAGGGTAGGCGGATTTTCGGAGGCATCATGAAATTACTATTTAATTGATAAAGATATATATTTTGAAAAAATGTAATGTGTAAGTGTATTGTCTTTTTCTAACCCCCTTTTTCTTTATCATGTAAGGAATTAAGTTTTGAATCAATTGAACTATAGATGTTTGGCTACATACAATGACTTAATTAACAACGGATTAAGCTACTAATGTATTGAGGAAATAAGCAAGGAGGAGACAAATGCGCTTATCAAACAAAAGACAATTAAACTTCTATCATTTGGAAACATTCTCAAACACAATTTCATCATCTTCTGCGGGGCTATCACCATCCGAGTCCCCAATCTGATTCCTCATCATGCAACTGAATGTCCTCACTATCTTCATGAAGATATCTTGAATCATCAACATTAAGTAATTCTGCTTCACAAGAGTTGTGTGTTAGAGATCCACCATCAACAATAGATGTGTCAATGTGACTTGTCTCTTCCTCTCAAAGTTCTTGGTGAAATGGTTTCCACTACAAGAAAAAAGGGAAATAGGGACGGCCGTTTCCGTCTGTAATCGGTCGCTAATCCAAGTTTAGTGACCAATTACCGACCGAACTATGTGGTCGTGTATTTGGCGTCGCTAAGCCAGTTAACAACCAACCGCTTTTATGGCTACCGATGATTGGGTCGCCATATCGCGACGGAATAGCGACCGAACATAATATAGATTGCCGACGAAAACTGTAGCAACCGATTATGTAGTCGCCATATAGCGACGGAATACTGACCGAAATTAATCGACCGATTATCGACGTAATGATGAGTCTCTAGATAACGACAGAATACCGAGCGTCCAGTCAAACATAGTTGACTTTGACCTTGACAACCTTACAACCAAATAGCGACGATGTATTACGTCGGTAATTACCGACAGAATAGCGACCGATTCGTTTTTATTTGACTTTGACTTTAAACCAATAGCAACCGAAAATTTGTCGCTAAGATGTCGCAAAATGTTTTTTAATTTTAAAAAATAAATCGAAAATATAATTAAATCCCTATTATAAAAACAGCAATACTAAACATAAATAAATCAGAAAATCCCAAACAACAATACGAACCAAAAACAATATCAAAAAGATCCCCAAATAGAAAACCTAATCAATACAACCCAAAAATACTATTACATAACCAATGATCTCACTAAAACCACAAGTTTACACTTCTTATTTACATTACAACACTCACAATCAAAGTGTACACTTTGAATTACAACACTCACAATCAAAGTGTGCACTTGTTATTTAGATTACAACACAACCAAAGTTTACACTTCTCTAATACTCTTTCGTCCATGAGTTAAAATCTGAAAATTCAAGAATAAAATTAACACTTTAAATACGTCAATTAATTTATGGTAATAAAGTACTAAAAATAAAACAACAAATATTACTCACCTTCAATATGTGGAATTCCAAAAAGCTAGTTGTGAAGTGAGAAAGGGGTTAATACTACGAGAAAAAATGGATTAATAAAAGAAAAGTTAAGAATTAAAGCACAACCACAAATACATAATGAAATTAATAATTGTATTTTTGCTATTCATAATCATCCTCCGACATAAATTCATCATCATATTCATCTTTATCAACACGGCTCGTATCGGCCACAAGTACAACTTCAATTTCCCCTGACCGGTGTGCAAGTTGACCAACTTCAATAATAGTTGGATCAATACGACTGGTCTCCTCCTCGCGTACTTCCTCCTGATACGGTACCGGAACACCAGGAACGTCAAATAGGCGTGGTTTGGAATGGCAAACAACCAACCAATCAGCCCTAGATGTTGTCTTACTACCCGGATAAGGTGTGTAATAGACTTGTTGACATTGGGAAGCAAATACAAATGGATCGTAACCCTGGTACGTTCTTTTCCTATGGATTTCTACAAGTTTATATTGATGATGCACCCTCAAACCTCGATTTGGAGTAGAATCAAACCAATTGCATTTGAAAAGATTTATTTTTTGGTGAGGTACTCCAGCAAGTTCAACCTCAATGACTTGCTTTAACTCTCCGTAATAATCTCCTTTAACCCATAACCCGCTGTTATTCGTTCCTTTTCCATCGCTGTGGGCTTCTGTGTGAAATCTAAAACCGTTAACAACGTAACTAGTGTATGACATCACTCTCCTTGACGGGCCCCATGACAGATTTTTCAACAACCTTTCGGAATGTTGCGGAAAGCTATGTATCTGTTGAGGACAACAAAAGTTAAATTATTTTAGTTTAGGCATTCTTAAGACAAGTACATTTCTACACAATACCAACTTATATGAGTTCCAAACCATTTGAAAAAATCATTATAAACCCGGCTTTGAAGTTGTTCCTCCGTTATCTGCGGAGTTTGGTCATGTACTTCACTGACAAATTTCCCGAGTTGCAAATTAAATGACAATATTATTATTTGGCTACTTTTAATTATATAACAAAAATGAAGCAATTGATGGGTTTACTTACTAAAGATATGGTTCGACCTCTTCACAATTCATCAAGATATAATTCATGGTTGTTTTATAATCTTTATCAGATAATAAAAGATTTTCTTTTTTTCCAAATGATCTTCCCGGTAAGTTGAAAATTGATAATACATCAAGTTCACTTGCCTCGTCATCACCATCATTTCGCCCAATGGTTATAACTTTCGCTTTTGTGGGGTTCAAAATAATAGCTGAAGAATGTAGCAACTTCTTCGACCAAGTATGCATTGCAAATTGACCCCTCAACTTTGGCCTTGTTTTTTATCTTCTTTTTTAAATTGTGCAGGTATCTAATTAAAGCATAAGTAGTTAATCACATTGTAAATACGTACATGAAAAATAAAAATGAAGTTGAGATCATAAAAACATTGGTTGTTACCTCTCGAACGGGTATATCCACCTAAATTGTACCGGGCCACCAACCTTGGCTTCGTACGGAAGGTAAAACCGGCAAGTGTTCCATCACATCAAAAAATTCCGGAGGAAATATTCTCTCTAACTTGCACAATAAAATAGCAATAGCGTCGTCCAATTCTTGCATATGCGCCACACTCAACTTTGGGGAACACAAACCTCTATAGAACAGATTAAGTTCAGCCAAGGGTCCCCAAACACTTGCCTGTAGTACCTCTCTAAGTGCTATAAGGATATGTCTATCCATGAATACATGAGGCCCGTGACTCTTCATTCCAGACATTTTCAACTCTTTCATATCAACGCATCGCGCCAAATTCGATGCATATCCATCTGGGAGCTTTAATTCTTTAACCCACTACAAAACCATCTCGTTGACAAGAAGCATCTGTGGCAATCAAACCACGATTGTTTCCCGCCAGCATGCAAATGGAACGCTTGTGTTTTCTCCATACAATATGGACACTTATATGCGAAAAGGCCGAGGTTATTATCCTCCAATAATGACTTTCAATTGCAGTCTCATAATAGATTAGGAAAGAAAATAATGATAGCCTTATAATAATACCTCCTCTTAATCTAGAGAATTAAACTCTACTAGTATTAGATTCACAACTTTCTTAATTTGTGGTTTAATTTAAGAAATTTAAGTCACACTAACAAATTATCAAATCATTACCTTCTCTAATTATTGATTAATCTCCACTATTTTAGAAAATTCAGAAAAAACAGAAAGCTATCAAAACAGAAAATTCAGAAATAACAGAAAACACAGAAAAATAGAAATAACAGAAAATAAAGAAAACCCCCCAAAAAATTAAAAATAAAAAAAATAGATTCTGAAGATGGGGAAAAATTATCACTATTGTATATGTTCAAGAATCAGAAATATCAAAATGAGCATCAGCATATATGTAAATTTCTCAACTTATCCAAAATTTATCCTAATTAATGAGCATCCTTAAACTTGGGAGTCATAAACAAACTTGTAATAGGTAATTACAATACATTATGTTAGTCAATAGTTCAGTACGAATTGGTCTAAATCCCACAGTGGACAGTCAAAGCTACAAAGATAAAGTCTTGAAAACTTGCAGATAAACAACAGAAAATCATTTTTTTCTTTAGATTCAAAGATAAAATATACTTGCAGAGAAAATAATTCCAGTAAGAAATTAAACATCTTTGTTGAGAAATAGGAAAATAGGAATGATAGCCTCAGAATATTCATCATATGCTGTAAATAGGAAACAAATCAAGGCTAGCAACTATATTTGGTAACTAGCTTATAGTTAGGATGTAATTAGGCAAAGAATCCTGTAATTAAGGATTACGCCCTCAGCAGCTAGTAGGATAGGATTAGACTATAAATAATCATGTATAGAGAGCTTGCAACGCATCAGAAAAATTAGTAATAAAAACTAATTATTCATCATCTGCCCTTTTTCCTCAAAATTTCACATGGTATCAGAGCAGGATAAATCCTGACTCAAAAATTCCGTAACAACCTAAAAAAGATTGCGAGATAACAAAGAAGCGCAACGAGAAAAAACCACACCGAAAAAAATCACCATGTCTCGGTTCGACAACACTAAACTCACAACCATAACACTCAATGGCAACGAAACTACATCCCCGGTCGGATCGATAACGATTGGTCTTGGTGGCAAAGGAAAGCTAAACTTTGTCACTGGAACCAAAGCAAAACCGGTACCAGCAAAACTAACAGAGGCAACAGCCGAAGAGAATGCGAGCATAGCAGAATGGGAGACCACAGATCAAATGATCATGGCATGGCTACTCACAACAATGGAGCCCCAAATTTCAAATGTGCTCATGTACTCCAAGACAGCAAAGGAGATTTGGGACAAGGCTAAAAGAAGGTATGGCCAACAAAAAAACTATGCCCACATATTTAGCCTAAAACAAGAACTTGCTCAAATCAAACAAGGCAACCAAAGCAATAACGAGTTGATAACCGAAATCATGTCCAAATGGGAAGAACTCAACATTTATCTACCACCAACCATAGACCCAATTGAAACACAAAAAAGAGTCGAGCAAGACTTAATTTTTACTTACCTGGGGGCACTCGATCCAAGCTATGATGCGATTCGATCTCAGATCTTGGCCTCAACTGAAATGCCAAATTTTGATGATATCGTTGCAAGAATCGACCAAGAGGAGTCTAGGAGAGCCCTAATGAACCCTCGGCTGTCGGAGAATCAAGAAAACAATGCCTTCCAGGTACAAAACTCAAAGCCTAACTTCAGAGACATGGTCAAATGGAATGGAGCACCGAGCAGCGGTGCGACCACTGCAAGAAGACAGGGCACAACCGCAACGGATGCTGGTTCCTCCACCCTCACCTCCGACCGGTCAAAGAGAAGGGAAATTGGAGCGGCGCACGAAAGGAGAAGAAGGGGTTCGGTGGTTTAGGCAAAACAGAAGAGATGAATGAATGGAGCGGTCCGAGTGGATTTGGGAGCGACGTGGCCCAAAACCCAGTAACTCATCTAATCCATCTGATGGATCTTCTGTGGCTCAGACGGTGCAACTGAATCAATTGCTAACTCAACTGAACAATCTGTTGCAGCAACAGACTCTAGGTTTTGTACATTCTAACCCACCCAAAATTAACAATAGTTTTAAAATTGCAAATATGTGCCAAAATACAAATAGATGGATAATTGACTCTGGTGCAACTGACCACATGACATGTAACAAAAATAAATTGATCAATATTACACAAAATAAAGACCCTCAACATGTAATTGTTGCTAATGGTGATAAAGTCCAAATTCATGGTTTTGGTACAACAAGGTTTTTTTTCAAAAGATGTGAAAGATATTTTATATTTGCCAAAGTTTAATTCAAATTTATTGTCAATTAGTAAAATAACTCAAGAATTGAATTGCAATGTTATATTCTCACCGAAAAAAGTGATCTTTCAGGACCAAGAATCAGGGAAGAAGATTGGTGAGGGATATTTGCAAAATGGTCTTTATTACCTTGATGAAAATACAAATAAATGTCATGTGTCAATAAATTCAGTAGACCGTGATAAATTGTTGCATTGGAGATTTGGTCACCCATCGGATCAGATTCTAAATAAACTCTTTTGTTATAAATTAGATTCAAAAAATTGTGAGGTTTGTAAGCTTTCGAAACAAAGTAGATTACCATTTTCTTTATCTATCAATAAGTCAGAAAAATGTTTTGATTTAATTCATTCTGATGTTTGGGGTCCAGCCCCTGTTGATTCTTATAATCATTTTAAATATTTTGTCACGTTTATTGATGATTTTTCTCGTGCTACTTGGGTTTACCTCTTAAAAGGAAAAAATGAAGTTTTTTTCAAACTTTCAAGAATTTTATAACTTTATTGAAAATCAATATAATACAAAAATTAAAATCTTTAGATCAGATAATGGAACAGAATATGTAAACAAAAATTTCATAGAATTTTTTAACCAAAGAGGAATTCTACACCAAACCACTTGTATTAATACTCCCGAGCAAATCGGAGTTTCAGAAAGAAAAAATAGACACTTACTTGAAGTCACTAGATCTCTTATGTTTCAAACTAATGTTCCAAAAATTTATTGGTCAGATGCTGTGTTAACTGCCACTTACCTCATAAATAGATTGCCAAGTGTCATTCTTAAAAACATGAGTCCCTTAGAAGTTCTTAAGAATAGGAAAATAGATCTGGATCACATAAGAGTTTTTGGTTGTACATGTTTTGTACACATAAAAAGACATGACAAGCTTGATAAAAAATGCTGTTAAAGCCATATTTTTAGGATACTCATCTCAAAAAAAGGGATATAAATGTTATGACCCGAGAAATCATAAACTTTATATCTCACGAGACGTATCATTTTTTGAAAATGAACCATATTATCAAACAAGTGAACAAGGAAATACACAAGGTCAACCTATCATATTATCCCCAAATAATTTCATGTTTCCTGAAGAAAAAAATCAAGAACAGGTTGTGCATACAGATGAAGAACAAGTTGAAGAAGAGAGAAATGAGTCAAGTGAAGAACTAACTCAAGAAGAAATTACTTCGAGAAGTGAAGAACCAACTCAAGAAGAAAACACCTTGAGAAGAAAATCCACCCGACAAACTCGTCCTCCAATCAAATTAAGGGATTATGTGTCCCAACAGGTGATGTATCCAATTCAAGATTTTATTTCATATAATAAGGTATCTCTTGAATATCGAGCCTACTTGAGTAACATCACAAACCAAAAGGTACCAACCAGCTTTAGTGAAGCCAACCAAAGCCCAATTTGGCGTAAGGCTATGGAAGAAGAACTTCAAGCCTTAGAAAAAAACGACACATGGGATATTATTGATTTACCAAAAAAACAAAAAACCTGTAGGTTGCAAATGGGTATACAAAATCAAATACAATTGTGATGGTACAATTGAAAGGTACAAAGCTAGGTTAGTGGCCAAGGGATTTACTCAAACCTATGGTATTGACTACCAAGAGACTTTTGCACCTGTAGCAAAGATGAATAGTGTTAGAATTTTACTATCAGTAGCCACCAACTTGGGATGGGATTTGTTCCAAATGGATGTAAAAAATGCATTCCTTCAAGGAAATTTGGAAGAGGAAGTCTATATGGCTCTTCCTCCGGGCCACAAAAATAAGTCTAACCCATCACAGGTGTGTAAATTAAAAAAGGCGATATATGGTCTGAAGCAATCTCCAAGAGCCTGGTATGCCAAACTAAGCTTTTCTCTTTTAAAGATTAATTTTTTTAAAAGTACTGCTAATTTCTCTATGTTCATTAAGCATTTACAAAACACCACTATCATTATTCTCGTTTATGTAGATGACATTATCATCACTGGAAATAATAATGAGGAAATTAAAAGAGTCAAGCAATATTTAAAAAAAGAATTTGACATTAAGGACCTTGGAAAACTTTCATACTTTCTTGGAATAGAAATAGCCCACTCGAATAAAGGATTATTTCTATCCCAAAGAAAATATGTCATTGACCTGTTAAAAGAGACTGGTAAATTGGGAGTCAAACCAGCTAGTACTCCTATGGAGAAAAATATTAAACTAGGAATTGAAGATGGTGAGACATTATCTGATATAGGCCAATATCAAAGGATGGTAGGTAAATTAATTTATCTTACAGTAACCAGACCTGACATTGCCTTTGCAGTTAGTGTCATAAGCCAATTTATGCATGCTCCACGTACCAGTCACTTGAATGCAATTGATAGGATACTGAGATATCTTAAAGGCACTCCAGGTCAAGGAATTTGGATGAAGAAAAATAATTCTAACGATGTGGTTGGTTTTTCTGATACAGATTGCAATGTGGTTGGTTTTTCTGACGCAGATTGGGCCGAAAGTTACGACAGAAAATCAACCACAGGATTTTGTACATTTGTAGGTGGCAACTTGGTCACTTGGAAGAGCAAGAATGTTGTGGCTAGATCAAGTGCAGAAGCAGAATATCGAGCTATGGCATCCACAGCAAGTGAGTTTATCTGGATCAAGCAATTACTCAGTGACATGAAAATAGAACATACAAGAACCATGCAATTATCTGGAAGCCTTAGTTCCTTCACCCACTTCAACACGACCTCTTTTTTTGTGCCTTGGTTAGGGTGTAACATGTCTTTGGCTTCGATACCTTACCATGCTCATCTTGATTAATATTCAACTCTGACTTACCACAATATATTCATAAATCCCCATTCGCCTTAAAATTGTCTTTGGTCTTACCCTTCATGTCCATTCCAATGTTGAAGATGTTATTAAATACATTTTTTTATTATGCATTACATCAAGGTTATGCCTAACTAGAAGTGTTCGCCAATATGGTAGATCCCAAAATATACTACGCGTAGCCCAACTGTGATACACACCTTCTCCACACTTCATCACCTATCAAACTGGAAGGGGAAGGTTTGACTCTCTCATGTTGTCGATCCTTACGAAATCCCTTCACATATCTTTTAAATGGACGATCAGAAGACAACAAGCACCTATGGCAGTCAAACCATGATTTACCCCCTGACTCTAGATGAAATGCTCGTGTTTCCTCCATAAAATAAGGACAAACGTGAATGCTAGCCGTACTCCATCAACTCAACATTCCATATGGTGGGAAATCACTAATTGTCCAAAAGGGTGAAACCCTCATTGTGAAGTTCTGCTTCTTAGAGATGTCATAAGTTAGTGCACCTTCACCTCACAACTAATTCAATTCTTCAATCAAAGGTTGCAAGTATATATCAATCTTATGCTTAGGATTTTGGCGACCAGGCACGATGATCGTTAAGAATGTTACATAGTTCTTTATACACATCTAAGAAGGTAGATTATAAGGTGTCAGTATCACCAGCAAAGATGAATATTTCTTCCCTGACATCCCAAATGATACAAAGCCTGTACACAACCCAAGTCTGACATTTTGAGGCTCCGCTGCGTAATCAGGGTATGTTCAATCACGCGGGTGATTCATTATTCCCCTTCTCTTTCACTTTCCGAATAACATTTTATGTGGCTTGCAGTTTTTTCAGATGCATACAATCTCTAAAATCTCGGAGTTATTAGGAAGTAGTGCATCTTTTTGTAGGGGATGTCCTTCTATTGTTTACCTTTATATTTCTCCTTCTTAATGTACCTCGGTTGTCCAAAAAAGTAGGATTCTTTCTTCTCGGCATCATTTTTCAAGTACAACATACAAACGTTATAACAAACATTGATTTTCACCACGGGCTATCCAATCTCTTTCACCAATTTTTTCATCTTGTAAAAGTCATCCAACTAATCATTCTCTTGGAGCAAAGCCTCTTTAAAAAACTCTGCGAACTTTTCTATAATACTTTCAGATAAGTTGTACTCGGACTTTATGCTCAACATTATAGAGGTGATTGATAGTTTTGAATAGTTTGTACATACTTCCCATAGAGGTGTGTCACTCTCCGCTAACATGTCGTAGAACTTTCGTGTCTCAAGGATTAGGCGGTTTTTCAAAATTCATACTATCTTATTCATGATTAAAACTTGGAGCAAATGCATCTAGAACCATCTCCCGTTACATATTATGTGAATCGTGTCTTAATGAAGTACAAATAAACGGAACTTCAGGCAATGAAATGGATATTTTACCGTGACAAGTCCAATTATAATAGTTAGCCACGAATCCATTTTTAACAAGATGAAGCCTAATGACATCAGACTTATGATATATCTTGTTATCACAAATATGACATGGATATCTAATAACATGATATCCATCATCATGAACCTCACGTATGGCCCAAGCCACAAACTGGTTAATTTCCGATGCAAATCCAGGAGTTAAAAAAGTTACATTTCTAATTAAAAACGTCTATACATCCAACTACGATCCTCCATAATCAAACAAGTACTTGTATGTAACAACTCTTAATTATCATGAAAATGAATTGGAACACACCAATTCTTAGAATGAAGTACTTTCCTTGACTTGGAAAGAATTGATGTTTAACGAGAAAGTCTCGAGATTTATCGAGTCTTAATAAGGAACTTGAAAATGATTTGAAACACAGAAAGTCTTAGAATGAAGTAATATACATTAAGAAAGATTGTTAGCATATTTAGGTAAATGGAAGTTTTATGATTCTAGTCAAATGGTCAGTATTGAATTTCATATCATTGTAAAATTTCGTTAACGTTATGACATTGCTAAACATTTTACAGTATGTAAGTTCAATTTCATTATGTACCATTGGATATTAATATTATTCTAGCAGAAGTTATCAGATTTTGATACACAAAATGAGAAACCCTTTACAAATTAGTGCATAATTATAACACCGAATAATTAATATGGAATGAAGAACATATTATGAATCGACAACAATGCAGCCCACCCCAACCCCATTTTATAATCTCTAAATAGAACATAAAACAAGAAAATTGAAACAAACTAGCCGAAGATCCAAATAAAGAAATTTAGAGAACCCATATAGCATAAACTCAAGATATTTGAACTGGAAAGGATATATAAGTACTCTAACTAATGTAAAACCATAAACAAAGTCATTTGCAGGAAAATAAAAAATAAACATACCAATTACATAATAGCCTAAAATCCCAAATTGAAACCATATTCAAACTTATTGTATTTGGAAAGGTAACAAATGAAAAAAACGAGAGAGAGAGAGAGAGAGAGAGAGAGAGAGAGAGAGAGAGAGGGAGGGAGAGAGAGAGTGCACGTTTAATCTGTATTTGCTTCAATGCGAAGCTCCAAATTAAAAAAAGAATAAAAATCATAAAATATATTTGCAAAACAAAAAAGAGAGAGGGAGTCAGAGAGGGTAACAAACATGTCTGGAGGATATGTTAATCTTCCAAATGTCGGCCGAAGGATATGCCAATCATCTAATGTTGGCCGGTCAAATTGGTCACAAAAGTTTGGTGTGAGAACTCCAGTGTGAGAATAAAGGAAATACAGATTGTGGATGGTGGCCGGTAGTGGATGTTGGTGGTGGTTGAATTCAGCAGGTGGCGGAGAAATTTGAGTGAAAATGATGAAAATTTTGAGTGGCGGGGAAAGAAAGTGTAAAGGATTTTGGGGTTAAGTAAGTGTCTGAAATAATTCAAGATATGAGTAGATGGCGTCGTTTTGCTGATGCAGTCTCAAAGTGGTCTCCAATTGCCACCACTTTGCGACTGTTATAGGGATAAGGGAATTCTAGAGCTTTAGGGGAGGGGGGGCTAAGTGTTCGAAATCCACTTGGTGTTATCAGACGACGTCATTTTGACAACGCGGTCCCAATTTGCCACCACATTGCGACCGACCTTATTTATCCGAACATGTTTTATTCACTTTTATTTAAATTTTCATTATATATATATATATATATATATATATATATATATATATATATATATATATATATATATATATATAGTTATACATTTAATATAAGTTATATATATATTATAACAGACAAACATAGTTTGTACGTCTCATAAAGATAAACTCGTTTTGTTAAGAAAGTTTGATACTATATATAGTTAAATAGTAGTTTCACGATTGTAGTCATATTGCGAGTATTGAATTTCATTTACTTATAATAATATTGAAAATCGAAAATAAACGTTGCACGCTTGCGATTTTAAATTCGAAGCAATACTTCGAAAAGGTATCGTACCCTATAAATACAAAATGAAATAATGGTTATATATATATATACTAGCAAATGACCCGTGCTATGCACGGAGATACTGAATTTCAAAACACTAATTTAATGATTGTACAATTGTACTAAAAAATGGATCAAATGTAGATACAAATAATAATTAAAAATCAAGAAAAATAAGCAATTTGCATCCATACATTGGAGCAAAATTCGAATCCTGTCAAACATCGCGAAGAGTGAAACAAAATCCTCCACAAACATGCTAATACTTAAGCCGAAAAACGACAAAGGAAACATTCTCTAATCAGATTTCGAAATTATTATTTTGTTTCAGTTGAATGGTATAAATGTTGAATATCTCTTTGTCTAGAATGCATTCAATTGTCAAGGCAGATAACTAATCAGATAAGATTTTGGTCGCTGAAAAAAAAGAAAAAAGAAGAACCAAACAACAATAACAACATAACCCATTAAATCCTCAATAATTGGGGTATGGGCGGGGGAGGAAGGGAGATAAACCTAACCTTTGTCATTATATGCACAAAGTGGCTGATTCCAGAATACCAATGAAACATATGGTTTGGAGACTAACCTAACCTTTGGCGAGACCAACTTGATGTTTATGATAGATGGGAAGAACCAAAGAAAAAAATAAAAAGATGGGGCACAGGTGTGAGTAAAATATTGTCTTAGGTTGTTGAGTTCTTTTTATGTCATATATGATGATTTCAAAAATAAAGTTTCTGCATAAGATGTGAATCATTCATCTTATTACAAAGATAATTGAAAACAAATATTTGAAGATTATGTAACATTAAAAAACCTGATTATAGGAATAGAATTCCTTGATATGAGGGGAGAAAGTATACATAATCCTACTAAAACAAAAAGGGTTTAGAAAGTAATTGATTTCTCTATCTATAACTATATCTTTCCCAAGCATCAACATATTCAAATCAAGAAAGATCAAAAGTTTCTTCTAAAAATGGAAAGATCAAAGCTCAATAAATCATTCACCATATTTTTATAACTAGGTAAAAAAAGAAAAGAAAAAAGGAAAGATCAAAGCTCAATAAATCATTCACCATATTTTTACAATAAGGTAAAAAAAAAAAAAAAAAGCAAAATCCCAGTTAAATTAAAGGCATATAAACCATAAATAAAAACACACCATGACTTCCATAGATTACAATAGGCATCATAAAACGGAATCCTTTCATATCACTTACATGTTTTTTCTTCAATTCCCCTAAAAAAAACAATCAAGAAATGTAATTTTAAAAAGCCATCAAATTTCCCAACTTATAGAGAAAAAGGAGAAAGAAATATTGGAAAAATAAAATGGAGAAGAAAGAAACAAAACAAACAATATATCCCAAAAGATGGCAACAACAGAAACAAAATAGCAAAGCATACACTAATAGATTCAAAGTGTTAAGACAAAAGGCTCATGGAAGACATACACTAACCATAACATATAAATATTTCTTATTCTTTCTCAGATCTCTTCAAAAGAATAAAGACAAAAATAATAGATTCTTTGCAGTTTTCTTATATATAATGCCATATTTATTTGTGGTTATAAGTTTATTCAATAAATATGTTAAAAATTAAAAAGAAACAAAAAAAAGGAAAGAGGAAATAACTACATATATTGTTTGCATTGTTAAAAAAGAGAAGTTTTTGAGACCTTAACTACGCAATGAAAATATTGTTAGTTAATTAAAAAATAACTATGCTTGTATTCATTTACTCATCCCGATCAAATATCATCATGCCATGGAAGCAATTATTTTTCCAGGTTGAAAACATGTTAGAGAGAATTAATAATAAAGCATTCACTATGCCAAGCAAATATATCCATTAACACAAAATTGTGATAACAATGAAAAAGTTTATAGTCACTTAATTGCAGTATTAAAAGGAATAGATTGACCATTGAAACCAAAATAATGGGAAAAATATTTCACAAGTAGGCATTAATAAAAATGGAAGATATACCTCGAAGAGAAATGATCATGAATTGTAGACATGTATTGTCACTATGGCAGGACCTTAATCAAAAGATGAAAAAAATGTCAGCAAAAGGGAAATAAAAATGAATATACAATAAATCGAATACATGTGTTATAAGGATACATGGATCAATTGTGAACCAATAAAGGGGAAGAATGTCTGAACCAATAAAAAAAAGGTGTAAAGTAATCATAATTTTGCTAATTTCCCTGATTATAAGAGAGAAGATGGTAATATTACACAGGTAGATAAAAATCACTGTCTACTGATTATCACAAAATAAATGTTTTACCTTTAATTTTCAACGCTATTGAATGGTGTCGAGAAAAGGCATAGATTCCTTTTCTTATAATTGGTTTTGCTTTTTTAAAAAAGCAACCCTTCGTCTGAGACTGCTTGTTCCATTACTTTCATGTATGGAAAAGAATTATAAACAAAACAAAACTGATGAGGTTATATAATTCTCACCAAAAATAATTTTTCTCTTCTAATGTGTTGTCTCCAATTATAGAAAAATGTGATGATATTATTACATAGGTTAATAAAAAACTTTTCCTATTGATTCTCGAAAAAGAAATGTTTTACTATGATTTGAAGTTACATTAAATGACATCTAAAAAATGGCGTAGATTCACCTCTCTTGTTGTTTCATTGGATTTTCCATTGAAATACCAACCCTTCGCTTGTTTAAAACCTTGATATTGCTGCGTGTTCCCTACTTTAATTTCCAGTACACTAAAAATATAGAATATAGAAAGTATATCAAGATAGGTAATTTTCATCAAAAATATAATTTTCTTCTAAAATAAAAATTGAGTGATCTACCAAATAGAATTTGCAGTCTTCATGGATGAAATAAGTAAATTAAAGAAAAAGAAAAGAAATATTTCTTTGTCAAGAAACATAAGACAGAAAATTTGTTGTCACAATTGTAGAAAATGAAAAAATGGATTAAAGCAGAAATATAGCCAATTCTACCACATTCCTCTCTCAATTATTCTATTCAAAGTTGTAGTATATATCCTATAGAGCATTGTCATAATACCTTCGACTAAGTTCCTATTATTATGGGGAAAAAAATTCTTTTTTTGTATATTTGATGTAGTAGAAACCAAGTACAAAATTCAACAATGTCCCATTAGAATCCATGAATCAGTAGTAATTTAAGGATAATAAAGTATAAAAACTAAATAATACCATGTACCTTTTAATAGATAGTCGGCTCGATGAGGAAAAAAAGAAATCTACAAATATATTATCAATTATTCTGAAAATAAGAAGAAAGTAAAAAATGTCCTACTATGGCTTGCCGTTCGCACTGGCAGTAGGTTTTACCTTTTGTAGAGAAGAAGAGTTGCGAAACCATTGAAATGGGTTATGTTATTTGTAGTTCCAGTAGTGGATCCAAATCTAATGCAAAAATAAAAAAAGAAAAAACAAACGCTAGTAGAGAAGAATCTTTAATTCTACATAGAAAAAAATATTACCAATTTGTAGAGTACAATGGAGCCATCAAACATAATTTCCTTATCTGTTTTGGGTTTGTTGATACAAAAAGAACCTTAAAAGAAAAGAAACATAAAAAAAAATTAGGTTATAATACTTTTGTTTAAAAAAGAAACGATTCAAAATTGAAGTCAGCAAAACCAATTGGAAATTGTAGGATAGAGAGATGAGTGTTTGTTTAAAGAAGAGAGAATAAACGATAAGATTTGGAAGTTAATTTATGTTTACTGATTAGGGGGATTTAGTGGGATAACTGAGAAGTTAATTAGGATTTGAAGTCTACTAGTTTTAATTAATTTAATAAATTAAACGTCTATTAGCCAATTAAAACTTTAAAACATAATTAAAATAATAAAAACTATAATAAATTAGATTAAGAAAGTCGAGTGATTTTAGGGATTTGAGGGTTGATGGGATAGTTATGTTTAACGCAAAATCTGGATGATAGTGGGAGAAGTTTAGTAGGTTAGGGTTTTTAGGGATTTGGAGGGATTCTTTTAAAACTAATTAAAGAAAGAAATATTTAAGAAAATTACACTTGGCATTAGATTGGTTAAAAAATGAAAACACCTTATGTAATATATATATATATATATATATATAGATTGATATAAAATCCAGGTTTTATAACTATATTATTCTGGTGTATATATGTTAAAAACAATAAATATAGAAAGTGGTCTCAACTAGGGACCACTCAGGGACCAAAATCTTTAAAATATGTTATATACAGTGTATAACTACGTTCGGTCGCTGTTCATACCCAAATTCATAAACCCTAAACCCTAGGATTGCGACCACATCATGGTGGTCACATAGCCGTCGCTAATAAACATAAACCAACAAATTCAAAATGCATAACAAAATTCACTAATTAACAAATCAAAAATTCAAAACCAAACTGCCTACAATTTACAATTAAAAATTCACAAAAACATAAATAATCTATTGATCATTGTCAGGACCATCACCCAAAATGTCTCTAACTAGAATAGCACCTTCATCATCTTGGTCGTTAGACTGGTCAAGAGCAGCTAGTTTCTGCTCAAGAACTGTGGCATCCAACGGGACATTGGGTTTGTCGAAGCAAGTTTGTAGTGTGTTAAATAGAAATCCCATCAACTTCTCCCTTTTTCATTTTTTCTTTCTTATCTCTAACCTCTAACTTTAATTCCATCTCTTGCCGGACCTGAGAGCGGAGGTTTTGTTCTAACTGAGAGCGGATGCTTTGTTCTAGATGGGGACACCTTCTCTCCTCGACGTCGTGGGTGATGGATCCTATCTGCGCCGTACTCACAATCTGTGGCTAAGAAGACGAGGCTCGTGCATTTTCCTTGACAATATGTGATAAAGATCCCAACCCGGGAATACTCCCCTTTTGCATCCCCCAGCTATATCAGTAACCATATGGATCTGCGATATAATATTTGGAGCAGATACACCACTAGAGGATGATTCTTGAGTAAGGGGATCAATTACATGTCTTATTTTCCCTGAAAATCAAAGAAGATGTTTAAAAACCCAATTAATTTCAAAATTAAATAATAAATCAAAGTCAAATTGGCAGTATGATTAACATGCGATCAACTAAAGTATCTTACGGGATTACATTGTTTGGCAGCATGCTTAAAGAATATATGATATTAAAATTTCAAAATTTAAGAGACACATAATAGAAAAGAGATGCATGACTTATCGATCGAGAACTCTCTAGCGTCCTCGTCTTCACAAGTACCATTTTTGTCACCCATCTTGTAAGTATGCAGGTCTTGGTGTAAGTCAGTTAAGTTGACCTTCGATCCTTTCTTAGTTACCTATAAATCAAATGTTAAAGATCTAAGTTACCATCAGTTTGAGTTTGTATGACGTAAACAAACAGAAATGAAACTGGTTTTACTCACCAAGTCCTTCAAGTGGCTTGCAGAGTTCTTGGAGCCTCCACGATGCTTCTGTGGGCCCTTTCCACCCCTCCCCCCTCTTGACATAAATTTTTTCCTGGCAGACCGAGCCTTAAACTCATATGAGTCCCAAACGATCACAAGTCTAGTCTAAAAATCCGGATGGTTCCATCTAAGCCTAACTCTAGATTTTCTATAGTCTATCATAATTCCAGTAAGTTTTCTCCTGGTTAATGTTCTCCATTCGACCATGATGGCAGACTCGTGCGCTGGATGCCATCTATAAAATTTCTGCAAAAGTAAAAGTTAAGAAACAAATAAGTAAACAAATATTGTTAACGAGCATATATATGAACTTTTTAAAGAATGACATACATAAACTTAAATCATTACCTGAAACTCCTCCCACCACAAGAGTTGAACATAATCATGTACATCACCCAAGCTATTGTACGGGCCTCGAAAACGTCGCGAAATAATAGTTGTAATCGTCCGGGCTTCGTCACTATTCAATCTACTGAATCTACAATTTTCAAATTTATTAAATTCAAACTTTTTTAGATTTACTAAATTTTCGTTTGAATAAAATCAATTTGTTACGGAAAAATTCATTTATGTTTGCAAGCTAAGAATAGTAAGAACACGGGAGTCTGCCTCTCTCTCTCTCTCTGATAAGGACTCGGTTGACTGAAATAGAAGGGGTGGAAAGACATGGAGACTGCATACCTATCTGATATGCTTAAGCTGACTCATGTGTGTCCGGGCCAGAAGGAGAAGCCACTGCGGGAGGCTGTGTTGAATGCGCAGCATGCGGCGCATCAACCCTTGCTAAATGCGCAGCCTGTGGCACTGATTAAGTGGGTACGTCAGATCTATTCTCCGAACCTGGTTTCGTGCTTGATCGAAACTTAATTGTCTTTTCAGAGGCATTTTTAAATTACAAAGTTACTTTTTGTAACAAGTTTTGTTTCAACATAATACATAGAGTAAATAGAACTAAATGGCCATCAAGAATTTCACTGTTTCGGGTTAGGGTCTAAAACAATTATTTCTTCGGGTTTTGGCAATCAAAAACTTACGTACTACTGATATTAGATTTCGGTGACTTTTTCGGCAATTTTGAATAAATCAACCCTCACGTTCCGACTACGCGAGGGGTAATTTCTTCAACAACAAACAATACGTATTTTGAGCCTCTTCCTCCATTTCCTTATTCTTAAAAGCATTCCAATATCCTTTTTCAATGTAGAAATTTTCTTCCCACACCTCTTAATCCCTACATTCCTTCTTAAATCTCAATCCATGATTACTTTGGGAGCGAATTTATGTTTATTAATTGAGTTTTTGAGTAGAAAAAATCAAAACCCATTTCACAATTTCTCTGCAAAAAACATATGGTAGTTTAATGATTCTAGTCTAAAGACAAGTATTGAATTCCATATCCTTGTACAATTTCATTAATGTTATTACAATACTACACAGTTTACAGTACATAAGTTCAATTTCGTTATGTACCATTGCATACTAATACTATTATTCTAGTAGAAGTTATCAGATTGCAATATACAAAATGGGAAATGAGAAATAAGAAATTAGAACCCACTAACCCATACTCTAACTAATGCAAAATCCACAAATAAAGTCATTTTTAGAAGAAAAAAAATGAATGATGAGGAATCATATACCGATACTTCAAGGAATAATGGGGTTTGGAAAATTTCCAAAAGGAGATTTAGGACTCAAGCTCTATCATCACATCACTCATTTTGGAGACCCAAAGTGATGTGGGATTGGACAGCTTTGCGACAGTTTGGTATAATGGTCATAACATTCAATCCAGTTATCCAATGGAGCTGATTCAAGTTGCATATGAAAGATACGAGGCAGATCTACAACTTTCATGAGATCCCAAAATCAGATTCTTCCATCTTGGTGTTCGAAAACGTCATGCAAGTTGATACAAAAAGCTGTCCAGATTTTGGACGAGAATTAATCTTGTTCTTTCAAGTTTATTTATTAATTATATTATTATTATTATTATTATTATTATTATTATTATTATTATTAAGTATTTTTAAGCGCATAATATTAGTGGGTTCTAGATAATAGGACATGTTATCCATATGTGTTTAGGTAATGGTTTAGTGGTAGTTATCTAGGAGTTGTAGAGTCATAATCCTAAAAGGACTCTTATTTTCAAGGCTAGATAGCCGAAATTCTACTCTATTTAAGAGGGATTTTGGCCCCCATTGTAAGTACGTTACATATATGCTATTTTGGTAAGGTTATTCCTTAGCTACTTGTGAATTGAACTTCATTATAGAATTCATTCATCTTTGAGTTACTGTATCAACAAGTTAGTTTCACTTGTTGTGGTGTTTCAGCCTCCATCGATTCTCAGCCTTCTTCAGAGTTGCGTTGAGAATATTCCCTTTGAAACTAGTTCAAGAAAAGAGAAAGATCCGATTATAAACCTAAGTGTCGAATCTTGATACTTGTTATCTTGGTTCTTCATCATGCGGTATCAGAGAAAAATGTTCATCTCATTCTTGGTGTACCCTTACAACTTTCTTTAAATTTTTCTTGTTTGCTTGAAATAGACACAAAAAATAAAAATAAAAAGCTTACGACTTTATTAGAAAAAGCAGCCGAGATATATTAGACACAAGTGTGCAAACCAAAAGCAAACTTCTTGATTCATAGTGCGATAAAGACTCGTTTCAAGAATTGGTTTTTGATAACGTGTGGTCAAGAAAATGGGTAAGTCTAGAAGAAGGAAAAAAAAGAAAAGAAAGAAAATGAAGAAGCGTAAAGATTGAGTTAGGATTTAAAGATTACTCTTTTATTCTTTCTATTGCCTTTTCATGTAACTCAAGATATGTATTATTTCCTAATATTTCATCTTTCCTTAAATTTTTTGATTTGAGCAATGATGGAGGAATTATATCAACTACAAGAATTTATTGAAATGTTCTAAGAGAAATCCGAGAAGTTAGATAAGAGCTTAAACTCTATTGGACGTTCTTCAGAGCTACAAATTCCCCAAAAACCAAGAGAAAATATACCTTCTTTGGAAGAAATTATTCAACAATTGAGAGAAAAAGAAGATGCAAGATTGAAAGAAGAAGCAAGATTGAAAGAAGAGGCAAGATTAAAAAAAAGGCAAAATTGAAAGAAGAGGGAAAATTGCTTGATGAGGAAAAAGATCATCTTGTTGCAATGATTTTTGAAGAGTCAAAAGCATTATCTTTTTCGATTACTACTCTTGATCTAACAAATCCAACTCTTCCTAGTATTATTTCTAATTTTAAACCAGAATACAAGGCTGAATTTTCCACGGAGTTGCCCAAAGAATCGTCACAAAATCAAAGCAATGGTTCTTTCGTCAACTTACAAGATTCGGGGACGAATCATTTTGAAGAAAGGAAGAATGATGAGGAATCATATACCGATGCTTCAGGAATAATGGGGTTTGGATGATGTCCAAAAGGATATTTAGGACTCAAGCTCTATCATCACATCACTGATTTTGGAGACCCAAAGTGATGATGGATTGGACAGCTTTGCGACAGTTTCGTAGAATGGTCATAACATTCGATCCAGTTATCCAATGGAGCTGATTCAAGTTGCATATGAAAGATAAGAGGCATATCTACAACTTTCATGAGTCACAAAATCAGATTCTGCCATATTGGTGCCAATGCAAAGTAGTCGCAAAGTGGTCTTGCGACCAATCTTATCATACAAATACAATAAATTTCGAATATCAATTTCTAGTTTTATTCACTTAAATTGAATATTCAATATATATATAACAAACAAAAGAAAAAACATAGTCTGTACGTGTCATAAAAGATAAACTAGATCCGATAAGAACGTTTGATTCTATATTTAGTTAAGTAGTACTCCCTCTGTTCCAATTATCTATCGCCTAGACATACATACCCTTATCTTTAATACAGATAATATATCAAGAGAGTATTAAATGTATTGTTTCCAAACTTACTCTTATCTTTCATTAATTTAGTCAACAACTAATTTTAATTGTCCCAAAATAAATGAATTAATTAAAGGGTAAAATTGTGTCTATTATGAATTAATATATTTCAATCAACTATATTATCTCAGTTACATAACTATATTATTACGGTAATATTATTATTATTATAATATATATTAAAAAAATAAATAAATATTTAAAGTGGACGCTAAATGGTCGCCATTAGAGACCACTTAGAAACCAAAATCTTTAAAATATATTCATACCCTAGATCATAAACCCTATAATTGGGACAACGTTAGGGTGGTCGCAAAAAAAACAATAAATAATTAAAGTGGTACTTAAGTGGTCACAATTAGGGACCACTTAGAGATCAAAATCTTTAAAATATGTTCATACCCTAAACCCTAAACTCTAAACCCTAGGATTGGGACCACGTTAGGGTGATCATAAAACAATCGCAAAGAAAATGCACAACTTTGAATAATATGATTGTTGAACTTAAACAACTAGATTTATTTGAACGTTGGTCATCAACAACCAGAATTAAAATGAGGATTTTCTGATGTTTTGTTTGACCTTAAAATCCCTCACACAAACTCCAGATAAACCTCCCATATTTCTCACAAAGTTCTCTCTCTCTTAATTCTCTTTTCACACTCATTTACTATTCTGAAGCTTTATTACTAATTTTGCGGTTAGTATTTCAATATAATATTTTATACTGTTAACAGAGTATTAATAGTTATAATTGTTATTTTTTTACAAAAAACATATTGTTGTTTTTTCTAGATCGATCTTCAGAAATATTTTATACGTTATTTGCTTCGTAATTTCAGAAATATTTTATACGTTATTTGCTTCGTAATATTTATATAATATTTATCTCTTAACTTTTTAAATTTCTACACTAATTGATATACCCGAAATACCTGATGTAGAACTTCAAAGGTTAGAAGAATTAGCATGTAATAGGGGGTCAAGACTTTTATCAAATCTTACAAAAAAAATAGGCACTGATAAAGAATTGTTAGAAGCTTTAATTGAGACATTTTCATTAATCAATGAAAATAATGTAGAATTACAAATATTTATGGTAAGAAGAATTATAGAATTAAGAAATACAATTAGCGAATACGAAAACAACTATAGAACCATTATAGTAACTATGAGGAGAAGAGTTTAATTTATCGATTCCTCTCGAGATTTGAATTTGACAAGGTAGTTGATGTTGAATCAAATTGAAGATATGGAACGAGAATCCTCTTCAACTATCCTAAGAACCGCATGTGCTTTAATTCGTAGAAAGCTTGCATTAGCTCAAGCCCCTCTTGTTTCTCTCTATTTTTTCGTGAAATAATCTTTTGTATGATAATTTTATAATTTTCATTTTTTTGAAATTTTTTATTTGATTTTATTAGGTAAAATTGCATAAAGAAATAGATAATGTTTCCAAAATATATAGGTCTTTTCACGTTTCAAAATAAATATTTAGTTATACAAAAAAGTTGTCCACAAATAAATAAATATGTACAAAATAATATTTATACAGGGTTTATCGAATTGAAAAAAAAGCCGTTTCCGAGGAGACTTTTGATTGACAGGGGTTATCGAAGAGTCTCTTTGAACGTGGTCGCAAAATGTCACAATGCGGTAACAATTATTTGCTGGAATTAAAAAATGTCCTTTTCGAGATGCCTTTTTGACTGACAATGGGTTATGGAAACGTCTCTTTTAATATGGTCGCAACCTGCTTCTATCCCAACTTGAATCATGAATTTATAGAATGCCAAATTTCATCTCCACAAACTTCTACCCCAACTTAACTTAATTTTATATATTGTAAATTCGTCGTATTCCAGTTACTTTGATTTTTGTTTCTTCTTTTCATCCTGTAATGTGTATAAATACCATATCGTCAACTCCTCTTCCACTCTTTTCTTGTCCAGATTCCAAGATTCCTTGGATTCCGATATGTGCCTTTCACTAAATCCCAAATAAAGTCAGTAAGTTTGAAAACAAGGCCCGGGGACTAAACATACACGAAGCATTTTGGGTCGTGGTAGAATTAGGGCTGTCAATCGAGCTATTTGAGATGAGATTGACTTAACTCATTCTCAACTCAAATAAAAATTGGAAACTCACGCTCAATCTAGAAAAGCGCACAAATATTGATCTCACACTCAACTTAAATTTTTAATGTGAGCTCGAGCTAAATTTATATTAGAAAAAAACAAAATTCTTGTAGCAAGAATAGTATAATACTATGAGCATTGAAACTAAATTTTGACAAGAATATAAATGTACATAATACAATGATACTTAATTTTTGAAGCAAAATCAACTAATAAAAAGATAACAAAAGATAAATACATAGGAAGTTCAAAGGTTAAAGAGTCTAAATACAACGTAGACAAAAATTGTTACATAGACTAAACAAAAGAAACAATAGTTCCATAATTGTAAAAGTCTTATATAGAGAAAAACAAGAGAAGTAGATGTTTCATAATTGTTTATTATACTAATAAAATGAATCTTATATAAAAAAACAAGAGAACTCATGCACTTAAAATTCTAACAAATGATGAAATTGCAAAAGAGTGATTTAATTTCATTGTTGTCAAATTCAATTTCGCCAATCCAATTGAATTCTTCTAAAATATTTCACTTTTTATTGTGATTCAAATCTACAAAAGAAAATAGAAAATATAAGTAAATAAAGTAAGAAGTAGTGATGAAGGAAAAAAAATTATTCAAGTAAAATAGAAAAACTATCTAAAGAATAACCTACAAAAGTATAATCAAACTCTTCCTCATAATCACTCATTTTTGGTGAACTCCTAATCCAATCTTGACCACAAACTAATCATTCAACTCTATAAGGAAGTAGTGAGCTACAAAATTGATTCAAGATACGACCCCATTGCAAAAAGCACTCTCAGATGCTACCGAACTTACAGGAATTACTAATACATCTCTTGCCATCATAGACAAAATAGAGAATTTAAGATCATTTTCTTTTCAATAATCCAAGACAATCAAGTTTACATCAACACCACCACTCTTTGTTGGTTAAAGTTTTTCCTCCAAATAAACATCTAGTTCACTCTTACAGTGCATTACTTGTTCCTCTTCACTAAATTTAAGGAATTCTTCAATGAATGCCAATGTATAGGTCTTCTTCTTTTTAATATATATATATATATATAATATTTTAATTATATTATTCTTATTTTGAGCTTTCTTCGGGTTGAGCGGAGTCAAACTCACGCTAAGCTCACATAAAATTCGAGCTTGAATATTGAGTTCACGCTCACATTTTTTCGAGTTATGTGAGTCAAGTTCGGGCGATGTTATTTTCTCGCAATTTTTTTTTATAGAATATGAACATCTCATTTAGCCAGAAAAAGAAAAAAAAATCGAATTTTATTTTGAAAATAGAAATAGAAAATTGATCCATATTTGAGATGTTTTCTAGGTCCACAATATTACATTTTTAATTTGACAAAGAAAATAAAATCATGAACTGAAACTTTTTATGTAAAGTAGTTTGGAGAGAATACAAATTAGTACTTGCTCCAATAGACAATGAATAAAAATCTGGAAAATTGACTTGTTTGCTCCTAAAATTATTTCTCGAATAATCTAGTGGTCCTCATCTTTTTTTTTGTATTTCACATTTGGTCCTAAATGTTATTTTACGCTTCATAACAAGTCCCAACACCACTACCCATGGTGGTTTCCGACCCAATCTCTCTCTAGATCTATGCAATATTTATACTTTCTCAATGATTTCATAAGTATTTTCGAACTTCAGAGATGGTCATCATCATCATCATTTTCTTCATTATCCAAGATCCATCACCGACCACCAACTATTTCTCTCTCAAATCCGACCACCAACGCCGCATATCCACAATATCTCTCACAAATTCGACCACCCAGCTGCCACGAACCACTTTTTTCCAACCCAAAATTTGAATCACAGGGAACTCCATAACTAGACCAATGATTAGGACTCAAATTCTAGATGGAAAACAGTCTTGAAGGTCCACGTGGGAGTCGTTGATGGTCAAATTTGGGAGGAAAATGGTGGTTGGGCGGCTTTCATGGTCGGATTTTGGCGGCGGTAGATCTTGGAAGATGATGCTAGGTTCATTTTGGAAGCTCGCAAATACTTTTGGGATCATACAGGAAGTATAAATACTACATAAGGGGATTTGGCCGAAAATAACCGTAGGTGGTGGTGATGTGACCTGTTAGGAAGACGCGAAATAACATCTAGGATCAAATGAGAAATAAAAAAGAATGATGACCACTCGATTATTTGAGAAATAATTTGAGGAGAAAAAGTCAATTTCCCTAAAATTTCAACCAATATACTTTTGCCATAACATATATGTCCCTGATCTTGAATGAAATTTTTAATTTTTTAATTTTCCCATTTTAATTTTTCAATAAGTTTTCCTTCCTTCTTACTTGTATAGTTTTGATGTGCTCCTTAAAATTCCGGTATAAGATGTAGCTCACAGCATCAGGTGACCCAACTAGGGTGCTGAACAGCCTAATGTTCAGCATTTATTGAACACAACAATAGTCACTACATTACAAAACATTTGATCTAGTGGCCATAAAAAGCGCGCTGAATTTAGACCCAAAGTAGGGCTGTCGCACAGGACAAAGACACCCTAGAAGAAGTTTAAAAGTGGTACTGTTCATCTTCCTCCAATTTTGCTGCATCTAAAACCACTATCCCCGCCAATTCGAATTTCATCTTCCTCCATAACTATTACCCACGATTTGCCTCCCCCCCCCCCCCCCTATCGGATTTCCACCATTAATCCATCTCAGTTTGCTTCAATCATATAAAACGAAGCAGCAATCCCAATTCTTGAAAAAAATAGCTAAACCTAGGAAAAATTACAACGCTTTCCCCATAGTCATTCTGGTCGTTATCCATGACTAATGGAGCAAAAAAAAACAAATTGGTCAAGTGTCTACTGGCTATAAACATGTTGTAGAAGTCAACAAGAAAATCGTGGAGAACAAATCCACCTTCATAATAAAAGACATAGCTATAAGAAAAATATCTATAAGAAAAATTCATAATAGCCATTAACTTGGCATATAATAGCTTTAAGACAAATTCATAATAGCTATTAGCTTGGCATATAATAGCTATAAGACAAATTAATAATAGCTGTAAACAGTAAAACACATCTCCATAATATTCAAATACATACAATTCTACATTTTAAAATAGTATAATTAGATTATACAATTGGAATGGATTGATTTGCAAAGTAACTCGGTGAATGACAATTGTGATTTACAACTATCAAAAATCGAATTCTTCATTGAAGGAAAAAAATTAAAAAAACGAAGAACAATACAGAGATTAAGGGTGTTTAAGTTTTTTTTGGTATAATGAATCTTCAAATTAGGGACAATGAGCAGCATGATGCTGAAATAGATCTATTTTTGGGAGATTACAAGAAGAAAATCGCAGTTGAGGGGAGTAGGATCAACTATGAAAATTTCTGGGCAGGAAGTTATAAAAAACAAAGAACAATCAGGCTTAAAATGGAACTGGGCAGGAAGTTACCAAATTTGAAATGCGGCCGATTCAGTGTGGACGGCTTTAGAAACAAATGGATGATTGCTAGCCAGTGGATAAAAAGATCTCCATCCAATGGCTCCAAACATGTTTAGCATATGCTGAAAAAATCAGTGTTCTACGTTGTAGCCAAATGCCAGCATCATGTAGTTTACTTTTTTTCTTTTTTTTTTTTTTTTTAAAAACGTCAGGTAGTTTAACCATTCATTTTCTATTAGATTTAAATATTTCTTGCTATATCTTTAACAATGAATTTCATAATTTAGAAAATATTTCGAATATCTTAATCTGTTTTATTAATCAAATCATTAGTACTCCTCCATGTCAAAATATATGTCCTAATTCTATTTCACAATATTAAAGTTTTCAGAAACTTCATAAAACATTTCGATAGATGTCTAAAATATTCTTATTTAAAAATGCTTATATAGTGTTTTAAATTTAAATTGCACTTTGCAAATTAATTTTTTAAATGGTCAATGTTTAACTAACTGTCTTTGGATAAGAAAATCATTTAAATGGCTTGTTGGAGATAAAAAGTTGAGAAAATGATGATAAATGCATCATTTATATAGAAATAGGACAACTATTTTGAAACAAATAAAAACAACATATGACATATATTTTAGAATAAAGGGAATACAAGAAATAACACAATCCGAGGAATTCTAAGACTCCGGTTCGACTCGCAAGCGCCATAGGCAGTTGTAATAATCCTTTTCCATTCCGTCCAGGGAAAAAAACACAATCGTTGTTCAAAACTAGTGACGTGACATAAAAAATTAAATTAATTCTCACACTTCTCTTTTAATTTCCTCTTTTTTAATAATTAAAAAGAATATTCTAAAATGAAACAAAAACTCCAAAAATTCAGCCAAACCTATCATATGTAAGAATGGTATACAATGTTCTGAGTATTAGAGTCTTTTAATTTATAAAATCAGAGATATGAAAATGTGAAAAAATCACCACCCCTACTAAACAAAACCTCATTTATACTTGTCTTTTAAAAAAAGTAACTTGGACACATAATGTGAATGTCCACATTATATATTTTTTTGGTTACATAATAATTGAACATAAGATGTGGAATGAGCCTAATTATTGGGAAAAAATATTTTTAATCAACTGAACTATCAACTCACCTCAAATATATATATATATATATATATATATATATATATATATATATATATATATATATATATATATATATATAAAATTCAATTTAAGTAAAGGTATGTTTTTTTTTCTTCTTTTGATTCAAATCATTTATCAGAGTCAAAGGTCTTTAAAATGTACCCAAAGCATATTTAAGATTTCAAACATATACCTAAAAAGAAAAAAAGGACAAAAAAGAAGACTTCTATAGACTGGACAGAAACTATTATTTATTTTTAAAAGATTTCGATGAATTCAAGATGTGATGCTAATAATTTTCATAGTTGATCCTAGTCCACTGTTCTTGAAATTCAGAAATTTTAAATATAAATTGGTCCTTCTAAGAACCTGTTCTTGACCTAACTATAGGGTAACACAGAAGTACTACATAAGCATGTCTAATTTATTCAGGAGCTCAATGGACAAGAAAGTCCCATGCTTCAAATATATTATTCCACAATTATTATCTAGCTCTTGACCTTTTTAAGAGTCAAAATGAGCATATTCAAACTCATGTAGATCTACTTAACAACTCATGTGGATCTCCTCTAATTAATCTCTAGTTGTAGTTAAACAAAATACCTACTATATATATATATATATATATATATATATATATATATATATATATATATATATATATATATATATATAGCTTGAGATCGATATTTGTTTTATGTGAAGACTTCAGAGTGTTTTAGACTTCATTGTCTAGTGATTTATACATTATATACAATATAGGTGTACTAAATACTTCACAAATAATATCAGTTCTACTTTGTACATTATAAGATAATTCTATATATTATACAATATATAATATCATGTATTATTAAGGTATATTAAAATATTATATAGAATGTCAATCGTTTACAGTATTTACTCGGCCCGAATTTACTACAGATGAAGGAATTTATTAATTATATAACCTATAAAGATAGAAGGAGTTACCAATAAATTGTAAAAAAATTCCCAGTTAAGCAAGAGGTTAAAGGTTTTTCTTTTTCCTTTTTTTTTTGTGAATAAGCAAGAGGTTAAAGGTTCGAACATTAACTTTTGCGAATGAAACAATTTAACTATATTACACTAAAAGTCTAATCATTACCTTTTACGTAATCTCAAAGAAAATTAGTACCTATCGGTTGTTGCCGGGGTCACTCCTTGACCAAGAGTTATAGAGATGTGAGGACTTAACTATGTGAAGAGTGTAGGATCTTCTGGCCACAGTGGAAAAAGGCCGTGGACGCGGGGACCAGGAGTCCCTGCGTTCGATCCCACATTTCCCCCACCTAACTATGTGAAGTGTTAAATAATTAAACGTCAAAGGCTACAAAACCAGTTGGATATTGTTGGGGGTTGACTTATTTTTTTCATTAATTATTAGGAAAATTGGTGAATTTAGTCCCCAAACTAACACGTTTGGTGATTTTGGTCCCCATTTTATATTTCTTTATTTTTTTGTCCACAAACATATTGCTTTTGGTGGACATGGTTCTTCCGTCCACAACTGTGATAGTCAACTGTCAGTCAACAAAAATTTAATTCAAAAACACTATATTAAAAGGTATTTGGGGAAAAACAATATTCTTCTTCTTTAAAACACTAAAATTAAACCCCCACTCCCTCTCTTCTTCTTCAACCCACCCAAAGACCTATCCCTACCCCTACCCCCGCAACCCCACCCCACCCCACATCTCCCCTTCTTCTTCAACCCACCCAAAGACCATTAACATTAATAAGAATCCTCTAAAGCCCAAACCAAAGAACATCAACAAAGGAAATAACATAGAAAAAATGAATGAGTAATTTGTAAAATTCAGAATAAAAAAAACTGAAGCCCATATGTTCAATTGGTTTAAGGTTAAAAGGGGAATTGAGCAAAGTTTGAGTGGATGAGTTAGATGAAGAAGAAAAGATGGAGGATGAAGATGGGGACCAAAACCACCAATCTTACTATGTTCTGGGACTAAATTCACCAATTTATATTTTGTGAATAGCCCAAATTAACCCCGGTTTCTATTAGGATTTTTTTTTAAAAAATTAAAATTAATTTTTTCCGCAAAAGTGGTGGATGGAAGGACCATGTCCACCAAACGCAATATGTTTGGGGACCAAAAAACAAAGAAATATAGAACGGGGATCAAAATGACCAAAACTTGTTCTTCCAAGAAAGAGCATTCCAGGCCCAGTCTGGGGGTAAGTCTGGCATTGGGTCCGCCCCCACACTCCTCTCACATAAAATTAGACAGGACCCACTTACATGGTAGGTCCCGCAGGTCATTCAGCAGGTCATTCAGGTGGGTCCTCCCTCTTTTATGTGAGAGGAGAGTGGGGCCGAACCCATTGGGACCGTTCCACCCCAGATTTTTCCCCAGTCTGGATCTTATGCCGAACCATTTTTTTCCGGTACATATGAAACTCCTAAGAATATGTGTTTTGAGGCTTAGATCAGGTGTCTTGATTAGTAATGCAAAACGGGCTGGATCAGGCCTGAATCGATTTTTACGGATCATGCAAAGTATAATCCATACCCGATCCGTTATAAATTCGTGGGCTGAACGGTCGTCCGCAGGCCCAACTACAAAAATTGAACCACAAAAATCCGTGAGTCTTTCTTGGGGAAAATCCCACGAGGACTCGAGAGTAGTAACCCGGGCCACCATAGTCTCTACCGATTCTGGTAAACTCCATAGACAGACTCCATGGGCACCTCAGAATCAACTCTCTCCAGATCACAAGTAACTCCAACAAAGATCATCACCTCAATTCACCTTTATATTTATTTTTATTTGTGTAATTTTGTTTCCTTTATGCGAATAATCAGAAGCTGGATGACGAGAATACTACTGTATCGTAAAAGCGTTTGGAGAACGACGATCCCCAGTTGAGAGGCCCAAATCCCTTAAAATTGTGAGATTCAATTTGAATTTTCTCAACTCTGTTTTTTTTCGGGGTTATTTTGAATTTTTATTTTCAAGCCCACGGGGAGGGCCGCGGGCTAGACGGATCGGGCAAAAAATACCGCATTTTAGCGGATCAATATTTCTCTAGTCCATACCCGCCCCATTAGCATGCGGACCGGACCAGTCTGCTGACCCATGCTCATTTTGACAGTATTAGTCCTAATGCTCATAACAGGTGTCCTGAGCTCAGAACAGATGTTCCGCGCGAAAAAAATAGAGCATGTGTCCTGATGTTCAAAACAAGTTTTCGTTTTAAATTAATCTTAACCTTAAAAAATTAATTCAACAAACGTGAAAAGTTCCGCACGTGCGTAATTACACTCCGTTCTGTACTAGAGCCAGCGTCATTCCAGGCATATCTTTCAAATCTATGAAGGTACCAGTTACGTACATGCATGTGTATTTCTAATCAAAAGCCAAAGCACGTGTCTACAATTGCATGAGATTCGAGGATTTTTTTTTAATTAATTATGGATTACTATAACATAAAAAACATGCCAGCTAATGAATTGGGTATTGTTACCTCTTTAATTGTTTTAATAACTTTTTTCTTCTTAACTATAGGCTACAAAAACAGCAACATCTTATCTGTAATAGTCAGAGAATGACTTGGAAAGAAAGTGATTAGATTTAAAGTTTTTCTTAGTAAATTAATTAATAATTATTTTTTGGGCACATTAAATTTTGGGAGGAACTCTTGCGAATTACGTACGGACAAGTTTTTAATTCAATCAATAATTAAATTAATTTTTTAAGAAGCAAAACTGCCCAAATGGTTTTGATAACATCATCAAGAAAAATGGATTTTAGAGTGGATTCCACCCAACAATTTTCATGGAGATGGGAAAGTTATTCAATGGGCATGGGCTGTAAGGGGGTATTACTTGCTCTTTTTGTTTTTGTTTTTTTTTTCAAATAAATGTTTGGCTGAATTGGATTTTACTTGATTTGCTCTGATTTGATATTCAAATTCAAATTAATTTTGAATTAAGTTTAAAAATAAAATTAAAATATTAAATTATCTAAAATTTTGTTCGAATTTGAAACTGACAGCGATCCCATCCCATCCCTACTTTGTTGTCTCATTTCAATTGTTCAATAAAAAAAAACTAAGAGAAAGATGGCAATGTATGTATGATGGTTTTTCATTAAAAATGTATGTATGATGGGACTCCTACGGACCATCCATTTTTTCTCTCTTCTCTCTCTTCCCCCTTCCTTCCTGCGGCTTTCTTTGCCTCTCTGCTTTGGCTAGATTTGGCCAGTTGGGCTCCAGCCGATGGTCAAATCTTGGTCCCTTTGTTCAGATTATTATTACACTTATTTTGTCTGCACGAATCATATGAAAGCCCTTTTTGAGTTTTTTTCTTCAAGATTCAAGACGCGGTGGTTAGATGAGTCTCGGATCTTTCTGAGATCTGAGACTTTTTTTCTATGTTTCTAGGAGGATCCTTTCAACCGGACTTGATCTGGGTCGCTTTATCAGCTTTCTACATCTTTCAGAGGCAATTTGTAGGGACGGTTGATACGCCCATGGTCACTATAAATTGTCGGCCACTAAGGAAGATGTTGAAAGTGATATTCTCATCGTCGCATGGTTGAGAATGGCGATGAAGATCTTTGAAGAAGAAGATTATGTATTTGTTTATTTTTCTAGTTTTTCTAGTTTTTTTCCTATACCATCCAAGTTTTCTTTGGATGTGTGTCTTTGTCCCATTATCTTGATTTTTTAAATCGTTGTATAAACTTTTACTTTCTGTACTTTCAGATTTTCTATTGATTGTAATGGCTTCGGCTATTTGTGATTAATGAAATCAGAATTTATTTAGCAAAAAAAAAAAATACAATCACATCCTCAAAACAATATGCCATGCGCAATCCGACAGTGGTATAATTAATAAAAACGCTCTCTATCAAGTAAAAAAATTTAAGTTCGAATCATATCTATTTTTGTCTTGTGTGAAATAATATTTTTGTATTTATATTAAAAAAATAATGTATTGTTGTGAAATAGTATATTTGTATATATCGTTACCACTTAATTAGAAGCCAGAAGTATCACAAGGTCCATAGTCAAGTGGGAACCAGGTTGTGAGTTCGATACCCAACTCATACGAAATGGAAGGATTTAATTTCCTATTCTTTGTTCCTCTTGTGTGGGTTCTTATACTCCCCTTCTTGGAGCACCCGCCAACCGGCTTCTATTACTCCCCCTCATGGGGCACCCGCTCAGCCACTGGCCCCCCCCAACTTTTTCCAAAAAAAAAAAAAATTTTTTTATAATTTTAGTTTTGTTTTTATAAGACCTCATCCCGTGAACATTTTGAATCACTTTACAATTTAAAATTAGATTTTTTAGTTCGTGAGTTATAGGAATTACACCACTTATATCTTAACAATTTTGGTTAAAATTGTAACAAACTTAATTGTGTAAGAGATTATAATATTTATAAAATTTCATCAAAAAATTCATAATTACTAATAGATTATAATATAAGATTTTATCAAAAATAAAAAAATATTCGTTCACATTAATAATAAACCCTTCATGTTTCCTCCAACTTCATATCTAATACCCATAATGTTTCTAAATGGCCTTTTATTTTGGTCTAATCATACAAAAAAGGTCTTTGGGGCCTTTTTATTCAAGCTTGTTCTTTTTGGATTCAACAATCAAACATGATATATATTTTAATTTCCATTGTAAATATTTATTTTTTCTTCTCGAGAGTCCTTCTCATAAAAAAAATTTTTTTGGCTCCGCCAATGTTTATATGCTTTTATGAATTTATTTCGTCAATGTTAATTTTGCCCCCCCAAGGAAAATTTTCTGGCTCCGCCACTGCGCTCAGCCGAGCTTCTATCCGCCCTACATAGGCTCCTCCCTTGGTGAGGTCCAATTAAAAAAAAAAAAATTAGAAGCCAGAAGTGAAGGAGGTGTAGCTTTGGCTCATCAATCCTTAATGTTTGAACAATTGTGTTATGTTGTTTAAAAGTTTTTCCCATATATATCGTTTCTCGTTATAAGGCCCGATTTTAGATCTCTTGGCACTAGGAACATGTACTAGGAGAGGTTGGACCCTTTGTTCTAATCTTGCCAAATTCTATATCATATTGTTATAAATCTTTCAAATGGCGATGTTCTGTTTTGTTACTTAAAAAAAATAATGTTAGTTGAAAAAAATATAGAATCTACATAGAAAAAGAAGGAACCATAGGTAAAGAGAGAGAATGATAGGAACCATAGGTAAAAGAGAGACTATTTTGAGTTATAAACAGAAAAATGTTCCTTAATGAGGCATTGGTTTAGTGGTCAAATCCGAGGTTTTATCACATAGAGGTTATGAGTTTGAATCACCTCTTCTTTTCTTGAAGGAAAATTCTGATATAGACATGGTCACATGACCATGTGATTCAGAATTGGTCACATCACTGCAGAATAAGGAGATAGACAATTGTGTAGTGATGTGGCCAATTCTGAACCACATGGTCTATTAGACCAGGTCCACAAAAGAATGGTTCTTTCTTGAATCTCTTATTTCTTGTTATAGACTTCCCTTCCCGAATATTAAAAAAAATGTTTTTAGGTTTAAAATTGACAAAAAATCTAAATTATCTGAATATTTAAATTTTTCAACGGATTAATTACAAAAATACCACAAATTATTTATAATTTTGTCACAATTTAAACAATTTCTCCAATCTACTTAGATGGAAAAATGTGGCATGGACCGGTCCCAATGGGACATAGCCCACACCCCTCTCATATAATTTGATGCAGGACTCACCTGAATTGAGGGTAGGCCTACCTTGCATGTGAGTCATGCCTCAAATTATGTAAGAAGAGTGTGTCATGTCCCATTAGGACCGGTTCACACAAGAGCTTCCCCACTTAGATTGTCCATAAACAAGTCACTGTCTTTAAAGGACGAAACAAAGAACGCCATAAATAATCTAAATGGGAAAGGATAGGGGACTAATCATGCCGTACACCATGCTGTAGTGTTTTGTGGATCTAACCATAGATAATTAGTCAAAGATAATAAATGAATCAAGTTGCAAGACTTTTTAGAGGTGGTTTTATAGAAACTGCGACATAGGGCTGGTTTTATACATAGCACATAGAATATATATTTTCTACATTTCCATGCATGCATTTTTAGTCAAAGAATATTGCTATGTAAGCATCTAGTCATTATCTTAACTGTAATACACTGGCCAAGTCAAAACAGTACTCCCTCCATTCCTAATAAATATAAAACTTTCATGATTTATTGCAAAAATTAAGAAAGTAAAAATTAAAATACTTTTTGTAAATAAAATATCAATAGCTCTGCCATTGCTCTCTACTAAGGCAGATTCTAAACTCTCCCGCTCCGAAGGTAAGGATTTTACTTTCGATTGATTCCGTGTTAAGTCAAGTATATAAGGTTCCACCCTGAGCACTAAACTAAGGTTGACCCCTACTCTTCTAAGTTTCGCATCTTGACCCGGGATAGGCTAACCATTCCTCCTCAGCTATGGTCGACGTCATTCATAGCCAGTGGCGGAGGATAGTGAGGGCAGGAGGGGGCCTCAGTCCCTCCAAAATTTTCAGAAACGACGAATTTTCTATAGGAAAAAATTATTTTTGTGATATTTTCTTATAAATGTTGTATTTCGTCCCCCCTAAAAAAATTCAGTAAAAATTCCACCCCATGACAAATTTCTAGCTCCGCCACTGTTCATAGCTTGATCGGTTCCTTCGTAGGGACGAACAATCTCTTAAATATGACTTGTATACCACTAATTCTATTTAAAAGAGTAATATTAAACTTTTTAATTTTTAATTCATTAATTTTCGTAACATTTAATAAAGTCTTATATTTAGTAATGGAGGTAGTACTGATTTTTTGCTATATTTCCACGATCCTTAAGAACCCACAGTTCTACCACATTATTGGAACAAAACTCCAAGTTCCTACAGAACCCCATTATCCACTCCCCTTTACGATAGACCGCCACCCCCTTCGCGATCCGATTTACCAAATGACGAGCCATCGACATTAAGTTTCATCCAACCATTATGTGGCCTTTTTCAAGAAGAGAAGTGCTAGGTGGCTAGGACTTGGCCAATTAATTGCCTAAAACCCCAAAAATTATATATATATATATATATATATATTTATTTATATTTATTTATTTATTTATTCTCATATTTTAAATTCTCAACACCCGTTTCTACCTATGCCTCCAAACATTAACCTACCTTGACAACTCCATCAAAGTTGCAAAATACAAGTTCCTGCTACATTAATGGATGAATTTCTATTCCTGCTACATGTTGGAGAATGTGCTTTTCTCAAAGAATTAATGTGTAATTAATGTGTCGTGAGGATATATTTGAGCTAATATATTTATATGTTACACCGCTCGGTTTTGAATGTTATTGAGTTTATCATGAAGTGGGTTGCTCAAGCTTCGCGATGATATATGACATGTGAGAAAACCAATTATTGGTGTGAATGATAAATTGGTATAAAGTAGGGTGGATGAAATGTGGAAAATGGGTTTTTTATTAAACCACATACCACATGGGAAACCTTTGGAAGTGTTTTCACTTTATAAGTTAAAGTGGTTGACATGGGTTTAAATTGTGTTACTTGTATTATGCTCTATGTGAGAACCTCGTGTGCGCCCGCGCAGAAGGGTGCGAATCGAAGTTCTGTTGATGCCGAAATAGCTTGAACTTGTGTGCAGGCGCGACCTGTGTACACGAATGCCGGACCAAAACTCGCGGGCCTGATCAGCCTCGTTTTTGCTACTGGTTTGAATATTTTGGAATTTGAAATTGCTGTAACAGCCACAATTAAAAGAGGATAATGGCAGTGGACTGTAACTGCCTTGTTTAATCCTGTGATTATTGGCTTGACTGTAACAGTCATGTTTATTGCAGGATTAAACCTGGACTGTTACAAGTCTCTTATGGCAGCCTATATAAGCAAGCATCTGCACTGCCAGAAAAGGATCCGAAAAATCTCCCTCTGCAATCTTTTCGTTATTTATTTTTCCCTACATTTCATAAGCATTCTGCTGAGAGTTCCACACTGTTAGAACATTCGAAGGTTCTACTTCTCTTGCTTCAGAGATACAGAAAGTGATTGGGCGTTGTACCTTGGGAGTTCAGTGTTCAAGAGCGCCAGAAGCTGATCAAAGGCCGGACATATTGAATTTAAGGGGAAGCTGTAGACGGCTATCTCGTCCAGGAGAAAATCCAAAACCGGTTTAAGGTTTCAGTATTTTCCTGTAAACCTTACTGCAGTGAATTTATTTTTCAATGCAGCAATTATTTTTCAGTGCAGATTTTCTGTCCAGTAATTTAATTTTCCAGTTCAGTTTTTTCTGTCCAGAAATCATAAAAACAGTGCAGGAAAAATCCAACACTACATTCTCAAGAAAACCAAGAAGAAGATAAATAAAAAAATAAAAAAATAAAAAAAAGAAGAAGAAGAACTCAACACATCTTTGATTTTGAGTCAAGAATCTAAAAATCAAAACTAAAACAATACAAAAATAGCATTTTTCTGAGTCTATCACCACAAAAAACTCATCAGAAATGAGGTATGAGAGATAGATGGATCATTTTCATAACTAACGGGAACTACACGCTCAAATTGGTACAGATCTGGGTTAAAGTTTAGAATTTCAGCACCTTAGAGGCATTGTTTTTTGCCCGGATATGGATTAGATGATCCATTGCACTCAAAATCAGTAATGGATTATGATGGTCGGACATGAATGGCCAGACATGGAAGGAGTAAATCTAGGTGTCTGTTGGATTTAATAATTAAACATGTCTATTATTGACATAACGAATTGTTGGAGTAGATGGCTATTCTCAAGTTGCTTGATTTTTGCAATTATCAATTGATCAAGGGGTTCAAACCTTCTTTTTTACATTTTGTAATTAGAAGTTCATAAAATAATATTCACTACAAGAAAATAGTTAAATAGCGACCGAATATAGCGACGGAAATATTCAGCAACTGAATAAACGACGGAATACCGACCGAAATCAAACCGATAAACATTCGGTCGGTATTCGGTTGCTATTAAGTCGTACATATCGGTCCCGTTGACCAAATGAAAACGAAGTCGTGTTTCAGTGCATTACCGACCGAATGCTGACCGTCCTTGCCGACCGAATGCCGACGGAATAGATAACGGTGTAAAAACGACGTCGTATTGCTATTTTATTTCGGTAAAAAATTAATGTTTTACCTTAATTAAAACGACGTCGTGTTTCAGTGCATTACCGACCGAATAGATAACGGTGTAAAAACAACGTCGTATTGCTATTTCATTTCGGTAAAAAATTAATGTTTTAACATAATTAAAACGACGGCGTTTTTCTGTAATATACCGACCGAATGCCGACCTACCGTAACGACCGAGTGCCGACGGAAACGGTAACGGTGTCAAAACGATGGCGTGTTGATCTTTCATTTGGGTAAAAAGTGTTTAAACTTTATTAAACCGACGTCGTTTTTATCTACCGTACCGACGGAATATAAATCGGTCGCTAAACTGTCGCGTTAATACCCTTCAACAGAGGTCAAAATCCCTAACTGTCTCTTCTTCCCCCATCCCGAATTCCTCCGTCGCCCCCTCCGTCTACCACGTCTCCCGTGGACGACCGACCGAACCGAGGCCGAAGAGGACCATCCTAGCTCCGTAGCAACACTCACCACCGACGGGAGGCCCAGAAAATCCGTCATCGGGCCGCTCGCACCATCACCGGCAACTGAAGCGGCTTTTCCCCGCCGGCCATTGTAGGTAAGGCTTTTCCCCTTCATTTTTTGGATTTTGTTTTGTAGAGTCAGCTTGTATTCTGGTTTACAATACTTTACTGCAGTCTTATTATTCCCGGTTAATATTGAGTTACTTTTCTAGTTATGTTTTTCACTCCTGCACCCCATTTAGTTTGGTCTCTGATCGTTTTCAAATTTTTGTTTGGTGAAGATATTGCAAATTGTTGGGGCTTCTGTTTTTTATGCAATCGGATCAGATTAGAATTCTTCGTGTTCTCTTCCTTTTTGACCATTGGAAGTGTAATGCTCCCTCCGTTTCTTAATAGGGGTATTATTATAGGAGATCTAGCATAGATTAAAATAGTAGGTGATGAGGAGGTTTTTACCAGTGTAGATTTCAAGTCTCAGTCTCTCTTTATTTCATGGTATGAATTTGGGTTAAAAAGCTTTTATTAAAAAACGGAGGTAGTATTTTCTTTTTTTTTTTTTTAATTAAATCCACCAGCGTGGTGGGGCGGACCCCTGTTTTATTAATAATTGCCAAACCGGCAGAAGTGATGAGAGGGGGACATAAAACCTGACCTCCCAAATACAAATATGCAAAAGTGCAACCTTGAGCATTTATATATATGCGCAAGGATGAGACAATGTATGGCTAAACTAATATGCAAAGCAGTAAAGCTATACAATACTAGTATTCATCAAATCTAAAATGCTAAGGAATTTATCCTTTGATTTTCCTTAGATATGGAGTTCCTGCATGATCAAGGAGACACTTACCCCTAGTGATTCGAGGTAGTGACGAAAACTGTGAATAAACCACCGTATTTCGAGAGTCACACGCTTCATTTGCCAAACTGTCCGCGACCTGGTTTGCTTCCCTGTAAATATGATGAACTCTTGCAGAATCGGAAATGCGGAGTAAACATTGAAAAAGATAATCAAGCTTCCAAGAAGAAATACGGCCTTTGTTAAAAGAATCACATAGAAACTTTGAATCCGATTGAACACAGATATCGTTAAAACCCAATGAAGTAACATACCGTATACCAATGATCATTGCTTCCATTTCAGCCGCAGAGTTAGAGAGATTTAAGCCAAGGATGTAACACCCCACTATTGGGCATTTTTGCTTGTACTCATTTTGAGTCAGCTTTCGATTTGATATTCGATTTTGTAGTTCGAAAATTATAGAAATGATACCACTTTTATTTTAATTAGTTGTGTTAAGTTTTTAACAAGCTTAAGTGTGCAAGTAAGATGTGGTTTAAAAAAAAAAAAGAATATAACAAATAAATAAATATGATATATTTGCATGAAGGACAAATGTCCTTGAGATCCAATAACATTTGTCCAATGTAAAAGACACTTGTCAACTACCCATTCTCCCTTGGTCTCTTTATATACTGGATGCTTGGCAAAAATTGATTTCATTCCCCAGAAACAAACCCGAGGTAAGTTTTCTTCCTTTTTCCTTACTTCTTTTTGTTCTTTCTTTTCGTTTGTTTAATATATATATTATTTTGTTTATTGTATTTTTATTAGATTTTAATAATTAAATAGTTATTTTGTTTATTGATAATTCAGCCAAACAATTTAAATTCATGAAAATATTTGAAACAAATCATTGATCTCCAAAATGAAAGTTGGAAGACTTTCTGGTTGCTTTATTTTTATATTTATTTTACTTTCATATATTTATTATTTTATTTGAGATGAGACTTGTAAAGTTAATGGATAGAAAATCTTAAGCCAATTGAGGTGTTCTTTTTGTCCCCCTTTATGAACCTGCCAAACAACTAAGGGGTTATATAGTGCTAAAAGCAAGTGATACCATCCTATTTATTTCTTAGTCATTTTATTAACTAAATTGTGAATCAGTTCCTTCAAGCAAATGAACCTTTTAGACAGTCTTCATTTTCGGTAAAAATGGGATTTGCAAGACTGAGACGTTTGCCTAGGTGGTACGAGTATAGTGTAAAAAAAAAATGGAAAGAAGGAAATAACTCTTTTATGAAAATTAGAATTTTATATTGTTATCGAAATTTGATTGAATTGAGTTATTTGAGTTTGTAGGAAATTCTCAGTATACGTGAAGGTTTGAGTTTGCTACTTTGTTCAGGTGAGTTTCACAAACCGAAACTTACTGGATTTAAAGTGCTTATGATATTTTTATAAAATTGTTCATTTTATTTATAAAGTTATTCATTTTGACAAATGATTCTTTTGAAAAATAGAAATGATTTATTATTAATAATTTGGTTATTTGTCAACTGCTTTAAATTGGAGAGCTTCTCCAATGTTTGAATAAAATGTGCATTAGAATTGCATAGGAGCGGTGCTCCGGTTAAGAATATATGATTTTTGGAATAACCTCTTTTTCGCAGGTTCGCTTAACACATGGTATGTTTCGGAAAATGCTTTGATATACGAAAACTGCATTGTTTTGGAAACCCATGTGCATTGTCATGGCATATTTGAGAAATTGTGCATTTTTGTTATATTTGGACTGGCGGACGGGTGAATATTTTGAATTAGATTTGAATATGATTATGTTGGTTGGCCTTTATGTTGGCCCTTTTGATTGTGAAATTTGCATTAAAACCCCGTTCCGGCCAGCTTTGATTTGGATACGATTCGAAATTGATTTGATAGCCTGAAGCGTCAGTGGATTGCACTGTACATGGCTAGTCACCTGTGCTAGGGCCTCTTCTGCTGGCGTGGAACGCATAGACTCTGGATTGTGGTACCACTTGAAGGGGGGCGTAGTATTCGGGGAGGGCTCGGCCCAACCGGTATTGCGTTTATTTGTGTGGAACATCGTTTTGTGGTGTTCGGCTGCTCTGCGGAGAGTCAAGAGGGGCTCGACGTTGGAGTTAGTCACCAGGTGCGGACTGGTAAGTGCCCCAGTTTTCGTAGTCTGGTTTTGTGTTTGGGGAGGCATAAGGTATGAAATTCGAGCTCGTATTGGTGTGAGGCTGGTAATGACTTCGGGATCCGGACTTGTCTGTGAGCCCGACTTTGATTTGAGAACTATTTTGGAAACTCGGGTTTAAAGAGGTTGTGTTGATATGTCTTGATTTGTTCAGACTTTTCGACTACGCCTCTACCCTTCATGTGTTTTCTGCATTTGATTTTGAAACTCGATGGAAAATGAATTTGTTTGAACTGAGAATATTTTCGAAAAGCATCGGCATGCATTCACTAAAAGGTATTTGAAAATACACTGGCACACACGCGAACTCACTGAGCTTTCTGGCTCACACGTGTTTTAATGTCATGTTTTCAGATACTTTGGACAGGAAAATTGGCCCAGGAATCTCGTGGCAATCTATTTTCGGAGCTTGGGAAAGTTGTTGGCGATATACGATTATGCCTTTGGAAATCTTTATGTAGCATATCCACCTATATGAACTTCGTATTTCAGTTCTTTACCTCGTAAGAGCTAACTTTTTCGTATTATGTATTTATTGTTTTGTCGTCTTTACCTCCGAGCATTTAAGATTTTGTATATGTTAGTGCCGAGAGGCTCGCAGACACCCTACTCAGCTGCAGTGGACCCTAGCGGAGGGGTTGGGGGTGTCACAAAGGAAATTAGAGAAAGCACCAATAAAAGAGCCCGAAGAAGTGCGAAATAAACCACCCGCACCTGCAGGACCCGGATTACCCCTAGAAGCCCCATCTATATTTAGAATGACCGAGGGAGCCAAACTACCCCTCCAAGTAATGGCCTTAACTCGGCTCAATCGTATAGAGTAGGTGCCTCCCGTAAATGCCTCAAACAAACCCGCACATTTCAACAAAGAAATATAGTAGCTGTCAAATTCATGTAAAATGCTCCTCCATTGTCCAAATCTCTTTACAACTGTTGGTATTGCCCTTCCCATTGTTTTTGCAGACTTGTTTATAGCTGTTATTTAACGATATATTCTAATATATCTTTCAAGTGCATTGATTTTTGATATCCTAATATATCTTTAACACCGACAAGGATCATCTTGTATAAAATCATTACGTGGACTAATTTCATTAGTCCAAGTAGATAAATGCACTAGAGTAATACAAAATTAGTCCATGTAGATATTCATAAATGTCTTTAGATATCATAAACTAGCTTTCTTGACCATTCTTTTAGATTAAAATAACACAATAAATATTCATAAATATCAGAATTTCTCCTAATGATCTGTTTGCAGCAGTCATTTAAGTACTATAGCAAATTGAACTAATGAATGTCTTTATATTGAAAATAGGATTATTACTAGGATTTTCTTCTTCTTCTTTTTTTTTGGCTTGGTTTAAGGTTTTGTATATTGTTCTGATCTTTGTCTTCATTTCCTCTCGTTAAAATACAAGTGAACATATTTAGAGCTTAATTTTCTAAGTGCTGAGGCTTATTTGTTAGGAAAAATCCTATTAAGGACTCGGGGTTTATTTGTACGCTTGAACATTGAACATTGTAGTGTTGTAAGATTTTTCTCTCTTTGATGCTAGTTGAAATCTTTGTCGTGCGGTCTTTGAGCCGTTACTTTGTGTACCGTTACTTTTTTTTTAAATAGCCGTGAGTTTTATTGAAGAATGAGCACGGTTACAAGAAGGTGTCAAAGGATCCGCAATGTCGGTATCCCTTGCCTATCTAAATGTAATAATCCCCTGGTTTTCAGAGGTAAAGAATACAGAGTATAAAAAAACGGTGTGGTTTTCGAGTCACAGCCAAAATTAGCAAGTGAATCGGCAACCATATTGCCTTCTCTATAAATATGAACAAGTGGAATGCCTTCAGACAAATGTAATGCCTCCCGGAAAAGTCCGTCTAATGGCCAATATGTTATGTGGCGCCGATGAATTGCCTGAGATAGAATCTTAGAGTCAGTCTGCACCAAATTCACCCTCAATTCCAGTCGGGCAGCCAACTTCAAACCATAAATTAATGCTGTGAGCTCCGCAAACATATTAGTTTCATGCTCGCCAATGAAAGCCGCACATGCTGCCAATTTGTGTACCGTTACTTAGTCGTTTAGTTCGCCATGTATTTCAGAGATGCCCCCAAAGAAGAACATTCGACTTTCCTAACCGTTTAGTTCGCCAGACATGTCTGCTCCTGCCTCCACTTCCTAGCTAGGTTCGTCACATGATTTGGGGTCGACACCGACATCTGCCCCCGAGCTTGGTACCACATCTGCCCCCGAGCTTGGCGCGACATCTGCCCCCTAGCTTGGTACGACTTCTGCCCCCCAGCTTGGTACGACTTCTTCTGTACCAGCCTATGAGTCTACGCCGGCAGCAGGATCGGCGACTCACCAGTCTCCTGAGTCTGCTGGTGGAGTTTTGCCTACGGTAGATACGCGTATTCTCCTGCAGCCTACCCTTGGCACGTAAGTAAATTGTTCATTAATTATTTCCCTTATGCTAACTATACTATTTGTCGTCATTTTAGTAACTAATCAAGTTATTATTTGCTATTATAGTTTCAGGTTGGCATCCAGCTGTTCTGCAGCAATTACTTCAATTTTTCAAGATCGTTTCAAGGGGGCGTACAACACCATCAAGGATGTTCCCCAGGAAGAATCGAAATTGTGGTGGGACGAGTTCAAGGTAAAGAAAAAGTATCGAAATTTGAATTTAGAAGTCTTTATATTTAATTATCTAACCTTTTTTCACAATACAGAAACGCTGGGCTCCGGAGCATGAGGCGGGTGTCAAGTCAAGTTGGCGTATATTGCTTACGAGGAGACTGAGCGGGATTATGAGTGATGCTAGGAAAAAGAATAAGAGGCCCACTTGGGTATCTGAGACCGATTGGGCACGACTTCAAGAGTATTGGCAAACTCCGAGCTTTAAAGCCAAGTCGTCACAAGCGGCAAAAAACCGGAAAGAAGGGCGGGGTGGCAAAGGCCCGATGAAGCACACTGGCGGTTCGCTCAGCCACATTGAGCACCACATCAGACTGGTAGTTAAATAATCTAATTGACGTATACATATGTGTTATGTGTTTATTGTTAATATTTAATTTTCAAAAATGATTTCTGTTAACAGGAAAAGGAGGCCGGACAGGAAGTCCCATTCCCAGCCACTTACGATCATCTTCATCAACACCATATCGGCCCAAAGAAAGGCGAATGGGTTGATGAAGCTTCTGAAGTTATGCTGTAAGTATATCATTACCTTTTCTCCCTTTTTGATATTTGATTAGGTTTTCTCCGTTTTCATAACCTGACACAAGTGTTCATTTTCAGGGGGTGTTCCGTGCGGTTTATGACGACGCTGCAACCCAAGCAACTCAAGCCGGCCTACCTCCTCCGGATTTGGCGACCCAGATTGTGTTGTCTGCTGAGGCTACGGGTGGGATAAGAAAGGGACGTGTCCAAGGACTCGGTTCCTTTAGTGATGTGGTAAAGTCGAGACAGCGAGGCAGCGAGATAGTCTCTCATTCATCCATGGAACAAATGCGCACCGAAATGGAAGCAAAAATTCAAGAAAGAGATGGCCGGAATGGAAGCAAAGCAAAAAAAAAGAATACAAAATGCGGGAAAAGAAGAGAAACAAAGGTTTAGCTAGTATGTTAGCTAACATTTTAACTATTAAGGACAATGTTATATTAAGTGCCTCTGAGTTAGAGGATAAGTTGAGTAGTGCCTTAGACGACGACTTAGAATCAGACTATGACGATGACCCTCTAACTGTCGATGAAGTTTTGGGGAGTCAATAGAGCACTTAGTTAATTTTGTATGTATTCTATTATGTTTTCGGTTTTGTTTAGTTTTGAAGTTTTGGGTTAATTTTGTAATTTAGTATGTTTTGGGATAATTTTGAATTTTGTATGTTTTCTGTTATGTTTTGGGCTATGTTAATTGTGACTTTTTGGGTTCCCGTTTTTACATTATTTGCCCTGAATTGTGCAGGGGTTTGTAGTATTCTGTTATGTTTTCGGCTATGTTAATTGAACCCTGTTCTGCTTCTGGAAATTTGGTCTCACGGCGACCTAATAACGACCGATTTAGGGTTTAGGGTTAGGGTTTAGAGACGGATTAGCGATGGATGTACATTTATCATTTGGGCGACCTAATAGCGAATAGCCCGAAAAAGCATATCCGGATTCCGTTTTTTATAAAACAGCGAGGTTTTTAAAGATATATAAAAATATTTGTCTATTTTAGTAATATATACGTATGTACACATTAAATACCTGAATAGTGAAACAAGTAAAACTTATACTTATTCACAAAATACCTGTATAGAACTGAAGCAGAACAATTCAAGTAATACAATCGTATTTTGTGAATAAGTATAAGTTTTAATTGTTTGCACATTCAAGTTAATGTGTGTGTGTGTGTGTGTGTGTATACATATTTTAGTAATAGTAACTAAAATAGACAAAATATTTCTATATATCTTTAAAAACCCCGCTATATTATAAAAAACGGAATTCGGGAAAATAATAGCGACCGAATATACCAGGGCGGTCACTATTCGGTCGCTAAATAAAATGCCGAAACGGCGTCGTCTTGTCCAGTGCGCGGGATCTTTATTTCCAAAAATTTACAAGTGTTCAGACATTCCTCTGGGCAACCGAATAGCGACCGAATATGGTATTACGGTCGCTACCTTTAATTGCTGAAACGGCGTCGTCTTTCCAGTGAGTGGGATCTTTATTTTCAACCCTCCCCTTTACACATCCTGCAGCCGCGATTTCTAACTCCACCACCATCTCCTCTAGTGATTTCTTCCAAAATCTACCTTGAAACTCCACCCTCCTCCCATCACCACCACCTCCGGCAACTCCAAGACAGCGCCACCACCTCCGGCATCCGCAAGACTTCCCAACACCTCCAATTTCAGTTGGGTATTTGGTGAGAATCTCTTATTCTCTATTTATTCTAATGTTATTAATGTCAATATTTTATGCTCTTTTATATCATTTATTCTTTAGCTTAACCAAAATGTGGTATAAGGGATCAAAAAAAAATCACGAGACCACAAATTGTTCACAAAGAATCAAATTTTAGGGCAATTTACCTTTTATTAGGTTTACAACATACCATTTATTTTTTGCATATTAAATGATGATATGAAAGTGGCAAAATTTTATGCTTCTTTGTATTATCCCAATGATTTTATTTCTTTGAATTATCTCCCATCATTTTATTTCTTTGTATTATCTCCCATGATTTTATTTCTTTGTATTATCTCCCATCATTTTGTTTCTTTGTATTATCTCCCATCATTTTGTTTCTTTGTATTATCTCTCATTATTTTATCTCTTTGTATTATATTGCAACAAACAAACAACCTAATGTTGAAGATAATCGAAATAGTTGACAAAATTTCATTTAAAATAGTAGGCAAGATGCCATTATCACACGTTAATAATTACTTGGAAATAAGGGTGACAAATCATCAAAATAACATTCAAAGTTAATATGCATTTAATTATTAAGTCTTTGTATCTCAGATATTGTGTTTGCAATGGAAGACCGTAGTTGGATGTATATGGATTCGAATAGTGGACCTCGACATAGTCAAGAATTTATAGCGGGATTGAAACGATTTGTGGCTTTCGCAGTTAGTACTTCTGCTAATGTACAAATAGATGGGATTAGGTCCTTGTGGGGTTTGTAGGAATAAGTATTTTCATATGCCTGATACTGTGAAGTATCACCTTGTTATGAACGGCTTCGTGTCTAACTATTATAATTGGACATGTCATGGTGAGGCATTCATTCCCATGCCTCAAATCCCGTTTGTTCATGATTATTATAAAAGACACACGATACCGAACAATTATTGAGATATGATTATTGATGCTGCGGGACCAAGTTTTAATGAGCCGCAAAATAGGGACGTGGAAGAACCTCCCAATCCAGAGGCACAAAAGTTCTATGACATGTTGAAAGATGTTGATAGCCCACTGTACAATGGTTGTACCAACCATTCACAGCTTTCAATGACTGCCAGGATGTTGAGCATTAAGTCCGAAGACAACTTATCTGAAACTACAATAAATAAATTTGCGCAGTTGATGAAAGAGGCACTTCCTCCAAATAATAATGCTTTAGACGACTTTTACAAAATGAAGAAATTGGTTAAAGGTCTTGGATTACCGGTGCAAAAGATTGATGTTTGTGTTAACGGTTGTATGTTGTATTGGAAAGATGATGTTGAGAGTAGAGAATGCAAGTTTTGTGGCCATGCTAGATACATTAAGAAAAAGAAATCAAAAAATACACGATTAAAAGAGATTGCTTGCAAAAAGATGTATTATTTTCCGATTACTCCAAGATTACAAAGATTGTATGCATCCGAGAAAAGCTGCAAGGCACATGACATGGCACTCGGGACGGTGAGAGGGAAGAGGGAATAATGAATCACCCACGGGATGGAGAAGCTTGGCAACATTTTGACAGAACACACACCGATTTTGCAGCGGAACCTTGGAATGTAAGGCTTGGGTTATGTACAAATGGTTTTGCACCTTTCGGCATGTCAGGGAAGAACTATTCTTCTTGGCCAATTCTTCTAACACCTTATAATCTCCCCCCTTGGATGTGTATGAAGAACAATGTAATCTTCTTAACTATCATTGTACCTGGACCCCAAAATCCAAAGCACAAGATCGATGTGTACTTGCAGCCTTTAATCGATGAATTGAATCAACTGTGGGCTGAAGGAGCGGAAACTTATGATATCTCAAAAAAACAAAATTTTAAATTGAGGGCTTCATTACTTTGGACAATTAGTGATTTCCCAGCATATGGAATGTTGAGTGGATGGAGTACAGCTGGCATTCACGCTTGTCCATATTGTATGGAGGAAACACAAGCGTTCCATTTGCGATACGGAGGGAAACAATTGTGGTTCGATTGCCACAGATGCTTCTTGTCACCTGATCATCCTTTTAGAAGAGATGCAAAGGGATTCCGAAAGGACCGGCGACAAGAGAGAGCAGACCCGCCGACTCGCCTTAGTGGTCATGAAATGTTCCTTAGAGTTAGAGATTATCAAAAAATTACCGATACAGCTGAAGAGATCGGTAAATAGCAAGGCAGGGGACGGGATCATAGTTGGGCTAAACGTAGTATATTTTGGGACTTACCTTATTGGCGGACACTTTTGATAAGACACAACATTGATGTCATACATAATGAAAAAAACGTGTTTGATAATGTCTTTAACACTGTGATGGACGTGAAAGGTAAAACTAAAGACAATGTTAAAGCTAGAGAGGATGTTGAAAGGTATTGCAATCGTCCGGAATTGAATATTAAACACGATGGCCGAGGTAAAGCAACAAAACTGAAGGCATGTTTCACTCTTACCAAGCCTAAAAAAGAAATGGTTTTGTAGTGGGTTAAAGAATTAAGGCTCCCAGATGAATATGCATCGAATTTGGCGCAATGCGTTGATATGAAAGAGTTGAAAATGTCTGGAATGAAGAGTCACGATTCTCATGTATTCATGGAGAGACTTATCCCTATAGCACTTAGAGAAGTACTACCGGCAAATGTTTGGGGACCCTTGGCTGAACTTAGTCTGTCCTATAGAGATTTGTGTTCCCCAAAGTTGAGTCTGGTGCATATGCAAGAATTGCAGGACACTATCGCTATTTTATTATGCAAGTTAGAGAGAATATTTCCTCCGGGGTTTTTTGATGTGATGGAACACTTGCCGATTCACCTTCCGTACGAAGCCAAGGTTGGCGGCCGGTACCGGTTAGGTGGATGTACCCATTTGAGAGGTAACAACCATTGTCTTAAGTTTATCTCATCTTTGTATTATATTTTTCATGTACGTATTTACAATGTGATTAACTACATATGTTTTAATTAGATACTGTACCATCCGAAAAAGAAGATAAAGAACAAGGCTAGAGTTGAGGGAGTCAATTTGCAATGCATACTTGGTCGAAGAAAGTTGCTACATTTTTTTAGCTATTATTTCGAACCCCACGTGAAAACAAGAGTTACAACCATTGGGCGAAATGATGGTGAAGACGAGATTAGCGGACCAGATGTATTATCAATTTGCAACTTACCCGGAAGATCATTTGGAAAAAAAAGAAAGGATTTTATTAACTGATAAAGATTATAAAATAGCAATGAATTATATCCTAATGAATTGTGAAGAGGTCGAACCATATCTTTAGTAAGTAAACTTATCTATTTGCTTCATTTTTGTTATATAATTAAAAGTGGCCAAATAATAATATTGTCATTTAATTTGTAACTCAGGAAATTTGTTAGTCAAGTAAATGAACAAACCCAGCAGATAACGGAGGAAGAACTTCAAAGTCGGGTTTATAATGATTTTTCCAAATGGTTTGGAACTCATGTAAGTTGGTAGTGTGTAGAAATGTACTTGTAATAAGAATGCATAATTAAAATAATTTAACTTTTATTGCTCAACAGATACATAGCCTTCAGGAAGATTCCGAAATTTTGTTGAAAAATCTATCTTGGGGCCCGTCAAGGAGAGTGATGTCATACACCGGTTACTTTGTTAACGGTTATAGATTTCACACCAAAGCCCACAGCGATGGAAAAGGAACGACAAACAGCGGGGTATGGGTTAAAGGAGATTATTACGGTGAGTTGAAGCAAGTAATTGAGGTTGAACTTGCTTTGGACTACTCGACCATAAAATTATTCTTTTCAAATGCGATTTGGTTTGATTCTACTCCAAATCGAGGTTTAAGAGTTCATCCCTCAATATAAACTTGTAGAAATCCATAGGGAAAAGAACCTACCAGGGGTTACGATCCATTTGTATTTGCTTCCCAATGTTAACAAGTCTACTACACACCTTATCAGGGTAGTAAGACATCATCTAGGAGCTGATTGGTTGGGCTGTATGTCGTTCCAAACCACGTCTATTTGGCGTTCTCGGTGTTCGGTACCGTATCAGGACGAAGTACGCGAGGAGGAGACCAGTCGCATTGATCCAACTATTACTGAAATTGGTCAACTTGCACACCGGTCAGGGGAAATTGAAGTTGTACTTGTAGCCGGTACGAGCCGTGGTTATGAAGATGATGACGATGATGAAATTATGTCGGGAGATGACAATTCTGAAGAAGAGGATGAATTAATGACCGATGATGATTTAGAATGATTAAGATTTCTCGCTTCTCTTGGAATTCCACATATTCAAAGTGCGTCATATTTGTTGTTGTTTTTTTTTGTACTTTATTACAATAAATTAATTGTCATATTGTATAACTTTTTAACATAATTCAAAGTAGAAATTTTATTGTCATAATAATTTGATTCTTAAATTTTGCAGATTGCAACTCATGCATTTTCAAGGATATGCATATGAATGACATCAAGGAGTTTATGAGAAATGCACACTTTGATTGTAAGTTTTGATAAATGAAATAAATTACTTTGAACGTGAGTGTTGCAATGTAATGTGCACACTTTGATTGTGAGTTTTGATAATTCAAAGTGTGCACTTTGAATGTGAGCTTTGTAATGTAATGTGTACACTTTGATTGTGAGTTGTAATGTAAGGTGCACACTATGATTGTGAGTGTTGTTATTCAAAATGTGCACTTTGATTGTGAGTGTTGTAATAAAAAGTTTGCACTTTGATTGTGAGTATTTAATGTAATGAGAATTGATTGTGAGCATTTTGGTTGTGAGCATTTTGATTGTGAGCATTTTGGTTATTAGCATTTTGGTTGTGAGCATTTTGGTTATTCGTCATTTGTGTTACGTAATAGGGATTTAATTAAATTCAATTTTTATTTTTTTAAATAACAACAATTTAGCGACGGTAAATACCGTCGGTATTCGGTCGCTATATGGTGACCCTCTTGTCCGTTGCTAAGTATCCGTCGCTATTCAGTCGTTTATGGGTCAAGTCAAATGTCAACAATGTTGACCAGCCCGTCGGTATTAGGTCGCCATATGCTGACCCGCTTTTCCGTTGCTAATTATCCGTCGGTATTCGGTCGTTACCCAGTCAAAGTCAAAAGTCAACAATGTTGACCATTAGGTCGGTATTCGGACGGTAAATAGCGACCTAATATTCGGTCGCTAACTTTTCCGTCGGTATTCGGTCGTTACCAAGTCAAAGTCAAAAGTCAACAATGTTGACCATTCGGTCGGTATTCGGTCGGTAAATAGCGACCTAATATTCGGTCGCTAACTTTTCCGTCGGTATTCGGTCGGCATTTTGCTTAGCGACGAAAAATACACGACCACGTCATTCGGTCGTTAATCGGTCGCTAAACTGAGTTTAGTGACGAATTAGTGATGGAAATGTCCTTCCCTGTTACACAGTTTTCTTGTAGTGATTATATCAATATTTAATTAAAAATAAAGTATTTTATAAATAGTATTTAATTGGTTAAGTCTTAGCCACCTAGCACTTCCTTATTTAAGAATGGTTCGTTATTTGAAAGAATGTTTTATAGTGATTGAGACAACTTATACAACATTACTCTTAAATATATCTTAGCGTTATAACATTACTCTTAACAAGCTAACAATGTATATCAATTTCAAGGTTATAAAATTGTTTGTAGACTATTAGTAATATGAAAGCATTGTAAGTAATATATTTCTTATTAGTACTCGAAACTCTAACGGTACACATGCAAAGTTCGTTATACTTCTATATACGTCAATCACTTATTAGTAAATTTCCAAGGTTATATATATTCCATTATATGATGATCACTATGAATATGTTATTAGTTAGGGGTCTAATTATAATTTCTTAAAAGTTAATTTCATGATTTTTGGGTGAAATTGTGAATTTAAAAGATTTAATTAGAAACTTGTGGGTCAATCTGTGAAATGGAAATATACTATGCGAGTTTAATTTTTAAAGTTTTATAACATTAGGGACCTAAAAGTAATATAATTTATGTACTTATGGTTGCAAATAATATTTTTATAGGGACTTAGGGTATATAAATATGTATAATATGTGGACTTAGGGTTGTTAAGTGACAAATATTTTTGGTCACGTCAGCGATCCGAATTAACCCTAGAGAATAATCTTGACCGTTGACGAGTTTTTCATCAATGGCCACAATTACTTCTCTTGAATGTGTTTCTTTTTTCAGTTTTTGTAACCCGATATATTCTTCACTGTGCGAAACAAATTGTGACCGTCGGATAAAGAATCTAACGACTGAGATAATTTGGGATTGTGGGAGTTAAATATTTTTTTATTATTTATCTCACCAAAATAATCTCATCTGTTAGATTCTTTATCCGACGACCACCATTTATTCCGCACGGTGCAGAACATTTAGTGTTCTACACCATAGTCGCAGTCCAAATTTTGTCCCATCATTCTGCTACCAGGTGCGTCGGACAAAGTCTCAAAAGATGTGAAGACTTTTCAGACATTTTTTTGACTTTTGGGGCTATTTTTTATTTTCTTTTAAAAAAAGACTTCAAGGATATTTTTGTCCGATTGACCCACCCAAAATTGACCAACTTAACCGATTTTTAACTAATTATGCTTACCCAAAACCATTTACCTTTAAAGAAACCCTGATTATTTGTTGGTAGCCACATATGTAACTATATACATAAAATAATAGTAAAAATAGTTTTTCTTCACTAAATGATATAAAATCCATCCAAAATTATAGAATGGTGTCCACCAACTAGTATATTTAAATAATTTTTGTGATTGACATTTGACCCGATTAATCCGATTGGGATTGAATCAGTACGGTAGCTTGCTAGTAGGATATGCTATAATTCTAAGATATTAATTGCTCCTGAAATATCTCAACCCCGCAATTTTTGTCTTCTGAGCAAGGCCTAAGAAGTCGCGTGTGTCACAAATTAAGTTAGAATTACACTTGGCAAAATTTATCTAAAATCTAGCTTAATACAAAATGATAGTAGGGTTCGGTTGCTTAAGATTATGTTAATCATGTGTCTTAATCATAGTATGACGGTCACTAGTTAATCTCCACCAAGGAGAAGTTTTAATCTTGATAATCTCCACCAAGAGTTTATTTCCTATTTGATGATTACTTCATTTAGGTTTTGTTGACATAATAAACTTTTTTGAAAGTCCAACGTAAGATCCTTATTAGGAGCATTTCACAACTTTTCACTCCATCTAATGGAAAAGGGATTATAATGTCCTGATCAGGTTTAATGGTTTCCTCTTAGGTAATGACCTTGAACGAATCTTTAACAAACCAATCTAATTTGATTCTTGATTGAGTGGAAATTAACTTGCTAATTTTTTAGCATGAAAGATTTTTTTCTAAGAATACGATTAACCTTTTTTATTTTATTTTATTGAAAGACAAATATGATTAATCTATTGCCGTCTTCCTCGATCTAATCTGGGGTTTTAATCTTTTTTATTTTATTTTAATGAAAGACATATACGATTAATCTATTGCCACAGCCAATTGCAATGAAGCATTGGTCTACCGGTCAAGGCTGAGGCCTCATGACGTAGAAGTCATGAGTTCGAAACCCCTTCTCATTTCTTAAATTCCCTATTTCTTGTAATAGATATATCTCCTCCCAATAAATAAATAAATAAATAAATCTATTGCCACCTTCTTCTATCTAATATGGGGTTTTATACACTACTTAGTGCTTAACACCTAGTCACCTACCAAAACAAAGTAAGAAGAAAAAAGAGATTGAAGTTATAAATAAATCAAATGGTTAATGACATTGCGAGTCATTGACGAGGTTGACATTTCTAAAATTTTAGGAAAGAACTTGATACTGCGAGCTATTTATAGGGTCCAAAATAAAATTCACTCATTTTGTTTGGAAGTTTTGTCAATTGAAGTGATAATTATTTTCCAACCGTCGATTGAGTGACTGAGTTAACTGTCGCTGAAATACTTTTACAAAAAATATTTAAATGATTTACTTGCCCCTTAAATTGAAACTAATAAGTCATTAAAAATAAATACCATTCGTTTACCAAAATACACTAGGTTTTCGTTTCCGGCGAACAAAAAGAAGATAGATGATGTGTCTATTTTGCAAAGGGTGTGATTGACTTTATAGTTTAAATTTAAAGGAAAACCAGTAATTTCTTTGAATAGTTCTTGCTAAGTAATGGCACTTTGCTGGGATATGTCTAACCCGTGGTGGCAAGAAGCCAAACATTACATTACAGTATCATTTTCCTCCGATAAATGTTTTTCACTTGACAACCATCATCCAACCACTTAGGCTCTACTGCTGCTATTGCTTTGTCAGTGCCTACGGTGATTTCTAGTAACCACATTGAAAAACCTGTAACGTTGATAAGTTAAACTTTAAAAGGAGGCAACAAAAAATGTTTTATTTGACCACCTTGAATCTTGTGAGATTCTTGAGTGAAGATACTCTTAATATTACAAAGGGTGAAACGTATGTCCAAGTTATCAACGCAATTGATGTCTGAAAACATTTGGAGATGCAAAAATTATGTGATAAATGTTTTGCATGGCTTATTGTATAGTGTATATAGTGCACACATGACTGCCAAGGTACTGTGGGAATTCATGGACCATAAATATAAAACGGAAGACGCTGGTGTAAAGAAATTTGTTGTTGGAAGATTTTTAGAATATAAAATGATGTATTCCAAGACAGTAACTAGTCAAGTGAAAGAAATACAAGTTATCTTACATGAGATACAAGCTAAGGGAATGTCTCTAAGTGAAACCTTCTACATGGATGCAATTATCGAGAAATTCCCCGGCATAGAAGGATTTAAATAATTACATTAAACATAAGAAAAATGAGGTGAATTTGGAAGAGCTCAGTGTTCGACTCAAATAGATGATTTGAGCGCAATGCCTCTAATTCCTTCATTATTAAGGCAAATCTTGTCGAGTAAGGCAAGCTCAAAGCTCTAAAGGTAATAAAAGAAGATAAAAGATCGATGCCAAATGAGGAGTGACGAAGCATAAGTTCCAAATGAATTGCTTCAACTGTAAGAAGAAGAGTCATAAGTCCACTGATTGCATGCTCCTAAAGAATACGAAAAATTATGAGATAAACATGATTGATGACATCTCCAAAGATGTATCAAATTTGAACCTTGTTGTGTCAAGGGAATTTTCCATGAAGGAACTCCACCTTATTCCCCTAAATTAAATGGTGTTGCTGAAAGTAAAAATCCTACTTTCAAAGAAATTATGAATGCGATGTTGATAAATTCAGAATTACCTCAAAATATGTCTGGTGAAGCTGTCAAAATGGTGAACTTGGAAATGCATACTTTTTTCTTCAGTTTACTGCATTTTCCACATGGAGGCATGTCGAACCATCTAAAATAATCACAATGATTTCTTTTCTGCAAAAAAAAAAAATTCAATTTCAGTTTGTATAATAGATCGAACAATTCACTCACTAGTAATAATTAACCCATCTCCATTGATGCTCACCTCATAGTTCTCCTTAGTTTGTGGAAGTCTTGGAGATTTTGATAACAGGATTAACACCACAATTACACCAAATTGACCCATTCGATTGGGAAAATAACGACATTTAGGAACCCAAATAGGAAGAAGACCCCTAATTTCAGTTGGGAGAAGAAGATGGAACACTAGATGATGAATTTGATTACAGCTAAAAGGGGTTAGGGAAAATGAAATGACATTATTGCCCCTGAGTAAAAAGGGTTTATTTGACTGGTTTTCAAACTTAACAGAAAATTAACAAAAAAAAATGGACGGAAGGACTAAAAAGGCAGCACGTAAATACATACAGGATATAAAAAGTTAAAAAAAAATCTTTTGGGACTCAAAAGATTCTTAGAAACATCATTTATGATCAAATAGGTGTTTTTGTCCACTTTATTAAGTGTTACATTAATTCTCCTCCCTCTTAGCCAATAAAAAGCAATTCTCCCATTCTTTTTGAAAAAACAAATGTTCCATTCGTCCTAAATTATCTATCAATTTTGACAAATGCACGAGTATGAAGATTTTAATAATTTTGATGGTGAAATATAAGCAAAAATTTAAGATACACCTCCTTAATTTAATTTAATTTTTTTGTATTTCTCTCTCCTTACTCTCACACAACATCCAACTACCTTTTAAATATGTGTTGAAAAGTGGTAATTTTAATTAACTAAGTGCGTGTTTGGTACGCGGGAATGGAAAGGAATGGAAAGGTCTTTCCCACTTCTCTTTCCATTCCTGCGTTTGGTTGGACAAATTGAAGTGGGAATGACGATTCCAGGAAGAAGTGGGAAAGGGCATTCCACTCCAAAACCTATGGAATGACCTTTCCAGGAGAAGTTGGAATCATCAATAACTAGTGACTGACATTTATACCCCTCTTTTAATTAATTATTACATTCATTTTATATAGCAACATATTCATATTTAGTCATAAATATTATATTTCGCTTGGTATAATTTCATAGATGATAATTTTATAAATACTTCTTTTTTCTTGGTAGTAGTTTTAATCTATTTTTAAATTTAAAAGTAAAGATATTTTTATTACTATGTTGACATTTTAATAAAAATTATGTTTCAAATATATATATATATATATATATATATATATATATATATATAATGTCAATGTTATTCAGTAAGATTTTGTAATGAATGTTTAATTAGGTTTTATCACTAGTATATGCTAAAAGGGCATTTAGGTCATATTTTGTTTAATTCCATTCCATTTTGGCATTAAAATATAGTTTTACCAAACACAGAAAAGGAATCGACATTCCATTCTGGCTTTGGCTTCCAAACACTGGAATGGAAAGAGGATTCCGAAGTCATTCTGGGTGGAAACCAATTTTGCCTGGAAAGGGATTCCATTCCATTCCAATCCAGCGTACCAAACGTGTTGTAAGAGTATTCAATGAGGGGTTGGAAAAAGGGTAAAACTGGAAAATTGTTATTAATACATACTTTGTTTAGAAAGTGAATAGTTAATTTGGGATAAATAAAAAAAGAAATGTGGACAGTTATCTGAGACGGAGTGAGTAATGACTAGCATTCTCTCCTCATCTTTTTCCTCCGTGCATATTTTATATAATGTTTTGATTAGCTATGTTTCGTTTGATAAAGATTTTTGGTGATAACTGCTTTGTCGTTTTCGTTTTGTCCGTAAAAACAAATGTCTAACTCAACATTGAGCACACTTACGGAGGGAACGAATATATTATCATTTTTTTTTCAAATATTAGACTCGAACTGTTATCTTCTTTTTTTCTTTTTACTTAATTTAGTGTTATTAGTTTTTATTTATTCAGAATAAAATAATTATTCTCTTAAATTATTATTCTGTTGAGTTGAATTATTTATTTTGTCATAATAGAATATATACTTACCATCATATATATTTTCTAATATTGGGTGGTTAGGAATCTTACATATAATCCATGATTCAATGTTCCAATAATACATACACGTGTAATGTGTCGCATATATTTTTGCCTAAATGGAGATTAACCTTTAAGAAAGATGTTCAAAATACAAACAAAGTAAATAAAGAAGGAAATATATTAATAAAAAAAAACATATGAGAAGATAATGAAAGATAACAAAGTCAATAAATGCAAACGCCGTTGATGTTGAAATGAAATTCAAACAATTCAAGAGTCAATGTAACAAATTGGATTGGGATATTTGGACAGAACTTTGCTTTTCAGCCTTAGTATCACACGTTAATGACACACTTTCAACCATGTCAAGGCATGTATGAAGGGGGGCCTCAAGGGGAGTGAGGTGTTGGACCGCATTGACTTTTTAAAATTATATATATATATATATATATATATATATATATATATATATATATATATGTGTGTGTGTGTGTGTGTGTGTGTGGGGTCCAGGGTTTGTTTTGCCTTTTAAAAAATTAGGAAAACAAAAATTCAATTTCGTAACATGGCGGTCGAATTTCACATCAGACGGTCAGATACTCTTAATCTAAATAAACTAAAATATATTTGGAAATTAAAACTATTCCAAATCTTGTATAATCTAACTCCCGGATTTTAGGGGATATAAAATCAATTAATCATTCATATATATACAATTAAGATCATGTGATCGAATTTTACTGTCGATATAAGGACATTTTTGATAAATGATCTGTAAAAATTATTGTAAGTAACCTATAGTCTCGACTCTCGAGAACATGCTCTCACCATAGTGATTACCGCAACTGAATCTACCCAAACTTTGTTTTCTTAAAAAAAAAAAAAAAAAAAACAATGTCAGTTGTTGACGGAAGTCTATAATTGACCTCTTAACAACTTAAACTTAATTGAAATTTTATTGTTCTGTGTGATGTGTTTTTCAAATTAATGGTTAAGTTATCATCCATCAGGAATCTTCAATACACATTTATTTATAGGCATCATCATAATGCAAATGAATTTTTACAGAATTTCATTTAATATAAATTTTACAAAAAAAAATAAAAATAAAAATTGCTTGTAGCATAGAGTTTTCTATTTTAACTCTATTATATATAAGCAGGAATAAACCCTATGCAAAAGAGAAATAAATCCTGCAGATGGCAAGAATCTAACCGCCAGCTTCTAAATGGAGAGACTCAGACAAAGCCTATTAGCTTGTCATTTGGGTAATAGTCTAGTGGCCATTCATGTTATAGATAAATGGTCGAGCAACTCACTCATATTTCAAGTAATCAGAAATCAAATCCCACTAACTACTAAAAAAGCTTCTTACTCCCTCCGTCCCAAATTATCTGTCCACATTTCCTTTTTAATCTGTCCCAAATTAATTGTCTACTTTCTAAATAAAGTGTTCAATAATGATGATTTTTTCAATCTTACCCCTTGCATTAAATGTTGGAGAGAGAAGAAGAAAGAGAGAAAAGAACGTAGAATTAAATTGAAAGTAACATTAAATAGGGTTATGTTTGACATTTTACTATATTTGATAAAACCTTAATCCCCGCACAAAATAGAACGTGGACAGATAATTTGGGACGGAGGGAGTAACTTACAAGATACATTATTAATTAACCAGTCATTCTCTTGCGTAAAAGTTAAATTTTGCAGACACAATTCAAATGAAGTTTGAATTAGTCCTACGAAAATTAAAATTATCGGTTTTTTTAAAGAAAAGAAATACACAATACACCGTCAAGGGTACATTAACTTGACCCGTGGTGTTTTTTTTTTTTTTTTTTAGTTTTTTTAATATTATAATTTCCCTAGAAGTGTTGCATATTTGACTTCCTGTTCCAAATTGAAATTACTAATTATGTGTTAGTGACTATGCATTATTGTTTGATTGACACGAATGCAGTGTAAAATAATGGTTTTTTTTTATTTCTCTTATGATTTTTGGTTTTTGTTGAATACATTAAAATCTTTATATAATAATATTCTATATAAGAATAACCTCTTTATAGTAATAAAAAATATTGGTCCCAACTTGATACCAGTTATAAATAAAAATAAACTTTACATTGTAATATTTCATTTTTTTTAGGACAATCATTAAGAAATTACCTTCATATAATAAAAAAATAATATTAAATATTAAATATATTTATATATCTATATAAAATAACAACTTAAGATTATGGGTATCTTTTAACCATTTTGCAAGATAATTTTTGCTTCCAATCTGGGTTGGTTTCTTTCATTATGCGCAACTCGACACGAATACTTTTAGTGATTTGAGTTTATTTTTTTTTAGGTGTCATGACTTGCTTGAAGTAGAAAATGTATGATTTGAAATGATAATGAAATTTATGATTATGGCAGCATTTATATATGTATAATAAAATAAAACGAACGAAAAGACATTTCGAAGATACAACATACATTCGTGAATATTTTAAATGCATACATGATGTACATACTACGTTTCCTAGATATTGTATGTATATGAATGAATCTTCTAAATCTAATATACACAATGTACATGCATTATATACGTACATTTGTTTGTTTAAAACTCATTAATCTTATATATCTTTTAAATTCATGTTTTGAAAATATGGAGGAACACATTTTCAAGTGTCGTATAATGTATATTAGTTATTTTTTTTTAAAATTAAGCATTTATTTAAAAATAACCTTGCTATAGTAATATTTTTCTTCGGTCCCGAGAGTATTACTATATAGAGATTTATTTATTAAGTAGATTTGTAGGTGTAAAACAGAATAATTTCTTTATAGTAATAAAAAAATTTGGTCCCAGCTCGGAACCAGTTATAAATAAGAATTAATTCTACATTATAATATTTCATGTTTTTTTGGGACAATCCTAAAAAATTTACCTTTATATAATAAAATAATAATATTAAATATTAAATATATTTATATATCTATATAAAATAACAACTTAAAATTATGGGTATCTTTTAACCATTTTGTAAGATAATTTTTACTTCCAATCTGGGTTGGTTTCTTTCATTTTGCGCCACTCGACACGAATACTTTCCGTGATTTGAGTTCGTTTCTTTTAGGTGTCATGACTTGTTTGAAGTAGAAAATGTATGATTTGAAATGATAATGAAATTTATGATTATGCCAGCATTTATATATGTATAATAAAAGAAAACGAACGAAAAGACATTTTGAAAATACAACATACATGCGTGAATAATTTAAATGTATACATTTTATACATACTTTTTACATTTCCTAGATATTGTATGTATATAAATGAATCTTTTAAATCTAATATACACAATGTACATGCATGATATACGTACATTTGTTTTTTTAAAACTCATTAATGTTATATATCTTTTAAATTCATGTTTTTAAAATATGAAGGAACACATTTTCAAGTGTCTTATAATATATATATTAATTATTTTTTAAAAAAATTAAGCATTTACTTAAGCATAAGCTCCCTATAGTAATATTTTTTTTCCGATCCCGAACGTATTACTCTATAGAGATTTATTTATTAAGTAGATTTGTAGGTGTAAAACAATACCTGTATTGCAAAGTAAAAATATGCGACAAAAATTGTTTTATTTCTTTTGTTTTTTGCACCACAGGGTGGAAGAATTTGAATGTCGAACATTGAATTTATGGGTCAGAAGCGGAGATTGTTCCACTGAACCAGAACTCCAAAGACAAATATATGTGACGTAAATTGTTATATTTTTGCAATTTTTGGTTTGCTCGGGAAATAAACTATGGTTGAATTTGCTAATGCATCATATAGTCTCAAAATATCAGCCTATAATTAAAAAAATAATTTGTTCTTACATATTGACCTCAAAATTGGCAACTATGACTTCATTTTTCTGCAAAAAGAAAAACGAAAAGGCTTCGTTTTTCAAAATAAATACAGTATTAAGTTGGAAAATGAATTTTCTTCTACCAAACACTTCCTTTTTTTTGTTTTTTTAATAAAAGGAACCTTCTACCAAACAATTGAAATGTGTATTACTAAGAACGAAACCTATTAGTCAAATTTAGACAACACATAGGGACATAGAAGAGGGTCATAGTTTCTTTTACCTCTTTTTTGTTTTTTGTTGGGAGGAATATTTATAAATAAAGGCCTTATAATTTATGATCGATTGTATTAACATGTATTAATAGAAATATTAACTCAAAGAAATTGAATTATGCGAGAGTGTGTATTTTCATCATTCAAAAATTATATTATCGCGAGGCTTGTAATTTTGTTATACAAAACTTACATAATGGAACCTTTTTTTTTATTGAAATTGTTAATTTAGGCTTATTTATTATATCAAATTACGTTAAATTCTTGTATTATTTATTTCATTTTCTTCTTTTATCTTCTGTAGAATCGTTTTAAATGCGGAAACACATATATTTTCAATAAATAATTGTGGTAGTGGTGAATGTCTGGAGTACGAACAAATAGATATCAAATTTCACACTCAAAGCCACACAAAATACGTAAACAACCCTCCTATTTATAGGAGTCAAAACACTCCTAGAATCTCTAAGATATATAGGAAACATAAACTGACTAGGAAATTACCAAAGCAATCATAATACAATAAAACTAGTAATTACCAAAACTAAATATAATCCTAAATATTAATAAGCTTGATTAAATAATTCCAACATAGCCTCTCTTAAATCAAGATCGACAATAAATCCGGTTCAATACCATCACGAATAAAAATATCCATTACTACTTATGTAGATATGAATAATTTGTGTAACACCACTTTTGAATTAACTTTCCTCACCACACGAGAAAACGATAAAATACTGTACTTCTCAAATAACTTCATTGTTAACTCTTCCTTATCAAAGAACTCATTCATTTTCACCCACTCCGATCCATCGTACAAATCAATATCAATTTTGGTTGAAAGGAAACAATCCACTCCAACGAAATACACAGAAATTTGAGCAGCACTTGAAATATCAAAGAAACATTGATCAATTGCAATCTCTCTATTGAAAGTCAATATTGAATCACTTTTGTGCTCATAACCACATGTATTCATGGACTTAGCAGTTTTGAATTCCATCTCGCAAAGAATACTATTTTTACAACAATCCGTTTCTCAACTCTCATCCAAATTATGAAATTCCAAGCCAATTTCCAAGTCAATCCCATCAACTAAATTGGGAACAGTTTCCTTATTACCCTTTTCATATTTCTCTTCCTCTTTAAACACTTTTTATTTTTCTTCAAATAAATTTTCATCCACAACAAAATTATCACAATTATCTACCGAATTAATAATTTGAGAAGAATCTTGAATCAACCATTCATCATCAATTGTAGCACTCAACGAACAAACTACATCCACATTACCTTGAGAAGAATCTATCAAAATAATATTTTCACAATCATCCAAATCAAAATTTTCTTCCAAATCCAAATATTCAATTTCATCTTCAATTTTCTCAAAACATTTTCCTTCTTTTTTAGGAGATAAAATTTTAATCTTATCCACATGAATAATAATTTTCTCAACAACTTTTTCAAATCTAAAACATTCTTTTTCAAATATATTTATAGAAGAAACATTACCTCCATAACGAGTAATCAAATGAGTTCACATCTCCTTTGTTGATTCAAACATATAGAAATCGTCTTGCAACATCAAATGATACCCGATTGCATAAATGATTTTGATACGGATACTAATCACGGAGCAAATCAAGGAATCAATCAAGATAATAATCTCAAGAGAAAATCACTCGATTAATTAATTGTGATTGATTGTAATTTATTGTAATTGATTATTTGTATATTTCTTTCCTTTATTACATAAATAGGATTAGTATATATAGGTGATGTATTATAGAGTTAAATTCATTCAATACAAAAGAAGTTCTTTCTCCCATTTAATATTTATTCTTTATGCTTTTCTACATGGTATCAGAGCAAACATTTTGAGGTTTTCCGCACTTTTATTCTTATTCTTTTATCATTTCGCGGCTTACAAAAGCTATTTCTTTTATAATAAAAAAAATAAAAAATTTGAGTCGTGATGTCTTTTGCTATTCCATCACTCGATAGAAGCAACAATGACAGTTCTATAATCCGATTTGGTGGTCACTGTGCTATAGAAGAATTTGTCCAGTCACCATGAGTCTCAATAAATGCTATTTCTCTGCTGCCGGATGTTGCTTCTTTTTTAGGTAATAAGTGTGTATCACCTATAATGAATTGGATTATTGACTCGGGAGCTAGTCACCATATTTCATGTTCCTTACAGTTATTTACTTCTTATCGTACTTTATCGCATACACCGATTCGTCTCCCTAATGGTTCATCTACTTCTGCAACTCATATAGGTTCTATCCAACTAAATCCTAGTTTAATTCTTTCTAACGTGTTGTATACTCCCTCCTTCTCATTTAATCTGTTATCTATTGGGCAATTACTTCAGAATCCCAATTTACTTGTCTATTTCAAATCTAACTCTTGTGTTATTCAGGATTGCACTAAGCTAAAAATGATAGGATTAGCCACATTCGTTAATGTCTTATATATATTGCATCCCAAATATTGTTCTCCTGTCCCCTTTGTTTCGAACATTCTTATTGACTCAAACTTTTCATCTCATGTCGCGAAATTCTCTAACACCTCCTTATGGCACTATCGTTTAGGTCATCTTTCCTTTCCTAGATTAAAAGTGGCACAACATCTGGATTCCAAAATAAAAATTACACACAATGAACATTGCTCTATTTGCCCCATGGCTAAGCAATCCAAGCATCCATTCCCCCTTAGTGAATCCACTTCTCAAGCGTGCTTTGATTTAATACACGTAGATATTTGGGGACCTTATAAAACCCACACCGTTCACGGCCACCTATATTTCCTCACCATCGTAGATGATTTTAGCCGTTTCACTTGGATTTATTTGATGAAAACAAAGTCTGAGGCCCGATCCCATACCCAACACTTTTTCCAATACGTGCTTACCCAATTCCAAAAGAGCATTAAAGTAGTGCGTTCAGACAATGGACCCGAATTTCACATGTCCGAATTTTTTACTTCCAAAGGTATCATTCACCAAACCTCTTGCGTAGAAACTCCTCAACAAAATGGAATCGTCGAACGAAAACATCGTCACATCCTAAATATTGCTCGTTCACTTAAATTCCAATCGCATCTGCCTACCGCTTATTGGGGGTACTTTGTCACCCACGTTGTCTACCTTATAAACATTAACCCTACACCTTCACTACAAAACTAAACTCCTCACACACTTTTATATAATAAACCACCATCATATTCTCATCTCCGTGTTTTTGGTTGCTTAGCCTATGCCTCAACCCTTTCTGCTCATCGCACAAAATTTGACTCCCGTAGTCGTCCCTCTATTTTCTTAGGCTATCCTGCACACACAAAAGGATACACTCTCCTAGACCTTCACTCACGCTCTATTTTCATCTCTCGAAATGTCATCATTCAAGAAAATATATTCCCTCATCCACAACAATCTCCACTAAATCCTCATTCGAATAATATTCCTTTACCAATTCCTTTCATTAATGATCTTCCTTTCGAACCTCCATCATCACATCCAACTCCCAATCCCATAATCACTCCAACCCCTCATACGTCACCTTTAAATAATGCTCAAAATCCTCCTCCTAATTCCACTATCTCGCCTCCTCCTCTCCCTCCCCCTCCTCCTACTCGAAAATCTACTAGGATCTCACATACCCCTTCATACCTGGATGATTATTATTGTTCTCTCGTCCCAAGCTTCATCTCGCTCCCACTCTTTCTATCACAAAAACATCTACTCCCTCACTCTTTAGAAAATGTTCATGATTATCGATCACCATCTCCCGGATCATAAATCTTTTGCATTATCGGTTTCTACTCACTTTGTACCTAAGAGCTACAATCGAGGCCATCAAGCATGCAGATTGGAGGCGGTTTATGCATGAAATTGATGCATTGGAGGCCAACAACACTTGGACACTTGATCCCCTTCCCCAGAATGTTAAGCCCCTCTGGGAACAAATGGGTTTACTGGGTTAAAATTTAATTCGATGGTTCTATTGAAAGACCTAAGTCTCGTCTTGTTGTCCAAGGTTACACACAACAACCGAGGCATAGATTACATTGAGACATTCTCCCCAGTAGCAAAAAATGACCACTCTGTTCGAATTCTTCTTGCTATTGCCTCTGCCAAATGATGGTTTTTGGAGCAGCTTGATATCAACAATGCATATCTTCATGGTGATCTTAATGAGGATATTTATATACGGCTACCTCCTGGCTTTTCTTCTCCTCAACCTGAGCTCGTCTGCAAACTCAGAAAATATTTATATGGTCTCAAGCAGGCTGGTCGTCAATGGAATCACAAATTGACCACAGAGTTAGTGTCACAAGGTTTCTCTCAACTCGTAAGTGACCCTAGTCTCTTCATTCGCCGCAAAGGTTCTCAATTCACTGCTCTCCTCGTTTATGTTGATGATGTTATCCTCACTGGGAACAATTATGATGATGTCACACCCCGTTTTCGGAATGATGACATGGCAGTGTCTCATTGGTTAATGGAACACCAAAGCCGACAAACAGAGATTACTAAATAAAGGAGTTCATTATTCAAAGTCCATAAATAGTAATAAGAAAACTAGTGGAAGCGTTATTCTACTAATGAAATATTTCTAAGTTATTACATCTGGACAATGAATTACAAGTTCCAATGAGATAACTATAAAATCAATAACATGTGTGAACTATTTAGTTAGAATCACTCTTCGCAATCCCCATCCCAAGCTCCATCATCATAGGTGGAATCAACATCTACAAAACCTGAAACAAAACCGGATATCGGACTGAGCTCCGGTACTCAGCAGGGACCTAAAACAGTGATATAAATAATAAAGACAGAACAGAACAGAAACAGAACAGTAAAAACATATACAGATAGTGCATATGCCTGTTTCCCAAAATACCCCTGTTGAAGTATATGCAAACGACTCAATCCAAGTCTCACAAGACTCAGAACTCAGTGCAGGACAGTGCAATACAGTACAGAACAGAACAGAACAGAGGGTTCAGAACAGAACAGTACAGTGGATTGCACAGCTTCCGTTTTCAGAAAAATGGGTTTTAAAACTTGTGCAAAAGTGCACCAAAACATTTCCCAACATCCCCAACTCATATGAGACCAAATAGACTCCACGCAACAACATATAATAATCAAAACCAAAACGAACACATAGAATGCAACAATTAAGCAAATAACCACCTTATTCGCACCTAAACGATTCCATAACCGAGTATACGACAAGCACCACGCGTTGCCCATCCGGTACACCCAATCACATACTCGTCTTAGATACTTAGAACGTAGCTACCTACTATGACACGACTCCCACCACATGAGCTAACATATCTATTCACAACCACTCAGCAATAACGGCAGTGGTCCCAGTTATAAACCAAACTAGGACGGTTTCAGTAAACTCGTGGGATCGGATTCTCCCCCAAACTACGGGACACAGATTTTAAGGTTCAACCCTTACATTGTCTCATCATCCCCAACCAGGGACTCCACAAAACCACCACCGTACCTAATGATTAGCCCCATTAAGTATGGGCCACAGGACAGAACGGAGCAGAAGACCTCTTGGGGTCACAGAACAGAAGGCAGACTGAACATGCTGACTAGCGATCATAAATACGAGCTCAATTGGGCGACGACTCGGTGGACCAAACCAATTTGGACAAAAACAATGACGCCAATTAAACGACTCCAAACACGACCAAAATGCAATTAACAAAGAGGAAATTACAAAACAGGTACAGAACCGTACACATACAGTTTATGTGAGTATAGCATTCAATGAAAGAAATAGGAAAACAATTCATACGACATGCTCAATTTACCCAATTCAAGACATAAATCAATTCAACATACAGTAATATCAAAGAATAAATTTTCTCCAACAGTTTATGCGATTAATTATGCTCAATTACTTCTTAAAACATAACAGAACAATACCCAACGGTAAAAGTAATCCAGAACAGAATTTAATAGAGGAAAGCGGGGTCCCTACCTGTTGCGGATGCGATAAACACTGAAATTTCGTAAACAGTGCTGGCAGCCTCACTCGCGGTGCGATAACTATCTGCTGGAAACTCCGAATTGCGTTCCGTCTGCGCTCACTCGAAGCCCTTTCAATTATCTTCGAATTGATATGCTGTGGGTAAAAAACGGAGGTCGATAGCCCTCTCAAACATCCTGTCGAAGTTCTGTACAGACTATATTTAATCGCACAAAATCTGGTTATGCCCTCCACTTCTGAGATACATTACGGAAGATCTAACGGTTAAAATCTCAATCCCTCCGGTCAGATTATAGCCCTATCAGTCTAGTTTATAAATAAAAAAGAATTACTCCGATTGGATTTCGTATGTTACCTATACGACGATTCTACCGGAACTGTGCAGAAAATAAAATTCAGGAAACCAACCCCCGTTCCTGGTGCGATATCTTCTAACTCCGAATTTGAAATGTGAATCCTCTTCCACGCCCTCGAAGCTTGTTTCGTCGTGATCAATTTCCATATATGGTTCGTCGAAATCCGATAAGGATTTCCCACTCAAAAGTCCTCTCAAAGTTGATGAGAAATTACAAATAACTCTCTAAAACCTCACTGTTTCTCACGGCAGAAGCCTTTTATATTTCTTCTGATTTATGGCTTTTGCACGATCCCCTGTAGACACCACCCCTTACCCCACGGAATGCCTTTTCCTTTTCTTTTATCACCTTGCTTTCAAGACCCACGAAATCCCCATATATATATCTACAGTTTCTTTTTCTTTTCTTTTTAATATCTATTCCTCATTCCCTTTTACTCAGCCAGCAACATAATATATATACAATGGCTTCTAAAACAAAAACGGCTTTTCCTTTTTAAATTCTTTTTTTTTTTAATAATAATCACCCCTTAATTACCCATGGCCCTTGAAATCTTTGAAACCCACGAAACCCCTGTTCCCTTTAAATTCTTATCATTATTATTATGGTGACTTACACTTAAATAACTCAACTAAGATACACGTGCAAAATACCCCACTAAAAGGTACACAAAATAAAACACGTATTATGTTTTAAAATTAAATAGACATGTAGTCAAATAGTCGCACAAAATAAATTTCGTCTACAAAGTCACTTGCGAAAAATTAATTACACGTCAGAAATTACGTAAGCAAAAGTTAAGGTTATCACAGATGACATCTCCTCGGTCAAGCAATTCTTGCATAATACTTTCAAAATCAAAGACCTTGGTCCTGTCAAATATTTTCTCGGTATGGAGATTGCTCGCTCTAAAGCTAGTCTAAACATTTGACAACGAAAATATACATTGGACTTGCTTGAGCAACATAGCTTTCTTGGTTGCAAACCTGCCATTACTCCTATGGATTCTTCCTACCACTGTTCCAAAGATGATTCACCACTCCTTCCCGACAACACTCTCTACCGAAGTCTTATTGGCAAGCTTTTATATCTCACTCACACACGGCCGGATATTTCACACGCCGTCCAATAACTTTCCCAGATTCTAGATCATCCCACAGAATTACATCTCAAAGCTGCTCATCGTATTCTACGGTCTCTGAAAGGCTCTCCAGCCAAAGGTCTCTTTTTTCCATCTTCATTATCATTACACCTTAGTGCTTTCTCTGATTTTGATTGGGCCGGCTGCTCCGACACGAGACGCTCTACAACGGGTTATTGTGTTTTACTTGGTTCTTCTCTTGTATCTTGGAAGTCTAAAAAGCAACTCACTGTTTCTCGAAGCTCTTCCGAGGCGGAATACCGAGCTCTTGCCACCACCACTTGTGAGTTACAATGGCTGAAGTACCTCCTCAATGACTTACTTATACCACATTCTCATGCCATACCATTGTTTTGCGACAACCAAAGCGCTTTATACCTCACAACCAATCCCACCTTCAATGAAAGAACCAAACATATTGAAATTGATTGCCACATAGTCCGCGAAAAAACGCAAACTGGCCTTGTTAAACCTTTACCCATTTCGACCCAGTCTCAATTGACTGACATTTTCACCAAAAATCTTGCTTCCCCTCGTTTCAACTTTCTCATCCAATCTCTTGGTCTCATTGACATCTTTTCTCCTAAGCCCAGTTTGAGGGGGCGTGTTACGGATACTAATCATGGAGCAAATCAATGAATCAATCAAGATAATAATCTCAGGAGAAATCACTCGATTAATTGATTGTAATTTATTGTAATTGATTATTTGTATATTTCTTTCCTTTATTACATAAATAGGATTAGTATATATAAGTGATGTATTATAGAGTTAAATTCATTCAATACAAAAGGGGTTCTTTCTCCCATTTAATATTTATTCTTTATGCTTTTCTACAGATTTTTTACAATCGCATCTAATCACTTTTTATTCTTTTGTTCACTCGTTAATGGAGTACCCCGGAGGAAGTTCTTGATAACTTTCCTCAATAATTTTCCATAAATCAATACTCGCAAATTGAATTTGCATATATTGTCTCCTCGTATAAAAATCATTTTTTTCCATCAAAGACAAAAAACGGAACAAAAACTCAAAGCTCGAGGATCCATCATATAGGGATCGATCACAAAACACTAGCTCTGATACCAATTGTAGAATTATTTTAAATGCGGAAACACATATATTTTGAATAAATAATTTTGGTGGCGGCGAGTGTCTGGAATACGAACACAGAGATATCAAATCATAACAAAAATACTACGGAGATGAGCAAAAAATATTCTATACATCAACTCTCAAATTCATAAGGATCTATAATCATAACCACACCACAATTCTACTCCAGACCACACTCAAATTATTACAATCTTTTTATTCCTTTCTCCTTTGTGGCATTTTAGGAATAATCATAGCATTATCTGCTAGCGATTCCTATTTACATGTCTCGATATTGATCACTTTCACTCAGGCAAAAAATCGTCTGTCCCAATTATGTATTCCCATGAATAGATATTTATCATGTATATATTTTTTTCCTATAGATTTCACTATTTTTTTTAGGTTATAATTTTTTTATTAAAAATTTATTACATGTTATTTTCTTATTAATGGAATAGAAAAGAAGACACCGAGTGGGGGATAGAGGATTCCTAACCCACACTCACATGTTTCCAATAGATATCTTAAAATAATTATCTAGCGAAAAGGGCAAAAAAGAATTGATATCTTAAAATAATTACAACTGACACTCGGAAAATTTTGACTTGCCGAAACCCTTCAGGAAACGGACAAAACAAACATAACCTTGGAACTGAACAAACTTGAGAAATAATAATAATAATTGAAGTATCAGTAATGGTTCTTTCTAGTTTTTTGAGGAAAAGTTTCCTTTTGATGCTAAATTCAAGATTAGTTGTTTAACTTATCTCTCCTTGTCTAGAAGTTATGTTTATGAGCTTTATTTGATTAATAGCTTCTGCATTCTAATATTGGTATTCGTCGTGTTAAGATCGCGTGCAAATGTGTACTTCTTCCTGCTGATATTGATAAGGAATTAGTAGGTTAAATGGAGAAAAGATAAGAATGAACATTGTGGTTTTGAGTTTGATTAGTAGCATCTTTGGAGGAGATATGTGAAAAATCTCAGATGTAGGAGTTATAGGTTTCAGGGTGTTATTTTGTTAAGTAACTACCATAGTGTTGATGAAGTTTCGAAATTGTGTCGGAAGGTCAAGTTTAAGTGCTATTATTTGTTATAGACAGGTAAGTAACTCTCAAATAGTTGATTTAGTTGCGAAAACATGTTTCTGATTTATGAGTTTATACTATTACCGTATTGCGACATCTATGTCATGCAGTGGCGAGCCGAGATTTGTATTTAGAAGTAGAGCTAAAAATTTACTTACAGCATGAAATGATATATTTGAAGTGGAATTATATATTTTTGTGTGGTTTACAAAACACAAAAAAAAAAAAATAATAATAATTCAAGAGCATCGCGTCTGTTGATTAGCTAGTGAAGTATGTATTTCCTCACAAAGAAAGGTTCAAATTAAGGATAACAAATACACATTCTACGTAGATTTTAGTTATGGAACAATATTGAGTCAAAATTAAAATAAAAAATTTCTCCATTTGGAAATTTTTGTAGAAGTTACATGAATTTTTTATACTTAATTCCATTTATTCATGACTTGAAAGATAAACAAGGAATGAAAAATTCATTCCATGCGATGCAATGGAAGCATCAACAACTCTCATTTAACATTCAAAATTTACATTTAATAATGTTTACTTATTATCACTTTATTAAGTGTGAAAGTTTACTTATTATCACTTTATTAAGTGTTAAAGTTACATTTAATAATTTTTTACTTAGCAATTCTCCTCCCTCTTGCATAGCCTGCACAACGCAGCTCTCCCATTCATTTTCAAAAAACAAAAAACAAAAATAACTAGCATTCTCTCTTTATTTCCCTCTGCATATTTTATTTAGTGTTTCAGCTAGTTTAGTTTAAGTTTGTTTGTCAAAAAGTTTTGGTACTAACTGCTTTATCGGTATTCGTTTTATTCTAAAAGACATACGCGTAACTCAACCTTGAACATACCTATGGTGGGGATGGATATGTTCAACACCAAACTCGAATTTTGGTCTCCTTCTTCTCCTTTTTACTTAATTTATTTTAATATTTTTATTTTTATTTTTAAAATAGAATGAATATTCTCTTAAATTAATATTATGTTGACTTAGAGTATTTATTTTTCCATAATTGAATATATACTTACTAACGTATACAGTATTTTTTTAACATTGGGTGGTTAGGACTTAGGAGTCTTACATATCAACCGTGCATGTTTATACTATATGATAATTCAATGTGCCAATACTACATACATGTGTAATGTGTCGCTAACCTTTAAGAAGGAGGTTCTACGTACCCACTAAGAAAATAAAGAAGGAAATATATTAATAACATATGAGTTCCTCAACCAAAAAAAAAACATGTGAGGAGAGGCAAATAATCATCTGTATCTATGTATGTGTATGTTCTCATTTATATTCTCAATCATTCACAATTCATCACGTGTTTATATATAATTAAAAAAAATCACATAACAAATTTTAATTAGTTAAAAATAAAAATAAAAATATACACGAGTACATACGATTTTCAGGAGATAATGAAAGATAACGAAGTCAATGAATGCAAACATCGTTGATGTTGAAATGAAATTGAAACAATTCAAGAGTCAATGTAACAAATTCAACGAGATTTTTGTACAAAACTTTGCTTTTCAGCTTTAATATCACACGTTAAGGACACACTTTCAACCGTGTCAAGGCTTGTATAAACAGTACGACATAGAACAACGACAATTCAGTACATATTAAATATTTTATTCCTATTAGATTAAAAAATTAACGGTCTAAATTTATTTGGAGTAAACATGTTTTGCGATTTTATAACACATTTTGCATAAAATGTGTGTACCTTTTTAAGACGTGTTAATCATGAGAAAAAATATATTACATAAAATTTTCTCTAAAATTATACATACATTTAATCAAATATTATTTGTTTATAACTTTCTTATGCTATTTTGAAATATGGTACTATGTGACACTAGTCACTGCAAACTAGTCAGTTTTTCTTCATTTTTAAATTTGCTTTTGTCAATTTTCCTCCTTAGTTCCTGTTAGAGGTATTCAGGAAAAATCGAAACCGACCAATTCAAATAAATCCAAATCGATTTTTGGATTTGAGCAGTGCATTGTACTAGTTTCGGTTGGACTCAATTAAAACTGAACTTTCGATTTTATTTAAAAACTTTTATAATCCAAACCAAACCCGAACATATTTAAAGGACATTTTTGCAATAAAACATGTTTAATTTTCTTATTTATACGCATGACATGACGAAAAAGTTCTTCGAATTCTAAAGTAAAAGACTGAAGTGGCATTAGTTGGTATGTTATTTTAGATTCACCTCAAGCTTTTTGTTAATAATTAAGTGTAATTTTTGCATTTTTTTTTTCTTTTAGGGTTATTTTGCAGTAATTTGTTTGAAGTTCAAAAATTAAGATCGAGAATTTATATTTTATTATTTCATTTTCTTTATTGTGTTTAACTTGTGAAAAACAATATATATATATATATATATATATATATATATATATATATATTTCTTTATATTTTTTAGAAACTAAGTAATTATATAAATGAGGGGAAATGAAGAACCATTTTTTATCCTTCTTTTAAAAAAATAAGAAAAAAGAAAATAATTAATTATATAAATAATTTGTTTATTTTTAATTTTTAATTAATATATTTTGTATCTCACAAAAAACCGAGCAACCAAACCAATATAAATCAAATGCATCTTTTTTTGAGATTTGAATGGTTTGAATTGGTTTCAAAATTTTCAAACATAATATTTCAGTTTGGTTTGAAAAATGTGTAAACTCGAACCAAACCGAACAATAAACACCCTTAGTTTCTGACTCTTTTCTAGAATAAGTATAGCTTAAATTCAAATCTTCTAATAAAAATATATCTTTCTACCATGGTCTTGCTTGCACTTGCATCGAATTTTAGTTCAAATCCTAATTCCGTCATTGAGTGGGTACATGCTTTATCTAAGATTTCATTTACTACTTACCTCTAATACTTAATAAAGTTCTTCAGTTTTGCATTTAAAAAAAAATATATTGTTCCCATTATTCTCCAATGAATTTCATCCGAAACAAACCCTATGGCCATGCAAACGTCAGGATTTGGCATCAAACTTCAAGTACAGTTTAATTAACAAATGATAATTAAATGATGGTAATGAACGGCATGTTAGATTTAGTTCTCAATAAATTAAGTTGTGTAATTTTCTTTAGCAAATATTTATATGAACATGTAAATCATTCACTTCAAGTTCAAGGCCTACAATGCAGTTGGCTCATGCTAATCTAATTCGTTCTAGAGATTTCAAAGCCACAATTATGCTATGAAGATGTAAAATTTGATTAGTTGAGAAATGATGAATCCATGAAATGTCACCAAAATCGTTCCCAAACCATTACTGTGTTGTGGAACATCCCCCCACCCCCCACCACCACCAACCCCAAAATGGGTTTTTTCACATGTTAACTTTAAAAATAAAAAATAAAAAAAAGTTCGACTAATCCATTGAAAGGTTCATAATCTAAATTATATTTTGATAGAAAATATTTTCCATTAGATATTTACTAAGAAAAAGAGAAATAGATATGTGGACAATCGTATTTTTATGGAAAGAGTATTTTATGTTGGGGAGAAACCACAATATAGTCCAAGCAACCGAACAAACAAGATCAAATATGCTTGAAAAAATATCTCCCAAACTTGAATAAAAACGTAGGACACCAAACAATAATTTCAAAGCCCCTAGATGACAGTTGTGAATGCAGCGGAACAATAATAATGGAGCAAGTAAATGAAAGATAAATCAAACAAACACAACACTAAGAATTTTACGTGGAAAACCTCTTCAAATCGAATAGTAAAAACCACAGGACCTTCGGGTTCACTCCAAAAGCTTCACTATAAATCAAGAGAGGTTACAAAAGAATATCTACACCAATATGTGTAAACGCAAATAAACAATGAAGCTAAAACTTCATCTACTACACAAAAGAGATGAGAATAGAGAAAAATCACCCCAGAAAATAGAGCGCTGTTCTGACAGCTATAACTCGAAATCCGCGTGTATAAATTTGATATTCACCGTCCAGAATGTAGCCCTATCAGTCTTCTATCTCCAGTTAAAATTTGAGACCATTCTGAGAACAAATGACCGCCCGATCGGAAGAAATCCCAAAACTGCCCAGGCTGAAACTCGGCTGCAAAAATTCCTTTTTGCTCTCAAACCCTCACTGCATCTTCTCTCTCTTGAATGAATCATATGACCAGCAGTTGGTCAAGGGTTTATACCACTTTTGGGCTTGGGCCTTGGGCTATTTTTCAAGACCCGCATAGGAGGGAAAAATATTATGGCCCAACATTTTGTTAGTCCAACCCTGGATTTCCTCAATTGGTTTAAGAACTAGCTGGCAGAATATTAGCTTATTAACAGTTTCTAGTTTTGATCAATTGGGGTTGGGTCTCCATGCAAAAGTTCCTTTAAGGAATCAAAAACTCGTTCTCTCTAAAAATTCTCTCTAGAGTGGAACCCTCTTTCTCTTCCATGAGAATTGTACCCTCTGGTAACCTCCAGAACATTTGTGGGATTTGATTCCTTGCATCACCATTACTGTTAGGGTGTAGTTTTGGGGGCTGTTGTCTTTATTTTTATTGCCTGGTTTTTCTTTGTATTGTTTCTTTTGTTCATTCTTGGTGTGCATCCTTTTGTCATTTTCCTCTGTTTTCCTTTATTTGTTTTCATCATCTGTGTTTGTGCTTAGTTTCGTGTTGTTCTTTTGTTCTTTAGTATGTCTGACCATTTTAATATTAGTCACCCTCATAAAGGTGTTCTTAATCTAAAGGCTAGTGAATCATGGGTTGAGGACAGCAATAAATACATTATGGCAGCTAAGTTATTGTCGGATAAGCGTATTAATGCCAGGGCAGTCAAAAGTGTTTTGGAATCGGCATGGAACCTGGGAGATAAATTACATCTTTCAAATATTGAAGATAACTTTTTCAGGTGTACCTTTGATTTAAAGGATAAAGAAAGAATCCTAAACAGTGGGTAGTCGACCATCAGAGGGGCACACCTCATTCTCAAACACTAGGGACCCGAATTGGAGGGTTGAGAAGTTAGATATGTCTCGTACTCATTTCTGGGTCCAGATACATGGACTCCCTCCCAATAGATTCAATCATGAAAATGCATAAATCATTGGAGCCTTCATTATATGAAAGAATGGCAGACATCTGTTTTGAATGGGGGAAGCTTGGCCACACGAAAATCGGCTACCGAAATAATAAATTGGTGGTCCAAAAACCTCTTGATCCCAAAATTGCCTATGGACGATGGATGGTGGCTACCGGAAGTTTTGGTACTACTAGGGAGGATGAATTTGTAAGGGGAAGGGAGAAGCAACTGACGGCACCGAATACGTCTCGTTTCACCAATAGGAATGATGAAAGAACTGACATTGATAAGATGGGCGGCGGCGGAAACAGAAAAGACGATAGGGTGTGATGGTGACTGACCAAATGGAAATAAATATCTCGCCTGCTTTATCCCTCGATCTGACACAATCCGGGTTACAAACCAGTATTGAACCCACTCAAAGACCATTTATTGTTAAGTCCACTAACTCCATTTACAACCGTGATGGTTATTTCAGCCCTGATCCCAAACCAAATAACCTAACCTCTAATAAGCCCACAAATCCCTTCATAATTTCAGCCCTGATCCCAGACCAAATAGCCCAACATCTAATAAGCCCACAAACCCCCTTCATAGCAACAAACTCTACCTAAATCATAAACCTACCTTTTCAATTTAACCAACATTAGCCCTGAGGTATGAACTATACATTCTCCTAGAGAAAACCATGCCACAAAAACATATCAACTTAAAAAGACCTCTGATCACCCAAAACTTTTTCAATAAAAGGCCTAACATGTTTAAATTAGATACTACCCACCATAACCCGATTCAAATTACTGACCCGTCCATCAAGATGTCCTTCTCGAAGCTTTAGCTCAACAATCAAATTATTCCCTTTACCAGCCAAATCCCTAAAACACCTATCCAAATCGATGACAGAATGTTTGTTGTTGAAGAAATCACTACCAGTGTTTAAAAAAAAAAAGAGAGAGATTTGTGGGGAGAAAAAACAATTATGTTGTGGGGGAAGATTTTATTCAAAATGATGAGGAATTGATAATCTAGGGCAAATCTCTCAAAAGGAATGTCAAATTACAGAGATTGTTGAATCGAGTATCATAGGTATGACGGAACCAACCTTTAGCTACGTTCAATTTCCTGAGGTTATTTCGTCTAAATGACTAACTGCTGGGGAGTTTCAGTAGAGAGGATGATGTTTCTGAGGTATATTCTCGGTATCCGATGTTCACTTGTTGTATCAATTTGGAAACCCAAACTTTTTTGGCTGAGGAGGCGAGCCTAATCACACCCCAAAAGGGACCATACGAGTTTTTTCTTGGAACTGCCAAGGACTTGCAGGTTGAAGGCAGTGAGAGCATTGAGAGGTTTTGTCATTTCTCAAAACCCTTCAATTATGTTTCTTTCTGATTTACGTATCTTTTCTGTTGTTAGAATTACTGCTACATTTCGTACTGTTGGTTTTTCCATGTTCCATTTTGTTCCTTCTATTGGATTTTCTGGGGGATTAGTTTTATGTTGGAGGCCGAATATTATTCTGAATATCACTACATCTTCTGATCGATTCATTAGTTGTACTATTTCCTCCCACCCTCCTTCCCCTTGTAATTTTACTAGCATTTATGGTCCATGTATTGAGTCTCATAAGAATAGTTTTTGGGATAATATGGGTCTTCTTTCACATAACATTTCGGGTCCGTGGTTAGTAATGGGGGATCTCAACAGCATTTCTAGTTCTTTTGATAAATATGGGGGTTTGCCTTTTTCTGAATATCAACATAGGCCCTTTATTTATTTTGGGGATATGTGTAATTTGATTGGCATATGATTTTCTGGTAACCCTTATACTTGGAACAATAAGCTTGGGGGTGCTAGTAATATTAGGGTCAGACTGGATAGGAGTCTTATTAATTCTTTTTGGCGCCTTTTGTTTCCTAAACCTTCTGTCCATCATTTAACTTCCCTTGCTTCTGATCACTGTCCCATTCTTCTGGATACCATTCCTGTTAGAGCTCTTAATCCTAAACTTTTCAGGTTTGAATCCATGTGGATCAGATAACCTTCTTCTAATGCTATTTTTAACCAGGCTTGGTCTATTCTTGTGGAGGGGTCTTCTCTCTTTAAGTTGAGTTCTAGGGTCAAGAGTACTAAATTAGCCCTTAAAATCTGCAACAAGCACTGTCTTTGGTCATGTCCAATCTGCTATTAGTAATCTGAAAATTGAGATTAACAATCTCCAAAATATCCCCCAGTTAGTTTTGGTTGTTGCAAGTAAAAAATATACTCAGAATAAACTGGATGAAGTCCTTAAGAGGGAACGACTCTTATGGTGGAATAAAGCCAAACTATGTGGTTGGAAGAAGGTGATGCAAATACACATTTTTTCATCTTTCAACCATCATCCATGGAAGACATAACACCATATATTTTCTTTTATACCCACTGATAACTGGCTTTCAGAGAGAAATGATATTGGTGAGTGTTTTCTGAATTCATTTGCTAATTTGTTTGAATCTACTAATCCTATCTTTCTAGATAACTTGTAGGATCTTATTCAGCCTTCCATCTCAGAGGAGTCAAATAGGGATATGTGTAACATTTATACATATGAGGACATTAAGGCTATAGTGTTTGATATGAAATCATGTAAGAGTCCTGATCCTGATGGTATAACTCCTTGTTTCTTTAAAAATTACTAGATTATTGTGGGGAATATTGTTGTGGAAGCTGTCCAACAATTTTTTAATAAGGGGAACATGCTTAGATCTTTGAATAATACTTTCATTTCCCTTATTCCTAAAAATGACAATGCATATAAGCTAGATCACTTTAGACACATTTCCTTCTTATTATCAAAAGTAAAAGATAATAATTTATCTCTAATTATCTAAAGTGGTAATGTTGAATGCCATACATTAACTTTAATTATGAATGTGCATATCGAATTTCGAGGATATATATATATATATATATATATATATATATATATATATATATATATATATATATATATATATATCAAGTATCTACAAAATATTTTAGACACCAAGGAGATTATTGTAAAGTCAGAAAGAAACAAGAAAACCGGAACAGGTGGAGGAGTTGGGTTTAAACTTTGTTTATTTGTAGCTATTATGATTGGTACCTGGAGGTGTGGCAATTTTTTTTTGTAAGGATGTATTGGTAAAGGGTTTTGTGATGTTATTTTTTTGTTGTATTAACGTGCTTTTTGTTTGTTTTTTGAGGATGTATTGGTGAAGGGTTTTGAGATGTTATTGTTGTCTTTTTGGTATTGATGTGCATTGATTGTTGTGTGGTTTCTAGTTTGTATTCCTGTTATTTGTAACAAGAATTTAATGAAATTTCAGTTTTTTTTTAAAAACAAAATAAGTTTAGCTACCAACTACAGAACGAATAGCAACGGAAGAAAAATAAATTAAATTTAAAAAAAGGAGTACATAAGTAGCCAAGCGGTCACTATATATTATTTGCCAATCGGTCGGTAAAAAACGGTCTCTAATAGATCATCTAATTGCAACCGAGAGAGGTCGTCTATATAGTTTCGGTCGTTATACAATCACAGGGTCAAAATCAAATTCAAGAAGAATCAGTCGCCATTCGACTGCTAAATTGCAACCGAAATAACTATTGCTAGATTTTCGATCACTATATTGCGACCGAAGTTTTCGTCGCTAGATCTTCGGTCGCATAACCAAAATTCAAAGCTATTTGAGGCGATCGCAAATTGACCGGCGAAAAATTTCGGTCGCTAACGTCGCAATTCTCAATTTAGCAACCGTTTAGAAATCGAACCGCCTTTAGCTAACGATATGTTTTCTTGTTGTGAAGCTAAATATGCCTCAATTTCATAGTAGAAATATGCAAGAATATGTACAAGGTCAATAAAGTTATCTTACTTTATATTTTAACAAGTTAGATTGCTAATGCATTATTTAGAACTTCATTGACTAAAGCTCTAACTCCTATCTTAATGGTAGTAAAATGAAGTTAACCCGTAAACTAAAACATAAAAGGTGAAATTAAAACTCAATGTAGCCAAGAAAATAAAATATTCTAACTTAAGAAATGTTGAAGTCTTAATCAATGCATCAAACCCCCAATTTGTTTACCCACACCTCAACAAGATGGCTTCAAGCATGGTTTCAAAAATCAGCCCGACCCGACCGGTCAGGACGAGTAACTCGATCGGTGACTCTATCCCTAAAGCAGTTCGAGTTAGATCTTAAACCCAATAGGATTTAAAGAATGCTTTCTTTTTTAAAACCTAGTTAACCCGTCCTGTAGGACCAATGACGCAATGACCCAGACTAACAGGGCAGTCAAACTCGTAAGTTGACTCGTAAGATCGTACGATTCTACGAGTCTTAAGGGACCTTACGTGTTAGATCCTACGTAGGATCGGTGATCAAGTAGGATCGGGGTAAACTCGTGGGATCGGACTCGGGAACGTAGAATCGTATGATCCTACGAGTTAGCTATTTTCTCTTTCGGGTCGGGTTTTAGCTCAACCTGACCTGAATGTTTAAAAAAAATCCATTTTAGATTAAAAAAAATTATGTTCAACCCCGTGACTTATTCAATCTTCTCAAGTCTCTCCAATCTTCAACTTCCGACCAATTTCTTCTCTTTCTCGATCGATACCAATTTCCTTTTTTGCCTCTATTTTTTTTGTTTCCGAGCACTTCCTGTGTCATCGCCTAGAACAATGAAAATGTAATTCGAAACCCTAAACTCTAATTTGATAGATTAAATTATTTAGTCAAATAATCATTGTTCTTGAATTTAGATGGCTCCAATTGGCCGGGGGCCAAGTAGCTTTTTTCTATTTCTTTCCGGTAAAATTTTTGACAATAGAAATTAAGTTTCATAATTCTGAGACATGGAACATAATATTATTTTCTTATGGCTTTTCCATGTAATGAATATTTGTTTAATACTAGCAAATATCACAAGATTCTGGAAAATTTCAGATTTCATTTGTTAGAATTATGAGAGTACTGAATTAATTAATATTTTAAAATTAAGTAGGATCTAAGATCCGAGTTACGATTCTACAATCATACGATCCTTCTACACCCTTCCGATCATACGTAGAAACTCAAGTTTGACTGCCTTGCATACTGAGTTTCAGAGAACCAGTCGGGTCTCAAAATTAGTAAAGAAACAATTATTTTTAGGAAATTGTAATACAATTGAGTGGTTAATATGTTGTGGTTTACGCTAAATAAATAATTTGGTGAAGATTATATTGCAAGAAGTCAATTTTGGTGCTTGAACTTCTAACTTAATTTGTTCAAAGTCATTTGTAACTTATAATTTACTTCGATAAATGGTAAACATGATTGGTCAAACTAGTGAATTGTAATTAATTATTATTTTTTCTAGGGCATAAAGTTAGGGGCACACCTAAACTATTCCCGATTAACAGTCAAATTACCATTTGTGTCTTTTTGACACCTGAACTACCCATAGCTATCCAAACTCGCACAATCGTCCATTTTGGGTGTTATCTGATAACGAAATAGCATCACATGAGCAACATGTAACATTTTCAAGTGATATTTTCATATTTTATCCATGGTATAAATGAGTGTTGGGGTAAATTCAGAGCGTGCAGATTTAATTTTTCCAGTTTTTTTTGTTATAGATTTTTTAATAGTTATATACACAGTTCACTAACAACTGCTAGTGAACTGTGATAACAGGTGCTAGCAGTGCGAAACTTGCCCCGTTCCGCATCATAACAAGTGTCAGCACGTGCAAAACTGAATTTAAATTTGCATTACTGACACTTTTTTATCACCGTTTACTAATAGCTATAGTGAATTGTCTATATAACTATTAAAAAATCTATAAAAAAATTGAAAACAAATTAAATGGTATTAAATTATTAAAAATTATATATTAATTATTTTTTAAAATATTTATTACGTCACGAATAGATATACAATTTGAATTACAGTCTGTCTACTTGTCCAACCACTAACCTTTGACCCAAAAGTCAAGGAGTCCGTAACCCAGTGGGACAAGCCTCTACCCGTGACCAAAAGGTCCCGGGTTCGACACCTTCCCCCTACGTGGGGCAATAAAAATTCTCCTCCTCTAATGAGGGAGAATTTAAGGTTGTTGATAAAAAAAAACCTTTAACCCAAAAAGTTTTCCCATTTAATGCCGGGCCGGTTTCAAAACATTGGCTTCAAGTTTCAAAATATTCCACACAGCCAATGGCATTACAAATTAGTAGAACTAAAGAATAATAATTGCAATTTTTTGTCCACAAATTGAAAAAACTATAAATTGGTCATGTACCCCTCTTCAACCCCGACGAAAAAGGTAAGAGAGGGGTAATGGTAAAGGGAAATTTTTGATATAAATCATGTTGTTTAAATTAATCTAAATCAACAAAAAACTTATCTATCTTCGATGTGAATGAATTTGAATTACATGATTTATTAGACCATAGTCTATATATTTGAAAGAAGAAAATTTAAATTAGCAAAGTAAAATGTTTTTTTTTTAAAAGAAGTAAATTGCTTGAATTCTTACCCGGCTTGTATACTTTTTTTTTAATCTTTTTAAACAATAAACCATATCTTAAATTATGTACTAATGTCCAGTATATCTTGTAATTAGATAATCATCCAAGGGAATAGCTTCGAGTAAGAGAAAATGGCTTCATTAACCATATATTTTGTATTCATTTGAAGGGAAAATTGTTAGTAGTTAGATTAATTCATTGATTTTCAAAGACTTATTTCTTGATAATCGTGATTAGAAATTACTTAATTAATTAGTGCAATTACAACTTTATATCAAGTTGATTGTGGGATACTTCATCTTTGGTCAACTCTAAAATGAAAAATCTTCAATTATGTCAAAGTTCAATTTATCCATATGTCAACTAGGCACTTGTACCAAACGAGATGAGTAAAAATGGCCAAGTTGATATTTCTTCCCAAAAAAGTTCATCTATACACATAATAGTTTGTTTATACCTACGCGTATAAGTTAAAAATTATTTAGTTATTATCTTAATTAATTAATATTTGACGGTAATTTGTGACATATAGTATTGACTTTTTAAAAAAAAATTAAAAAGAGAAAAACTATCATAATTTAGCCTTTGAATTTTATACTCAACGTCTAAATTACTATTTTCCAATGGTCTAAACATTATTAAAAAAAAAAAATGTAAGTTCGCATAAGCCTATTACTAATATACATGTACATATATAGATACAAATATTTATATGTATAGATGATGTATGACTACCCCCACAAAAGTAGGAAAATCAAAGGTTGCAAAAAGTTTGTTTTGGAGTGTGGTAGCTATTGCAAATTCATCCCCTCTTTCTTTTTTTATTTTTTGTTTTTTGGTATAAAGAGGGCATTTCCGAGCAACTCTTTCTCATGATACTGAACCAGTCATAGTCAACCAACTTTCCCATTCCACTCCCCCCACTCCTCCCCCACACGCTAATTTTTTCATCAATTCTAACTGACACATGCCCTTTTTACACCCCTCCCTCTGACTTTGGGAAAATTTTAATATGGGCAGATCTTTGTGAGACTGCTCCCACAACCATCTCACATGATTTGAAGCGAGACTTACTTTGCGGTGAGCTACACTCGATTCATGTGAGATGGTTGCATGGTCGATCTCTACAAAGTTCGGTCCCATACCAAAAATAACTCCTAATTTTAGTTTCATTGTTGACTAGAACTCTATCAGTGTTGAAATAATTATGATTATTGTATTAGTTTAATTTGACAATTAAATTTTAAATTATTTAGTTAGGTGTAGGCGGATTGAATCTAATTTAATTTTAACTTAGAACTAAACTTCTCGAATTGGATAAAAGTGAAAGTTTATTTAATAGAACATATTATTACACAAGTATAAAGTTTAAATTTGGTTTGGCGTAGACACGTGCCAGATTTTTTTTTCTCTTACTAAATAACATGTTCTGCTCAATCAAATGCACTAATGATGAGATTGTATGAGCATCGGAGTTAACCTTCTCCCCACCACCCTATCTATTTCCCCTCTATTGGGGTTAGTGAGGGAGAGGGGAGGAGTTAATAGTCTGGACAGTTGCTTTCGGTGTCGAACTCGCGACATCACGGTATACATGGTAAACAAAAACTCGTGTTACCTACTTTCCTTAATATAAAAATTTTAGGAGTTTTTTTAATTAAAATATTAATATTATTTTCTTAACATATCTAAGAAAAGTAATATTGATATTTTAACTAATAAAATAATTTATTTTTTACTCCCTCCATCCCAAATTATCTTCAACTTTATGTTTTGCACGAAGATTAAGGTTTTATCAAATTCTGTAGTGGAATATGGTAGAATGTCAAACATGATAATATTTAATTTTAGTCACACTTTAATTTTACCTCATCTTCTCACTATGTTCTTCTCTCTTCAACATTTAATGTAAATGATAGTATTGGAAAAATCACCATTAATAAACAATTTATTTAAAAGTGAATAAATAATTTAGAACAACATTAAAAAAAAATGTGTATAAATAATTTGAAATGAATGGAGTATTTGCTTCATTTTCGTTACACGTTATGAAAGTCTTATAGTAATGAATAGGTGGAGTATCGTCTAATTTCTCTCTCTCTTCATTCGCTTACAAAATTATGAGCTGGAGGTCCATTCCGTGTGTGGGAATTGAGCTGTAATTGAAAGGCCCTTTCTCTTCTTTCCATTCCTCCCTCTACCTATATATACCCCTTCATCATTTCTTTCCCTTGCAACAACAACAACAACAAAAACAACATTAATCACTTGTCACAAGGACAAGTACTACTACTTCCACTACTACTAAAAAGCATGGAGTTCTTTTCCCTTCTTTGCTTATCATTTTCAACCATTTTCATCCTCTTCCTCCTCCATTCTCTTCTCAAATTCGCCGGCTCTGGCCACGTGAAATTGCCCCTCCCTCCGGGGACTTTGGGTTGGCCGTACATCGGCGAAACATTTCAACTCTATTCTCAAAATCCCAATGTCTTCTTTGCCTCTAAAGTCAAGAAGTAAGTTCAAGAAAATTCCTCATTTTCTTTTTCTTTTGGATAAAATTGATTTCTAAAAAGGGACAATTTTTTTGGATGTTTTTTGCAGGTATGGTTCAATATTTAAAACTCATATATTGGGATGTCCATGTGTGATGATTTCGAGCCCGGAGGCGGCTAAGCTTGTTTTAGTGACAAAGGCTCATTTATTTAAGCCTACATTTCCAGCTAGTAAAGAAAGAATGTTGGGAAAACAAGCTATTTTCTTCCATCAAGGTGATTACCATACAAAATTGAGAAAATTAGTTCTCCGAGCATTCACTCCCGAGGCGATTAAAAACATCGTTCCTGATATCGAATCTATCGCTATTCAATCACTTGATTCATGGCAAAGGAAGAATGATCAACACTTATCAAGAAATGAAAACAGTATGTTTCTGTAATCCATCCAATTTCTCACTTTAACTTAAAAACAGAGAAAAACAGAGTTCTCTGTTTTATTCATATGGATTTTAATGAATATTTTTTATGGGTTTTTTGCAGTACACATTTAATGTTGCATTACTTTCAATATTTGGAAAAGATGAAGCTCTTTATAGAGAAGATCTCAAGAGATGTTACTACATTCTCGAAAAGGGGTACAATTCGATGCCAATAAATCTTCCGGGAACCCTCTTTCACAAGGCCATGAAAGCAAGGAAGGAATTAGCTAAGATCTTGGCTAAAATCCTCTCACTTAGGAGGGAAAGTGAAACAAGATTACAACGATTTGCTCGGTTCGTTCATGGGCGATAAAGAAGGCCTAACTGATGATCAAATTGCTGACAACCTCATTGGAGTCATCTTCGCCGCCCGGGATACTACTGCTAGTGTCCTAACATGGATTCTCAAGTACCTTGGAGAAAACCCCACTGTTCTTCAAGCTGTCACAGTAAGTTTCTTTATCTCCTGAACTACGAGAAGTCGGGCAGTAACTTATTAGCTAGAAGGGAATATTTAAGTGTTTTTTAAATTGATAGTTTCATTCTAGGAAGCAACATATGGAGGGGTGGGATTTGTGAGTGATTCGGGCCGGGGTGTGGGGCCCAGCGAGGGATTTTGCCTTTTGTGCCAAGGGATTTTGAGAGGGAAAAATAGTCTGTTTGATCTTTTTCGTTTTATTTTGACTTTTAAGGTTCAGGTTATTTTTTCAACCTGTCATTGGAGGACTTCTGTCCCAATATGCCACTAAGAAAGGGATCTTATTGAGAGTGATTCGGGCCGGGTGTGGGGCCCGGCGAGGGATTTCTCCTTTTTGTGGCCAGGATTTGAGATTGATTAACTTTTTTTTTTTGAAAAATGAAAGCAATAATTGACTAACTTTTTGGATGTTTTTGGCTCAACAGGAAGAACAAGAGAGCATTATGAGGAGCAAAGAAGAGAAAATATTGAGTTGGGCTGACACTAAGAAAATGCCAATGACTACTAAAGTTATTCAAGAGACACTTAGAGTTGCTTCTATCTTATCCTTTACTTTCAGAGAAGCTGTTGAAGATGTTGAATTTGAAGGTTAGTAATATATGAATCCATATTCTTTAAATTAAAATAAAAAATAAAAAATAAAAACCAAAAGTTTATGCAAAAGGGATTTTTTGTTCGGCTAAATAAATGTTTTACTGATTAATTTTGCAGGTTATTTTATACCAAAAGGATGGAAAGTAATGCCACTCTTTAGGAATATTCACCACAGCCCTGAAAATTTCCCAGAGCCTGACAAGTTTAACCCTTCAAGATTTGAGGTAAATATCAAGAAAATTACTACTATGATTCAAAGAGAAAAATCATCTGGTGCTGAAAATCTTGCATTTTTTTGTGCGACAGTCTGCTCCAAAACCCAATACTTTTATGCCATTTGGCAATGGGACCCACGCTTGTCCAGGGAATGAGTTAGCCAAGCTGGAGATTTTAGTACTTGTGCACCATCTGACCACAAAGTACAGGTCAGTAAAAATTTCTTAAAATCTTCTCATTTACTACCAATTATAAGTAACTTTTTTCTGGGTATGGTGAAAAGTTTTTTACTGTTTCTAAAAATAGAAATCTTTCTCTCCATTTCTTGCAGGTGGTCTATGATGGGCCCACAAAATGGAATTCAGTATGGACCCTTTGCTCTTCCCCAAAATGGTTTGCCCATTAGGCTCTCTCTTAAGAGCCAAGACATCGAGAAGTGCATCAGATAACAACAATTTCCCAAGTTCCAACTGCATTATATAATTCTTTCTATATGCAAAAAGAAAAAGAAAAAAAAAAAAAATCAATCATTGAAAATAAGAAACAAGGGGGAAAAAAAGGCATGGATTTCATAAGCTTTTGCATTATGCAATACAAGTTGTACTCTCTAAGAGAGTACAAACAAGTTTTAGTGCATGGGGTTTTACGAAGATGAGATCGATCGGGAGAAAAAGAGAAAGTTAATTGTACATAAAGAGTCATTTATAGTTGTAACATTTTCAGAACTTAATACTGACTAGTTATTTGGGAGTTTAGGGAAAACAAATTATTGTAGCATATAGTTTAGTGGCAAAAAATCTTCTGTCCCGTTCCTTTCCCAATCACTGTCCCCAACTAATCATAATTCACCATGTGTATATATATAATTAGAAAAAATATTTACATAGTAAATTATGATTGGTTGGAGACAGTGATGAAAACAGGAATGGAGACAGAGAATTTTCACCCTAGTTTAGTTGGATTGTAAGATTTTTATTTTGTTTGTTACGTTGTACTACACGTGTAAAAAAGTCCGCAAGGCAACAAAGCTTTTGAGCATTTTGATGATGAAAGTTCTTGATTTTGATACAACATTGTTTGAAAATTATTTCCTTTCTGTTATGTTTAAATGATGAAGTTGAATTGACCAAAGTAAATAGTCACTTTGCTTTAGGGATGAACAAGGCAGTAATAGGGCAAAAAACGCCGCACACCCACAAATTAGGTGAAAATCCTCAGTCCTCATTTTCTATCCTCATCTCTATTCCCAACCAATTAAAATTTATTATATAAAAATATTTTTCAATTTTATATACAGAGTGTGCATTGTGATTGACTGAGGAGAGAAATGGAGACAGGAACGGAAACAGAGGATTTTCACCCTCAAATTAATATCAATTCTCTACTTTCATCACCTAAATCAATTTTCCTAGTTTTTTATATTTCAACTTTGTAAAATTATCAATTTTAGCACACTCTCATCTATTTTTATTGTTAACTCTAACGGATTATGATCATATGCGCGTGATCGATTTTAAATGGTATTGTTAGTAGAAAGAACGAAACTATTAATAAATATTTGTGTCATCTCATTCAGCTAATGAGATAATGACGCGTATCTAGAATATCAAGATGAACAGACGTTGCCGCTTTCACGATTTTGAGGAGTTTAGCTCTGGTAAAGTATTCTGATACATTCAGAACAATTTTTTCTTTGTGTCATTAATTAAGGGTCAATGGAAAGATGGAAATTCTTGGTGATTTTTTTAAGGCTAAGCTCATAGTTGGAAATGGTACGGTGCAAAAATTCTAAAATTTTACGAAGATAGTATATTCGGTGAGATTCAAAATTTACATTAAGGGTGGCGAACAGGGAAGCGACAGTGCAAATTCTTAACTTTGATAAGAAAAAACATATATATCTTACAAAGAGTCAATTGCTTCAAAAGAGTGATTTGGTTCGTATTTCTGGACTCTGAAATGGCTCCAAACTCTATGGGTTGCAACATGGCAAAAAATCGTCAGTCCCAATTGTGTATCCACTTTCGTATCCCCACGAATAGATATTTTTTACGTGTATATTTTTTTTTATTGGTTTTACTATTTTTTAGGTTATAATTTTTTAATTAAAAATTTAATAAATATCATTTTTTTATTAGTAGGACAGAGAAGGGGACAAAGAATTTCTAACTTTGCAACATGAACATAAAACAGGGAAGGAAAGAAAATAGAGGTAGAGGAGAGATAAAAGGGATTAGGTGGTGTGGGGTATTTTTTTGAATGCAATGATACTCACTTTTCAATTGTATTTTTCATTTTTCCAAAATGATCACCTGACTCGCACATGACCATTATCAGTTAAAGTTAACAGTAAAAAATGAATAAAGTGCTACAATTAATACTTCGAAAAGTTAAGATGTCAAAAAACCATAAAAATTAGTTTAGATGTTAAAATAAAAGAGTGTGTGGCACCTTTTGCCTTCTTTTAATGAAAAAATAAGTCAAAACTCATTATATGAGAATAAGGAAGTGGAAACGAGGGCCTAATAAAGACTTTGCTAACCAAATATGTACAACCATAGAGGTGATATTGTTCTCCGACAGTATAAATTTGAATAATTAAATAAGATAAAATTTAGTGTATGTCCTAAGTTTTTGTTTAATATTCAAGTTTTGGATGAAAGACTTATTGCATTACATAGACATACAAGCATTTATATAACTTTTTTGTATATGTGACTACTGCAATTGTAACCAATAACAACAACAACCAAGTTTTAATCCCAAAATATTGGGGTCGGCTACATTAATCAAATAAAGAATCACGTAAGGTCATCCACATAAATGTATTCTCTCTGTTTCTTTCAATCCCAAACAAAACTCTCATATAATTCTAGTAAATTCATATCATTTTTTATCACTTCCGTCCAAGTATTCCTCGGTCTCCCTCTACCTCTTACGTCATCAATATTTCATAATCCTTAAATTCTTATAACTGGAGTATCACTTGGCCTTCTTTTAGAGAGGTGTATTCAATCCGGATTTTAAAAGATTTTAACTAATTTTCAAAAGTCTATCTATGGATTATGCTAACTTTATGGATTGTTTTAACTTTATGCAGATTCTATCATATTCTATTAGATTGATTTATCAAGATTTCTTTTGATTTATAAAGTCTATAGATTATTTGAATAACACCCAAAAATAAAGAAAAGACTGATTCAGTGGTGTATTATACAGATCCAGCGGTGTTGAATTTTCAAAGTCAACATATGTTTATCAATCTTTTTTATTTTGGAATTAAATCATTTTGTTAAAAATTTAAAAAAATTGGTGATGATGATCTTTGATTTTTTTTTTGAGATCACGTAACTGCAGCCTTTTTTGATATATTTGTTCAAGGTTTGTATAATTTACTTACTGATATTTTTTCTTTGATTAATTAATATATATTTTGTGATGGGCTTTGTTTGAACTTTTTTTCCCTTTAATTTTCTCTTTCAGAGAAATGAAATTCATGTTTGGAAAATAGAAATTTGTGGTTAGATAGAGAATAAATTGTTTGCTTTCTTTAATTTATGTTTGAAGATTATCAGTAAGAAAATTGTTTGGATATTATGACAATATATATTGTTTTTGGGAAATAAACATTTCATATTGAGTTTTTTAACGATGTGAAAATTTTCCCCATTTTTTTGAGTTTGGATACTTCTTTATTTTTCTTATAATTTTAAGGAAATGAGATAACTAAAAAAATTGTAATCTAAGATAAAATTATCAAAGACATTTAATTTTAATATTAATGAGAGAAAAATCAAAATCTTGAGGAAAAATAAGAGATTTCTCAATACAAATTTAAGCCTAGGAAATCCATCAAAATCCTACATTTAATGAAATCTATGTGAATTTATAGAGTTTTGAATACCTCTGAATTTTAATGGACTTTTAAAAATCTAAATTGAATACATATAGACTTTAAAACTACTTAAAAATCTTACAGAATCTAAATTTAATGTGCCCAAACCAACACAAACGGATATGAATTGTAACCAATTATCCTACTAAATGAAGTTACATTTTCCTTTTGAAAAAGAAGCATCTATATAGCTAAGACAATTGTTTTGGAAGATTGACAAGTGTGGTGATCAATCTTGATTAAAGAAAAAACAAAAACAAAAAGTTTCAGAAACAATGATGTTTTCAAGAAATCAGAATTTCCCTGAAATATATGCCCCACGAAATGGGTTCAAGTTACAAGTTCCAAAGGAAAAGAATCCTTTGCTCTTGTAGCCAGCAAAGCTACTACTCACCTATTCGCTTCTCAAAGGTTCGGTGCAAATATATTTTTCTTTCCTTTAAAATTGAGAGTTCAATAGGAAAGTTAAATATACAATTTAAGATACAAAAAGTTTAATATTTTGTAAATATTGTTAGCCAAATACGGAATCTGTTGGGGACTAGTATAACTAATTTATCTTTTGCGCACAGATATTGTAACATTGTTGTTGATATATTAGCCAATCATGCAATGCGACTTAAAGCCTCCTCTCAATAGTTTGAAGAACCACCGAGTTTTCTCCTACCACATGTACTCCACAATATTTCTCATTAATACGATAATGCATTTACTATTCAAAAAAAAAAAAATATCCTTTCATTTCTGTAGAAATGATAAATATCCATGACCATCTATACGCCTTTTTTAATTTTAGATATAAAATTAATCAATATTTGTGTTATTTTTAAGATTCACGACTAATTTTGTTCGCTCTACGATCTGTCCGCATTGATATTTACCATAAAAGACGGACCGACTTCACCAATAAAAGATTAGACTTTCTGAACATTATCCAAAAGAAAAAAATTGAAAGAAGAACATAAATTCATGGCACTGATACCGATGGAACATAGATTTTTTAGCTCTTTAGAGTTGACAAAAGGATGAAGAACAATACTAGAATTTTAACATGTATACGAAAAAAAACTGTTATTTTCAAGATTATTCAATAACATCAATATCAGAAACAAAATTTAGATTTTTTTTTTTTTTGGGACACTGATTTGATTTCCAAATAGTTTTCAGACAAACTTATTTTTCATTCACATGTTTCATAAATAATCAGACAGTTGCATCTCTGCAGTTACGTGCATGCATGCCTTTCTCATAGGCAAACATTGTCTCTCCCCAACTGGTTTCTCCATGTATGTCTCAACCATTCAAAATTCGTCACTTATTTCTATGTTTGCTAGTTAAAGAAGTAAAATTGGAGGGATATCCACATGGCGAATTATGAGTGGTTGATATAGACATAGTGACAAAGAAAGGGGGCGGGTGGGGTCAGTCGCCTCTCCCCCGAGATTTTTAAAAATCTTACTATATATATTAAATTTTATATGTAGTTTGGAATATTTGATCAAATTCTCTCCCAACATTTTTTTTTCCAGTTTTTATATGTAATTCGGCATACCGTTATAATTTTTTCACCCAACTTAAAAGTCCTACTTCGTCCCTGTACAGACAGGAGGACATCAGTTGGGTGACGTTTTTTTCCTTTCTCATGCATGTTTTCCACATATGATTATTTTATTTTTTCCTTTTATTTGAATATTACAATAGGAAAGGTAGAAAATCATGATTTAGAAGCTGCCTTTTCAAACAAGGCATGAATTAATCTCAAGTATAACAAATTTATCATATTATTTAAACAAATGCTAAGGTTGTTTTCATATCTCTTATAAATGTAATAGTATATTTGAGAGTAACATTCAAGTTATTTTAAATCGATTAAACTTACTTTTCAATACAGACGATGCAATGAAAATATATAATTTTTTTACAAGATAGAGCGGTCGAAAATGAGAGAAATCCTCCTAGGAGTACATGTGGGGTTGACTCATTTGTGGATCTATTTTCTTGACCAAAAGATTATGAAACCTTTCTTGACCAATGAAATTTGGACAAGAGATTGGATCAAATATATCTCCCATGACTAATAAAACTCAAACTAATTTATTCAAACAGATGATTAATGAAGAGATAGAACAAAAAAAACTAATAAATATTTTAAACAATTATATTGTATATATAATTAGGGTTAGTTAGTCAATGTCATTATAAATTCAAAATAATGCAGATCTCTCTTGTCTCACATGTATTCTCATGTCATCACCAGCAATATTTATGCATTTGACTTTTTTTTTTGTTGGAATTCAATAGCTTAACAAATTAGTTGACTTAGGTATTTTGCATTATTAATAGATTGTGTATACTTGTCTACTATATAGAGTATGATGCAAATGTGGTGGGGGTTTTTCTTTGGTGAAGGTTGTGTGCATAATGAATTATGATCTTGAATATCTATTTTCCAACTCTATAGATGGGGCATGGGGTTGACAATAATTAATACTACCTTCATTCCTAAATATAAAACTTTCAGGACAAATAGCAAAAATTAAATAAACAAAATCCAAGATATTTTGTTAATTAAAATATTAATATTATTATCTTAAATAGAACTTGTATGCCACTAATTCTATTTAAGATAATAATATTGATATTTTATTTTAAAAAAAACATCTTAATATTTTTTTCCTTAATTTTTATTACTTGTCCTAAAAGTCTTATATTTAGAATGGAGTGAGTAAAAGTTTTAACTTGGAGATCTAGATCCAAGATCAAAGTTTGACATTTTTAATTTTTAATTTTTCAAATGAGAATATAAAATATGAAGTCAATGTCATGTGGATAAAAAAGGAAAATTTTAGAGGCTAGTCTAAGGCCATATGTGGCTCTTGCTGGATGATGAATCTAAAAGACATGGGACTCGAAAGACTTTCCTCCCAGTCAAATGTATGAAACTGTTTCTATTCTTTTTGTTTGTTTTTTTTAAAAGACGGACAACTTGGTTTTTTTGTGTGTTTATTTTCTATAAATTGGACGGAAATACAGTAGTTCGACTTCAAAACTTAAGATCTGTTAAGAGATGTTTCCAACTAACTTAGCTATTAAATTAGCGGAAATACTTTATTAGAGTAAATGACAATGTTGCGTAGTATTCAGACCAGCATATTACGGGATCGAATCCCCTTCCACTAATTTGTTTTTATAAAAAAACTACTAGCTTATTGTTGGTTAATATATGTATTTATTAAGCATTCCTCCTAATGTAATATTTTTTGTCCTATCGAAGCGCATTTGTTTTTGGCAGACACCTATTGGTTTTCATTAATTATATAACTATTTTATAACAAACTTTCTTAAGGGTGGTTGCATTTATCACTTGTTAAATAAATTCAATCCATTAATTATAGGAGATTGACAAACTTGAACTCTTTTAAAAATGTCAACTTTTTACATTGTATCAATGCTTGGTGTAATGGTATTTGTAGAAACATTTCATGACTAGCATTTTTTTTTATAAAGAAACTAGTCCATATACCACTAATAAGAATTGAAATTCAGGCAAAACATAATTTAATGGGGGAGGTGAAATGAATTTATAGGACATGTCAATTTGTGTCATCTCTGACCTCATTCCAGCTCAAAAGGGACATCTGGAACTGATCATTCGTTGACAAATGAGTATATGAATTTGGAGCAATTTTATCGAATCATACGATTTTACGATTCATAAGACCTTAAAAAATAGTTGGAAGAAAATATCGTACAAGATCGTCGATCCGAATCGTAAGATCGTTAAATCGAACAATCTGGGGCGATTCAATCTTGTCTCTGTTCAGTCGGGTCGACGGGTCATCTCGGGTCACCTAGTTAAAAGATAAAAGGATTCGGTTGGATTCAACTTCTCGGTTCTATCAACTTCATTCCCTTTTCGTTCTTACAGTGGCGTTGTTAACTTTCGACTTCAATCAAGAATCAAGATTGGTTAGCTCTCTTATTCCTCGTCCTCTTAGGAAAGTTTTATCTGAAAATATCTCAGTCTTATTTTGAATTGACATAAAATTATCATGAAACATTATTTAAATAGTTTAGTATAATATTTTTATCAGTGCTACGATCCTCGTATTTACGAATTTTTGAACCCTTACGTTCCGAGTCAAAATTACGATATTGACAACCTTGGTTTTATCTACAGAAAACAGTTGAAATTTCTTTTCAAAAATGGCAACCAGACTTTCCAGGTGGTCCTATTGTAGACATCATTTTTGTAAAAGTAAAAATGTCAATTGCCAAGAATTTGTCCATCAAGAACAAAGAAAAAAATGTATATTTTCTCATTCAGATTAAAGAAAATTCATCTGCTAATCTTTATGTTCTTTCATCATCATGATCTTTATGGTCAGATTTTGTCTATATTTGAAATAATCCATTTTTGCAGCATGAAAAAGCATTGGAAAAGGACTCAAATTCATGGTCAAGGAAAATGGAGAGGAATTCAAATCCATCAAATCTTGGGATTCCAGTAGAGTACAACATTTAGGAATTGTTTTCTTTCCAATTTTCCTACATTCAATTACTTTAATTTCAATGACAAACATTTCACAAAAAGTAAAAGACGGTACCATTCAATATCCGCATATATTTTACAGACCATAACTAATCTGCTCCATGCTACTATCAACCCTCAGCAAAGAGAAAGTCCAATAGAATTTTTCTATACGCAAGACTAGAACGTAAGATCTACAAGAGAAATCAAGTTCCTTGGGCCAACTCTTTGTGGTAGTACAAGACTACAAGAGTAGGAGGAGCCTTTCCATTATGATAATGTAGTTGACATTGACAATTTGAGTTGGTCCAAATCTTAGAGCAATAAAACTTGAAGAATACAAACATGAATTGGGTTGAAACCAACTACTAACCTAAATATCATGCATTATTGGTGACACAAGTTTCTTTTCTTTTGTATAAACACAACTGCAGCAGGTCAACTCTGAATGGTCTTAGCCTAGGGATTTTGACCACCATTCAGAAACCAGTTTTGAGTTCGATAAACATCTTTTCTCGTGAATGTATAGAAAAATATAATTTTAAAAACTAATAAAAGAAGGCAGCTCTGCAAAGCTCTAGCATTGCTTTAATACCTTCTGCTAGACAAGAATGCATGAATTCTTCATTATCAATGATACTTAAAGTCATGAAAATACATTCCAATGATATATTAAACCTTTAAAATCCTTTATATATGTCAAAATCAAGAACCAAAAGGAGGCAAATGTTACCAGTACAACCAATTGCCAGCCTTTCATAATAGCTCAGCCATCTGTTTTGGTAAGAATTCCAATGTATTTTGGCTTCCAATTTTTTAGCAGAAGAGAGGAAGAATACTATCCTTGTCACTACTATATTCAGTTTTGCATAAAGATGAAACATTCACAAGTTGACAGAGAGGTAGATGCTGATTAGGATCACACGAGGGAAATGTGAATGATGATAAGCATAGCAAAGGAAATGGTAAACTAAACCTGAAGTTTCTAAGTCCATGTGATTTAGTTAAGTAATACAATACAACTCTATTTATCAATCAAACCCACTCTTCTATCTTCCAGACATTCTTATTTCTACATAAGAATAAGATAAGGATGTCAAATGCAACCTAAAAAAAATAAAAAAATAAAATAAATGCAACATAGAAAAACATTAGAATTTCCAAACTCAACATTGAAGGAGAAAGAAACGTACGTTAGTCCATTAGGACATAGATCCTACTGTAGGTATAACTACTAGATTTCCTGTAACAAAACTTGGAAAAGGAATTGGGATTTTGAGCAAAAATAACAGACATGAAACATCCAAATCCAGGAAGAAAATTTCAAATAGCACAACTAAGGAGAAGCAAAATTTCCAAGTTTAGGCCAGCCTACGAACAGTCCAGAGAAAGGTGCAAGTCATAGTCCACTAAATGGGCAAAAGTAGTGTCATATTTTGGGGTGGTATTAGTTCTAATTCTGTGGACAATTCACGGCTGAATTTTGATTTAATTACAATATTCAGGTAGTGAAAATGCATCACAGAACCGCTGACACATAGGCAATTCAGGTACTTGAATAACACTTTCTTTTGGACAATGTTACTGGCATTCACATGAAACATTTTTGTCACAAGAAAAAGAGTATGACATCATATCAACCATAGATTAGTGCAGTTAAAAATACTGAACTGAAACTCATACAATCATACAAGAAAGCGGGACAAAGAGTGTTGTACGCTGAATGAAGTGTGATCTATATGTCTTTCCTGGCTTTCAACTAGGACTCAAAAATTTAAGGGTCCGCCTCTAAGTTGGGCCGATTCAAAGCGCCTCTCGAGCTGAAAGTAGAGAAAGTGGACCGTTATGAAAGTTCAGGATTCATTCATGGGATCATTCCTGTTCCCAGTCCCATAGCTTCGAATCCCTGTCCACCACTGCAGATTTCAAAAGTAGGAGATGTCAAGACTCGTGTACTAATACTTCCTCCATTTCAAAATGAATGTCCAAATTTAAACTGACACAAAGTTATTTATTTAGCATATTACCCCATAAAACTTAACGAGTACTCTCAGACTGTGTTTGTGCGAGTTACATGTGTGTTTTTTCTTTTTCTTTTTTCCTCTTTCAAATTGTATTTAGATCGCAGAGGTAGTTTATTACATGAAAGTAGATATTCAATCGGAAATCCGGAAACATAAATTAAGACATTCATTTTAACGTGGAGGCAGTAACACTTGAGGATCAAAATATGGTAGGTTTGCTGAAAGGATATGATACCTTGTCAACGACAGATCGAGTAGCAGAGAAATTCTGCCTTTGATTCTTCAGGACATCAAAACGATCACTTAGGAAACGTTTCTTCTCTTCTGCCTTTAAAAGTGGACATATTTGCATAGTTACAAGGATGTTTTCACACACGCACATTATATATATATATATATATATATATATATATATATATATATATATATATATATATATATATATATATATAAGCAAAAGAAGAGAACTCCAACTTCAGAAATTTAATGCACTTGATCAAGTAAAGATGTTAAACTAGTGGGAAGGAGATCAAAGCAATCAGTAGCAGGCCCATATCTTAAGATATAGAATCCTAAAATTTTCACTGCTGCTGAGGCATCGAATCCAACGTTTTAGTAATTATTTTTTCCCCTAAGATCAGCAGTGCAATGTCCATTGAGGTAGACCATTCCATCCTCACATAAATCCAAAGAGTAGAGATGATTTGCCCAAAAAAGAAATAAACCAAATGGACTTCTTTTAATGCAGATAATTAAATTAATTGTTGATACTGTTTTTTATGAATTCATTTATAATGTCTACAAAATTCAGCCGCGACAAAGTATTATCACATATTTTACGCACCTTTTCTAACATACCCAACAAGTAGTGGATCTCGTTCCTCTTTGCATCTGACAAAGTTTGCCCAATTTCTCCAATGTTACTCCTGCAAAATGTTGCCTTTAATTCTCTAACAAGATGGATGTGTACAGAACAACTTAAACTGCTACTAATTATCTTGGTACAAGGAAATTACTTAAAAAGTAAAGATGGATTTCCACTTAACTAGAGTTTTCAACTTTTTAAATAAGTTTAGGGAATCCGATCCATATCGTGAAATGATTTTCCCACTGATACATAAACCACACATTCAATATAGGCCTGAAAACAAAATGCTTAGGCAACATACAGCCTTTTCGGTAGCAAAAACAGCAGTAAATACAAGATATCAAAGAATACCCACTTTCAAAGAGAAAGCAAAAAGATATTTGTTGTTACCATAAGCCCATAAGAAGAACATCCCCTTAGCTTACTAAAACAAAGTGCAACTATTCTAATGCTGGAGTTATCCATACAGATTGTCATCAACCTGCGCCAGATTGTAAAGAAAATTTATTACTCTAGAAAGTTTGTCCCCTTTGGTCCACAGAGGTCTAGCCGTTCTCATCTTAGTCATGCAAGAAGAGCAATTTCTTTTACATCGGATTCTTTCCTTCCCATGTGGAAGTCGAAGAAGAAGAACAGGAAAATAATTGGTTCAACTTTCCCTACACTTTTTTCCCTTAGAATGCATCTCAATCTGAAATTGGCCCCATATGATTTTGGAAAACAATTAAGATCTCATCTCAAAAACGTGGATCCAACCCTGGGGAAAAAATATCCAATCTGCATGGACAAGATGGTGAGCATAAGTTTAAGTTATTTGGTAGGTTCCTTATATTCATATCCCCAGTCTTATACAGAAGAGAAAAATATGACTCTGCGTGTAAGGAAACTATTCCTTACCTCGAAATATCTTGTTTACTCCTGTATGTGAATGAGTTGGATCCTGTGTCTTGTTAGCTGGTAGATGAGAAAAATATTCATAAAAGAACTTATATGTTAGATGGATCAGTCTGTACTCCATCCAGATCCTTTAGGAAAGAGGAGATTCCTTAGCTCTACAAGTTAGTGAAGGGTATAAGTTTTCAGCCTCTACCCCACCCTATCCCAGTCATGTCCACCCCTAAAGTAGAACTATAGATGTATTCAGAGGATCGATTTCCTGCTTTTCCATTTCAATCTTTCTTTCATCTAATTTAAAAAATAATTCAGTTACCGCTGCAAACTAAGCTAAGTATTGAAAGAAGCATCTGAAAGTAATAAATCCTTATCCAACTAAAGTTTGTATTTAGCTACTTGTCTAAAATCCACAGCGATTATCATTATAAACTGTTTCCAGTGAAAACTTTCTCACTACAATAGATTCTCCTAACAAAATTACTGGGGAAAAGAAATGAGCAGCCTTGCAATAAAAAATAAAATCAAAAATCAAACGCCAACAATATGGTTGAGAAACATGGAAATCAAGAATTTTGTAACGAGGTGGCAGTCATCCAAGTCATCCTGTGAAAAATAATAGCAAATATATCGGAGAAATCACAAAAACAACTGCAATCAGGCTTACAAAAGCGTACTTCTCATTTAGCAATGTGTCCAAACTTTGTTCTTCTACATGTTGCTCCACAGAATCAAGTATAATTCCTGCCTGCAAACAACTTGATGAAATTAGGACAATAGACCAACCAAAATTCCATGAGTAATAGAAGATGTCATCCCAGCTCAGAAGACACAAAGATGCCATGACGATGATTTTGATGTATGAACAATATGAAGAATACTGTATCCTTTTAGTGTATATTTAAGTCAAATCAAATCCTACTTAACAAAAAATAAAAAGAGAGCGAAACAAAATTCCAACATATTTGATGTGGGGCTGAAATATTCTACAGCATTACTTATTAGATATACTTATTGAAGCATTCAACAGAAACAGCTGATTGAAATGAACATTATGATTCCTCTTGCCATCAGAAGTAATCACAAAACAATCCAGAAAAAATATAATCTGACCTCAAAAAATCAACTGCTCAATAAATTCACAATCTCATAATTCCAGAAATCTCTGATACTTCCACCTTTTAGTAAGCAGAAATACAGAAATGCTTATGGTGCTTTCACATTTTGTTTTAAAAAATGCCCTACCTGTTACACGTGATTAAGAAGCAATGATATGAAACTATGTAACCTGTGCCAAAGTAATTAGGAATTGTGAATACTCAAGTTGTTTTTCAAATAGAACAAGTGTTACATATATATATACACTCCTAGGAAAACCGAATAGGAAAGTAAATAAAGGAAAGAATCAATTCCTAGAATCAATCTAATTAATCTAATTCCTATAATTGTGCATATATACTTATACAACATGTGCTAAATGTGCTAATAATGTTAACATTCTCCCTCAAGGTGGAGCATAGATGTTGATCATGCCCAACTTGCTGCAAAGATAATTGACTCGAACTCCATTTAAAGCCTTTGTGAGAAGGTCAACAATTGTTCTCCAGTCTTCACATAACCAGTAGAAATGAAACCATCTTCTATTTTGTCACGTACAAAATGACAATCTAACTTAATGTGTTTGGTCCGCTCATGAAAAACTGAATTAGAAGCAATGTGAAGAGCAACTTGATTATCACAATACAACTTTGCAGGAATAGAAACTTTAAGGCCAATTTCAACCAAGAGCTGGTATATTCACATAATTTCACACGACGTCATAGCCCTATATTCTGCTTCTGCACTAGAATGAGAAACATGTTGCTTCTTACTCTTCCATGAAACCAAATTTCCTCCCACAAAGACACAATAACATGTCGTGGATCTTCTAGTCATCTTACAGCCTGCCCAGTAAGAATCAGAAAAACACTCGATACGAGAGTGGTTGTGATTTTTTTATATCATATACCTCGTCCAAGTGCTCCTTTCAAGTAAAATAAGATATGTTCCAAAGCAACCCAATGATAGACTGTTGGAGAAGACAAGAATTGACTTACAATACTAACCAAGTAAGCAATATCTGGACAAGTCACTGTAAGATAGTTTAATTTCCCAACCAGTCTTCGATATCTTTCAGGATTCTCAAATAATTCTCCATGTTTCGTGAGTTGAGAATTGGGAAGCATTGGAGCGCTGCATGGTTTTGCTCCCAATTTCCCTGTCTCTGTCAACAAATCAAACACATATTTCCTTTAAGACAGGAATATGCCTTGTTTACTCATCACTTCAACACCCAAATAGTACTTCAACATTCCTAAGTCCTTCGTATTAAATTGAGTATGAAGGAAAGACTTAAGAGATGATATGCCCACACTGTCACTCCCTGTTATGATAATATCATCTACATAAACAACTAAGAGGATGATACCAGCACTAGACTTTTTGTAGAACAGATCTTCTCTTCAACATACCAAACACCTTAATCGCCTGACTAAATTTTGCAAACCAAGCCCGCTGACTTTGTTTTAGACCATACAGAGATTTTCGAAGATAGCAAACCTTCCTTTTCATTTTTCCATGCTCTCCCTGAGCAACAAACCCAGGTGGTTGCTCCATATATACCTCTTCTCGAAGATCACCATGAAGAAAAGCATTCTTGATATCTAACTGATGCAAGGGCCAATCATAGGTAGTTGCCAAAGAAATAAATAGTCGAACAGAGGTTGGTTTTGCAACAGGAGAAAAAGTATCTGAGTAATCAATTCCGTATATCTGAGTATACCCCTTAGCAACAAGGCGAGCTTCCAACCACGAAATGGATCCATCAGCAGTGTTGTCAATCGCGGATGGCAGATCATGGCGGCAAGCTAAAAAAATGCCATAACGTTATAGTGGACACTATATCGGCTTATAGCGGACACAATAAAATATGCAAAATATGTATAAAACACTACATAATGTAATAAAAAGCAAAAAAAAAAACATGAATCAAACAAATAACTCAAAAGTCATGGCGCCATGGCGGCGCCATTATGTATATTGGTGACTGCAAAAATCGCTATGCCATAGAGCCATGGCGGCGCCATAGGTGCCATTTGACAACATTGTCCATCAGGATTAGTTTTCACTGTAAATACTCATTTGCATCCAATAGCTTTCTTCCCTACAGGTAAGTCTGTTAACTCCCAAGTATCATTATCATTTAAGGCATCCATTTCCTCTATCATTGCATAACGCCAACCAGGATGACATAAAGCTTCATAGACAGATTTAGGGATAGTGATAGAATCAATGGAAGCGATAAAGGAACACGCAGAGTGTGACAAATAATCATAAGATACAAAAGTGGAAATAGGGTAAGTGCATTGGGAAAACCTTTACGTTGTGCAATAGGAAGATCATCAGTTGACACAGGATCAGATGACGAATTAGTTGGCGCCGGATGTGTGTCGGGAGGAGGCGGACGTCTAGAGTAGACTTTAAGAGGAGGTGGGGAAGTAACTGTGGTCGACTCAACAACGGGAGTTGGTTCAGGTATGGATATGGGAAGATAGACAATGTCAAATTCAGATTCACATTCAGGTCCTGATTCAGATACTAACGGAATAAGAGTACTGGTATAAACTAACAAACCATAGAATTTGTGATTATCTCTGTTTTTGTTGCCTTTTTTGAAGGATCCCATAAGACGAGGTCAATCATGGCTACGAACCCACGTGATTCCTTCCCATTTTCAAGAAGATTTTTCAACTTTAAAAAGAAAATTGAAGATGATGATGATGATATGGAAGAGGTTCTATCTCCATTAACATACAAAACTTCACAATTAACAGCAAGTTCAGTCAATTGGGAGGAAACCCAATCAAATTAACAGCAAGTTCAGTCTTGTACCGCAGTCGTCGGAGCATGGAGCCGGAAGCACCGCAGTCGACGTCGTTTGTGCGTTGAAGAAGAAGAAGAAGAAGTCACCGTTTTTTTTTTTTTTTTGGAAGAAGAACAAGACGATATTTTTTTTTTTTGGAAGAAGAAGGTTAGGGTTTTTTTTTGTTTAAATTCAAACGACATTGTTTTTATCATAAGAAGGATTTTTTTAAAAAAAATCAACCGATTTTGACCGACTAGCCCGACTATATCCGATTTTTGACCTATTTTTTTTCAAACCCGATTTTTAAGATTTCTAGGCAGTAGGTGACCGACTACCTACTAGTCCCCGACTAATCGGCCGACTAGGCCGATTTTTACAATACTGATATAGAGAAAGTGTTACATATATATACACTCCTAGGAAAACCGAATAGGAAAGTAAATAACGGAAAGAATCAATAAGGATCAATCAATTCCTAGAATCAATCTAATTCCTATAATTGTGTATATACACCTATACGACATGTGTTAAATGTGCTAATAATGTTAACATAACCAAAGTTAAAACCTCGAATAAACATTATAGATCACATCCTAAAATTTCTCATTTCTAATAAACCAATAGTTCCTAAAACTTTTTCCTCGCATTAAGTATTTGAACCTTTGTTGACCCTCATTTGAACAAACTATTTACAATAATATAATGATCAGTTGACTATCATATGTCAAGCAGCCTAAATTATTCAATCAAATACAATTAATACTACATTGGTTATTACTTTTTTCTGATCAATGAAAATGGCCACATCAAATGAGGATCCTTTTTCAACCCTCCACATTCCTACAAGAACTCTTCACAAGTATTCCTCTTCAATTACATTTTAGCAATCAATTTAAGACAATACACACAAATTAAGAAAGAGTCAAAATTCATAAGAACCTAGATTAAAATTACAAATTGAACTTATTTAACGGAGTATTAATTTTCTCTCTTAATATATCATTTCCTCTCTCCCACAAAAGGTGGTCCAATAGTCAAATGTTCAACATACTTGAAATCTATATAAATTCAACTGGTTAGTTTGAAACTTTTGGCATTGAAATCAGAAGTATTTTCGTTGGAATTTGTAACAACTTATTCTTAACATTAAAGGAGATCGAAGATGAACGATGATGATAACAGTAAAATGTGAATAAAAGTAATAACTACACTATTAATTAAAAAGATTGACCACTAAATTGTAACAACAAAAATAGAAACTTTTGACTTCTAAAATGTCATGGAAGGAGTAGTCGTTTGCAGTGTTATCAAATGGCGGCCATGGCGGTATGACGTTGCGGATTTTTGGCCCACCGCAATACGCAATGCGCTATACCCTCTAATATAGCGGTGTCCGCTTTTCAGCGTTTTGCTGACGTTATGGCGGTTAGGTTATGGCGGTTCATGGCGGTATAGCGGGCCTTTTTTTATATTATTAAATGGGCTTGGGTTACTTTATTATAATATATTTACCTAATCAAGTCTCTTGCCTTTCTTCAAAAAAAGAAGTCTCTTGCCGTCTCTCTCTGCACTCTACAACAGGTATGTACGTCTTTTCATCTTCCATCTTCCATCTTCTGACTCTTTATTCTTTCTTGTACTCTCCCTTCTCTATCTTCCTCTCTCTTCTCTCATTTTTTTTCTTTTCTCCATCTTCCTCTCTCTTCTCTCTTTTTTTATTTGCAATGTTTGATTTTTTTTTAAATTTCCGTTTACTCTGTTTTTTGCCGCTCAAAATAGTGACAAGCTTTGAGATTTGGGTAAGTTGAAGAACCGTAGGACCTTTGCTTCTGAGGAGAAAACTCCAATTCAAGCAGTTAGGATTTTTTTATTTGGGTACATGTATTTTTTTATTTGGGTTAACATGCATGAAGTATTTTTTAATGGCCTACTTTATCTTGACTTGAGCAAAACGTTCCGAGTGGCCTACTTTGATTTTTAATCTTTGATTTTTTTTTTCAATATTTTTTTTAATTTCTGATTTTTTTATCCTTACTTTTTTTTTTTTTTCAGTTGCCATTTTTCTATCCTTCTAGGACCTCCAAAATGACAAGTAACACTCCCCCCCACAAACCATCAGTGCAAAGAGTAATAGGACTTACATTGGTCACAAAGAGCAGTGGGAACTTTTTGGTGGCTCTATAATGTCTGATTCTTGGACCAATAGGAAGCAGAGATGCTTGATTAACTTTTTGGTGCATTCTTCTGCTGGGACAATGTTCATCAAATCAATTGATGCCTCTAACTTTGTGAAGATAGGAGAGAAGATATTTGAGTTGCTTGATGCTTTTGTGGAGGAGATTGGAGAGGAAAAACTTGTCCAAGTAGTAACAGACAATGGAAGCAATTATGTTCTTGCCGGAAAGTTGTTGGAAGAAAAGAGACCCAAAATTTATTGGACTCCATGTGCAGCACATTGTATAGACTTGATTTTGGAGGATATTGGAAAGATTCCAAAAATAAAGAAGACAATAGTACGGGCAATCTCACTTGTTGGCTTCATCTATAGCCATACAAGCACTTTGAGCTTGATGAGGCGCCTTACAAACAAAAGAGAGCTTGTGAGACATGCAGTCACTCGATTTGCAGCATCCTTTCTTTCTTTGGAAAGGATTCACCAAGAGAAATCAAACCTTAGAAAGATGTTTGTCTCAGATGAATGGAATGCAAACAAGTTGTCTAAAGAAGCCAAAGGAAGGGAAGCAACTAAAACTGTACTAATGACAAGCTTTTGTTAGAATGTGGTTTATATCCTCAAAGTTATGGCTCCACTTGTGAAAGTGCTTCGACTTGTTGATGGTGAGAGAAAGCCAGCAATGGGCTATATTTATGCAGTAATGGATAAGTCAAAGGAAACCATTATGAGGTCTTTCAAAAACAATGAGAACAAATACAAAGATATTTTTGCAATTATTGACCAAAGGTGGAATTGCCAGCTTCATCGCCCATTGCATGCAGCTGGACATTTTTTGAACCCTGAGTTGTTTTATGACAACCCTGCTATGGAATTTGATAGTGAGGTTGTAAGGGGCTTGTATGCTTGCATTCATAAATTGGTGGGAAATCTAGACGTGTAGCAGAAGATAATGTTGGAGCTACATGCTTATAAGACTGCAAATGGTATGTTTGGCAGTGAGATTGCGATATCAATGAGGAAAACATCCCCAGGTAAATTTCATTATGTTACATCACAACATTAAATTTCTAATAAATTTCCTATGTGCTAGCAATCTTTGCTGTGTAGCTCAATGGTGGAGATCATTTGGTTCAACAACTCCTAATTTGCAACAACTAGCTATAAAAATCTTGAGCATAACATGCAGTGCATCCGGTTGTGAACGAAATTGGAGTGTCTTTGAGCAAGTACGTTTCAATTTGATTTCGTTTTGGATTACTTTCATTAATTAATTCAAAACTTTCTTATCATTTTTATTTTAATGTTGCAGATTCATTCTAAAAAAAGGAATAGACTCGAGCATCAAAGATTGCATAATTTAGTTTATGTAAAATATAATCAAGCACTCTTGCGAAGACATAATATTAAGGATGAAATTGATCCAATTAGCTTGAATGAGATTGATGAGTGCAATGAATGGCTAGTTGGAGAGATGGATGGAGATGATGGTGAGGTAGAAGGTGAGCGGGTTTTTGAGGGAGATGATTCTCTATTATGGAGAGATGATTATAGGATTTCAGGAATTGGGGAGCGTAGTGTAAATACAAGGAGGCAAAATAAGAAAAGAAAGCAACCAGCATCAGCTTCGAGTGTCTAAAAGAGGTAGAGGTAGAGGAATTGCTTCATCGAGTAGAAAAGGAAAAGAGCAAATGATTGAAGTTAAAGAAGAACCTGAATTTGAAGATGATGATGACATAGATGAAAATATTGAAGATGTTGATATTGATTTTGATGGCCCATCAGATGGAGAAGAATGTGAAGGATTTGCCTCTGTTCCTAGCAAGGAGGATGAGTATATTGAAGAAGATGAGGGGGAGGAAGAGGAAGAGGGAGAAAGAGAGGATTATTAGATTTCTCGAATTTTCTTGGTTTGTTTTGGTTATCATTTTTTATCGTGTTGGGAGACTTTTGAGTTGTGCATTCTTATTATGTTATGAGTTATGACTAACGAGAAATGCTAGTTAACGATTGATTAATGACTTTTGAGTTATTTGTTTAATTCATGTTGTTTTTTATTTAGATTATGCATTGTATTATATATATTTTGCAGTATTTTATTATGTCCGCTATTTAACGTTATAGCCCCCGCTATAACGTTATGACATTTTTTTTCCTTGCCGCCATGACCCGCCATCCGCGATTGACAACACTGGTCGTTTGCATTCATCCTTTACTTAAAGGATCAGAAAGCTACCAATCTGCCAATATGATATAAGATTGGTATACAGTGGTTAGTTATTGCAGCTTACTCTTGATGTACCAACATAAGCAATACTTTGACTATAGTACACACCCCATTTTAGTTACTAAATGTAGTGATTCCATTTCCTATGAAATATCAAACTATAATATGAATTACTGAGCAACAGTTTACTCCAGGTACAGATGTAGAAATTCAAGGGGTTACTTTTTCTTTTTGGCGAATAACAAATATAAAAATGTATAAACTAAATATGATCCTATCTTCTTTATTCCATGATAATTGAGTAAGAACAACTACAAAAAGGATACTCCATAATGCCAAAAGGTTTAGTCAGAATGGAAGCAAAAATTGATACTCTTAATTAGAACTAATACATTAAATAAGAGTTAATCAAGAAGGTCAAGCATGTTGTAGTCCCAAGCTTTAATGCTTGTGGATTGAATGCTAAAATTGTAACAATGCAAAGTCAAATTTAGCTCCTGTAAATTGTAATCTCAGCAGTAGGAAAGAGGACAAAATAAAACCTAAAATTTGGTTCAGCGAGGAGCTTTTGAAGGATGTTGAAACACATATTGAATGCAAGTTTTTAATTACCAGCATTACTTAGCCAGCATATGTTTCAGGTTACGTTAAAATAAAGAGCTATTAGTGCGGGACTGCGGGGCACAAAAGATAAAGGAAAAGATTTTCATAATTCCCAATTCCAGACCATTAAAATCCAAGTGTTTTCTAGGTAGTTAAAAAAAAATGAAATTAGGTCCTCTCTCTTCCTTTTCCTTACACTGGTACATTTAGTTTCACATACTAGTGTTTATTTCTTTTCCTGGAAATAAGGTTTAAGCAGATGCTCAAGACAAATGATTAAAACGCACCTGTGTCTCAAGGCACAGTGATTCGAACTCATCCTGCAATATTTTAAACAGAAACTGTCAAACATTATCTTATTTACCTTTACAGGTTCACAAAATCAAAAATTTCAAACAATATAATCAAGAATTTAAGCATGAAAACCATCACATAAGACAATAAGAACTGCACGGCAGTCTATATGCATATCCAAGTGCCTAGATGGTCCTTCATGGGAAATATAAATGACAATCAAATATGAACTGGTGTATACTTGACATTTGACAATAAGGACGGACGCCCACCTGACTGATGCTTCTTAACAAGAAGTCTTTGCTATATGTTTGAAAGTATAGTTAAATCTATTTGTTCGGGTATGATTTTACACATCTTAGGAACCTTCTTAGGAGGGCCCAAATTAGAAATCTTGCTGGCATCGTAACTAGAAAATTGGGACTTTAAATAATATCAGACTTGCATTAATAAAATTATTTTTTTTAAATCAATTATTTAAGAGAAATGTTTTGGCAACAACTGTTTTAGCTTTCTCGAGAACTTGTTATATCTTCCTTATCAGAGCACTAAGTCTTAGGTTTGAACCAAACCACCCTTCCTCGAATCTTCTTAAAGTGTGTGAATACATTACAGCCTCCACATTCTTATCTGAAAGAAAATAAATTTACACAGAAAAACCAAAAAGAAAACAAAATAGGAAAATGATTAAGGCTAGGATTGTTTAGAGTTTCAATTTCGGATTTTTGACTTAGATTTCTCAAAAGCTTAATTGTTTGTGAGCCAAGAAGTTAGACCAAATTATGAAATTTGAGATTCGAAAATGCTAATAAAACTAGGATACCTCTATATTTTCGTGCAGCGATGTAATAACCTGAAAGAGAAAAACAAAATAATAACAGTAAGAATTACGTTAAGAAATTCAGAAAATTAAGAATAAAAACATTCACATCTATTTACAACCAAATGCATAAATTCTACAAACTAAAATAATTACACCAGATAAAAAAAAATAAAAAAAAATAAAAACAGCAACATCCTTTCCTAAACATCCACAAAATTTCGAAAACCTAATAGAAAAAGACAAAATTCAAAAACCTGAATGAATAGTCTATGGAGGCGATCTTGTTCTGCGATTGTGAAATTAGGAAAAGCTCCGCAGAATTCCTAAACAAAATTTGCCAAATTTTTTTAGAGAAAATCAAAATTTTCAATAATTTAGAGGAATTGTGTTTGAAAATAACCTCTTTGGAACAAGCGGTTAATAGAGAACGTATCCCGAGCTTGAATGACTTCTTCAAATTCAGCTGTCTCGAACTCGGTGGGTTCCTGAGTTCACTAGTTTTCTCCATTTCTTCTAGCTGGACTGTAGGGCTTGTGGAGAGGCGAATGAAAGGGCGGGAAATAGATAGCCCAAGGTTTGCGGGTGTAGTCCGATAATGGATTTCCAAATTCATCGGGCAATTTAGCCCTGCCTCCAATTAGTTTTTTTTCCCTCTCCGAAAAGCCCCACACCCTCCCCTAGGAGGATCAATAGTTCTTATGTCATGAACGCAATGACAGCTTTTCCATGCATATTCTCTACTAGTCGTATCTGGTCTTGGACAGTTAACTTTATTTACTACTTTTATTCAGGTATTATACTTTATTTTGTATTACAAATCATATTAGAATTCTTTGCAAGTGTGTTTGTTCAAGACTCAAGATATAGAGGTTAGATCTATCTTAGATCTTCACATATCTAGACTTATTTTCTCTGTTCCTAGGAGAAATCGTTCGAACCGAACTTGATCTAGGCACTTTATCAACTTTCTACATCTTCCCGAGGCAATTTGTAGGATAGTTGATAAGCCCATGATCCTATAAATTGTCGATCCCTAAGGAAGATGTTGAAACTGATCTTCTCTTGCCTCTGTGGTTCAAGGATTGCGTTGGAGATGATGCGAAGAAGATTATGTATTTGTTTATCTTAATAGTTTTAATTTTAGTATTTCCTAACCATCCAAGTTTTCTTGGGTGTGGCTTTTGTCTGTTATCATGGTTTTCTAAATCATTGTATAACTTTTATTTTCTTGTATTGTCTGATTTTCCTTTGATTGTAATGTACTTGATTATTTTGTGATTAGTGGAAAATTTCTTATGTTACAGTAAGGCCATTTAATTTTACCTATATGTTTTTGTTATTTATTCTAGTTGTTTTCATAAAGAGAAGAGAATACTTTGGGATAACTTGCGCACACTGTCCAAATCTATGAATTTTCCTTGGTTATTAATTGGGGGATTTCAATGAAATAACATCTAAGAGTGAAAAATTCGGTAGCAAACCTGTTAATACACATAGAATGAACGAATTTATTTCTGTTCTGAATGATTGTAAAATGATGGATCCTGGTTATCAAGGACAACCCTTTACTTGGAGTAATAAAAGTAAATTTAGACACACTCTAATTTTAGAAAGACTGGATATAATGGTTGCTAATTCTGAATGGTTACAAATGTTTCCTGATAGTATAGTTCATCATCTCCCTTCCATTCAGTCGGATCATTGTCCTTTATTACTTACTACCCTACGTAGACATAGATTTATTCCTCCATTTCGTTTTGAAACTATGTGGTTAACACATCCTATATTTGAGCCTTTAGTTAGTGACTGTTGGTCTTGCAATACTCATTATACCTCTACTCTACGCAACTTTCAGTCTAAAACTAAAATTTGGAACAAGTATGAGTTTGGTAATGTGTTTATTAGAAAGAGTATACTTCTTAGCCGGATTAATGGTATTCAGATTTATGCTAGTAAAAAATTCAGTCATTTTCTTGTTAATTTAGAATCTGAATTAAATGCTCAATATTTATAGTGCCTTAAGGAGGAACAAGAATTTTGAAAAATTAAATCTAGGATAAATTGGTTACAAGATGGTGATTCTAATACAAAATTCTTTCATGTATCCATTCTTAATCGTCATAGAGAGAATAAAATTATTACTTTAAAGGACAACAGTGGTAATTGATATAGTGATTCTCTGCAAATGAGTAACATCATTATTAATCACTTTTCATTGTTATTCAAATCTGAACATATTTCTTCTGCTTTAAAACATAATTTTGACATTCTCCAATCAAATCCACAATTAGTATTTGATAATAATTTATCTTCAATTCCATCTTCAGCTGAAATCTTAAATTGCATTCAATCATTTAAACCTTATAAGGCACCAGGGCCTGACGGATTACATCCTATATTCTTTCAAAAAAATTGGGAAAATACTAAAAAATGTAGTAACTAATGTAATCAGTGAATTTTTTTAGATCTGGTAATTTGCCACTGGAACTGAATTACACTTACATTTGCTTAATTCCTAAAGTCAATAACCCTGAAACAATCACTCAATATAGACCTATTAGTTTTTGCAATACTATTTATAAAACTATTTCTAAAATCATAGTTAATCGTATTAGGTCAATCTTAAACTCACTCATCAGTCCAACTCAAAGTAGCTTTTTGCAAACCGCACAGCTTTAGATAATGCATGTATTGTACAAGAGGTTCTTAATTCATTTAAGAAGAAAAAAGATAAATATGGCAACATAACACTTAAAATAGACTTGGAAAAAGCTTTTGATAGGCTGGAATGGTCTTTCATTCATTCCATGTTAAAATTTTATAATTTTCCACCTCACTTGATTAAATTGATCATGACTTGCATCACAACTACATCCTTGTCAATTTTAGTCAATGGTAAGCCAACTCAATATAAGGTTAACTTTGCTAAATCGCGTATCATTTTCTCAGATACTATACAGGCTAATATGGCCAAGCAAATTTGTAACCAGTTACAAATTGCTCGTGCACCAACTTTTGGCAAATATTTAGGGTTTCACTCTAAATCTTCAAAATTAAAGCATAAAGACTTCCAACATATATTAGATACTTTGAATAAAAAACTTGCCATTTGGAAAACAAAATTTCTAAGCTATCCAACAAGATACACGTTAATTAAATCAACTCTATCTTCTATTCATTCACATGTAATGCAGCTTCATCTTCTTCCCAGTAGAACAACTAATGCTATTGATTCTATCTGTCGTAATTTTCTTACGCATAAAATGCATCTTGTATCTTGGAACAAAGTTTGTCAACCAACTGATTCTGGAGGATTAAATTTACGAAAATCTAAATTACAAAATCATTCCTTACTAGCCAGCTTAGCATGGAGATGCTTTATCTTCCTAAACAATCTTAGGTGGCAAATAGGGAATGGAAAATAGATTTTTGTCTGGTTTGACAGTTGGACTTATCTTGGTAATCTTCAATAACTTATCTCGGGGCCACTTACCAAGTCTGAATTGTGTATGAGTCTTAATTCTTTAATGACTGGAAATATATTTGATTTGAACAAACTTTCTTTCATATTTCCTCACAATATTAGTCAAGCTATTCAGAGCACACATCGTTCTCTTTCTAGTCAATCTCTAGACACACCTTTTGTTAGATGCGATAGGCTCGTTGCAGTTAAACTCAAAAGAATTAAACACGTAATCATATTCCCAATCAGGGACACTAACAAAATAAATTATCAATAACAATTAAATCGGCAAGGCTAAATAAATCCAAAACAGTAAACCATCCAGAAACAGAAAAATAACACTGTATCAGCTTATAATACAGAAAACAATAAATTTAGAAAATACATTTACCAGAAGATAGAAATTTCAGATACGTGAAAACTAAATCGTATCTGGTAACCAACTAAATCACCAGTTACCGGTGCGAAAGGGAACAACGAAACTCCTTGCAGGATAAGACGGTTCATGTTTAAACATAAATCCTCACATCTTGAAACTCCGATGTGGGATTCATGCTTAAACATAAATCCTCACATCTTGAAACTCCAACTTCCATGTTAATTAACTATAGATTCCCACCACATAAGTGGCTTCTACCAAAGTCATCATCACTCTCTGTCATGCCAAGAACAAAACGTAATTGTTGTTTCAAGCTAATTCTTTGTAGACACAAAGTTATTGAGTCTCAAAGTAAGCCACTTTCAACAATCCCCCACAAATCAATAGTATATTAATATCCGGTATTAACATTAATTTGCTTCAATGACGGTACCTTCAGGTTTGAACCACCACCTAAGTATCTAACTTATGCCCCCACAGGAACAGATTGACTAGAGTCTTGAATCTGAACCTTGGGTGTGACGGCGTCTATTGGTAACAAAAAATTAAAAAGGCTATGGAGACAATCTTTAGGGTTGACACGTTATGGCCATGTGTCTGATCCTGTCTCATAAGTGTATTCAGAGAAAAATCCGTTCTCTTAGTTGCGGCCTCACAACAACACTCACATAATTGGCAATCTCCAAGGATGCACTGCTAACATCCTGTCTATAAAGACTTGATTTCATTCAGAGTACAAAAACTTTTACTATATTTGCAGCTATGCACCTTTCAGGCTTACAGGGGAATAGACTCACAGATACATAAGTATAAATTAGTATATAAGGTGCACGATTCACTCAACCATTTTGTTTATACCACATTGAACCGCCTTGTGGGATCTCCACTTGGTCGGTTGGGTGGCCACTGAAGGTGGATCATTAATGGGTTTTCAGTCTCATCCCCAACCTGGATTTAAGGAATATAGTAGTTTCTAATCCTTTTGTTAGAGGGTCTGCTATATTATCTGTGTATCCAACAAAATCAACAAACATCACCCTATCAGACACTATTTCTCTTATAGACTTAAGTTTAACTTGGATATGTCTCTTTGTCTTTTGGTTATACTTGGTACTCTTTATCTTAGCAATTGTACTTTGACTATCACAATGCACAGATATAGCAGGAATGGGCTTGTTGACCATTGGAAAAGAAGACAGAAGTCCATACATCTACTCAGCTTCCGTTCCAATAGTATCCAAGGCACATAACTCAGCCTCAAAAGTGTACCGAGTTATCAAAGTCTGTTTACAAGACTTCTAGGCGACAGCACCGCTGCCTAAGGTAAAAACATATACAGTGCAACCATTGTTTCTAGAGTTCTTGGCTATCCAGCTTGCATCATTGTACCCCTCGAGTACTTCAGGGAATTTCCCATAATGCAGCCTAGGGAAAAAGAGGCCTCCCAATGAGTCTGATTAGGACAACTTGTATATCTAGCTAACTTAGACATAGAAAATGAAATATCTTGTCTAGTTCCATTTGCAAGATATTGTAAGCTGCCTATAATCTGAGAATACCTTAATTGAGACACATGAACACCACTTTCATTCTTGAATAAAGCTACAGAAGGATCACTTGGAGTTTTAGCAATTTTGCAATTCTGATTACCGTATCTCTCGAGAATGTTCTTCTCAACATAGTGAGATTGAGAAATGGATATCACTTCAGTTGAACGAATCAACTTCAGGCCAAGAATCACACTTGTTTCTCCCATATCCTTCATTTCAAACTTACTATTCAAGAATGACTTAGTCTCATTAATAATCTAACTATTTGACCCAAACAACAAGATATCATCTACATACAGACATAAAACAATAATAGAATCACCTTTAACTTTGTAGTAAACGCACTTGTCATTCTCATTCGTTGTGAACCAAACGATAAAATAGTTTTATCAATTTTTTCATGCTTATTTTAGTCCATATAAGGATTTAACAAGTTTACAGACCTTTTACTCATTTCCTTTGGCTACAAATCCTTCAGGCTGATCCATATAAATCTCTTCTTCAAGATCTCCATGAAGAAAAGCAGTTTTCACATTCATTTGATGGATGATGAAACCACGTATGGAAGCCAATGCAATAAGCATACGGATTGTAGTCAATCGAGCAACAGGTCAATAAGTATCAAAGTAATCAATTCCCTATTTTTGTCTAAACCTTTTGACAACTAATCTGGTCTTATACTTATCAATGGTACCATCTACATTATATTTCTTTCTAAAGACAAATTTGCATCCAATAGTAGTACACCTAGGAAGGAGATCAACTAATTCCCCGTCCCATTAGAGACAATAGAATCCATCCCACTTTTGATAGAAGCTTTCTAATGCTTAGCCTCAGGATAGGCCATAGCATCCTTGAAAGTTAAAGGTACATCCTCAACATTGTAAGTGACATAATCACTTCCAAAGTCCTTGACTACCCTTGCTCTCTTGCTCCTTCTAGGGTCATCCAAATACTCTGTTTGAGGATTGGAACTACTAGGATCTGCCCCCACATCTGTCATCATTTCCACATGATCATGAATGGAACTAGATGCTGAGGCCGAGTCTAAAGTAGAATCTTGAGGCAAACCAGTTTTCATGGGAAACACATCCTCAGAGAATGTAACATCACGGTATTCCACTATTGTGTTAACTTCTACGCAAGAAATTTCATACTCTATTACTAAAAATCGCATAGCATAGCTAGTTTCCACATAGCCAATAAAGATAGAATCAACAGTTTTAGGACCCAACTTCTTCCTCTTATGTTCAGGGATTAGTACTTTTGCAAGACAACCCACACACACAAGTACTTTATGTTAGGCTTCCTTCCTTTCCAGACTTCAAAATGAGTTGCCTCTTTATGTTTAAGAGGGTCTCTATTCAGAATATGGCAAGCCGTATTCAAAGCCTCTCCCCACATATACTTAGGTAATCAAGAAGTCAAAAGAAGCCTGCTAATCATATCTTTAAAAGTTCTATTTTTCCGTTCAACAATTCCATTTGATTGGGGCGAGTAAGGGGTTGTCATCTCATGAATTATGCCATTACTTTGGCAATATTCAACAAATAGATTAGACCCATACTCTCCACTTCTATCAGATCTTAACCTTTTAAGTTTTTTGCCAGTTTGTTTTTCAACTTCATTTTTAAATATGAGAAATTTATTAAGTGCTTCATCCTTATGTTTAAGTAGATAAACATAGCAATATTTACTACAATCATCAATAAAGGTAATAAAATATTTCTTTTGATCCTTAGTTAACAACCCATTGAATTCACAAATATCAGTGTGAACCAAGTCAAGCAACTCTGAATCTCTTTCAACTGAATGAAAATGTTTCCTTGTTGTTTTAGCTTCTACACACATTGAACATTTGTTTTTCTTATCAATGTCATGTTTTGGAATTAGATTTAAATTCATCATTCTTTTAATAGAATCTAAATTTAAATGTCCAATTCTACTATGCCAAGTTTCAGTAGATTCAATTGAATGCACAACAGGAATATCAGAGTTCTCAACCAAAAGAGCTTTATTTGATTCAGGAAATTCAAAGGTAAAAGGTTCAACTCTTAATTTAAACAAACCATCAGACAAATAGCAGTTGGCAATAAATGTACCATAGTGTAACATCACTACTCTATTACATTTGAAATTGAGTTCCTAACCATTTGAGACTAAACATGAACCACTAATAAAGTTTCTTTGAATTGCTAGAACATGATGCACTCTCTTAAGAGAAAGAATGCTCTCTGAGGAAACTTCAAGTCCACGCGTCATATCCCAATGACATTGGCTGCACTTGAGTTTCCCATTCTTACAGTTTTACCTTCAACTGGCTGGTAAGATACAAAAAGCTTTTTATCAGCACAAACATGCACATTTGCTCCAGTATCAACAAACCATTCAAGTGTCTCAAACATGATAGTTAGAATTAAAGGGTCAACAGAAACATACCTATCATCAACAGTAGTACCAGTCCTAATAGTTTTAGCTTCAATAGTGCAAACCTCGGCGAGATGTGCACTCAAATCAGCATCCACTTGATTGACTTCTTCAACTACCATGTTGACATGTGCCTCAGAATTGGATTCATCTTTGACCTTAGACTTCTTGGACGGACAATCCTTAGCCCTAGTGCCCAACCTGACCACAATTCCAGCAAGGTTTGTTTGTTTTTGGTTTCATTTTAGCCTTGCCTTGCCTTCCGCCTTAGTAAGATTCTTTGAGTTGTTATTTACCCCCACATTCTTCTGATTAAACATTTTCTTTCCAGCTGTTACTACGTGAACATTAGACTCAACAGATGCAGTGTGATTTTGACTCATATGTTCATCTTCTATCGATATATCCAACACCAAATCATGTAGAGATATTTCCCCTTTCTTGTGTTTGAGTGTCATACCAACTCCTCCCAAGACTTAGGAAATTTCTCTATTATTGACATAACTTGAAACTTCTCAGGAAGTTTCATATTCGATTAAGAGAGGAAGTGAATAATCAATTGCAGATCATGAGTTTGTTCAGTGACAGACTTGCCCTCAACCATGTTATACTTCAAGAATTTAGAAACATGATACCTCTCAAGACCTTGGTCATCAGTATTATATTTCTTATTCAACTCATCCCAGATAGTTTTTGCTGTGTAAGAATCAGAAGATAAGGCATAAAAAGGACAACTGTCAAAGCTGACAGAATCGCCCCTCTACAGAACTCGTTATGTTCTTCCCAATCAACAATTTCAGTACCTCGAATGTTAGTAGGAGTTGATACAGACTTGTCTTTCACAACCACATTCATCAAGCCCAGGACCAAATTTGTGTGGCAGGTCTATCACGTCAATCATGGGTTTGAACTTAACGGGTTGAGATGGATTTGCCATTGCAATCAGTTATTGATAATGGAATATGCTCTTGAAGATTGTTAGATGCGATAGGTTCGTTGCAGTTAAATTCAATAGAATTAAACATGTAATCCTATTCCTAATCAAGGGACACTAACAGAATAAATTATCAATAACAATTAAATAGACAAGGCTAAATAAATCCAAAACAGTAAACCAGCCAGAAACATAAAAATAACACTATCAGTTTATAATACAGAAAACAGGAAATTTAGAAAATACCTGTACCGGAAGATAGAAATTACAGATACGTGAAAACCAAAACGTTTCTGGTAACCAACTAAATCACCAGTTGAAACTGGTTTGCCTTCAAGAGAATATTCGCCCCACTTACCGGTGCGAAAGGGAACAACGAAACGCCTTGCAGGATAAGACGGTTCAGATATGCAACGGCGCACACCGAATTCGATCACCTCGAAAGCCCCTCAGTTCGCCCGAGAAATCACTGAATAAAATTATTATTACTATGAGAAAAAGGATTTAAAAGGAAAAAGAAAAAGACTAAAAAGTCTTAACTTTTTTCGTTTTTGTTCTCAAAAGAAAATTAAAAAAAGGCAGTAGTAAAATACCATTTTCTTTTTATTTCTTTGTTTTTCTCATATTGGAAAAACATTAAGAGTAGTGTATTTATATAGGAAAATGAGCCTTGTTATTTATAAAATATTCCGATGTGGGATTCATGTTTAAACATAAATCTTGACATCTTGAAACTCCAACTTCCAAGTTAATTAACTATGGATTCTCACCACATAAGTGGCTTCTACCAAATTCATAATCATTCTCTGTCATACCAAGAACAAAACGTAATTGTTGTTTCAAGCTAATTCTTTGTAGACACAAAGTTATTGAGTCTCAAAGTAAGCCACTTCCAACACCTTTTTGGTCTCTCACTTCTTCAGGATTCTTTTCGGTACATTCTACTTATAGATCTTTATTGCCAAAACCGGAAAAAAAGAACCATCCGGTAATTGGGTGTAGAAGATTAAAACATTACCAAAAATAAAATATTTTCTATGGCTATGTCTTTATAATCGAATTCCACATGCTAAGATGCTACACAAATGTAAAGTTTTACTTTCAAATATTTGTACTTTGTGTAATACCACGATAGAAGATACAAAACATATCATAAGAAAATGTGCCTTTTCACGAACATTATGACATAATCTTTCTAAAATGGTTGATATTCGTATATCCACTATTATCCTAACTAAATGCTCTTTTAACACTTGGATATAAGTAAACTGTACTACAACTCTATATATACATCATATACTGCCTTTGGCAACTATTTTCACTTTTACATGTTGGTTATTGTGGATAAGTCGGAATGCAAAACTCTTCAAGAATACGGGTAATGCTTTGACCATTAAAGATATTATGAGTAAGAGCTTTGAATTTATATATGCTAATGACTTGTTTTGCAAAGAAAAACATATTCAGTCTATGCATATTAAATGGAATTCACCATCGAACAATAACTACAAATTAAATACGGATGGATCATGTAAAGGAAATCCAGGACCAGGTGGTGCAGGTGGTGTATTACACAAAGTACAAATATTTGAGGCAGAGCTACAAGCAGTATTTTTGGGGCTTCAACTAGCAAAGGACTACAATATTTCCACACTTGAAGTTGAATTAGATTCTGAATTTGTATTAAATCTGCTCAAAACAAATTGCAATATAAAATACTATAATATTGTAGATGATTGCAGATGACTAGTCACACAATTCACACTTTGCAGTCTCAATCACGCATTTCGTCAGGCCAACCAAGTAGATGGTTGTTTGGCCAAGCATGTGAGTAATCTAACAAGCCATGATAGTCAAATTTTCAGGGGCATTCCCGCATTTGCATTTTCATCTTGGCTGCATGACAAATTAGGGCATCAAACATTAAGATTAACTGAGAATTAGTATTAATATTAAATATTCGGCTATGTTTTTCTTTCCTTGGCTATGTTTTCATTTCATGTTTATATTTTCTTGTTTTGTCTTGTGCTACTATGTAATACCCTTTTCATCAATATAATATTCCGTATTTCTACCCAAAAAAATAGTTGTTATGTTTCCTCTTTAGGAAAGAATCGTTTTACAGCTTGAATTACGCTTTGTTATCGTGTGTGTGTATATATATATATATTCCAGAACTTGTTTACAGTTTCAACCAATTACAAGCCTTCCCAATCCCACGTGTAATTTTCTCAAGTTTTTTGTTCTTTAATTACTTAAAAAAATATCATTGGTTGAGATAATTTTTTATATATTAAATTAATTATATAACTTGACATATTTGACTTATTCAAATGAAATTGTTAATTTTAATATTTTAATTATTTAATATTTTTCCTATTCTATTTTATTCTTTCTCTTTACAATACTATTCAACATCCCACATCGAAAGTTTTTGAAATTTGACAACATTATAAATAAAGGGGTTGAGAATGTCTTTTGTTTTGAATGAATTTGTAGAGTTGTTTTTTAGTCAATTAAATTGACTGACAAATCCAATTTGGTTTTCAATTTTTTCATTCAAATAGTTAAAGTTTTTTTATAAAGAAATTTAGTTTACCGTGTCATTTAGTTTTACATTTAACCCACATGCGAACCTACTCACTAAACTTTTTTATTTAAAAGAGAAAAACTTTTAAAAAATTAACTTTTGTTGATGAGCAAGTCGCCTATTTTAGACCTTAACAATTTATGCTTTTCGCTTATTAGACATAAGGTTTTATTTGTGTCCGACATAGACTCAAACTTTTTACGATTAGCCCGATATAGAAAATTTCAAAATTTCTGACCAAAAAGGCTCAAGTGACAAAAACGGTGTCGTTTAGATTAAGGGCTAAATCATCATAACACATCAGAAACAATTTAAAAACAGAGCAAATAGCATACGTTAAACCCTTAACAATTTATACTTTTTGTTTTTTAGACATAAAGTTTTATTTCTGCGCCGCGTGAACTCAAACTTTTTACGATTAGCCCGATGGAAAAAGTTTCCAAATTTCCGAGAAAAAAGACTTAGGTGAAAAAAACGTTGTCGTTTAGATTAAGGGAAATTATAAACCTTCTTTTTCTGCCTTTAAGCCGTTTCCTTCTCTCTTTCTATAGCTAGGATTTCCCTCTAAATAAATATCCATCTTCTCCAAAATTGACCTTCAATCCAGTCTCCCTGAGTATTTGCAACTCAGAATTTACTTGTTAAGTGCATAAAAATTGCTATAATGTATTCGGTTTCAAGCTCAAGTAGTCATAGAGCTAGATTTAAGGATGACTATAAATGTACAAGGGTTGTGGCAATGTATACATCTATGACTGAACATAACCAGGTAGGAGATTCATATGTTGTCTTCAATCTCGGATAAGTAAATTAGCTAAATATATGTTCAAATTTTCTTTTAAATCACATAATTTTTTCTGCAATTTTGTTGTGTTGAATTTTGTTTTATGTTGCTAGGATAATGGATGTGGCTTTTTCAAGTGGATTGATAATCCCTCTTCAACTCAATCCAGCGGTGCTGTAACAGGGGTGTTGGAAAAGTTGGAGAATAAAGTTGGTGAAATTGAATTGTTAAAGGAAAAATTGAGATTGAAAGATGAGAAATTGAAGATTTTTGGAGGATAAGATGATGAAGGGATATGGATTTCCATTTTCCGTTATATTTGGAATGGTTTTGTACTTTTGTTCGTGTTAGTGTTAGCATTGATGTATAAAAGTTAAATTGGGATTTGGTGGTTAGTTGCCTCTTATGATTATGGGTTGAATTTCTTGTTACCTATTAGCATTCCCAATTGAAATGAAGTTGAATTTCATGTCATGTACATTGTTGTTCAATTGTTTATGATGTGTTAGGACGATATTTCCCTTATTCTAAACGACATTGTTTTTGTCACCTGAGCCTTTTTTGTCAAAAATTTGGAAATTTTCTATATTGGGTTAATTATAAAAAGTTTGAGTCCAGACCGTGCGGAAATAAAACCTTATGTCTCAAAAAAAGAAAAGTATAAATTGTTAAGGTCTAACATAGGCTCTTTGCTCTGTTTTAAAATTGTTTCTGATGTGTTAGGACAATTTTGCCATTTATCTAAACGACAACGTTTTTGTCACCTAAGCCTTTTTGGTAGGAAATTTGGAAATTTTCTATATCGGGGTAATCGTAAAAAATTTGAGTCAATGCCAGACACAAATAAAATCTTATTCTAATAAGCGAAAAGCATAAATTGTCGATGTCTAAAATAGGCAATTTTCTCTTTGTTGATCGAACCATGTGATTTTTAGAGATCATTAACTGAGTTGGAATTAACCCAATGAATTGGAGATGCAGATGGAAAAGGAACGACAAACAGTGGGGTATGGGTTAAAGGAGATTATTACGGAGAGTTAAAGCAAGTCATTGAGGTTGAACTTGCTGGAGTACCTCACCAAAAAATAATTCTTTTCAAATGCGAGTGGTTTGATTCTACTCCAAATCGAGGTTTGAGGGTGCATTCTCAATATAAACTTGTAGAAATCCATAGGAAAAGAACGTACCAGGGTTACGATCCATTTGTATTTGCTTCCCAATGTCAACAAGTCTACTACACACCTTATTCGGGTAGTAAGAGAGCATCTAGGGCTGATTGGTTGGCTGTTTGTCTTTCCAAACCACGTCTATTTGACGTTCCTGGTGTTCCGGTACCGTATCAGGAGGAAGTAGGCGAGGAGGAGACCACTTGCATTGATCAAACTGTTACTGAAGTTGGTCAACTTGCACATCGGTCAGGGGAAATTGAAGTTGTGCTTGTGGCCGGTACGAGCCGTGTTTATGAAGATGATGATGAAATTATGTCGGGTGATGACAATTCTGAAGAAGATGATGAATTTATGTCGGAGGATGATTTAGAATGATAAATCTCTTTCTCGCTTCTTGGAATTCCATAAATTAATTGTCGTATTGTATAACTTTTTAACATAATTCAAAGTGGTAATTTTATTGCCATAAAATAATTTGATTCTTGAATTTTCATATTGCAACTCATGCATTTCCAAGGATATACAAATAAATGACATCAATGAGTTTATTAGAAGTGTAAACTTTGATTGTGAGTGTTGTAATATAATAAGAAGTACACACTTTGTGAGTTTTGATAATTCAAAGTGTGCACTTTGATTGTGAGTGTTGTAATGTAATGAGAAGTGCACACTTTGATTGTGAGTATTGTAATGTAATGAGAAGTGCGCACTTTGATTGCGAGTGTTGTACTGTAAATGAGAAGTGCGCACTTTGATTGTGAGTGCTGTAATGTAAATGTAAAGTGTAAACTTCGTTTTTTTAGTAAGATAATTAGTTATGTAATGTTATTTTTTGGTTTATTAATTATTTTTGCTATTTGGGATCTTATTAAAACTGTTTCTGGTTCGTATTTCTGTGGGTATTGCTGTTTTTTATAATAGGGATTTAATTAAATTTCAGATTTATTTTTTTAAATAAAAAACAATTTAGCGACCGAATAGCGGGTGCTATAGTTTGCGTCGCTATTCGGTAGCTAAAAAGTCCAAGTCAAACGTCAACAATGTTGACCATTCGATCGGTATATGGCGACCCAACATTCGGTAGCTAAAGTATCCGTCGGTATTCGGTTGTTAATAAGTCAAAGTCAAAGTCAACATTGTTGACCACACGTCGGTATCCCGTCGCTGTATGGCGACCCAAGATTCGGTAGCTAAATAAACCGTCGGTATTCGGTTGTTAACCAGTCAAAGTCAACAATTTTGACCAGCTGGTCGGTATTCAGTCAGTATATGGCGACTCTATTTTCAGTCGCTAGAATTTCCGTCGATATTCGGTCGTTAAATAGTCAAAGTCAAAAGTCAACAATGCTGAATGTTCAATCGGTATTCCGTCGGTATATAGCGACCGACTATTTGGTCGCCATATATTTCGTCGGTATTCGGTCGGTAATTTGCTTAGCGGCGAAAAATACACGACCACGTAATTCCGTCGTTCAGCGGTCGCTAAACAAATGTCCGTCCCTGTTACACAATTTTCTTGTAGTGAGACTTTATTTGCTTTTTAGATTGTTCAATTAAACTATTCTTTTCCCAAGAAAATTACTATCTCGACCTTGAGCCGTCATTCAAAAAATCATTGAAATAATAATCGCTAGACTTAAAAGTCATTCAAGGATATGAAAGAATAATATATCTGTATTTATATTACAGAATGCCTTTTCATCTTTTAAGCTATCTCATTCAACGTGTACTTTTCTAGAATATTTCTTTCTTTAATTAGTTTTAAGACAATGATTGTTTACACCTATTTGTATCTATTGAATTAATTGTAAATTTTAAGGATTTAGTTAAATATTTGAAAGATTAAGATTAGATTGATCTTTTTCAATTCTATTAGTAAATTAAGACATTTGTTTTTATTTCTAATAACATTAAAATCTATCAAACAAAAATATACTAATTAAACTGTTTAAAATAATTTTTTTTAAACATTGACTAATAATCATATCATCTAATTTAAACATATATATCATACTATCTAACTATCTATCTATATTTATATTAAAGAACATGTTTTCAGTTCAACCAATCACAAGCATTCACAATCCCACATGTAATTTTCTGAATTGTTTTGTTTTTTAATTAGTTTTAAAAAAATGTGATTGGTTGAGATAATTTTTCATTTATTAAATTAATGATATATCTTGCCATCTTTGACTTATTCAAATGAAATTGTTAATTTTAATATTTGTAATGGTTTTTTTATTTTTCATATTCTATTTTATTCTTTCTCTTTTCAAATACTATTCAAGATCCCACATCGAAAGTTTGTGAAGTTTATGTAATTTGACAACATTATAAATAAAGGAGCTGAGAATGATTTTTTATTGAATGAATTGGCGGAGTTGGTTTTAGTCCATTAAATTGAGTGACAAATCCAATTTGCTTTTCAATTTTTCTTTCAAATAGTTAATTTTTTTTTTAAAAGAAAATTAGTTCACCTACTCATTTAGTTGTATATTGAACCGCAGACAAACTTGCTCACTAATTTTTTTTCATTAAAAGAGTAAAAACTTTTTAAAAATTAACTTTTGTTGATCGAACATTTGATTTTTAGAGTATCATTAACTGAACTGGAATTTGCCCAATAAATTGGAGAGGCATTCTCTATTTTCTTTTCAGATTGTTCAATTAAACAATTGTTTCCAAGAAAATAAACCATCCCGACATTGATCCTTCATTGAAAGAAACCCGTGAAAGAATAATAGCTAGACTTAAAAGTCATTCAAGGACATGAAAGAATAATTGCAGGATTTGTGCAGCCAATAAACTAATTTTGAATTTTCTAATTAGTTTAAAATATTTTGATTAGTTGAATATTTTTATCTATTAAATTAATCTAAGCTTTCCATATTTGGCTTATTCAAATTAAATTGTATATTTTAATATTTTTAATATTTTAATATTTTTCCTATTCTAATTTTTTATTTTTTCAATATTATCCAAGATTCCGCATCGAAAGTTTATGAATATTTTGGAATTTGACAGTATTATAAATAGAGGAATTTCGCATGGTTTTTAATTTTATCTTTTTCTTTTTCAATATTATTTAAGATCCCACATCGAAAATGTATGAAGTTTTTGGAATTTGACAGCATTCTAAATAAAGGGGTTTGACATTTTTTTTAATTGAATGAATTGATTGAGTTGTTTTTTAGTCCATTAAATTGAGTGGCAAATCCAATATGATTTTCAATCTTTTCATTCCAACAACCAGTTTTTTTCAAAGAAAAGTGAACGAACCATTTAGTTTTCTGTTGAACCTGCAGATGAGTCAGCTCACTAATTTTTTTTTCATTAAAAGAGTCAAAACTTTTAAAAATATACTTTAGTTGATCGAGCAATTTAATTATTATCGTATCATTAATTGAGTTGGAATTTGCCCAATGAATTGAAAAGACTGACTTTATTTTCTTTTCAAATGGTTCATGTTAGACTTATTCAAATTATATTATATATTTTAGTATTTTTAATGGTTTTTTATTTTTTCTATTCTAATTTTCTATTTTCTTTTTATAATATTATTCAAAATCCCACAACGAAAGTGTATGAAGTTTTTGAAATTTGATAACATTATAAATAAAATGGTGGAGCATGATTTTTAATTTAATGAATTGGTTGAGTTGCTTTTTAGTCCATTAAATTGAGTGACAAGTTCTATTTGCATTTCAATTTTTTCATTCCAACAGTCGAAGATATTTTTTAAAAAAAATTAGGTCACCGAACCATTTAGTTTGTTACTGAATCCGCTGACGAGCCTGCTCACTAAACTTTTAATTAAAATAGTCAAAAATTTTAAAAAATAAACTTTAGTTGTTCGAGCCATTTCATTATTATCGTATCATTAGCTGGGTTGGAATTTACTCAATGAATTGGATATGCAGACTTTATTTTCTTTTTAGATATTTCATATTGTACTTATTCAAATTAAATGATATATTTTAATAGTTTTTAATTTTTCCTATTCGAATATTTTATTTCTATTTTTTCTATATTATTCGATATACCACATCGAAAGTGTATAAAGTTTTTAAATTTGACAAAATTATAAATAAAGGGGTTAAGCATGGTTTTTAATTGAATTAATTGGTAGAGTTGTTTTTAGTTCATGAAATTGAGTGACAAATTTAATTTTCTTTTCAATTTTTTCATTCCAACAGTCAAAGTTATTTTCAAATAAAATTGTTTGGTTCGAACCATTTAGTTTTCTGTTGAACTCGCAAGCGAGCGTGCATACTAAACATTTTTCATTAAAAGAGTCAAAACTTAAAAAAATAAACTGTAGTTAATTGAGTCATTTAATTCTTTTCGTATTATTAACTAAATTATAATTCCCCTAATGAATTTGAGAGGCAGACTTTATTTGCTTTTCGGATAATTAATACTTAACTTATTCATAATAAGTTATATATTTTAATATTTTAAAAAAAAATTATTTTTTCATATTCTAATTTTTTCTGTTCACTAAACGTTTTTCATTAAAAGAGTAAAAAGTTCAAAAAATAAACTTTAGTTTATTAAGTCATTTAATTTTATCGTGTCATTAAATGAGTTGTAATTTTCCCAATAAATTGGAGAGATTGACTATATTTGTTTTTGGATGGTTCATTTAAACATTTTATCAAAAAAACTTACAACGTTGACCTTGTGCAATCATTGAAAAAATATTCTTCTCTTACCAGAACATTTTTTGATATTTTGCATATAAATGCAAAATTCTTATTTTTGTATTTTTTTCTATACAGGTGGGTTTTAAAAAGAAAATAAAAATATCAATATAGAATATCAATTTAAGTTTTTTACCAATTTAATTTGTTCTCATGCATATACGGGTCATATATATATATATATATATATATATATATATATATATATATATATATATATATATATATATATATATATATATACGATAACTTTTTTCACTTTTCTCTAAATAGTAATAATATAAATTTAGGTTATTTATATAGCATAAGAATTTTACGGGTCTGCTCTATTTGGAAAATTAGTGATTCCGGTCAATATTCTGGCCAAAATGAACACGTGAAATGCACATGACATTGGCATTAAGGGAAAATCATTTTTTTCTCTTAAAACCCCATCTATATGTAGCACCAACTATTTTATCTTTTTTCTAAATAGTACAAACTTTTTTTTAAAACTATTTATTCATTCCAATTTTATAGAGATGCTGTTTGTATCCAACCAAATGTCATATTTTCTTATTCCATTCCTAATACTTCAGGAATAATTCAACATAATTCACAAAAATCAGATTTTTTTTGAGAAATTTAATAGAAAATCGCATTGAGTGACAACTAAATTAACATGATAAATTTCATCTTAGTCAGAAAGTACAGAAAATAAGTCATAACCCCTTTCCCACTCTTTCAATGTGGGATCTTAAATAATATTGAAAAGGAAAAAGAAAAATATAGAAAATTAGAATAGAAGTATAGAAAAACCATCACTTTAGATTAATATATTTTACTTATTAAATAGTATATTTAATTTTAAAAAGGTATATGTAACTACAGTAAAACCTCTATACAATAATACTCTATATAAGAATAACCTCATTATACTAATAAAAAATTATGGTCTCAACTCGGGACCAATTATAAATATGAATAAACTCTACAATGTAATATTACATGTTTTTTTAGGACAATCCTTAAGAAATTTATCTCCATATAGTAATAAAATAAAAATATATTTATATATCTATATAAAATATTCAGAATTATTTAACTCTGTTACATTAAACTTAGGATGATATGAAATACTTATCTAAAGTTGTCTGTGACATTGAGTGATTTTTTTTTTTTTTTTAAGACCTCACAAGAATGAGGTGGAAATTATTTAGCCCCACGTAGAGGGAAGGTGTCGAACCCGCGACCTCATGACGTACGTATTTTTTTTATATTTCTTAGATACTATATGTACATGAATGAATCTTCTACATCTAATATATACGCAATATACATGCATGATGTAAGTACATTTTTTTTAAACGCATGAATCTTATATATCTTTTAAATTCATGTTTTTAAAATATGAAGAGACACATTTCCAAGTGTTATATAATGTATACTAGTTATTTTTTAAAAATTATAATTTTTATATGTAAGACTATATTTAAGAATAATATCCATATAATAATACTTTTCTTCGGCCCCGAGAGTATTATTGTATAGAGGTTTACTGTAGTAATTGCTTGATATTATCATGTGTATATTTTGTATTCCTCATTAATTAATAGTAATTGGTAATTTCTTGATATTATCCATGTATATTTTTTGTACCTCCTTAATTGATCATAATTGGTAATTACTTGATTTTATCCTATGTATATTTTTTATACCTCCATAATTGATTTTAATTGATAATTGCTTGATATTATCTTGTGTATATGTAATTGGTAATTGCTTGTAATTAATTGGAGTTTTCCTTATAGAATCAGTATTTTTGTAGTATATTGAGACCATCTTTGTACCCTTCATTACATATCAAAAAACAAAAACTTTTAGTTCTTATAATGACAAGTTCTTTTCAAAGTAGCCTTTTGATCTCATTTCTTTTCATAATTCAACTTGTACAATTTACACCAGGAGAATATAGACCTCGTCCATATTAGAATTTTCCTTTTCAAATTTGCCAATTTTATTAAATAGTATATTTAATTTTAAAAAGGTAAAATTTTAATTATAAAATTGGTAAGGTTGTATAATTCTTTTTTTTTGAGGTAAGTAAGGTTGTATAATTCAATGACTACATTCAAAATATATTTATTTATTTTGCAATATTTAGCTTAAACATTACCACAAAATGCTCGAAACTTACTACAATAATTGATTGGTAACTGATCAACGAATTCAGAAGATGTAACACTTCTGCCACGTGACAATAGTCGTGGGTTCTTGACCCTGCCCAATTTTTAATAAAAAAATAAAAAAATTGAACACCTCATCTTTGTAGAATATTTTTAGAAAATAATTAGTGGACCTGCCAGTGAGACATTGGTTTAGTGGTTAAGGCTGAGCCTCATGACGTAGATGTTATGAGTTCGAATCCCGTCCCCCCTTCTTTAATCCCTTAGTTCTTGTAATATTTATGTCCACTCTCCCCAATAATAAAAAAAAATTAGGGGGTGTATTCAATCTAGATTCTATAGAATTTTTAAGGAGTTTTAAAGTCTATAGGTATTCAATTTGGATTTTAAAAAGTCCAATGAAATATAGAGGTATTCAATTTACATTTTAAAAAGTTCATTAAAATTTAGAGGTATTCAAAACTCTATATATTCTCATAGATTTCATTAAATGTAGGATTTTAATGGATTTCATAGGCTTAAATGTGTATTGTGAAATCTCTTCCTTCTCCTCAAGATTTTGATTTTCTCTCATTAATATTAAAATTAAATATCTTTGATAATTTTATCTTAGATTACAATTATTTTTAGTGATCTCATTTCTTTAAAATTATATGAAAAATAAAGAAATATTCAAACTAAAAAAAATGAGATTTTTTTAACATCGTTAGAAAACTCAATATGAAATGTTTATTTCCAAAAAACAAGATATATTTTCATAATATCAAAACAATTTTCTTCTTGATCATCTTCAAATAGAAATTAAAGAATGCAAACAATTTCTTCTCTATTTAACCATAAATTTCTATTTTTCAAACATTATTTCATTTCCTTGAAAGAGAAAATCAAAGGGAAAAAAGTGTTCAAACAAGCCCATCACAAAACATATCTTAATTAAGACAAAGAAAAAAATACCAGTAAGTAAATTATACAAACATTGAACAAAAAAATCAAAAAAATCGCAGTTAATTAATCTAAAAAAAATCAAAGATCATCACCAATTTTTTTAAATTTTTAACAAAATGATTTAATTCCAAAAAGAAAGGATTGATAAACATATTTTGATTTTGGAAATTCAACACCGCTGGATCTGTATAATACACCACTGAATCAGTCTTTTATTTATTTTTTGTGTAATTCAAATAATCTATAGACTTTATAAATCAAAAGAAATCCTGATAAATCAATCTAATAGAATCTGCGTAGACTCTGCATAGAGTTAAAACAATCCATAAAAGTCAATGAGAATCCATAGAATTTTGAAAATTAGTTAAAATCTTTTAAAATCCGGATTGAATACAACCCCCCTTAGTGGACCTGCTATAGAAGGTTCTCCTTTGCTACATGTCACCCAATAATTGGGTGAAAACATGTGAAGCAATAGAAAAGACATCTATAAATTGATGTGTAATTTCATATCAGTTACATCAATATTCAACTTTGTTATTGACTTGAGGAAATGAAGAGTTTAATGCTATTTTCTATTGTGCTTGTGCTATTGTGCACTGTTAGAGGTAATCTTTACTCCTGTTTAGTTTAGATTGTCCCTTTCGTTGTGATAATAAAATTATTATTTATGAAATATTAAATACTCAAAGAATTTAATGTACATGCAGGTGAGAAGATTAAGGTGAATATATGTCAAGATGAAATTATCTATGCTCCTGATAAATGTGAAACTAATAAATGCGGAGAGGATTGCAAAGCGCGAGCGAAGGAAGGAAGAGTTATAGAGGCGAACTGTAAATTTGTGGATGAATGTTCGTGTAGATATACTTGCTAGTCATTTTATAATGTGCGATATGAAGTTGAAAAATTCAACTATTTATCCCATTATAGTGATGTTTGAATAAGAAGTGTACTAGACTAATGACACAATTGAGATATTGCAAAATTACACTTGCCTTTTGTTATATTATATATCTGAACTTTAAAACCTAATTTTGTTTCAAGAACAAAATTGCACTCTTAACATAAACACTTGCATCAAAACTTAAAATAATAAGATTCGACTAAAATTTGATAACTTTTATCATAGAAATGGAAAATATTGCTTTTGTTTCAAACCTATCATCAAGTAAACCTTACATTTATATAATAAAACTTAAAATATTTGTTGTGAAATTTACCATTTTATAAAGAGTAAGTTTTATGTCGAAAATTGTAAATTTTAATTATAAAATTGAAAGGTTATTTAATGTCCGCAATCAAATCATATAATTTCTTGATATATTTTTATCGTATTTAGCTTTAGATTAAAAAAAACCCTCTTTATAATCTTATCATGTTTAATTTACAACTTACTATTTTTATCATGAATATTTATATTCTATAAAATAGTAAATTTAGATGCAATAATGGTGAATTTCATGAAAAAAATAGTAATGTATTTTATAAAAAATGGTAAATGTGGTGAAAAAATAAAATATACTATTTAAAAATTAAATTGATTAAATTAAATTATAATTTTACCATTTTATCTCCGTTTTAACCAAATGATAAAATGGTAAGTTTAGTGACAAATTCGGTAATTTTATTTACATTGTTTGTAACTTTTGTTAAACAATTAGTAACTTTTGTAAAGTATTAAAATCACTATATAAATATCCAAATTTAAACAAATCTTACTATTTTAGGTTGAATTTTACTATTCTATAAATTGGAAAATTTTCACATAATTTGGTGATTTTTTAAAATGAAATTAATAGTTTTGATGAACTAATGATCATACTTTATTTAATTGACTATTTTGCCCCTTATTCTAAAGATGAATTCATTTCTTAAAATAAATATGCATAGTAAAACTCCTATGTATTTTATATGATAAAGATTCATAATTGTCATAATTATTTAAAATACACTTTGGATCTAATAGTATATAATCTAGTATATTAATTAGAATTATTATATGTGAAATATTATTGAACTATGGGAAAATCATAGGTTTGGACTAATTACATTTTTCCACTTCTTAAAAAAAAAAATTAAAAGTCCTCAAGATCTACTCCCTTCACATCATCCTTCTCCGCGGTTTTATTTTTTTCTCGTCTCCAAAATACTTATGATAGTTTTACTTAAAATTAAAAGATAAATTTGTATATACCATACGCATCATAGGACTAAATTGTTGTTCTTTTTTCTCTTCTCCAAAATGCTTATGATATTTTTATTGAAAAATACTTTTGGGCTAAAAATAATTGTCTAAAATGAATAAAAACTCAATTTGACCTTTTAAAAAGATAAGTCTATCGTTTTATATCTTTCACGGATTTTGTCATATATTTTATTTTTTTTATATTTCACCTACTATACCTACTCTACCTAGATACCTAGTATCACTAAATTTTTTGACATCCTTTTACCAACTAACATAAACTTCCTGACTAGGCCTGCAAACGGATACGAAACTATCTATTCCGATCTAGATCCAGATCCATTTTTAACTTTTCCTACCGAATCCGAATCCGGATCCTAACGGGTCTATAATATGTGTTACCAGATCCGTCCATTTGGATACAAATCCGAATCCGGTAAATCCGTTTAAAAAAGTTCAATCTTCCACTTTTTTTTCCTTTCTATTTTGGCTGATTAAAAACATACATGTTTAATCTAACAATCTTACATAGTAGATGTTACTTCACCCCAATTATACTACAATCCACAATTAATTATAGGAACTAGAATACAATCCATAATCATAATACTTTTCAAAGTTCAGTACTTGAAAAAGAAATAAGTAATTTCACAAACAACTAGCACTTGAGCGGTTGAGCCGGAGTAGTAGAGGCGTTTCAACGGTAGTGGCGACTCTCCCATATGATGAAAAGGGAAGGAAGCGTTTGCAAATTTTGATGAAAAGAGAAGGAAACGACTGAAGAACGATATGTTGTATAACTTTTAATCATAAATGATGATAACATTAAGCTAAAAATCTAGCCTTAGATGAAAAATGATCCAAAGGTTCAAATAAATCATTTATATATAATTTATTTACTATATATATAATTAATATATATGCAGAAATGGATCCGGGTATAACGGATCCGGTTTTTATATTTCAAATATGTAACCATTTTATTACTCTCATACGGATTCATATTCGGATGCGGGTATATGGGTCTGGAGTTCTTACCAAATCCGAATCATTTTTTAGAATTCGAGTCGGATACGGGTCTAAATTGCAGGCTTATTCCTCACATCCTTTTACCAAGTAGTACTAAATTTGCTGTCATTTTTTCCGAATCTCTTTCCAAACTCCTAACACTTTACGGGTTTAATATTTTAGTTTTGCTAAATAATAAAAGGTTTAATATACTTACAACTAATTTATAATATTTTGGATTAAATATTTGTCAATACTATGTATTTTAATTATAAGATAGCCCGCCAACAAACACCAAAATTAGTGCATGTTACCAAATAATGTTTAATATTGAGGATCGTTGTTTTTCTATTGCATATATTCATTTTTTTAGCCTGTGTTTTAAAAGTCTATGTGTTATAGTAGTGTGTGTTATGACAAACACGAGTTCTAATTTTATACTAACAAGTAATCTAATAATTGTTATAATATTTAGTGTTAATTATTTTATACCACATAATGTTTAAACTAAATGTTATAATACATAGTGTTCTAACAATAACTAAATTTAATTTGGCAACAAAATAAAATTTTTGCGGTAAATTTATAAATTTTAAAAATATACCTCATAAGAAATGGTTCAATTTATAAATGATACACATTATCCTGGTTAATTTGTTTAAAATAATTAAAATTGAGATCAACATAATATTTTGTAAGGAGGTCAGTTTTGTATAGTTCATAGTAAAGAAACCGACACGATATAAAACTGAAAGTTACTTGGCCAAAACAAAACAAAACTGTTAGTGAGAGTACATTATCTTATGGCAAAAATTAGTGATATGGTATGATAGATGTGTTATGCAAAAAACGTATAAAAGCTTTCAGACACTCAAAGTCAAATCCTTGTTAGAAGATAAGTCTGACACATCGGATGAAGAGAAATGTTACTACATTTACTCTACCACAATGTGTATCGTTTTCTCCGCAATTTTTAATTCTATTCGCCTGAACAATGTTACATAGTATAATGTAATCAACATTGTTAACTAAATTTATTATGTGTTAGTGGGTAGAAGCATATCTCTTGGCGAGTTTCAACATGCTAGTTCACATGTTCAAATCCCATTATCTACAAAACAAATCATTTTTTTTTAAACATGTTTTTAAAGCCATTTTTAATTTATAAATTTATTTTCAAAGCATAATCTATGCTAGTTATAGCAATGATGTAAAACTTACATTTAACGAATATTATATTAAAATAATATCAATGTAAGTTAGTGTTCTTTATAATAGATATTCTTCAATCTTTATAATTCAAACCTTACACTAACAATGTTATTCAAAAAATTTATTAATCGATCACTTAAAACATGTCATGTGTGGGGTATATTTGTTGGGTTTTGACTTTTATTCTTTTTTTAGAAGGTTCTTCTTTTCTCTTTTAAAAGCTAATTCCTCTTTTTGATTTAGGAATGTTAAATAATCTTTTTTAATCTTTTTTTTATTATCGTTAAAAAAATATTCTTATTCTTAAAAATAGAAAATAATATTGTAACAATACAACTTAAAAAAAAAAAAGTAACTCCAATTAGTTCATCAAAACTATTAATTTCATTTAAAAAAATTACCAAATTATGTGAAAATTTTACCAATTTATAGAATAGTAAAATTCAAACTAAAATGGTAAGATTTGTTTGAGTTTAGATATTTATATAGTGATTTTTATTCTTTACAAAAGTTACTAATTGTTTAACAAAAGTTACAAAGAATGTAAATAAAATTACTGAATTTGTCACTAAACTTATCATTTTATCATTTGGTTAAAACAGAGATAAAAAGGGTAAAATTATAATTTAATGTGGTCAATTTAATTTTTAAATAGTAAGTTTTATTTTTCACCACATTTACCATTTTTATAAAATACATTACTATTTTTTTCATGAAATTCACCATTATTGCATCTAAATTTAATATTTTATAGAATATAAATATTCATAATAAAAATAGTAAGTTTCAAAGTAAAAATGGTAAGATTATAAAATAATATTCAACATTTACGAGTTATTTATTTAAATTTACCAAATTTTGTTTTAATTTTACCATTAAAAATACCAAAGTTACTTGTGGAAAAAAAATCTGGTAAACAAAAGTGTGTTGACCGGTTTGACAGGTAACCGGTCACTTGATTGGGGTGACGTGACAAACTCTCATTCGTCCATTTCATTTAATTATTTTTTTTTTTAAAAAAAATTGATAACCTGCTATTACAGGTTATTTTATTCCACGTGTCAATTGATAATTAGTTTACCTCTATTCTTTAGATGCCGAAATTTTATAATATAGTATTACTTTTGGTGCAAATAGTAATATTTGACTAAATTTCGTTAAATTTTAACACTTAAACGGTACGTATTCCTTGTTTTCTTAACTTACTAATTATATAATAGAACTTACCATCTATATAATAAATCTTACTATTTGTTTTGTGAAATTTACCATTTTATTAAATAGTATATTTTAATTTTAAAAAGGTAAAATTTTAATTATAAAATTTGTAAGGTTGTTTAATTCAATGGTTATATTCAAAACATACCATTTATTGAGTTGGTGTTTTTAACCTACGTATATTATATTCATTGGTACATGTACAACTTTTAAAATTACTCATGAACCAAGAGAATATTTCTCCACAACGTGCTTATAGTTTTTATACAATAATTCCATAGAAAATTATGTTAATTTGGGGAAATTCAAAATTTAGCTTTTACTGTTGTCATTAACGTTACAAATATAATATTCCCTCTATCTCAAATTAAATGTTCAGTTTAACAAGAAATCCGGTATAATAGTTTTGATAAATTAGATGGTAAGTTGTAATGAAATGTCTAAAATATCCTTGATTTATGCTATTTACCTCATACAAGATTACGTCTTTCTAAGTCCATTTTCTATATCTTTCTCACATAACATCTAAATACCTCTTAATTATGTAATAAGAAGTGATACTCTAAATTAAATAAGAGTATTGTAAGACATAACTTAAATAAGGGTATAATACGTAAGTATCATTACTATATGCTTTATCTACAATATAAAATTAATTTGGGAAGACAAAAATGAAAATGCACAAATTTAATTTGGGACATAAGAGTATAATTTATAAAAAATAATTAAATTGCGCGAGACTAATTAAAATTTGGGACATAGGAGTAATTAAAAAATTAACATAGTAAACTTAAAATCTATATATATATATATATATAAGCCAGGGAAGACGCCTGATGCTTTGACATTTGGCGTGTCCATGGTCACGGGCGAATTAAAGTTGCCATGTGGTGGCTTTGCATTCATGAAGTTTCACCTGCATTAGCTAAGGTTATTAGTACATAACATAATCTTTGAACCTAATTTACAAATAATAAATTCAATGTATATGTTTAATTCAAGGATAATGACTATTTAATAAAAAGAAGATGAATAGCTTCTGAAAACCTTTTATAACATTATAAAAGGAACATAAAATAATCTTTGAACCTAATTTACAAATAATAAATTCAATGTATATGTTTAATTCAAGGATAATGACTATTTAATAAGAAGAAGATGAATAGCTTCTGAAAACCTTTTATAACATTATAAAAGGAATTTAGGTATACTACTTAGATGTGTTTTATCTAATTGTTTAAGAAGGTCTTCAGCAATTCAATTTAGAAGAAATCTGAACTAATCTTTTTAGCTAATAGAGTGATTCGGGGTGTATTGGTAATAACACACTACTATTTATGCATTTGCTTGAGGATTAAATTAAGAATGTGAATAGTTTTATCCTATTAATTAGCATGAGATGAACACAGTCAGTTTATTTACATTAAGGCTGATGATTCCTCACTTTGTTCATAGGCTGTTGGTATTTTTTTGTTACCTCATTGGTTAAATCCATCCGGATTTCTCAGGACCACTTGGTAGAGGTATTAGGCAAAAAATGAACCATATAAAACCTTTAATGTTTTTTATATTTCTGGATGTTTAAAGAAATGTGATTATGATTTTGCTAATCTATTAATGTGTATATCTTTGATCTTTATTGTAAGACTTTATTTGTTATGAAGAGTCCTTTGAATATCATTTTTTTCCCAGGCAAGACAAAGTTACAACTGTTTCAAGGTATACTTTTTATCTTGAATTTTCAAGTGTTATCTTTGACTACCAATTTTGTGCAGGTAAGGAAGTATTTAACTATTCCAAGGTATAGTTTCTTTACTATTGTATTTATTCAAGATTTCTAAGTTTTGAATCCTTTCAGATTATATATATTCATTGATAGATGCTTGTTTTTGCAAACAAATTTTATTATGATTTTGCCAATCCATTTATTTGTTCTATATCTTTAATCTTTGATGTACATTTGTCATTAAGAATCCTTGCAATAACAATTTTATGCAGGCAAGGAAATATTTAACTATTCCAAGGTATAGTTTCCTTACAATTGTATTCATTCAAGATTTGTAAGTTTTCTGAACATTCTTAATTTATTATGATTTGTTCAATGTTAACTAAGGAGTAGTCCAGTATATTTCTTCCTTATCAAAATTAAAATAGCCATAACAGTAAATAGCCATAACAGTATAAACATTTATCAAGATGTATGAAAAGTCTCTGAGTTCTTTCCATCCACCAGGGGAGTTGACATCCACTGCCAACATAAATTAATGTAAACTTACCATGAGTATTTCCAATTATCAATGATATAACAGTAGGTTTTTTTCCAGAACTTCACAATAGTAATTGCAATATATATGTTACAATCATGCAATATAAAATGTCCCAAATGCAAAAACAGGCCATAAACTTAAATTTCATTGGTGACATGTTTAAATTAAATTTGACTCCAAGCAAAACCTAAGTAAACTACAAGACTTCAATTAATTTCCTATGCAGTTTTAGACTTTGTTTGTATTTATAATGAACTTCTTCATTACAATAGAAAAGATATAGCAGTTTATGTGCATTAAGCATAATCTCAAAAAACTTCAAAATCAAGTAAAGTACACATGAAGGTGTAAATGCTGCATTATATATGACTATATTTAAGATGAGTATTTCCAAATATCAATGATATAACAATAGGGTTTTTTCCAGACCTTCACAATAGTAATTGCAATATATATGTTACTATCATGCAATATAAAATGTCCCAAATGCAAAACAGGAAAAAAACTTAAGTGATCATTTGTTATTCAATTCATTGAACATTTGAATTTTAATGTCACTATATATAAAGTCATAAGTTAGCTGTTGGTATTGGAATTCATTAAGATTCAGTTGAAAGTAAATATGACTTACATTTTTTTTTTTTGTATTTTTCCTGTATATTATTCATGATGATTTAGACTGGAAGCAGTTGACCTGTAAAAAAACGCAAAAGTGTTAATATTGAGAAGATTCTTTTTTTTCTATTCAATTCATTATACATTTGAATTTTAGTGTCAGTGTATATGAATTCATAAGTTATCTTTTGGAATTGGAAATAATTGAAATTCAAGTGAAAGTAAATATGACTTACATTTGTCGTGTATTTTCCCTGTAGTTTATTGATGATGCTTTTGTCTGCAAGCAGCTGATCTGTAAAAAAATCGCAAGAGTGTTAATATTGAGTACATTCTTTAGTGATTCTCAATTGACATTAATTGACATTTGTTTTTCCAAAAGTCCATGCATAAAATTGATTATTTCACATCGGAGTTAAATAAATTGTGTGTTTTTAAATGATTAGCATGACGAAAACAAGGATGCAATATGTATTTTTGGATTAATTGGTGAAAGGAAAGCAAGATCGCAGAATTCTATGCCGTGTTATTCGTTTCTGGAATACATACAATGCTACTAAGCCTGACGAGTTAATGAGTATGGATTTCATTGTATTAGATAAAAAGGTAAGAGACTATATGATAATACCTGTTGTTGGGGAATTCATGATGCATTCATAGAGTTTCCAATTGATGTTATATATTGCATTTTGTAGGCTATAAATAAATGATGTTTTAGTTACCTATGTTTTAGTGTTTAAAATTTAAGTTGACATTTGGGATTAGTCTTTCTGATGTTACAACAAATTAAACTAAATTTCATACTAGGGAGCAAAACAAAAATCAGCAAATATATTAGAAAGATCAATATAGGTTTTAACTACTTTGAGTAAAACCATTTATACACATCAAAACAAAGTAGAGTGGATTTAAAAAAAAAAAAAAAAAAGGGGTTTCAATGAACGCCAAAGTGAACATAAATAACCCCACAAGTGGGCAGGTGAGATCCTGCTTTCTTATGAGATGTACCCAGTTGAACACATATATAGTAAGATATTAACAGTAGTATTGCATTTGTATAACAAAAATTAGATGAAACTGTGTGTTCCATATCATTGAAATACTCTATCATGCATGTGTTCTTAAGAAAGTTTGTTTGAAATTCATCAATTAGGACAACATGAGACACTGCACCATTAGAAGTAAATTCATTCCTGAATTCTCAGACCAAATCGAAGAAGGGAAATTTTATATTATCAAGAACTTCATTGTTCAACCTCCAAAACCTCTATACAAGGTTATCGACGAAAGTTTTCAGATTTTAATTGATGCAAGCACACATATTGAGGAAATGATTGCAGATACCCCTGATATCCCGCGGCATAAGTTCCGTTTAATGCCTTTTGAAGAAATTCAGAGACGAGCAGGGGATGTTTCTATTTTGACAGGTAAATGGCGCTAATGTAACCTATATAATACATGTTTTTTTAGTTTTCCATTTGTTACTCATGCATGCTATTAATGTAGATGTAATCGGTATGGTTACTGCAATATCACAAGTCCAGGAACGAAAAAGCAGGGGTAACTTTGTTAGTTTACAAACATTGACTATTAGAGACTACAGGTATCACGATATGCAATTTGAATTCAACTCAATATGGAATGGGTTACTTTGTTTACCCATTACTAATAATATTTACATCAATATAGGAATGCTTCTCTATGTGTGACGCTCTGGGGCAATTTGGCAAGAATTATTAATGCATCAAGGATTCTGAACAATGAAAATAATGCAGTGATAATTTTAACATCTATGATTATCAAGAAGGACAACAATGAGGCAACAATATCAAGCAGCAGTGCTACCAAGGTTCTCTTAAATATTGATACTATTGACGTGTTAAACTTCAGACATATGTAAGTTATTTTCTGTAAAAATATATGCAGATTGACTACTTCTTGATTTTATGGTTATTGAAAGCACATGTAAATGGTAGGTTTGAAGCAAATGCAACCTATGAAAAACCTACAGAAATCAATGTTCCGTCAGTTGTTTTAAGCAAGAGTGATTATGAGGCAAAGAAACAAACATTGGAAGATTTAAATACAATGGTTGATTCTGGAGAAGACATGGTAATTTCATCCTTCAGTTTTTTTATATGCATACAAAATGCATGATTGAATGCATGATTTCTCAATTTAAAGTTTCACATTCATGCAAAATAAAATCTCGATACAGGAGGATATACATTACAGTTTCGTGACGATACTTGAGATTGATACTTATAATGGTTGGAGATACAATTCTTGCAACAAATGTCGTCGTAAATTACGGATTCACGAGAATACCTTTGTATGCGATGTTTGTTTACGCAATGAGGAATACCCTAGCACAAGGTAAAATGGTGGATGTTTTTTATTAGCAAATGTCAATTAAAAAAATTAAAGAAGTGAGGTTATACATAAAAATGCCTTTTACATGAAACTTGCAGGTATCGTATTGAAACTGTTGTTGGTGATCATACAGGACAAGCAAAATTTGTTTTCTTCGACAGGGATATCGAGAAGATGATTGGGATCCCAGCTAAACAACTTGCAAAAATCATACTTGAGGTCATTATACAAAAGTTGTAATAATACAACAATTCCTACACTTGATATTATCTACTAAAAACTATAACCTTTGTTTTGATAGGAGAATATCGATGATGATGTTCCTCCTGTATTAAGGAAACTCATTGGGAAAAGCATTGTCTGTCAGGTGAAATTTAATTTGCAAAGCCGAGGCACAACACGTGAGAGTTTCACAGTCAATCTTGCTTATGAACTGTCTGACATTGTTGACCAAGGGAAAAGTCCATCTGAGGTAACATTTGGCTTTATATTTTTTACATTTTATATGGAATCACTTTTCCTTTCAAAATAATAAGAATTTCACTTTGTTATCCATTTTGTTAGGTCGAGTCAAGCAAGATTGTTGTTGGGAAACGCCTAAGTCTGTCCCAAACTGCATCAACACAAGCAATTTCTACCCCACCAAATTTTGATGAAAAGAAGAGGAGACCAAACAGCAAAGAAAAGAATCCTAGGGATGATTCAGAGACGAAGAAATCAAAATTGATCTCAAGTGAAAAATGAACTCATACAGTTGGTCTATTGGACCGGCATCAGTTTTCAGTCCTTTTGCATGTTGAACTTATTTACTCTTTCTTTAGACATAATTTCATTGTTTTTTTTGTAAATTTCTGTAATTTTGATGCTTAAATCTTGCTAATTTCTAATAATTCAATTTAGATATAACACAGTTTGGAAGTGAAAGGCAGTAAGAACAGGTTTCATACATGGACAAACAGAAAATAATGTATAAAACTATTTTAAATTCTAATTCCATAGATTGCTAACAACATAATCATTCCATTTAATTTATATAGATGTATATGTATGCAACAATTAATCCATGCAATTACCATTGAAATCCTAATAATTTATTCCGAAATGTCAAATATTCTGTATTATAAACATACACTGGGTCATGAAAAAATCAAATAGAGTTATTCATTCAAATGATGTAATGGATGAAGAATTCACTTTATTTGTCAAATAAAAATTAATATTTCTTCAAAGTCATTAAGATATGTAATATGCAAGACTCATGGTATTCATGTACAGTACAATATGTAATATGCTAAACTCTTGAAATTTCAATTTTAAGTTAAGAAGGATTATTAATGATCTGTTCATAATGAATTCAGCATTGAAATATTTTTAAAACATTCATATAAACATGCATAGTTTTATCAAATTCCAAATTATTAATGCCATTGAATATTTCTTCAGACTCATTAAGATAATGATATATTCATAATGAATTCAGTCATTGAACTCTTTTAAAAACATCCATATAAACATGCATAGTCTTATCAAATTCCAAATGAATATTAATGGTCACATATTATTTGAAAACAAATTAATAGGCACTTCTTTATACTTTAAAAACACCACTGCTTCCTCATTTTACTTTTGAACATCAAATTAAAACTCATCTTATCTGTATGGATAACACTTCAAGTAACAAAGGAGAAGTCAATCTATTCCAAGGTTATGAAATAACAATGGTTGAGAAAGGTATGTTTGCTATTTATCCTAAAAGAATGATTTTAAAAATATACATCCAGGAAAAAAAAATATCATGTATCTATATATATTACAACAATGGAATTTCAATATAGCTGTTGCAAGAGAGAAGAGGAAAATCCGGAAACAAATACTACAATCAATGAAGAAACAAAAGTTAACTTCAATTCAATCAGGTAACTTATAGTTTTCTTTCTTTACATTAGAGTTTCTATGTAAACAATTTATTGATAAATGTTATATTATTCTTTCTTTAACAAAATGAAATTGCAATACTCAATAATAAGTTTGGTTCTCATAGTAAAAAACTGGAAACATAATAGTCATTGGAAAATGCACAAATAGTTATATGCATAAGCAACAAAGTGCTTTTATATTTTTTTCCTAAATACCTCATATTTTCCTATTAGAATTGAATTCAAATAGAATGCAAAAACTCTGCCAGGAATAAACAAAATCATGACAGTCATTTTAATGTAGTAACTGCAAGAAATGTTACAAGGATTCCATCTGTAAATGATTACTCAAGAAGAAACACCATTGGAAATAATAATGTGGGTTCAACAAGCGCAGTCTTCACCAATGAAAATGCACAAGAAAGAAGAAAACCAATTGCTACAGGTACATTTGACAATATTCTATATGTCGATCAAAACTATAGCATGTGTATTTAATTATTGAATTTTGCAGATTCCAATTTCAATGCAATGTCCTATTATGGTCCTGCTAAATTTGAATGCAAATATTGTAATGCAACCTTTTGGGAAGAAGAAAAACTTTAGAAAGGTTCAAAAAGTTTATATCCGAAATATAAACTATGTTGTAAGCAGGGAAAAGTCACTCTACCTAAACTCAGAAATGCTCCTGAACCCTTGAGTACACTTCTGAATCCAACCGGTTGTACTGAATCTATAAAATTTATAGATACTATCCGAGCATACAATGCAATGTTTGCAATGACATCTATGGGGGCAAAGGTAGATCATAGTGTTAATAATAGAGCAGGGCCTTATATTTACAGAATCAATGGTGAGAATTGCCATCAAATTGGATTTTATTGCCCGAGGAAAATCAAAATGCACATTTCATTCAATTGTATTTTTATGATACAACTAATGAGGTGCAACATCGGATAGCGGCTGTAAATAAAAAAGAAGCAAATCAAAATTTGAAGCCGGGGATTATTGAGGCATTAATTTCCATGCTTAATGAAAACAATGAATTAGTCAAAGTATTTAGAATGGCACGTGACAAATATGATGCTGGGGAAATTCCTAAATTTCAAATTTGACTATTTCACAGTAGGAAAGCTTCTCGAAGACAATATGAACAACCAAACGGGAATGAGATTGCTGCGTTAATTGTTGGAGATATTAATCAAAGTAATCAAGATAGAGATATTATCATTCGGATGAAGTCTGGAAATTTTCATAGAATTAGTTATCTCCATCCTTCATTCATGTCTCTACAATATCCGTTATTATTCCCTTATGGAGAAGATGGATTTCATTTGGACATTCATTATAAAAGAAACAGTGGCACACGACAGACCAAGAGGAAATATGTTACAATGAGAGAATATTACTCATATCTTATTCAATACAGAAATAAAGAAGGAATAACTCTTTTTCTAGGGAGAAGATTGCTGCAACAATTCATCGTGGACTGCTATACAACAATTGAACAAGCATGGTTGAAATGGATAACAGACCATCAAGGGAATTTACGTACTGATTTGTATAGGAATTTAACTGATGCAGTTCAAAGAGGAGACACAGACTCAACTCAAATTGGAAAAAGAACTATTCTGCCATCATCATTCGCTGGCGGTCCTAGATATATGGTTCAAAATTATCAAGACGCTATGGCATTATGTAGATTCTTTGGTAATCCAGATTTATTTGTAACGTTCACTGCAAATCCTAATTGGCGAGAGATTCAAGAAACTCTTCATCAATTATCAGGCCAGAGATCAGAAAATAGTCCTGATATTACTACGCGTGTGTTCAAATTGAAGCTTGATGAAATGATTGATGACATTATTAAACATAAAATATTTGGGAAAATTCTTGCAGGTAATCCGATTTAACCATTAATTGATCTAAGTTCATCACTTCATTAAATCATAATGATTTGTATATCACTTTTCACACTAACAATCTCTATGTTTATTTGATTTAATTTTACATTGGTATTTTCAGTTGTATATACAATTGAGTTTCAAAAACGTGGATTACCGCATGCTCATATTATCATATGGCTAGAAGATTCATGCAAAATCAAGTCTCCTGAAGATATAAATCAAATTATATCAGCAGAAATCCCTTGCAAAGAAATTGATGCGATTGCATATGAAGCAGTATCCCAATTCATGATCCATGGACCATGTAGAATCGGCTACACTAAATCGCCATGCATGGTACAAGGTATATACATTTCTTTATATAATTTACATGGTAAATATATAAATAAATCATCTTAAATATGTTTTCACATGGAATACATAGGTTCATATTAAATTTGTGTTTAAATTGAATTCATAGGAAATTGCACTAAGCATTTTCCAAAAGCTCAACAAGAAGTGACATCTATGGATGAGAATGGTTTTTATATATATCGAAGACGGAAAAATGGGTTTCTAATTGACAAGAATGGGATTCAGCTTGATAATCGATTTGTTGTTCCTTACAATCGATATTTGTTAGTCAAATTCCAAAGTCATATCAATGTTGAATCATGTAATAAATCGCGCGCCATCAAATATTTATTCAAATATGTAAACAAAGGCCCTGATCGAATTACAGCAACAATCGAAAAGAAAAATAAAAATAACTCGGGATTGAATTATGAAGATAGTACGGAGATTAATGAAATCAAATTTTATTTAGATTGCAGATATATATCTGCTTGTGAGGCATGTTGGAGAATTTTTGAATTTGATATTCATTTCCGGACGCCAGCTGTTAAACGATCAGGATATCATTTGGAAAACGAACAATGCATAATTTTTTATGACAGTGCAGATTTACCACAGCTTGCTACAAGTGAAATGGTCCAGAAAACCATGTTCGCAGAATGGTTTGTGACCAATCAACAAGATTCACAAGCAAGGCAATTGACATACGGAGAATTTCCACAGCATTATGTATGGAAACAAAAGGAAAAAAAATGGTCTAAAAGGAAGAATGGCAAAAGTATTGGCATAATGACTTTTGCCCACCCTGTCTCAGGAGAAAGGTATTATATGAGAATGCTGTTAAACTACATCCATGGTCCAATATCTTACGAAGATATCCGCACTTATAATGGACATTTGTATTCGACCTTTAAAGCAGGATGTTATGTTAGAGGACTTCTTCAAGAAGATAACGAATGGATTGATACAATGGAAGAAGCGGCGCAGTGGGCTTCAGGTTATCAGTTGAGGGATTTATTTGTTACAATTTTACTTTTTTTGTAACGTGGCAGATGTTGCAAATTTCTGGGAAACAACTTGGAAAAAATTAGCAGATGATATTTTATACAGACAGCGAAAAATCCTGAAATTTCCAAGATTACTTTTGTCTGCGGAGTAACTTCAAAATTTTACGCTTATTGAAATTGAAAGTCTTTTGATTAGACACGGAATGTCATTGACAGATATCGAAGGGATGCCACAATTGCAGCAGGATATCGTAGATAATCTTAATAATAGATGTATACTTGAAGAAATTATGCATGATACTGAAGAGTTAGCAAGGGAACATGATTCAATGATATTGAAATTGAATGTTGAACATAGAAATGTGTACGATAGAATTTTGGCAGCAATTGATGGCTCAGGAAATAACTTTTTCTTTGTATATGATTATGGAGATACAGGGAAAACTTTTCTTTATAGAACCATCATTAATAAACTTAGATCCGAAGGGAAAATTGTGCTGGCAGTGGCATCTTTAGGTACATTTTATCATTATAAGTAATTTGAATAAATTTATGAAATTATATTCATAGTATGTTTACAAAAAATTGGTTATTGACATATATTTATTATAATTGACAATTCTCTTCATAATAGGAATTGCAGCTTTACTTTTGCCAGGAGGAAGAACAGCACATAGTAGATTCAAAATTCCTCTCTTCTGCACCGAAGACACTACATGTGCTGTCAAGCCTAATTCGCAAGTTGCAGATTTAATAAAGAAAGCATGTTTAATTATTTGGGATGAGGCGCCAATGATTTCAAGATATGTATTCGAAACAGTAGATAAAACATTTAGAGATATATTGAGGGATTCATCAGGTAGCAATGAGAACAAACCATTTGGCGGGAAACCGATTTTATTAGGTGGAGATTTCAGACAAATTTTGCCTGTTGTACCTAAAGACCGTCGAGCAGATATCGTGCATTCTTCATTGAATCAATCCTCATTATGGAAGGAATGTGAAGTGTTGGCACTTAGACAAAATATGCGACTAAAGGATATTGGAGGTACAACCTCAGCTAAAGCACTTGAAATTGAAGAATTCTCTAAGTGGCTCTTTGATATAGGCAATGGAAAAGTCGAGTGTATTGCTAAAGGAGATGATTCAGATCCCTGTTGGATCAAAATTCCGGACAAATACATTGTCAATTCAACAACAAATGATCTCGAATCAATTTTTGATTCAACATATGATCATTTCAGTAGCAATATGCTAAACATTGGGTATATCACAGAGCGCACAATATTGACTCCTAGAAATGACACAGTTGATGAGTTGAATATTTATGCACTTAAAAGAGTTCCTGGAGAAAATATTGAATATGTAAGTGCATATAGAATTGATAAAGCATCAGCAAATCTTCTTGGAGATCAAATGCTATATCCAATTGAATTCTTAAACAGCCTGAATCTTCCAGGAATTCCAGATCATAAACTAAAAAATCAAGAAAGGAGTTCCTATTATGTTTCTTAGAAATATCAATCTGATTAAAGGTATGTGCAATGGGACACGTTTGATAGTAAGCCAGACAGGTCAAAGGGTTATTGAAGGAGAAATTATTTCAGGTTCCCATATTGGAGATAAGGTCGTCCAAATCCCTAGAATTGATTCGAGTTCAATTGATACAAAATTGCCTTTTACATTCATTAGAAGACAATTTCCTATCAAAGTGTGCTACGCAATGACCATTAACAAAAGTCAAGGACAGACGCTTGCGAAAGTTGGTTTATATTTGCCTAAACCTGTTTTTACACATGGACAGTTATATGTTGCTTTCTCAAGATTGAAGGATCTTGAAGGATTAAAAATACTGTTCAATGAAGATGATAGTGAATTCAAGAACTACACTAAAAACATTGTCTATGAAGAAGTGTTTTACACATTACCATAGTTGGGAAATCGTGTTTTTATGTTTTTACATCTATTTCTAAATGTTGCTTATATCAACAATATTTTTATACAATAAATAGCAGATTGCAGCTTCGGTATTCAAATAACTTCCATATGAAATTAACCAAAAATAAGTACATGCTTTATTACTTTTTATTTTGACTAAAGATTTTCAATACAATTGAGATATCAGTGTCGATTAAATTTCATTCAACATGGCAATTTCAAAATGATAACTACAAAACTTCATAGGTGACATGTTTAAATTAAACTTGACTCCAAGCAAAACCCAAGTAAACTATAAGACTTCAATTAATTTCCTATGCAGTTTTAGACTTTGTTTGTATTTATAATGAACTTCTTCATTACAGAAAGAAAGATATAGCAGTTTATGTGCATTAAGCATAATCTCAAGAAACTTCAAAATCAAGTAAAGTACACATGAAGGTGTAAATGCTGCATTATATATGACTATATATATATATATATATATAAAACGAAAATTCAAAATGGAAAACTGATCAGTTTAATTAGGATTCATTCGGAATGCAAATTTGAAACTCATACATACATAACGTTATCGATGTCCAGTTTGAATTAAAATTCTTGCAAAAGCAAATTTCAATAACAAGTCTATGTAAATTTATGAGTGACCAGTTATATTAAGGTTCATTCAGCATGATATATATATATATATATATATTCATAAGTGACCAGTTTCAATTAAGATTCATTGTGTAAAATAACTTAATACTAACCTCATATGCAAGATGTGTCCAGTAGAATTCAATGCTTTATTCCTTACATCTGTTGAAAACCCTCGATTCCTATTTCAGTATTATACAACATTAACTAGTCCAATATCAATGAACAATTGAAATAAACAATAGTTTACAATTTACTTAAAAATAATAAAGATGAAAACAGCTTGTGATTTGTTAGGAAATAAGATGGTAACTCTATAGAATATCTTAGGGAAAATGAATGCACTCGACAAAAAAAAGGCCATGAATTAATAAAAGAGTAAATTAATATATAATACAATTCCAAAGAGAACATTTGTTGGTTAATCACAATACAATTTAAGAAATATACAAAAAAGCCGCTCCATATTCGAATAAATTTAAATAGAATCTTTTGTAATCCACATATGAATAATCAAATTTCCAACTACAAGAACCATTAAAGAAGGAAGTTTACCGAAAATAATCATGGCTGAAAAATGGTAGTCCGAAATGCCTCTTAAAAACAAATTGGCGATTCCTTCAAGCCTTCATAATCCATAAATAATAATTAGAAACAAAATAAGAAAGACATATATAATATCAAACTTCAACTTTCTGCATAATCATTTGTAATATGACATTTTCAAAATGCCGTTTTAACATTTGACATAATATCACATTTTTAAAAGGTTTCTCAAATATTTGGCATAATATCTTCGGTCCCTGAAAAATCCAATGATGGTCTTAGGGGGGTTTTATCTAGACCGGTAATGATAATCTAAAAATGTCAATTCTGACTATAACATTCAGAAACTAGCACTAAATAATAGAATAGAAACCAGAATGACAGGAATATTGAAAACAGAAAGCAATTTCAATTGCAATAACAGCCAGGAAACAAAATCATCAGTAACTGATTTTCTGAAACAAATAAGTACTAATTAACAATATACATATTCAGACAAATCCCCAAAAAAACAACTGGAAAAAAAATCCCTAAAAACAATTGCAAGAAAAAACAACTCAGTCATCTAAGGATCATTGCGTCTATAGCCTTAAACTTGCACTTCATTAGTACGAAGGCCGTAAATTCAAAATTCATATATAATAATTAGAAACAAAATAAGGAAACCATATATAACATCAAACTTCAATATAAAAGTCAAAGAACGAAGAAAACTCACAAGAAATATGTTCGCAGTGCACTGACGTCCAGAGTCATGTTTAAGTTACAATTCCACATAACACATTTGATGGTTCCTCACAATACAATTTGACAAAACATACAAAACAGTCACTACATATTCCAATAAATTTAAATAAAATCTTTTGTAAAACACATGAATTATAAAATTTTCAACTACAAAAACCATTAAACAAAGAAATTTACCAAGAATAATAAAGCATGGAAAAATGGTAGTTTGAAAGGCCTCTTAAAAACAAACAGGAGATGTCTTTAAGCCTTCAAAATGCCTAAACAATAATTAGAAACAACATAAGGAAACCATATATAATATCAAATTTCAATATAAAAGTGAAAGAATTAACAAAAATCACAAGAAATATGTTCGCAATGCACTAACCTTCAGAGTCATGTTTAAGTTGGTCCTTGCAATACGCTGGAGGTTTATCTGATCATGATTTTATATCAATGTTTGGCACTTTTGGCATAACCTAATCAATTCATAAATCTCTTAAACATGAGCTCAAAACATACTGCGATAAACACTCACATGAATACTACACTAATAACAAATCCAAACATATCGAATGCCACCTCTATTTAGCCAAATGCTACATATAGTTTTCCATCAACATCATAATTGCATCAACAACGCCCTAAAGCTGGATTTTTCCATTCATTATTCATAATTCAAGTTAATGGCAATTACATTATTTAGTGACTCATAATCCGTTCCATAATAACTTTCTGATTAATCATTCGTAATAGGACATTTTCAAAATTTCTATCTAACATTTGACATAATATGACATTTTCAAAAGAGTCGCTCTAATATTTGACATAATATCTTCGTGCTTTCAATTACAATTCTATTTAGAATTTCTTAATTTCCAAATACACATATTTGAACAACAATTCTATTGATAAATTCTTACTTACCAAATACACATATTCATGTTTTTTCTAAGCACGATAAAATGTCTTTAGTGAAATCTTACTTTCTTGCAAATATTATATTCAATGTTAGCATACAACTTCGTAAAGTTTCTTAAAATACCAAATTTTACATTACAGAATCCACACTCATTTATCAACAGTTGTAACATCCAAATGTATCCTAATTGTTTATAACATCCATAAAACATTATTTTCAACATCCTTAAAACATTATTTTCATTTTTTTTTAAATTGGTACTTAAATATATACATTAATCTGGTGTAACAAAACAATAGAAAATTTGAATAATGCAACAAATAATCATATGAAATATCATATTCATTTCAAAGTTATAAAAACCATACAAACACTTGAAAACACTAAATAATAATAATTCTTCTAACAATTACATGAAAAACACGACTTTATTTTTTATGAATACTTATTTATATCTAGATCTTCATAATATTTGAATTCCATTAGCATCTCCTTTTCGCTACATACGCGCCCTCTTTCCAATATTCTTAGCATCTCCATTATGCCTACGTCCAATGTCCACACTACATATTCCATCCCCTTGAGTTTCTTGAAGTAAGACTTTCTCTGGATCATAGTACAACCAATAGGGATTACCAATTCCTCCAGGCAATTTCATCTGATGTGCTCCTAAAAGATGCTTGAATAAGTCAGCATGAAGCCCGTAGTGACATTTTGATTCAATCACACAAACAACAAAAGGGTTATAAAAATTTACAACCGTCTCCAGTTTCCTTTCTGCCTCACCCGCGGCTAAATAATCCTCGCTAATAAGGATGACAGATAAGGGAAATTCCATGTAATCGTCAACCCGAATCCATGGACGGGGTTCACTCCACCAATTAAAGTTCAATTCCTTTGTTGAATTCAAAGGCATACAAGGAGGATTCAAGAATTCTAAGAATTCACCGGATTTCACTTCACCCGGATTCAGAATAATCCTAAGGTAGTGAGATTTTTTATGGGGGATAGTATGATGTACTCTCTCAGTTTGCAAATCAACAGAGTATATAAAAACACTCTCAGAATAGAATGGGTGAATTTTCAGGCTTCCCAATTATAGTATACTTAGGAAGAACTGCATTATAACCAGCCATGGTAAAATTTTAAAGTTTAAACATTACAAAAGTTACTCGGAAACTATGAGCAGTGCATCCTACAACAATAAACACAGCTTATATATATTAAAATTACTGAAAGGTAACACCCAATCATAATGAAACCCAACAGACTCCATATTAAAAGCCACAATTATTCAGAATATACAAAGTTATTGGAATTAAAATCTTCTACATACCCGAAATCTGAAACTTAATTTGTAATTAATTTGAAAACCTTTAATATTCATCATCAATCACATAAACAATCATTTAGACATTTTTTAGACACATCATGAGAAAATATTAAACATGCAAATCAAATAATAAATACAAATCATCAAGATTCAGAGAAAACCCTACAAATTCAACAGTTCATGAATGTTCCGAAACAAAATTGACATAAAGATTCATGAATCATATCATACAGTTAAAAAACTAAGTATCCAACAAAACTTAATTGTGAATTAAATAAAATAACGAGAAACTCAACCAACATACCTTTACATTCATACCGCCAATCTAATAATCATCAATGATTCTCTTCGACTACCAAATTGTATAACTGAAGCATTAAAGCTCTTTTCAGATACATTGAACCGCAGAAACCCCCAATTCAAACTCAGAAAAAAATTGAAATTGAATTAAATCAACATGTAAGGGGAAAAAACGAAAAATATCGACCATAAACTCATAGAAATCAATAATATTGCGAAATCCATTAAGCAATCATCTGAAAAGACTAAATAATTGCAGAGATTTTCTTCAAAATAGAAAATCTGCTAAAGCAAAACGGAGAAGACGAAAAGGGGGTTAAGGCTGCCTTTGCAGCATACTACGACACGTGTTTCCAAAAGATACTTAGGTGTCTATTAACCACACACGTGGTTCTCAGTAAAAAAGAAAAAGGGAGAAAAATGGAGGACGAATTTTGTAATTAAATTAGAAATACAATTTATTACCACTTATTAAATAAATAATATACATTAAATTTTAACTCTCTATAAAACCCCAACATCATACAAACTCAATTCAATTATTTGTAATTTATCATTCAACCAAGAAAAGAGAGAAAAATCCACAAAACACCACTTTGAAAATTTTTTAAATCCAACAAACCCAAGAATGACAACTTTTGAAAGAGGATTCATCAAGTGCATGACAAATGCCAACGATTTGATAGCCATGGTAAATAATTACTTTACTTGCTATTGCAAACATGTTTTTTTATATATTATATATAAATAATCTGCACAATATAACCATGTTTTGTTTTTAGGAAATACCAAATAGCTTTATAATTGCACTTGGAAGCAATATTCCAAATATGATTTTTCTCACAAATCACCAAGGATATATCACCAAATTACAAGATGCTAACATTCTAAGTGAAGGATGGGACACGTTTGTCAGAGACATGAACATTAAAAAAAAATGACTACGTAGTCTTCCAAAAAGTCAGGGGAATTGTTTACAATGTTGTTATTCTAGGAGCTCCGAAATAAACAACTACAAATGTACTTGAAATTCAAATATAATAAAACTTTATTTCTTGCAATTTCATATATTATATGTGGGTTTTTTATTGCAATAGTAAATATACATTTAACCACAAAAACTATCAAATAATTTCTCATATACACAATAAAAAAAAATATTTCACTATATATCAAATTTAAGCCATGCAAAAAAAATGTTCAAAATACCCCGCGCAAGGCGCGGGCTTTAGCACTAGTTATGCATAATGTAAAGGCCACCCCTTGTGAATGAGAGTTAGCATTATAGCAAATCATTTCAAGATAGTGTCCAAATCATGGCAGTCAAACTCACGAGTTGACTCGTAAGATCATACGATCTTATGAGTTTTAAGGGCTCTTACGAGTTAGATCCTATGTAGGACCAGTAATCAAGTATGATCGGTATAAACTCGTGGGATCGGACTCAGGATGGTAGGATCCTACGAGTCAACTATTTTCCCTTTCGGGTCAAAATTTTTTTTTTTTTATAAAATAAAAACTTATGTTTTATTTTAACCAAGGCCGTAAAAAAATATTTATCTTTTCTTCTCACCTCAAAGTCTCAAACTCTACACTTTGCAGCTTCTTGGGGCTTCTTCAAATTTCAATCTTCTCAACTCAAGCCTCGACACCAATTTACATATTTGCATAAGATTTTTTGTCTCTTGATATTTTTTTTTCCCCGCTATCTATTGGATTCTATAACAATGACGTCGAAAATATTATTTGAATTGAAATCATAAACTCAAATTTGATCGATTACGTTATTCAAATTCAATCGAATAATTAATGTTAGAAGCTTGACTTTTAGTTCATCCGGCTGTGAGCGCAATTGGAGTGCTTTTGAGATGGTAAAGTTTCATTTTAACCAATTTATTTGCATGTCATTTTAATGCTTATATAAATATATAATACTTATTATACATAAATTGATTTTCTCACTCTCTTTTGAATTTAATTTCAATTAAGATATTTGATGTGAATAAATTGTACTTTTGTGTTTTGAATTTGTGATTAACATGTTGTTCTATGAGTACGTGTATATTTTCAAATGATTTTTTTTTTTTTTTAAAATTAAGTAGGATCTACGATCCGAATTACGATTCTATGATCCTACGATCCTTACATGCCTTTCCGATCCTACGTAGGATCTCGAGTTTGACTGTCTTGGTCCAGATGTTGTTTTGGGTCTGTAGTTTGGGGTCTCCAAATGTAATCATTTACGTTATCAAATTGGAATTACTAATATTATGTTCTTGTAGCATATCCTAGGGCACCAAGTAAATATTGGGATTTTTTGGGACCCATGAGGATCAGTCGGATCCTATGCAGAACAGTTTTTTTTACAGTACATATGGAACGTCTTAGAACACGTATTCCAAACAGTAAAAACAGAACATGTATTTTGAGGCTTAGAACAGATGTTCATTTTAAATCAATCTTACCCGTAAAAAAACTAATCTAATGAAAAAGGAAAGTTCCGCACGTGAAGAATTACCCTGTTCCGCACTAGAGCCAGCGTCCATGAGGAAGGTCTTCTAATGAAAACGACCGTCTAAGAGGGTGATACCAAAATAGGGGTGTCAATCGAGTTATGTGAGTCGAGTTTGGCATCGCTCACGCCTAACTCACATAAAACTTGGAAATCTCAGCTCAAGCTCAATCTAGAAAAGCTAGCGAACTTTGAGATCACGCTCAGCTCACATTTTAATGTGAGCTCGAGCTAAGTTCACGAGCCTCGTGAGCTAAATTTATATTAGCAAAAAAACCAAAAATCCTATAGTAAGAATAGTTAAATACAATTAAACTAAATTCTGACAAGAATACGAATACACATAATACAATTATACTTAATTCTTATAGCAAGATAAACTATTAAAAAGATAATTAAAGATAGGTTTGAGAAAGAGGGAAAAGAAACAATACGTTTTTCCGTCATCTTTTATAGGTCTTTTTTAATTAGAAGTTTAGTATTATGTATATAATTATTTATAATTATGTTATTTTTATACGGGTGTGACCTTTAACCGGACTGAGTGGGGTTAAGCTCACGCTCGTCTCACATAAAATTCAAGATAGAAAATTGAGCTTATGCTCGGCTCATGCTCATCTCACCTAAGCTCACGCTCATATTGTTTCGAGCTATTTGAGCCGGGTTCGGGTCAGCCCAAACCCATTGACACCCATAACCAAAAGTATGTTGTTGTTGCCTTTTTTTGTTGAATAAGAAATTATCCATTAATCATAAAATAGCCGAGGCCATTACAATAAAAAGATAATCTAAAAATATAAGAAAATAAAAGTTATACAATGATTTAGACAACCATGATAACAGATAAAAGCCCACACCCAGGGACTGAGTAGAAAACAGTAATAATAGTAGAAAAAGTAAATACTTGATTAAAGTTTCCACAACATCTTCGTAATCCTTGAACAACAATAGCAAGAGAAGCTTTGTTTCAAGATCTTTTTTAGAAATCAACAATCAACAATACCGTCTACTAGATTGTCTCGGAAATATGTAGAAAATTGAGAAAGGACCCTAGAACAAGTCCGGGTTGAGAGAATCCTCCAAGGAGGATCGAAAGAAACTCCAAATATGAAAGGATCTGAAGTAGATTTTGAATACGAGTCTTGAATCTTGAAAAAGAATGCCTTGAGAAAAATTCATCACGATTTACGGCAAAATAAGGGGATGAAGACACAAAAAGTGAAGGGAGGATGGTTAGATCCAACCAAGATCCGACTGAAAGTCGAAACTTTTGGTTGGATCTAGCCATGAAAAGAAAAAAATAAATAAAGACAACCCAATAAAAAGAAGAAGAGAGGAAATAGTAGAGAGAGAGAGAAATTGTGGAAGTTCCTAATGCTAAGTAGATAGTTTGGAGGGGATAACTTTTAGATGCGAAACCTGGTGGAGATAATCAGGGCCGGTCCGCAAGACGGTGGAGGTGGTGCAACCGCCCCAAAATTTTCAAGTATAACTGTTTATATGTTAAGCACAATCTAAATATCCAAGCTACCATGTGGCCATTCATGTCCATTACTCCAATAGTCCAATGTGTAGATTTATATGTTAAGCCCAGCCCAAATATCCAAGATACCATGAACATATTTCAAGGCATCAAGCCATTAATGAAAAAAAAATTAACGTTAAATCTTCCATCTTAAGTTCTTAACGTTGATGTCTATTCCCAATTAAATCATTAATGAAAAATTTTCTATTCCAAATTAAATCATTAATGAAATTGGTTAACTTAATATATTATATAAGAAGGATACTATTTTATCAATATTATCCATAAACATTTTGTTTCTCTGCAAAAATTCTCTATCAATTTGGGATTTCTCTGATAAATTGCAACAACATTATTGGTGATTTGGAATCTCACATACATTTCAAATAATCAGGTGATATTATTCCTTTATATTTCTTAAGTCATTTTATATCTGTAATTCTATTTTCTATTTCTTTTTTTATTTTTCGTTTCTTTCTTTTTTATTCTGTTAGTATTTATATTTTGGGTGTTATTTTTTGTTTATATAATTAAATATCTTGTTTCTATTTTGTCTTTTATTTATAAATTATGCCAAGAAAATATTTATCTGGAAATCAAAAAAGGAAAAAGAGAAAACTAGTAAATGAACTTGTAGGATCACAAAAAGGATATATTCATAATTTTTTCTCAAAAAGTTCAAATGTTGATGTAGTTAATGAACAATCAAGTGAATCAAATGAAAATTTAAGTGATGAAAATATTATGTTAAATGAACTTGATACTGAGAATAATATGACAATTGAATTTAATAATGAAAATTTAGTTAATGATAGTCAATCTTTACCCCATTTTGATATATATATGACCCAAGATTGAACGATATCGCAATCTTATACATCGAGAAGGAGAAGCTAAAAAATATAGATATTGATACTATTATCGACGATTTTGCCTCCACCAATGCTCGAAGAAAGCATATTTTGTAGTTTTACAATGTCATATTTCGTTTATTTTAAAAATTGTAACAAGTTGAAAATGTTAATGTTCATACGAAGGGCCCCATTTTTAATTTTCGCACAGGGCCCCCGAAATGTCAGGACCGGCCTGGAGATAATAAGAATAAGCGGGGTCAGATATGATTACATTGCCCTCACTAGTAACAAACTGGTAATGTACAATTGTTCCTCTTTCCATATACTATTTAATTCGTGAACCGTTGGCGTTTAAAAGTCTCTTATTCAAAGTTGATTTATGAAGATGATGAAATGTACTCATCATTACGCACTTTACATATTTTTCATATTGAGAAATCCTCTATATATAGGCAGTAACGTTTTTCACTTTTCTTTAAATAGTAATAATATAAATTTAGGTTATTTATATCATAACAAATTTATGGTTCGCTCTGCTTGTCAAATTAGTGATTCCGGCCAATTTTCTGACCTAAATGAACACGTGCAATGCATCTGACATCGACATTAAGAGAAAAATCTTTTCTCTTAAAACTCACACACACACACACACATATATATATATATATATATATATGTGAGAAAATCGCTGTATAAGTACATATCCTATTTATACTTTTCTATAAATAGCACAAAGATAAAATTAGAGCCCCCATGTGCATGAACAATTTACGACGCTTCTCTGTTTGGCAAATTAAGGATTCAGGCCAATTTCCCTTAAAAACACAGCATGTGCGAGGCACGTGGACCCGTTTGCAAGGGTATAATCGTCAAACTCGTAAAGGGATTCCACCAACGGCCATTAAAACGTATTCATCATCTTCTTCCTCATTCTTCACCCGATTTATGCCACTTGTGGGTGGAAAATTAGGTCATCTTGAAGCTCTCTTCACCATCTTCAAGCTGCAGAAGATTTGTACGATTTGACTAAGTTAGATGTCATCTTCAAGCTCTAGATGTTCAAAATCCTTCAAAACCTCCAATTACCAACCAAATTTTTGCCTATGTAAGGATCGTAAACCAGTGGCACTAAGAACCTCATGGACAAAGGATAATCCGGGGAGAAGGTTCGTCAATTGCATAGATTCACTGGTATGTTTATATTTATTGGTTGAATTTAGCTAATATGTATAAACTCGAGACTTTGTTGTACAATGTTTACAGTTTGCTGTAAATTTTCAGAATGGAGGTTGTCAGTTGTTCGAGTGGATAGACGATCCAATATGCTATAGGTCAAAGCAAATAATTTATGGGCTTTTGAAGAGAATCGGCTTGTTAGAGATTGATGCGGACATTCATTCCGAAGCTATGAAGAAGGTGCAAGTCCTTGAAGAAGAGAACAAGTTATTGGTTGATTTGTTGAAGAACAAGGAAGGTGAGATTGAAGGACTCCATTACACTATGGAAAAGTTGAAGAATTTATGCAAACTTTTAGCAATTTGTTCTGGTGTGTTAGCTATGTTTATTTACCTAAAGTTGTAGGTATTGTAATGGCTGTTTTGTATGTTTCATTGTGTAAGCTATGTTTTACCTACTGGAATGAAATGAAATGAGTTGGAACAATTGAATTTGCAAAATATTATACCATAGTCATACTAATAGTAGTTCACCCATCAAGATATTTCTATAGCTAGGTGTTTGTAATGTAGACAAAATAAGGTTGCATCAGTTACATTGCAAAAAGCAGATCAAATCCAAAATGGCCCCAAAAACAAAGTGCTACAACTCCTAAAAGTAGGAAATGTTGTTCCTAATCCATTTCCCCCTCTCACTCTGGCAGGTTCTCTGATTGTGCCCCGGTTTGTGGCAAACCTTGCAAGTTCTTACCCTTGTTGTACTTTGATCAGCAACTTGTGTGTTCAAATCTGCCTGAATAACCTGAGATGCAGGTTGTGTTCCAGTGTCAGCAACCGGATTACCAGCCTGTTGTCCTTCATCTTCTGCACCAGAACCATCTTCATTTTCTGCATCTGCAACTGATCCTTCCTCATCCCCTGCGTGTTCCTCATCCCCTGCTTGTTCATCATCCCCTGCTTGTTCCTCATCTCCAGCTTGTGTTCCTTCCTCAGCATCCATTTCATTGTCCTAAAAAATTAGAGCATCAGGATGTGGCCATTAAAGGAATTCATTCAGAAAATACATGTGATATAGGTGAAACATTACAGACCTTATATGAGGCAGATAGCTTAGCCAGGGGACAAGTTCTTCTATTATGTCCATATTCCATGCATCTTCCACACTTGTTCAAGTTTGCAGGGACTGCATTTTCAGCATTTGCAAGCTGTTGCCTTAAGGGGACATTTCCTGATGTTATGTCCCTTTTGAAAGCAGGACCTACAGTTCCCCAACTTGCCTGCCTTAGATAATCTGACTGGAACATCTACTTTTTGCTTTTTCCCTTTTGGAAGTTCTTTTTCTGTAGCAGAAGTCCTCCTCAACTTCTTTGGTCTACCTGGCAGAACTAATTTTGTTGGGGGTAGGGGAGCTTTTCTTCCAGTTCTAGGCCATAACTCTTCACCACTGATGGGGTTAATAACAGGTTTGTATGTTTTTAAGAGTGTGGTCAGATGGTAATCTTCACTAACATACATGTCTGGTTCCTCATTTCGAGCCAAGATAGCACTTATTGCATGTGCACATGGTATACCACAAAGGTCCCATTTCCTGCACACACAGGTCCTTAACTCTAAGTCTACTGCATACCTATCTTCCCAAGGCCCCTCAACCTCATATTTCTGCCCACCAGCCCCATTAACAATGTAATCAGCAGCAGACTCAACCAAAGTGTCAACATATTTATCTATTCTAGGACACAATATTCCCTCCTGCTTACCAATCCATTTCCTCTTTGTTTCATGCCTATTCATTAAATAGCATCTCAAATCCTCTAACAAATGAAGAACCGGCTTAGTTCTTGTATGCAATATAACAGAATTAAAGCTCTCACATACATTATTCACAAGTAGATCACACTTTGTTTTGTTCCTAAAATGTGCCCTAGACCAAGTAGATGGAGGACAAGATTCAACTAACCAGTCATAGGCTTCCTGGTTCAAACCTTTCAATTTCTCCATGTTATCCTGAAATAGGTTTGGATGGGATGATCTTGCACACCTCCAAAGCTGGTCCTTCAGTGCAGTTCCAGGGAAAAGCAGCCTGAAATTCTGATAAATGTGTCTGACACAGTGTCTCTCTTCAATACCAGGTAACTGAATATGAATTGCTTGAAGAAGTCCCTAAAAATAAATAACAAACACATTAGACAGGTAGAAAAGGTAACTGTAAAATAGCTAAAATATTTATGCATCTACCTTTTGTCTATCACTTATGATTGTCCAATTCTCACAGTCACCTTCTATCTTTAGGTCAACTTTCAGCATCTCCAAGAACCAAAGCCAGCTTTCCTTTGTTTCTTGTTCAACAACACCAAAAGCTACAGGATACAGAGAATTGTTAGCATCAATGCTGATTGCAGTCAATAATACTCCTGGATGGGGTCCTCTTAAATGGGTCCCATCAACTCCCAACACTTTTCTGCACCCATTAAAGAAACCTTCTTTCACTGCCCCTAAACACATGTAGAATCTTAGGAATCTTTCACTGCCACTACTATCACCGTCAGTCAATAACCCCACAGAATTATTCGGATCAGAACCTCTGATTTCTGCTATGTAGTCCCATAATTTACCATATTGCTCCACATATTTCCCTTGTATCATTGCCATTGCTAATTTCCTTGTCCTATAGACAGTGTGAGTTGAGATGTTGTACTTTGTTTCTTTCTGAACCTTCTTAATGAAGTCAGAAGCTTTTACACCGTTGCTTTTCCTGAATTCTTCAACATACCTTTTTGCTAGATATGTTGATCCAATCAAACTTCTTAACTGTTGATCTACCGCACCTATGAGATTTGGAAAGTTTTCTAATTTGCCAATCCTTGGTACCTGTCACATTAGCAGCATACAATTCCCACCTACATCTTCTTTTCTTTCCAGAACATGTTGCATGATAACATAGTTTGCTTGACCTAATGATCCTAATGAATTTCCCTTTAACTACCTTGTGATTCCTAACAGCTTCCTTCAGTTCATCCTTGCTACTGAATATCATTCCCAACTTAAAGCTAGGGTTGCTCATGTCCAGCAGAGGGTTAAACCTGATTTCCTTGACTTTGGAACTGTTCCTTCTCTTTCTTCATCAGATGATGTATTACTTACTAATTCATCCGAATCATACTCATCAGAGTTTGATGTTTCAGACTCAGAATCCTTTACAACCTCACCTTCTTGCTCACCCTCCTGCATTTTTCCTTTTTTCTTGTCAGACTCATTTTTTTTTCTTCAGATTATGCTGTACATCTGCCCTTTTCTTCTCAATGTCTGCCAATATTCTGTGATCTTCTTCTAAATTGTCAAGGTCAGATTCATCAAAGGATTTTGCATCACTTGATTCAGTCTCAACAGGGAGGCAGTCTTGGTCATTTTCAGACTGGTATACATCATCATGATCAGCAGGGAGGCAGTCTTGGTCTTTTTTAGATTGGTATGCAGCATCAAAGTCAGCAGCCAGATTTCTGGGTGTTTCTTGAAAATCATCATCACCCAACTCAATTTCAGGTACTACATCATCTTTTGTTTGGTTTATTTTAGACCCACTGGTACTATTTTTACTAGTTGACAGCCTCCTGGGGGTTTTCCTGAATTTAGGTACATGGCTCTTGCCCCCCTTTCCTATCACTATGTACAGCTCTGTTTCTCCATTTGCAGAACCATATTCAGAAAGCAAAGACACATCAATTGGGGCCATAATTGGCATTTTCATCTCATTTCCCCCAGCAAAGTGCACAGTGTAATAACATTCAACCCCCCTTCTATGACCCAGTTTGTCACAAATATACTTAATGGAATCATATGTCATCTTGTTGGGGTGGCAGTAGTCAAAGTACTCAAGCTGACCCACCCTCATAAACTTTATCACCACTTTCTACTGACAGGTAAAAAAACCCACCATGGTAAACCTTTAAGGAAAAAAAACTCTATTGCCTCACTTGTGAATAATCAAAAATACGACATAAATTAATTATTTTTCTAGAAGTTTGGCTGGAAAAGAATAATACAACATGCTCTGTTTGGGACCACAAATAAAAAAGACAACCACATATATGCTTAGTACAACAGACAAAACCCTTTAAATAATATATTTTTTTTAACACCAAATTTTTTTTGGGACCATCAACAACGATGACCAAAAACCTTTAAAAAAGGTAACCTTTTCAAACACTAAAAAAACAATAAAGGTACAATCTTTTCACAACAACAAAGGAATCGAGAATTCACAAACAATAAAGCCTAGGTTTTGGGAGGATTTATACTAACCATAGGTGGGTTTATCCTTCTCAGGAAGCCGGATATGCATATTTATGCTTCAAAACCAACCGGAAAGCGGACGGAATGTACCAGCGTTAGTCGAAAATGGGGATAATCGGGAAGGTCGGAGTTGGAGACAATCGGGAGAGTCGGAGAAGTGAACGAAATGTCAGGAATAAATCTAGGGATTTTGTTTTTATCCCTAGATACGCGGGTCGAATTTTGCGGGTCGGGTTGGACCATTTGGCATCGGGTGTATTTTAAAAACTGACTATTATGCCCTTGTAATCGCGAACACGTGCCTCGCACATGCTGTTTTTTGCCTGAAATTGGCCTGAATCCTTAATTTGCCAAACAGAGAAGCGTCGTAAATTGTTCATGCACATGGGGGCTCTAATTTTATCTTTGTGCTATTTATAGAAAAGTATAAATAGGATATGTACTTATACAACGATTTTCTCATATATATATAGAACCAACTATTTCTCTTTTCTGTAAATAACACAAACTTTTCTTAAAACTATTTATGGCATTACAATTTTACGGAGCTGCTGATTGTATCCAACCAAATGACAGATTTTCTCCTTCTCTCCCAAATACTTCAGAAATAATTCACAAAAATCAGAACTTTTTCGAGAAATTTAATAGAAAATCGCACTGAGTGAGAACTAAATAAACATATTACCAATGTCACGTGCATTGGATGTGTTTATTTTGGTCGAAAAATTGACCGGAATCACTAATTTTCCAAACAGAGCAGACCCATAAAATTGTTATGCTATAAATAGCCCAAAGTTATATTCTTACTATGTAGAAAAAAGTGAAAAAAGTTACAGAGCGGATTTCTCTAATTGAGTACTAAGTTATGAAGGGTATTTTAAGCATAACATAAAAGAAAGAAACACAAGAAGTGTAAATCATGTCCACAAATCCTATTGTTACTTTTTGCATAGTAAAGATAAAGACAGAGATAGAGATCATGACAGTTTTATGTTTGGTTAGTTAATATTGTCATTATGTGCAAATTTTCTGTTGATAAATGTATTATCGACGCAAATTTCTTTTCTAAATTTTCTGTTTGGTTATGTAATGTTATTTTTTGGTTTATTAATTATTTTTGCTATTTGGGATCTTATTAAAACTGTTTCTGGTTCGTATTTCTGTGGGTATTGCTTTTTTATAATAGAGATTTAATTAAATTTCAGATTTATTTTTTTAAATAAAAAACAATTTAGCGACCGAATAGCGGGTGCTATAGTTTGCGTCGCTATTCGGTCGCTAAAAAGTCCAAGTCAAACGTCAACAATGTTGATCATTCGGTCGGTATATGGCGACCCAAAATTTGGTAGCTAAAGTATCCGTCGGTATTCGGTTGTTAATAAGTCTAAGTCAAAGTCAACGTTGTTGACCACACGTCGGTATTCCGTCGCTATATGGCGACCCAAGATTCGGTAGCTAAATAAACCGTCGGTATTCGGTCGTTAACCAGTCAAAGTCAACAATATTGACCAACCGGTCGGTGTTCAGTCGGTATATGGCGACTCTATTTTCAGTCGCTAGAATTTCCGTCGGTATTCAGTCGTTAAATAGTCAAAGTCAAAAGTCAACAATGTTGAATGTTCAATCGGTATTCCGTCGGTATATAGCGGCCGACTATTCGGTCGCCATATATTTCGTCGGTATTCGGTCGGTAATTTGCTTAGCGACGAAAAATACACGACCACGTAATTCCGTCGTCCAGCGGTCGCTAAACAAATGTTCGTCCCTATTACACAATTTTCTTGTAGTGTGACTTTATTTGCTTTTTAGATTGTTCAATTAAACTATTCTTTTCCCAAGAAAATTACTATCTCGACCTTGAGCCGTCATTGAAATAATAATCGCTAGACTTAAAAGTCATTCAAGGATATGAAAGAATAATATATCTGTATTTATATTAATGAATGCCTTTTCATCTTTTAAGCTATCTCATTCAACGTGTAATTTTCTAGAATATTTCTTTCTTTAATTAGTTTTAAGACAATGAATGTTTACACCTATTTTTATCTATTGAATTAATTGTAAATTTTAAGGATTTAGTTAAACATTTGAATGATTAAGATTAGATTGATCTTTTTCAATTCTATTAGTAAATTAAGATATTTGTTTTTATTTCTAATAACATTAAAATCTATCAAACAAAAATATACTAATTAAACTGTTTAAAATAAATTTTTTTAAACATTGACTAATAATCATATCATCTAATTTAAACATATATATCATACTATCTAATTAGTGGACCTGCCAGTGAGACATTGGTTTAGTGGTTAAGGCTGAGCCTCATGACGTAGATGTTATGAGTTCGAATCCCGTCCCCCCTTCTTTAATCCCTTATTTCTTGTAATATATATGTCCACTCTCCCCAATAATAAAAAAAAAATTAGGGGGTATATTCAATCTAGATTCTATAGAATTTTTAAGGAGTTTTAAAGTTTATAGGTATTCAATTTGGATTTTAAAAAGTCCAATGAAATATAGAGGTATTCAATTTACATTTTAAAAAGTCCATTAAAATTTAGAGTTATTCAAAACTCTATATATTCTCATAGATTTCATAAAATGTAGGATTTTAATGGATTTCATAGGCTTAAATGTGTATTGTGAAATCTCTTCCTTCTCCTCAAGATTTTGATTTTCTCTCATTAATATTAAAATTAAATATCTTTGATAATTTTATCTTAGATTACAATTATTTTTAGTGATCTCATTTCTTTAAAATTATATGAAAAATAAAGAAATATCCAAACTAAAAAAATGAGATTTTTTTAACATCGTTAGAAAACTCAATATGAAATGTTTATTTCCAAAAAACAAGATATATTTTCATAATATCCAAACAATTTTCTTCTTGATCATCTTCAAATAGAAATTAAAGAATGCAAACAATTTCTTCTCTATTTAACCATAAATTTCTATTTTTCAAACATTATTTCATTTCCTTGAAAGAGAAAATCAAAGGGAAAAAAGTGTTCAAACAAACCATCACAAAACATATCTTAATTAAGACAAAGAAAAAATACCAGTAAATAAATTATACAAACATTGAACAAAAAAATCAAAAAAATCGCAGATTAATTGATCTAAAAAAAAATCAAAGATCATCACCAATTTTTTTTAAATTTTTAACAAAATGATTTAATTCCAAAAAGAAAGGATTGATAAACATATTTTGACTTTGGAAATTCAACACCGCTGGATCTATATAATACACCACTGAATCAGTCTTTTATTTATTTTTTGTGTTATTCAAATAATCTATAGACTTTATAAATCAAAAGAAATCCTGATAAATCAATCTAATAGAATCTGCGTAGACTCTGCATAGAGTTAAAACAATCCATAAAGTCAGCAGAATCCATAGAATTTTGAAAATTAGTTAAAATCTTTTAAAATCCGGATTGAATACAACCCCCCTTAGTGGACCTGCTATAGAAGGTTCTCCTTTGCTACATGTCACCCAATAATTGGGTGAAAACATGTGAAGCAATAGAAAAGACATCTATAAATTGATGTGTAATTTCATATCAGTTACATCAATATTCAACTTTGTTACTGACTTGAGGAAATGAAGAGTTTAATGCTATTTTCTATTGTGCTTGTGCTATTGTGCACTGTTAGAGGTAATCTTTACTCCTGTTTAGTTTAGATTGTCCCTTTCGTTGTGATAATAAAATTATTATTTATGAAATATTAAATACTCAAAGAATTTAATGTACATGCAGGTGAGAAGATTAAGGTGAATATATGTCAAGATGAAATTATCTATGCTCCTGATAAATGTGAAACTAATAAATGCGGAGAGGATTGCAAAGCGCGAGCGAAGGAAGGAAGAGTTATAGAGGCGAACTGTAAATTTGTGGATGAATGTTCGTGTAGATATACTTGCTAGTCATTTTATAATGTGCGATATGAAGTTGAAAAATTCAACTATTTATCCCATTATAGTGATGTTTGAATAAGAAGTGTACTAGACTAATGACACAATTGAGATATTGCAAAATTACACTTGCCTTTTGTTATATTATATATCTGAACTTTAAAACCTAATTTTGTTTCAAGAACAAAATTGCACTCTTAACATAAACACTTGCATCAAAACTTAAAATAATAAGATTCGACTAAAATTTGATAACTTTTATCATAGAAATGGAAAATATTGCTTTTGTTTCAAACCTATCATCAAGTAAACCTTACATTTATATAATAAAACTTAAAATATTTGTTGTGAAATTTACCATTTTATAAAGAGTAAGTTTTATGTCGAAAATTGTAAATTTTAATTATAAAATTGAAAGGTTATTTAATGTCCGCAATCAAATCATATAATTTCTTGATATATTTTTATCGTATTTAGCTTTAGATTAAAAAAAACCCTCTTTATAATCTTATCATGTTTAATTTACAACTTACTATTTTTATCATGAATATTTATATTCTATAAAATAGTAAATTTAGATGCAATAATGGTGAATTTCATGAAAAAAATAATAATGTATTTTATAAAAAATGGTAAATGTGGTGAAAAATAAAATATACTATTTAAAAATTAAATTGATTAAATTAAATTATAATTTTACCATTTTATCTCCGTTTTAACCAAATGATAAAATGGTAAGTTTAGTGACAAATTCGGTAATTTTATTTACATTGTTTGTAACTTTTGTTAAACAATTAGTAACTTTTGTAAAGTATTAAAATCACTATATAAATATCCAAATTTAAACAAATCTTACTATTTTAGGTTGAATTTTACTATTCTATAAATTGGAAAATTTTCACATAATTTGGTGATTTTTTAAAATGAAATTAATAGTTTTGATGAACTAATGATCATACTTTATTTAATTGACTATTTTGCCCCTTACTCTAAAGATTAATTCATTTCTTAAAATAAATATGCATAGTAAAACTCCTATGTATTTTATATGATAAAGATTCATAATTGTCATAATTATTTAAAATACACTTTGGATCTTATAGTATATAATCTAGTATATTAATTAGAATTATTATATGTGAAATATTATTGAACTATGGGAAAATCATAGGTTTGGACTAATTACATTTTTCCACTTCTTAAAAAAAAAAATTTAAAAGTCCTCAAGATCTACTCCCTTCACATCATCCTTCTCCGCGGTTTTATTTTTTTCTCTTCTCCAAAATACTTATGATAGTTTTATTTAAAATTAAAAGACAAATTTGTATATACCATACGCATCATAGGACTAAATTGGTGTTCTTTTTTCTCTTCTCCAAAATGCTTATGATATTTTTATTGAAAAATACTTTAGGGCTAAAAATAATTGTCTAAAATGAATAAAAACTCAATTTGACCTTTTAAAAAGACAAGTCTATCGTTTTATATCTTTCACGGATTTTGTCATATATTTTATTTTTTTATATTTCACCTACTATACCTACTCTACCTAGATACCTAGTATCACTAAATTTTTTGACATCCTTTTACTAATTAACATAAACTTCCTGACTAGGCCTGCAAACGGATACGAAACTATCTATTCCGATCCAGATCCAGATCCATTTTTAACTTTTCCTACCGAATCCGAATCCGGATCCTAACGGATCTATAATATGTGTTACCAGATCCGTCCATTTGGATACGAATCCAGATCCGGTAAATCCGTTTAAAAAAGTTCAATCTTCCACTTTTTTTTCCTTTCTATTTTGGCTGATTAAAAACATACATGTTTAACCTAACAATCTTATATAGTAGATGTTACTTCACCCCAATTATACTACAATCCACAATTAATTCTACGAACTAGAATACAATCCATAATCATAATACTTTTCAAAGTTCAATACTTGAAAAAGAAATAAGTAACTTCACAAACAACTAGCACTTGAGCGGTTGAGCCGGAGTAGTAGAGGCGTTTCAACGGTAGTGGCGACTCTCCCATATGATGAAAAGGGAAGGAAAACGTTTACAAATTTTGATGAAAAGAGAAGGAAACGACTGAAGAACGATATGTTGTATAACTTTTAATCATAAATGATGATAACATTAAGCTAAAAATCTAACCTTAGATGAAAAATGATCCAAAGGTTCAAATAAATCATTTATATATAATTTATTTACTATATATAATTAATATATATGCAGAAATGGATCCGGGTATAACGGATCCGGTTTTTATATTTCAAATATGTAACCATTTTATTACTCTTATACGGATTCATATTCAGATGCGGGTATATCGGTCTGGGGTTCTTACCAAATCCGAATCGTTTTTTAGAATTCGAGTCGGATACGGGTCTAAATTGCAGGCTTATTCCTCACATCCTTTTACCAAGTAGTACTAAATTTGTTGCCATTTTTTCCAAATCTCTTTCCAAACTCCTAACACTTTACGGGTTTAATATTTTAGTTTTGCTAAATAATAAAAGGTTTAATATACTTACAACTAATTTATAATATTTTGGATTAAATATTTGTCAATACTATGTATTTTAATTATAAGATAGCCACCCAACAAACACCAAAATTAGTGCATGTTACCAAATAATGTTTATTATTGAGGATCGTTGTTTTTCTATTGCATATATTCATTTTTTTAGCCTGTGTTTTATAAGTCTATGTGTTATAGTAGTGTGTGTTATGACAAACACGAGTTCTAATTTTATACTAACAAGTAATCTAATAATTGTTATAATATTTAGTGTTAATTATTTTATACCACATAATGTTTAAACTAAATGTTATAATACATAGTGTTCTAACAATAACTAAATTTAATTAGGCAACAAAATAAAAATTTTTGAGGTAAATTTATGAATTTAAAAAATATACCTCATAAGAAATGGTTCAATTTATAAATGATAAACATTATCCTGGTCAATTTGTTTAAAATAATTAAAATTGAGATCAACATAATATTTTGTAAGGAGGTCAGTTTTGTATAGTTTATAGTAAAGAAACCGACACAATATAAAACTGAAAGTTACTTGGCCAAAAAAAAATGTTAGTGAGAGTACATTATCTTATGGCAAAAATTAGTGATATGATATGATAGATGTGTTATGCAAAAAACGTATAAAAGCTTTCAGACACTCAAAGTCAAATCCTTGTTAGAAAAGAAGTCTGACACATCGGATGAAGAGAAATGTTAATACATTTACTCCACCACACAGTGTATCGTTTTCTCCGCAATTTTTAATTCTATTCGCCTGAACAATATTACATAGTATAATGTAATCAACACTATTAACTAAATTCATTATGTGTTAGTGGGTAGAAGCATATCTCTTGGCGAGTTTCAACATGCTAGTTCACATGTTCAAATCCCATTATTTCCAAAACAAATAAATTTTTTTTTAAAACATGTTTTTAAAGCCATTTTTAATTTAGAAATTTATTTTCAAAGCATAATATATGCTAGTTATAACAATGATGTAAAACTTACATTTAACGAATATTCTATAAAAATAATATCAATGTAAGTTAGTGTTCTTTATATAATAGATATTCTTCAATCTTTATAATTCAAACCTTACACTAACAATGTTATTCAAAAAATTTATTAATCGATCACTTAAAACATGTCCTGTGTGGGGTATATTTGTTGGGTTTTGACTTTTATTCTTTTTTTTAGAGGGTTCTTCTTTTCTCTTTTAAAGCTAATTCCTCTTTTTGATGTAGGAATGTTAAATAATCATTTTTAATCTTTTTCTTATTATCGTTAAAAAAATATTCTTATTCTTAAAAATAGAAAATAATATTGTAACAATACAACTTAAAAAAAAAGTAACTCCAATTAGTTCATCAAAACTATTAATTTCATTTAAAAAAATTACCAACTTATGTGAAAATTTTACCAATTTACAGAATAGTAAAATTCAAACTAAAATGGTAAGATTTGTTTGAGTTTAGATATTTATATAGTGATTTTTATTCTTTACAAAAGTTACTAATTGTTTAACAAAAGTTACGAAGAATGTAAATAAAATTATTGAATTTGTCACTAAACTTACCATTTTATCATTTGGTTAAAACGGAGATAAAAAGGGTAAAATTATAATTTAATGTGATCAATTTAATTTTTAAATAGTAAGTTTTATTTTTCACCACATTTACCATTTTTATAAAATACATTACTATTTTTGTCATGAAAATTCACCATTATTGCATCTAAATTTAATATTTTATAGAATATAAATATTCATAATAAAAATAGTAAGTTTCAAAGTAAAAATGGTATGGGAATCGGGTAGCCCAAGTGGTAAGGCTAACCGAACACGGGGCGGAGGTCCCGTGTTCGATTCCTATATCTCCCCATAATGGGGTAAATAATTTCTCCTCCTTATGAGGCTTATCTTCCCTCCCCAGGCATGGGGCATGCTTCAATCTTTCCTATCTAGGGTACTCTCCGCTCTTCCCCTTCGGGGGCAATCTCCTTCGGGCGCTCAAAAAAAAAAAAGTAAAAATGGTAAGATTATAAAATAAAGTAGTAATATTCAACATTTACGAGTTATTTATTTAAATTTACCAAATTTTGTTTTAATTTTACCATTAAAAATACCAAAGTTACTTGTGGAAAAAAAATCTGGTAAACAAAAGTGTGTTGACCGGTTTGACAGGTAACCGGTCACCTGATTGGGGTGACTTGGCAAGCTCTCATTCGTCCATTTCATTTAATTATTATTTTTTTTAAAAAAAAACTGATAACCTGCTATTACAGGTTATTTTATTCCACGTGTCAATTGATAATTAGTTTACCTCTATTTTCTTTAGGTGCCGAAATTTTACCCTTTCGGCACCACAACACATCTCTATTCGTAAATAGAGATTTAAATCTAAAAATTATAATTTAAAAAAATAACTAATATACATTATACGACACTTGGAAATATGTCCATTCATATTTTAAAAATATGAATTTAAAAGATATATAAGATTAATGAGTTTTAAAAAAAAATGTACGTACATCATGCATGTACATTGTGTATATATTAGATGATAGTGTAGAAATATAAAAAGTCTCGTGTCAAGAAGCTTCAAGCATGTTGGACAAACTAGAAATATTTTTTTATTCAACAAAAAGGTGATTGTGTTGACGAGTTACTGCGAACAAGTTAAAGTTATTAACCCAAAAAAATGAAGTCATTGTCACAGACAACTTTAGATAAGTATTTCATATAATCTTAAATTTAATGTAATTATCGAATATTTTATATATTTTTTCTTAATGAAATCATACCAGTTTATTGTTGAGGACCAAAAGTGTCCCAATGATTTATACAGGCTCATGCCTTTTCATTCTAAATATTTTATATAGATATATAAATATATTTAATATTTAATATTATTTTATTACTATATGGAAGTAAATTTTATAAAAATGTACCTAAAAAATGAAATATTACAATGTAGAGTTTATTATTATTTATAATTGGTCCCGAGTTGGGACCATAATTTTTATTACTATAAGGAGGGTATTCTTATACAGAGTATTATTATATAGAGGTTTTATTTTATTTACAATTAATGACATAATAGTGTATATCATATCAATATGTTTTACTCATTTACAAACTGACCATAAATAGATAATATCATATCATAGAAAATTTATATAGTTATATTTGAGTTTAAAATGGTAAGGTACAAATAAAAAGTGGCAAATTTAATCACTTAAAAATAGTAGTGAAAGATTACCTAATCGTAAGATTTGACTTAATATCATATCTTAAAATTTACCAATTTACAATTTATATAATGAAAGATACCATTTTATAATATAGTATTACTTTTGGTGCAAATAGTAATATTTGACCAAATTTCGTTAAATTTTAACACTTAAACGGTAGGTATTCCTTGTTTTCTTAACTAACTAATTATATAATAGAACTTACCATCTTTATAATAAATCTTACTATTTGTTTTGTGAAATTTACCATTTTATTAAATAGTATATTATTTTAAAAAGGTAAAATTTTAATTATAAAATTTGTTGAATAAGAAATTATCCATTAATCATAAAATAGCCGAGGCCATTACAATAAAAAGATAATCTAAAAATACAAGATAATAAAAGTTATACAATGATTTAGACAACCATGATAACAGATAAAAGTCCACGCCCAGGGACTGGGTAAAAACACTAATAATAGTAGAAAAAGTAAATACTGGATTAAAGTTTCCACAACATCTTCGTAATCCTTGAACAACAATAGCAAGAGAAGCTTTGTTTCAATATCTTTCTTAGAAATCAACAATCAATAATACCGTCTACTAGATTGTCTCGGAAATATGTAGAAAACTGAGAAAGGACCCAGAACAGGTCCGGGTTGAGAGAATCCTCCAAGGAGGATCGAAAGAAACTCCAGATATGAAAGGATCTGAAGTAGATTTTGAATCCGAGTCTTGAATCTTGAAAAAGAATGCCTTGAGAAAAATTCATCATGATTTACGGCAAAATAAGGGGATGAAGACACAAAAAGTGAAGGGAGGATGGTTAGATCCAACCAAGATCCGACTGAAAGTCGAAGCTTTTGGTTGGATCTAGCCATGAAAAATAAATAAATAAAGACAACCCAATAAAAAGAAGAAGAGAGAGAAATTGTGGAAGTTCCTAATGCTAAGTAGATAGTTTGGAGGGGATAACTTTTAGATGCGAAACCTGGTGGAGATAATAAGAATAAGCGGGTCAGATACGATTACATTGCCCTCACTATTAACAAACTGGTAATGTACAATTGTTCCTCTTTCCATATACTATTTAATTCGTGAACGATTGGCGTTTAAAAGTCTCTTATTCAAAGTTGATTTATGAGGGTGATGAAATGTACTCATCATTACGTACTTTACATATTTTTCATATTGAGAAATTCTCTATATATGGGCGGTAACTTTTTTCACTTTTCTTTAAATAGTAATAATATAAATTTAGGTTATTTATATTATAACAAATTTATGGGTCCGCTCTGCTTGTCAAATTAGTGATTCCGGCCAATTTTTTGACCAAAATAAACACGTGCAATGCATGTGACATCGGCATTAAGAGCGAAATGATCTTTTCTCTTAAAACTCACACACATATATATATATATATATATATATAGAATCAACTATTTCTCTTTTCTGTAAATAACACAAACTTTTCTTAAAACTATTTATGGCATTACAATTTTACGGAGCTGCTGATTGTATCCAACCAAATGTCAGATTTTCTCCTTCTCTCCCAAATACTTCAGAAATAATTCAACATAATTCACAAAAATCAAACTTTTTCGAGAAATTTAATAGAAAATTGCACTGAGTGAGAACTAAATAAACATAATAAATGATTTTTGTTATGGGTTTAGGATAGTTTTGCAACATGGGTTCTTGAAAGTTTTGACGTTTCATGGTTCTTTTTGTCCCTCTGATGTTTGGAATGAGTTATGACATATTTCCTCTACTTTGATTTTGGCAAAGATGACATTTATCATGTTAATTTAGTTGTCACTCAGTGCGATTTTCTGTTAAATTTATTGAAATTTTTTTGATTTTTGTAAATTATGTTGAATTATTCCTGGCGCATTTGGGAGGGAAGGAGAAAATCTGACATTTGGTTGGATACAAACAGCAGCCCCGTCAAATTGTAATGCCATAAATAATTTTAAAAAAAGTTGGTGCGATAAATATATATATGAGGCTTTAAGAGAAAAGACGATTTTGCCCTTAATGCCAATGTCACGTGCATTGGATGTGTTTATTTTGGTCGGAAAATTAACCGAATCACTAATTTTCCGAACAGAGCAGACCCATAAAATTGTTACGCTATAAATAGCCCAAAGTTATATTATTACTATTTAGAAAAAAGTGAAAAAAGTTACTGAGCGGATTTCTCTAATTGAGTACTAAGTTATGAAGGGTATTTTAAGCATAACATAAAAGAAAGAAACACTAGAAGTGTAAATCATGTCCACAAATCCTATTGTTACTTTTTGCACTCCCGGGTCCTATGCGGGACAGCTTTGGTGCGGGACACTATCCCAGTTGTCGGATGAGATTTTTTAACGGTCCAGATCTGGAGAGAGAAAAGTTTTTTTATATTATTTTTTAAGTCAGCCGCAACTTTTCTCTCTCCATATTTGAGCCGTTCAAACTATCATCCGACGGCTGATATTGTTCCGCACGTGCAGATTTTTTCCTGTTCCGCATAGGAGCCGGACTGTACTTTTTGCATAGTAAAGATAAAGATAGAGATAGAGATCATGACAGTTTTATGTTTGGTTAGTTAATATTGTCATTATGTGCAAATTTTCTGTTGATAAATGTATTATCGATGCAAATTTCTTTTCTAAATTTTCTGTTTGGTTATGTAATGTTATTTTTTGGTTTATTAATTATTTTTGCTATTTGGGATCTTATTAAAACTGTTTCTGGTTCGTATTTCTGTGGGTATTGCTGTTTTTTATAATAGGGATTTAATTAAATTTCAGATTTATTTTTTTAAATAAAAAACAATTTAGCGACCGAATAGCGGGTGCTATAGTTTGCGTCGCTATTCGGTCGCTAAAAAGTTCAAGTCAAACGTCAACAATGTTGACCATTCGGTCGGTATATGACGACCCAACATTCGGTAGCTAAAGTATCCGTCGGTATTTGGTTGTTAATAAGTCAAAGTCAAAGTCAACGTTGTTGACCACACGTCGGTATTCCGTCGCTATATGGTGACCCAAGATTCGGTAGCTAAATAAACCGTCGGTATTCGGTCGTTAACCAATGAAAGTCAACTATGTTGACCAACCGGTCGGTATTCAGTCGGTATATGGCGACTCTATTTTCAGTCGCTAGAATTTCCGTCGGTATTTTGTCGTTAAATAGTCAAAGTCAAAAGTCAACAATGTTGAATGTTCAATCGGTATTCCGTCGGTACATAGCGACCGACTATTCAGTCGCCATATATTTCGTCGGTATTCGGTCGGTAATTTGCTTAGCGACAAAAAATACACGACCACGTAATTTCCGTCGTTCAGCGGTCGCTAAACAAATGTCCGTCCCTGTTACACAACTTTCTTGTAGTGAGACTTTATTTGCTTTTTAGATTGTTCAATTAAACTATTCTTTTCCCAAGAAAATTATTATCTCGACCTTGAGCCGTCATTCAAAAAATCATTGAAATAATAATCGCTAGACTTAAAAGTCATTCAAGGATATGAAAGAATAATATATCTGTATTTATATTACAGAATGCATTTTCATCTTTTAAGCTATCTCATTCAACGTGTAATTTTCTAGAATATTTCTTTCTTTAATTAGTTTTAAGACAATGATTGTTTACACCTATTTTTATATATTGAATTAATTGTAAATTTTAAGGATTTAGTTAAACATTTGAATGATTAAGATTAGATTGATCTTTTTCAATTCTATTAGTAAATTAAGATATTTGTTTTTATTTCTAATAACATTAAAATCTATCAAACAAAAATATACTAATTAAACTGTTTAAAATAATTTTTTTAAGTAACTTAATTCATTGACTAATAATCATATCATCTAATTTAAACATATATATCATACTATCTAACTATCTATCTATATTTATATTAAAGAACATGTTTTCAGTTCAACCAATCACAAGCATTCACAATCCCACATGTAATTTTCTGAATTGTTTTGTTTTTTAATTAGTTTAAAAAAAAATATGATTGGTTGAGATAATTTTTCATTTATTAAATTAATGATATATCTTGCCATCTTTGACTTATTCAAATGAATTTGTTAATTTTAATATTTGTAATGGTTTTTTATTTTTCATATTCTATTTTATTCTTTCTCTTTTCAAATACTATTCAAGATCCCACATCGAAAGTTTGTGAAGTTTATGTAATTTGACAACATTATAAATAAAGGGGCTGAGAATGATTTTTTATTGAATGAATTGGCGGAGTTGGTTTTAGTCCATTAAATTGAGTGACAAATCCAATTTGATTTTCAATTTTTCTTTCAAATAGTTAATTTTTTTTTAAAAGAAAATTAGTTCACCTAGTCATTTAGTTGTATATTGAACCCGCAGACGAACTTGCTCACTAATTTTTTTCTTTAAAAGAGTAAAAACTTTTTAAAAATTAACTTTTGTCGATCGAACCATTTGATTTTTAGAGTATTATTAACTGAACTGGAATTTGCCCAATAAATTGGAGAGACATGCTCTATTTTCTTTTCAGATTGTTCAATTAAACAATTGTTTCCAAGAAAATTACCATCCCGACATTGATCCTTCATTGAAAGAAACCTTGAAAGAATAATAGCTAGACTTAAAAGTCATTCAATGACATGAAAGAATAATTGCAGGATTTGTGCAGCCAATAAACTAATTTTGAATTTTCTAATTAGTTTAAAATATTTTGATTAGTTGAATAATTTTTATCTATTAAATTAATCTAAGCTTGCCATATTTGGCTTATTCAAATTAAATTGTATATTTTAATATTTTTAATGTTTTCATATTTTTCCTATTCTAATTTTTTATTTTTTCAATATTATTCAAGATCCCAAATCGAAAGTGTATGAATATTTTGGAATTTGACGTATTATAAATAAAGGAATTTCGCATGGTTTTTAATTTTATCTTTTTCTTTTTCAATATTATTTAAGATCCCACATCGAAAATGTATGAAGTTTTTGGAATTTGACAGCATTCTAAATAAAGGGGTTTGACACTTTTTTTAATTGAACGAATTGATTGAGTTGTTTTTTAGTCCATTAAATTGAGTGGCAAATCCAATATGATTTTCAATCTTTTCATTCCAACAACCAGTTTTTTTTCAAAGAAAAGTGAACGAACCATTTAGTTTTCTGTTGAACCTACAAACGAGTCAGCTCACTAATTTTTTTTCATTAAAAGAGTCAAAACTTTTAATAATATACTTTAGTTTATCGAGCAATTTAATTATTATCGTATCATTAATTGAGTTGGAATTTGCCCAATGAATTGAAAAGACTGACTTTATTTTCTTTTCAAATGGTTCATGTTAGACTTATTCAAATTATATTATATATTTTAGTATTTTTAATGGTTTTTTATTTTTCCTATTCTAATTTTTTATTTTCTTTTTAAAATATTATTCAAAATCCCACAACGAAAGTGTATGAAGTTTTTGAAATTTGATAACATTATAAATAAAATGGTGGAGCATGATTTTTAATTTAATGAATTGGTTGAGTTGCTTTTTAGTCCATTAAATTGAGTGACAAGTTCTATTTGCTTTTCAATTTTTTCATTCCAACAGTCGAAGATATTTTAAAAAAAAAATAAGTCACAGAACCATTTAGTTTGTTACTGAATCCGCTGACGAGCCTGCTCACTAAACTTTTTAATTAAAATAGTCAAAACTTTTAAAAAATAAACTTTAGTTGTTCGAGCCATTTCATTATTATCGTATCACTAACTGGGTAGGAATTTACTCAATGAATTGGATATGCAGACTCTATTTTCTTTTCTATGTTTCATATTGTACATATTCAAATTAAATGATATATTTTAATAGTTTTTAATTTTTCCTATTCGAATATTTTATTTCTATTTTTTCTATATTATTCGATATACCACATCGAACGTGTATAAAGTTTTTAAATTTGACAAAATTATAAATAAAGGGGTTAAGCATGGTTTTTAATTGAATTAATTGGTAGAGTTGTTTTTAGTTCATGAAATTGAGTGACAAATTTAATTTTCTTTTCAATTTTTTCATTCCAACAGTCAAAGTTATTTTCAAAGAAAATTGTTTGGTTCGAACCATTTAGTTTTCTGTTGAACTCGCAAGCGAGCGTGCATACTAAACATTTTTCATTAAAAGAGTCAAAACTTAAAAAAATAAACTTTAGTTAATTGAGTCATTTAATTCTTTTCGTATTATTAACTAAATTATAATTCCCTTAATGAATTTGAGAGGCAGACTTTATTTGCTTTTCGGATAGTTAATACTTAACTTATTCATAATAAGTTATATATTTTAATATTTTTTTAAAAAAAATTTATTTTTTCATATTCTAATTTTTTCTGTTCACTAAACGTTTTTCATTAAAAGAGTAAAAAGTTCAAAAAATAAACTTTAGTTTATTAAGTCATTTAATTTTATCGTGTCATTAAATGAGTTGTAATTTTCCCAATAAATTAGAGAGATTGACTGTATTTTTTTTTGGATGGTTCATTTAAACATTTTATCAAAAAAACTTACAACGTCGACCTTGCGCAATCATTGAAAAAATATTCTTCTCTTACCAGAACATTTTTTGATATTTTGCATATAAATGCAAAATTCTTATTTTTGTATTTTTTCTATATAGGTGGGTTTTAAAAAGCAAATAAAAATATCAGTATAGAATATCAATTTTCACTTTTATACAATTTAAGTTTTTTACCAATTTAATTTGTTCTCATGCATAGTACGGGTCATATATATATATATATATATATATATATATATATATATATATATATATATATATATATATATATATATATATATATGATAACTTCTTTTACTTTTCTCTAAATAGTAATAATATAAATTTAGGTTATTTATATAGCATAAGAATTTTACGGGTCTGCTCTATTTGGAAAATTAGTGATTCCGGTCAATATTCTGGCCAAAATGAACACGTGAAATGCACATGACATTGGCATTAAGGGAAAATCATTTTTTTCTCTTAAAACCCCATCTATATGTAGCACCAACTATTTTATCTTTTTAATTTCTAAATAGTACAAACTTTTTTTAAAACTATTTATTCATTCCAATTTTATAGAGATGCTGTTTGTATCCAACCAAATGTCATATTTTCTTATTCCCTTCCTAATACTTCAGGAATAATTCAATATAATTCACAAAAATCAGAATTTTTTTGAGAAATTTAACAGAAAATCGCATTGAGTGACAACTAAATTAATAGGATAAATTTCATCTTAGTCAGAAAGTACAGGAAGTAAGTCATAACCCCTTTCCCACTCTTTCAATGTGGGATCTTAAATAATATTGAAAAGGAAAAAGAAAAATATAGAAAATTAGAATAGAAGTAAAGAAAAACCATAAATATATTAAAAAACCATAACTTTAGATTAATATATTTTACTTATTAAATAGTATATTTAATTTTAAAAAGGTATATGTAATTACAGTAAAACTTCTATACAATAATACTCTATATAAGAATAACCTCATTATACTAATAAAAAATTATGGTCTCAACTCGGGACCAATTATAAATATGAATAAACTCTACAATGTAATATTACATGTTTTTTTTAGGACAATCCTTAAGAAATTTATCTCCATATAGTAATAAAATAAAAATAAAATAAAAATATATTTATATATCTATATAAAATATTCAGAATTATTTAACTCTGTTACATTAAACTTAGGATGATATGAAATACTTATCTAAAGTTGTCTGTGACATTGAGTATTTTTTTTTTTTTTTTTTAGACCTCACAAGAATGAGGTGGAAATTATTTAGCCCCACGTAGAGGGAAGGTGTCGAACCCGCGACCTCATGACGTACATATTTTTTTAATTTTTTTTACATTTCTTAGATACTGTAGTACATGAATGAATCTTCTACATCTAATATATACGCAATATACATGTATGATGTACGTACATTTATTTATTTTTAAACGCATGAATCTTATATATCTTTTAAATTCATGTTTTTAAAATATGAAGAGACACATTTCCAAGTGTTATATAATGTACACTAGTTATTTTTAAAAAATTATAATTTTTATATGTAAGACTCTATTTAAGAATAATCTCCATATAATAATACTTTTCTCCGGCCCCGAGAGTATTACTGTATAGAGGTTTAATGTAGTAATTGCTTGATATTATTATGTGTATATTTTGTATTCCTCATTAATTAATAGTAATTGGTAATTTCTTGATATTATCCATGTATATTTTTTGTACCTCCTTAATTGATCATAATTGGTAATTACTTGATTTTATCCTATGTATATTTTTTATACCTCCATAATTGATTTTAATTGATAATTGCTTGATATTATCTTGTGTATATGTAATTGGTAATTGCTTGTAATTGATTGGAGTTTTCCTTATAGAATCAGTATTCTTGTAGTATATTGAGACCATCTTTGTACCCTTCATTACATATCAAAAAGGAAAATTCTGATATGGACCGGGTCCATGTGGACCATGTGGTCCAAATTTGGCCACATCCCTGCAGAATGAGGAGAGAGAAGGAAATGCAGTGATGTGGCCAAATCTAGACCGCATGGTCCAGTGCACCCGGTACATATCAGAAGTGTTCTATCAAAAAGAATGAGGAGAGAGAAGGAAATGCAGTGATGTGGCCAAATCTGGACCGCATGGTCCAGTGGACCCGGTCCATATCAGAAGTGTTCTATCAAAAAACAAAAACTTTTAGTTGACAAGTTCTTTTCAATGTAGCCTTTTGATCTCATTTCTTTTCATAATTCAACTTGTACAATTTACACAAGTAGAATATAGATCTCGTCCATATCAGAATTTTCCTTTTGAAATTTACCATTTTATTAATTTTAAAAAGGTAAAATTTTAATTATAAAATTGGTAAGGTTGTATAATTCAGTGACTGCATTCAAAATATATTTATTTATTTTGCAATATTAGCTTATACATTACCACAAAATGCTCGAAACTTACTACAATAATTGATTAGTAACTGATCAACGAATTCAGAAGATGTAACAATTCTGCCTCGTGACAATAATAGTCGTGGTTTCTTGATCCTGCCCCGTTTTTAATGAAAAAATAAAATAAAATAAAATAATTGATGACGTATCACCCTCCTATTGGAACACCTCAGCTTTGTAGAATATTTTTAGAAAATAATTAGTGGACTTGCCAATGAGACATTGGTTTAGTGGTTAAGACTGAGCCTCATGACGTAGATGTTATGAGATCGAATCCCGTCCCCGCTTCTTTATTCCCTTATTTCTTGGAATATATATGCCCACTCTCCCCAATAACAATTAAAAAAATATAGAAGGTTCTCCTTTGCTACATGTCACCCAATAATTGGGTGAAAACATGTAAAGCAATAGAAAATAACATCTATAAATTGATGTGTAATTTCTTATCAGTTACATCAATCTTCAACTTTGTTATAGACTTGAGGAAATGAAGAGTTTAATGCTATTTTCTATTGTGCTTGTGCTATTGTGCACTGTTAGAGGTAATCTTTACTCCTATTACGTTTGGATTGTCCTCACTACAAGAAAACTGTGTAATAGGGACGGACATTTCCCTCGCTAAACTCAGTTTAGCGACCAATTAACGACCGAATGACGTGGTCGTGTATTTTTCGTCGCTAAGCAAATTACCGAACGAATACCGACGGAAAGGCTAGCGACCGAATGGTCAACATTGTTGACTTTTGGTATACCGACCGAATGGTATACCGACCGAATACCGACGGAATGGTATACCGACCGAATACCGACTTTTGGTATACCGACCGAATGGTATACCGACCGAATACCGACGGAAAGTCTAGGGGACCGAATATTCGATCGCTATTTACCGACCGAATGGTCAACATTGTTGACCTTTGACTTTGACTGCTTAACGACCGAATACCGACGGACAGTATTCGATCGCTATTTACCGACCGAATATTCCGTTGCTATTTGCTGACCGAATACCGATCGAATGGTCAACATTGTTGACTTTTGACTTTGACTGTTTCGGTCGTTATTCCGTCGCTAAATTGTTTTTTAATTTAAAAAAAGAAATATGAAATTTAATTAAGTCCCTATTATAAAAAAACAGCAATACGCCCAAAAATACAAACCAGAAACAGTATTATTAATAAGATCCCAATAGCAAAAATAACCAATAAACCCAAAAATAACATTACATAGCCAATTATCTTACTAAAAAACACAAGTTTACACTTCTCATTTACATCACAACACTCACAATCAAAGTGTGCACTTCTCATTACATTACAACACTCACAATCAAGTCCACACTTTGCATTACAACACTCACAATCAAAATGCGCACTTCTCATTACATTAAATACTCACAATCAAAGTGCAAACTTCGAATTACAACACTCACAATCAAAGTGCACACTTTGAATTACAACATTCACAATCAAAGTGTGCACATTATATTACAACACGCACAATCATAGTGCACACTTTGAATTATCAAAACTCACAATCAAAGTGTGCAATTCTCATAAACTCCTTGGAAATGCATGAGTTACAATCTGAAAATTCAAGAATCAAATTATTTTATGACAATAAAATTACTACTTTGAATTATGTTAAAAAGTTATACAATATGACAATTAATTTATGGAAATAAAGTACAAAAAAAACCAACAAATATTACTCACCTTCAATATGTGGAATTCCAAGAAGCGAGAAAAGCTTAATCATTCTAAATCATCATCTGACATAAATTCATCATCTTCTTCAGAATTGTCATCACCCGACATAATTTCATCATCATTATCATCATCATCATCTTCATGAACATGGCTCGTACCGGCCACAAGTACAACTTTAATTTCCCCTGACCGGTATGCAAGTTGACCAACTTCAGTAATAGTTGGATCAATGCGACTAGTCTCGTCCTCTCGTACTTTGTCCTGATACGGTACCGGAACACCAAGAACGTCAAATAGACGTGGTTTGGAACGACATACAGCCAACCAATCAGCTCTAGATGTCGTCATACTACCCGGATAAAGTGTGTAGTAGACTTGTTGACATTGGGAAGCAAATACAAATGGATCGTAACCCTGGTAGGTTCTTTTCCTATGGATTTCTACAAGTTTATATTGAGGATGCACTCTTAAACCTCGATTTGGAGTATAATCAAACCAGTCACATTTGAAACGAATTATTTTTTGGTCAGGTAGTCCAGCAAGTTGAACCTCAATTACTTGCTTCAACTCACCGTAATAATCTCCTTTAACCCATACCCCGCTGTTTGTCGTTCCTTTTCCATCGTTGTTGCCTTTTGTGTGAAATCTATAACCGTTAACAAAGTAACCGGTGTATGACATCACTCTCCTTAACGGGCCCCAAGACAGATTTTTCAACAAGCTTTCGGAATGTTCCTGAAGGCTATGTATCTGTTGAGAACAACAAAAGTTAAATTGCTTTAATTATGCATTCTTAAGACAAGTACATTTCTACACAATACCAACTTACATGAGTTCCAAACCATTTGGAAAAATCATTATAAACCCGGCTTTGAAGTTCTTCCTCCATTATCTGCGGGGTTTGATCATGTACTTCAAAGACAAATTTCCTGAGTAACAAATTAAATGACAATATTATTATTTGGCCACTTTTAATTAATATAACAAAAATGAAGCTATAGATAGGTTTACTTACTGAAGATATGGTTCGACCTCTTCAAAATTTATTAGGATATAATTCATGGTTGTTTTATAATCTTTATCAGATAATAGAATCTTTTCTTTTTTTCCAAATGATCTTCCGGGTAAGTTACAAATTGATAATACATCTGGTCCGCTAATCCCGTCTTCACCATCATTTCGCCCAATTGTTGTAACTCTCGTTTTCACGTGGGGTTCGAAATAGTAGCTAAAGAATGTAGCAGCTTCTTCGACCAAGTATGCATTGCAAATTGACCCCTCAATTCTGGCTTTGTTCTTTATCTTCTTTTTTTTTCCAGATGGTGCAAGTATCTAATTAAAGCATATGTAGTCAATCACATTGTAAATACGTACATGAAAAATAAAAATGAAGTTGAGATAACTTAAGGCATTGGTTGTTACATCTCGAACGGGTACATCCACCTAAACTGTATCGGGCCACCAACCTTGGCTTCGTACGGAAGGTGAATCGGCAAGTGTTCCATCACATCAAAAAATCCCGGAGGAAATATTCTCTCTAACTTGCACAATAAAATAGCGATAGTGTCTTCCAATTCTTGCATATGCGCCACACTCAACTTTGGGGAACACAAATCTCTATAGAACAGACTAAGTTCACCCAAGGGTCCCCAAACATTTGTCGGTAGTACTTCTCTAAGTGCTATAAGGATAAGTCTCTCCATGAATACACGAGAATCATGACTCTTCATTCCAGATATTTTCAACTCTTTCATATCAACGCATCGCGCCAAATTCGATGCATATCCATCTGGGAGCCTTAATTCTTTAACCCACTGCAAAACCATATCTTTTTGTGCCTTGGTAAGAGTGAAACATGCATTCGGTTTAGTTGCTTTACCTCGGCCACCGTGTTTAATATTCAATTCCGAACGAATGCAATACCTTTCAATATCCGCTCTAGCTATAACATTGTCTTTAGTTTTACCTTTCACGTCAAACACGGTGTTAAAGACATTATGAAACACATTTTTTTCATTATGCATGACATCAATGTTGTGTCTTATCAAAAGTGTCCGCCAATAAGGTAAGTCCCAAAATATACTACGTTTGGCCTAACTATGATTCCGACCCTTGCCTTGCTCTTTACCGATCTCTTCAGCTGTATCGGTAATTTTTTGATAATCTCTAACTCTAACCAACATTTCATCACCAGTAAGGTGAGATGGCGGGTCTGCTCTTTCTTGAAGCATCTGTGGCAATCGAACCACGATTGTTTCCCGCCAGACTGCAAATTTTGTTTTTTTTGAGATATCAAAAGTTTCCGCGCCTTCACCCCACAGTTGATTCAATTCATCGATTAAAGGCTGCAAGTACACATCGATCTTGTGTTTTGGATTTTGGGGTCCATGTACAATGATAGTTAAGAAGATTACATTGTTCTTCATACACATCCAAGGGGGGAGATTATAAGGTGTTAGAAGAACTGGCCAAGAAGAATAATGCTTCCCTGACATGCCGAAAGGTGCAAAACCATCTGTGCATAACCCAAGCCTTACATTCTGAGGTTCCGCTGCAAAATTAGTATGTGTTCTATCAAAATGCTGCCAAACTTCTCCATCCCGTGGGTGATTCATTATTCCCTCTTCCCTCTCACTGTCTGAGTGCCATGTCATGTGTCTTGCAATTTTCTCAGATGCATACAATCTTTGTAATCTCGAAGTAATTAGAAAATAATACATCTTTTTGCAAGCAATCTCTTTTTGTCATGTATTTTTTGATTTCTTTTTCTTAATATATCTAGCATGGCCACAAAACTTGCATTCTCTCCTCTCAACATCATCTTTCCAGTACAACATACAACCGTTAACACAAATATCAATCTTTTGCACCGGTAATCCAAGGCCTTTAACCAATTTCTTCATTTGGTAAAAGTCGTCTAAAGCATTATTTTGTGGAGGAAGTTGTCTTCAGACTTAATTTATCAACTGCGCAAATTTATCTATTGTAATTTCAGATAAGTTGTCTTCAGACTTAATGCTCAACATCTTAGCAGTCATTGAAAGCTGTGAATGGTTTGTACAATCATTGTACAGTGGGCTATCAACAACCTTCAACATGTCATAGAACATTTGTGCCTCTGGATTGGGAGGTTTTTCCACGTCCCTATTTTGCTGCTCATTAAAACTTGGTCCCGCAGCATCAATAACCATATCTCGATAATTGTTCGGTATCGTATGTCTTTTATAATTATCCATTTCATGAACAAATGGGATTTGAGGCATGGGAATGAATGCCTCGCCATGACATGTCCAATTATAATAGTTAGACACGAATCCGTTCATAACAAGATGATACTTCACAGTATCAGGCGTATGAAAATACTTATTCTTACAAACCCCACAAGGACACCTAATCCCATCAATTTGTGCATTAGCAGACGTACTAACTGCGAAATCCACAAATCGTTTCAATCCCGCTATAAATTCTTGACTATGGCGAGGTCCACCATTCGTTGTCGAATCCATATACATCCAACTACGGTCCTCCGTTACAAACACAATATCTGCGTATATCAAGTCTTAATAATTAAATGCATATTAACTTTGGATCTTATTTTGATGATTTCTCACCCTTATTTTCCAAGTAATTATTAACGTGTGATAATGGCATCTTGTCTACTATTTTAAATGGCATTTTGTCAACTATTTCAATGATTTTCAACATTATTTTGTTTGTTGCAAGATAATACAAAGATATAAAATCATGGGAGATAATACAAAGATAGAAAATCATGAGAGATAATACAAAGATAGAAAATCATGGGAGATAATACAAAAAAGGAAAATCATGGGAGATAATACAAAGATGCATAAACCGGGGAGATATTATAAAGAAGCATAAAACGGGGAGATATTACAAAGAAGCATAAAACGGGGAGATATATAAATACAAAGATTCAAAAAATCGGCAAGATAATACAAAGAAAGATGCAAACAACCGGGGAGATAATACAATGAAGGTCTTCATGGCAGGTCCCATCAATACAACGCAGTTGAAACACACATTTCACGTGCAAACTAGCAATTGGGTGATCGAAAACTGCTAAAAAAAAATAATTATTGGTCAAATGTGACAATTTTCTTAGTGTGCATTAACAAAATTTCAATGTGAGAATAAAACTGAAATTTTACACCCTAAACTAAAGGTAAAAAGCTAGTAAACTTAGAAAATTTTGCCACTTTGATATCATCATTTATTATGCAAAGAAAAAGAGTCAAATTCTTAGCTTTAAAATAATTAGAGCAAAATTTGATTCTCGTATTTACCATGGCATATCATCAAACACCTTGCCTTGGTAAATATGTCATGGTAAAATTGATGATATGCCATGGTAAATACGAGAATCAAATTTTGCTCTAATTATTTTACCAAGATGATATGGCGGTCGCTAGTTGGTGGTAAAATGTATGCTGTAAACCTAACTTTTGCTCTAATTTTACCACCAACTAGCGACCGCCAGGGCATATTAGGTCGCCCATCAGAATGTCTGAAAGCTTGTACAGTTTTCAAAATAATGAACCCGCGCACTGGACAAAACAACACCGTTTCGGTATTTAACATTAGCGTACCGAATAGCGACCGCCCTGGCATATTCGGTCGCCCAGTGTATGTATAGCGACCAACTAACGACGGAACAATTTTAAATTCCAAAATCGACATCTCTCAGAATGTGAATACCAACTAATATTATTATTGTAGTAATTATTTGATCATTAATGAGCAATTATTAAAATTTTAGTTACATTACTTAATGATTCACTTAAATGTACACACAAATGTATTACTTGAATTGTTCTGCTTCCAGTCTATACAGGTATTTTGTGAATAAGTATAAGTTTTACTAGTTTCACTATTCAGGTTAATGTGTACATATGTATATATTACTAAAATAGGCAAATCTTTTTATATATCCTTAAAACCTCGCTATTTTATAAAAAAAAATGGAATCCAGGAGAATACACCGACCGAATTACGACCGAGGTATCATGGTCGGTCGCTAATTATCCTACTCGCGACGGATATGTCTGTGTTGGTCGGATATGTCTGTGTTGGTCGCCCCAATGATAAATTGCAACGCATATTTTCAAAACGACGTCGTCGAGCTTAATCCATCGCTAAACCCTAACCCTAAACCCTAAAACGGTCCTTATTTGGTCGCTATTCGGTCGGTATGAAACCAATTTTCCAGTAGCAGAACAGGGTACCTATAGAACAGACCCCCTGCACAATTCAGGTATCTTCCATTCAACAGAAAACATAACCTAAAGTATAAATTCTAAAATAATCACAAAACATAACTTAAAAAAAAGCATTAAAAGATAACAATAGTTACAAATTGATGCAAAATTAAATAAGTACTCAATTGACTCCCCAAAACTTCATCGACAGTTAAGGGGTCATCGTCATAGTCTGATTCTAACTCATCGTCTAAGATACTACTCAATTTGGCCTCTATCTCAGAGGCACTTAATACAACATGGTCCCTATTTGTTAAAATTTCCGCTAACATACTAGCTAAATCCTTGTTTCTCTTCTTTTCCCTCATCTTGAATTCTCTTTTTTGCTCAGCCATCTCTTTCTTAAACTTTGCTTCCATTTCGCTCATTTTTTATTCCATGTCTGAATGCGAGACCGCCTGGCTGCCTCGCTTCATTGTCTTTACCACATCACTAAAGGAACCGAGTCCTTGGACACGTCCCTTTCTTAGACCACCCGTAACCTCAGCAGACAACTCAATCTGAGTCGGCAAATCCGGAGGAGGCAGTCCGGCTTGAGTTGCTTGGCTTACGGCGGCGTCATAAACCGCATGGAACACCCCCTTCAAATAAAATGTCAGGTTATGACATTAAATAACTAATATCAAAAAATGAGAAAAGGTAATGAAATACTTACAGACAACTCTCTAGAATCTTCATCAACCCATTCGCCTTTCTTTGGGCCGATATGGTGTTGATGAAGATGATCGTAACTGGCCGGGAATGGGACTGCATGTCCGGCCTCATTTTCCTGTTAAGCAAAATCATTAAAACATTTAAATACGAACAAAAAACATATAAAATATAAGAATACGTCAATTAATATATTTAAGTACCAGTCTCATGTGGTGCCCAATGTGGCTGAGTGAACCGCCGTGTGCTTCATCGGGCCTTTGCCACCCCTTCATTCTTTCCAGTGTTTTGCTGCCTGTGCCGACTGGCTTTAAATTTCGAAGTCTGCCAGTACTCTTGAAGTCACGGCCCAATCGGTCTCAGAAACCCATGTGGGCCTCTTTTTTTTTTTTTTTCCTAGCGTCGCTCATAATGCCACTGAGTCTCCTCGTAAGTATGGTACGCCAACCTGTCTTGACGCCATCCTCATGCTCAGGAGCCCAGCGATACTTTTTCTATAATTTGAAATAATGTTAGATAATTAAATTCGAAGACTTCTAAATTCAAACTTATTACTAATTTACTTATCTTGAACTCGTCCCACCACAATTTTTCTTCTTCCTGGGGAACATCCTTGATGGTGCTATATGCCCCCTTGAAACGATCTTGAAATATTTAAGTAATGGCGGCGGAACAGCTGGATGCCAACTTAAAACTATAATAGCAAAGAAAAAATTTGATTAGTTACTATAATGACGACAAGTAGTATAATTAGCTTAAAGGAAATAATTAATTAATTTACTTAGGTGCCAAGGGTAGGCTGCAGGAGAATACGAGTATCTACTATAGCCGCAACTCCACCAGTATCAGACGCTGTCTGTGGGCCAGTAGACTGGTGAGTCGCCGATCCTGCTACCGGCGTAGACTCAGTGGAGGGTGCTGACGCTGACACATCCCGAGATGTCTGTGCATCATTAGACTGTGATGGAGGTGTCGTACCAAGCACGGGAGCATATGGCAGTGTCGACACCAAATCAAGTGATGAACCAGGCTGGGAGGTGGAGGCCAGAGCAGACGTGGCTAGCGAACCAAATGGTAAGGAAACTCGAATACTTTTCTTTGGAGGCATCTCTAAAATACATGGAATGAGAATCAGGTGGTTATGTCTTTGCTCTGTTTGTCTCGTTTTCTTTTCCTGATTAATTGATTGCTGTTTAGTTTTACAGAACAATTTTGTTTGCTGGTGGTTTCTGGTATTGATATAATTAAAGTTTTCTTGTTAGAGGGCGAGCATTTTGTTTGGTGTCCAACAAGTTAGAACCTTTCAATAAGTAAAGACCATTTGGAATGAAGTACTATTAGCATTTTGCAGGAAATTTACTGGTTTTAATGTTGTTATATTGGCTATGAACTATTGTAACCACAAAAAAAATATTTCAGGATTAAGGTTTTGTCGGCTTGAGAAAAAACATTTAAGCTTGATTCTTTTAGTTGAAATTTCCATCTTCCTTTTTTGGTTCCCTCTGGTGAATATGTACTATGGCTAAATTGTACATTCTCAAGTGAGTAGATCATTTTCTCAGTAAAAGTATTGGGTTTGCGTTCATTCTCACAGAATGAACACATTCTGTTTTGTAGCTTCTAGATTCTTGTGGACATATCTACTGCTATTATTTCATTTTCAGGGAAAAGGGAAATATCTGATTGTTGGGCTATATTTATATTTGTGGCCACTAAGTATGGTCTTAACTGTTCTTATCATTTTATGTATGTTAAAATGGAGTTTAGCATTTTTCTAATTATCTGCAAGTTCCCAGGTAAATTTCTTAGTGAACTTCTCTCGAATGGATTTTTTTTTTCTTTCCATTTTGAGAAAAGATGTGTGTAGGCTTAAAGAGTTCTTTCTCACATGCTACACATTCTTTTCTTTTTTATTTTGGTTGTTGCAAATTGCTTCACATTATATGGTGGTCAAGTATGATATAACATGCTAGTTCTCACCACCATATAATGAATGGATCAGGAGATAATGAAAAATTTCCAGAAATTTTCGAGCTCTTAGACACAAACCTACAAAAATTTCCATTGTTCAATAAAACTGCAACAACAAACCTACAAAATACGACCAACACCCGGTTGAACCAAAATTACATCACAAGTTGCTAAGCTAGCTCATGAGGGGCATCAAATAATGCAGTGGAGCATTCCATAATCTAACCCAAAGTCGATATCAAAACTCAATGATGAAGGTGGTATTACACCTCTTTCTATAAAGGATATGACAATAGCCCATTCTTTCCTTTCTTTCTTTGCCTATCCTTTTTTCTCTAACAGAAAGCTTACTGTTTGTTACTCCTATGATTTACATGGATGTCTCAAAATTTAAGGTTGTTTATAGACTTATAGTTCAGCATGCTCATACAAAAATTAGTCAAATCCTTAAGGAAACTTTATATGTAAAGAATCAATTTCCCCATTTCATAGGAAAGCAATCCTTCCAGCTCATACAATCTTTGTTGACTATGAGCTTTCTATAATTTACAATGCACATAAACAATAGATAGGGAAATGCAGTGTCTTTGTCTTTTAAGACAACATAACTTTATCTACATTAGCAGATCAAATACAGTGTGACTTTGTCAAAAAGCATATGATTCACATGAGGTGCATGTTAGCATTGGAGAATCTAACACAACAAACATTAGCATTGGAGAATCTAACACAACAAACAATAAAAGAAAATAAAAAAAATATAGTAAAGCAAGCCAAGCTGGAAGGAGAAATAAAAAAAAGTTGGGTACTTTGAGACTATTTTGAACACATCTGCAACTTTTAAAACTCTTCTTATTAAATTGAACAACCCCACAACTCCTAACGTTGTAATTTACTACCAGAATAAGACTAAATTCATAGTTATTATATATATATATATATATATATATATATATATATATATATATATATATATATATATATATATATATAAAATGGCAACATTTCCCAAAAATATTCCAAGAACTATAATCAAAAACTGAAAATACAGATGGAAAACAACAAAGGAACAATCTTGACAAAGCAGCAAACTAAGAAAAAATATAAAATAAAAAAGAAAGCTTACTCAATAGCTTGCTATAACAGGCCTCAGCTTGACAAGACAAAGGAATTGTGAATAAAAAAACAGAGTATCTTTCTCCTTCTGTGGGGGTGATGGTAACTTGCCTTGTTGGCAGAAAATTTAACCTTGAAAACAAAATAGAGAAACAAAAATTCAATTAAAATTAACTAATGAAGGGTATAACGAAAAGGGCAGTTAAAGAATCAGACAAATTGGATAAAAGAACCTTGAAAAAAATCGAACCTTTAAGATGGAACCTTCTTCCTTTTTATTTTGAGATGTCGAAGTGGCGGAATGGTGGTGGCGAGGTGACGCCCCGTCCCTCTCGGGTCGGGTACGCCGCGTGCCTCTCGGCATTGGGTTCTATCTATTACAATATAATTTACATGTGGAATTTTTTTTCTAAACTATTCCATGGCTTCTAAGTTGACTTCGGTCTTTGACTGAATCCCAATGTACGAATTTCTAATCCCAAGCTTCTGTTGCGCACTCTGAATACCAAAATCTTCTAATCTGGGTCTGTGTCTAGCGTTGACTCAATTCTTTGTTTCGGTTCAACTCTAAACCTCAGAATGTTCTTGTTCTATCTGCTCAATCCTGCAAGAACTAAAACAGAAAACAGAGAAAGGGTGAGCTATAAATAGCCCAGTGAGTCCCCAGTGAAGTGTGTGATAGTGATTTTGAAACTCATTTTATTTCGCAAACATTTTATTTTGAAGACACGGAGAAACTTTCTTTATTTAGAAACACTTTTACTTTTCCAAAATCATTTTCTTTCAGAAAACATTTTCTTTATCTTTTTCAAAAACATTTGAGAAAAACTATTTTATTTTAGAAAATAGCCGCTTTATCTGGAATATTCTTTCTTTTCAATTTCAGAAATATCCACCGGAATAAAAAGACCATTCCGGGTAAAGAGCAATATCCACCGGAATAAGAAGACCATTCCGGGTTTCAGATTCAGAAATAAAAGAGTGCATGACCGGCCAAGTAAATTACTCTTTAGTCAGTACCAGCCTCACACCAGGCATAATTATGATTTTTAACCTTATCCCCCTTGTCAGAATTATAAAGCCATAGCCGGGGTACCGCGGCTTGGCGTCAGAAATACCAACAGCTCCTGAGTTAAACCTCCTAACCCCGGAGACATGTTAGCCGTCAGAATTAAGAACCATATGTGGTGCACGTAGGGAATACAGTCAGCCCGTTGCTTTCCCTGTCCCTAACAATTCCCACACAGGCCTTGGGATCCCAAGAGATAAACAGAGTGTCCAAAACCAAAGGTGCGAGATGCCCTTGTACGGGTGACTAGCCTCGTACCAGTGCAGACCCCCAATGGTCGAACGAGGGGCTACCAAATGTGTGCAGTGTAAGCGCCCTCTTCAGAATTCCAGAGTTGTCGTTCATATATTTTTCAGAAATACTTTTCAGAAATCTTTTCCAATAAATACTTTCCAATAAATACTTTTCAGAGATACTTTTCAGAATTATTTTTCAGAAATATTGTAACTTTTCCTTTATAAACAGTTTCCATAAAACACATTTATAATACAAGTTCTCCGGTTTTTGAGAGGGAACTCACCTTAGCCTCTTATCGTGCGTACCTTCTTTCAGATTTTGTACCTATTTCGCAAATACTAACTCTTTAGGAATTTCTTATAAAATTAAAGACATGCAAGCCTTAATATGCCTAGACTAAGTTTCTAGGCTTATGGGTCTTTAGTGTAAATTCCTAAAGTTCAGGGTCTAAACTGTAAATATTTATTCTATGACATTTCTATGCTTTTGAAGACATAAATAGCCTAGATATATTATTATTAGTCTTATAAATTCTCTGGAAATAGTTTATAAGGTTTAACGGGTCTTAAAAGTAGAATATGAAATTATAGGGGCTGAAATGTAACTTCTAAAAGTTATTCCGGACTCTGAATAAAGTTATTTCGTGATATATTTTATTTTTGTCACCGAAATTACTATTAATAACTATTGTTTTCATAATTCTTGCTCGCTACTACAATTTGCTTTTTCTTTATTTAATTATTACTTGTTCATTGCTATTACTACAACTATCGTGATCTTTGATCTAATTTTATTGAAAGAAAGTAATAAAATTCTTTTATTTATTTCTAGTTTCGATTGTCAATAAAATAGAAACTATGAAAATACTATTTTAGTAACAGGTTAAAATATTCTTAGAACAAAATAATATTTTCAATGTTAAGGATGATAAGTGATTCCAAGTTCTAATATTGAAATGCTCTTGTTCGCTTTCCAATATTATAACCTGGATATTTCTATTTGCTTAATGTCTATTTACTTTTAAATATAATGCAAAAATATATGTTACTCTTTTTCTAGTCTAGGATCAATTAAGAATTAGACTTATATTCTTCCGGTTCACTCTGTCTTAACCTAAGCAAAAAGTCCGATTAGAAAAAAGTCTCCACCCGATGGGAGTGGGTCACGGAGTGTAGGGACGAGTCTCGGAGAATATAATCTAATTCTTTCATGACCCCGATTAACTTAACTTTATTATTGCAGGGATTATGACAACATAAATAAAAAATACTCGTCTATCGCGACCCAAATTCACCGCCGAGAGATTCCAGTTTATTATTTGGATAGGGATTTATTTTTGGAAGAGTTTTATTAGAGAGAGAGTTTTTAGGGAAAGTTTTCCCTTTTTAGAAGGTGCAAATGAAAAGGCCCGAAATGCCTTCTATTTATAGTAGTAATTAGGGACCTTTCTTGTAATTTCTTGTATTTGTAAGGACTTTTTATGTAAATAATTCAGGGACTATTAACGCTAATATTTTTTTCTTTCTTGGTGCGCAAGTACAAGATAATCATCAATATTTTTCATTTTTCTTTTATTTCTCAATTATTTCTCAATTACTATTATGCCCTTATCTTTTAATAAAATTACTAATTTATTGTTTGGACTATTTTACCCTTGCTAATTAATTTAAATGACACTTTTAACCCTATCAAGTGAAAAATTAATATAATACTAACCTTTAAATTGATATCCGAAATTATGGGTCATCACAGGCGAGGTGGCTGAAGAACAGATTTGAAGAAGATGATGGTGGTAGCAAGGTTGCGGGATGGCAGTGCAGTGCAGATGGGAATTTGGGGGGATTTTCTTTAGGGTATCACGATGAAGAAAAAGAAGACTCTGATTCCTTTTTATTTTATTTTTTTCAATTATCAAGACTTAAAACAACGTCGTTTTAGTACGATCTTAAGTATTCTGTCATATATTAGGTCGTTATTCCGTCCGTATTCGGTCGGTATATCAGTCGGTATATTCCGTCGGTATTCGGTTGTTACATATTACGTCAGTAAACGGTCGTTAACTTTGGTCGGTATTCGGTCGTTATAAATCACAAAACGACGTCGTTTTGTTGTGTCTTTCATTTATTACTATATAAATATACACCGTTATGTATTCCGTCGGTAAACGGTCGTTAACTTCCGTCAGTATTCGGTCGTTATTTATTCCGTCGGTACACAGTCGTTAACTTCCGTCGGTATTCGGTTGTTAAGGATGCAGTAAACGACGTCGTTTTAATTTGGTCAATGGGACCGATATGGACGACGCAGTAGCGACGGAATAGCGACCGACATTATTTCGGTGTCAATTCGGTCGGTATAGGAGGGACTGAAAAAATCGGTCGCTATTTAACTATTTTCTTGTGGCGCCTTGTGATAATAAAATTATTATTTATGAAAAATTAAATGTACATGCAGGTGAGAAGATTAAGGTGAATATATGTCAAGATGAAATTCTCTATTCTCCTGATAAATGTGAAACTAATAAATGCGGAGAGGATTGCAAAGCGCGAGCGAAGGAAGGAAGAGTTATAGAGGCGAGGTGTAAATTTGTGGATGAATGTTCGTGTATATATACTTGCTAGTCATTTTATAATTTGCGAAATTAAGCTGAAAATGCCACTGTTTATCCCATTATGGTGATGTTTGAATAAGAAGTGTACTGGACTAATGACACAATTGAGATATTACAAAATTACACTTGCCTTTTGTTATATTATGTATCTAAACTTTAATGCCTAATTTTGTTTCAAGGACAAAATTGCACTCTTAACATAAACACTTGCATCAAAACTTAAAATAATATGATTCGACTAAAATTTGATAAACTTTTATCATAGAATCAGAAAATATTTCTTTTGTTTCAAACTTACCATCAAGTAAAACTTACATTTATATAATAAAACTTAAAGTATTTGTTGTGAATTTTACCATTTTATAAACGAGTAAGTTTTACGTCGAAAATTGTAAATTTTAATTATAAAATTGTAAGGTTATTTAATGTCCGCATTCAAATCGTACAATTTCTTGACATATTTTTTTCATATTTAGCTTTAGATTAAAAAAACCCTCTTTAGAAGGATAATAGTGGTTTCTTATTTCTTCTTTAATATTACTCGAACTCCCGACTTATCGGTTGAAGGTGAAGCGTCTTACCACTTGAGTTGTGCTTCATTGTCACCCAAAGATTTTAATTTGCTTCCATAAAAAAATTGTGATTTGGTCAATAATAAAGGCTGACCGATTTTACCAATAAGTAATCAGAAATTTTGGTATAATAATAAAAAAAAAACCTCTATATATTAATACTCTCGGAAACGGAGAAAACTATTAATATATGGAGGTTATTCTTAAGAAAAGTGTTGAGGTGCCGAAAGGGTAAAATTTCGGCACCTAAAGAATAGAGGTAAACCAATCATCAATTGACACGTGGAATAAAATAACTTGTAATAGCAGGTTATCAGGGTTAAAAAAATAATTAAATGAAATGGACGAATCAGAACTTGCCACGTCACCCTAGTCAAGTGACCTGTTACCTGTCAAACCGGTCAACACACTTTTGTTTACCAGATTTTTTTTCACAAGTAACTTTGGTATTTTTAATGGTAAAATTAAAACAAAATTTGGTAAATTTTAATAAATAACTAGTAAATGTTGAATATTTCCATTTTTAATTTGCAACTTACTATTTTTATCATGAATATTTATATTTTATAAAACAGTAAATTTAGATGCAATAACGGTGAATTTCATGACAAAAATAGTAATGTATTTTATAAAAATGGTAAATGTGGTGAAAATTAAAATTTACTATTTAAAAATTAAATTGATCACTTTAAGTTATAATTTTACCATTTTTATCTCCGTTTTAACCAAATGATAAAATGGTAAGTTTAGTGACAAATTCGGTAATTTTATTTACGTTGTTTGTAACTTTTGTAAAGTATTTTTTTTATTTTTTTTATTTTTGAAAAAGAAAGTGATATCATTAATCAATATCAGAAGCTACATGAGGGAGGTGGAATTTCGATGGATCCCCTACCCTTTGAAATTGGGCAGTAAACCTTAAAAAGTGTCTAGCTAACCAATTCGTTAGACCATTACATAACCTGCGGACATAGAATAATCTGGAAAGTTTTATGACCGTGTAATCAAACTCTAATATCAAAGAAACAACAGCAAAACTGAGGTCACGCACAAAATAGAGGCCTTCCACAAGTGCAAGAGTTCTTGTCTGCAAACTTTCAAAAAACATAAACTTAGGATGGGAGATCAGCTGAAAACCGCGTACAGTAATCAGCCAGCAACCACGCCCGATACGAACAGAAACGTCCGCTCCCAATCCTCCATACAAAACCATGTTGCAATAAAACTCTACCTTGAGAGATGCTTCTCCAAGTTTGAGACGGTCGCCCCCATTGATTGCTTACACTAAAACTTGAATTAAATCCTAAATTAAAACATGAAATAAAACCTAGTACTACCATGATATTAATCATGAAGTCTGCAAACGACTTTATTAAGAAAAACGGTGATTTTTCCCTTAATGCCAATGTCACATGCATTGCACGTGTTCATTTTGGCCAGTAAATGAAATGTCGAAATAGTTGGTGGCTATTTAGTGCATATTACCCTATAATAAAACTTATGATATGTTTTTTGAAATGAATAGTTATGATATGGAACAGGCCCATTGGTCCTTGTTGTGCAGAACGGATCACATCACGATTCACTACACATGATGAGTAGAGAGACAATTTTGTGATGATATAGAACTCGTCCATATCAAAATTTTCCTTTTGAAATTTACCATTTTATTAAATAGTATATTTAATTTTAAAAAGGTATATGTAATTACAGTAAAACCTCTATACAATAATACTCTATATAAGAATAACCTCTTTATCCTAATAAAAAATTATGGTCTCAACTCAGGACCAGTTATAAATATGAATAAACTCTACAGTGTAATATTACATGATTTTTTAGGACAATATTTAAGAAATTTTTCTCCATATATTAATAAAATAAAATTAAAATTAAAATATATTTATATATCTATATAAATTATTCAGAATTATTTATACCTGTTACATTAAACTTAGCATGATATGAAATACTTATCTAAAGTTGTCTATGACATTGAGTGAATATTTTAAATACATATATGACGCATTTTTTTTTTTTTTTTTACATTTCTTAGATAATGTATGTACATGAATTAATCTTCTACATGTAATATATACGCAATATACATGCATGATGTACGTACATTTGTTTTTTTTTTTTAAACGCATGAATCGTATATATATTTTAAATTCATGTTTTTAAAATATGAAGAGACACATTTACAAGTGTTATATAATGTATACTAGTTATTTTTTTTTAAATTATAATTTTTATATGTAAGACTCTATTTAAGAATAATCTCTATATAATAATACTTTTCTCCGGTCCCGAGAGCATTACTGTATAGAGGTTTACTGTAGTAATTGCTTGATATTATCATGTGTATATTTTGTATGCCTCCTTAATTAATAGTAATTGGTATTTACTTGATATTATTCCAGGTATATTTTTTGTACCTCCTTAATTGATCATAATTAGTAATTACTTGATTTTATCCTATGTATATTTTTTATACCTCCATAATTGATTTTTTTTTTTTTTTTTTTTTACGCCCGAAGGCGATTGCCCCCGAAGGGGAAGAGCGGAGATTACCCTAGATAGGGAGATTGTAGCATGCCCCAAGGCGGGGAGGGAACCTAGTCTCACAAGAGGAAAATTTATTGCCCCACAAGGGGAGAAACGGGCATCGACTCCGTCCCGTGACCGGGTAACCTTACCACTTGGGCTACCCGATTCCCATCCTCCATAATTGATTGTAATTGATAATTGCTTGATATTATCTTATGTACATGTAATTGGTAATTGCTTGTAATTGATTTTTCCTTAAAGAATCAGTATTCTTGTAGTATATTGAGACCATCTTGTACCCTTCATAACATATCAAAAAACAAAAACTTTTTGTTCTTACCACGACAAGTTCTTTTCAAACTAGCCTTTTGATCTCATTTCTTTTCATAATTCAACTTGTACAATTTACACAAGCAGAATATAGATCTCGTCCATATCAGAATTTTCTTTTTGAAATTTAACATTTTATTAAATACTATATTTAATTTTAAAAAGGTAAAATTTTAATTTTAAAATTGGTAAGGTTGTATAATTCATTGACTGCATTCAAAATATATTATTTATTTTGCAATATTTAGCTTAAACATTACCACAAAATGCTCGAAACTTACTACAATAATTGATTGGTAACCGATCAACGAATTCAGAAGATGTAACAATTCTGCCACGTGACAATAGTCGTGGTTTCTTGATCCTGTCCCGTTTTTAATGAATAAAATAAAACAAAATAAAATAATTGATGAAGTATCAACCTCCTATTGGAACACCTCAGATTTGTAGAATATTTTTAGAAAATAATTAGTGGACCTACCAGTGAGACATTGGTTTAGTGGTTAAGGCTGAGCCTCACGACGTAGATGTTATGAGATCGAATCCCGTCCCCACTTCTTTATTCCCTTATTTCTTGGAATATATAGGTCCACTCTCCCCAATAATAATAAAAAAAAATATAGAAGGTTCTCCTTTGCTACATGTCACCCAATAATTGGATGAAAACATGTGAAGCAATAGAAAAGAACATCTATAAATTGATGTGTAATTTCTTATCAGTTACATCAATCTTCAACTTTGTTATAGACTTGAGGAAATGAAGAGTTTAATGCTATTTTCTATTGTGCTTGTGCTATTGTGCACTGTTAGAGGTAATCTTTACTCCTATTTAGTTTGGATTGTCCCTTTCGTTGTGATAATAAAATTATTTATGAAAAATTAAATGTACATGCAGGTGAGAAGATTAAGGTGAATATATGTCAAGATGAAATTATCTATTCTCCTGATAAATGTGAAACTAATAAGTGCGGAGAGGATTGCAAAGTGCGAGCGAAGGAAGGAAGAGTTATAGAGGCGAGGTGTAAGTTTGTGGATGAATGTTCGTGTAGATATACTTGCTAGTCATTTTATAATTGCGAAATAAAGCTGAAGAATGCAACTGTTTATCCCATTATGGTGATGTTTGAATAAGAAGTGTATTGGACTAAAGGTTTTGAAATCCGGACCGGGCATCGACCCGGAAAATTTACTGGGTCACGGGTCACTGGTCGGACCGGTGGTCGGACCGTCATCGACCAGTTCCTCAGCCCGGTGACGTCATAAATATTAAAAAATATATAATATATACTTATTAATAATATATAATATATACTCTCAAAATAAATACTGAATCCACACTACTTAGTAAATAAAACTTCAAGTCTATAATAGATTGTGAATCATAAGTCTATTGAAGCATGTTTTATAACATAATTATTCTATTACAAAACCTTTGACCATTTGTTTTTATCTCATTTTAAAACGGTGAAAAATCATCTGTCCACGTGTTTGTCCTTAAACACTTACAAAATTGCCACGTGTATATGAAATTGAAAGAAAATGTCTACATAGTAAATCTGACGAGGGAACATGTATAAAGACAGAAGATTTTTTCGTCCTAAAACCATGATTCTTTTTTCAAAGAAAAACATTAATTAAATCACAAATATCATTTATTTAATTATTTTCATTTTGCTAATTTTTCCCGCCCACTACCAAAGCCCAACCCATAACCCAAAATATAAAAAAGAAGACGATCCAAAACCCACTCATAAACCTACCAGACGGTGGTGACTCCGCCTGAATTCCGCCGTCGTCAGCCACCATGTCCCTCTCCGCCGCCATTTTCAGTGACAAGAATAGCGTCGCCGCCACCGCCGGAATCATCATAATCAAGCACCGATTCATCTCCTTCCTAATCTGGCAATCAATTCTCTCCACTTCCTTACTCTTCCTTTGCAAATCCTTTCTTCTTCTTCCTAATCTGGTCCGCCGTGCAGTATCGGGGTTATACCCCTATTTCTCCCTTTTAAAACATTTTTTTTTTAAAAAAAAAATCTTTTTCGTGACCCGGCCGGTTTGGTCAAAACCGGAACGGTTTCCGGGTAGGCCTGTCGGACCGGCCGGGTCAACCGAGTCAAACAAAGGAGATCGATTTTTGAAGCTTCCGGTTTTTGGGACCTAACCGGACCGCTCGGAGGTCCGGTTGACGGTCGGACCGGTCCGACCGGGTGGTCTGGTCCGGGTTTCAAAACCATCGACTAATGACACAATTGAGATATTACAAAATTACACTTGCCTTTTGTTATATTATGTATCTGTACTTTAATGCGTAATTTTGTTTCAAGAACAAAATTGCACTCTTAACATATACACCTGCATCATAACTTAAAATAATAAGATTCGACTAAAATTTGATGAACTTTTATCATAGAAACGTAAAGTATTGCTTTTGTTTCAAACTTATCGTCAAGTAAAACTTACATTTATGTAATAAAACTTAAAATATTTGTTGTGAAATTTACCATTTTATAAAAGAGTAAGTTTTGTGTGGAAATTTGTAAATTTTAATTTTTAATGTCCGCATTCAAATCATACTATTTCTTGATATATTTTTATCGTTTTTAGCTGTAGATTAAAAAAACCCTCTTTAGAAGGATAATAGTGGTTTCTTATTTTCTTCTCTAACATTATTCGAACTCTCAACTTATCGGTTGGAGGTAAAGCGTCTTACCACTTGAGTTGCGCTTTATTGTCACCAAAAGATTTTAATTTGCTACAATAAAAAAATTATGATTTGGTCAATAATAGAGGCTAACCGATTTTACCGATAAGTAATCAGAAATTTTGGTATAATAAAATAAAACCTCTATACAGTAATACTCTGGGGACCGGAGAAAACTATTAGTATACGGAGGTTATTCTAAAGAAAAGTGTTGTGGTGCCGAAAGGTTAAAATTTCGGCACCTAAAGAATAGAGGCAAACCAATCATCAATTGACACTTGGAATAAAATAACATGTAATAGCAGGTTGTCAAGTTATTTAAAAAAATAATAATTAACTGAAATGGACGATTGAGAGCATGCCACATCACCCTAGTCAAGTGACCGATTTCTTTTCAAACCGATCAACACACTTTTGTTTACCAGAATGTTTTTTCCATAAGTAACTTTGGTATTTTTAATGATAAAATTAAAACAAAATTTCATAAATTTTAATAAATAACTAGTAAATGTTGAATATTTCCATTTTTAATTTGCAACTTACTATTTTATCATGAATATTTATATTCTATAAAACAGTAAATTTAGATGCAATAATGGTTAATTTCATGACAAAAATAGTAATGTATTTTATAAAAATTGTAAATGTGGTGAAAAATTAAATTTACTATTTAAAAATTAAATTGATCACTTTAAGTTATAATTTTACCATTTTCATCTCCGTTTTAACCAAATGATAAAATGGTAAGTTTAGTGACAAATTCGGTAATCTTATTCACGTTGTTTGTAACTTTTATTAAACAATTAGTAACTTTTGTAAAGTATAAAAATCACTATATAATTATCCAAATTTAAAAAAAATCTTACTATTTTAGGTTGAATTATAATACTCTGTAAATTGGAAACTTTTCACATAATGTGGTGATTTTTTAAAATGAAATTAATAGTTTTGATGAATTAATGATCATACTTTATTTATTTGACTATTTTGCCCTTATTCTAAAGATTAATTCATTGCTTAAAATAAATATCCATAGTAAAACTCCTATGTATTTTATATGATAAATATTATAAAAATATATCAGTTATGTACCGTTCATAGTAAAGAAACCGACACAATATAAAATTGAAAGCTACTTGGCCCAAAAAAAAAAAAGTGTCGAAAATTGTAAATTTTAATTATAAAATTGTAAGGTTATTTAATGTCCGCATTCAAATCGTACAATTTCTTGATATATTTTTATCGTATTTAGCTTTAGATAAATAAAAAAAAAAAACCCTCTTCAGAATGATCAATAATGGTTTCTTATTTCTTCTATAATATTACTCGAACTCCCGACTTATCGGTTGAAGGTGAAGCGTCTAACCACTTGAATTGCGCTTCATTGTCACCCAAAGATTTTAATTTTCTTCCATAAAAAAATTGTGTTTTTGTCAATAATAAAGGCTAATCGTTTTTACCGTGAAGTAATCAGAAATTTTGGTATAATAAAATAAAACCTCTATACAGTAATACTCTCGGGAACGGAGAAAACTATTAATATATGGAGGTTATTCTTAAGAAAAGTGTTGTGGTGCCGAAAGGGTAAAATTTCGGCACCTAAAGAATAGAGGTAAACCAATCATCAATTGACACGTGGAATAAAATAACCTGTAATAGCAGGTTATCAGGTTTAAAAAAATAATTAAATGAAATTGACGAATCATAACTTGCCATCTCACCCTAGTCAAGTGACCGGTTACCTGTCAAACCGGTCAACACACTTTTGTTTACCAGCTTTTTTTTCCACAAGTAACTTTAGTATTTTTAATGGTAAAATTAAAACAAAATTTGGTAAATTTTAGTAAATAACTAGTAAATGTTGAATATTTCCATTTTTAATTTGCAACTTACTATTTTTATCATGAATATTTATAGTTTATAAAACATTAAATTTAGATGCAATAATGGTGAATTTCATTACAAAAATAGTAATGTATTTTTATAAAAATGGTAAATGTGGTGAAAAATAAAATTTACTATTTAAAAATTAAATTGATCACTTTAAGTTATAATTTTACCATTTTTATCTCCGTTTTAACCAAATGATAAAATGGTAAGTTTAGTGACAATTTCGGTAATTTTATTTACGTTGTTTGTAACTTTTGTAAAGTATTTTTTTATTTTTTTTATTTTTTGAAAAAGAAAGTGATATCATTAATCAATATCAGAAGCTACATGAGGGAGGTGGAATTCCGATGGATCCCCTACCCTTTGAAATTGGGCAGTAAGCCTTAAAAAATGTCTAGCTAACCAATTCGTTAGACCATTACATAACCTGCGGACATAGAATAATTTAGAAAATATTTTCCCTATTGTACAAAGTTCTATGACCGTATAATCAAACTCTAATATCAAAGAAACAACAACAAAACTGAGGTCACGCAGATAATAGAGGCCTTCCACAAGTGCAAGAGTTCTTGTCTGCAAACTTTCAAAAACATAAACTTAGGAGGGGAGATCAGCTGAAAAACCGCGAACAGTAGTCAGCCAGCAACCACGGTCGATACGAACAGAACGTCCGCTCCCGATCCTCCGTACGAAACCATGTTGCAATAAAACTCTACCTTGAGAGATGCTTCTCCACGTTTGAGACGGTCGCCCCCATTGATTGCTTACACTAAAACTTGAATTAAATCCTAAATTAAAACATGAAATAAAACCTAGTACTACCATGATATTAATCATGAAGTCTGCAAACGACTTCATTAAGGAAACGAAAATACTACTAGAGTTGTGAGCCATTTTGAGGCACATTAAGTTTTGAATTGTCCAGGAACTGTTAAGTCCCGGCAATTCCAAATCAAACAACTCATGGGGTTTGGCGGGGCCGATCTGCGACCTCCGCCTTGTCAAGCCTTTGCTTTCCCACTAAGCTGGTATCCATTGACCATAAAATTGCAGTATTGATCATATGTGGACCAAGAGCTACATAAATTACCGAAAAAGTCATTAAGAGCTGAGAATTTGTGTCATTGGTCCTTTGTGGACCAAAAGTTGAATATATAAAAGAAACAGTCCCAAAGAATTCAAAATTTGCATCATTAGTCCGAGAAGGACAAAAAAATTACAAAAATAACAAGCAAAGTCCTCAAAAGTTCATAATTTTCCGAATTAGTCCATCTTCCCCAAACAACAGCGCGTTCACGACAAGATTCCGACGATTGGAGCCTTTGAATTTTCCATCATCACAATTTCCGCATCTTGCTTAATTATCATTGTAATTTTCGGATTCAATCCTTGGATCCAATTCAAGTATGTAGAGGCTTCATGGAAATTTTGATATCCAGACTCATACCGATCGACATAGGGTAAGCGTATTGATGTATTACTGCCATTGATGGACTCTTGGGAGCCCATATTAATAGAACCATTCTGAAATTCTATGTGTTCTTGTTCAGCAGATTAGTATACTGGATATTGTACTGGAGAAATTACTCTCACGAAGAGAGAGAGAGAGAGAGACTCATGGCGGCGATTAGGGAACCCTAGCGCCTAGTGAGTTGCTCCCGTGGGAGAGAATACTTTCTTACATAACTTTTGTAAAGTATAAAAATTACTATATAATTATCCAAATTTAAACAAATCTTACTATTTTAGGTTGAATTTTACTACGCTGTAAATTGGAAAATTTTCACGTAATTTGGTGATTTTTTAAAATGAAATTAATAGTTTTGATGAACTAATGATCATACTTTATTTAATTGACTATTTTGCCCCTAATTCTAAAGATTAATTCATTGCTTAAAATAAATATCCATAGTAAAACTCCTATGTATTTTATATGATAAAGATTCATATTTTTCATAATTATTTAAAATACACTTTGGACCTTATAGTATATAATCTATTATATTAATTGGAATTATTATATGTGAAATATTATTGAACTATGGGAAAATCATAGGTTTGGACCAATTACATTGTTCTACTTGTTAAAAAAAAAAAAAAATTAAAAGTCCTCAAGATCTACTCCCTTCACATCATCCTTCTCCGCGGTTTTATTTTTTTTCTCTTCTCCAAAATACTTATGATAGTTTTATTTAAAATTAAAAGATAAAGTTGTATATACCATACACATCATAGGACTAAATTGGTGTTCTTTTTTCTCTTCTCCAAAATGTTTATGATATTTTTTTTGGAAAATACTTTTTGGCTAAAAATAATAGTCTAAAATGAATAAAAACACTACAAGAAAACAGTTAAATAGCGACCGAATTTTTCGGTCACAAATGTAACGACGAAATACCGACTGAATAGAAACCGAAAACAAATAGGTCGTTATTCCGTCGCCCATCCGTCGGCCACTTCGGCCCTGTTGACCAAATTGAAATGCCGTCATTTTGTTCACAGTTAACGACCGAATACCGACGGATATTAACGACCGTCTACTGACGGACTATATAACGACGGAACACGATCGGGACGCTTTACGACCGAATACCGACGTGAATTAATAACGGCGCCAAACCGACGTCGTTTTGATGTCTTATTTCTTTTTAAAAAATAAGGTTTAAAATTAATTAAAACGACATCGTGTTGTTCAAAGTTAACGACGGAACACAGACGGTAGTTTACGACCGAATACCGACGGAACACCGACGGAAGTGTACGACTGACTACCGACGGAACTAATATCCGAATAAAATGACGTTGTTTTATCGCCTGATTTGTGAAAAAAAGATCAAAATCGACCGAATCCCTCATCATACCCTATTCCATATCTTCTTCAAATCACCGCCGACCGCCTATCTGCCGCCGATCTACCACCGCGACCACCTATTTGCTCGTCTCCATCTCCCGCCGCCACCACCGACCGAAAAGCAACCAAGGCAACTTCGAATTCCCCCCGCCCGTAAGCTTCAACGAATTCCCCCCTCCCTTGTCCGTCGCCATCTCCGACCACCACCACCGAGCGACTTAATCATCTCCGGCCAACACTAATCACTGCAATCAATCGGATTTCGATTTCAATCAAATTGTCCTTGCCTATATGATATTTCTGGTGAACTTTTGCAGAACTACACGTCAACAGTCACAGTTCATCCGGAGGTTATTAAAATCCTTGTAAGTTTCATTCTCCTCTTGTCTACAATTCCCTTTCCTTTTTTGTGTATATCTGAAAATGGAAGTTTCGTTGCTGTTTGTGCAAGTATTTTCAATTTTTGATCAATTTTTGCATTAGTTTGTGTAAGTATTTTCAATTTTTTATCAGTTTTGGTGAAGACTTTAGATTCTTTTTGTATGAAATTAAATGTGATGTCTGAATGCTCTATTTACTGCACATTTCAATTGGCTGTTGGATTTGATTTTGTATATGTGTGGGGTAAGTTTGCAGAACTGTCCTTATTGTTTTTTCCCAGTCTGCTTCCAGGTGATGTGCTTTGTGGAATGGGTATATATGTTTGTTTCTCCTATGCTTGCTCGGTAGAAGTCTTGGTAAAGAATATATTATTGTCCTACCTTTTGTTTTTTTTACATGTGTACTGACTCTTTCTGTTTTAATCTCTGATATTTAGCCGAAGCAAATTCATGAATGCCGCTGGTCCTAGGGATGGCAATTTGACCTGTGACCCGCCGATCCGCCCTGCCTTGATGTCTTTTGGGGCAGCCCCGCCCCGTAGAGAGAACGGGGCAGATCGGGGCATGGTATTTTTTTCCGCCCCGACCCGTCCTGCCCCATTTTGCCCCATTTATATTACATTATTATAATATTATTATTATTAAACATAATCATGTTTAATTTTCATTTTAATATACTAATTGTACTTGTTTGAGAATTGGTTTGGGATAAAATTAATTATTTTTATTATAAAATTAATGATTTTTATGATTTTTAAAAAACTTAATTATTTTTATGATAAAATTAATGATTTTTATGTTTTTAATTTTTTTGATAAAATTAATGATTTTTATAATTTAAAAAAAAATGATTTTTTAAAAAAAAAATAGGATGGGGCGGGGCGGGGCGAGTCGAGATCTGCCCGTGCGTGGGCTGGGGCGCGGCGAAGTTTTTGATCCGGGAGCGGGCGGGGCACAGATCAACAGGGCGGGGCGGGGCGCGGTATTTCAGATACCCGCCCCGATCTGCCCCATTGCCATTCCTAGCTGGTCCATTTTGTGATTCTATGCGCAAAATGGCTGTTTCAAATTAATTATTTTGAAGGACGTTTCTCTTAACTTTATAACTGAGATCTATTCTTATTATTGCAGGAAGAAGACAAGGCTAGATTGGTTCAGGAATCTGGTTTGCAACTAAAGCAAATAAACAACTGGTTCTTCAATCAGAGAAAGAGGAATTGGCACAGTAATCCTTCCTCTTCTACAGCCTTGAAGAGCAAACGGAAAAGGTATTGAAATATATATATTTTTTGGTGCTGGTTGCATTCATTGCAAAAGATCTCAATAAACTTAATACGAAAAAGAACTAATATTGCAGGTGAAAGCAGCGTGACCATTTCAGGTCAAAGCGATTTCCATTCATATGCCTCTTTGACCACATATATGGTACCTTTTTTCAAAAGATCGCATTGAAAGTGTGCGCCGATATCAAAATGATGTGCCCTTTTTTCATTGAGCGATTGTCAACTTGAGCGATTTTAAAGGATTTTCATTTACTTCTAGTCATTCCTCGTGGTATACAGTTAGCCATTTCATATCATAGATCTTATGCCCAATTATGTATTAATATTAATATTGTAACACATAAGTTTTTATTCTTTCCGTGTATTTCAGAGATGCCGCCAAGGAAAGGTATACGAGTAGCCTTATCATTTGGTTCGCCAGCCACGTCTGCTCCGGCCTCCACTTCCCAGCCTGGTTCATCACCAGATTTGGTGGAGACACCGCGATCCGCTCCCGTGCTCAGCTACGACACCTCCATCACAGCCGATGACGCACGGACATCTCGGGATGCGTTTGCGGCGAGACACGCGACCGAGTCCCACGCCAGTAGCGAGATCGGCGACTCACCGACCGACCGTCCCCACGGCAGCTGCTCGATTCTCAAGCGGAGTTGCATCTACGATGAGATACGCGTATTCTCCCCGCAGACTCTACCCTAGCACGTAAGTAACTAATTTATTTCCTTTAAGCTAATTATACTACTTGTCGTCATTATAGTAACTAATCAAATTTTTTTGTTTCCTATTATAGTTTCGAGTTGGCATCCACTGTTCCACTATAATTACTTCAATTTTTTCAAGATCGTTTCAAGGGGCATATAGCACCATCAAGGATGTTCCCCAGGGAAGAAGAAAAATTGTGGTGGGGACGAGTTCAAGGTAAGTGAATTAGAAAATAAGTTTGAATTTAGAAGTCTTTTGATTTAGAAGTCTTTAAATTTAGAAGTATTCGAATTTAGTTATCTAACATTATTTCAAATTGCAAAAAAAGTATCGCTGGGCTCCCGAGCATGAGGATGGCGTCAAGACAGAGTTGGCGTACCATACCGACTGATGGGAGACTAAGCGGCATTATGAGCGACGCTCGGGAAAAAAAATTAAGAAACCGAAATGGGTTTCGAGACGGATTAGGGCGCGACTTGAAGAGTACTCGAAGACTTCGAATTTAAAGCCAAGTCGGCACAAGCAAAGAAAAAATCGGAAAGAATGGAGGGGTGGCAAAGGCTCGATGAAGCACACGGGAGGTTCGCTCAGCCACATTGAGCACCACATGAGACTGGTACGGGATCTTTATTAATTGACGTATTCTTATATTGTATGTGTTTTTTGTTCTATTTAATGAATTTGTTTAACAAGAAAAGGAGGCCGGACATGCAGTCCCATTTTCAGCCAGTTACGATCATGTTCATCAACACCATCTCGGGCCAAAGAAAGGCGAATGGGTTGATGTAGATTCTAGAGAGTTGTCTGTAAGTATTTAATTACCGTTTTTCCTTTTTTGATATTATTTATTTAATGTAATATCCTAATGACAATTTTTTTGACAGCGGGTGTTCCACGAGGTTTACGACGCCGCCGCCAACAAAGCAACTCAAGCCGGACTGCCTCCTCCGGATTTGCCGACTCAGATTGAGTTGTCTGCTGAGGCTGCGGGTGGGCTAAGAAAGGGCCGTGTCCAAGGACTTGGTTCCTTTAGTGATGTGGTAAAGACAATGAAGCGAGGCAGCCAGGTGGTGTCGCATTCAGACATGGTCGAAATGCGGAGCGAAATGGAAGAAAATTTTAAGAAACAACTAGCCGAGCAAAAAAGAGAATTCAAGATGAGGGAAAAGAAGAGAAACAAGGGTCTAGCTAGTATGTTAGCTGAAATTTTAACAAATAGGGACCAAGTTGTATTAAGTGCCTCGGAGATAGAGGCCAAATTGAGTAGCATCTTAGACGATGAGTTAGAATCAGACTATGACGATGACCCTTTAACTGTCTATGATGTTTTGGGGAGTCAATAGAGTATTTAGTTAATTTTGTATCAATTTGTAACTATTGTTAGCTTTTAATGCTTTTTTTTAAGTTACGGTTTGTGATTAATTTGGAATTTACATTTTGGTTTATGTTTTCTGTTGAAATGGAAGAGAGCTGATTGGTTTATGTTTTCTTTTGAATGGAAGATAGCTGAATGTTTTCTGTGCAGGGGGTCTGTTATATAGTTACCCTGTTCTGCTACTGAAAAATTGGCTTCATACCGACCGAAGGGCGACCAAATAGCGACCGTCTTAGGGTTTAGGGTTAGGGTTTAGCTATGTAGTAGCGACGGATTTAGATCGAGGCTTAATTGCGACCGAATGGCGACCGAAACATTCTTTTCCGTCGCTATTTACAGTAACGGATATAACGGTCGTACTTCGGTCGGTAAATTCTCCCAGATTCCGTTTTTTTTATTATAAAATAGCAAGGTTTTTAAAGATATATAAAAACCTGAATAGTGAAACAAGTAAAACTTATACTTATACATATGTACACATTAACCTGAATAGTGAAACAAGTAAACTTATACCTTTTGACAAAATACCTGTATAGACCTGAAGCAGAACAATTCAAATAATACATTTGTGTTGACATTTACGTGAATCATTAAGTAGTGTAACTAAAATTTTAATAAATGCTCATTAATGATGAAATAAAATAGGCAAAAGGTTTCTATATATCTTTAAAAACCTCGCTATATTATAAAAAACGGAATTCGGGAAAATAATAGCGACCTAATAGCGACCGAATATGCCTAAAGGGTCGCTATTCGGTCGCTAATGTTACATGCTGAAACGGCGTCGTCTTGTCCAGTGCGTTGGATCTTTATTTTCAAAAAATTTATAAGTGTTCGATTTTCTTCAGGCGATCGAATATACAAGGGCGGTCGCTATTCGGTCGTTATACGTCATGCCGAAACAGATACTGTCTTTCCCAAAGTGCGTGGGATCTTTATTTTCAAAAATTGGCAAGTGTTCAGACTTTCTTTTGGGCGACCGAATCGAATATGCTAGGTCGACCGAACTTAAGCATCGGTCGACCGAAACGACGTCGTCTTGTCCAGTGCGCGGGATCTTTATTTTCAAAAATTTACAGGTGTTTAGACATTCTTCTAGGCTACTGAATAGCGACCGAATATGCCAGTACGATCGATATTCGGTCGCTACGTTTAAATGCCGAAACGACGACGTCTTTCCAGTGAGTAGGATATTTATTTTCAAAAATTTACAAGTGTTCAGACTCTCTTTTGGGCGACCGAATAGCGACCGAATATGCCAGTACGGTTGTTATTCGGTCGCTACATTTAAATGTCGAAACGGCGTCGTCTTTCCAGTGAGTGAGATCTTTATTTTCAACCCTCCCCTTTACATTTTCTGCAGCCGCGATTTCTTACTCTACCACCATCTCCTCTAGTGATTTATTCCAAAATCTACCTTGAAACTCCACCCTCCTCCCATCACCACCACCTCCGGCAACTCCAAGATGGTGCCACCACCTCCGGCATCCGCAAGACTTCCCCAACACCTCCAATTTCAGTTGGGTATTTGGTGAGAATCTCTTCATCTCTATTTATTATAATGTTATTAATGTCAATATTTATGCTCTTTTATATCATTTATTCTTTAGCTTAATCAAAATGTGGTATAAGGGATCAAAAAAATCACGAGAGCACAAATTGTTCACAAAGAATCAAATTTTAGGGCAATTTACCTTTTATTAGGTTTACAACATACCATTTATAAGAAAGTGGCAAAATTTTATGCTTCTTTGTATTATCCCAATGATTTTATTTCTTTGTATTATCTCCCATGAATTTTTTTCTTTGTATTATCTCCCATGATTTTATTTCTTTGTATTATCTCCCATCATTTTCTTTCTTTGTATTATCTCCCATGATTTTATGTCTTTGTATTATCTCTCATTATTTTATATCTTTGTATTATATTGCAACAAACAAACAACCTAATGTTGAAAATAATCGAAATAGTTGACAAAATTTCATTTAAAATAGTATACAAGATGCCATTATCACACGTTAATAATTAATTTTTAATAAGGGTGCAAATCATCAAAATAACATTCAAAGTTAATATGCATTTAATTATTAAGTCTTTGTATACGCAGATATTGTGTTTGTAATGGAAGACCGTAGTTGGATGTATATGGATTCGAATAGTGGACCTCCTCATAGTCAAGAATTTATAGCGGGATTGAAACGATTTGTGGCTTTCGCAGTTAGTTCGTCTGCTAATGTACAAATAGATGGGATTAGGTGTCCTTGTGGGGTTTGTAGGAATAAGTATTTTCATATGCCTGATACTGTGACGTATCACCTTGTTATGAACGGATTCATGTCTAACTATTATAATTGGACATGTCATGGTGAGGCATTCATTCCCATGCCTCAAATCCCGTTTGTTCATGAAATGGATAATTATAAAAGACACACGATACCGAACAATTATCGAGATATGATTATTGATGTCACGGGACCAAGTTTTTAATGAGCAGCGAGAATAGGGACGTGGAAGAACCTCCCAATCCCAGAGGCACAAAAAATTCTATGACATGTTGAAAGTCGTTGATAGCCCACCGTACAATGGTTGTACAAACCATTCACAGCTTTCAATGACAGCCAGGATGTTGAGCATTAAGTCCGAAGACAACTTATCTGAAACTACAATAGATAAATTTGCGCAGTTGATGAAAGAGGCACTTCCTCCAAATAATAATGCTTTAGACGACTTTCACAAAATGAAGAAATTGGTTAAAGGCCTTGGATTACCGGTGCAAACGATTGATGTTTGTGTTAACGGTTGTATGTTGTATTGGAAAGATGATGTTGAGAGTAGAGAATGCAAGTTTTGTGGCCATGCTAGATACATTAAGAAAAAGAAATAAAAAATACACGATTAAAAGAGATTGCTTGCAAAAAGATATATTATTTTCCGATTACTCCAAGATTACAAAGATTGTATGCATCTGAGAAAACTGCAAGGCACATGACATGGCACTCGGGACAGGTGAGAGGGAAGAGGGAATAATGAATCACCCACGGGATGGAGAAGCTTGGCAACATTTTGATGTAACACAAACCGATTTTGCAGCGGAACCTCTGAATGTAAGGCTTGGGTTATGCACGGATGGTTTTGCACATTTCGGCATGTCGTGGGAAGAACTATTCTTCTTGGCCGTTCTTCTAACACCTTATAATCTCCCCCCCTTGGATGTGTATGAAGAACAATGTAATCTTCTTAACTATCATTGTACCCGGACCCCCAAAATCCAAAACACAAGATCGATGTGTACTTGCAACCTTTAATCGATGAATTGAATCAACCGTAGGGCTGAAGGAGCGGAAACTTATGATATCTCAAAAAAAATAAAATTTTAAATTGAGGGCTTCATTACTTTGGACAATTAGTGATTTCCCCAAAGATATGGAATGTTGAGTGGATGGAGTACAGCTGGCATTCACGCTTGTCCATATTGTATGGAGGAAACACAAGCTGCTCCATTTGCGATGCGGAGGGAAACAATCGTGGTTCGATTGCCACGAGATGCTTCTTGTCACCCTGATCATCCTTTTAGAAGAGATGCAAAGGGATTCCGAAAGGACCGGCGACAAGAGAGAGCAGACGCGCCGACTCGCCTTAGTGGTCATGAAATGTTCCTTAGAGTTAGAGATTATCAAAAAATTACCGATACAGCTGAAGAGATCGGTAAAGAGCAAGGCGGGGGACGGGATCATAGTTGGGCTAAACGTAGTATATTTTGGGACTTACCTTATTGGCGGACACTTTTGATAAGACACAACATTGATGTCATGCATAATGAAAAAAACGTGTTTGATAATGTCTTTAACACCGTGATGGGACGTGAAAGGTAAAACTAAAAACAATGTTAAAGCTAGAGCGGATGTTGAAAGGTATTGCAATCGATCCGAATTGAATATTAAACACGATGGCCGAGGTAAAGCAACAAAACCGAAGGCATGTTTCACTCTTACCAAGCCTAAAAAAGAAATGGTTTTGCAGTGGGTTAAAGAATTAAGGCTCCCAGATGGATATGCATCGAATTTGGCGCGATGCGTTGATATGAAAGAGTTGAAAATGTCTGGAATGAAGAGTCACGATTCTCATGTATTCATGGAGAGACTTATCCCTATAGCACTTTGAGAAGTACTACCGCAAATGTTTGGGGACCCTTGGCTGAACTTAGTCCGTTTCTATAGAGATTTGTGTTCCCCCAAAGTTGAGTGTGGCGCATATGCAAGAATTGGAGGACACTATCGCTATTTTATTATGCAAGTTAGAAAGAATATTTCCTCCGGGATTTTTTGATGTGATGGAACACTTGCCGATTCACCTTCCGTACGAAGCCAATGTTGGTGGCCCGGTACAGTTTAGGTGGATGTACCCATTCGAGAGGTAACAACCATTGTCTTAAGTTATCTCATCTTTGTTTTACGGATTTTTCATGTACGTATTTACAATGTGATTAACTACATATGTTTTAATTATATACCTGCACCATCTGAAAAAGAAGATAAAGAACAAGGCTAGAGTTTAGGGGTCAATTTGCAATGCATACTTGGTCGAAGAAGCTGCTACGTTTTTTTAGCTATTATTTCGAACCCCACGTGAAAACGAGAGTTACAACCATTGGGCGAAATGATGGTGAAGACGAGATTAGCGGACCGGATGTATTATCAATTTGCAACTTACCCGAAAGATCATTTGGGAAAAAAGAAAGGATTTTATTAACTGATAAAGATTAGAAAATAGCAATGAATTATATCCTAATGAATTGTGAAGAGGTCGAACCATATCTTCGATGAAGTAAACTTATCTATTTGCTTCATTTTTGTTATATAATTAAAAGTGGCCAAATAATAATATTGTCATTTAATTTGTAACTCAGGAAATTGTTAGTCAAGTAAATGAACAAACCCCCGCAGATAACGGAGGAAGAACTTCAAAGTCGGGTTTATAATGATTTTTCCAAATGGTTTGGAACTCATGTAAGTTGGTATTGTGTAGAAATGTACTTGTAATAAGAATGCATAATTAAAATAATTTAACTTTTATTGCTCAATGGATACTTAGCCTTCGGGGAAGATTCGAAATTTTGTTGAAAAAATCTGTCTTGGGGGCCCGTCAAGGAGAGTGATGTCATACACCGGTTACTTTGTTAACTGTTATAGATTTCACACCAAAGCCCACAACGATGGAAAAGGAACGACAAACAACGGGGTATGGGTTAAAGGAGATTATTACGGTGAGTTGAAGCAAGTAATTGAGGTTGAACTTGTTTGGAATACTCGACCAAAAAAATTATTCTTTTCAAATGCGATCTGGTTTGATTCTACTCCAAATCGAGCTTTAAGAGTGCATCCTCAATATAAACTTGTAGAAATCCATAGGAAAAGAATCTACCAGGGTTACGATCCATTTGTATTTGCTTCCCAATGTCAACAAGTCTACTACACACCTTATCCGGGTAGTAAGACATCATCTAGGGGCTGATTGGTTGGGTCAGTATGTCGCTCCAAACCACGCCTATTTGACGCTCTCGGTGTTCCTGCATCGTATCGGGATGAAGCATCGCGAGGAGGAGACCAGTCGCATTGATCCAACTATTACCGAAGTTGGTCAACTTGCACACCGGTCGTGGGAAATTGAAGTTGTACTTGTGGCGGTGACGAGCCGTGGTTATGAAGATGATGACGATGACGATGATGAAATTATGTCGGGAGATGACAATTCTGAAGAAGAGGATGAATTAATGACCGATGATGATTTAGAATGATTAAGATTTCTCGCTTCTCTTGGAATTCCACATATTGAAAGTGAGTCATATTTGTTTTTTTTTTTTTTTTGTACTTTATTACAATAAATTAATTGTCATATTGTATAACTTTTTAACATAATTCAAAGTAGAAATTTTATTGTCATAATAATTTGTTTCTTAAATTTTGCAGATTGCAACTCATGCATTTTCAAGGATATGCATATGAATGACATCAAGGAGTTTATGAGAAATGCACACTTTGATTGTAAGTTTTGATAAATGAAATAAATTACTTTGAACGTGAGTGTTGCAATGTAATGTGCACACTTTGATTGTGAGTTTTGATAATTCAAAGTGTGCACTTTGAATGTGAGCTTTGTAATGTAATGTGTACACTTTGATTGTGAGTTGTAATGTAAGGTGCACACTATTATTGTGAGTGTTGTCATTCAAAATGCGCACTTTGATTGTGAGTGTTGTAATAAAAAGTTTGCACTTTGATTGTGAGTATTTAATGTAATGAGAATTGATTGTGAGCATTTTGGTTGTGAGCATTTTGGTTGTGAGCATTTTGGTTATTGCTGCTATTGCTGCTGTGTTCTGTAATAGGGATTTAATTAAATTCAATTTTTATTTTTTTAAATAACAACAATTTAGCGACGGTAACTACCGTCGGTATTTGGTCGCTATATGGTGACCCTCTTTCCGTTGCTAAGTATCCGTCGCTATTCGGTCGTTTCTGGGACAAGTCAAATGTCAACAATGTTGACCAGGCCGTCGGTATTCGGTCGCCATATGGTGACCCGCTTTTTCGTTGCTAATTATCCGTCGGTATTCGGTCGTTACCCAGTCAAAAGTCAACAATGTTGACCATTAGGTCGGTACTCGGTCGCCATATGGTGACCCGCTTTTCCGTTGCTAATTATCCGTCGGTATTCGGTCGTTCTTGGGTCAAGTCAAATGTCAACAATGTTGACCAGCCCGTCGGTATTCGGTCGCCATATGGTGACCCGCTTTTCCGTTGCTAATTATCCGCTTCAGTATCGGGTCGTTATCCAGTCTAAGTCAAAAGTCAACAATGTTGACCATTAGGTCGATATTCGGTCGGTATATAGAGACCTAATATTCGGTCGCTAACTTTTCCGTCTGTATTCGGTCGGTATTTTTCTTAGCGACGAAAAATACACGACCATGTCATTCGGTCGTTAATCGGTCGCTAAACTGAGTTTAGTGACGGAAATGTCCGTCCCTGTTACACAGTTTTCTTGTAGTGAAACTCAATTTGACCTTTTAAAAAGACAAGTCTACCATTTTATATATTTCACAGATTTTGTCATGTATTTTATTCTTTTATATTTCACCTGCTATACCTACTCTACCTAGATACCTAGTATCACTAAATTTTTTGACATCCTTTTACCAACTAACATAAACTTCCTGACTAGGCCTACAAACGGATACATAACTATCTATTCCGATGGATCCTAACAGATCCATAATATGTGTTACCAGATCCGTCCATTTGGATATGAATCTGGATCTGGTAAAATCCGTTTCAAAAAGTTCAATCTTCCACTTTTTTTTTCCTTTCTATTTTGGCTGATTAAAAGCATACATGTTTAATCTAACAATCTTACATATTAGATGTTACTTTAACCCAATTATACGGCAATCCACAATTAATTCTACGAACTAGAATACAATCCATAATCATAATACTTTTCAAAGTTCAATACTTGAAAAAGAAATAAGTAACTTCACAAACAACTAGCACTTGAGCGGTTGAGCCGGAGTAGTAGACGCGTTTCAACGGTAGTGGCGACTCTCCCCTATGATGAAAAGGGAAGGAAACGTTTGCAAATTTTGATGAAAAGAGAAAGAAACGACTGAAGAATGATATGTTGTATAACATTTAATCATATATGATGATAATATTAGGCTAAAAATCTATCCTTAGATGGAAAATGATCCAAAGGTTCAAATAAATCATTTATATATAATTTATTTACTATATATATATATATATATATATATATATATATATATATATATATATATATATATATATGCAGAAATGGATCCGAGTATAACGGATCCGATTTTTATATTTCAAATCTGTAACCATTTTATTACTCTTATACGAATTCATATTCGGATGCGGGTATATGGGTATGAAGTTCTTACCGAATCCAAATCGTTTTTTCAAATTCAAGTTAGATACGGGTCTAAACCCGACTTGTTTGCAGGCCTATTCCTCACATCCATTTACCAAGTAGTACTAAATTTGCTGCCATTTTTTTCCGAATCTCTTTCCAAACTCCTAACACTTTACATTCCAAGATTGAAAAAATCATTTTCAAAACACAACAAGAATTTTACATTCCATAAATGAACTTTTTTGAACTCCCAGTGGCAAGTCAGAAAGTATCTAGGAACAAAACTCTTTTTGGAACTAAGTCCTACTATGGTGCAAAATCGTAGTAGTACAACATCATTCATTTAACAAAACTCTGTCTATTAAGCAAGTGGATGAAAAAATGTACCTATCAAATTGTATATTGGTGTGTTTGGCTTTCCTTTAGAATATAAGCTGTAGGAATGATGATGGTTCAATTCACTTGTATTGCATTTTCATTTTTTTTGTTTATTTTTTTATTAGAGAAATTAATAACGTGTTTAATATTTTAGTTTTGCTAAATAATAAAAGGTTTAATATACTTACAAATAATTTATAATACTTTGGATTAAATATTTGTCGATACTATGTATTTTAATTATAAGATAGCCAACACACACCAAAATTAGTGCATGTTACCAAATAAATGTTTAATATTGAGGATCGTTGTTTCTATTGCATATATTCATTTTTAGCCTGTGTTTTATAAGTCTACATGTTATGAAAATACGAGTTCTAATTTTATACTAACAAGTAATCTAATAATTGTTATAATATTTAGTGTTAATTATTTTATACCACATAAAGTTTAAACTAAATGTTATAATACATAGTGTTCTAACAATAACTAAATTAAATTTGGCTACAAAATAAATTTTTTTGAGGTAAATTTATAAATTAAAAAAATATTCCTCATAAGAAATTGTTCAATTTATAAATGATAAACATTATCCTGGTCAATTTGTTTAAAATAATTAAAATTGAGATCAACATAATATTTTGTAAGGAGGCCAGTTTTGTATAGTTCATAGTAAAGAAACTGACACAATATAAAATTGAAAGTTACTTGGCAAAAAAAAAAAGTGTTAGTGAGAGTAGATTATCTGATGGCAAAAATTAGTGACATGATATGAGATATGTGTTATGCAAAAAAACGTATAAAAGCTTTCAGACACTCAAAGTCAAATCCGTGTTAGAAGTGAAGTCTGACACATCGGATGAAGAGAAATGTTACTACATTTACTCCACAACACACTGTATCGTTTTCTCCGCAATTTTTAATTCTATCCGTCTGAACAATGTTACATAGTATAATGTAATCAACACTGTTAACTAAATTCATTTATGTGTTAGCGGGGAGAAGCATATGTCTTGACGAGTTTCAACATGCTAGTTCACATGTTCAAATTCCATTGTCTCCAAAACAAATAAATTTTTTTGAAACATGTTTTTAAAGCTATTTTTAATTTGAAAATTTATTTTCAAAGCATAATCTATGCTAATTATAGCAATGATGTAAAACTTACATTTAACGAATATTCTATCAAAATAATAGCAATGTCAGTTTGTGTTCTTTATAACAGATATTCTTCAATCTTTATAATTCAAACCTTAGACTAATAATGTTATTCAAAAGTTTTATTAATCGATCACTTAAAACAGGTTCTATTTGGGGTATATTTGTTGGGTTTTGACTTTTTTTTAGCAGGTTCTTCTTTTCTCTATTAAAGCTAATTTCTCTTTTTGATTTAGGAATATTAAATAATCTTTTTTAATCTTTTTCTTATTATTGTTAAAAAAATATTCTTATTTTTATAAAAAGAAAATAATATTGTAACAATACAACTTATAAAAAAAGTAACTCCAATTAGTTCATCAAAACTATTAATTTAATTTTAAAAAATTACCAAATTATGTGAAATATTTACCAATTTACAGAATAGTAAAATTCAAGCTAAAATGGTAAAATTTGTTTGAGTTTAGATATTTATATAGGGATTTTTATTCTTTAAAAAAGTTACAAATAATGTAAATAAAATTACTAAATTTGTCACTAAACTTACCATTTTATCATTTGGTTAAAACGGAGATAAAAAGGGTAAAATTATAATTTAATGTGATCAATTTAATTTTTAAATATTAAGTTTTATTTTTCACCATATTTACCATTTTTATAAAATACATTACTATTTTTTTCATGAAATTCACCATTATTGCATCTAAATTTAATATTTTATAAAATATAAATATTCATGATAAAAATAGTAAGTTTCAAAGTAGAAAATGGTAAGATTATAAAATAAAGTAGTAATATTCAACATTTACGAGTTATTTATTTAAACTTACCAAATTTTGTTTTAATTTTACCATTAAAAATACCAAAGTTACTTGTGGGAAACAAATCTAGTAAACAAAAGTGTGTTGACCGGTTTGACAGGTAACCGGTCACTTGATTGGGGTGACGTGGCAAGCTCTCATTCGTCCATTTCATTTAATTATTATTTTTAAAAAAACCAGATAACCTGCTATTACAGGTCACTTGATTGGGGTGACGTGGCAAGCTCTCATTCGTCCATTTCATTTAATTATTATTTTTAAAAAAAAACCTGATAACCTGCTATTACAGGTTATTTTATTCCACGTGTCAATTGATAATTAGTTTACCTCTTTTCTTTAGGTGCCGAAATTTTACCCTTTCAGCACCACAACACATTTCTATTCTTAAATATAGATTTACATATAAAAATTATAATTTAAAAAAATAACTAATATACATTATACAACACTTGGAAATATGTCCAGTCATATTTTAAAAATATGAATTTAAAAGATATATAAGATTAATGAGTTTTAAAAAACAAATGTAAGTAAATCATGCATGTACATTGTATATATATATTAGATGATAGTGCAGAAATATAAAAAGTTTGGTGTCAAGAAGCTTCAAGCGTGTTGGATAAACTGAAAATATTATTTATTGAACAAGAAGGTGATTATGTTTACGAGTTACTACGAACAAGTTAAAGTATGCAGTATTAACCCAAAAAAATTAAGTCATTGTCATAGACAACTTTAGATAAGTATTTCATATCATCTTAAGTTTAATGTAACAAAATTAAATAATCCTGAATATTTTATATATTTTTTCTTAATTAAATCATACCATTTTATTGGAATCAAATAGCCAAGTTGGTAAGGCTATTCTCCCTTGGGTCATAGGTCCAGGGTTCGATTCATGTATCTCCCTTTCATGGGGCAATAATATCTCCTCCTCTGGTGAGGCTATAACTACTACTTCGATTCACGTATCTCCCTTTCATGGGGCAATAATATCTCCTCCTCTGGTGAGGCTATAACTACTACTTCGATTCACGTATCTCCCCTTCATGGGGCAATAATATCTCCTCCTCTGGTGAGGCTATAGGAAATTTATATAGTTATATTTGAGTTTAAAATGGTAAGGTACAATTAAAAGGTGGCAGATTTAATCACTTAAAAATAGTAGTGAAAGATTACCTAATCGTAAGATTTGACTTGAATATCATATCTTAAAATTTACCAATTATCTAATTGAAGTTTACAATTTATATAATGAAATATACCATTTTATAATATAGTATTACTTTTGGTGCAAATAGTAATATTTGACTAAAATTCGTTAAACTTTAACACTTAAACGGGAGGTATTCCTTGTTTTCTTAACTTACTAATTATATAGTAGAACTTACCATCTATATAATAAATCTTACTATTTGTTTTGTGAAATTTACCATTTTATTAAATAGTATATTTTAATTTTAAAAAGGTAAAATTTTAATTATAAAATTTGTAAGGTTGTTTAATTCAATGGTTGTATTCAAAACATACCTTTTATTGAGTTGGTGTTTTTAACGGCAAAAAATCCTCTGTCCCCATTCGTGTATGTTCTCGTGTCCCCAACCAATCACAATTCGCCATGTGTATATATAATTAAAACAAATATTTATATAATAAATTCTGATTGGTTAGGGATACGGGGACATACACGGACAGTGACAGAGGATTTTCACCCGTTTTTAACCTACGTATATTATAGTTATTGGTACATGTACAACTTTTAAAATTACTCATGAACCAAGAGAATATTTCTCCACAATGTGCTTATAGTTTTTATACAATAATTCCATAGAAAAATTATGTTAATTTGGGGAAAATCAAAATTTAGCTTTTACTGTTGTCATTAACGTTACAAATATAATACTCCCTCTATCTAAAATTAAATGCTTAATTTAACAAGAAATTGGGTATAATAGTTTTGTTAAATTAGATGGTAAGTTGTAATGAGGTGTCTAAAATACCCTTGATTATGCTATTTACCTCATACAAGATTACGTCTTTCTAAGTCCATTTTCTATCTCTTTCTCACATAACATCTAAATACATCTTAATTATGTAATAAGAAGTGGTACTCTAAATTAACTAAGAGTATTGTAAGACATGACTTAAATACGGGTATAATACGTAAGTATCATTACTATATGCTTTATCTACAATATAAAATTAATTTGGGAAGACAAAAAAGAAAATGCACAAATTTAATTTGGGACATAAGAGTATAATTTATAAAAAATAATTAAATTGCGCGAGAATAATTAAAATTTGGGACATGGGAGTATTTAAAAGTCCGGTAATTAAATAATTAACTTAGTAAACTTAAAATTATGCATAATGTAAAGGCCACCCCTTGTGAATGAGAGTTAGCGTTATAGCATATCAGTTCAAGATATTCTCCAGATCATGGCAGTCAAACTCGCGAGTTGACTCGTAGGATCTTACAAGTTTTAAGGGGTCTTACGAGTTAGATCCTACGTAGGATCAGTAATCAAGTAGGATCAGTGTAAACTCGTGGAATAGGACTCAGGATCGTAGGATCCTACGAGTCAACTATTTTCCCTTTTGGGTCGAATTTTTTTTTTAATAAAATAAAAACTGATGTTTTATTTTAACCAAGGCCATAAAAAAATATTTATCTTTTCTTCTCAACTCAAAGTCTCAAACTCTACACTTGACTTTGCAGCTTCTTGGGGCTTCTTCAAATTTCAATCTTCTCAACTCAAGCATTGACCCAATTTACATATTTGCATAAGATTTTTTTTTTTCTCTTGGCTTCTTTTTCTTTACTGGATTCTGTAACAATGACGTCGAAAATATTATTTGAATTGAAATCATAAACTCAAATTTGATCGATTACGTTATTCAAATTCAATCAAATAATAATGTTAGAAGCTTGACATTTAGTTCATCAGGATGTGAGCGCAATTGGAGTGCTTTTGAGATGGTTAAGTTTCATTTTAATCAATTTATTTGCATGTCATTTTAATACTTATTATACATAAATTTATTTTCTCACTCTCTTTTCAATTTAATTTCAATTAAGATATTTGATGTAAATAAATTGTACTTTTGTGTTTTGAATTTGTGATTAACATGTTATTCTATGAGTACGTATATATTTTCAAATGATTTTTTAAATTAAGTAGGATCTACGATTCGAGTTACGATTCTACGATCCTACGATCCTTACATGCCTTTCCGATCCTACGTAGGATTTCGAGTTTGACTGCCTTGATCCAGATGTTGTTTTAGGTCTGTAGTTTGGGTGCCTCCAAATGTAATCATTTACGTTATCAAATTGGAATTACTGATATTATGTTCTTGTAGCATATCCTAGGGCACCAAGTAAATATTGGGATTTTTTGGGAGCCATGAGGAACAGTCGGATCATATGCGTAACAGTTTTTTACAGTACATACGGAACGTTTCAGAACACATATTCCGAAGGGTAAAAACATAACAAGTATTATGAGCCTCATAACAGATGTTCGTTTTAAATCAATCTTACCCGTCGAAATTTAATCTAATGAAAAAGGAAAGTTCCGCACATACAGAATTACCCCGTTCCGCACTAGAGCCAGCATCCATGAGGAAGGTCTTCTAATGAAAACGACCGTCTAAGAGAGTGATACCAAAAATAGGGGTGTCAATCGAGTTATATGAATCGAGTTTGGCATAACTCACGCCTAACTCACATAAAAATTGGAAATCTCAACTCAAGCTCAATCTAAAAAATCTAGCGAACTTTGAGCTCGAGTTAAGTTCACGAGCCTCATGAGCTAAATTTATATTAGAAAAAAAACCAAAAATCCTATAGTAAGATAGTAAAATACAAGTAAACTAAATTCTGACAAGAATACGAATATACATAATACAATTATACTTAATTCTTATAACAAGATAAACTATTAAAAAGATAATTAAAGATAGGTTTGAGAAAGAGGGAAAAGAAACAATACGTTTTGCCGTCAGCTTTTATAGGTATTTTTTAATTAGAATTTTAGTATTATGTATATAATATTTATAATTATGTTATTCTTATTCGGGTGCGAGCTTTAACCGAACTGAGTGGGGTTAAGCTCACGCTCAACTCACATAAAATTCGAGATTGAAATTTGAGCTTACGCTCGACTCATATTCATCTCACCTAAACTCACGCTCATATTGTTTCTGTAAAACCCGTAACTTTTGCTTACGGAATATTTGACGTTTAATTAATTTTTCGCGAGTAACTGTGTAAGCGTAATTTATTTTGTGTGATGATGTGGCTACGTGTCTAATTAACTGTTACAACATGTTACGTGTTATTTTTGTGTACTTTTATTGAGGGGCGTTTCGCACACATATTGTAGTTGGAGAAATTAATTGTGATTTACCTAGATAATTAATTTAATTAAATAAAAAGAAATAAAAAAAAAAGTAACAGTTTGTGGGATTGCTGGTTAAGGTCACGAAACAATTAGAATAGTTAAGAAAAGAATAATTGAAAGGGGTTGGGGGTTTTAATATTAAAGAAATGTGGGAATAAGATGCCCCAGTGGAAAAGGCACAGCGGCTCTGGACTTCGGTCCAGGGTCGATTCCCGCACCCCCGGTAAAATAAAAAAAATAAAAAAAAATATTAAAGAAATTAATTAAAAGTCGACCGTTTCTTTAAGAAAACAATATATGTATATGTGGGATTTCATCATGGAGTTGTAATTAAGATAAAATGCAAGATATTCTCTGCTGGGGAAACGTGCCAGCAGAATGCAACAGACGAAATGAAACGTTGTTGCCGTGAACACAGAAGAAAAGAAAGGCTGTAAGAAACAGAGGTTTTGAGAGTTTTATTTCGGAAATTTCTCATCAACAATTTTGAGAAGACTTTTGAGTGGGAAATCCTTATTGAATTTCGACGAACCTTATATGTAAATTGATCACGACGAAACAAGCTACGTGGGCGTGGAAGCGGATTAACATTTCGAATTCGGAGTTGGAAGATATTGCACCAAGAAAGGGACTGGTTTTCAGAATTTCGTTTTTTGTGCAGTTCCGGTAAAATCGTCATACAGGTAACATACGAACTCCAATTGGAGTAATTCTTTTTGATTTAGAAACTAGACTGATAAGGCTAGAATCTGACCGTAGGGATTGATATTTTAACCGTTAGATCTTCCGTAATGTATGTCAGAAGTGGAGGCCATAATCAGATTTTTATTTGTGCTATTAAATATTTGGAGCATCCTCGACACGACAATTGAAGGGCTTACGGAATTAAGTTTTCATCGCGGTATATACCGAATCAAAGATATTTGAAGGGGCTTCGAGGCAACGCAGACGGATTATCAACAGAGTACCCGGATCGTAAAATATTTCCCCGGGAGCGTTTGTGTCAAAGCTGATTTCAGATTCATTTTCCTCGTTTTGTCACCGTAACGGTAGGGACCCCGCTTTACTCTATGAATTTCTGTTCTGCCATTATTTACTATATTTGGGATATTCGATTGCATAAACTGCTAGAAATTAATTATTTGATGTTACCGTTTATTGAATTGATTTATGTCTTGAATTGGGTAAATTGAGCATGTTGCATAAATTGCTTTCCTATTGCTTTCATTAAATGTTATACTCGCATAAACTTTATCTGTACTGTTATGTATTTGTTCTGTAATTGTCTTCTTGTTAATTGCATTTGGGGTCGTGTTTGGCGTCGTTTAATTGGTGTCATTTTTTGTCCTAATTGGTTTGGTCGACCGAGTCGTCGCCCCCTACTGAGCTCGAGTCTAGGATCACTAGTTAGCAGGTTCCGCCCGCTTTCTATTCTGATCTGCTATGCGACCCAAAGTGGGGTTTCTGCTCTGTTCTGTACTGGGCCCGCATCTAGTGGGGTCAATCACTGGATACGGTAGTGGTTTTGTGGAGTCCCTGGTTGGGGATGATGAGACAATGTATAGGGTTGAACCTTAAAATCTGGCTCCTTCGTTTGGGGGGCAATCCGAACCCACGCAGATTTACTGAACCGTCCTAGTTGGTTGATAATTGGGACCACTACCGTTATTGCTGAGTAGTTGTGAATAGGCAAGTGAGCTCATGTGGTGGGAGTCGTGTCATAGTAGGTAGCTACGTTCTAAGTATCTAAGACGAGTATGTGATTGGGTGTACCGGATGGGCAACGCGTGGTGCTTGTCATATACTCGGTTATGGAATCGTTTAGGTGCGAAGAAGGTGGTTATTTGCTTAATTGTTGCATTCTATGTGTTCATTCTTGGTTGGTCATTATATGATGTTTGCTTGGTGTCTATTTGGTCTCATATGAGTTAGGAATGTTGGGTAATGTTTGGTGCACTTTTGGCACAAGTTTAAAACTCATTTTTCTGAAGTCAGCAGATGTGCAGTCCATATTTCTATTCTGATCTGAACCCTCTGTTCTGATCTGTACTGTACTGCACTGTCCTGCACTGAGTTCTGAGTCTTACGAGACTTGGATTGAGTCGTTTGCATATACTTCCATAGGGGTATTTTGGGAAACGGGCATCTGCATTATCTGTATATGTTTCTGCTGTCTCTGTTTCTGTTCTGTCATTATTACTGTTTTAGGTCCCTGCTGAGCACCGGAGCTCAGTCCGATATCCGGTTTGTTGTTTCAGGTTCTGTAGATGTTGATTATACCTATGACGATGGAGCTTGGGATGGGGATTATTAAGAGTGATCCTAAATGGATAGTTCACAACTGTTATTGCTTTTATAGCTATTTATTTTGAAACTTGTAGTTTCCTTTCAGATGTAATAACTTAGATGTATTTCCTTTTTCAGATAACACTTCTGCTACTGTTTTATTACTATTTATGGATTTATCTAATGAACTCCTTAATTTAGTAATCTCTGACTGTGACTTAGGTGCTTCATTAACTTATGGGGCACTGCCATGTCATCATTCCGGAAACGGGGTGTGACAGTTTCAACCTATGTGAGCCGGGTTCGGGCCAGCCCAAACCCATTGACACCCATAACCAAAAGTCTGTTGTTGTTGCCTTTTTGTTGAATAAGAAAGTATCAATTAATCATAAAATAGTCGAGGCCATTACAATAAAAAGATAATCTACAAATACAAGAAAATAAAAGTTATACAATGATTTGACAATCATGATAACAGATAAAAGCCCACACCCCGAGAATGGGTAAAAAAACTAATAATAGTAGAAAAAGTAAATACAAGATTAAATTTTCCACAACATCTTCGTAATCCTTGAACAACAATAGCAAGAGAAGCTTTGTTTCAACATCTTTTTTTTGAAATCAACAATTTACAATACCGTCTACTAGATTGTCTCGGAAAAATGTAGAAAACCGAGAAAGAACCCCGAACAAGTCTGGGTTGAGAGAATCCTCCAAGGAGGATCGAAAGAAACTCTAGATATGAAAGGATCTGAAGTAGATCTTGCAATCGAGTCTTGAATCTTGAAAGAAAATAACTTGAGAAAACTTCATCACGGTTTACGGCAAAATAAGGGTGTGAAGACACAAAAAGTGAAGGGAGGATGGCTAGATTCGACTAAAAGTTGAAACTTTTGGTTGGATCTAGCCATGAAAAGAAAAAAATGAAGAGAACCCAATAAGAAAAAGAAGAGAGAAAATAGTAGAGAGAGAAATTGTGAAAGTTCCTAATGCTAAGTAAATAGTTTGGCGACGGTTCGATACCCTCCCCGCGCATGAGATATACTTTAAATTATCTCCCTTTCCAGCGTTATCTCTTCCTCCTCTTATGAAGTGTTACTCTATCCCCTCTTGAAATGTACGCCCAGTTGGGCTTCAAAAAAAAAAAAATTAGTTTGGAGGGGATAACTTTTAGAGGCGGAACCTGGTGGAGATAATAAGAATAAGCGGGGTCAGATATGATTACATTGCCCTCACTATTAACAAACTGGAACATTCTGATGTGTACCAGGGCCAGCAGTAGGGCCCTGGTCCACTTGGCTATAATTTAGCCACTTCGCCCCATCATTTTTTTAAAAAAATTACAAAAAATATAGTTCTTATATGGACACAGTTAAAAGTACAAAAATATTCATATTACTATAGAATGAGGAGAGAGACATTTTTAAACTTTTAACTGTGGTTATATCAGAACTATATTTTTTGTATTTTAACTGTGACTGAGAGATGATAATTGAATTTTTTTTTAAAGAGAAAGGGAGTGACGTGGCTCAATTATAGCCAAATAAACCAGGCCCCACTGCTGGCCTGGTTCATATCAGAAATTTCCTAACAAACTGGTAATGTACGATTGTTCCTCTTTCCATATACTATTTAATTCGTGAACGGTTGACGTTTAAAAGTCTCTTATTCAAATTCATCAAAAGTCTCTTAATCAAAATTGATTTATTAGGATGATGAAATGTACTCGTCATTACGTACTTTACATATTTTTCATATTGAGAAATCCTCTATATATAGGCAGAAACGTTTTTCATTTTTTTTAAATAGTAATAATATAAATTTAGATTATTTGTATCATAACAAATTTATGGGTCTGCTCTACTTGTCAAATTAGTGATTCCGACCAATTTTTTGGCCAAAATGAACACGTGCAATGCATGTGACATCGGCATTAAGAGCAAAATCGTATTTTTTCTTAAAACTCATCTATATATAGAACCAACTATTTATCTTTTCTGTAAATAACACAAACTTTTCTTAAAACTATTTATGGCATTACAATTTTACGGGGCTGTTGATTGTATCCAACCAAATGTCAGATTTTTTCCTTCTCTCCCAAATACTTCAGAAATAATTCAACATAATTCACAAAAATCAGAACTTTTTCGAAAATTTTAACAGAAAATCGCACTGAGTGAGAACTAAATAAACATAATAAATGACTTTTGTTACGAGTTTAGGATAGTTTTGCAACATGGGGTTCTTGAAAGTTTTGATGTTTCATGGTTCTTTTTGTCCCTCTGATGTTTGGAATGAGTTATGACATATTTTCTCTACTTTGATTCTGACTAAGATGACATTTATCATGTTAATTTAGTTGTCACTCAATGCAATTTTCTGTTAAATTTCTTGAAAAAGATTCTAATTTTTGTGAATTATGTTGAATTATTCCTGTTATTTGGGAGGGAAGGAGAAAATCTGGCATTTGGTTGGATACAAACAGCAGCCCCGTCAAATTGTAATGACATAAATAGTTTTAAAAAAAGTTGTGCTATTTAGAGAAAAGAGACAATAGTTGGTGATATATATATATATATATATATATATATATATATATATATATATATATATATATATATATATGAGGCTTAAAGAGAAAAGACGATTTTTCCCTTAATGCCAATGTCACGTGCATTGCATGTGTTTATTTTGGTAGGAAAATTGACCGGTATCACTAATTTTCCAAATAGAGCGGACCCGTAAAATTGTTATGCTATAAATAGCCCGAAGTTATATTGGGGTTTGCATTAAACTCGCACTGATTTAGCAGAAAGTACAAAACATGGCACTGAAAATTTTTGGGACAACATTTTTGTCCGGAACGGACTTCCGTTCTGGGACCGAAACGGAAGTTGGACTTCCATTCCCAAACCGTACAAACCCTAACCAACCTTAGCCAACCCGTGACTTGGGGACGAAATTGCAACTCCCGTCCCCAAATTCCTGCCTTTTTTGCAGTGCCCTGTATTTTCTCACTTTGCTTTTTTTACCCCCACTTATTTTTTAACGTAAATATCTGAACTCTTTGATATTTTCGTTAAATTTTTTGACCGATTTCTAGAGGCTTGTCGAAAACGCACATTATATTTTAAATTTTTTTGCCAAATTCCATCTATAAATAACCTCACCACAATCAACAACATTCACAACTCTCAAACATAAATTTTCCTTACCCTCTACCAAATTTCAATTTTTTTTCCCCTCTACCAAATTTACTTCCCCTCCCAAAAAATATTTGTTCAAAATGACAAACTTTCCAGTATTTGTTGAAAAAGAAATGGTTACAAAATTCATGGGATAATGATTTTACCAATGAGTGGCCTCCAGATTATGAACCGCGTTGATAGAAATTCTATTTGATTTTAATACAAAAGGTTAAAACGATGAAAAAAGTTGGGACGATTTGTACAACGAAATTGTCTACGCCATGAACTCAGTGACTGGCGGTTTTTTCACAACAGCGATGATCGATGCAGGGATGGCGAAACTGCGAAGGCGGTTTTGGGATTTTGATGGACTTTTGCACCAACGATGGTTCACATACGAGGGTAGAACCAACAATGTTGATGTAAGTGGTGTTAAAGCACAGTGGAACGAATATGTTGCGGTAAGTTACCAGTCATTTCAGCAAACATTTAGAATATAATATTTGATACCTTACATTTCGTGGTATTTGAACTCTGCATTAGACTCATCCAAGGACTAAGCGGTATAGGAGGAAAGACGAATTCTGGCATAACCTACTTTGTTATATTTTTTGGTATGAGGGAAGAGCAAATGTGGATGGAGTCGGGTATCTTTCAAAATTCCAAGAAGTGGTTACTCTTGAGGCTCCCCCTGACTACCCGGTGTCGGAAGCATCGTCCAACATCACTTCTATTTGGGAAAGGTTTACGCCCATATTTCGAAATAATTAGGGTTTTTATGTAACTCGGTTGTAATTTCTTTTCCAATGTAACTTTGTTTATATCAATTGAATTGGGTGTTAATTATTTCGTGCCAAATTCACATTTGTAGATTGTTTGTTAGTTCAAAACTGTTGAAATTAAAAAAAAATAAAACAAAAAAACAAAATGCCAACACAACAAAAAAAAGTCAAAAAAATGGACATGTAGGGAAAACCATCTTCCGTTCTAGAATTGGGGACGGAAGTTCCACTTCCGTTTCCACGGGACAGTGGGTTTCCCGCTTGAGACATTTCTGGCCTGATTTTCAGGGATAGAAAATCCTATCCCTTCACCACCAAAAATGTCTGTATATTCCAACTAACTTTCCTCCACATTTATCCCTAAAACCAACATCCTACCTTTTATTTTTTTTTCCCACCAAACCCATCTTACCTCAAATTCCTATATTTTGTGTTAAAAAATAATGCCTCTTGAATTTCCGTTGAGATTGTATCTACATTTTGACCACAATGTTGTGTACGAAAATTGTGGTTTCCTTCGATTTCAAGAACCAAGCGAAAAAAACATGGAAGTTATAAAAAAAACTTTCATTCCGGCAACTTTGCCACAGAATTTTTCGGCGCAAAAGAGTCGATTTTTCGAGTGTCACTGTTAGGCTATTAATGATTCATCCATTCTTCATGCCGACGTACAACATGGTGATGTACGATGTTGCTCATCTTAACGACGATGAAGATCAAGTTGATTCGTGGGGAATCCAAACGGATTTCAAACTAAAAGGGATTCATGTTGGTGCTTTGTTAGAACCTCTTGAGAGACATGTTGATAGTTTTGTATTCCCGACAACAGAATTTGCCCCACAATCGCAATATGTTCTGGAATCATATTTTCCGGAGTTTAATCCCATTGCAACCATGCCCCAAACTTCTAGTTACGAACCTATTATAGATAATTCGGTAATGAATTCTTTGGGTCCAATATCTGACATTGACGGTGTTCCGGAAACGGAAGACGACTTTGCATACGATAGTGATGGAGAACACGAGGACGACGGGGTCGAGGAAGATGTAGAGGCAGAAGCTGAAGTTGCAAACCCTGAATGCCAACAACAAACCGCTAGACCAAGTAATGAAGAGATAGGCGAAGAGCCTGAACCAACACCATCTACCTTCGCCCCCAGTTATTCCACAATGGAATATGTCAACATACAGCAACTATCATAATTTTGCCTGTTAGAATGATATGGGTTCCATGGAACATGTTCCTGAACTGACATACAGGGAAAAAACAATTAAACTATGGAATCCCGATTTCCCCGAAATGTGTTTGGGAATGCACTTCAAGGATAAACGGGAGGCAATGTTAGCAGTTAACGTATGGCATGACAAGGTGGCCTTGAGGGAGTGGAAAATAGACAGGAGCAACAAACAGTGGTTCAGCGGGGTTTGTAGAAACTCAACAGAAAACAACCGATGCAGTTGGTACATTCGCGTTAACCATAGCAGGGTGGATGGAACGTGGAAGGTTACTGTTAGCCCTAAGGGCGATCGAACTCGGTTTTTTGATAATGGACAAACACTTGATGTTGTGTCTAAGGTTACAAGACCATAAAGTTGTCTCCATGGTTTTTAAGTTTTTCTTTATATGGGGAGGATTATTAAAATTTCATCAAGCTTCTCCAAAATTAATCTTTACTTTTCGTTAAAATGCTTTTCTTATTGGCGCTCTGATATCCCTTTTTGATTTTGACAAAAAGAGGGAGAATTTTTAGTGTTGCAAATGTGCCAAGAGAAGTTATTTACAAAAGGAGAATGCTAAGAACTTGCAAAATGGGAGAGATAAGGGATTCTTTAATATAGGGGGAGTAGAATTTTTTTTGAGAAAACTTCTACTTGTCTGGATCCTTAATATCCTTATCTCATGCATATATTTGGTATCTTATTTTTGCATATTATTCCCATTTGCATCAATGTTTTGTCATCATCAAAAAGGGGGAGATTGTTAGCCCGAAGGGCAAAATATTCTATGTGTTTTGATGATAACAAACCATTGTTAGTTCTAATGTTTGTGTGAGCATGTTCTTTGTAATAGGATCCTTAGCACTCACATCGACATTGATGAAAATGGTAAGTTAGCTTCTTGTGTAAACTAAGGTATGTATATTACACACAAGAATGCTATAATATGGAAGGAAGGAGGCAAGGAGGTTGGTTGGGAAATAGGGCTCTTCTAAGAGTCCCTAGATGCATTTGGCAAAAAGAATTTATCATGCTAGTGTTTTTAGTCTTTATTGGTTTTATCTTGAAAACACTAGTCTTTGCTCTTATTTGTACTAAGATCTTTTTGCCATGCTTCATCATGCTTCCTTGTACTTAAAATTATCCATATCCTATCTAATTACATCAAAGTTTGACATAATCAAAAAGGGGGAGATTGTTAGCCCTAAGGGCGATCGAACTCGGTTTTTTGATAATGGACAAACACTTGATGTTGTGTCTAATGTTTATATCTTTGTGATAGAATATCGGAACATATATTGGAAGCTCTAAGTACTTCAATCAAGCCATGTTCAAGCTTCAAAGAGTTATTATTCAAGGCTCATCTTTCAAGATTGAAGATTGAAGACTTAGGTTTGGTTAGATTAGCTTTGTCGTTATTAGTCGTTTATCTTATAAAGCTCTAACCAAAGCTCTCATGAACATAAGCTCTACACTCATGTCTTGCTTGCACACAAACACGTTTTCAAAAGGCTTAAGTTTCAAAATGATCTTTACATGTGTTCTTATCCAAAAAGCCTTTGATTTCATAGATAAGTCTTTTAGAAAAGTTTTCCAAGTGTTCTTACTTGTTACCTTTTTAGGAAAACATTTTAGACTTCAAAAGATTTCAAAACGTGTGAAAAATAAGCTTAGAAGTTCGGTCAACCGAGCTCAAGCTCGGATCAACCGAAGAGAAACTGAGAGGTGTAAAAAGTGGCTTCGGTCGACCTAGGCTGTGTTCGGTCATCCGAACCCTCATCCGAAGGGTCATCCGAACCCTCATCCGAAGGGTCATCCGAGGTGTGATTTCGATCAACCGAACTCTGCGAAAAACTAGCCGTTTTTTTACCGTTAAAGAGTCGTTTTTCAGCCTATTTTGAAATGTATAAATACTCCAAAGCTAGAGAATGACTTAAAGACTTGCACAAACAATTTACATTGATTTCTTATCAAGTCTAAACACTCACAAAGTAAATGCTCTTCATTTCTATGATATAAATCATTCAAGAGCAATCTTTCTAAAGCAAGACAAAGAGTGGAATTCATATGTTTTAAAGAGCCAACAATTCTTGTGCTTCAAAGGTATAAATTCTCACTTAGAAGAGTGATTTATCTTGTTCTTTAAACATTCAATTCCCTTTCTAAGTGATTGGGTAATTCTTGTAAAAGTCCTACTTTGTGTGGGCAAATTGTAAAGTCCTACTTTGTGTGGGCAAGTTCTTAGAGAGCTTTTGTATTGTGGTTGTGTTGTAAAACTCTTAGTGAGTTAGCCACATTTGTAAACATTCTTCTTAGTAAAGTTGTTTGAAATCCTTGGGTGCGGCTCAAGGTAGTGGATGTAGATTCTAAGTGAATCGAACCACTCTAAATCCTTTGTCTTGTTGATTGGGTTTTGCATTGCTTTTAGTTCATCTTGTTCAAACTCCCACTTGCATTGCAAAGATTCGAAAAAGTATACAAGATTAGTTAAAACCCAATTCACCCCCCCTCTTGTGTTTTACAGTTACCAAGATCAACGAGTCCCACTATTGCTTGATGGACCAGAACAAAAAACGCAGCATGTCCTCCACCTATATTGGGGTAAAGATTCTATACCTTGTACAGGATGATCTTGAAATTTCTGTTAAATTAATTAGGCCTGCGTGTGTGAATAATATGAGTTTGAGTTGCAACTATAGAAAAGCTTGGTATGCCCGCAGACATGCTATCGAAACACTTTTTGGTACTTGAAAATTAACGTTCCAAGTACTGCCACAGTACATGCGGGCACTACAGGATTCTAACCCTGGTGTTATAGTCAAATTTGTTTATCACCCACGACCGAATGTTGATGTCCCTAAGGTGTTCAAGGAAATGTTCTGGACATTTAAACCGTTAGTTGACGGTTACAAGTGGTGTCGGCCCATAATTTCAATTGATGGCACACATCTTAGGGGGAATTATAAAGGGGTACTTTTGGTGGCAAGCACTCTGGATGCCAACAATCAAATTTTACCCCTGGGCGTTTGCATTGTTCGAATCAGAGGCAATTTCTACTTGGTCTTGGTTCCTTAAAAACTTAAGGGAACAAGTTGTGAAAGAATTACAAGTTTGCCTTATCAGCGATCGCCATGCCGACATTCTTAGTGTCGTGGCTAGCATCCCAGGCTAGCAACCCCCTAATGGCAGTGCACTGGTATTTCCTTAGGCATTTCATGTCCAATTTCCACACTCATTCGAAAAACAAAGAATTAAAAGATTATGTGTGGGCTGCTGCAACGCAAAAGAAAAAAGTAAGTGTGATTTTTTTCTTGAACGAATTAAACACATAGATGAGACTGCATTTAACTGGTTGATGCAGCATCCCAAAGAGTTGTGGACGTTGGCATACGATGGGGGTAAGCGCTTCGGTTGCATGACAACTAACATGTCAGAGGCGCTTAACAGCGTTTTGAAACAGCCTAGGGCGCTGCTTTTAAAGACTCTTGTTGAGATGATATTTTTCAAGCTTGTACATTATTTTGACACACACCGGGAAGACGCGAATAGTTGTCAAACACCTTTCCCTAAGATGATATGGGAGCATTACTTGCGCATCGAAAAAAAAGCAATGAGTTTTACGATGCAACGACACCACAGAGACCAGGGTATCTATAGGGTCACGTCCTGACATAGAGGACCTGGCGAAGGTGGAAAAATATACGTGGTCAACCTATCAGCTCGTGCGTGTAACTGTGATAAGTGGTCTACTTATTCAACTCCATGCTCCCATGTCATTATTGTGTCCAAATCGATCATGGAGGATGCGTCTAAGTATATCCACCTTGTCTATTCTCTCGATCATTATAGGAATACGTACAAGTCCATTTTATATCCTGTACTTGATCCCGTTCATTGGAGACCTCCTCCTTTTGATATGACACATCACCATCCTAACATGAAAGATACGCAGGTGGGTCGACCTCAAAGGCGGAGATTTCAAATGCCTATGGACACAGAGAACAGGGGTATTCAAAGAGCTAAGAAGTATGGCCACTGTAAAATGGTCGGCCACAACCGGAATACTTGCCCCATGTTAGCATCTCTTGCCCAACCACCCCCTCCACAATGAATATATTTAAATTTTACAATTTTGTAATAGTTTAGAATGTATATATTATCAATTTTGTAATAGTTATTTTTAATGTATTTATTTTTATTTCCATTCAATTTTGTAATATTATTTTTAATGTATTCGAAAATGACACATTACCAAATCAAAATATTACCATTTTTCTATCGGTTTGATATCCTACGGAAAATTCTAAATTGGTGTCTGAAATACTATTCGAATGAGGGATCCATTTCACTATTCATTATCATATTGTAGTAGGGGAGAAATGTGTTTAGGGAAATAAATTAGTAGAAGGGTTTGAATGAGTACAAAATTTTAAAATATAATGTACGTTTTCGACAAGTCTCTAGAAATCGGTCAAAAAATTTAAAGAAAATACCAAAGAGTTCAAATATTTACGTTAAAAAATAAGTGGGGTCAAAAAAGTAAAGTGAGAAAAGATTGGACATTGCAAAAAGGCAAGAATTTGGGGACGGAAGTTGCAATTCCGTCCCCTAGTCATGGGTTGGCTAGGGTTGGTTAGGGTTTGTACGGAAAAAAAAATGTTGTCCTAAAAATTTTCAGTGTCATGTTTTGTACTTCCTGTTAAATCAGTGTCAGTCTAATGCAAACCCCAGTTATATTATTACTATTTAGAGAAAAGTGAAAAAAGTTACTGAGTGGATTTCTCTAATTGAGTACTAAGTTATAAAGGGTATTTTAAGCATAACATAAAAGAAAGAAACACTAGAAGTGTAAATCATGTCCACAAATCCTATTGTTACTTTTTGCATGGTAAAGATAAAGATAGAGATCGTGACAGTTTTATGTTTGGTTAGTTAATATTGTCATTCTGTGCAAATTTTCTGTTGATAAATGTATTATCGACGCAAATTTCTTTTCTAAATTGGTAATTAGATATTTCTGTTGATAAATGTATTATCGACGCAAATTTCTTTTCTAAATTGGTAATTAGATATTTCTGTTGATAAATGTAGAGCATGCCTAATTCGATTCCCTCAAGTGATCCAGTTTAGAATCAAAAGGATCACTAAATCATTAGACACCCTCACATCATAATAAAATATAATAATCATTTTTGTTTCTCATACAAATTCAATCCAAAGCTTCTACTTTTTCTTTTAAAGGGAAAATGACTTGCATAATTCTGAAATTATTTAATAAGAAATGATAAGATTCTCAAAGTATTTTGACTTTTCGCAAAATTATATAACAATTTTCGATGCTTCTAAGCCGTTCTGCCACCAGTTTGATTATTAATTTCCTGCCAAAAATATGTATGCTCCCATCACATGAGATTTAAACAAAGGCAAATACATCTCAAAAAAATCAAGTTCTTACAACAGTAAAGCAAGAGAAGAGATACAAAATTCTGGCAATCCAAATTGTTTTGGAGACCAAAAGTTTCTAGGCAACTATATGCAGCATCATGTGGTGTTCATTTGATGTAGCCATTTTACGTTTTAAGAGATACTGGTAGTGAACGCAATGAAACAAATTGTAATATCCGCGACTTTTTATTTACGTGTTATTTGACATATAATTAATTTTTGTATGATTAATTGTATTGGCGTGATTTATTTTGTATAATTATTTGATTACATGTCTAGTTAATTTTTATAACATGTTACTTGTTGTTTTTTGAGTACGTTTTGTACGTGTATCGTAGTTGGGTGATTTAGTAGCGATTTATTTAGAAGATTAGTTTAATTATATGTGTAATTTTTTTTTTTTTGACGCCACGATGAGCGATTGCCCCATATTGGGGAGATAGAACAGCCCACAATGGGGAGAGAGAACACCTTAGATAAGGTAGAATAAAGCTTACCGCAACGCCGGCGGAGGGTATCGAACCCGGAACCTCTCAGTCACGGGCCGGCCAGTGCCCCACTGGGCTATTGGCCTCTTCGATAATTATATGTGTAATTGAGAGTTAGAATTAAGTAGAAGTTTTAATCGGACCGGGGAATTACCATAATAGAAATAAAATAAAAGGAAAGCAAATAATATAATAAGGAATTAAAAGGTAAAAAGGAAAATATAAAATAAAACGAAAATAAAGGAATGAGGGATCGTGGGATTGAGGGTAAAAGAAAGAAATATAAAAAGGTAACGGCAGTGGTCAAGAGAGAATAAAAAAAAAATTAGAGAGATTAAAAATTCTAGGTAGCCTTTGAGAAAATGATTGAGTGGGCTAACTACGTCAAACTCTATCTACCTCAAATTCAACTCGTATTTTAGATAAGATCAAAAATCTCAATTCATGTATCGCTCATTTAGCTCATGAACTGAGCTCGTCGAGTCGAATATTAAATCGAATCGTGAGCTACTTACGAGTCGGCTCAACTCACTTTCACCCCTAGAAATGGGCAAAAAAGCCTGCTCCGACTATAAGAAACAAAATGGCATTTGTGCGTTATTTTACGAGACGATACCAGACGGATTTTGCTTATTGCACATCTTGATAACAGTTGCAAGTTTTTTAATAATTAAAAAAACCATGATTTGACCAAAACGATTCCTCAAGTGCCAGCTCGAGCTACTAAAACCATTATACAGTCTGTAACAACAATTATTTCATCTTTTGTAAGATTATTTTTCTTGGATTTTTGCTCCATCAGAAATACCTAATTCTAATTATAATGAAATTGCAAACCTGGCACCATCACCCACAATGTCCTATTAGCCACCTTTGTTTTCTTGTTTCTCTTTTTTGAATGCATCTTATTGGCCACTTTTTTAAAAAATAAAAAATGGGGAAAGATGATTCAATCCCGCAACATACGAGTCAAATATCACACCATATTATCAACTACTCTAACTGATTTTGGCATCTTATTCAGGGACGAAGACAGAGACTGTCCCCCGAGATTTTTTAAAAAACTAATGGGTATAGTAAATTTTCTATGTAGAAGTTCGGAATATTTTATCAGTTTCAACCCCCTAATTTTTTTTTTTTTTTTTTTGCCGTTTTTATATATAGTTCGACATACTATTACAATTTCACCCCAACGCCAAATTCCTAGCTTCGTCTTGATCTTATTGTCCACCTACTCCTACAACGTCGTAACTATAAATACTGTGGAAATCGTATTTTCTTTTCATCGCTCTCCTGAATAATAATAATAATCAAAAGCTAATTTTCAGTAGATGCTTTCAAGTTATAATAGTTTTCAGCAACTTTTGTAATTGTACTTGTTGAAACAAATAATAATGAAGCTTCATCTTGCCTCATTCCTACTTTTGACACTACTACTTATGAGTTCCTTAATTCTTGATGTTGCTATTGCAGGACCAAGTAAGACCTTTTCTCATCATCAATGTTTCTTTTATTTATTTATTTTTTATATTTTTGTTTGATACTCTATTTATTTTTACTTAATACTCCCTACATTCCATAATATAAATCGTTTAGGACATATAACGAAAATTAAGGAAGTAAAATGCAAGGTAGTTTGTTAGTCAAAATATCAAAATTACTCTCTTAAATATGACTTGTATACTACTATTTCTTTTAAGAGATTAATATTACTACCTCCATTCATTAATATAAGACTTTCATTACATGTTACGAAAATTATGGAAACAAAAATTAAAATATTTTTTTAATCAAAATATCATATTACTCTCTTAAATCAAATTAGTGGTATACAAGTCTTATTTCAAAGAATAATATTCGTATTTTAACTAACAAAGTATCTTGTTTTTTGATTCCTTCATTTTCGCAACATGTAATGAAAGTTTTATATTAAGGAATGGAGGGAGTAATATTTAGACTAATAAAGTACCTTATTTTTACTTTCTTAATTTTCGCTACATTTTCTAAACGACATATGTCATGGAATGGAGTAGTATAATTTATTCACTTTCTATTACAATATAAAAAATAATAAGAAATATTACACTCTTTCCTGCTAAACTTGATGCAATTTTTTGACAAATATTTATTTGTGTCAGAATCGGAAAACCTTGTTCATTAGCTTTACAATAATCAACAGCATATATATACTTTAGGATAAGTTGTATAATTCATTAAACTAACATTTTTGTCTATATTTCTGGGATGTGATTATGAAAAATTAAAGGTTTATGTGGATATAAATGTGGAGTGAGATGCTCAAAGGCAGGACTAAAGAAGCGATGCATGAAATACTGTGGAATATGCTGTGTTGCTTGCAATTGTGTTCCTTCTGGAACTTATGGAAATAAATCAGAATGTCCTTGTTACAGAGATAAACTCAACTCTAGAGGAAAACCAAAGTGCCCTTGATCCCCCCACCTCTCAATGCTTCATTTGGAAAATATATGATTTTATATTTAAAAGAAGAAAAAAAAAACATATTTGAACTGGAGTGTTTTTTCTAGATAGTTCTGATATGGATCAGTTCTATTGAACATTCTAGTGCAAAACTAATCACATCCCTAAAAAATGAAGACAAGGGCAATTTCATGATGATGTAGCTAATTCTGAACCACGAGTTTCATCTTGGAATTTTCTTTTTTTTCCCCTTCCATGTTTGTATTAATAATTTGAGAGTGCCAATTCTGTGTGTTGCTTGTTTGTTCAATTGAAATATAAATTTTAAAATGTCAATGATTGAATTATCTCTTTTCCCAGTACAAAGCATCTATTTAGGTATTTTTACCCTAAAATGTATCTATATTGAGTTACAGTAGTGTCACTGTCTACTATTGAACCGAGTAGAATCTCTTTATCAACTGTAGGTAAGTCTTGTAATCAGAATTCAAATCTCACTTCCGACATTTAAACTTTGTACGCACTTTCAAATAACAGTTACAAAATAAAAAAATAAAAAAATAAAAAAATAAAAAAATAAAAAAATAAAAAAATAAAAAAAAATATAGAATATCTTTTTATACTGTAGGGCTAAGCAAACACTGAGAAAACAAACAATACAGAGTCCCAAAAAAAAAGGTTTCAACTCAGAATACATTATTGGGAAGGAGGAAAAAAAAAGAACTGTTCAATTTCTAGCAGGGAAGTGATGGATAGAATTGGATCATAATAAACAGTGTCAAAAACATAGGAAATTCAAAAGGAACAAAGAGAAAACTATCCTTATTGATACAAAGGGGCAACGGCGTGTGGGGAAGAAAATAACACACCTGTTGCTACATTAACTGATCTGTTGCTCCCCAAGCACAAGCGTCCACAACTCCCCATATTTCACCAACCTCACTTCAAATCTACCAAAAACTATACTTATCCCGCATTTTACCTGGATTCACTCTCTTGATGGAGATTGTCGTGCTCCCAGAACCCGACAAATTCTGCATGAAGATTGCCACAGACTTCGGGGGAACAGAGTCATAATCATACAACAATTCTTTCCAGAGTAACATCAACTGAAAATATAAAGCCATATTCCAATCTCCACGGGTTTAGCCTAGTAGATCCTTGAAAAGGTTGGGATTCTGACCTGTTGGGGTCACGCCCAGCTGTCTAACAAGTGCATCTTTCTCTAGAGAATCTTTAAGATTCGGTCCCTTGCTCGAGTGCTCAGTTGATTGTGTACCTGTAGTAGTTTCGTGGCCGTTCCTCTCGGCCGTAGTTGAAAACCCCGAAAGTGGATCTAGAACTTTCGAACTTTGTTCGTTAGAGGTTGTTTCCCCATACAAGGACATAAAATCTGGTGCACTAGCACTACCTTGCCTGGAAATTAGAGTTGAAGGATTCTGGCCAAGGTCAAGAAGACCTTCCAACTGCTTGAAAGGATCCACAGATTGCGCAGCAGTAGACACGCCTGTTTCACCTAAATCAAGCAAGTCTGGAGCCAGCTGGACAACTTTGTCGGCAAGCGAGGATTCTGACGCAGCACTCTTGACACCATGGGATTTCTCTGCTGCCTGACTGTGACTCTTTGAAGCCTTGTGGCTAGCAGAAGATTGTCTTTTCTCAGATTTCGGTATGCCTCCAAAGAGTGAAGCAGCAAGTTTTTGTTTTTCTGCAGAAACTTCAGGTTGCTGTTTTCTAGAATCATATGAGAAATCACGTGCTTTTGGGTTTGAACTAGTCGCTGCTTCACGTTGAGGAGCCCCGTTTTGCACCGTAGGGGTATCAGCATTAGAGGTTGACGATGAAGTGGAGTAACTTGGTCTACCCCACTTCTTTTGAACCCCATCAAGTTTTAACCTAAGATCTGATGACCCAGTATCCGGCAAGGATGACACCGGTGTAATAGCTTGGAAACTTTCTGGACGATAAGAGGGCTCAGGTACAGGAACAAGTGCAGCTGATGCTGATGTTTGTACGATGGGAATAGCAGTTTTGGATGGCATCATAGGTTTGGGAAGCTCATATGCCTCAAATCTTAGGGTATGTGCCGAGGCCTCGTGCTGTTCTTGGCTTCTGAAACTGTTTAGATCGGCCATTCCATTACGCTCATTCTCGGAAATATAAGGTTGTGCTCCCTTTTCCAATGACTGCTGAACATATCCATTGAGAAATGAAAGGTCTTTGTCAATCTGCAGAAGGAGCAATGACCATCAACTACTTGTCAATCAAATAAACTACAGAACAAAGAACGACAAGTAGCAAAAAGTTCTTCCCAAGATCTGACTGGAGAAAGGTGTAGAAAATTAATATTGTTAAACCCTTTTCTCTGGTGGAAAATGAACTATGGTGTTATTATATGTGTGAATGATTCCTATAAACACATGTAACAAGTTATACTCCTTTTTCGCCTTATCAGTGCCTTGAATCAGAAAAGCAGATATAACAAGACCTGTCCAGCTCAGAAAGGGGCTGTTCCTGATCCTTGTGCATTGTTTAAGCTGCTTTTGAAAAATCCATTTTGAGAAATTAATGTATCATTTTCGTTTTAAAACGCATTCAAAAGAAAAAGTAATTTTGAAAAGCACCTCTAAGGTGGTTGTGCTCCAGACAAGCTGGTAGAGAACAAAAAAGGGGTCAATGTCTGGAATATTCTAAGTCAAGCAATGATTAGAATTCCTAGCTCAAGTCAGGTTAGAATCCTTGTTGGCATATTCTGTTTAAGGCTTATAAGACCTTAGGAATTTTATAGAGTTTAAAGTAATTTAATTCTTGTAGTTTTGTAGTCTTTTATTAAAAGGAGTCCTAGGTGAATTGGTAGCCTAGTTCTGTTTTACTTCTTTATGAGTCTTTTCCAAGTTTGTTTAGGTGACTTTGAGTCATAAACTATGTTACTCGGACTCTTCGTTTAGTCGTGCAGTACCGGTGTCGACAGGGTATGACGTTGGTATGGGTATGGGTACTTTGACATGGTCAATTGCGAATGACTACTTTGACCAACTCTTGAAAGCTCATCGCCACCATCGCTGGGACACCCATTGTTGCTGTCGCTGAATATCGAAGGTACGTCTATTAGAGATTGGAGTTTGGGAGGATGGAGGATGGAGGAGCTTGAACAAAATTCAAGCAATAAGTGAAGGGAAGATGGAATACAGAGAGGTATAGGAGTCAAACAAGGCATCGAATTGGCTGGTGATTTGAATATGTACTAGCTACAAATTTGTTAGGAGAAAGAGAAGAAATTAGTGTTACGGAGAGGGAAAGACGATGGGGGAGGGAATAATGAGAGACGATTGGATTTTTTTTAAACTATTAATTAGCACATGGGGAGAGAATAATGGGAGACGGTTGAAATTTATTGTCGTATCCCCGTATCCGTGTCCGAATTTGGGGGAAGTGTCCCCGTATCCTTTATTTTAGATGTTTAAGTACCTGACACCTAAATACATACCCGTATCCGACACCCGTACCCGAGTCCGAGTAACATAGGTCATAAATGGAGAGATTTTCTATTCATTATGAATGCTATGATTATTTCAATGAAAAGAGTCTACAGAATGTTTCTGTAAATCAAGGTTGTGTGATGCAATCAAGCCTAAGGTGTGGCGCCTAGGGTTTCTTCTCTTAGTGCGATGCTAAGGGGTTTATCTTTCGTTTTCTCTCAGTTTTCCCTTTGATTTCAACCTTTAAACCAGTTTCTTTGATTTTCAGCTTTACGATATCGTTTTTTCCTAGCTTTGTGGACGATTTCTCTAATTTGTCCTGCATCACAAGCTTTTCAAATTTCTTAAGCAAAAATCATAAGTGGAAAAGCAATAGAAAACAGTTTAAACCAACATTTTCTTCGAAGAAGCTGAAAGACAAAATCCGAGGGAAAGAAGAAGAAAAAAATCTGATCAGATCCAATGTTGTGAAACTACACTAGGTATCTAGTAAGTAGAACTACTAAGCAAGAAAATGTCTAAAATTTAACAAATTGAGAAACATAAGTTACCAACACTAAACAAGAGATACATCGCGTAGACATCTAACAAGTAGAATTACTAATCAAAAAAAGGATTTACAAGATAGCAGTAACATTATTTTTTAACATATAATATCCATTGGGACGTTACTGGCTTATGCAGAGAAGACAAAGCATAACATAGACAATAGCGGCTGAAATTGGTGGGTGAAGGTTTGACAGAAAACTAGCGAATAGTGAGGATTTAGTAACTGGCTCAACCCTTCTCATAGTAATATATCAGAGTTTGAAAAAGATAAACCACCCCAAAATACTAAGACAAAGTACAGCATCAAATTAATGCAACTGAGAGACAACACAGAAGGATACCTCGATTCAAAATTCTAATAGGAACTACAGAGTTATCCAGGAAATATGCAGCAATGAAATTATCATCAAAGGAATGACTCAACAACAACTAACAGAGAACAAACTCGTCAGAATTATGATGTACCTCAATGTCCTCACAACTCGCATCACTTGGCATTATGGAGGCTGCAGCCTGAGCATCTAGACCAAGAACTGCTTGAAGTTCATAAGCACGCTGCTGGAGGTCTGTTGAGTGTGATGCTAATAATTCTTCAACTAAGGACTGGCACTGTAGCGAGCAAGGAATTAACCAATATATATATATATATATATAAACATCAATATCAATTGTCTACCCAAAGTACAAGTTTGTCATGCCACTTCAAAATGATCTAGTGATCTAGTCCATAGCATTTATTTTTGTTTTTTTGCTTTATTCCTTTTCGTTTGCACCGGTATGCAGGGGGATAAGAGGTTCGTAGTTCATTTCAACCAGTATCTGTGTCTAAAGTCTAACATATCAAAACTTCATTCTAGACAACATAGGGAACTAATCTACAAGACAGCCATCACCAGAACTTGAACATACAACATTGTTTTTATCCGAATATGCAGCTAATGTTCCTTTTTCAAAAAATGAGTTGTTATTCATGATCAGACAACTAGTTGAAAGTGTTGAAACATCTCCCTTTTCTTATTTCCTCTCTCATTTTTTTCTCTTTATGGGGAGGAAACAATTTAGGAATTTCTTGGGAGTGAGAAAACTTCTTCAAGCACAAATCAAGAGTCACAAAAGAACTGCTATCAGTCCATTTTTGTATCTACCAAAGCTATATACTCGCACCAAATGCAAGAGCCTGAAGACGAAAATCGACCCATTGTAATTATATTTAATCATAGAAAGGAAGCGCTAATTAGACGGGGATTGGGCTGGCTCTCAGTCAGCAGATGGGATATCTAATACCAGATACTTCCAATTTTAGGTAGAAATTATTTGTAGTGTCTTTTCATTCCGTTCCAAATCCACTAAATCCCTAATGATATAAATCAAGTTACATAGACTATAACTATTTAATTTTCCTATTCTTTTTATAACTAAGATGATGAACCTCCTGGCATTCATCGTCCTAGATAAGAAGAATGGCATGTTATCGTTCCTTAAAAAATGAAACTTATTCCAGTAATTTACAAATCTCTTGCAAGTTCATATATGATGAATTTCTCTAAAAGTCAGATGTGCTAATCAACCTAAAGCCATTTGACCATAATAATCAACAAACACAGATATATGAATTAAAGTGGAATTGTAGGTACATTAAAACAATCCAATGTGCTCTATAAACACTGGGGGAGACCTCTACATAAATATCAAACAAGGCTGACATGTACTTAAATGCACGGTTTCAATATGTATATGTCAAATCAAACATGTTATGTTGAACACATACCTCTGGAAGCATCTCCACTTTTTTCCCAGCTGCTATTTCGAATGAGTATATTTTCATAAGGGCAGATATTGCATATGCCTTCAAAATAGAGGTAAACTATTAGAACTCCAAATAGCTAAGAAATAATCCATTATGAATGATTTTGCATGCAATTCAATTATCTCCATAGTCCATATAACACGCATCATAGTGGAAGGATTTGATAACGGCTGTAGCATATGAAAACGGTTTCAAAGTAACTGAACCTAGAAAGGAACAAGACAGCATATGATCATATTATCTATGTACAACAATTACAACAATTTAAATAATTTTCCGTCACATAATCTTCACCAAATATAATATACTTACATTCATCCAAAGGATAATATAATACATTTACGGTGTAGAAGCAAAGCTTCACTCTTAAATGGGAGAAACAGCTATTCTTTTTTAGGGACATTCTCTCAAGTTAAAGAAATATACAATGCTCAAGAAGATAATGTTGATGCATTTGAGTGCACGTGGTCGGGTGTGAAATGCAATAACCATCCTCATATCTCAGTAGTCCCTTCATATATACCCACATGCAAAGTCACTAGCAAAAAACCATGAGTATGAATATGAACAAATCGGAACCAGAGGCTCTAAGCTTTGGATTAAACATGGAAACCCCATTTTGGGGAAAAATCCTAGAAATAAAGTCGTATTGATACATGAACTACATGTTTGAAGATTGCACAACGCTAATGATATAGAAATCCAAATTAATTTCTAGATTCTGGATGTTAATTATAAGAAGGGGCGAGAAAGAAGAGAGCGCATTTTGATATTTTTCCTCTAAAAACATTAATATGCACAAGAAGGAATCAGATCTAAAGTTTGACTATCAAATAAGTGTCATCTGAAAGAAATCTTTTATTAACTTTATGAAAACTTCCCAAATAGAAAATCAAAACAAATCCTAAAAACTGCCAAAGCTGTGTTGCAGCTCAATTATGTTATGCCATTAAATATAATTATACAAACTTTTCACTTTCAGTATAGACCTTATGGTTTTTTCTTCTTTCCCGATAAGAGACAGCAGTTAAATATTTTCACATCACCAAAATAAATCACGGAACACAAACCACACATCATACAAAATATCTGGTCCTTATCTTTTGAATTTAACTGAACGTTTGTAAGATATGTCCAGATTCTCATTCAGATTTATAGAAATTCAAAAGTGAATCAATTCTTGGAAATTTTAAATGATAATATAGTCACAAAGATGAAAATTCATGACTCATACCTTTACAGTGTCATCAGTTGAATAAGCCTCAGCCACATCACAGAGTTTTCCGGTTATATATGAAGCAGAAAACTTTCCATCAATAGTTCCATATTCTCCCAAGACCCAGCAAATAACCTGCGAGTCGAATTAGCAAATGAATATAAAAATAGGAGCTGCACATACAATACGGTTGCAAAGACCACTGCTGCTTGCAAAATGTTTTCCACAGCTCAAACCCAAGACACGGTCATACAAAACAAATTGGCTTCAAAAGACTCGGAAAGTACGAAAGAAAATTAAAATAAACCCTCGGGATTAAGCATGCCGAGCTTAAGCTAGCTATAGATTGTTATTGCACATGTATGCGTTTTTTCTTCATCTAAATGCATTAGCATCCATAAATTTGCATTCTTATAGTATGATCTCAATTATCAAATCTTTTAATGAGTCCAAGACAAGTGCAAATGAGGCAATTTCAAAATAAAGATAATATAAGTCAAGTTGAGCACCATATAGATATTTCACAAGCTTAATCATTTCAAACATTTTAAGTCATCTAAGCTCGTTTGGGCCCCCAATCTACAGCACGTAGTTCGCATCAGTATATATCTCAAAAGATGGTAGAAAGTTGAAAGTTAAAAGCTGAATGTCACAGAACATACTTGGAGAAAGGCAGACGGAAGCTTCGGCTCTCCAACTATGCGCAAATATGACTTCACCTGCACCAAAAGGAAAAGCCTATGTTTAAATTGGAAATTTTATTGGTGGTGTGCAGAAAAACCAATAGTCGACATTTTGGTTGCTATGCACCAACTACAGCACTAAAAATAGATTGAGAACATCTTCATTCAATAAACAAAAGTCATTAACATTTTGTCTACAGTTCAGAAACTGGGTGTAAGCATCAAGAAACCAGATGTGAGCATCCACAAATACCCTAAAATTGTAAGACAGAAGTACTACCCAAATTTAGAAGCAGAAGTCAACAAAAACTAACGGTAAACAAAATAACTCTTGCAAAGTCCAAATTATAAAACTAAAAGTCAGAATCAAGACAAGCTTAAGAAGAAAACACACTGCGGAATATCTTAGCTGACTATCTGCAGTATCATTATCCTCGCCAAATCCCTCTGCAATCAATCGCATCAAGTTATGTGCAACTTTAATGTTAACCAGATCCCCTGCATGCTCAAAGACTTTGTTCATGGTCTGTAGGGTAAATACAACAATGTAAGTCAGTGTTTGCAGGTATAACTCTAATAGAGTGGTCAGCATGTGACATAGAACCAAAATTATTTCAATGACCTGGATAAACCACTGGTTGCTTGGTGCAAATTGTTCAGCAAGCTCAATACATCTGGATGCAATTTCTGTTTTGTAATGATTATCGTTGATGCTTATCATGTATTCAATCATACGATCCACAATTACTTCCACATTTGACGACTTGGTCATTTTATATAGCAGCTCAAATGTCTTCCGCTTAAGGGTGTCATCAGGGTCCTGTAACAAATGCATGTCAGGTATTGTATTTAAAACTCTGCCGAATTAGTTTGAGTAGTGAAAAAAGTCTATGCAGGAATGCTCACAGTTTCATATTGCAAAACGATTCCATAAAGAAAACTAGCAGGTATAAAGAAACACTATCTTGCAAGTGACACCAAAAACTATGATCAAGAAACATACAAGATCACAGAAAAGACTTTTATTTTCAATCATTCCAAAGTATTTAGGGGATTGACAAGGTCCCATTCACCACCTCACTATAACTGAAACACTATTTAGTGTAACACGAGCATAAAAGAGGAAGCAACCTTCTAGCAAATGAGTTTACAAATAATTAACATTTTGATAATCTATGAACTTGCTATAGCTTATCTAATTACCTGAAACATGCAAATAATAACAGACAAGTTGCACATAATATGAGACTCATAAAGTTACACTTTATGCAGAAAATGGGACTGTTGTTTGGATTACTTCTGGTTCAATTTGGTCAAGCCTTAGTCATAAACAATTGGAAATTCTGCACACTAGCAAAGCAAAACAAAGAACATTTTATGCAGAAAATGGTTGTGGTTTGATTTACTTCTGGGTCAGTTTGGCAAGCCTTACTCATGGACAATTTGAAATACTGGACATTAGCAAAACAAATCAAAAGAACCTAAACTTCTAGGCCAAAAGTAAATTATAACCTTCTTTTTAGTTCAAAAACCGCTTTAGGGTAGCCTCATTTCCTTCTATGATTTCAGATCAAGAAAAGCTTTTTTATAAGAAATCTGATTCCGAAACAACTTTGTTCATCCAAGTTTCTTTTATACTGAGTTCTGGAAAACTTTTCCAGAGAACACTTCTTTAGCGGAAAAGCTAAAAGGAAACAAGAAGTGACCCAGAAAGGGGAGAGGCTAGAAAGCTATAAAGCCAGCATCACCAAGATTTCTATGAAATCAAATACAACATTATTAAATGAAAAGTCCAAAAATAGAATAATTTACCTCTAGACAATCAATAACAGCCAGTTGATGTTGTTCAGCGATATCTGGACTCAACTTTATCAATCTACCAAGAGCATCAATACCCAGATATTTCAGATTGTGACTATCACTCTGCAAATTTCAGGATCAGAAATCAAAACACACAACAGGTAAATTAATAAATAAGACAACGAGGAGAAGCAGCTTCAATAAATAAACGACCAACCTTCAAAAATTTGGAAATCGCATCAGCTGCATATTCTAATAGTTTCGGGTTGGGATGTATAGAGGCAATACAGCATATGCTCTCATACAGAATAGCATTCCCAATATTACTTGTTGAATCACACTTTTTCATTATGTCGCCTACAATAGTATACATTTGCTCACTGGCCTTCTTATCACCACTACCCAATAGAGCCAGAATCTTTAATAGCTTGATCTGCATGATAAGTGAATTAACACAGGAAAGGAACAAAATCAAGAAACATAATACAGAAGGGTAAAAAACCAGAATACTCATACTCTAAATATATAATCCGAGAAGATAGTGGGAAGAAATACCCAGACAGGGGACTTCTTCAGAAACAGGCTCATGTAACTTGCACAACAAGACAAAAAAAGTTGGGAAAATAACATGTATGTGACACATAAACAGACATTAGACTTTTTCCTCATAGATGCATTACTTTCTCATGAATTAACTTCTGAGGAATACCTTCTTGTGCTCTTACATTTAAATTCTCGCTATCAATACATTTTTCTTTTCAGGTCATTACTCCTAATGTTCATTACATACTTGGGGCTTTAATTTTCACTTTATAGCAGGGGGAAACGAGAGAATTTCTTCTCCTAAGTTTGAAAACAGCAATGCCAAATTGCCAATTCTTCAGGTAGACAAGCTTTATCCCTTGAATAGGTTTCGTTATTCGACAGGTACCAAATCTTCTAAAGGGAGGATCAGGCAAGCTAAGTAAGAATTTTGGATAATCCAGTGCTGTCTATATTCCGAATTAGATTAAACAAATCATTGAACCTCATTTTCTGGTTCAGCTGTGTTTCTGCATGTTTGCTCTAAGTGACTTTATCTTCATTCCTCTTCTCTTCACTGATTCCGCATAATATCAAAGCATAACAAGCATGCCAACATGAGAAATGCCCCTTGTACTTATTACGATATTAAATGTCACGAAACAAATGCATACAAGACGCAATAAAAACAATCCTGTCCTGGCAATTTCAAAATGCACATAAAAGTGGTCAAACTTAGAGAGAATCTTCCTATGATTTCTGTGCAAGATAATAAGCAGTGTGTAGTTCCATTATGAAAAATACTGGATGCAATTCCAGACCTGCACAGCTGCTAGCATCCCTCTTAGTTTACTTTTCTTTTTGTACGCTCTAGATAAACACCAATTTAAAACAATCTCACAGTTCCATCATGTGTTGTGGCGATGCAAGTACATTTTGATATGGCCTATGAATAACATTCAGTTAGTTCTAAAAGTCAAAACCATTGGGAAAGATTCAGAATATCTGGGAGTTCAAACATTATTATGCAGAAAAGAATAAATCCATGCCAGTCAAGCATTTACCTAGTCGGTATATTAGGGTGTGCAAGATTTAATTCTGTCTTCATGCAGATTTATCAAGTATCAACCATGATACATGTAATAGGTGTTTATCTTTTATCAAGTAAACTTATTGTATGGAAACAAGAAGCTTTAAGTAAAAAGTGACAGCATAAAGTTGTGGTTAGGAGTAGGTAACTACGCTTACCTGAATAAATGGAGCAGGCATCTGATGATAATCATAACTCTTTGGTAATCTGCGTTCAGCTACTTGTTTGAGAATGCTTACAAAGCTAGCAACTAGATCTTTGTAGGAATTAACATCAATTGTTATAAGATCAAATAGAGGGCAAAGAGTTGCACCCATGACTCCAGGATCATTATCACACAGCTTCTGCAACATTTACATGTCATAGCAACAATATGTTAATGTGCATGCTTATGCATGTATTACTTCTGGAATGTAAGTCCATTAGTAGAAAATACATATACAGAATATCAAAAATCAGCCAGATAATTTGCACATGTTCAAATCAGAGAAACCTAGAAATCAGGTTTCCAAGAATCATCTAAAATGCCCAAGTAACAAATCATGAAAACCTATATTATAATGAGAATGAGTAGCAGACAAGTACAAGTATTCTCCTCATTCAATATAAAAAGGATAGTTACATGTTCAGACAAAAAGAAGCAAAACTTGCCGAAATGTAGTATGCAAAAAATTAGAATTCTCTGCTTTCCAAAGTGAGTGGATGTCGACTTGAAATAGGACGCTCTCTCCAAAGTGAGGGTATCATATTTTTCGCATACCATAGAATTAGAACCTCATTGGAAATTAATTAACATGAAACCAAGTAAGTTACTATAGTGATCGGAAGCCTTCGGCAAAGAAAAGATAAATATTCCACTAACTAAACCTTCGGCGACTTTTCACTTATATCATTAACTAAACAGCTAGGAAAAGTAATCATTTTTCAAAAGAAATCAGTTTAGGTTTCATACTTGACATTATGTACTTCAAAAACTAGATGAGTGAAACATTTTTTTTCACCTTTTTATCGTATAAACAATCTAAATGCTACCTATCCACATAAATTCACTTTCGTAATTCAAATTACAATTAATATAATAACATTCATATATAAGAATTTGCAAAAACATAATGCACCTTCCGGAAATTAGAAAGAAGGTGATTGACGGAAGAATGAGATTTGTGATAAAACCGGTGCAAAGCCATAACAGCCTTCCTCCTAACAGCCTCCTTTTGATGCCCTAACAAGTCCACAACCTGAGGCAACACAGCTGGTATAGTTTCCTCATTAATCAATCTACAAACCGCGTTCAATGCAGCACAAACCACTAAATAATTATCCGATTTCAAGTCTTTCTGTATAGTATTAACAATCAAAATAATCAAATCATGATCCTCATTCAAAAACTGCGTAACGGCCAAATAACCAGTTCTTTTCAAGTGAATATTATCATCATGAGTCATTTTCACAGCATGTATATATCCAAAAGAAGCATCATTTCCAAGCATTTCGACATATACTAGACGAATAATGAACTCCTTCATCTTCCTTTTCGGTATGTCCGGCTCCGAAATTCGTCGTTTTAGGGTTTCGATTTCGTGCAAAACGATTCGGTCTTCTTCGGCTTTGGATCGGGCTTCGCCGATTGATTTTATCAAGTCGAGGAATTCCTTGGACTGTCCAAACCCGCCTTGGGAGCCCATTGCGAGCTCCCGCCCGATCGTCTTTAACTGCTCCAGCTTTGAGTCTCTTCTTTACACCAAATTGTAATTTTTTCCGGTGATCTTCCGGCCAGATTAACTGCAATTTTGATCGGAAATTCGGGCCGGTGGGAAGGAGAATTTGGGGGAATTGTGGGGTTTAAGGTATATACTGTGAAAATCAAGGGGATCTGATGAATAAAGAAGGAATTGAAGATCTAGAGAGAGAGGATTTAAGAGAATAGTGATTGAGAAGTTTTAGCGAGAGGAGAAAGAAGCGCAGCAGAGACACACTACCGTAGAAATAAGGAACACCTCGAAGGAGTCCCTTGGCTTTGTCACCTGACCTGTGCATACCTTTTGTCCGGAAACAAAAGTTAAAAAATGGCATATTGGTCGTTATTGTCCCTAAACATTTTATGAATCAGGAATAAGGTCTCTAACGATGTTTTCTGTACATTAAAATCCTCAAATAATTTACGATTGGTGTGTAAGGTCCTTCTGTCAAAAAAGTGATGGGTCAACTGTCAATTGAAAATTTTATTCGAGTCAACATAAATACTTTAGGGGCATAATCGGTATATCACAATTAAAATACCGGCAAATTGGTCATTATTGTCCCTAAACAATTTATAAATCAGGCGTAAGGTCCCAATATATTTTTTCTGGACATTAAAATCCTCAAACAATTTATGATTGATGTGTAAGGTCCTTCTGTCAATCTTCTTACCGTAAAATAATTCACCAAATTAGCAAAAAAAATTGAATGACAAAGACAAAGAACTCATCAACCCAATTCAGGACCTTATAGTAGAAGTTGTTGATGCAATTGATCTAATGCCAATTGATTTTTAGCTATTTTGGTGATTTAATTTATCTAAGTTTTTTTAATTAGTAAGAATTATTATCTGTAGTTTGTGGATTTTTATTTCAAGTATACAATGAAGGTTCTTTGCTTAAAATTTGATATTTCAAGAAAGAATTTTGCGGGTTTGATGGAATCTGGATATGAGCATGTCTATGATGCTATTAAAAAATCCTTGCTTTGGGTTCAATTGGCGGCCATTTTTGTTCATTTTAGAAAGTTTGAAGAATAAGTCTGTAGTAGGTGCTGGTGGTTGAGGATGGGGATGGTCAAGAAGATGCGGGGATGGTGACTCGAATTAAATTTTTAATTGACAGTTGACTAACACTTTTTTGACAGAAGGACCTTACACACCAATCGTAAATTGTTTGAGGATTTTAATGTCCAGAAAAAATGTTTTGGGACCTTACGCCTGATTCATAAATTGTTTAGGGACAATAATGACCAATTTGCCGGTATTTTAATTGTGATATACCGATTATGCCCCTAAAGTATTTATGTTGACTCGAATAAAATTTTCAATTGACAGTTGACCCGTCATTTTTTGACAGAAGGACCTTACACACCAATCGTAAATTGTTTGAGGATTTTAATATACAGAAAACATCGTTAGGGACCTTATGCTTGATTCACAAATTGTTTAGGGACAATAACGACCAACTTGCCTTAAAAAATTGATGGTATAACTATTTACGAGACGCGAAAATTGTTATAGAACCCAAATACATGAAAAACTTTATCATGTACTGTAAAATAGTTTTAGGATCATCTAAATTATTTTTCAATTTAAAATCTAAATAAAAATTTTAATAAGCATTATCCAGATAATTTGAGTAATTGAATCGTTTGATTGAACCGTTCAAATTATACTTTTGATGAAAATGCTTATCGGCATTATACTCGATTGCAAAGAATTTGATCTTGGAATGTAAGGTTGTGTAATGGTCAATATTATATTACTTCCAAAATACTTATCAAACCTCTTATTGGATTCAGCAATGATAGAAGTTGAGAAATTGGAACAAAACTCTAATTCATTTTTTTTTGAAATTTTTCAATTTTAAATTATTTTACAAAAACTTAATTGATTCAAAAGAATTTAGATTAATTAAATTAATTCTTATTTTAATAAAATTTAAAACTCAAATTACTTCCTCAATTATCTCTACAATTTTAAATTTTCTCTCTGTATATATTATTGTCTGGACAACTTTATTAATTTTTTGTGTAAAATTCATTATATCAAATGAATAAAGACATTTTTACCTTTTATCATCATACTATATATTTAATCGAAATATACTATTATTACATGAGCTGTTTTCAGTTCTTGAGTAATCTCATAATCTCAACGTTTCAATCTAATTTCCTTGGAGTTATTAGTCATTTAATTATTATATAAAAAACTTGATTGGTTAATAATATTATTAATTCATTAAATTTTGTACAAATTCCATTTTTTAAGGAAATTTTAATATCATTAAATTCCCAAGAGGGAGGTGGAAATCTGAAGGATCCCCTACCCTTTGAAATGAGGGGGTCAAGCCTCAGAATATGTTCAGCCAACAAGTGAGACAGAATATTACTTGAATTGTGGGCATAGCAAATTCTAAAGAACAAATTCCCTAAGATATGCATTACTAGCCCTTACCAACAAACTCTAAAACCAAACAAGCAAAATCAGAGTCACGTTCAAACTCTAAAAATTGCATTAGGTAGTTAACTAGCTACCATGCCAGATACAAACATCACACATCCGCTCTCGGTCCTCCATTCAAAACCATGTTGCAGCAAATCTCTAACTTGAGTGATGCTTCTCCAAGTTTCAGACGGTAACCCCCATTGTTTGCTTACATTAAAACTTGAAATAAAACTTCATTTAAAACGTGATATAAAACACAATACTAACATGATATTGATCATGAAGTTTGCAAACGACTTTATTATAAAAAATAAAAAATAAATCATTAGAAAAGCAAGCCATTATGAGGCGTGCTTAAGTATTGAATTGCTAGGATTTGTAAAGTCCCGAAAACTCCAGATCAAATAACTCATGGGCCTTGACAGGGCCGATATGCGACCTCCATCGTACCCTGATTAATGGCAGAAGCCCCCGTTGGAAAAAAAAAAACCTTAACGACTATTGGGATCAAAGAAGCTCCATCAATTTTTGAACTAGAAACAACCAAAGAATATCCAATAAGCTCATGCCAAAAAATCCCAAATAGCCCAGTAGCTAGCCCAACCATGACCATGCTAAGAATTAGGGATGGCAATGGGGTCGGGTGGGGGCGGATATCATGATCTCCAGCCCCACCCTACCTCTTCCATCGTATCTCCATCCCCGACCCAGCCCCATCACTGGGGGATGGATGGACATCCCATCCCCAACTCAAGTGGAGGCCCACCCCAACTAGGGAAAATAGAGAAATATTTTCCCCAAATTTCCATTTTCGTCCCAGTGGAGGCTGAACCTTAACTAGAAAAAAATAGTGAATTTTTAACAAAAATTCCCAAATATAACCTTGAAAAAAATGATATAGATGTCCCGGAAAGAAATTTGATTCACCCGATCTTCTCCAAATTAAATGTCTATTTTATTTTTTAGGTATTTTTATACTCTTTCTATTTAGTATTTTAGATGGATCTCCAATTCACCCGTCCCCATTGCCATCCCGACTAAGAATGAGCAAAACCATAAAATGGGTCACCAAAGACCATGCCAGCATATGACCCAACAACACACACACACACACACACATCCTGGCCCAAAGCAGAAACATTTGACCCATCACATATCTAATCATCTTGCGGTTCTTCAACCCGATCTAGTTCAAAGAGAATTGTCGCGTTCTTTCTAACAAGGGCCAGAACTTCGCCGTCTACGTCATCTCCAGCAACAATTATCTTTCCTTTAGTCACTCTCTTCCTCAAATCCCACGCCCTCCCTGATACATCTTCGCCTAAACTGGCCCAAATTGAGACTATCCTCACCCTCCCCTCCATTCCAGAGACGAGACTTTGTCGCCGGCCGGAAATCATTGTTGGCAACATCAACCGTTCACCCACCATGAACCCCAAACTATGTGTAACAGTTAACCCCCCTTATTCACCTTATCCAAATCTAACATATCCCTTTCCCCATAATTTTTAGAAGAAAGATTATTTTTTGCACCCGTGCTCCGTTCTCCATAACTGAATCTACTCGCAATGGATTGGTGCAGGAACCAAACACACCTATTAACAAATGGTGATACATGGGGAAAAACAAGTTCGGTAGATGATAAAGTTCATCTCCGACTAGAAGACGCACCCATAAGCGGCGTAGAAGAACCCTATAATTCTAGGGAGGATTTCCGACTTAGTCAGACCATCTACTCTATATTTTCTCTATTCATACTTAAATGTTTATTTTTCTATACAAAATGATTAAGAAATTAGATATTCAATTCTGAATGAAGAGACCATAAAGTATACAAATTCCATCTTCATTTTAAATAAAGAACTGGATGATAAAGATAATGAATAGTAGTTTCAGATTTTCAAATTCATGTACAGTTAACATTAAAAGAACTCTATGTACATTTGGATACATGTAAAGATTTGATAATATCATTTTTAATAAGAGATTTATAATCATAAATTTAGTTACATAATATCAATCTAACTTATCAAAATACAGGCAATCTCCATCTAATTTCAAATTTCAGTGGCATTTGCACATTATTGGTCAAGCTTATCTTCAAATCTTGCCTTTATTTTTTAAATTCTTGAAAAAGAATAAACATGAAACTTCTCTACTCCTGTCTATATAAACTGAATAATTGACAACATGAAGTTGCAGAAAAAAATTTGGTTCGTACAAACCTAATCTGGAAAGCTTGGATCTTGAGAGTAAAGTGAAAAATATATTCTCCTTTTTTTTTTCTTTTGATATTCTTACATCCATTTTTCTCCTATTCTCAGGGCAGTCTCGAACAATATTGAGCATGTACTAGTTCAAAGACTCCTAATTTATTTTTTTTCAAAAAGATAAATTATAAAAAATGTCAAAATATATTTTCAAAGCCAAAACAAACAACGGTAGTCATGATTTTTCTTCATTATTTGATTTAATTTTTAATAGATTAACAAATAACATATTAACTTTATTATAGATAATAATAACATTTGAACTAAAAGAAAGAACTCGGTGTAATTTTTTTTTATGACAAATAAAATTTAAATACTATTTTTTCATGTAATCTTTGAACAAAAATAAAAAAGATAATTCATACCTTTAATTTGATGTTTTCAAATTCTTAAGAAAATAAAAAATAGTTCTCAAATTTTTCAAAAAATATAAATATGTACATATATGTAACAAAAATATTGAGACCCCAAATTTCAGAAGCTTTGTTCGGTAGGTCACTTTAAGCCCCTTGGAGCCGGGCCTGCCTATGCTTTTTGTTTGCTTTGTGGCTTAGAATATTGTAACTTCCAATCCATGATAGCCTCACAACTTCTTCCTATTCCTTTTTTCTCTTTATTGAATCTTTATTCTCCTAATTTAGCTAGAGAACTTTGCCATAGGAAAATCAACACTAGCCTTAAAATTGAGTTACTTCTAATGACAAAATCCGAAATTCTTCTTCCTATTTTGGAAAATCATCAAAGTTAACTTTTACTTTGAGTTTTTCGAGTTTATTTATTTATTTAGGAACTCTTTTTTAGTAGAGGAAATCTGAGAAAGTTCTGTATGCATGTGATATTTGTGGAAATGTTTTGGGTATTAATTTATATTATAACCAAGTTGCCCATGGAAGAAAGATACATGAAGTAAGCAACTTTTGGTAGAGGGTTTTGTTTTCTTATTTATTTATTTATTGATGTCTCTTGATATAAACTTCTTTCGAGTTAAATGAGGTGCTTATAGGTGTGATAGTATTATAGATATCAACCTTCTTTTACAAAGAACAACCAAGCATTAATCAGGGACGAAGGCAGAGGGGGTGAGGTGACAGTCATCCTTCTAGATTTTTAAAAATACTATTAAATATAGTAAATTTTATATGTAGTTCAAAATATTTTATCAAATTCGCACTCCCAGTATTCTTTTTGCAGTTTTTATATTTAGTTCGGCATACTGATCTCTGGCATTAATCCCAAGTAATTGTGGTCTGCCAAATGAATCAATATAAAATATCAGTGTGGTCGTAAGCATTAATACATTACCTCCATTTCCTTCTATCAAACATTATACCCTCATCAAAGTCTAACAAATTCATATCATTTCTTGATAATTCCGGTCCAAACTTTCTTCGACATCCCCTCACCTCTTACCAACTTACGAACCGGAACGTCACTCAATCTCCTTTTTGTTTGTTCAAATCAACGTAAGCGATTTTCCCTCAGGATCAACTACTGTTATTGGCCTCCAATGAATAAAAATGGAAAGAAAAGAAAAAGTCAAAGACCATAACATCTTAGCAATCACTAGCAATCGTTGTATATTTTGGTTGTCTTGGTGGCTGCCTAAGATTGCTTAGAACACTAGTGTACATGCACAATTTTAATTAATATCAATGTTTTGCCCTTTCATTTCCAGGATTTGCAAGTAAAGTCCTCTCCACCTTCTCAAGCAGAGGAGCCAATACACAATGATCCAGCAATTATCCAGGTGCTTAAACTTGTTAATCAGTATAGATGTTGCAAATACCAAATAAATTTTCTGTTGAATGAAATTAAACAGTGCTATGCTTTATATATCAACTTTATATGTTTTTCTTATGACCTCATTCAAGTACCGTTATATTTGCGAGTAAAATCGGCTCTTGTAAGGATTTTGCACGTCCTTACAAATGTAAGTGTTCAATTTCCGCTGCCGACGTTAAGGCTGTATTGATGGGTGATCTGTAAGTATCCATATAAGCGATGACCTATGTTCCTTAATGTCTTCCCTGACCCTCGTGATTTGACCGGAGACGAAGCCATCCAAACTTTTTTAACAAAAAAAATATATTTTCGAGTAAAATAAGTTTACCACGTCTCAAACATTCTGTTTTATGGTTATGAAACTTTTTACTCCTGTTGGTTTCAATATTCGAAGATCTATCTATCGAAATCATCTTCACCTTGTTCATTTATCAATTTCTCTTGCCTTTTGTTCTTTTCAATTTTTCGAAAAAGTAGCATTTGTTTGAGGAACAAGTCTCGAGTTTGGTTCCATCTCAATCTCTCTTTGTAAAAACAAATACTACGTCCATTCCTTAATATAAGACTTTCATTATATATTGCAAAAATTAAAAAATTAAAAATTAAGATGTTTTTTTAATAAAAATATCAATATTATTCTCTTGAATAAAATTAGTAGTATAAAAAAGATGAATTCTTTGATACAAATATCTTGCAATACAACTTCCCAAAGACTGCGGAATGGACAGAACCACTTTAAGTGGGCGTGGCCCCAATCGTGTCCAATACAACTGGGGAAGAGGATATAATTCTGGTGGTAGGGGGCAGAGGAGGATATCCAGGATCAGGCTGTCTCAATCATTGTGGGATTTGTGCTAAATTTAAATTAAGCCCTATATAATTTTAAAAAATAGATTTTCATGAAGATATAACAAAAATAAATAAATTATTATAATTGTATCATAGTCTTTTATTTTTCAAAATGTACTCACGTTCTAGAATATGGAGAATTATAAGAAAATAACGTTATTTGACTGGTGGTAGTCGAGTGAAAAAAAAGAGGAAATAAAATTAATGTTTTTTTTAATGCCTATGAGCCTGCTTAACATTTTTGGGTAAGTCCTTTAATAAAACTTTTTTGGCTCTTATACCTAAAAAGAATATGCCTAGTAAAGTGGAACATTTTAGGCCGATTTCTTTGTATAATGTGTGTTATAAGATTATTGCTAAGATCCTTGCTAATAGGATTAGACCTTTTTTACTACTCTTATTTCCCCTACTCAATATGCCTTTGTCCCGGATAAAAGTATTACTGAGAATACTATTATTAATCAAGAGATCATGCATTATATTAAGAAAAAGAAAAGCAAAAAAGGTGTGATGGCCATCAAGATTGATATGGCTAAGGCGTATGACAGGGTGGATTGGGATGTGCTTGCTTAGATTATGTTGAATCATGGTTTTTCTCACCACTTTGTGCATCTCATTTATGTCTGTAGCCCGAAACCTTCCTTCTCTGTGCTTTTTAAACAGGTCTATTTATGGTAATTTTGGTGCCTCTAGAGGTATTAGACAGGGGGGTTTCTATGTCGCCTTCTCTTTTTGTTCTGTTCTTTGATCTTCTGTCCAGAATCATTACTTATGCTGAACTTTGGGGAGATATCCATGGTATTAAGGTTGGCAGCTTCAATCCTTCGGCATCTCATCTTATGTACGTGGATGATCTGGTTATTTATGGGCATGCTACCATTGAAGAAGTTGTGAATATTAAAGAATGCTTATCTCTCTTCTGTGGATGGTCTGGTCAGGAGGTAAGTAGGGATAAATCTTGTATCAATTTTAGTTCGAATGTATCTGAGGTGCTCCAATTTACTATTTGTGATATTCTTAATATGCCTCATTGTGATCATCATAGCAAACATCTTGGATTACCTTTTCGTAAGCCAACTAGTAAAAGAAGTGCATTTCTTGATATTATGGATAAGATTACTAGTAAGCTTAGTGGATGGAAAATGAGATACTTATCTCAAGCGAGTAAGAATGTTCTCATCAAATCTGTGCTTCAATATATTCCTTCTTATGCCATGCAAACGGTATCCTTGCCTATCTCTATTTGTAATGATATTGACAAATGCATTCGGAGACTCTGGTGGGGGGGGTTAAGAGTGGGGATTCTGGATACCTTTGCTTGAAAGGTTGGGACTCGATTTGTTTACCTAAAGAGGTGGGTGGCCTGAGATTTAGGATAATTCGTGACATTAACCTTACTTTTAATACAAAATTGGCTTGGAATATATGTGTGATGCTAGAGAAAATCTTTGGGTTAAATTGTTACATTCTAAATATCTGGGTGAACAAGATCTTTTACGTGCTCAAGTGTATAAAGGTCAAGCTTCTTGGGTGTGGCAAGCGATTTGAAAGAGTAAAAATAACTTGCTTAAATGTGCATGTTTTAAGGTGGGTAACATCTCTAAATTAGTAATTTAGACTGATCCTTGGATCCCTTATATTCCGGACTTTAAACCCCCGTCTTGTTTAAAGTTGGACTCTTCGCCTTGGTTTGTTTCTGATCTTGTAGACTTGAATACTCAGGTATGGAAAGTGGATTTGATTAAGAGTATGTTCCCAGATGATTTGGCCAAATCTATTATTAGTATTCAAATTCCTTCAGGTTTGGAACCCGATCTTCTTGTTTGGCCCCCCTCCACATCAGGGGAATTCTCGGTTCGCTCTGCTTATCGAGTAAGCCAACAAGATAGACTTTCTTCGGCTTCTGCGCCTCCTAATGCAGTGACTATCCAGAGGTCAACTTGGAAGAGATTATTGCAATCTCATCTTCATCCTAGACATAAACATTTCTTGTGGAGAATTTTGCATAATATTTTACCTTCAAAGACTAGACTTGTGACTCACTTTGATGTGGGGTCCATTTCGTGCCTTGTGTGTGGTAATACTAATGGGGTGGATTCTCTTCGGCATTTTTTTTTAATTGCCCTTTGGTTGTGCTTTTGTGGTGGAAGTACCCCCTCGTGGTCTTCCCCTTACAGGAGGTTGATATTCCTTTATTTACAAATTTTGCTGTTGTAGTTATGGAACAGGTATGAAAGGAAATGAACTCGATTTTGTTTGGTTCCTTGCTAAAAAATTGGGATTTCTTATTTGGAAACTGTCTCATGCTTGCAAAAGAGTACACTTCGGCTGTTGTGGGGATATACCAAAAGAACAAGCCAAAGGTTGTATGCAATTCATGGACTCGACCACCAACGGGTTGGAGGAAAATAAACTTTGATGCTGCTTTTTTAGATGGTAATTATACGGTGGGGCGATATCTAGGGATGAACATGGTAGGTTTGTGAAGTGTTGTGTTGAAAGTGGTCTTGCACATGATGTATACACGACTGAGGCTATTGGAGCGCGTTTAGCTATTACACTAGCTTCTTCTTTTAAGCTAGACTACACAATTTTCGAAGGGGACGCTTCAAATGTGATATTCTCCCTTAAAGGTCATAATGGAATATTGAAATTGGTAATCTTAAGGATTTGAATTTGGTTAAATGGATTGACTGTGTCCTTGACCCCCTCATGGTCTTCCCCTTACAGGAGGTTGATATTCCTTTATTTACAAATTTTGCTGTTGTAGTTATGGAACAGGTATGAAAGGAAATGAACTCGATTTTGTTTGGTTCCTTGCTAGAAAATTGGGATTTCTTATTTGGAAACTGTCTCATGCTTGCAAAAGAGTACACTTCGGCTGTTGTGGGGATATACCAAAAGAACAAGCCAAAGGTTGTATGCAATTCATGGACTCGAGTAGGCCTGCAAATGGTTACAAACGGATATGGAATTGTCTATTCCGGATCCATATCCATTTTTTATTTTTTCTACCATATCCGTATCCATATCCTAGCGGATCCAAAATGTGTATTACGAGATCCGCTGATTTGGATCCGAATATGGATATGGTAAAACCCGTTTCAAAAAGTCCAATTATACTATAATCCATAAATAATTTTAGGAAATATAATATAATTCCTGCTAACTCCTTGATCGAATTTAAAGTTCATAACTTCTTTTAGGCATTTTCCTTAAATTGAAGTCTCACTTGTCCATTTTCTCTGTATATTCTAATTGAACATCTATCTATATGGTTTTTTAGGTGAGTAGTCCCTGAAGTACTATTACCAATAAACTCTTTTTTACACCAATTGCATTTAGCCATTTTATTCCCATTAGGAGCGGTAAATCTAGTCATGTCATTCCATACCTTTGAAGTTAATTTCTTTTCTTTCTTTGTATTGTTCATCTCAATCTCAGGCTCAACTTGTTGATCTTTTATTGCATCAATAACCAAATCGAGCTCGACCACTTCACTAGGAGTATATGCCATCCTATAGGAGAAAGACAATGAATCAACAATTATGTTTCAGAATCTATAGTTTCTCAAATAAAAGAAAATTAGAGGTTATGAATAAATAAAATGAAAGAAGCCTAAAGCCTTTTCACCATACTGCAATTCGAACACCAAATACAAAAACATATCTTTGTAAACGAGAATCAACGGAAGAAAAATACTTTACACGCAACTGAATATACCTGCGGCGGTGACGGTGACGGGAAGGAGCAGCGGCGAGGATTAGGCGCCGGAGAAGGTAGAAGAGGAAACGGGGAGAGAGAGAAGAAGAGGAAAGAAAGGAAAGAAATGGAACGGCGCCGGAGAAGGTAGAAGAGGTAACTAGGGGGAGAGAGAAGAAGAGGCTGTGATGTTAGAGTTTGTTATCTCTTAACCCTTAAGAAAGTATATATACAGGACTAAAATTGCAATATAAATAATTATCACATAAATCCTATAAAATACTTATATTACAAAAAAGTCCTAAATCCTATAAATCATGTAAAATATATTGTTTTAGGGAATATATACATACATATATATATATATATATATATATATATATATATATATTGCTTTACCTGAAACGGATTCGGGTTTAACGGATACGATTTTTTTATATATCATATTCGTAACCGTTTTATTACTCTTCTACGGACTCGGATTCCGATGCGGGTATATGGGTCTAGAGTTCTTACCATATCCTAAAAATAAAATCGGATTCGAGTCGGATACGGATAAAAATTCGACCCGTTTGCAGGCCTAGACTCGACCACCAACGGGTTGGAGGAAAATAAACTTTGATGCTGCTTTTTTAGATGGTAATTATACGGTGGGGCGATATCTAGGGATGAACATTGTAGGTTTGTGAAGTGTTGTGTTGAAAGTGGTCTTGCACATGATGTATACACGACTGAGGCTATTGGAGCGCGTTTAGCTATTACACTAGCTTCTTCTTTTAAGCTAGACTACACAATTTTCGAAGGGGACGCTTCAAATGTGATATTCTCCCTTAAAGGTCATAATGAGGCTTTGGAATGGCAGGGGAAAACTGTGATTGAACATTGTCGTCAACTTGTTGACAAACATAATTGTAAGTTTTTTTCGGTCCCTAGGAATTGTAATTTGGCGGCACATAATCTTGCTAAGTGGGCCAAAGTTTCAGGTTGTTCATGTATTATTCCCCTCACTTCTCTTCCTAGTGAGGTTTTTTGTGACCGGGGTTCTTGTAGTTTTGGTGGTGTAATGGAATTTGGGATATGTAATGATGCTCTGTCAATGGTTAAGTTATTTTCTATAAAAAAAAAAAAGTAATTTTCTTTTCTGGAAAATTTAGGTTGGACCATCTTGTCCAAGTTTTAGTTCTAGTTGATGTTTGTATTTTGATTTTTTCTGATATGGACCATGGGTATAATGTGATCCAAATTTATACACATCAGCAGATAAGTCTGGAATTAACCTTGGATTTTTGGAACTCGTGCCATATGAACGTATATATACATTTATATATATATATATATATATATATATATATATATATATATATATATTGGGAATAGAAATAAGAGCTTTGTACGTAAACGCTCGGTTTGAATATCAACTTTTAATGTGAAGCATGAAAGTTTACATTTGGGCCAATTTTCATTCACTAGTTTAGAGATCAAACAGTAACTATGAAATGATCATCATTTGTCTCATCCTTTTATTTATTTGTATTTTATTTAAACAGACATTACATAATGGTCCTTTTGAACATTTAGGTCCACAAATTTGTGCATTTGAGTGCTTGAATATTCTTTCCTTTTAAGCAGTAAACAAATTTTTGTGAGTTGGAATACCACCAAAAGAGACTATATTGACTATGGGCATCACCTCTCCCTTATCCAATTCCAACCCCTCCACTGCGGTTGATTGGCTTTGCACCAATTGTTACAGGACCGTCTTGCTAAATTTTAAAATAATGTCTTATATAATTAAAAAAAATAGAGATTTTTATACAAATATAACAAAAATATTATTGCATAAAAAATGACTATTGAACTCAAAATGTACAAATATAAAAAAATACATAGTTTTTAATGGAATATATATATAAAGAGAGAGAGAGAGAGAGAGAGAGAGGGGAGAGAGAAATCCCCTATATTTGACACCAACTATTTAGCTAACTAGCATAAATAGCAATAATTTTTTATTAGACTATTTTTAGCAACAACAATTTACGGGCTGCTCTAATTGTCAAATTAAGGAATCCGTCCAAAATTCCGGCCAAAAAAATCACGTGCCCAGCACATGTGTCCGGTTAAAAGGGAAAAAATGTCATTTTTATCCTATTCTACTACCCCTACCTCTCTTTCTTCTTCCCCAACCACCCCACCCACCCTCGGCTCCCTCCTCTACTCCCTTGTTCAAAGGTCTCCACCACCACCACCAACAGCCACCCCTAGAAAATTGAACTTCACAGCCTTCTCATATTTTCCTCCATTACCCCACTACCAAATTGAGGCATTTCAAGGTCCTTCATTTGAGGCAACTTCATACCATCTTGCAATGCTTTCAATTGAGCAAGTTGTGGTGGTTATTACTATTATTATTAGCCTTTGGAGCAGCACCCCATAGTTATGCATGTTTCCCACTCTTTGCTATCTTCTTAATCAAAGTGTTCGGGTCTACATTTATACGCACCGTAACTTTCCCCTGTTCTGAATCAATTTAAATAGTATAAACCCTACAAGAAATCCCCAAAAAAAACAAGATTTTAGCAGAAATTGAGATAAATTTGAAGCAATTTTAGGAATTAGATTTTGGTACTACTTTTGATTAATTTCTAGAATAAATAAAAATTGAGTCTTTGAAAGAGGAAAAGTACCATCAAGAATAGCCAATACCCTCTCCGGCAACCACAACATAAAGATGACTTGACCTGTATCTTGGCGGGGCAACCCGGATGTCCATTTCGAAAATGGGGTCTTGGGTTTGTAGTCATGGCGGTGAAAGCTCTTTGTATTGCCTGATTATATCACAGATCTGAGCTGTTTTGTCCCTTTCTTCATGAAGCTGAAACTGCAAAATTTCATTACTTTTTGGGACTTTGAAGGGGGGCTGTGTTGTTGTTGTTGTTCAAGCTTATATCTTTGCATGTTCTTTGTCTAATTTGTCTTAGTATGGTTAAGATTTTGGCTTTGTTTAGATTTGGAGAAAATGGAATGGATTTGGAGTTAGTGTCTATTTCGTCGGAAAGGATGGAGAGGATGATATGGTGGCTATTTCGCCGGAAATGATTGGGAGATGGAGATGGAGATGGAGATGGGGTGGTCGGGGAAGAAGAAAGAGGGGTAGGGGTAGTAGAATATGACAAAAATGACATTTTTGCCCTTTTAACCGGACACATGTGCTGGGCACGTGATTTTTTGACGGAATTTTGGACGGATTCCTTAATTTGACAATTAGAGCAGCCCGTAAATTGTTGTTGCTAAAAATAGTCTAATAAAAAATTATTACTATTTATGCTAGTTAGCTAAATAGTTGGTGTCAAATATAGGGGATCTCTCTCTCTCTCTCTCTCTCTCTCTCTCTCTCTCTATATATATATATATATATATATATATATATATATATATATATATATATATATATCTTAATCAAATGTTGAGAGTTCACAAATTTTGGCCAATATAATAAGAAATATAGAACATTATTTTCTTGAAAATTCAAGCACAACATAAATAAAACAAGTCCTTATGTTTTTTTTTTCTCTCTAGAAAAAAGGCTAAAGCTGGGTGAAAAACATGGAAACTGTAACAAATACATATTTAGCTTCTTCTTCAAGAGTCAACACAATCTTCACATAAGAAGAGGGTGACTTGTTGCATAGAAGCAACAAAAAATTAAAAAACAACGATAAAGATGAGCCAACATTTGCAGCACAGAAGCTTATTTCTTATAAAGACAAGCTGAAGCAGTCACAAAATTTATGTGCCAAGGATGATCATAAGAATTTTTTACTACAACATATTGATGAAGGTTCTGATTCTGAAACAAAACAAGACATTATACCTACTATCAAACTATCTAGGAACGACAAGCTAAGGTGTAGAACTCCATCATTATTAAACCATATGACAAAGCTTTAAGCTATGGTTATTTAGACTGCAGGACCCTATGGGCGAACTACGTCTTATTGATCTAGGTAACAACTTTTTCCTCGCAAAATTCGGTCTTGAAGAAGACCATGCTAGGGTGATTGTCGGAGGTCCATGGTTCATCAATGGTCAATACCTCACCACACGACATTGGCAACCGAAATTTAATCCTTACAAAGATAGTCCCACAACCACTGCGATCTAGGCAAGGCTGCCATGTTTTGCCAGTGGACTATTACGACCGACCTAATTAAACTAAGGTGGGTAATCAACTAGGAACACTGATGAAGATTGATGCAAAAACTTCGAATGCGGAGAGGGGAAGATATGCTAGACTTTGTGTTCAAATTGATCTCCTAAAGCCCGTGGTGCCTTGTGTCAAAATTGGAAAAAAATCACATCCAAAAAATACAATATAAAGGTGTTGAATGTGGAATCATTGGTCATCTAACCAAACAGTGTCCTACTATCAAGGACAAACAAAGCTATATTTCAGATGAATATGAAAATATTGACAACAATCTTAAGGATACTATTATGGAAGACGAAGTCACAGATTCTCATAAGCAAGATAATATTAATCTCGGCCCATGGAACATGGTTTCATACAAAACGCATGGCTGGAAAAGCAACACCAAGCCGGAACAGGCTCTGGCATAGGGTACAGCCAGAAATACATACAAGGACTTGGATGCTAGAATGGTCCAAAGAAAGAAATAGTCTACCTCAAAGGTATGGAGGCTAAAGGACATCAAGTCCCCTACTGTTGTCAACTCACTAAAGAACACATCAAAGGAACTTCACCTTGTGCACGGTGGAAAAATCGGCGGCTGACTTGACAGCCTAACTCCCGATGCAGGAAAAGTCTAACAAGAAGTCAAATAATACAAATTTTTAAAAAAAAACTTCTGAGGTTAGCCTAACCACATCTACAAATTTTCCTCTTTAAATCAAGAGCATAACTCGGCTACTCATCTCATGAATTGCTAGAGAGTAAAATTAAAAATGTCCCTCTCAGAAACACCCCTCCCAAACACTTGCGAAGGGGAAATACATCTCCCCAATTTCGATATCAGAGGGGAAGACCACCATTACCAATTAGAAGGGTATGACCAAACCCAAATGTGACAAACCCAAACCCGATACCAAACAGACGGTACAGTCCGAGCCTAAATGCGACAAACCCAAACCCCTACGCGATTTGGAACCTGCTTCATACCATTACCCCCCAGCCCTATGGGCCAGACCAACTGGGTTTGGATGGGTTCTCAACAAATCATAGCATCGGGCAGAAATATGATTACCCAGCCCAACAGCCCTCTCAGTCACATGCCAAAATCTCACATGGGCCAAATCAACCTTTGGTCCGGCCCAACCACATCAACATTTTCCTTGGACTTTGACCCAACATAATTAATGAATCGGGTTATGTCCAATATCAGTCATCTGAGACATTTTCCAAGCCCATAGCAGAATGTTCTATTCTCCTAGAGTGCAAAAGTGGTGGATTATCCGCTGGAGGAGAACCGGGAAGAGGAAACTCAAGTGAGGACTAGGAAATGGATGTCGAGGAATACACCAACCCCCAAGCAAAAACAAGCAGAGCGAGATGGCTGGAGGCGGAAGAAAATCCAAGTCCGAAAAGAGCATTTCAAACAATAAGCTCTTACATATTAAGCAACCATCCTTTAAAATTGGAAAGTCAAAGTGTAAGGATTACTCATTTCTTGGTTCAATTGGCAAACGATGTTCGGAAAATGCAAATTTTAGTAGACCGGACAGTGACCGTTTTGAGACACAACTATCCACTACATCTCATACCGAATACAATCCTCAACTCGAGACTAAACCGAGAGAGGAACATGGAGGGGGCAGCCACTATTGAGCCGAGGGCAGCCCGGGAATTGGTGTTGGGGGCAGCCCGAGAATTTTAAGACGGCACGTCAAGCACCATCGATGATCAAGCTACTAGTATGGAATGTTAGAGGTGCGGTCCATCCGGAATTCCATGACCATATGATGAAATTAATCAGTGTCCATAATCCGACGATCTTGGCTTTTCTTGAAACTAAAGTTAGTGGCAATCATGCGGCAGAGATTTGTGCAAGATTACCGTTCATTAATATTGAGAGAGAGGATCCTGATGGCTTGAGGGGAGGTGTGTGGTTGCTTTGGAACAACACTGATATCGAGCTCACTTTTGTGGCAAAAAATATCCAGTCTATCCATGTCATTGTTAAGGTTCGATGTACCTCTATGCTTTGGTTATTTTCTGTTGTTTATGCTAGACCTGATTTTATTACTAGATTACACTTTTGGGATCACCTTCGTAGTTTAACTGCTAGTCATGACCTCCATTGGCTTCTTATGGGAGACTTTAATGTGTTTTGTATCAATCTAAGAAATTCGGGGGGGCGACCTCCTTTCCAAATCCGTGTTTCGGCTTTTAGGAGTATGCTTGATGATTGTAAGCTTTTAGATCTATGCCGCGAAGGTTCACGCTTTACTTGGACCAATAAACAATATCACGATAAACTCATTTTCCAAAGAAGCGATAGAGCTATTGCTAACACGGAATGGAGAGACCTATATCAAAATGCTACTGTTTATAATTTAGTTAGAACTTGATCGGACCATTCCCCGATCCTTCTTCAGCTTTAACCTAACAACATCACCCCTCTCCATAAGCCTTTCCGGTTTGAGCCAATTTGGCTAGCTCATCCTGATCTTTCCGCTATTGTTCGTGACTCCTGGCTAGGTAGAGATGATAATTTTAATCTTGGGGCACTGAATTTCAAGAAAGCGGTATCTGATTGGAATATTAACGTTTTCGATAATGTTAAGGTTAAGAAAAGAAAGCTCTTATCTCGGATAAAATGTACTCAGCTTGTCTTAGAATCTCACCATTCTCCATTCCTTATCAACCTTGAGCGGGATCTCTTAACTAAGTTTGATGTCATTTACAAGGAAGAGAAACATTTGTGGGCTATTAAATCCAAATTAGACTGGCTTATGTGGGATGATCTTAATGTTAAATTTTTAAAAGCCATCACCATTTATAATAGAAAAAGAAATAAGATTATGTCCTTGAAGAAGCCTAATGGAGAATGGGAGTTCGATATTTTCATAGTCAAGAGCATGATCCTTAATCACTTCCATAACCTTTACACCTCCAACAGAACCTCGGTAGCATTTGTCCCTGAACCTTTCCATTTTACCTGGTCTATGGATATCCAAAATGACCTTAGAAAACTTGGCAATCAGCTGTCTGCTGTAGAGATCAGAGAGGCATTGTGGAATTTTTAACCACATAAAAGCCCGGGCCCTGATGGCCTTCACCCGATTTTCTTCCAACAATTCTGAGAAATCCTCAAACCTTCTATTATCTATTTTTACCGTTGAGTATTTTAAGGGGAGTCCCCTTACTGAAGATATCAATGCCACATTCTTTTGTCTCATCCCTAAAGTTGCGAATCCTGAGACAGTAAGTCAACTTTGGCCTATAAGTCTGTGTAACACCATCTACTAGTTTGTTTCAAAGATTCACTCGAGTTCTTCAATTTCCCCAAGAATCTTATCAAGTTCATCATTAATTCTGTTTGCTCCTAAAAAATGGTCATTCTTTTTAATGGTGAACCGACTGATTGGTTTTTCCCCTCGAGAGGTATAAGGCAAGGCGACCCGTTGTCTTCATACATCTTTGTTATCTGCATGGAATATCTTTCCATCAATATTAAGAAATCGGTTAGCCTAAAAAAGTGGAAACCTATCAAAATTGGTAAGCAAGGCCCTCTTATATCCTATTCTCTGTTTGCCGATGATGTCATCATGTTCGGTTTAGCTGACAATGATTCTATCTCGGAGATGAGGAGGGTCCTCGATGATTTCAGTCTAAGATCGGGTCAGAACATAAACCTTTCCAAATCCAAGTTCACCGCTTAGACTAACTTATCAGCTTCCAGAATCACTACAAGAAAACAGTTAAATAGCGACCGAAATTACCGATCGAAATTTTCGGTCAAAATGTTGACGACGGAATACCGACCGAATAGAAACCGAAAAACTTTCGGTCGTAATACCGTCGGCTAAATTAGTCCCGTTGACCAAATTGAAACGCCATCGTTTTGTTCACACTTAACGACCGAATACAAACGGATAATAATGACCGTATACCGACGGCATTTATAACGACCGAATACAGACGGAACATACCGACCGACAAAATATCGGTCGTTATACCGACGCCCATCCGTCGGCCACATCGGTCCCGTTGACCAAATTGAAACGCCATCGTTTTGGTCATAGTTAACGACCGAATACAGACGTAACTTACCGACCGTTTGCCGACCGAGAACATAATGGCATCAAAACGCCGTCGTATTCGTGTTTTATTTTCTATTAAAAAAATTAAGGTTTAAAATGATCAGACACGCCGTCGTTTTGTTTACTCTTACCGACCGAATACCGACGGATTATCAACGTGTCAAAACGACGACGTTTACATGTTTTATTTCTATTCAAAAAAATAAGGTTTAAACTTTATTAAAACGATGTCGTTTTGTTCATATATAACGACCGAATACATACGGAAGGTAACGACGGAATACCGACCGAATCGTTTCAAAACGACGTCGTTTTATTGCCTGATTTGTGAAAAAAAAAAATAAAATCAATTGAAGAACAATCCCTAAATCAAATCTTCCAAACGACGATTCCACTGCCTTGCTCTTCTTCCACCGCGACCTCGCGACCACCCTACCGCCACAACGACCGCCATCCTGATCCCTCGCCACCGCCACTTGTCCAACGCCATTAAAAGTACGTCCTTCTTCTTTTTTTTTTTATTCAGATTTTTTGTGCTAGTTTTGTGCAAATGGATTTTGATTTTGATTGTGATATTTGCTTATCTCTTCAATCACCTCCATCTTCGTCGTCATCCCGCCATTCTACCGCCGCCCTTTAGTCACCTCCATTACAGGTGTGATTTTGACTTATTTTTTTGCATTATTATTATTATTATTAATTTTTTGGTTGATAATGTTCACTGTACTGATTAATTGCGTCTTTCCTGTTCGGCCTTCAACATTTATGACCTTCAATCCTTCCAGTTCCATCTTTGTTTAACGCCATTCTGCCGCCGTCATCTCGCCATTTTGCCACCGCCACCTCCATTAAAGCTTATTTCAAAAGGTACTTATTCATCCATTAAATTTTTTAGTTGTTAAACAAATTAAGGTTGAAATGCCTCAGAATAGGATTTTATCAAGTTTTTTGGTGGAAGTTGAGTTGTGGAAGTTTGCTTTCATCTTCTACCACATCCTGAAACTCTCAGCAATCATCTTCTGACTTGTAACCTCCTTTCTTTACAACTTCCTCCCTGGAATCCTGTGAAGCTTTTGCTAGTGGACACCTAATTTAACAAAACAGATAAATTAGTAGAATAAAATTAATTAATTGTCTAAAATTGAGTAAAATCCATCAATATTGCATTACAAGTCAAGGAATTATGCCACCACTAGACCAAAAGAAGGGAAAGCCAGAGTACTTGGTTCATGAGACTCATCATTACAGGTCAGAAAACTAACTATATGCAAGTAGCTTCATTGTTGACTACATAGAAAAAAGTAACCCTTATATAACTATTAAGAACTCATACATGTTCTGCAACTAAAGAATGAGTAACACAATCCTCCCCCCCACCCCCGGCGTAAGCGTCTAGAAAAGGAACTAGCAAGTTCACCAACAGTAACAAAGATCTGCTGATTCTCTTGAAAATATTACTTGAGTCCAGAACCCATAACAATCTTTTACGCTTGTGTACTTTTCGTTATGGAATAAACAAATGGATGCATATCTAAGAATATTTGGGTATTTCTACTTTGGATGTGATCGAACTCTCACTATTTTATGGAATAAACCAAAAAAATGATCATCAAGGATACATATGCTTATAACAATTAAGCGTAAAGCTTACAGATGCTCGCATATTCTCAAGCTCTTTATCACGCTTCAGCTCGAGCTGTCTCTGGAAAGACTCATTCTCCTCCGACATTCTTATTCTCCTCGCGCGAATTTCTTTGCTAGCTGAACGTGGGAAGCGATTTATTTTTCACGATTATTTTGTTGCATCATTGTGTCGGTAAATTATTTTGGTGCTCTTATGATGTCTTTGCTAGCTAAACTGTTAGCCTGTTTTGAGTGTTATTAAATGGACTGATTTCGGTATCTAATTATCGGCTGCGTGAATCTAGAAGTTAGTTCTTGTACGTGTGTGGTACTTAATTGCATTTGGTTTTCCCGAAGCTTTCATTTCTCTATGCTAGTACTATTGAAAAAGGATTAGCATATTCCTTATACACCGACTATTGTCTATAAAGATCTCTGCTTTTTGCAACGTAGAATTTGGTTTTCCTTTTCTATGTAAACAAAGGCAAGCAATAATAATAATAAAAAGTATAATTTGCTACTTCTTAATCCGCTTAATTTATAATTCAGAGATGCCTCCAAAGAAACCTATACGAGCGTGCTTGCCATTTAGTCAGACTCCAGTGTCTGCTACGCCCCTACCTCGCAGACACGTTCCTCATCCGGTTCGCAGTCGACAGCTGCATCTGCCCCTGTGCTCGGTATGACTCATCCGACACAGTCTGATGGTGAGCACATCTCTCGGGATATTCCTACGACTGCACCGCCCACCGAGTCTACGCCTCACCAGTCTGATGTCCCAGAGACGAGGACTGATCCCAGTACTGGAGGAGCGCCGATTGTAGTAGAGACTCGGACTCTCCTGCAGCCGACTTATGGCACGTAAGTTGATTTCAAACTTATGTCCTTTATAAATCAAGTTAATTATAATTCTTTTAATCATTTTAATCTCTAATTGATTTTTGTCGCTGCCATTATAGTTTTAGATTGAGCTCTAGCTGCTCCGCCGCCATTACCGGTATATTCCAAGGCCGTTTCAAGGGAGCATATAGCACCCTAAAGGATGTTCCCATGGAGGAAGAAAATATGTGGTGGGAAGAGTTTACGGTAAGTGTATCAATTATAATGAATTTACAAGTGTAAAAATATTAATTGTCTAACATTATTACAAAAAACAGAAAAGTTATCGATGGGCTCCTGAGCATGAGGAGGGGGTCAAGAGGGGTTGGCGCACGATACTTAAGAGGACACTGAGCGGTATCATGAGTGACCACCGAAAAAAGAATAAGAAGCCCAAATGGGTTTCTGAAACTGATTGGGACAGACTGAAAACGTATTGGGCAACTCCGAAATTTCAAGCCAAGTCTAAAAAGGCGGCAATCAACCGGAAGGAAGGGAGGGGCGGCAAAGGCCCAATGAAGCATACGGGTGGTTCACTTAGCTGTAGATGATGTATTGGGTCGTCAATAGAGATTGTAGGTTTTTTGGAATATTATTCGACTTTTGTTATGTTTTTTTGGTTTAATGTTGAACTATGCTTGTTGTTATCACTATTGTATGCTTATGGAATATTGACTGCTGGAATATTGACTTGTATGTTATTTGTATTCTTATGACTTGTGGCAGGGTGTATACTGCTTTTAAAATTTCTGGAACTGGAATATTGTTTTGGGCGACTGACTAGCGACCGAATGGAGACCGATATCTCATTTTCCGTCGGCATTCGGTCGCCCAGTATATAAAAAAAAATTAAAAAGACAAGTGCACTTGATGAATATCGAGAAGAGCAAGGCGACCGAATACCGACCGTTAATGTGTGTGTGTGTACACTTGTGAAACGACATATAGTACATAACGGTCGCCAGTAGTGTGTACAAGTTTTAAATATTCAATTTAATGTGTGTGCACACATATGAACTAGTTATAGTACTTAACGGTTGTCAGTAGTGTTTCTACAAAAAAATACCGGCACGGCGGGAAAATATCGGGAAAAGCTAGGCGACCAAATACCGACCGTTAATGCATATACGGTCGGTATTCGGTCACCCTATTTTATTTACGCGACCGAATGGCGACCGATAATGCATTTACGGTCGGTATTCGGTCGCCCAGGATAGAAAATTAAAAAGAGCCGGGAACTTGATGAACTACTTGTTGAATTGTCATGCCCCGTGTCTAAACAAGTTTTTAAATTAATGTGTACAAGTTTAACTATTCAATATGTGTGTGTACACTTGTGAAATGACATATAGTACATAACGGTCGCCAGTAGTGTGTACAAGTTTTAAATATTCAATTTAATGTGTGTGCACACATATGAACTAGTTATAGTACTTAACGGTTGTCAGTACTGTTTCTACAAAAAAAATCGGCACGGCGGGAAAATATCGGGAAAGCAAGGCGACCGAATACCGACCGTTAATGCATTTACGGTCGGTATTCGGTCGCCCAGGATAGAATATTAAAAAGAGCCGGGAACTTGATGAACTACTTGTTGAATTGTCATGCCCCGTGTCTAAACAAGTTTTTAAATTAATGTGTACAAGTTTAACGATTCAATATGTGTGTGTGTGTGTGTGTGTACACTTGTGAAACGACATATAGTACATAACGGTCGCCAGTAGTGTGTACAAGTTTTAAATATTCAATTTAATGTGTGTGCACACATATGAACTAGTTATAGTACTTAACGGTTGTCAGTAGTGTTTCTACAAAAAAAAACCGGCACGACAGGAAAATATCGGGAAAAGCTAGGCGACCGAATACCGACCGTTAATGCATATACGGTCGGTATTCGATCGCTCTATTTATTCTAGCGACCGAATGGCGACCGATAATGCATTTTACGGTCGGTATTCGAGTCACTGAGATAGAAAATTAAAAAAGAGCCGGGAACTTGATAAACTACTTGTTGAATTGTCATGCCCCGTGTCTAAACAAGTTTTTAAATTAATGTGTACAAGTTTAACTATTCAATATGTGTGTGTGTGTGTGTGTGTACACTTGTGAAACGACATATAGTACATAACGGTCGCCAGTAGTGTGTACAAGTTTTAAATATTCAATTTAATGTGTGTGCGTGTGTGTGTACACATATGAACTAGTTATAGTACTTAACGGTTGTCAGTAGTGTTTCTATAAAAAAAAACCCGGCACGGCGGGAAAATATCGGGAAAGTAAGGCGACCGAGTACCGACCGTTAATGCATATACGGTCGGTATTCGGTCGCCCTATTTTATTTCAAATGCTACTTTGAATTTCCCGCTTTTTCCTTTCACTAGCCGACCGAATACCGACTGATGTATATTTTCGGTCGGTAATCGGTCGCTAAATATTTATGATGAAACGACACAGTTCTGTTTTGAAATTATGACAAAACAGAATACCCAATACCAGAAACTCACTTGTAAACTTGTGCGACTCTGTTATTGGAAACCCTCATCCCCCATTGCCTCCACCTCCCCTCCCCGGTTCCACTCCCCCTCCCGACTTCACCGGCATTCAGACGGTCCACCAACAACGGTCGGCTTTTGGTGCTCAGCACCACCCGCTCTCGAATTAGGTGCTCAATTTCTTCTTCTTTCTCTTCTTATTTTTTCCCACATTACAAAATTAAATTAATTTTTTCTTCCATAAATGATTATGAAAATATGTTTACAACATATATTTGATTTATGATGGACCAAGCTTTTTTTATTTGTCATGAACTTGTAGGTATTTATTACACTATAACCTTGACATTTGTTTTTTTTTTTTTTGTTGAAATTAAAGATTAAATTTATTTGTGTACATAAATGATTATGAAAATATATACTTACAATATATATTTGATTTATGATGGACCAAGCTTTTTTTATTTGTCATGAACTTGTATGTATTTATTACACTTTAACCTTGACATTTGTTTTCTTCTTCTTTTGTTGAAATTAAAGATTAAATTTATTTGTGTACATAAATGATTATGAAAATATATACTTACAATATATATTTGAGTTATAATGGACCAATGTTTCTTTACTTGGAATAAATTTGTTGGTGTTTATTACACTTTAACCTTGACATTATTCTTTATCATTGTAAACTTTGACAAAAATTTAGATAAGATGCCGTTAATAACATAGAGTACGTACAAATCATCAAAAATAAGGTTCTATGCATTTACTTATGAAGACTTGTTATACGCGAGATATTGTGTTTATAATGGAGGGACCAGTAGTTGGATGTATACGGATTCAACATCTAATAGTGGATCCCTTCATAGTCCAGAATTTATAGCGGGAGTGAAACAATTTGTAAATTTCGCTATTAGTATGTCTGCTAATGTACAAAATGATGGGATTAGGTGTCCTTGTGCGGGTTGTAGAAATAAGGATTTTCATGTACAGATTTGGTGAAGTATCATCTTATTATGAGCGGATTTGTGTCTAATTATTATAATTGGACATGTCACGGTGAGGCTTTCTTTCCAATGCCTCAAATTCAGTTTATTAATGAAACCTCTCATTATGTGGATAATTCTAGAAGACATACGACAACAAACAATTATCGAGAGATGGTTTTTGATGTTCTTTGGACCCGATTTTAATGTGCTTAGGAAAATAGGGGACGTTGAAGAACCCCCCAATCCGCGAGCACAAATGTTCTATGACATGTTGAAGAGCTGTTGATAGCCCATGTATGCGGAGGTTGTACAAACCATTCACATCTATCAATGACCGCTAGAATGTTGAGTATAAAGTCCGAAGACAACTTATACGAAACTACTATAGATAAATTTGCATGATTGATGAAAGAGGCGCTTCACTCCTCAAAACAATGCATTAGGCGACTTTTACCAAATGAAGAAATTGGTTAAAGGTCTTGGATTACCGGTGCAAAAGATAGATGTTTGTTTTAACGGTTGTATGTTGTACTGGAAAGATGATGTTGAGAGTAGAGAATGTAAGTTTTGTGGTCATGCTAGGTATATTAAGAAAAAGAAATCAAAAAATACAAGACAAAAAGATATTGCTTGCAAAAAGATGTATTATTTTCCAATTACTCCGAGATTACAAAGACTGTATGCATCTGAAAAAACTGCAAAACACATGACATGGCAGTCACACAGTGAGAGAGAAGAGGGAATAATGAATCACCCAAGGGATGGGGAAGCTTAGCAACATTTTGATAGAACACACTGCTGATTTTGCAGCGGAACCTCGAAATGTAAGGCTTGGGTTATGTACGAGATGGTTTTGCACCTTTCGGCATGTCAGGGAAGCAATATTCTTCTTGGCGATTATTCTAACTCCTTATAATCTCCCCCCATTGGATGTGTATGAAGAACAATGTAATGTTCTTAACTATCATTATACACGGACCCCCAAAATCTAAAACACAAGATTGATGTGTACTTGCGACCTCTCATCGATGAATTGAATCAGTTTGTGGAGTGAAGGTGCGAGAAACTTATGACATCTCTAAAAACCAAAATTTTTAAAATGAGAGCTTCATTACTTTGGACAATTAGTGATTTCCCGAGCATATGGAATGTTGAGTGGATGGAGTACGGCGAGGCATTCACGCTTGTCCATATTGTATGGAGGAAACACAAGCGTTCCATTTGCGGTGGCGAGGGAAACAATCGTGGTTCGATTGCCACGGAAGCTTCTTGTCACACGATCATCCATTTAGAAGAGATGCAAAGGGATTAGAAAGGGACCGGCGACATGAGAGAAGCGAGACCCGCCATCTCGGTGATTGGTGATGAAATGTGGTTTAGAGTTAGAGATTATCAAAAAAATTACCGATACGGTGAAGAGATTGGTAAAGAGCAAGGCGGAGGTCGATATCACGATTGGGCCAAAGCGTAGCATATTTTGGGACTTACCTTATTGGCGGACACTTCTAATAAGACACAACATTGATGTCATGCATAATGAAAAAAAATGTGTTTGATAACGTCTTTAACACTCGTGTTGGGACGTGAAAGGTAAAACTAAGGACAATGTTAAGGCTAGAGCGGATGTTGAAAGATATTGCAATCGGCCTGAATTGAATATTAAACACGATGGCAGCGGTAAAGCAACGAAACCGAAGGCATGTTTCACTCTTACCAAGGCACAAAAAAGAGATGGTTTTGCGGTGGGTTAAAGAATTAAGGCTCCCAGGATGGATATGCATCGAATTTGGCGCGATGCGTTGATATGAAAAGAGTTGAAAATGTCCGGAATGAAGAGTCACGATTCTCATGTATTCATGGAGCGACTTATCCCTATAGCACTTGAGAAGTACTACAGAGCAAGTGTTTGGGGACCCTTGGCTGAACTTAGTACATTACTATAGAGATTTGTGTTCTCCAAAGTTGAGTGTGGCGCATATGCAAGAATTGGAGGACACTATTGCTATTTTATTGTGCAAGTTAGAGCGAATATTTCCTCAGGGATTTTTTGATGTGATGGAACACTTGCCGGTTCACCTTCCGTACTGAAGCGAGGTTGGTGGCCGGTACGGTTTTAGGTGGATGTACCCAGTTCGAGAGGTAACAACCAATGTCTTAAGTTATCTCAACTTCATTTTTATTTATCATGTTCTTATTTACAATGTGATTAACTATTTATGCTTTAATTAGATATCTGCACCATCCGAAAAAAGAAGATAAAAAAATAAGGCCCGGAGTTGAGGGGTCAATTTGCAATGCATACTTGGTCGAAGAAAGTCTGCTACATTCTTTAGCTATTATTTGAACCCCACGTCAAAACAAAAGTTACAACCGTTGGGCGAAATGATGGAGATGACGAGACAAGTGAACCTTCCCCTAAATTATTATCAATTTGCAACTTACCGGGAAGATCATTTGGAAAAAAATAAAAGATTTTGTTATCTGATAAAGATTATAAAACAGCCATGAATTATATCTTGATGAATTGTGAAGAGGTCGAACCATATCTTCAGTAAGTAAACCTATCTATTGCTTCATTTTTGTTATATAATTGAAAGTAGGCAAATAATAATATTGCCATTAATTTGTAATTCAGGAAATTTGTCAGTGAAGTAATTGACCAAACATCACATATAACGGAGGAAGAACTTCAAAGCCGGGTTTATAATGATTTTTCCAAATGGTTTGGAACTCATGTAAGTTTTGTAATGTGTAGAAATGTAGTTGTCTTAAAAATGCGTAAACTAAATTAATTTAACATTTTGTTGTTTTAAAGAGATACATAGCCTTCCGCAACATTCTGAAATGTTGTTGAAAAATATTTCATGGGGCCCGTCAAGGAGAGTGATGTCATACACCGGTTACGTTGTTAACGGTTATAGATTTCACACAAAAGCCCACAGCGAAGGAAAAGGAACGACAAACAGCGGGTTATGGGGTTAAAGGAGATTATTACGGAGGGTTAAAGCAGGTCATTGAAGTTGAACTTGCTGGAGTACCTCACCAAAAAATAATTCTTTTCAAATGCGACTGGTTTGATTCTACTCCAAATCGAGGTCTTAGGGTGCATCCTCAATATAAACTTGTAGAAATCCATAGGAAAAGAACGTACCAGGGTTACGATCCCTTTGTATTTGCTTCCCAATGTCAACAAGTCTACTACACACCTTATCCGGGTAGTAAGACAACATCTAGGGCTGATTGGTTGGCTGTTTGTCGTTCCAAACAACGTCTTTTTGACGTTCCTGGTGTTCTGGTACCGTATCAGGAGGAAGTACGCGAGGAGGAGACCAGTCGCATTGATCCAACTATTACTGAAGTTGGTCAACTTACACACCGGTCAGGCGAATTTGAAGTTGTCCTTGTGACCGATACGAGTCGTGTTGATGAAGATGAGGATGAGGATGAGGATGAAATCATGCCGGGTGATGACAATTCTGAAGAAGATGATGAATTCATGTCGGAGGATGATTATGAATAGCAAAAATACAAGTATAACTTTTTAACTCTTCTTTTATTGTAACATTTATTAACTTTTTTTGTAGTACTTTATGACCATAAATTAATTGACGTATTTGAAACTTTAATTTTATTCGTGAATTTTCAGGTTTCAACTCAGAGACGAAAAGAATATTAGAGAAGTGTAATATTTGGTTGTAATCATTATCGGTCAGTGCACACTTTGCTTTTTGTAATGTAAATTACAAGTGCATTCTTTGATTGTTACTTTAAACAAGAATTGTAGACTTTTGATTGTTGTAATGTAAACAAGAATTGTAGGCTTTGATTGTTGTAATGTAAATAAGAATTTTAGGCTTTGATTGTTGTAATGTAAATAAGAATTTTAGGTTTTTGGATTGTATTCATTATGTTTGTCATTTGGGATTTTTTGGATATTGTTTTGTATTGCTGTTTTGGATTGTAGGCTTTTATGTTTGTATTGCTGTTTTGGATTTTCTGTTTCAGCAGGTTTTTATATATGGATTTAATTATATTTCAGATTTATTTTTTTAAATTTAAAACAAGTTTGCGACGGAATAGCGACTGAATATCGGTTGCTAAAATAGCGACTGAATATCGGTTGCTAAGACAAGTCAAATAAATTCTATTCGGTCGGTATTCGGTCGCGTTATTATCGGTTGGTATTTAGTCTCTTTATTTCGGTCTATCTTAGGTCGCTTTATTATCGGTCGGTATTCGTTCGTTTTATTATCGGTCGGTATTAGGTCGTCTTATTATAGGTCGGTATTCGGTTGTCTTATTATCGGTCTGTATTCGGTCGCTTTATTATCGGTCTGTATTCGGTCGTCTTATTTGGTCGGTATTATTTCAGTCGGATTTCGGTTGGTATAGTCAATGTTAAAAAAGTCAAACCAATTATTCTATTCGGTCGGCTGTCCGTCGGAATATAGCGACCGATTATTCCGTCGCTTAATAACGGTCGGTATTCCGTCGGTATATGCTTAGCGACGATAAATACACGACCACTATTTTCGGTCGGTAATCGGTCGGTAAACATGAATAGCGACCGAATACCGACGGTACTGGCGGTCGCTATTTGACTGTTTTCTTGTAGTGAATTCAGGAAATTGAGGGTCTACTCCAGATCCAACATACGACGAATCTGGGAAAGTATCTTAGATTCCCTATGTTCCAGAACAGACCTAAAAACTCAGACCTCCAATTCATTTTGGATAAAGTAAGGAACAAGCTTTCGGGTTGGAAATAAAATATTCTCTTTATAGCTGGCAGACGAACAATTATCCATTCTTCTTCGACTCAGATCTTATCATAATACTCTCAATGCTTACCTTTACCTTCATCCATCTGTGATAAGATTGACATAGAGAACATATATTTTCTCTGGGGAGGAACTTCATCGAAAAAGAAAATTCACTTTGTTAAATGGGGATAAAGTTGCTAAACTGAAGAAACAATAGGGACTAGGCATCAGGAAGGCGAGGCATGTCAATGAGGTTGGTCTAGCTAAGTTAGTTTGGAGACTGAACAGAAGTACAACTAAGATTTGGGCTACTATGTTGAAAAAGAAATATATCAAAGACGGCTCTCAGTCATTGATCCAAATTAAAAAAAGTTATGTCTCCATCAATTTGAAAGCTCTTAAAATGGGCATTGACCTTTTTCACAAATCATCTGTCTGGATTCCAGGAAAAGGTAACATCTTTAGAACTTGGCATGATGATTGGTCTGGTCTAGGACCTCTTAGAAACCTTATCTCAGGGCCCCTTAATAAAAAGGATGATGATGGAAAGATTATGGAGATATTTGATAATTTTGGTAACTGGAATCTCAGTAATCTTTCCTTTGAATTGCCAATGCAACTTGTTGATTGCATTAGAGCGATACCCAAACCAGATGAAGTTGATGTCCTTGATCGTAGAACGTGAAAGAACTCGTCTGACGGGGAGTTTAATGCTAGAGATGCTCATTATATGATTTATCACTACTCCTATGAAGATAAGATTGAGGGCAAAGACTGGGATTGGATTTGGTCTGCTATCTGCAACCAGAGAATTAAAATGTTTCTCTGGCTCTGTTTTCATAATCGGCTGGCTACTAGGGAGCATCTTCATAGGAAACATATCGCCCCATCATCTGACTTGTCCCTAGTGTGGTATCTTCCCGGAGACTATTGAACACTTAATCCGTGATTGTGGGAGGGCGAAACAGCTGTGGCAGAGTCTAAATCTTTATCGGCATATCCTTGGCACAAGTGATATTGAATTTGAACTTTGGCTCCAGAAATGTGTGAAGTCCACAAAAATCTCTCATTTTAACAATGTTCCATGGGGTTGCGTTTTCTCACATGGATGCTGGGTTTTATGGATTTTTAGGAATCATCAACTCTTCTCCTCGGGTAAACCTTGTAATGACCTCATTCAAGATACCATCACCAAATCCACGGGCGTGAGAAATTCCAAGCAATTGAGACAAATCAAGATATCCTGGACGAGACCTCCGTTTGGATGGATGAAACTTAATGTTGATGGCTCTTCAATTGGAAACCCGGGAAGGGGAGCCAGTGGGGGGTCTCATCAAGAACAACAATGGCGATTGGATTGCGGGATTTTGCAAAAATCTTGACACCTATACCAACAATGTGGTGGAGCTTTGGGATCTTAAAGAGAGTCTCAAATTAGCTATCAGTATCAATTGCCTTAAATTAGCTATAGAAATGGATGCAAAAGTGGTGATTCTGCTTATTCTTTGCGCAGATATTACTACTCCCCATTTATCTTCACTTATTTCTGACTGCAGAGCATTACTCCGACTCATACCGGAGACTAGTATCTCTCATGTCTACAGGTAGACCAATGCTTGCATTGATGGTCTCGCCAAAGTTGGAGGACAGCTCTCTTCCTCCGATCTTGTTATTTTTCACTCTCTACCCCCTTTTGTTAGCCAGCTAGTGGCAGGGGATGCCCGTGGGGCTTTTTTTGCTAGGACTATTTCTGATACCTCTATCCATACCCAATCTTTTGTTAGCCTTATAGTGGCAGGTTATGGACAAGAGGTATTGTCTGATAGTACTAAATGTATTAACTTTGTTCCCTACCTTACAGGGTATGAGTGCTTTTTTATTTATATATTTCCTATTTTACCAATAAAAATAAATAACCTTAGTTCATAACGACTCCACGATTCGTGGAATGCAACCTCTATCAGCTAACTAATGACATAAATTTGTTAATTCAGCAAGCAAAAAGGATACTCAAGTCTTAGATGGAAAGCAAAGAATTTGATTTTCATGTTATAACCAATTGGTTCTCATTCTGGACCCTGCATTCTACTTTCACAACCGATAAACTTTTTCCAAAAATCAAACAAATTTTTGACAAAAAAAAAAAAAAAAACAAAAAACAAAAAACCAAACTAAAAAACAAAAAATACAAATAGCCATGGAGATTAGCATTTGGCCCAATGATTTTTTTGGGTGAATTAACATATATATAAATAAATAAGAGACTTATCTCGAAGGGTAAGGAATAATGTTATTACAATTAGGCCTATCTAGCAAAACCTCTTGTCCATATCCTACCACTAGCTAACAAAAAGATGGATATGGATAGAGGTATCAGTAATAGAGCAGTCAAAAGTAGCCCCACGGGCATCCCCTGCCGCTAGGTGGCTAACAAAAGGGGGAAGAGAGTCAAAAACTACAAGATCAGAGGAAGTTGTAAGTCCTTCAGCTTTAGGAAGACCATCCGCACAGGAGTTGGCATCTCGGTAAATGTGCGAAATACTAAAATACGACACCTAACGGATCAAAGCCCTGCAATCAGATATAATAGCAGATAAGGGGTGAGTAGAAATATCAACATGAATAAGAAGGTCAAGCACCACTTTAGCGTCCATTTCCACGGCCAGTTTGGGAGTATTGATATTGATAGCTATTCTAAGACCGTCCTTAAGGGCCCATAATTCTGCAACATTGTTCGTACAAATGCCATGATTTCTGTAGAATCCCTTTATCCAATCTCATATGTTGTTTCTAATGAGCCTTCCACTGCCACTCCGTCCCGGATTACCAATGGAGGAGCCATCAACATTAAGCTTTAGCCAGCCTTCATCAGGTCAAGTCCAAGCGATTTGGATAATTCTGGGTTGCCTGACATTACTCGCACCAACTCCCAAAGCATGAAATTCGGTTGATTTGCTGATTGTTCCTTCGTATGGTTCATGATTAGGCTTGTCAAGTTCGAACAGAGTTTTATTTCTATGGGTCTAAAGGACCCAACAACCATATGAGAAGACACAACCCCATGGGACGTTATTGAAAGGGGAAACAGATGTAGCCGCACAACTGTGCAACCATTTATCAAAGTCGTATAACCCCGACTCGGGGAAACTTTGGGACAAGGAAAGTTTAAGACGAAGGTTTTTGGCTATCGTACAATCCCGCAGCAAGTGTTCAATTGTTTCAGGGCAATTAAAACATAAATGGCAGTTTGGGTTAGGAGTGATATTCTTCCTATGCAAGTGTTCTCTAGTTGCAAGCCGATTATGATAGCAAGTCCAGAAAAACATCATAACCCGCTGGTTACACTTGATCTTCCAAATCCAGTCCCAGTCTTTCCCTAATATGAAGTCATCAACTTGACTTTCATGAATTAGAAGGTGTGTGGATCGGCAATCAATTCGCCATTTGGAGAGTTTTTCCATTTTTTGCGGTCCAGGATTGAGCGATGGTCGGGACGAGGAATAGCTCTAATGCAATCCACAATATGATTAGGCAAAACAAATGAAAGTTTGCCAAGATTCCAACAGCCGTAATCATCAAAGATATGCATGATCCTTTCATCCTCTTCACCAATGTTCAGCGGACGAGAAATAACATTTATGAGTGGACCCAAACCAGTCCAATCATTTTGCCAGATTCTAATGACGTCTCCCTTACACGGTGACCAAGCTGTAAAATTCTGGAATAAGTCAATACCAGTCTTGATAACCTTCAAATTGATGGACCCTGGACCATTCGTCAAGCGTAATAAAGTCTGGGTATCGTCTCTGATGTATTTTTTCTTGAGAATCGCAGCCCAAGTACTATCTGACTTGCTGAGCCGCCAAATAAGCTTTGTCAAACCAACCTGATTAATATGCCGTGCTTTCCTGATACCCAGACCACCCAGTTTCTTTGGTCTTGCAACTTTGTCCCATTTGACCAGATGAATTTTGTTTTTCTAAAGAGATCCTCCCCAAAGAAAGGTTCTATTATCCTTGTCAAGTCTATCACAGATGGAGCTTGGTAGAGGTAAGCATTGGGAGTAGTAGGACAAGATTTGCGATGTGGAAGCTTGAATAATTGCCCTTCTACCAGCAATAGAGAGAAGGTTACCTTTCCAACCCGAGAGTTTAACTCTGACTTTATCAATGATAAATTGAAAGTCTTAATTTTTTTGCCTTGTTTGGAAAATAGGGAAACCAAGATATTTACCTTAGTTCGTCGTGTGTTGGATCCGGATGAAGGGATTTGATACTCTGTAATCTACCTAGCACAATATTGGCAGAAACAATGAATTTAGATTTATTGAGGTTAATCTTCTGACCGGATCTTGAGCTGAAGTCATCCATCACCCTTCTCATTTCAAGAATGGATTCATCATCAGCCTTACTGAAAATGATGACATCATCAACAAAAAGCGAATGAGAGGACCTTGTTTCCTAACTCTCACAGGTTTCCAGTTCTTGAGAGTAACAGACTTTTCAATGCTGATGGAAAGAAATTCCATGCATATGACAAATAGATAAGGAGATAAAGAGTCGCCCTGCCTGATACCTCTAGAAGGATAGAAACACTCGCTGGGTTCACCATTAATTAAAATAGTCATTTTTTAGGAGCAAACCATCTGCATGATAAGCTTGATAAGCTTCTCTGGAAAATTGAAAAAGGTTAAGGAATCTTTGATAAAATCTCATTCAAAAGCCTTTTTCCAAATCAATCTTGACGACAATAGCACCCTGCTTGCAGGTAGTCTTCCTAATGGTATAGATTGTTTCTTGGACAATGACAACATTATCAGCACATTTTTTACCCGGAATGAAGCTACCTTGATTAGGCAAAATAATCGAGGTAAGGAAAGGTCTAATCCGATTAACCAAAATCTTGGAGATGATGTTTATATATGGTATTGCACAAACTAATAGGACGAAGCTGGCCAACTGACTCTAGGTTATTAACTTCCGGGATGAGACAGAGGAATGTTGCATTAATATATTCAATTAGTCGATCTCCTTTGAAAAAACCCACTATAAGATTGGAAACAGATGATTTCAGAATTTCCCAGAAATGTTGGAAGAAAATTGAATGTAAGCCATCTGGACCCGGACTTTTATGAGGCTTAAAAGACCATAGAGCTTTTCTGATTTCAACCATTGAAGGCTCTTCAACTAGCAGAAGGAGCTCATTGCGGTTAGCTTGTGACCAAGAGAAGGGAAAAGGCTCAGGAAGAAATCGCACACAATTTCTATTAGAAGTGTAAAGTTGCATGAAGTGATTGATGATCATATCTTTAACTCTAGATATGTTAAATTCCCAGAGACCACAAGGATGTTTTAGTGACAGGATCTTATTACCTTTCATGTTATGAATGGTAATAGCCCTTAGCAATTTAAGATTCAAGTCGTCCCACATAAGCCAATCCATCATGGATTTGATCACCCAAAGATGTTTTTCTTCCTGATAAATAACATCTAGTTTTGACGCAAGATCTCGTTCAAGCTTAACAAGGAAGGGGGTAGGATGATTCTCTAAGGCAGCTTGAGTACCTTTGATACGGGCCAGAATTTTCTTTTTCTTTTTAAAAATATTACCGAAGGTGTTTAAGTTCCAGTCTGAGACAGAATCCTTAAAATTGTTAGCACCCAAAAAGAAATTCTCATCTCTACCTAACCAGGCATCCCAGACGATAGGTTTGAGATCAGGATGAGTAATCCAAATTGGTTCAAATCGAAAAGGCTTAACAACCAGGGCGGTATTAAGGGGTTCAAGTTGTAAAAGAATGGGAGAGTGGTCCGATCCAGTACGAACCAGATTATAAACCGTAGCATTCTAGAATAAGTCTCTCCACAGAGTGTTAGCAACAACTCTATCACTCTTTTGAAAGATAAGATGACCACTATCCTATTTATTGGTCCAAGAAAAACGAGAACCCTCATGACCTAGATCCAGTAGGCTACAGTCATCAAACATACTTTTGAATTTATTGACACGAATTTGAGGAAGAGGCAGATCACCAAAATTTTCATATCGGTAGAGCACCTCATTAAAATCACCCATGAACAACCAAGGCAATTCATGATCCGATGGTCGAAAATAATTGTTTCTAGAAAAGTTGTCCTAGAACAATTATTCGGGAATCAACTTAACAACTCAGTAGCTAAAATCGTACTAGCACGATGCTGACAAAAACCTGTCAGCAGCAAAACCTACCTCCTCATATACCCAAGAGACTTCTGATTCTACCTAGTGCCATCAAATGAAAGCGCCGAAATCTGTCAAGTCTAAACTGAAACAACTACAGTAGAAACAAAACTTCAACAAACTCCGCTCTATAAGTTTAAAAATCTGATTCAGAAAACAATCAGATATATTTAGATAAAGAATCAGAAAATTGGATTTAGCCTACAAGCAATATTTGCCAATACCAATTACTAGCAAAAAAAAAAAAAAATTGAACGACTTTTCTCCAACTTCACCGAAATAAAATTAAACAAATCTAACTCAGTTTTTCGTAATAGTACCACCTGGGAAAAAAACGATCTCTTTACTGCAAGCGACGATTCCAGTTAAGGTTTTACATTGTCCCGGATGAATTCTTCCAACTCAGCTATCTCCCCCTTCAGACCGCTTGATTCTCCAACAATCACTTTGTTATGGCATTGAGAAAATTTGAAGGCTTCCCCAGGTACACCGAGAGCATATTCATTAGAGACATCAGCCGCAGATATTGCAGTTCTCGATGCACGAAGCTTGTCGCTAAAATAAAATAAAAAGAACAAGAAAAGGTCAAAATGCAAGGACTAACTTCAGAAAATTCACTTTAGGCGAAGGTGCAAAGTATGAGGATGTGAATATTATCACTCAATGCTTTTGATAGATCAGATGATAATGTATACGTACATGAAATGGAAAAAGGAATCAAATAGTTGTAACAAGCGGTTAAAATGGAAGCTAAAAAATACTATCTCAACTTGCAATCCAAAATCCTTTATGGCATGACATACCTCATATGACAATTTCGTTATAAATGTAGAAAAATCTGGAACCAGAAAAATAGAAAAATGCTATTCGCTAGCTACTCAAAATCCAATAATAAACATGATCATCTTACATTTCTTTCTCCAGTTGTTTCCGAATGAAGTCCTTTGAGTGTGCTGAGGGTTTATCCACCTTGTTACAAAGGAGCAGTACTGGAATCTTGCTCTTGACAACACTTGCCCTAGTCAAAAGATCGTAAAGGTACCTTGACATATAAAAGGGATGTAACATTAGGACCTTATATACATACTAGAACATTGACGTACATTTACTTATGCATGATAATGTAAAGCATTGTGATTTGTAAAAAAGAACCAAAAGAGTTTGTGGAGTATGTACTCTGAGGCAGCACGACAGTTTGGCAAAAACTCCAAGGCATCAACAACAAAAACAATGCCCGCTGCTCGAGGCAAGAACTCGTCTAGTTTGGACTGGAGACGAGAATGCCCAGGGACGTCAACAATGTGCACGGGCTTTATTTTTCCTGCCTGCAGTTAATCCAGAACAAGGTTTAGTTAAACACTAAAATCCGACTTGTCAAATTTTGCAGCACTCGAAAAGAAAAACAGTAAGCAGGCCCATTCATCAGTTAAGATATAACGCATCTAATCTGCACCCATTGGCAGTTCACAGTGACCTATGGTTTGAACGGCACATCTATGCCTCAAGTAGAAACAGATTACCTTAGCCTTCTCAGAGTGCAAAATAAAAGTGCCTTCATTTGGTTCCATTGATGTCACAGTACCAAGATGGGGGGATCCATCTCGAAGCTGGCACGAACAGTAGATGACATTTCAACAGTGAGATTACCATTCACATAGAATATACAAACCTAAAATTTACAGGACTAGATACTAAATTCCTTCACAAATTCTTACCTGGTAAAAAAGAAAAGTTTTGCCACTTCCACCAAGCCCAGTAAGTACAATGGTATTAGGTGATTTACGTTTGAACAGGCGAACTGCAATATTGGAAAAAGTTTTTTACAAAGACATAACCATATTACGAGAAAAGCCAGACTAGAAAGAGTCAAAGATGATTACTGATTAAGAAAAGCAATATTGTGAATATGACTAGTCCAATAGCAGCATAAAGTTGATTTGGAGGGGTCCTCTGAATAAACTCCTCAACTTCTTTCTGCCACTTCTGCAAATGAATCTTCAGATCTGCCGATATTTTCTCAATGTCCATCTTTTTAACTATCATGCACAGACATAAGTTTTTATAAGCGCAACTACTTGTAAAGAAAGTTTCATAAACGGGAAAAATCTCAGTCATATAATCATGTTTATTATATTAATGCCCATGCCATTACGAAATACCAAACGTCAATGGCCTTTTAGTTCATTTGGCAGGATAAAAGTCCAATGGATGAATCAAATACAAGATTTGTAATTTGCTTCATATTTGTCTCATCCACAAAACAGAGTTTCAGTTTTACCATCAAAATTGGAGCTGAAGCACACATTAAAACAATAGTGATTCCAGATCATGAGTGGTGGTAACATGCATATGTATAGCATGGAATTTCATTACATTTTTCAGTTAATATAAGAAACAGGGGATACCCCATTTTCGTATTATGCCAGCTTCAAGAAATCTTACTAGTTTCTCAATATCCTAACTTCACCAAGAGCTAGTGAACTATGAAAAACTATACACTAGAACTCTACTTCACGAGCCCCAATATTTTCAATAAAAAATGTTTGCAGTTATACATAATCATGACTTATAGTAACTTTTACTTCACAGATTTGTAGTATTACTAGATGCCCTCTTACTAAAATCATTTTAAAATTTATAACAAATTCTGATAAAAATGAAAATGAAAATCAAATTAGAGCAGTTTCACAGGCTGGGAATATTGCAACTGATTTAATTCTTAAAAAGACATAATTTTTTCTACTCCTAACATCAATTGTGTTTTTGTTACATCAGTTATTCATATTCTTCAACCTTTTCGAAAATTCTCAACCAGTAAGAGATGGAAATAATGGCATTGCATAGAATTGAAGTAAAAGATGGACCCATAAAAAAGCATTAACAGTAATAAGAGGCAGAGCAACATGAATATTGTGAGGGAAAACATAGGATAAAATAGCAGAAAGATTTGTTACAGTAAAAAGAGTATCAGAAGACAATCAAACTAATATGAGCTAACCCTAGCTGAGAGTTCTGTATAATTACATCCAAAAAAGGCCGCGTACCCACTGCACAAGGCTCCCGCATCAGTAGGGTCTGGGGAAGGTCCTGATATACGCAGCCTTACCTTTAATTATCATAAAGAGGCCGTTTCCGGGGTTCGAATCCAAATAAAGAAATTAATTTTTTTTATCGAGAAAACTACTCTTCTAGCCTACTCAATCAACTACAATTAGCAAATGAATCTGATCTATAAAGGCAAGAACAACAAAAACATGCCATGAAGAGAGAAACAAAATCTACAGAAGAATGTATTTACAAAAACTATCTACAGAATTGAGCTATTGAAACAAAATTTCCTGTTACATATTGTTATATACTGCAACGGAAATATTGTGACTATTTTTGCTAAAATGTAAATGATAGCCCTAAATCTACAGCTTGCGGCAGCCCCATAAAATATTAGTAAAAGACAATTTTGACCCCTGCTAATACAATAATCCCATAATGAAACAGCAGTCTGACTATTTCAAAACAGTGTTGTCAATCGCGGATGGCGGATCATGGCAGCAAGCAAAAAAAATGCCATAACGTTATAGCGGACGCTATAACGACTAATAGCGGACACAATAAAATAATACAAAATATATATAATACAATGCATAATCTAAATAAAAAGCAAAAAACAACAACATGAATCAAACAAATAACCCAAAAGTAATTAATCAACCATTAACTAGCATATCTCGTAAGTCATAACTCATAATATAACAAGAATGCATAACTCAAAAGTCTCCCAACACGATAAAAAACGATAACCAAAACAAGACAAGAAAATTCGAAAAATCTAATCATCCTCTCCCTCTTCCTCTTCCTCTTCCTCCCCCCTCATCTTCTTCAATATACTCATCCTCCTTGCTAGGAACATATGCAAATCCTTCACCTTCTTCTCCATCCGAGGAGCCATCAAAATCAAAATCAATATCAATATCTTCCATATTTTCATCTATGTCATCATCTTCAAATACAGGTTCTTCTTCAACTTCAATCGTTTGCTCTTTTCCTTTTCTACTCGACGAAGCAATACCTCTACCTCTACCTCTACCTCTTTTAGACACTCTCTAAGCTGATGTTGGTTGCTTTCTTTTCTTCTTTTGCCTCCTTTTATTTAAGCTACGCTCTCCAATTCCTGAAATCCTATAAACATCTCTCCATAATAGAGAATCATGTCCCTCAAAAACCTGATCATCTTCTACCTCACCATCATCTCCATCCATCTCTCCAACTAGCCATTCATTGCACTCATCAATCTCATTCAAGTAAATTGGGTCAATTTCATCCTTAAGAGAGTTTGATTACGTTGATTATGTTGATTATTGATATTGAGATTAGGTAAATATATTATAATAGGGTAATAATCACATGTGTAGACAAAAGTAACCCAAGCCCATTTTAAAAAACAAAAAAATGCCCGCTATACCGCTATGCCCGCCATGAAGTGCCATAACGTAACCTCCATAACACCCGCGAAACACTGAAAGGCGGACACCGCTATATTAGAGGATATAGCGCATTGCGTATTGCAGTGGCCCAAAAATCCGCAACGCCATACCCGCCATTTGACAACACTGTTTCAAACCGTAATTGGTTATCTGGGAGCTTCCACTAGGCGTTCTAGCGATTTATATATATATATATATATATATATATATATATATATATATATATATATATATTTTCTAGTAATTTCTTTATTCTCTGGTCACTTAATTTTTCACAATGCAACCGACATTCAATGTCGTCTATGGAGAATAATAAGAAAGGAAGCAACAATTGAGAAGCCAGATGTTTGCTGTAAAAAAAGATGCATTGTGACATTACCAACCACAGTTATTTCTATTGTTATATTTTCTCACTGAACCCCCCCGGCTTATATTGCCTAAGGTAACTTCTTAGATCACTGCATTGTCTACTATGAATCCCCTTAGTCCCTTTTGTCTAGTTTCATAAGGGGCTGGAAGAATTTCAATTTTAAACATTATTACTTCCTTAGACAGCTTCTCTTCCACAGTGACACGGTCGAATCAGAGTCAACTCGTACGAGTGAACTTGAACCAGTGCCTACCGTACCAAAAACAACACCACTAAAATGAAAGGGAAAAGCAGAAGAAATCTCTCATAATGGTAAAGGAAAGAAGTCAATCTTGATCAGAAATTTTTCGGGAAAAAAAATCTTGAAATAAAAAAATCAAAAACAATAACAAAATTTTGAAATTAGAAAGAGAAATAACAATGTTGAGTTAATCCAATAAGAATAAACAATTGAATTCCTCACCATTAAATGTAAATCTTCTTTCCGGCCGGTCGTCGGGGTTGGAGCGCCGTCGGTGACTGGTGGATTTGCCTCGGGGTATTTGGGGGGGGGGGGGGGTTACACTTGTGGAATTCAATTGAGAATTTCAAACAAGAACAATAACTGGAAAAGGTAAGGAAGACGAGAAGATCAATTCAATAAATTGAAAAGATCAACAAACCCTAAGTACAGAGAGAATTTGGGGATAAAGGATTGGGGATTCTTCTGAAATGATTTTCGATGGGTGAAAATATCTAATTTTTCCCTATTTATACTAAAATCCCAAACCGGGTCCCCCATGACCCGCGAGCTTAGAATCCGACCCAATCTCTAACAACTCAAACCTTTATTTAACAAATCTAGGGATCAAATCCCTCTAAGCACACTAAAAAGACTACATAACAATTTTCCCCTCTTAAAATTCAGCTTGTCCTCAAGCTGACCAAGCAAATCCAGGCCATTTCTTCATGAAGTCATCAGCATAGTCCCAAGAAGCATCTTCTTCTGGCAGATGGCTCCAAGAGATGAGCCATTGAACAGCTGCCTTGTTTCCTTTCTTCACTAATCTCCTATCCAACACAACAGTTGGTTCTACCAAGAGTTGACCTTCATAATTCACTTCTGGAAGGTCCTGTTGTGCAACTCTGTCGAGTCTCAGCCTCGGGCTTTGGGTTGATCGACATGGAAGACAGGATGTATTTTGGATGTAGGGGCAGTTGCAATTCATAAGCAACTGTACCAACTCTTTTGTTGACCTGAAAAGGACCAAAAAACTTTGGTGACAACTTCTGGTTACTCCTTGTAAGGTTGAAGCTTCACAAACACCCAATCTCCTACATCAAAATGCCTCTCAGTCCTGTGTTGGTCCTGTTGCTGCTTCATTCTGTTGGCAGCGACAAGCAACTGACCATTCAGGAAAGCATTTAGTTTGGTCCTCTCATCAACCATCTTAGCCACTTCTCCATGCTGAATGTCCCCCACATAAATGCCCTCTCCAAACCCTTGAGGTTTATATCCATACAGAGCCTCAAAAGGGGATAGCTTGGTGCTACTGTGCACACAAGTGTTGTACCACCAAGCAGCAAGGGAGAAGAATTTGCACCAAGACTGAGGCTTATGGAATGTTACACATCTGGGGTACATTTCCAAGCTTTGATTCACCCTTTCAGTCTGCCCATCAGACTGGGGATGATAAGTTGAGCTCATATTCAGCTTTACTCCCAAAGCCTTGAACAATTCCTTCCAAAACAAACTAGTGAACACCTTATCCCTATCACTAACTATGCTTTCAAGAAGACCATGCATTTTAAAAACCTTATCCATGAATTCATCAGCTATTTTCTTAGCTGTGAAATGATGGGATAAAGCAACAAAGTGTGCAAATTTGGTGAACTTGTCAACTATGACAAGTATAGAATCCTTACCCTTTGACCTAGACAGGCCCTCCACAAAATCCATACTGATGTTGGTGAAGGGTTTGCTAGGGACTTCCAAGGGTTGCAGCAACACCAGGGTAAGGCAGGTGTTCATGCTTACACATTTGACAAATTTCACATTTCTTGACTAAGTCCTGAATCTGTTCCAGCATACACGGCCAGTAGAAAATTCCCTTCAGCCTATTATAGCTGGCAAGAACTCCTGAATGACCTCCCACATTGGAAGCATGTATAGACTCAACCAAGGTCTTCCTACTACTGCCTTGATCACCCACATAAACCTTCCCCTTATACTTCAGCAATCCTCCAATCAACTGGTAATCAACAACTGATTTTCCTAACATCAGTTGTGCCAGAATCTCATGGACTGAAGAATCACCCTCATAGCTGAGTTTGATTTTTTCCAGCCACTCAGGTACCACCACAAAAATAGCATAGCACTCACCTTTTCTAGATAAGGCATCTGCTACAAGATTCTCCACTCCTTTCCTATATTGAATCACAAAATCAAAGCCCAGCAGCTTTGACCCACTTCTGTTGAGCTTTTGTGCCAATTTTTTGCTCAAACAGGTATTTGAGACTTTGGTGATCAGTTTTAACAATAAAGGCATGCCCTCCAAGTAGTGCCTCCACTTAAGGATGGCTGTAGACAAAGCCATCAGCTCCTTCTCATAAGTAGACATCTCATCACATTTAAAACCCAAAGCCTTGCTATAGAAAGCCAAAGGTCTCCCTTCTTGCATCAGAACAGCCCCCATTCCAGCATCAGAAGCATCTGATTCCACCACAAATTTCTTGGAAAAGTCTGGCAAAGCCAAGACTGGAGGAGAACTGAGGGCTTCCTTGAGAGTTTTGAAAGCTTGTTCAGCTTCCATACCCCCAAGTAAATCCATTTTTCTTCAGGAGATTTGTGAGTGGCTTGCTAATAACTCCATACTGCTTGATGAACCTTGTGTAGTAGCCAGAAAGTCCCAGAAAACCCCTAAGCTATTTAATAGTCTTATGAGTTGGCCATTGCAGCATGTCTTGAATTTTCCTTGGATCAGCCTTAACACCTTCTCCATTGATCAAATGTCCCAGATACTCAACCTCTGTTTGAGCAAAGGAACACTTACTGAGCTTCCCATAAAGTTGATTCTCCATTAGCACCCTCAAAACAGTCTCAAGATGTTGAACATGAGAGTTCAAATGTGGACTATAAATGAGAATGTCATCAAAGAAAACCAACACAAAGTCCCTTAAATAAGGTCCAAAAACTTTATTCATTAGGGCTTGAAAGGTAGCAGGAGCATTAGTCAACCCAAATGGCTTCACTTTGAACTCAAAGTGTCCAAAATGGGTACTAAAAGCTATCTGGTGAACATCTTCTGTCATCATCCTTATCTGGAAATATCCAGATCTAAGGTCAATCTTGGAGAAGAATTTGGCTCCATATAACTCATCCAACAAGTCATCCACTATAGGAATAGGGAACTTGTCTTTGATGGTTATGGAATTCAGCTGCTTGTAGTCCACACAGAATCTCCAGCTTCCATCATTCTTTTTTACAAGGAAGACTGGAGAAGAGAAAAGGACTACAACTGGTTTGTATGATTCCATCCTGAATCATTTCTTTAACCAGCTTCTCTATCTTAGATTTTTGATAATGAGGCACCCTATAGGACCTAAGCTTGACAGGTTGTGCTCCTTCTTTGAGCAGAATCCTGTGCTCATGGTCCATGCCAAGAGGTAGACCCTTAGGCACTTCAAACACCTCTGCAAATTCTTCAATGAGATCACTGATGATAGCTGGAATGCCATACTTTGTCCCCTCAATCTGCTGCAAGTAACTGACAGAATCCAACTCCTGTCCTTGCAACTGACTTAGTTGCCCCGCCCACACCTCAGAAGCTCTTTGGATGCACTTAGCCAAAAACTTTTCTGAGATTGACTGCAACTGCACCTTGTCTTCCCCACTTTTCATTACCACTTCCACCCCCTTTAGGTGAAATCTGATGACCTGGTTAGCATAATCCAAAGTAATTGGACTATATTTTCCCAACCAATCACCCCAATGATCATACCACTCCCTCCCAAGGGAAGAATGTAAAGATCTTGAGTGAAATAATGGTCACCAATCTTCCACTTCACTCCTTTAGGATATTCTCCATGCCACCCTTTTTCACCATTACCTAGCACAACCATCAAAGGTTTGCCAGGTACAATAGGTATACCCACCTGCTTAGCCATCTTGGGATCCAAGAAGCTGTGAGTGCTTCTTGGATCAACCAGGATAGACACAGCTTGGTTCCTTCCCAACACTCCAGGAACTCTGAAGATCCTGCCTCCACACTCTTCTTCCAAAGCATTGGCTGACAAATGAGCCAACTCAGCCACTTCTTCCCCAACTGAGATGCTTTCTTCTCCATCATAGGTTTGCAGAATCTGCAGTTCATTATCCCTTTCCTCCTCCACATGATCACATAAGTAGATCATATTAACCTCTGCCAAGGTACACTTGTGTTGAGGAGAATACTTCTCCCCACACTTAAAGCAGAGATTCAACTCTCTTCTTCTCTGCATTTTTTCACTGCTGACCCTCTTAAACTTAAGAGGCTCTTTTGAAGTTGCTTGAGCAGAGAAAGAAATGACACCTGTGGCTTTAGAAGTAGTTGCAACAGCAGGAGCATACTTCTGAAATGAGCTTGGAGTAAAGGACTTAGAGTTAGCTTTGGATGTGCTTCCCAGACACATCTCTTGTTCCATAGCTAACCTAAAAGCCTCCAGGAGTGTAGTAGGCCTGTGCATGTGCACAGTTCTTCTAATTTCCTCCTTCATGCCACTCAAGAACAAAGCTACAAAGTAATCAGGTGTAGCTCTAGTTCCAGTGGTAACAAAGATGGATTTAAGCTCTTCAAACCTCTTCATATATGACTGGACATCTGTGGTTTGCTTCAGCTTTGTGAATTCACCCACAATTCCAGTAATAGATTTGGTATTAAATCTAGCATACATGGAAGACACAAAATGAGACCAATTCTGAGCTCCATGCTCAGACACATAACTGTGGCCCCACAGATAAGCCTCACCTCTAAAATAGACTAAGGCTATGTCTAATTTGTAAGGATCATGAATCCTATGTAGTTTAAAATACTGTTCAGCCAGTATAAACCACTCCCTAGGATTGCTACCTAGAAACTTTGGAAATTCAAGCTTAAGAAGCTTGAATAATCCTCTGTCTCCATATCCTTCATCAAATCTAGGTTCAGGAAAGGCTCCTCGACCTAAATTTTGATGGAAACCTTGACCTAGCTACAGGAGAATTACCTAAGGTCCTACCAACATCACCTATAGAACTTGTTCCTGACTGTTACCATTCAGTCTAGCCAAATTTTCGAGGATTTGAATTAGCTTATGGTCAGTCTCATTCCGTAGCTCATCGAATTGAGCATCGATTCGAATGATCGAAGTTTCAACATCGATTAGCCTTCAGACCTGATGTTGGCCTGTAATTCGTACATCCGCAGCGTCCGGAGTCGGAAGTAGAGGCACCGTCGCTGCCTGAGATACATCGCCGGTCTGGTTTCTCGTTAGAACTATCGCTACTGAGAATCGAGCCGCTCTGATACCAAATGTTACACTTGTGGAATTCAATTGAGAATTTCAAACAAGAACAGTAACTAGAAAAGGTAAGGAAGAAGAGAAGATTAATTCAGCAAATTGAAAAGATCAACAAACCCTAAGTACAGAGAGAATTTGGGGATAAAGGATTGGGGATTCTTCTGAAATGGATTTCGATGGGGAAAATATCTAATTTTCCCTATTTATACTAAAATTCCAAACCGGGTCCCCATGACCCGCAAGCTTAGAATCCGACCCAATCTCTAACAACTCAAACCTTTATTTAACAGATCCAGGGATCAAATCCCTCTAAGCACACTAAAAAGACTTTACATAACAGGGGGTAGAGGGTGGTGAAGTCTTGAGGAGGTTTCTGTGATAATATCCGGCAAAATAAAAGAGGGTGTTTGGAGTTTGGACGGTGTCGTTAAGGTCGTGGAGAGAATAGATGGCTTGGATCAATCAGCCAAGTCAAGGGCTTGGATTGTTCCTTCTCAAATTAGATCTCATTTATTTCGACAATGATGCTAGGTGGCTAGAACTTAAACACTAGATTGGCTAGAATCCCCAATTTACTAAGGGACCTTGCTAGGCTACTAGAATTATTGGATAGAAATTGGCTAAAATCCAAATTGGGGGGGGGCGGGGTGAATCCCTTATACCAGCAGGGGTGAATAGTGTTAATTTGGGTTTTAGCAAATTTCTATCCAATAATTCTAGTAACAAATCATTTTCCTTTACTAAGTTAAATGACTAATGTACCTTTTTACTTTAATAATTTTAAAATACTAAATTTCCTTTAAATTTTCCAATATTCTTTTGTTTACTGACACCAAATCTGACACCCTATGCCTAAACCTATTCTACCTAGAATTTATAAATAGATAATGAGCAATGATGGAAAAATATTCCAAGTACATCCATTTGGAACACCTGCATTTTGGAAGAAACTTGGCTTCCATGGTTTTTTGTTTTGTTTTGACTGGTATTTCGTCCATTCTTCTTCTTCCTCCTCGTTACCCTACGACCCTTTTTTTATAGAAAATTTTCTTAAGAGCAAAATTTCTCTGTAAATGATAGAGTTTATTCATTTATTTTGCTAGCAAAATTTATCTGTGAGTTTCTTCCTCTTAAAAATATGCTGGAATTTTTTCGCAAGCAAACTTTCTCTGTACGTTCCTTCCTTATAAAAATCTAATGAATTTTTTTTTGTAAGTGATAGAGTATTTCCAATTTTTTTTGCCAGCAAAATTTCTCTGTACGTTTCTTCCTCATAAAAATATGATGGAAATTTTTTGTAAGTGATAAATTAGTCATTTTAAAAAAACACATGTTCTTATATTCAGAACAACTGTTTTAAGCTGAAAAACACCTATTATGATATTAAAAGACATGTGTTTTTTTATGTTAAAACAGGTGTTCTGAGATTAAAAAACAGAATTAATTGCCATTTGGGTCACCAACATATTTTCGTTCAGCCATTTTTATCCTTTTCAACTTTTTTTAACTTTTGACATCCCCAACATATTTACTAAACCGCCAAAATCATCCTTCCAGTTACAAAAGCGCCAAAAATGGATGACTTTTACATGAATAGTGCTTCATCTTCTTCATTGTTAAAGAGCGAAAATTGGAAAAACGCAAAAAACAAGAAACACCATCTTCAAAAATCAAGAACACCATCTTCAAAATTTTCAAAAATCAAGAACACCATTTTCAAAAATCAAACCCTAAGTCCCAAATCTTCATCTCCGGCACCACCACCCCACCTCCGGCTCCACCACCACCACATCCGGCTCCATCACTACTGCCGCCGCCGCCAACTTCCCCATCACAAATTCAAGAACACTAAGCCATCTTCAAAAAAAATTCTGCCAGAAAATTGCCTAGAAACCGAAATTTTTTCAAAAAAAAGCCCAATCACTACGGACCATTTCACCAAAATCAAATCATATACACTTGTTCACAATTAAAATACGAAGCTATTGGTAAAGTTTGAGCTTCAAACTCATCACGAATCATCCAGAAATCGCAAAAGAAAAATGAAAAAAAATTCTGCCAGAAAATTTTGCTTAGAAACCGAAATTTTTTCAAAAAAAAGCCCAATCACTACGGACCATTTCACCAAAATCAAATCATATACACTTGTTCACAATTAAAAGACGAAAGCTATTGGTAAAGTTTGAGCTTCAAACTCATCACGAATCATCCGAAATCGCAAAAGAAAAAATGAAAAAAAAATTTCGCCAGAAAATTTTGCTCAGAAACCGAAATTTTTCAAAAAAAAGCCCAATCACTACGGACCATTTCACCAAAATTAAATTATATACACTTGTTCACAATTAAAAGACGAATCTATTGGTAAATTTTGAGCTTCAAACTCTTTACGAATCATCCAGAAATCGCAAAAGAGTAATGAAAATTTTTCGCGAAAATTTTCTGGCAGAAAAATTTGTTCGTTACTCTTTTGCGATTTCTGGATGATTCGTGATGATTTTGAAGCTCAAACTTTACCAATAGCTTCGTCTTTTAATTGTGAACAAGTGTATATAATTTGATTTTGGTGAAATGGTCCGTAGTGATTGGGCTTTTTTTTTGAAAAATTTCGGTTTCTGGGCAAAATTTTCTGGCAGAATTTTTTTTTCATTATTCTTTTGCGATTTCTGGATGATTCGTGATGAGTTTGAAGCTCAAACTTTACCAATAGCTTCGTCTTTTAATTGTGAACAAGTGTATATGATTTGATTTTGGTGAAATGGTCCGTAGTGATTGGGCTTTTTTTTAAAAAATTTCGGAATTTTTTTTGAAGATGGCTTAGTGTTCTTGAATTTGTGATGGGGAAGGTTGGCGGCGGCGGCGGGGCGGCGGCGGTAGTGGTGGTGCCGGAGATGAAGATGGTGTTCTTGATTTTTGAAGATGGTGTTCTTGTTTTTGCGTTTTTCCGATTTTCGCCTTTAACAATGAAGAAGATGAAGACTATTCGTAGAAAAGTCATCCATTTTTGACAGTTTTTGTAACGGAAGGATGATTTTGGCGGTTTGTAAATATGTTGGGGATGTCAAAAGTTAAAAAAAGTTGAAAAGGATAAAAATGGCTGAACGAAAATATGTTGGTGACCCAAATGGCAATTAATCCTTAAAAAACAAGTGTTTTTGAACTTGAAATAGGTATTCTGAGATTAAAAAATAGGTTTTTTGCGCTTAAAATAGGTGTTATGAGGACACACTTGATACATAAAGACGATAATATTAGTAATTTCATTAACTTCATTAACTACTACAATCATTAACTACTTAACAATGCATTACATAACAATGCTTTGATAATGTAAAATAGAAAACATTAGTTACTAAACTAAACTAATACAAACAAATGTAAGACAGTAAACAAAAACAAACAAGACAAACAAGCATGAATCGTCACAAGACAAACATGCATGAGTCATCACAAGACAAACTTGCATTGTACTTCCCAGTCAAGTTGGACAGCAACAAACATCACACTAAAAAAAGCGTCAAATTCTGTTAATGAGCAAAAATCATCCCCCAATTCACCATCAAAGCAGCCTTCATATTCTTATCTCCATCGTCCCACAACTAATTCCGCATTAATTATCAAATAACATCCACACTACCCCTCCCGACAAAATACTCACCATTTCACCAACAATATTCATCAGAAGAGGAATTGTCGATTCTTGATGAAAACACAGTTCCATGTTTGTCCGAACCAAAGTCGGATTCAGCCAAAATATGATTTAGACCAGACCCAGAAACTTGGGAAACTACATTTCTAGTACTCGGGAATGGAACATTGCTTGGGGTGGAAAAGGAAAGTAGGGTGTTGGGGACTCTATCAAAGCGCGGCGGAGTAACAAAGTCATTGAGTAGGGGAATACCGGTTAAGACAGGCTTAATTGGCTACTCAGATGTTATGACTCTAGACGATGAACTAGATTGCTTCAATGAACTTGACATAACATCTCTAGGCCAGACTCTATGATGGGTACCTCCAGTACTCATAAACCTCTCGGGCAAACCCCTTCCAAAAGTCACACTTGGGCTTGATACAATGGGGGGGGGAAATATCTTGGATGTCTTTCAATTCCAGCCATAATACTTCTTGCCAAGACTAGGTTGTTTTCTCTACTGCGAGAGTTACGAATGTTTTGAAGTCCTTAATCATTGCAAATAATTTCCAAACATAATTGCAATTCTCTATTGCTAGCACATTCATCTAAGGTTGATTCAGGCAGATCAAAATTAGTTGGCAAATCATCTTCTGATGATTTATTTGGGGATAGTCTTAATCTTTTGCCAGTAGGTGAATTCATGTTTGTTTGTTTCCCTGGGTTTGTTTTGTTTTTTTTTCAAGAGATTTAGCTTATCAAATTGAGATAAAAATTGGTCCAAGTAAACATATTTATACTACAAATTTTAGGCATTCTTGATGTTTAATTTTCTTCTCTTGGCGACATGGGTGTTAATGCGGTGGAAATATTGATTTGATACTTATACAATGTAGTTGGTAGAAAAATGTGGAAGATATGAATTAAAAAGAAATGATGGAGAGTATGTAGCTATATTTCAGAACACTTGTTTTAAGTACAAAACACTTGTTTTGAATCTCAGAATTCCTGTTTTGAATCTCAAAACATTTGTTTGAAGCTCAAAACACATGTTTTGAATTTCAGAACACATGTTTTAAGCTAAAAAATACATAATTGAAGATAAATAAATGATGAAGAGTAGGTAGCTATATCATCATTAATGGCAAAATCTGATGTCAAGATTTGTTCAGACACACAATCCCATTCAAAGTCTTCACTTTGGTACCAGTCAATGTTGAAACATCGGTTGAAGAGATGTATTCATTGGAAGAATGTTATATAATATAATGTAATCAGTTTTATCAAATGATTCCATATGGTGTAGTGGTGGGAAGTCTATGCATCTTTGATTTTAGGTCACGCGTTCAAATTCCATTAAGCCCAAAAAAATATTTATGGCAATTTTTAGGCTTAAAACACCTATTTTAGGCTCCAAAACACATGTTTTATGTTAAAAATATATGTTTTAAATCTCAGAATACATGTTTATAAAATAAATTGTTTATGGAATTACACGACTACCTCCTCGTCCTACATTTTTTATACGCTCTCTTAAACGGTTCGACCGAGGTCCTTGTTACCCTTGAATTATGTAGGATTGGTTGGTCGGAATGTTTGCTTGGATTAGTATCATAATGATCAGAAATTCTATCTTCGGCCGCCGGAGTGTATCTCATAAGCTCATCCAATGTGTTTTCCAAAAAAACTTTCATCATCTCATACCTCGAACCACATATCAAGGCAAGTTCAATACTTCGATTGAAAAGTGTCTCCAAGTGCTTGAATATTTTGTATTCCGGTGTCGTTTGAGGATAACCATCATCATTATACATTAGAAGATGCCTACGAAAAATATATTTCATCCACCTCCTCAAAAAGTATCTATCTGGAAGGATATCAATTTTTTTATCTCTCAAAACCGCCAAAATATGTCCACACAAAATTTCCTTTGACTCAAACTTCCTACAATTACATTTCAAAACACAGCCTTCAGCTTTGTACATCACTGTATAGACAAATTCACTAACATTTCTCAAGTTTGTTATTGATCTCTCCATGATTCTACATTTCTCAAAATCGCCCCCTTCCAATTCAAAATCTTGATCCCCTCATCATTAAATTTGTTTTCTTCAATATACAAATGACAGTACACATTCTTCTTATTTTCGATTGGAACTCTTCAAATATTTCATTTGCATATGTCCGCTGGAATTGTCTCTCCTATGGAAAATTTGTGATGCAATTCACACGCAAATTCTTAGTCTTGAACTCAGCTGCTACCTTTTTCTCGATTTTATTTTTTAGCAATTTCAAATTTCTCAAAAATTGCTTCAACGTACTAGAGGAATGTACATACCCATCGAAAAACGCATGCATTCCCTCAATTCGTTGAGTTGAAAGCATACCAGCCCAAAAGATGTGATTCACATAAATCGGAACCCGTTATACATACAATTTTAAAAGCCATTGATTGTCTGCAACATTGTACTTATCAACAAATGAATTTCATTTTGTGACAAAATTTTCTTTGCTCAAAATCTCATACACACGAGTCTTGAACTCCTTCTTTGCTTGTACGAATTCTTGGATGCCCTCAAACTTTTTCTGAATTTTACACAGAATTTGCCAAATGCAATATCTACAGATAGTTCCTGGCATCTCCATTCTAATAGCATTTTCAATACGTTCATATTGATCACTCATTATTGCAATGGTAGCACGTCCACCCATTGTATCCAACCAGGATCTAAAAACCAACTTATAAGTGTCGACATCCTCGCGAGACAACAATGTTGAACATAATAAAATTGATTGTCCATGATGATTTATACCAACAACGCAAACAAATGGCACTTTGTACATGTTTACTAGATAAATGGAATCAACACTCGCAACATTTGAAAATTGGTCATAAGCAGCTTTGCTGGGAAGGTGCACACAAAATACACTATCCAGTCTACCATCCTCGTCAATCCTTACCGTGTAAAAGAAATTTGGATTTTTACTTTACATTCGATGGAACATCTTATATATGTAATCAGCATCCCCATTTGCTAAACCCTCTCTCCTAAATTTCTCAATATAATTATGGTAATCCTTACTCAAATATTCTAATTTTTTTGCCTCATCTGCTTCCACTTCTAATAATCTAGTACTTGTACACGATCTTATACTTGCCCTATCATTAACTTCTAACTTCTTTTTAACCATAAAAGGTATTTTTCTCTGGCCTCTCATTAATCTAGACATTTCCGGTATCAATTCATGATTGTGAATTTCGTCCATTTTAGATACCTCCCACATTCCATTAGATCTTAAAATAGCGTTTAACTTAGCGGGACAATCTATTATCTTCGTACGTTTATGCTCTAAACCATTTCTGCCCTTATCACAACTAATGCAAGTGTACTTTTTTCTTATCTCCGATTTTTTCCCTTTGAACCGCATTTCTTTGTGACACTAAAACCTCTTTCCCTTGCATATTGAAGATAGCTTTCAAATAACTCATCAATCGAATTAAAAAAAGAACCGACTATTAATTTAGAAGTTACCTGATTTGCATCGATTACATTATCATCAGAACAAAATGCATCTGAATCATCAACCTGGAGAGGAGCTTTTTCATCCTCTGAAACTAGGATTAATTCCGCATTTTCCATTTAAAAAACAAAAGGGAATGTTCAAATTTTATTTTCTTTTGCAAATTTCTAACCAGAGAGCAGAATGAAGAACACACTGATAGAAAGATAAGTACTGCTACAATACTACAACTTAACATCTTTTCATTTTGGTCCTGGTCCCAATGAATACCCCTGATTTCCACAGTCTTTGAAAAACATTTGGAAGAAATGTGAATCAATGTCAGAAATGATATGACATCTGACACCACCCTACTTTTATTGAAGTAAATGATAAACTATGAGTAGATGGCCAATTTAAATACTATATTATAATTTTATTCATTCATTATTTTATTTTTACATTATTTATTTCTTACATTCGGTTTAAAAAAAAAAAAAAACACATGTTCAGATACTCAAAACACCTGTTCACTATGAACACATGTTTGAAGCTCAAAATAACTGTTTTAAGCTTAAAAAAAATACATGTTTTTAAATCTCAAAACACATGTTTTAAGCTCAAAACACATATTTTTGAATCTCAGATGGTTAATGACCATGATCTTATTTCCATTTGTGTCATTTTCCTTCTGTTTGGAGAGTGTAAGAAGACAGGAATAAACTAAAAGGCAAAAAACAAGGAAAATGACAAGCAAATTAAAAAATAACGAAATTGCTAATGAAATTAAATTAAGAGTTAAAATTGGAAGAATGGAGGATTCTGAGAGGCATAATGTTTCATTAAAATTTCTAAAGTATAGAATAGATAAATTCAACTTCTAGTGAAAACCTATTTTCCCTATTGAACACTTATTTTTTATAGTGACCACCTATTTTTCTATAGAACACATAATCTATTATAATTCAAACTTAAAAGGTTGCTTCTAATTCAGCAGTACAAAAAAATTATAGATATATTCAGTTTCTAATTCAGCAGTACAACATTCACACACAATTTCCTAATCTACACCCTCAAATTCTGACCCAACCAGTTTAATTTTTGTGTGCGGTCATGTGCAACAAGTTGGATACTCATTGACACTCAAATTTTTCATCCAATGCCGTCTAATGACAAGCTTCAAATTTTCACGCCAACTTTTGTTTTCTTATCCCGCCCAATAAACATATATCCCTTCTTGTTTCAAATTTCCACCATTAAAAATAAAAAAAATTTGTCATGGCATAACGAGCTCCTAAATATCCCAACTTTATAGCTTCTTAAAGGTAATTAAATGCATCGTTAAATCTTCCACCATCACCATACACTACCTGATCGTGCAATCCGAATTTAATTGATGATGTGAATTTGAGTAGAAAAATAAAACATTTTAGCAGAAACTGATTTGATTTTTTAGGAAGATTTATATTTTTAAAACACATTACGTACCACTCCTTGTATGTACATTGCTTCCGGATTTTTGTTTTCAAAGCACTTCCGTAAGAATTGTTGATGTTTCTCTTGATTACGCCATTTATCGACTGGAAATGTTTCCAGAGACACTCGACGATAGACGTAACTTTCATTTTTTCTCTGGTAATTTGTGAAAGTTCTTACGACTACAAATGATAAACATCAAAAGAATCTTATAAATACAATCATGCAAAGAAATAAAAGTAAATTAATTCAAAAAACATACACGGATTTGGTCATTAAAAAATCTCAATGCAAAGAGGCATCAACATTAGCAATTATTTCAGTAATGATTTATTGAGAAAAACCTAATAGGGAAACCATTGTTGAAATTTAAGGGAAATAAAAAGCTAGAGAGAAAAATATAAGAGGAATAGGAAACTTTATGAAGTTAAACCGGTAAGACTGAAATTTATAGGTGATGAAAGGTTGTTAATATGAAAGGAGATGAAAGGTTATTAAATTGAAATGTTATGCTAATGATGAAAGGTGCTGACATTTGTAGACAAATCTCTATAGCTAGATTTTCTTTGCTATTCGAAACGAAAACTCTAGACATGATATGATAATTCATTCCTTAGAAAAGGATATTGACTACAATCTAGCAACCTTTCAAAATTTTCTTCATTTATTGTACATGAACAACAACTAAGCAATTAAGAAGCATGCATCTCGATAAACTAAGCAATTAATACAATGTAGGCAGATTATAATTTACATCAACACTCGATTCATTTTTTTAAAAAACACTTGTTCTGATTCTAAGAATATCTGTTTTCAGCTCAAAACGCCTGTTTTTAATCTCAGTACACGTGTTTGAAGCTCAAAACACCTGTTTTAAGATTAAAAACACCTATTTTTTAATCTCAGCACACATGTTTTTTAATCTCATATTGTTAATGGCCATGATGTGATTTGCATTTGTCTCATTTTTTCTTCTGTTTGGAGAGTGTAAGAAGACAAGAAGAAACTAAAAGGCAAAAAACAAGGAACATGACAAGCAAATTAAAAAAAAAGAAATTGCTAATAAAATTAAATTAAGACTTAAAATTGGAAGAATGGAGGATTTTGAGAGGCATAAGGTTTCATTACATTTTCTAAAATATAGAATAGTAGATATATTCATCTTCTAGTGAACACCTGTTTTTTCTAGTGAACACTTGTTTTTTTTCTTGTGAACACCTATTTTTTCCTATTAAACACTTGTTTTTTTCCTGGTAAACACTTGTGTTTTCCTAGTGAACACCGTGTTTCTATTGAACCCCTAATCTATTAAAATCCAAAATTAAAATGTTACTTGTTATAAACCATAATTAGATTGAAATTACAAACAAAACGAAATTGCTAATGAAATTAAATTAAGAATTACAATTAGAATAATGCAGGATTTTTAGAGGCATAAGGTTTCATTACAATTTCTAAAGGTATGAATCGATATATTCAGCTTCTAATTCAGAAGTACAAGCTTCACACTCATTTTCATCATCTTCACCCTCAAATTCCGAGAAACCCAGTTTAATTTTTGGATGCGTCACTCTGCAACAAGTTGGATACTCGTTGACAACCAATTTAATTGTCCAGTGTTGTTTAATGAATGACTTCAAATTTTCACGCCATTCTTCTACAAGTTTCTTTTCAACTTTTGATTTCTTCATCCCGCCCAATAAACATATCCCTTCTTGCTTCAAATTGCCACCATTAAAAACAAACAATATTGCCATTGCATAACAAGCTCCTAAATATCCCAAATTTTTAGCTTTTTCAAGGTAATTAATTGCTTCATCAAATCTTGCACCTTTAAAATACGCTACCTGAACATGCAATCCGGATGTAATTGATCATTAGAATTTGAGTCGATAAATAAAACATTTTGGCAGAAACTCATTTAATTTTTTAGGCAGATTTATATTTTTAAAACACATTACATACCATTCCTTCTTTGCAAATTTCTTCCGAGTTATTGTTTTCAATGCACTTCCGATAGAATTTTAGATGTTTCTCTCTATTACGCAATGCACCGACTTGAAATTTTTCCAAAGACACTCGATGATAATTGTAACTTTCTTTTTTCTCTGGTAATTTGTGAAATTTCTTAAAACTAAAAATGATTAACATTAAAAGAATCTTATAAATAAAATAATGCAAAAAAATAAAAGTAAATTAATTCAAAAAAAACATACACGGATTTGGTCATTAAAAAATCCCTAAGTGAGGAGGCAACAACATTAACAATTATTTCGGTAATAATTTCTTGAGGAAAATATAATAGGGAAGCCATTGTTGATATTCAAGGGAAACAAAAAGATAGAGAGAAAATAGAAGAGGAATAGGAAACTTTATGAAGTTAAACCGGTAAGAAAGGAATTTATAGGTGATGAAAGATTGTTAATGATGAAAGGTGATGAAAGGTTATGCTAATGCCGAAAGGTTATGCTAATGACGAAAGGTGATGACATTTGTAGAATAATCTCAAAGTTAGATTTTATTTGATATTCGAAACGCCAACTCTGGATATAATAATTAATTCCTTGAAAAAAGAAATAGACTGCTCTCAAGCAATCTTTTAAATGCATCTCGATAAACTAATAAATTAATACAATGTAGGCAGATTATAATTTACATCATCATTCGATTCATTTTTAAAAAATATATTTGTTATGAATCCAAGAACACCTGTTTTAGGCTAAAAACACATGTTTTTTAATCTCAGAACACCTTTTTTTAATCATGTTAATTATAGCAATGATGTTAAACTTACATTTAAATAATATTCTTTCAAAATAATATCAATGTAAGTTAGTGTTCTATATAACAGATATTCTTCAATATTTATAATTCTAATATTACACTAATAATGTTCTTCAAAAGTCTTATTAATCGATCACTTATTACGATTATTAACATCATACATTACTCTTTGTTTGGTACAAATTATATAACGTCAATTACTTATTTAAAATGAGTATTGTATCAAAATACTATCAATGTCAGTTAGTGTTAGTGTTTTAGTCAATTACTAATTAATCATTTAATGAAAATTATATCAATATATTAGTCATTTACTTAGAATGTTAGTTAGTTTCCTTTATACTTTAAAAAATTAATATTTGGAGCATTTTGTAAATAAAAAATTGGTTTGGGGTGAAAAAAATAAATCGGAGGACCTATAGGGTAATTAATATGTAACCCTTTAGGGAGTTAGGGTAACCAATTATGTAATAGATTGAGACTTAAGTGTACAATTTGACAATACATTTGTACCAAAAAAATAATTAAATAAAGAATGCCTTCCACCAAATCAATGAAAAGAGTCAATTCAGACATTAATGACAATGACAAGATGGTTATTCAGCAAAAAAAAAAAAAAAAGACAATGACATGAGATAATAGTGCCCTATTCCCTACAACCTATCCCTAGTTGGCTAACACATTAGTAGCAACTAGGTAAGCTTTACGTTTTTTCTTCGTTTTTTTTTTTTCATTTGTACTTTTCTGACATTTTGGAAAATGAAAAAGGCATAATGGATACAAATTTTGATTTAGACAATTTTTATTTAATTGGGCTTCGCCATTAATCATTTTCCTTTTGCATAATCTCTAATGCAATTTGTTTTGGCTACTCTGAATCCATATAGTACAATCAAATGGATTGGTCCGCTTCCAAGTCTGCATGCGCAGACTTACTTTAAATGGATCAAATTGGACTTAGTTCATTTTTTTTACAGACTGACAAATGTTAAATCCATACCTAATCCGCTTAAAGTTCGCAAACTGCTGATCGGTCCGCGGGTTCATAAACTATTTTCTTAATTTGTTTTGATAATAATAAACTATCAATCATCCAAACTAAATGTTGAAGATTCATATTCAAGTAATACATTAATTTTTAAAACAAATTGTGAAATATATATATATATATATATATATGAATTTACAAGTAAAACCAACATTGTGATTGCAACAAACAAAGTTTCTAGAAAAAACTACATATATATTATATCAATATATATGCATTAAAATAGCCTAGAAAAAATAAACAAAATCTCAAGACTCATTAGTTTTATAATTATGGTTGGAGATATGATTTAGAAATATACATTATTTTTTGCGGATCAATTCGGGGACCAGTGCACAAAGTCTGCATCCAAACGGATTCAGACTCAAAATACCCGCTTTTAAACGTACTTAAAATCTAAAGTCCAAATCCATTTAATATAAAACGGATTTGGACCGTTCCGCGAACTTTAAGTCCGTTTGACAGTTCTAGATCCATATAATCCATTTGTAAAATAATTTACTATTGTAAAATGGATGAAATTCTAAAATGAATTTCATAAAAGAAAACTAAAATATAGACTAAAGAGAGAATAAGACACAAGATATACAGTGAGAGTATCTATTGGTATTTATTCATTAAAAAAAAGTATCTATGGGTATTTCACATATATCAAATTTTACATTAACTAAAAAAAACCCTCTATATATAGGAATAGAAGATGTAAGTTATGAACTCCTTCATAAAAGGGTAAATCATGGAGATCAATAGGTAGATTACAAATTTTATGTAACTCCTTTATCAATGGAGTGTTAAAGCGTTCATCAAGTAAAAAAGTTATGGAATTCTAAAGAATCCATTAATTTATAATTTTCATAACATTTACCGTTTTTTATTTCCAAGACAGATTATTTTTAAACAAATCAATCCAAATACACGTGCAATGCTATTTTTTTCTAAATTTAAAACTAAAGATTGTAAAAAAAAAAATATTTACGGAGCAATTATTACAATACACGTATATTAAAAAAGCTAATTAATCTATAAATAATAAGCATAAGTTGACTTTTTTACCACATGTATTACATTTATTTGTCCAAGAGTAACTTTTAGAATGATGATTGAAAAAAGATAAAACTTTTATGAATTTTTGTACTGGTATCGATATTCAAACATTTGGACCGACTAAGGTTAGAATTTTAATGGCACATATCATATTCTAATTACATAGCGCGCGCGTGCACACACACACACACACACACACACACACACACACACACACACATATATATATATATATATATATATATATATATATATATATATATATATGCAACATAGAAATAAAACGCATTTGTAACCAAAAAGATAAGCATTTACCTTGAGGAACTTTAAGACCATTCCTCCTTAATAGAGCATCACTTAACACTTTTGAATCATGAGGCGAACCCTCCCATCCGCTAAGGACATACATGAATTCCAAAACAAAATTGCAAGCCGCTAATACATTTTGGAATATATTTCCACGTCGATTACAATAGTTGTTTACATCGTGTCCCCTCACTATTGCTGGAATATGTTTCCCATCAATAGCGTAAAAAAATGTAATGGTATAACAATAATAATAATAATAATAATAATAATAATAATAATAATAATAATAGTAATAGTAATAATAAGGATAATAATAATTATTATTATTATGGAATAGTTGTCACTTACCTTGAAATAAGGATAAAATCTTGTACTTTCTCTTATTTTAGATGCCACTCCCGTTCCTGGTTTAAACATCAACTCGGATGCTATTGTATTCAAATCCCTCAAAACTTTGTGAAATTTTCACTTGTGGCGCATTGTGATTGCCCAAATGTTTTACGAATGACACAATATCTAGAATTTAGACTGACAATGTGTAAAAATGCAGCTAGCATTTCTTCAACACAAATATATCTTGTGTCCCTTAAGAGTGTTTTTTTCGAAGGATAGTGCATAATTTTTGGAACACATCAGGATACATCCTAAATACCTGATGCGGAACCGTTGTACGAATACTAAGGTTCGGTTTGAATGCCCGATCTTTCTCTATCTCGAACAGTTTATGGGGAATATAATCAACAATCCTCCCGTAAGGTTGATTATCAATGTGGGCTGAAACACCACAATAAGTATAAACTAAACTTTTTGATACAGTAACTCAAATATGAATGAACTCTACATAGAGAATCAAACACAAAGTAACTAAAGAATAATCTAAAATCAATATATCAAATCTAATAATAACATGGCTGAAATCTCTCTTAAATAGAGTGGAATTTCGTCCAAAAAGAACCCACAAATAAGAGTCCTGTAAAGATTAGGACTCTACAACTCCTAGATAACTAAAAATACTACCTAACATCAAGGACAACATGTCCTATTATTTAGCTAGCTTATTTTGGCCAACATGGCTAATTAAACAATATAATAAATCTGAAAATATAATTAAAGTCTAGAATATACTTTAATTATCAAATGACCGAAATACTCTTTCAACCGTTTTTCTTCCGATTATGTATTTTGCCTTCAAATGCTATTAGGTGTGTTTGATCTTTGTGCCTTGCATTCTTGAAAGGCTTCTTTGTCTCTTGGGCTTTTATATTAATTACTTTAAATACCCGGAACAAAGGCTTTATTCGGAAACTCGTATTTTGAACATATGAGTTAATTATGAGGCCATTCATCCAAATGACCTCTTCAAGCTTGCCGGATAGTACCGTATCATCATCTCTTTCTCGAAAAGGATTCGTCCTCGAATCATCTAGATCGGGGGATTAATTACAAGATCAATCTTTTCTTTCAACTCCTCATTTGGCAAACTTTGTAATTTTGGCTCGGCTTCATCCTTGTCTTCTTGACTTTCCAAATTTTTATCATCTTGTATTATATCATTCTTTGGGCACAAATTGTCGATCAATTCTCATTCATCCATATCTTTCTTCCAAGTTGAAGATTTAATTGCGGCTGTCTGGCTATCTTTTTCTTGAATTGTGGCTGTTTTGGCAGCCCCAAAATAGCTATTACCTTCACTTTGCCGCTGCCCAAAACAAGAATTTGAAGGGGGTTGATTTGGCATTTGTAACGATTCTCAGATTGTATTAATCCTCGTCTATTTCTTCTTGTGTTTTCTGTAAAATTAATTTCTTAATGTGATGATCGAATAGGTGCCCTTTATTACAAATTAGTATGTTTGACACCCCCCCCCCCCAAAAAAAAATACTCTCAATATAACAATTTGAAAAATAAAACGAAGAGAGCTAAATAGACCATGTTTACTATACACATATTGAGGATTTTGTAAAAAGAAAATTGTTTGTGAGGGATAATATATGGATTTCCATCTCACATTTGAAATTTTACATTAGATATGAATTTAAATCTCCTCCTACGCTTTTTAAATTCATTATTATTATTATTATTTTATAATAGATAGATCTCTCTCGAATAGCTGCCGGTTTCTCAAGCTGCAGATTTCATAATGACCACACATAAAAATAATTTCTATAAGGTGAAAATTTAACCGAATCTGTTACTTTCTTCTTCTCTTTGATTTGCCTCTCAATTTGCTCCGCATGATCGACCATTTCCATAATATCAACATGATTAACTCTTTCCACTGTTGGCCTAATATCATCATTCAACCCGACTAATAATCGATTCAATGTAGCTTGCCTAGTTTCTTGAAAGTCATTTTGTATTATGGCTAATCGCATCTCTTCATAATATCCATATATCGATCTAGAACCTTGTGTGAGCCTTTGTAAACGTTTGGCTTGTTCATCAAAGTAATATGGGTTCACAAATTTCCGTTTCATCACCGCTTTCAACTCATTCCAACTATCAATAGGCCGTTGACCAGCTCTTTGCCTAATTATACATTCCTCTTGCCACCACATTGATGCCTTACTAAAAAAAACTCTTGCTGCCATCTTTACCTTTTTACCCTCCGAATAATTATGAATAACAAAAGTATTATGAAATTCATGTATCCATTTAAATAATAATTCAGGCCTATTAGTACCTTCAAAATATAGGATCTTGATTGTACCAATTGAGTTGTCAATTTGCTGAATTTTGTCATAATACTTCGGCTCACAAGAAAACAAATAGGAATCATCATATCTTGAATTTGTTGTATGTTGGAAGCCATACCTTTTATCATCATAACCAAAGTTATCATATTCTTGATCAAATTGTTGCCTCATCTTGCGCATGATTTTGTTGAAATCTTTAAAAAGATGGAGTCTTTAAACTTCTTGATTTTCTTGAAAGTTGATCTTCTTGAACTCACGACTGCCCCTTTGTCAAAATTCATTCATGGCTGGCTGCCCCTTAAAATTCGAATCAATCTTGACGTTTCTTAATTTTCTTGATTCTCAATCCGTATGAACAGTAACGGAAAATCTGATTTTATTCTCGGATGAACAGTAATCCATTAACAGTATCGTGAACAATGATTTTTTTTTTTTGTAATTTTCCTAGAAAAAAAAAAACTTAAAGAAAGCAATAAAGGTACACCAAGATAGAGATAAACTTTTTGCTTTGTTACCATTTCAGGCGGAACCGTTGTACGAATACTAAGGTTCGGCTTGAATGCCCGATCTTTCTCTATCTCGAATAGATTATGGGGAATATAATCAACAATCCTCTCGTAAGGTTGATTATCAATGGGGGCTGAAACACCACAATAAGTATAAACTAAATTTATTGATACAGTAACTCAAATATGAATGAACTCTACATAGAGAATCAAACACAAAGTAACTAAGGAATAACCTTAAATCAATATATCAAATCTAATAATAACATGGCTGAAATCCCTCTTAACTAGAGTGGAATTTCGTCCAAAAAGAACCCACAAATAAGAGTCCTTTAAAGATTAGGACTCTACAACTCCTAGATAACTAAAAATACTACCTAACATCAAGGACAACATGTCCTATTATTTAGCTAGCTTATTTTGGCCAACATGGCTAATTAAACAATATAATAAATCTGAAAATATAATTAAAGTCTAGAATATACTTTAATTATCAAATGACCAAAATACTCTTTCAACCATTTTTCTTCCGATTATGTATTTTGCCTTCAAATGCTATTAGGTGTGTTTGATCTTTGTGCCTTGCATTATTGGAAGGCTTCTTTGTCTCTTGAGCCTTTATATTAATTACTTTAAATACCCGGAACAAAGACTTTATTCGAAAGCTAGTATTTAGAACATATGTGTTAATTATGAGGTCATTTATCCAAATGACCTCTTCAAGCTTGTCGGATAGTACCGTATCAATACCTGTCGAAAAATCACGGGATCCTCATTCAATGCCTGAAGTATATAATTATATCCAAGGGTAGTAATACGGCGTCGGGGTAGCAGACATTGAATATGTCCTTCAACACCCTCTGACAAATATAACACATGTATTAATATTTGAGTTTCCGTAAGTAAAATCTTAATGCCTTCATCAAATTCTTCATCCAAATCTTCATTTTTAATTTCTTCTTCCTCTCTGTGATGATCACCATTATCCATTTCTTCCTCCCTTTGATGATCTTCATTCTCCATTTCTTCAAATACGACATTGAAAACCAAATAAATAGTCCAACCAAAACATATAGTTCAACAAAAATATGAAAAAATTCAATCAAATATAACAAATTAACCAAATGCAAAGTTTAACCAAAATGACAAAATCAAAATACATAGTTCAACAAAAATACCAAAAATTAAATTCATAATTCTTCCTTTCAAAGTAAACAATTTTCAACAAAAAACCAAGGTGATCCAAATAACAATTCATTCCAATTTGAAGGATATCCAAGATGAGCCATGAGCGCTCTTCATGTGACATCTTCAAGAACATGTCTTGTTTTACTTTAGTATTAAGCAATTCAATCGCCATAAATCGAGCATTGTCATCCAAGTTTGGAACATCCTTCATAGCATCCCAAATACTATTCTCTCTATCTCTTTCTCTTTTCTCCATTAGAGTATATATTTTCTCAAAATTGGTGGATATGGTTTCAAAAACTTTGGTTTGATTGGCGGAACCAATTGAGTTAGAACTCCATTCATACTCGGATCTACTTCGCTTATTTTGACCTGTTTTTCCTTGAGGAACCTCAACACCTAAAGAGGACTCAAAGGGTGGTGTAGATTGGTTGGGTGATGAAGGTTGGAAAGATGGTTGATAGTGACTTGGTGTTACAAATGTCTCATTGGCAGCATCGTATGTAAAGTTTTTCATCCCAAAATTTAAGTTTTCCTCGTCCCAAAAAGTTGTTGCGTCGGCATCATCGAAACCTAATGCAAGTGAGCCATTTCCAGTAGCAGTTGCACCCCCAACGACAATTTTTAAATCATCATAATTAGCAATACTTTCTGTCTGAAGGTTTTTGTGACTTGGGTGGGACTAGCAAAGAAAACAATTGAAGAGTATTAATATATTATAAATAAAATATTAGAGCAAGCTAGTAAGTGACATAACTTATAATATGAAGCTCACCTTCAAGTAATTTTCCCATACTTCATCACTAGCCGTGAATTTCTTTATGATTGGGTCCCACCCAAATCCAGAGTTGTTACGCATAAGAGTAGTCATTTTGTCAAACTGCTTCTTATACCATCTCATTCGGCCCACGTAATTGTTATATGTTTTAGGAGACATAGATATCTCATTTAGGCGAGGAAGTACTCTTTTTTCTATTGTTTGCTTACTTATTGACCCATTAGTAACAAGCCATCCTCGACTGATACCATCAACCAATAGCTCTAACAAGAAATCGCTTTCTTCTTTGGTTCAAAGTTCATAAGTATCGGAACTTTTTCCTTTTCCTTTGTCATTTCCTTGTTGTAAATCCTTCATTTTACTACATCATGCATGTAACTACTATATCATATTTCACACATAATTTTCACAACTTTACATCAAACAACAATAATAGAGCCAAATAAGTAAAACCATTGCTATCACTAATCCAACTAGACCCAAGAACACCATCAAATGTTTTCAAAAGAAGAACTAACAAAACCCAAAAGAAAAACAATAACATCATAAGCTTGACACTGGAAAATGTATATAAAAATATATGATTATATAGTAGTATTTAATTTTTCATAAATAACCAAGATGTAAGACTTTTAAAACTTTGGATATACTTTACAAGTGGATTCTCTGTCTTATGGTGATTGATTTAGTTATTTATTAATTTGCATCTAACTGGGCTCATAATTTTCAATTTTCCCAAATCTCAAGGATTAATATATAATTTAGTTGGACCATAAATAACAAAAGCAAAAGAAATTACCAATCAACAACAGTGTCCTAGCAATACTAGACAAATGCAACAACCTTAATCACCTTAAATAGATTCAAGCTTTTCTTATCACTCTTGGCCATGGCCATACTCAGTTCTACCTTTTCAAGCGTATTTGTTTTTATTCCCTAAAACTCTCCAACCTCACCCATGCTCGCTTCATTTTTTTTATCAAATTAAATCTCCAAATATATATATATCTTTATATTTCCATGATCCCTGCCTACACTTCACTTCAAGATCACAAATACTCTGTTTTATTATATCGCCATCAACCCATCTACATAATATCACTCCATTTCCATTAAAATAAAAACTGCACAATAGAAAAAAAACATCAAATTTAATAACAAAAAAAGGAAAAAAGAGTAATTGATGTGTCTGTTGATGAACCTGGTTCTGATAGCTGATGTTGTTAGTGGAGCTACTGGTCTCCTCGGAGGAGCTCGGCGAGCTGTCTGCAAAAAGAAGGGATGCTGCAATAATTGCCCTCCACAATTTATGAGGGTCTCTCTACAAACAACAAGATATAAATAAACAAATCCAATGACACTTCAAATTTCAAATTCAAAAACCCCAACCAAATTGCCAAAACAAATACAATGACACTTCAAATTTCAAATTCAAATTCAAAAAAAAAAAAAAAAATATCTTCCCAACTAATCAATTCCTATAATTCAGTGAAACCCCTCTATTCAAAACTCCAATAAATAATAAATTCAGAAATTACATTGAATTGACAGAGTAATAAAAATCCTGAGATAATTCAAACACTACCTTTGGCTCCTTAAAATCATTGTTAATTTATTAGTGGAAACTGAAATTAGAGCTTAATTTTATCTGCTATATGAGAAGATCTTTAATCTGCTCAAAGTATTTGTTGCAACTTGAAAGCATCATCAAGTTCCCTCGAATTTTTTATCCGTGATCAAACTGATGAAGCCCTCTGAATGCTAGAGCTTATGAGCCCCAATTATATGAAGTTATTTGATTTCCTTGTGTTGAGTGTTATTTATTGCTGAAGCATAGAAAAAGTAATTTTTGTTACTTTTTTTTCTTCCATATTTTGAATCCATTCTATTGAAGGAATTCATGGACTTTTAGTGCTTAACGGTAAATTGTGCTTTGAGCTTTTTGGTTTCAACTGCAGATACTAATTTTGGTGCTAATATATATTTTGTGGTTTATTTGTTTTAATTAATATGCAAAGCAAACTATTATCTTTGTTTGTGCCACTTTATGAAGTGTGTTATTTTTCTGTTGTTTTTATAGCATTAATCTAAATTGAGTAAAATCTTTTTTGTACTTAGAGCTCAAAGAAGCCAAAGAACTAGAAAGTGTATTGTTGATGGGGAAGATGCACTGCCAATGAGCTTTCAAGATCGTCCTTCACGTAAGAAAAGAAAACAGAACAAGCTTGCCTTGGAAGAAATAGAATCTCAAGAATTTTATCAAAAAGGAGAAAACAAGAGAATTTGCCAAAGGCGTTTCCTTTTTATTTTTGTTCACAACAAGCAAATCCAATGTGCGAATCAGATGTAAAATGGTGTGATTTGTTTATGGGTTTGATATTTATATCACCCCACTGAAAAGTCTCACAAAATACATTATTTAATAAAATACTTCAAAATCTTTAATTTTTTAAATACAACTATACTTTTTTTTAATCTTTTAAACTCCTGATTGAATACCATCAGACTTGAGTGGAAAATTTTAAAATCCTAATTGAATACCATCAGATTTTTATTGATCACTTACAAATCATAATTGAATATCACTAGACATTTAAACTTTAAAAAATCTATTAAAATCTTTATTCAATACACCCCCTAAAATATCAACCGAATTAATCTGGTCAAATGTCAAAATATCAATAAGAAAAAGTTTATATCCTTTTTCTTCTCTTTTATTTTTAGAGAGTTGATTATTTTTCTACTAATTTGTTTTGGAGATAAGTTAATTCAATTATATTTTAGGGAATATTGAGCATTAATTCTTAAGTGCTACACTTTGGTCCACTACAAATGTTAACTAAGAAATGATACATTTTGAATTTAGAAGGATGTTGTCTTGTTTCTTGACTGCAAAAGAATGTGTCAAATTAGGTCTTTATGGCTTCCAAACGAATGAAATCAGTTAAATAAATTTTCTTAATACGTTGTAAAAATAGTTAAAAAGCAAATGAAAATTACACTATTGAAAGAGTTACTTCTTTAATAAACCCTTATAATACTTCATTTAGATTAATCAGTTTTCATAAGCAGATCGAATTGTAATGATACACAATATCTATACTAACAAGTGCACTATGTCTAGTTTCAATAGTAAATGTCGATCCCACAGAGAAAAGTGATTAATTAATTCCTAAACAAATAAAGTAAATCCAAAAGAATTAATGATAGTTTGATTAAACTAAATTAATTAACTAAAAGAAAACAAAATACTTAAACAAGAGTTTTGATACGGTGTAGGTGTAAGGCACCTGAATTCACTAAATTAACCAATATATTATCCTGATGATTTTTCATTCTAAAATGACTTTCATTAATCGATCGGTTTCTAATTATATCTAATAATCTCTTTCAATACTCATCAAACATATTCACATTAATAAACCTACTAAATTTCTTTATTGATTTTAACCCAAAAATTGAGAAGAGGGAGGGAGAGGAAGGAATGAACAACCTTGAGAATATTATTGAGGAAAGAAGAAGACTGGAAGAAATTGGGGCGAGTCAGGTCTGTTGGAAAGGAAAAAGAGGTGACAATTGGGAAAATGACTCAATCTACCAATCATAAAATGTTTGGTGACAGATTCTATGAATTTTCTTTTTAATAATAGGTAGTGTTGTTAGATTATTTGATTTTCATAAATTACACATTGACTAACAATTGACTAGAAAAAAATTGAAAAGAAAGACATAATCGGCTAATCGTAAAATGTTAATGTATACAAAAAATTTAAAAAAAGAAAAATGACCCAACCCACAAGTCATAAAATGTTTTGGGATTAATTTTACGACTTTTTCATCTTATAATCAAGAAATCTACCCATAATAAATTTCTTGGAGCTATCGTCTTCTGTTTATATTTACCGTCCAAGGATTCTCACAGTACCTTGACAGATTTATGTGCACTATATACATTGTACAACGAGTCATGCAAGCCATTCATAACATAGTTTCGTCATACATACTAACAATTCTTCCAAGCATCAACCTCATTCATTACTTGCGCATATGTTTCACCCTAGGGAATATTAGGGGTATCCTCAACCAAGATCTTGCAAGATTCATGGTTGTTAAATAAAACATCATATTTCGTTGCCACATTTTGATGTTCGAACCATCAAACTTTTTAGGTTTAATCTTGGTTTGTGTCTAGCCTTGACTCAATTCTTTGTCTGGAATCCAACTCTACATTTTAGAATGTTCTTTTTCTATCCTCTCAATCCAGCAAAAACTAAAACAGAAAACAGAAAAAGAGTGAGCTATAAATAACTCAGTGAGTCCCCAGTGAAGTGAGTGCCAGTGTTTTCAAATTCATTTTATTTCGCAAACATTTGCTTTTGAAGAAACGGAGAAACTTTCTTTAATCATAAATACTTACTAGAACTTCTTTTATTCTTCAAACAATTCAGAAATCATTTCCTTTCAGTAAACATTCTCTTTATCTAGAATATTCTTATGAAATTAATGAAATGCAAGCCTTAATATGTCTAAACATATTCAAACAAAGTTCCTAGGCTTCTAGGGTCTTTTGTGTAAATTCCTAAAGTTCAGGGACCAAACTCAATTTAGCGTAAAGTGCCGAAACTATCAAAACTTGTAAACTTTATTCGTTCACGTATTTATTTTTATATTATTTCCATAGTTATAATTGTGTTACAACATTATCTTTGTCGTGTGTATATGTTTCTTTTAAACGTAGGGACTAAAGTGCTAATATTTATCTTATGACATTTATGATCTTTTGAAGATTTAATATATTGAATATATTATTGTCTTATAAATTGCTCTGGATAGTTAATAAACCTTAATAGATCTTTAAAAGTAAATTATAAAGTTATGGGGACTAAAACGTAATTTCTAAAAGTTATTTTATGAGTTCGAATTTGAGTTATACTTGATATATTTTATTTTACTCATTCCCGTAATTGTTTTCCTTTTATTTTTATATCCGACTAAACTTTGAAAATACAAAGTAGATACTTTAGGTTTTGTTTGTATTATAAATATTTTATAGGACTTATGTGATAATTATTTATATTGCCATTTTAATCCTAACTATATATATTCTCTAATCCTAACCCTAAGAGAATAAAACCCTAAAACTTTCTTCTCCCATTTTTTTTTTCAGCGCCGCCGCTGCTGCCTCTTCTTCCTCGGCGATTTCGCCGCCGCCACCTTCCGTCGTTCTCCATTCTTCTCTTTTCTTCTCTCTCTCTGGCGTTGCTTCTTCCTTTCTTTTTTCTTCTTCGTCGCGGCTCCTCCATCACCGCCGCTCTCTATCCCTTTCTCTTTCTCCGGCGAAACCATGCCCAAATCTCCTCAGTCTGCGCCTTCATCTCCCTCTTCGTCAATCATCATCTCATATCTCCTTCCCTTTCTCATCTTCGAAAGCCGGCAACAGCTCTCCACTACCGCCGCCGCCTTCTCTACCGCGGCTCCCTGCCGCCGTTCGCCGTCATCTTCTCTAAGGTACATCTTTCTCTTTCTAATTTCTCCCTTCTATTTTATTTTCCCTTAACTATAAAAGTTCTTGTAGATTTGAACTAGATTGTTAATGCATAATCATAGAGGGTCCGAAACACCAGACTTTATCTGCACCCCAAATGGAAACTGTACCGGAAGTAACTCTGTCTCAAACTCTTAGCCGAATTAGCGATTTGTTAGAAGGAAATATTGGAAGAATGAAGAAAATAATTCCGACCACCATGATAATGCTCTAGAAAAATTCTTGAAATTCCGACCTCCTAAATATTTTTGGGCACCTGAACAGAAAGAAAAGGTTAAACTATTTTGCGAACAGTTAAATGACATCTATGACACTCTGTTTTACTTTGATGAACGAAAGGTTTCTTTTGCTGCCTTTCGTTTACGTGGATCGGCTAAGGATTGGTGGAAACACATTTCCGAATCTCGTTTAGCCGAACAACAAGAATGGACTTGGGAAGATTTTCAAGAGGAATTCAGAAATGAATATATACCTCTCTGAATAAGAGAACAAAGAGAGGATGAGTTTCAATCTCTACAACAAGGAGCTATGACAGTGGCCCAGTACGTAGAAAAATTCAACAGGCTTTCTAAATATTGTCATCGACTGATTGATGCTGAGGAAAACAAGACTAGACAATTTGTTAAGGGTTTACGCCTGGAACTCAAGAAAGCCTTAGCACCATTTACTGCTTTAACCTTTGCCAGAACGGTGGAAGCAGCTTCCCGAGTTGAGAACCATGATCATCAAATCCGAGCAGCTAACGTATCAAAATATAAGACATTAAAAAGACATGGAGATGAATCTAGGAGCTTTGGGGACTCAAGGAGACCCCGTCCAAACCCAACAAATAAAAATTATTTAGTATGTGATTATTGTGGTCGTTCGGGCCATCATCGTGACAAATGTAGAAAAAGGTTGGGACAGTGCTACAACTGCGGGCAAAAAGGTCACCTACGTCCTCAGTGCCGTAATGAATACCAGGGTAATCAAAATGTAACCGCAAAAGTCAATCGGTCGAACAATTTTCGACTCATAAAAAAAAATTCAAATGAAAAGCCACAGGTGAAAGCCCGGGTATATGAGTTAGGCGAGCAAGGACCGGAAGAATAATATTTACATATTTTCTATATTTAAAAGAAAATAATAAATAGGAGTAAGAAAATAAATAAGCACAGGTTTGACAGTATGTTCATTTTCGAGAATCAAACAATGTATCATGTTTGAGGAATAAATGAAAGATTTCCCTATTAATGGATAAAGTGGAAAGCTCTGCAGAAATGATCACATACGAAAGACAAAAGGATTTCGAGCCAAAAAGAATCGGATATACTCCCAAAACAATAATAAATTTCGAGGACGAAATTCTTTTAAGAGGGTGAGGATGTGACGACCGGTGATTTCGGTACCAATTTAAAGGTTAGTATTATATTCCTTTAACTTGATAGGGTTATAAGTGTCTTTTAAATTAATTTTCAGGGGTAAAATAGTACAAACAATAGATTAATTATTTTATTAGAAAATATGGGTATAATAGTAATTTTAATATTAAAACAAAAATAATGATAATAATAATAATACTTGGAGTCCAAGACAATGAAAATAATAATCGCATTAAAAGTCAATGAATTACATTTTATTTACATAAGGAAATTTTATAAATTTACACTTTAATCATCACAAATATTGAAATTGCAAATAGGGCCCAAATTTCTACTATAAATAGAAGGGTCCTCTAAAAATAGAGGGAAAATTACAACAATTCCAAAAAGGGAAAACTCTCTCTCTCTCTCTCTTCAAATACAAAAGCTTTGCCTAAAAATTCCCAAAGTATGATTTCTACTGCTGCAACAGGTACTTCTGTTTTAAATCTGTTGTTTTAATCTTGTACATCACAAACTTAAATTAATGTCGAACTCATGAAAGAAATTAGATTGTACTCCTCTGAGCTTGTTATTGCCTGAGGATTTTGGAAACGAAATCCCAGGAAAATCTGTTTACCTACCCAGTGGTAGAAAAGTACTAATCGGACTTTTACCGGTTAAGACAGGTGACCAGAGGAATATAAATCTAAATTTTTCCTTGATCCTAGACTAGATAAAAATTGATATAGCAAATATAATTTTTAAATTTTCTTGAATATTTTATCATGTTTATGACCCCCTTCTACTATTTACAGAATATAAATTGGGTTTTGGTTTCAAGAACAGATATGGATTGGGGAAATAATCTTATAATCAATTAGAAAACAACACAAAGGGGATTAAGGGAAATGAATTGCTTCTCTGATTTAAAATTGGGAATTTTACTATCTTTTTAAACAAAGAAAAAATATATTTAGAAATTCATTTGAGACCATAAGCAACAATCAACTAAAATAAATCACCTAAACTCAAAAGTCTTTTATCCAAAAGAGTAAAGAGACACTGAAATCAACTGAAAATATAATCTGAAATCCGGAATAAAAATGATAGTTATACTTAACAAATATAGTAATAATAACAGTAGCAATATTATTTACAATACAAAGAAAAGAGATAATAATAATGATAATAGTAACAAATATAGTAATAATAACAGTAGCAATATTATTTACAATACAAAGAAAAGAGATAATAATAATGATAATAGTAATAAATAATAACAGTATAAAAAATAAAGGTAATAATAATAATTATAACAATAGTAACAGAAGCAAAATTGTAGGAAAAGAAAAGGGAAATCGGGATACCTGCGATGGCGGTCGCCGGAGTCGGAGCTCGAGGGAGAGGACGACGAATCCAGCGGTGGTCGGAGGGTGAAGAGAGAACAGGGGAGGGGATGTTGCGCGAAGAAGAAGAAAAATTTAAAAATAAAAATTAGGGATTTCGAATTTGGGGAAAATAAAATAGAAGGGAGAAATTAGAAAGAGAGAGACGTACCTTAGAGAAGATGACGGCGAACGGCGGCAGGGAGCCGCGGTAGAGAAGGCGGCGGCGGTAGTGGAGAGCTGTTTCCGGCTTTCGAATAGGAGAAAGGGAAGGAGATCTGAGATGATGATTGATGAAGAGAGAGATGGAGGCGCAGACTGAAGAGATTTGGGCATGGTTTCGGAGAAGGAGAAAGAGATAGAGAGCGGCGGTGATGGAGGAGCCGCGGCGAAGAAGAAAAAAGAAAGGGAGAAGCAGCGGCAGACGGACGATTACAGGGGGGGCCGGCCCCCCATGATTTTTAAAAATACTACTCCCTCCATTCCTTATTAATTGTCGTTTAGTAAATCGTAGAATTCAAATTAATCGTCGTTTAAAGTTTTTTTTGTTAGGTGTCAACAATTCATTTCAATTATACCCTCAACATTTTCCTTTCTTTATAATATAGAAGTGAGAGAGAAAGACAGGGAGGATGGGGTAGTATTGGAAGTTTAGGTGGAATGGACAACTTCCTTAATTTTCTCAAATTGTCTAAAGAGTCTAATATTTAGGAATGGAGGGAGTACTATTTTTAAAATTTTATGTGTATTTTAGAAAATTTTGGAAAATTTTATCAATTTCGCCCCCCAAGAATTTTGGAATTTTTTTACTAGTTTCACCCCCCAACATCAAATTCCTGGCTTCGTCCCTGGCGCCAGAGAAAGAGAGAAGAATGGAGAACGACGGAAGGTGGTGGCGGTGAGGCCGCTGAAAAAGAAAAAGGGGGAGAATATATATATATATATATATACACACACACACACACACATACATATATAGTTAGGACTAAAATGGCAATATAAATAATTATATCATAAGTCCTATAAAATATTTATAACACAAACAAACCCTAAAGTATCTACTTTGTATTTTCAAAGTTTAGTCGGATATAAAAATAAAAGGAAAACATTTACGGGAATGAGTAAAATAAAATATATTAAGTATAACTCAAATTCGAAGTCATAAAATAACTTTTAAAAATTACATTTTAGTCCCCATAACTTTATAATTTACTTTTAAAGATCTATTAAGGTTTATTAACTATCCAGAGCAATTTATAAGACTAATAATAATATATACAATATATTTATGTCTTCAAAAGATCAGAAATGTCATAAGATAAATATTAGCACTTTAGTCCTTACGTTTAAAAGAAACATATACACAAGACAAAGATAATGTTGTAATACAATTATAACTATGGAAATAATAAAAAAATAAATACGTGAACGAATAAAGTTTACAAGTTTTGATAGTTTCGACACTTTACGCTAAATTGAGTTTGGTCCCTGAACTTTAGGAATTTACACAAAAGAACCTAGAAAGCCTAGAAACTTCGTCTGAATATGTTTAGGCATATTAAGGCTTGCATTTCATTAATTTCATAAGTATTTCCTAAAGAGTTGGTATTTATAAAATAGGTACATATCTTGAAGAAAGTACGAACAATAAGAGGCTAAGGTGAGTTACCTCTCAAAACCGGAGAACTTGTTTTATAAATATTCTTTATGGAAATTGTTTGCAAATGAAAAGTTACAGTGTTTCTGAAATGGAATTCTCAAATATCTTTGAAAAGTAAATGAATTGACAACTCTGGGATGTATTTGATTTCTTAAAAGAATCTCAGAAAAGTAAATTAAAGCATCTGGAATTCTGAAACGATTGAAAATAGAGCTTACACTGCACAAGGGTAGCCCCTTGTCCGACCATTCGGGTCTTGCACTGTACGAGGTTGGTCACCTATACGAGGGCATCTCGAACCTTTGGTTTTGGACACTCTGTTTATTTCATGGGATCCCAACTTGTGTGGGAAGCATTAGGGGCAGGGAAAGGAACGAGCTAACTATATCCCCTACGTATACCACATGAGTCTTAATCTAACTGCTGACATGTCTCCGGGGTTAGGAGGTTTAACCCGGGAGCTGTTGGTATCTGGGGCCAGGCTGGTGGTATCCCAGTTCTTGGTTACATGATTAGATCTGGGGGATAAGGTAGATAAATCATGATCATGTCTTGTGTGAGGCTGGTATTGGTTAATGGGTTATTGACTTGGCTGGTCATGCTTCCTTTATATTCTGAATCTGAATGGTCTACTTATTCCGTAAGGTTATTTCTGAAATTGAAAGAAAAGAAAGAATATTCTAGATAAAGAGAATGTTTACTGAAAGGAAAGATTTCTGAATTGTTTTGAAAAATAAAAGAAGTTCTGATAAGTATTTTTTATAAAAGAAAGTTTCTCTGTGTCTTCAAAATAAAATGTTTGCGAAATAAAGTGAATTTGAAAACACTGGCACTCACTTCACTAGGGACTCACTGAGTTATTTATAGCTCACTCTTTCTATGTTTTCTGTTTTAGTTTTTGCTGGATTGAGAGGATAGAACAAGAACATTCTAAAATGTAGAATTGGATTCCAGACAAATAATTGAGTCAAGGCTAGACACAAACCAAGATTAGAAGACTTTTGAATCCAGTCGAAGACAGGAGTCAAATTAGAAGCCATATAATATAATATAATATAATATTGTTTCTTAGAATTGTATAAAAAATTTATCCACATGTAATTTATATTGTAAAAGATAGAACCCAGTACCGAGAGGCACGCGGCATTCCCGGCTCGAGAGGGTTGGGGTGTCACAACCACCCACGGTGGTTTCCAGACAAATCTCTCTATATGCAGTATTTATACTTTCTGGATGATCCAATAAGTATTTTTGAGCTTCCAAGATGGTACTATCATCATATTCTTCATCCTTCAAGATCCATCGCCGACCACCAATAAGTATTTTCCGTCGCTAAACTATAAATAGAGACCGAACCAAGTTGTAAGATATTTTTCGTCGATGAGCTGAATACCGACCGATATTTTTTCAAAAATGATGACAGGGCCATCTTGGAAGGTCGCAAATACTTCTAGGATTATTCAGGAAGTACAAATACTAAATAGGGGGATTGGGCCGGAAACCACCGTAGATGGTGGTGATGAGACCGGTTAGGAAGCGCGAAATAACATCTAAGATCAATTGAGAAGTAAAAAAAATAATGACCACTTATTTATTTGAGAAATAGTTTGTGGACCAAACATGTCAATTTCCCATCAATTATCCATTAACTTATTCATTATTTAATGTCATTTTTCAACATGTATAGTAATGAGTGATGATAATGCCAAAGCAAAGCCCCTCCTGCAAGAGCATATTTAGGTGTCATTCCAACATTACCCCTTTAGTTGATAAGACCAAATCTTTCAATCTCAATCACTTCCTAAAATCTTTTCCTTCTCCCCACACGTGATGTTCTCCCCTATTCTCTCTCCTTGGTACATTCTCTCTTATTTTCTCTTTCTTTTTGCTAAATTCTTACTCTTCTGTAGTCACTACAATTGAATGCTCAATAGTTTCAACATGTTCTTTACGAATTTCAATAATATAAAACTATGGAAAAAAAATATATATGAGATAAAATATTTTTTACAATCACGAGACAAAGAACCCATTGGATACAATTGCATCAATCCATGGGTCACAATTTTTCAATTCCAGAAGTTACAACCAAGCATCAATCTTTATACTAGTGAAAGACAAATATTAATGTTAAAATAAAAGTCCCGTCTTTATTATGAAAATTTTATTCTGTCTCCACTCATTTAATCAATTCTTCATCTCTAATAAGTTTCACAATGTGTATGTAATATTTCTTCATATTTATCATCTTTCTCCTTTTCATCTTTAAAATCATCCTCATAAATGGACTTAAAATCCAGAACTTTCATTGCTATTTTCTTTTGGCGTAGCTTCTCTACTGCCAATATCATTCGAATTATTTTGTTAATATTTAAAGAATCATTAAAATTCATTAAAAAAAAAGAATTAGAGGAGAGAGATTCATCTTTCAGAAATCTTGAAGAGAGCGAGAGGGAAGAAGAGGTGAAAAACTTAAAATCAGGAGAGAGGAAATCGGGAATTGGTGAGAGAGGGGTGAGCAAATTCGGTTTTTACCGAATTCTGACCGAATTCAATTCAATTTGGTAATTCGGTCAAGACCGAATTCGAATTGGTCGAATTTGGGACGAAATCGGTTTCACTATTTTTGAATTTGGTGTGACCGAATTCGAATTGAATTTTTTAATAATTAAATATTATTATTATATAATTAAATATTATATAATAAAAAAATATACCCTCTAATTCGGCCAATTCGGTCGAAACCGAATTCCGAATTCACCAATTCGGCCAATTCGAATTCGGTAGGTTTTTTTAGGTAGGAAAAAAATAAAAAAACCGAATTCAAATTGCCGAATTAGCGAATTCGAATTCAGTGCTCACCCCTAGAGAGAGTAAAGTGTAAAAAGGAGATTGGGGGAGATATTGAATTTTTTTTGTCTAATAAGCTAAAGGGTAATTTTGGAATGACAATTAAATATGCTCTTGCAGGAGGAAATTTGCTCTGGCAGTTAGCTACCCGTATAGTAATCATTCATTCCTCAAATTCTTCGTATTTTCTGACAAAAAGTACTTTCTTCTTTCCAAAGTAACATCTATTTTCTTATTAATTTTAAATAAAAAAGTGAAAATTTAATTTGCAAAAATATAGTGTTGTGTAGATTCTATTTCATAAAAAGAAGAACAACTCAATTAGTCTTAAACTTGTTGAAAGATCGTTGGAGAAAATATTTTCAAGTCATTACTGATAATTAGACCATCATGAAATCTGGTAAAGAAATGTTAATGGTAGAAGGAAAACAAAATTGGGTTATTTGTGTTGTGCACTATGTAGATCGAATTGTAGAAGACATCAATGTAACGATATGGTGTTACTTAGCAAAAAAAAATGTAACGATATGGTGTGAGTACTGTGTTAAAGATCAAAGAGACAATTCAGGAGTACATCAAGAACATAATCAAATGAGCAAATTTCTCAATCAATTGATTATAATTATTACAGATTTATTATCTTTAATTTTATTCATTATATATATACTAGCTAAAATATTCGTGCTATGCGGGAGAGACACTTCTGTGTGGGAATGGGGACACGATGTAAGTAGAAAAAATAATACCTATTATTTAAAAACAAATATTTTTTATATGTATAGTAAACTAAATAATTATAAAAGTATTATTTCGGAATATTTCCAATTGAAAATATCTTTTCTAGTTTCCCTAATATAAAGAAAAGCTTTGGATTGGTTTATAGAATAATTAATTTTAACCCTCTAAATTGTTTTAAAGATAAAATCTAATAAGTTAACTCATATTTTTTTTATGGTATATAGTTTTGTAGTCATTATGAAGTTTAGCATAAAGAAGCAATAAGAGAGAGGAACTCAAATATCAATGGAAAATGTGTAAACTTAAAATGAATAAAAATTGTAGAACCAGGCTTCCCTTTCTCTGATAAAACATAAGTATTAAATTTCAAACGGAGAATAAGCTCAACGGAAGAAATAGTGTATAATACTCATCATACAAAAATAAAACTAATAGAAATGAAGAAAAATGAGAGAGAGCTAAATAAAATCTACAAAATATTTTTTATTAAAATAATATATTTTTAGCAGTTATAATTTCACCATTTATCTTCCTATCCACTCAGTATAATATCGAAAAATTGAAGAATACGATGTTTACTCAATTATATCTTCCTATTCACTCAATTTTAAACCATAGGGTTTTGAATTCGATGTTCATTAGCACGTGCCCATCCTTTTTTCCCTACCGCACCAAATATATAACTTTCTCTAGAACAACATATAAAAAACCATTCATACGTTGAGACTTTATTTACCATATTTTCTTCGTCTTCATTTGACAAAATAACATTGTGTTTATATATTTCTTTCAAGTTGCCTGGCCAAAAGATGCAACCCAACAACTGAATCTCTAGATTCCATAACCTTAAATTTTAGGAGCACATCAATATTAGGATCTTCATATTTTATTAACTTTCTACACATAACTCATACTTTTAGATAGTGATACAATGTATTTAAATATTCATCTATCACCTGTACAAATAATAAATTATCATATGCATGTAAAAACAAAACAAAAAAAAATTGTATGAGAGCAAAACTTATGTAGAATATGCATGATTCAATGAAGCAAAACTGTATGGTGAAACAATTGAAATTTTTAAAAGACCTTTGTAATTAAAACTTTGGTGGAAACAGTGTGTATTTATATTTTGAATTAAAACCTAAGACTTAGTAACATATTTGGAGACGTCCCATGTCACCCCACTCAAAAGAACAACAATAATAATAACGATACGAAAGAAAATTACACCATTTGTTGTAAGATTGTAAATTTTTTAAATATAGTCTTTTTAATATTTAGATTTAACAATTATAATTTAGAATATGTGAATAAAATTTTCATAAAAATATAAAAATATTAATTGTTGGGGGTGTTACAAAGAGTTTGGCAAAAAGTGTTATAGAAGACCTGATGTTAAATATTTTAACTAATAAGAATATTGTGGTTCTATGTTAAATTTTTGTACCAAGTTAACATGGAACATTCTAATTGTGAAAAAGAGTATTTTTAATTACATAAAAATATACACCATCCTAATTAATAGAATTTTATGTGAAGTTTTATTTTAAAAACAATATTATTGAGAAGGAAAATGTTGAATAAATTGTGCTAGTCTTTCCTAAGAAATTGTTCGTAAAGCTAATGAACTTATTTCTTACTCTAGATAAACAAACAAAAAAGGTAAGAAAATTTTATGTTATAAGCTGACCATTGTAACCATATTGTGACCAATTTGCAAACAATTAACTTGAACATTATATAAACTGACAGGAGGGGCGACACAGACTCACAGTAAAAAAAATTTAAGGCTATACTTATTTCATCAATCTTATGTAGTCTTGTCGAAAGAAGGGTACTTTCACTCACAAGATTCCGACATTCGTCCTCAGTTTGCCAAAAGTATTTCCTGTATTTTAACAAACAAACAAAATTAGCATTTTGGCAAACTGAGGACGAATGTCGGAATCTTGTGAGTGAAAGTCCCATTCTTTCGACAAGACTACATAAGATTGATGAAATAAGTATAGCCTTAAATTTTTTTTACTGTGAGTCCGTGTCGCCCTCCCGCCGCTTTATATAATGTTCAAGCTAATTGTTTGCAAATTGGTCACAATATGGTTACAATATATATATATATATATATATATATATATATATATATATATATATATATATATATATATTACAAAGCACCTTTTTATTTTTTCTCCTCACCATGCGCCACGTGGCGGACTCTGATTTTTTCTTCATTTTTTTATTTTTTGTATATTTTAATTATTAATTTGAACACACTAACCAACTTTCACCTCATTATCTCTCTAACTCTCCCACTATCCTTCAAATTCCTAACCTATCATTTTTTTAAAATGGTAATATCATTAATTGATATTAAAAATTACATTAGGGAGATGGAATTCCAATGGATCTCCTACCCTTTGAGATGAAGCCAGAACATTACTAGGCTTATGGGCATAGCAAATTCTATAAAATATATTTCCTAATATACGCGTTACTATACCCTTACAAATAGACTCTATAACCCAAAAAACAAATACATGGTCACATTCAAACCAGACGTCTTCCACAATTGCCAGAGTTCTTAACTGCAAACTTTCAAAACCCATAAAAATAGGAGGGGAGATCAGCTGAAAATTGCACTGAGTAGTGAGCCAGCGACCACGCTAGATACGAACAGAACGTCCGCTCCCGGTCCTCCATTCGAAGCCATACTGCAGAAAATCTCTACCTCGGGGGATAATTCCTCTAGTTTAAGACGGTCGTCCCCATTGTTTGCTTACATAAAAACTTGAAGTAAATCCTAATTTATAACATGAAATAAAACCTAAAACTAGCATGATAATGATCATGAAGTTTGCAACCGACTTTATTATGAAAAAGAAAAAAACTACTAAAAAAGCGAGCCATAATGAGGCACGCTAAGTCATGAATTATGCAGGAGTTGTTAAGTTCTGAATAATTCCAGAATAAGCAAATCATGAGTCTTGGTGGGGTCGCGTAACGACCTCCACCTTACCCTGATTAACGGCAGGAGCCCCCGTTGGAAATATTTTAGCAAGTGAAAATAATACATCATTTGCGAATAAGCCAGTGTGTGAAAATATATAATTTTTAGGCTGTAAGATAGAATTGAGCATCCTAGCATATATTAAGCTAGAAACTGGACAAGCCAAAAGGGGGCCTGCTCGGCCCAGCCCAGCCCAGCCAGAGACATAGTATTATATATTAAGATTGAAACTGGACTAGCCAAAAAGGGGTCTGATCGGCCCAGCCCAGACAGAAACTTGGATCCGGCACACATTGGCCCATTCACAAAGAAAAACAAACCACCATCTAAAATACAATGCCATGGCCTAACAACCCAGCCCAGAAAATAAAAGATTCGTTTGGCTTTTATTTGGCCCGGCCGCGGATCTGAAACCACCAATCGCTGGCCTTCTTCCTCGTCTCCGGCGAAAAACCAGACCTCTCCTAAACTACTTTGAACCACAAACGCAATCCGGCATCTCAGTTGCCTTTAGGAGGCCCAAACCAAAAAGTTTCCTTCATCATCAATAATTCACAGCCGGAATCTTGGATTGGGCGCTGCCACCTCCAATCCCATAATATCCCCAAATAGCAGGCTTCCTGTAATCCGAGAAACTCTATCCGACACCAAAACCAGCGATATCTCACCATCGCTTATACCAGACCCAGAAATTAAAAATGTCATCTTTCGTGCCTCTCCATTGTTCAAAAGTGAGTCCGTAGAAACTACTTTGAAGCCAAAACTCTTGTTGATTAATGGCGATATTGGTAGGTAAAGAGCAGGTAGATGATAGGCATCATCTTCCGGCTACAAACGCGCCCCCGGGTGACGTAGAAAACCCTAGAAAAAACTAGGGAGAAAACCCCCCGCTCAGAGGAGTTCCTAACCTATCGTTATTAATTCCAACTTCTCATATAATTCTCATAAAATAATATATAATTATTATATTATCTTTCACCTTAATTCGAGTTTTGAGTTTTATAATTAGTTTGATAATTTTGATTAGTTGAGAAAATTTAAATTAGTTAAATTAATTGAAAATTAATTGTTCTGTTATTAAAATTTAAATATAACAGTAGGATTTTCTCTCTAGGATTTCCTCAATAGGAAAATCCTTGAGCAATCTTCTGGGATTGGGGTTGATCAATCCTTCTTCTGCTATGAAAGAAAAATTCTCTCTCGTCTATCAGCGAGATGCTCCGACAATGTCGGAATTCCTCCCTAGAATTATAGGGCTTTCTATGCTGCCGTTGTGCGCGTCCTCTAGCCAACTAATGGGCTCTCTCATTCGCTTGTGTTCTTATCCCCTAAAGGCACCATTGCTAATCAAAAATCTTGGTTCTTGTAACAATCCTCAGTCTACTGCACTGGGACCGGGTGCACATGGAATGACGTTTTTTGTTCTTGTTTTTGCTTCTGAAAAATATGGGAATATGGAAGTGTTGGACTCGGATCCACTGGGGTTCGGAGAGGATATGACTTTTATGTCGCCGACAATAGTGTCCGGTCGGCGATTTGATTTTTTGTTATTCGCTCTAGTAATGGATGATGATGTATCGGGACTGAAGGCACATGAGATTAGGAAAAATAAAAGGAGGTTGGGATTTGGATGGGAGGATGAGTTGATGTTGTTGGCAGTGAAATCAGGCCGGAGAATTGGTCATGCTCTTGTACTGGAATCGAGAGAGAGAGCAGTGAGAATTTCGCCGGAGACGTTGAAGATGACCGGCGATTGTGGACTCCTGAGATGGGGCGACAAAGTATCGCAGCTACTTTGCCTGGCTACGTAGGGAAGAGGAAGGAAAGGGAGAAGAAAAAAATTAGGTTGGGTTGGTGGCATTATTACATTTTGGATTGGAGGATGATTTAAATTCATAGTCTTTATAGAGTCTAAACAATTACACTATCACTTTAACATAAGTAGTGATGATTTAAGTGTATACTCTTAATTTTTGTTGAGTTTCCAATATAACGTATGTAATCGATTTTTTATATCTGTGCATGGCACGGATAAATTTGCTAGTATTATATATATAGTTAGATTAGATATAGAATAAAAATGGAATTGGATTTAGAATAAAAATGTATTATATTACCAATAATTCTCTAAAGTACAAAACAATAAAAAAAATAAAAGTGAGTTATTTAACTTTTACTCGATAATTGTTTTCAATTTATTTCTTATTATAAATTAGAAGATATTTACAAATTTGGAGAGATTATTGGGGAAATATTTTAATATTGAAATTTATTAAGATCAAAATTAGTTTTTAATTAATTTAATTGATCTAAACCTTTTTAAACCAATCAAGTTTTTGTAAAACAATTAAAACACAAAAAATTCTAGAAAATTCCACGTAGTATTTCTATGTCTTTGATTGGTTGAAAATGAAAACAGCTTTTCTAATATAAATATAGATAGATTGTTAAATTTTTGGATAGTATGATATAATAAAAGGGATTTGGCATTTTATTTAATTAATTAATAGAATAAAAATGCATTACATTGCCAATAATTCTCTAAAGTACATATAAAAATAAATGAGTTATTTAACTTTTACTTGATAATTGTTTTAAATTTATTTCTTATTATAAAATAGAAGATATTTATAGATTTCGAGAGATTATTGAGGAAATATTTTAATATTAAAATTTATTAAGATCAAAATTTGTTTTTAATTAATTAATTGATCTAAACCTTTTTAAACCAATCAAGTTTTTGTTGATCTTAATAAATTTCAAATTCCCCAAATATCTCTCCAAATCTTGAAATATCTTCTAATTTATAATAAGAAATAAATTGAAAACAATTATCAACTAAAAGTTAAATAACTCATTTTTATTTTTTTATTGTTGTGTACTTTTTAGAATTATTGGTAATATTATACATTTTCATTCTATTAATTAATTAAATAAAATACCAATTCCCTTATATTATATTATAAAATCAAAAAATTCTTAAAATCTTTTATTATATCATTTTTTGAAAATCTTCTCCGTGCATAGCACGGGTGTTTGTCTAGCCTATCTATATTTATATTATAGAACATGTTTTCAGTTTCAACCAATCAAAGATTTAGAAATCCTACGTGGAAATTTCTAATATAATCAATAATTATAAAATGTATATAACAATCAAGAAATTTAAAAAAAAATAGTGTAGACTTATTAAAATATCTGAAGAACTCAAAATCTAAAAGTAGTATTGGTAATACATATTTACATTTTGATACATATTTATTATTGTGTAAAAAATTTAAGTCTTAAATTATCAGAAAATAAGTTTTGAAATTGTTTTTTAACTCAAATACTATAAGTTTAAGTGATATAAACCCGAGTTGTTGGAGTTTTATTTGATAAGTGTTCAATTTTTTTCTTATTATCATTTGCAGGATATTTCAAGATGTTGAGAGATTATTTGGGAACTGATTTAATGTTTAGAGTTTATTAAGATAAGAATTAGTTTCTAATTAATTTTATTAATCTAAACTTTTCAAAGCCAATCAAGTGTTTTTTAAAACAATTAAAACACTAAAATTCTAAAAAATTACACGTAGGATTCTCTATGTCTGTGATTGGTCAAAACCTGAAAACATACTCTGTAATATAATATACTAGCGTAATGACCCGTGCTATGCAGGAGAACAAATTTAATTATTAAGAAAATATTAAATAGAATAAAAGTGAAAAATGATATTCTACACTGATATTCTTGTTTAGTTTTCAAACCTACCTATATAGAAGAAAAAAAAACAAATATAAATTTTTTGTATTTAAAAGCAAAATATAAAAACAAAAGATCTGGAAGAGAAGAATATTTTTTCAATGATTTCTCAAGGTCGGCATGGTAAGTTTTCTTGAAAAAATTAACGGTTTAAATGAACCATCCAAAAATAAATAAACTACTTATCTCCAATTTATTGGGTCAAATTACAACTCATTTAATGATACAATAAGAATTAAATGACTCGATCATCTAAAGTTTATTTATTTTTTTTTTTTTTATCCTTTTAATGAAAAAATGTTTGGTGAGAAGTTCGCATGCGGGTTCAACAGTAAACTAAATGGTTCGGTAAACAATTTTTCTTTGAAAAAAAACTTTGACTGTTGAAATAAAAATGTTTTAAAAGAAAATTAGATTTTCACTCAATTTAATAGACTAAAAAGTAAATCAACAAAGTCATTAATTAAAAATCCTACCCACTACCTTTATTTATAATGTCGTCAAATTTCAAAAACTGTATACACTTTTGATATGGGGTCTTGAATAATATTGAAAAAAAGTAAAATAAAAGATTTGAATAGAAAAAATATTAAAATATTAAAAAATATTGAATATATAATTTAATTTGAATTAGTCGAATATAAACTATCGGAAAAATAAATAAAGCCCGTTTCTCAAATTCATTATGGAAATTCCAATTCAGTTAACGATGCGACAAGAATTAAATGACTCGATTAACGAAAGTTTATTTTTTTTTAATTTTTGACCCTTTTAATGAAAAAGTTTAGTGAGCATGCTTGCTTTAGGTGAACCAATTTTCTTTGAATTTTTTTTTTTTATTGTTGGAATGAAAAAATATAAAGCAAGTTAGGTTTGTCACCAAACTTTATGGACTAAAAACAACTCAACCAATTAATTCAATTAAAAACCATGCTCAATTTATAACATTTTCAAATTAAAAAAAGCTTCATACACTTTCGATGTGCGATTTTGAATAATATTTAAAAAATAAAATTAGAAAATTTGAATAGAAAAAATAAAAAAAAACCATTTAAAATACTAGAATGTATAATCTAATTTGAATAAGTCTAATATGAACCTTGTAAAAAGCAAATAAAGTCCGTATTTCAAATTTATTGGGAAAATTCCAACTCAGTTAATGATACATTAACAATTAAATGTTCGATCAACTAAATTTTATTTTTTAAAATTTTGACTCTTTTAATGAAAAAGTTTTAGTGAGGAGGCTCGCCTGCGGGTTTAACAGAAAACTAAATGGTTCGTTACACTAATTTAATTCTTATCGTAATAAAATATGGGAAGTAGAGTTTAACTGAAACTACTAATCAATAAATGAATGTGAGATTAATAAAAACAAAAATTAAAAGTGAGGGGTTGTTTATGGATTTGTAAGGAACGTGATAAGAGGGTTAAGAATACAGGAGTTCGTGCTAGTGGAGTAATTAATATTTTCTTGATTTATTTCAAACATTTAAAACCTTCTTAACCAATCACAACATTTGAAATTAATTAGAAAATCTTTAATCTACAAAATTTAGATTAGATTGGGAGTTTAAAACTGAAAAGTGTGTTCAAGATTATGAGGAAAAATTTAGGATGATAGAGATATTTGGGTAAGTAATTTGATATTTAAATTTGTTTTAAGATAATAATTAGTTGTGAATTAATTTAATTAATCGAAATTTATCTCAACCAATCAAGTTTTTGTATAATAATTAAGAGTTAGAAAATTCGAGAAATTTGGGTTAGAGTTTTGAAGATTTCTAATTGGTTAAAACTTGAAAATATTTTATGTAATATAAATATACATTGATTATGGAAAAATATTTTAAACCAATGAATTTTTTCATAAAAGAATTTAAAGTGTTAAATGTTTTATAAACTTCTAAAATGTAATGAGAAAAGAAGAGGTTAAGAGTATGAGATGAGTTTTAAATTTTGAAATTAAGGAAAATAATATATTTAATGTAGATTATTATATCATAACAAAAATACTGTCAGTTTAGATTTGTCAGATATCGTGGAAAAGTTGACTAAAATTAGCATTCTATTGAAAAAATTGAATAAAATAGTTCTCAAATATCTGCCAGAGTAGCTGGCTATGTGGTGTTGCATTCAACTTGCATGTTGTTGGGATCGAATCCCCCAATTTAAATACAATAATTCAATTTTTTTGCACAAAAAAAAGTTTTATAACTAATTAAAAACATAAAATTCTAGAAAATGACATGTGGCTTGATATAACTAAAAATTTGAAAAAAGGCTCTATAATATAAATATAGGTTGATATATATATATATATATATATATATACATACTAGCCTAATAACCCGTGCTATGCACGAGATTCCATTTTACTATATAATTTAGTGTATATGAAAATCAAATGGCTTTGTGAGCTAATTGTTTTTTTTTTTTTTTTAAAAACATTGACTATTGGAATGAAATAAGTTGAAAAGCAAATTGAGTTTGTCTCTGAATTTAATGGCTAAAAATCAACCCACCAATTCATTCAATTGAAAAGCATGCTCGAAGCTCTTTATTTATAATGTTGTCAAACTCCAAAAATTTCGTAAAATTTTTTTGTTTTGTTTTTTGAAGCCCAGACGGGCATGCACCCCAAAGGGGAGAGTAGCACCTCACAAGAGGAGGAGGAGATAACCCTAGAAAGGGAGACAATTTAAAGCATGCCCCATGCGCAGGGATGGTATCGAACCCACGACCTCACGACCAGGCCGTTGCCCCACTGGGCTAAGGACCTTGTGATAATTTCGTAAATTTTCAATGTGGGATCTTGAATAATATTGAAAAAAAATTTAGAAAATTATAATAGAAGAAAAGAAAAACCATAAAAATATTAAATTGTACAATTTAATTTGAATAAGTTAAAGATATCAATCAATACTTTTAAAATAATTATAAAAAAAATCAAAATTTTTGGAAATTAGATTGAGGACCCGAATGAATGTTACCGATACTAATTATATTGTAAACATTCTACAAGCAATGAATGTTACCGATACTAATGCAACCAATCAAGGAGACAATAAAGGAGTCTATTAAGATCATAATCAAAGGAGAAAATCTCCCATTTAATTGATTGTAATTATTACAGGTTTATCATCTTTTATTTTATTCATCATGTAAAAATGTATATGCATGTGATAGATTGTAAACATTTTACAAGCAATTAAAGACATTATTTATTTCTTATAAATTTTCCACTCTTCATATTTCTATCAATCTAGTTCGATGTGGGGCCCCATTGATATTCACGTTCGAGATGTGCAACTCTGAGCGTGAGAGTGTATGTTAAGAATCTCACATTCGCTAATTTATGAACATATTTGTAATATATAAGGATTGAGCAATCTTCTCCCTTTTGATATACCTATTAATGTATTGAGTTATACTCGATATCATTTTAAGCACCATGTTACACCTTCCAGAGGTAATGCATATTTTTTTTCTTGGTGTACATATGAAATTTTGTAGTTAAAAGGCTAACATAATTGGCGTTGGCGTAAGACATTTGGCTTGAAACAATAAATGTAAACGGAAAAAAATTGCAAAATTTGTGTACTTATAACATTGCATTGTTATAAAAAACTTGGAGTAAGCATTCCTATATGTGTTAATCGAGATATGTGATTCGAGCTTAGCCTATCTCATGTTCACTTCACATAAAAATTGGAAATCTCAGTTCGCGCTCAACTCGAAAAAGCTCACAAACATTGAGCTCATGCTTAGCTCACATTTTAATGTGAGCTCGAGCTAAGCTCATGAGCTAAATTTATATTAGCAAAAAAAAAATCAAAAATCATGTTGCAAGATTGGTAGAATACAATGAGCCACGAGACTAAATCCTGACAAAAATATGAATATATATATATATATATATATATATATATATATATATATATATATATATATATATATATATATATATAATACAAATGATACTCAATTCATGTAGCAAAGATAAACCGATACAAAGATAACGAAAGAAATGGTTTGAGAAAGATAGAAAAGAAACTATACATTTTGCCGTCAGTTTTTATAGGTCTTTTTTAATTAGAAATTTAGTAATATATATATATATATATATATATATATATATATTATTTTTATTTTGATGCGAGTTTTAACCGAGCTGAGCGGAGATAAAATTCGAGCTTGAATAAAAAGTTCATGCTCAGTTCACCTAAGCTCACATTTTTTCGAGCTATATGAGCTGCACAAACCCCGTTGACACCCTATTCCTATCCTTAAAATAATTGCAAACACTTTTGATCACTTTATGTTTTTTTTCCTTTTCCATTTTCTTCCATAAAATCCTCTTCTTTTAAAATTCATTTTCTTAGGTTCTGTCAGAGGTACCCTCCAAAGTGTAAATAACAATAAGAGTAAATAGCTATAATGTCACTAACTATTTACACTTTGTTGTTTTGGGAACTCAATTATATTTTTGGTTAATTATATTATCTTAGTATTTACGTGTTGTTGAAAATAAACCGCTATTACTTTTTTATGGCAGTTTTCGGCCAAATTAGATACACGTTAGGCATGTGATGTGACCAATAATCTATGCACAAAAATGGAAGTTAGTGTGTCAAAATATTCGTGGGTAAAAATAAATCCGTCTCATTAATTTTTAGGGCTCAAACAATAATAAATAAAGACTTTGCACGAATTGAGGTTAGTGTGTACTTCTATTTTTTCCTGGATTATTGGCCACATGCCCGTTACATGTTTAATTTAGTCTAAAACCATCAGAAAAAGTGGTGATGGATTATTTTCAACAACACGTAAATACTAGAGTGATATAATTAACCAAAGAAATAATTGAATGCCAAAAACAACAAAATCGTAGATAGTTTAGTAACCTAAATAGCTATTTACTAATAATTAAGATCTGTCAAACGGCCATTAGCTGCGTGACTGGACTCAGTGGTCCGCGTTTTTTGACTGATTTGGGACCAGTTTATTCACTAGTCCGTTTAAATGCGGCTATTTTAAACTTTCGCTCCGTTTGGACCACGAACTTAAGGCGGACCGGACCGGACCCGGACCAATAATTAATATAAAAAAAAATATTTTTTAAAGTTTTACTTCTCATTTTTTCAATTTGTTTTACAAATGTTTTAAAAAATAAACAACAAAACTTAATTTTTAAGCTTTATATTCTTTTTTTTCAATTTTTAAAAATAAAAATAAAAAAAGTCATTTTTAAGCTTTATTTTCTTTTTTTTAAAATTTATTTTTTAAAATTAATTTGGTCCGCGGACCGGTCCGTTAACCCGTGGATTTCTTATGGACTAGCATTTTCTTGGTCCGCAAAAATTGGTCCAAATCCGCTCCGGTCCGTTTTAGGGTAATCTGCGACGGACCGGACCGGGTTGGCCCGTTTGACAGTGCTACTAATAATAATAATAAATAATAATAATTACAATAATTCCACCATGGACACAGGAAGAGGAAATGAAAGGTTTTGCCATAAAAAAAAAGGTTTGATTGAGAACAAAGAGAAATAATCACAAAAGATAAAAATTAGGAGGTCTTGCTGGAAAAAAAAAATACATATACAAGTTTCACAATTCACCATTTCCAGAACACATTGGAACCACATTTGTATTTGTCTTTTCCTTCACATTCCAATGCTATGTCCTCAGAAATGAATGGCACTTTCTGCAAATATATTTTCAGAAAATAAAAATAAGAACATAACCATTAAACCATTATAGGTAAAAATGATAATGGGCAAAGGTAAAAAAGGTAAAAATAAAAATAAAAAAGGTTTAATAAAATTACCTTTTGCTTGGCAAGGTCTTGGCAGCCAGTGAAGTTTTCAGGGAACTTGCATGTTCCAAATTGAACGGTAAAAGCTCTTGCAAAGTTTGCTCCACTTGTGGCTAATCTCTTCTTATCGTTCAATTCCTAGAAATGACAAAAATAGGTTCCATTAGTTTTCACAGTGATGATTCTAGTTAAATATTGAAATTCAATCATACTTTTTTTTTTGTAGAAATTTGTAATTATTCAGAGATTTTTATATTTAAATTTACCAGAAGAGTAAATAACTATTTAGATAACTAAATTATTTACGTTTTGTTGTTTTAACTTTTAAACACTCAACTATATTTTTGGCTAATTATATCACTTTAGTATTTACGTGTGGTTGAAAAAACTATCACTATTTTTTGTGGTAGTTTCCGATCAAATTAGACACTTTCCGGGCATGTGGCCAATAATCTAGAGGCAAAAATGAAAGTTAGTGTGTCAAAATATCTGTGGATCAAAATAAATATGTCTATTTATTTTTTAGGACTCAAATAGTAAGAAGTAAAGACTTTTCACAGAGTGAGGTTAATATGTAATTCTATTTTTGCCATTGGATTATTGGCCACATGCCCGACACATGTCTAATTTGGTAAAAAAATCATCATAAAAAGTGTTAACGATTTATTTTCAACCACACGTAAGTACTAAGATAATATAATTAGCTAATAAAAATAGTTGAGTAACAACAACTGTAAACATAAATAGTTTAGTAACCTAAAAAGGTATTTACTCTTTACTAGAGTGTATGTCTTCTGGTATTTCACCCCTAGCATATAAGTTATTGATACACCATGAGCATGCCAACATTTAGGCTCTATCTAGATAGTACTATCTCAATTCCTAAATAATTGATACATTTTATTTTATGTATGTTCTATGAATACACCATGAGCATGCCAACACTTAGGCTCTACCTAGATAGTTCTCCGTTTATAAATAATTGATATATTTTATTTTTTTATATTCTAAATTATTTGATACATTTCAAAATTTGATAAGCGTTTGTCATATTTCTTTCAATTTTACCTTTAGTCAATTTTATTTAATACTTTAGTGTTTTCAACAATTTCAAACTTACAAATGCACATCAAACTATACTTTAATTAGGGGTAATTTAGACTTTTTTCTTCGTAATTATTATCTTTCAATTATTTTCTTAGTATGTGTGAAAAGACAAATATATCAATTATTTAAGAACCGAGATAGTAATTGTTTAACAAGAAAACTCCCTTATTTTTTGTTGTCAACCCTAATTCCAATTTTTTTCTCTTAGAATAACCAACTCATACCAGCCCATAAAAATGAAAATTCTCAAAATAAAGGAAAATTCTTATATGGGCCAGGTTCACATTGATATCGTGGTTTAAAATTAGTCACATAATCATAAAATTGTCCCTCTCCTCATACTGTAGTGATGCGGTCAGTTCTGAACCATAAGGTCCAATAGACATGTTCCATATCAGAACTATCCCAAAATAAAAGCAAATAAAAGTGAAGTGGTAGAATTAGCTAAACCTTGTTGGCTTTGCTCTTTTCAAGATATTCATCAATGACACCAGCATTTGCAGAAGAGTTAGAGGCAGCAGTGGTGAAAAGGGCAGCAGCAAGACAAGCAAGAGCAGCTCTTCTTCCTTGGCTACTACTATCAACAACTACTTTTGATTCTTTAGCAGCCACCACCTGACCCTTTATTAAAGGCAACTTATAATAATGACCAGCTTGAACTGGAGATGATGATGTCATTGAAGCCAAAACACTAGAGTTCATCATGATTGCCATTGCTGTAAGAAAAATCTTTTGATCACTAGAAATTATTGAGGAAAAGAATTAGATTTTTTGAAGTGGGATTTGGAAATTGGATTTTAATGGGTTTGGGGAATCATGATGATGATGTGGAGGGTTGGGGAAATTAAGGTTGTGGTGGGAGTGTGGATAAGGTAAGATTGCCTCATTTCTTATTGGCGAAATTTCCTTCATGTGGTGAGATTGAATATAATGGGTCCCACTTGGGAATCTGAATTTGTGCTTGTGGGACTCTCACTCCGGTATTCATTCATTTACTACTTCAATTTTATAATATAAATAATTTAGAATATATAACAAAAAATAAAAAAATTATTTTATTTTATTAGTTAAAATATTAATATTACTTTCTTAAATAAAATTAATAGTATACAAGTCTTTTTTAAGAGAGTAATAATAATATTTTGACTAATAAAATACCTTACCTTTTACTTCCTTAATTTTCGCTACATGTCTAAACGACTTATATTATAAAATAAATAGAGTATAATTTTTTTGAAGGCGTCAAGTTTAACCCCTGATTTTGTAAACTACGAATCAAATATTCGACTACTAAATTATTACTTGAGTTTTCAAACCACTCCGCTATTGGTTATGGAACATAGTTCAACTTTTATTTTATTTTATTTTGACAAAAAATATTTTATTTTATTTTAAAAAAAATTATTATTGAGAATGTTGATCCAGTAACTATTGCTTTTAGAGTCCTCACTCTAGAAGGAAGACTACTATTGTTTCTGAAAATTAGTTCAACTTTTGTTAGGGAAAAAAACCTTTGTGCTTCAATTGTGAAAAATTTATGATATTCTCATTCCTTCCCTATTAGAATTATGTTAAAAAAAATGCTAAATCATTTGATTTTTCGTTTTAATTTGTTTTTCCTAGATGATTCTAATAAATATTGTTCTACTACTACTATTATTTTTTTACTTGATCCCGAAACTTCTTAGCATGAAAAAATATAAAAGATGGAATTTTGAAATTTATATGATGTTTCGTTTAAATTGAAAAAATGAATTTTACTATAAATTTTGCTTTATGCTTATTCTTTTTTTCTAAAAGGAAAGATAAATACTTATCTTTATATTTTAAAATTTTACTTTCGTTGTTTACAACTGAGTCTTTTTTTTTAATTTTAAAACAAACCTGTCTTAATAAGCATTTGACTTTAAAATCGAAGAGGCCAATAGCCCAGTGGGGCATTGGCTGGCCCATGACCGAGAGGTCTCGGTTTGATACCTTCCGTTTGCGTGCAGTAAACTTTATTCTACTTTATCTAGGGTGTTCTCTCTCCCCAATGTGGGGCAATCGCCCATCGTGGCATAAAAAAAAAGCATTTGACTTTAAAAGAGATAATTAATTTACCTTTTTCAATTAAATATTTTTACTTGACGTAATATTTGAAAGAGCATTTAATTTTAACAGAAGTTATCACTTAAATTCGCCAAAGAGGCAGTTGTCTAGTGGCCAAGGCTGAAATCTCATAACATAGAAGTTATGAATTCAAATCTCCTCCTCACTTTTTGAATTTTCTCATTTTTTAGATAGTTCTCCTCCCCCAATAAATATATAAATAAAAAGTTAGCACTTAAATTGACAATGTGATCATGTATTAACTATTAGCATAGTTGAATTCTTTTTAATCGAGCAAGTTAAGAAAGTAAGTGATAAATAAAGCTTCAAACTAAACGGGGTGGGGTTGGAACTTGGAGGAGGGGAGTTTTCAATTTTGTTGGTTTGGTTGGTAAAATAAGATGTTTGTAATTTTATACTTGTTACTAGAGTTCAAATATTCCATAAGATATAAAAATTATATGCGCAATAAAAGTTTAACTTTTTTTTTTTTAGGAAAAAGATGATTTTTATATTAATATCGGAGAGAATATGTGGTAGGAGGAACCTTGGGGGCTCTCCAATGTCCAAACTATTGAGCTGAGGTTCTAGTCTTCGTAGCATACTTTCCCAACACATCAGCTGGATAGTTACATGATCTATGAACGTATGAAATATTGACACATGTACGCCCTAACAAATCCCTAATAAGGCTAACATAATGTCCTACAACAGAGAGATAGTCTTCCTGCTGGAGGATACTATTGACAATTCTTGTAAAATCTCTTTCTACTTCATAAAGGCCTAAATCCTTGTCCATGAAGAATTTGTTACCTTCAAGCACCCCTAAGGTTTCGACATGCTCTGGAATAGGCCAGTTTGATAGGAATTTCGAGAATCCTGCAATAAAATCGCCGCGGTATGATAGCCCCAATCCCTGCTAACCCCGATACCCATGATCCATCAACATTAAGTTTAAGTCTTCCTTGCATCGGTGGGCGCCATTTGGAGGCTATAGGCGTAGGCTGGTGATGTCCTTATCTTTTCGTCAAAGCTGCTTCCCCCACTGGGTCAAGATAAACTTTGGCCTTTCCTTTAATTATGTTCTGGATAAGGACAGTCGTAGGCATAATTCCGCTAGATGTGTGTTGGAGACTCTGCTAGATCAACAACCTGTTTGTATTCAACTGCAACCGTGAGAGCTAAACCTACAATTTATGTAGCAGTAGGCCTTATTCCACCAAAGATAAAATTGTTTTTGTTACAACATATGTTCCAAGCTAGATAGACAAACTGGGTAGCTATCTATGCATTTCAATCCAGCATTCTAAGAAGATTGTTTAGGAAATTCACCGTAGTGAGCAAATTATCTGGATAAAAAACCGTTAGATGCCAAACGTCTAATGCAGAAGGACAACTGATAAGCGCATGACCTATAGATTTGGGCGCCAGTTTGAACAAAGGACAGAAGGGCGGGACATTTTTAACGCGTTTAGACACTGTTAAACACGTGGACAGAATTCCTTGAAAGATTTTCCACATGAAAACCCTTAACTTTGGCGGGACCGGAAGGCGCCATATTGTACCCCCAATGACTCGAAAAAGGCCTACCGTACGTAGAAGCCTTTGTCCACAATTTGTTCTTCAATTCCACCCGAAGGTGTTAGGCTGACTTAACCGAAAATAGCCATTCTTCGTGTAAGCCCAGACAAGGAGGCCCCTGGGCCAAGAATCACATAGAGGAACCTTAAGGATTTCAGAAACCTCATAAGGCGAAATATATCGCTAAAGGTACTCAATATCCTATGAGGCCTTTTGGTAGTTAATGAAAATGGACACCACCATTATGCTTTGTGAGAAAGACACGTTAGATGGCTCTAGCAGCTTAAATGAATGAGGTGTAGTAAGCCACTTATCTTTCCAAACGCTAACCCTTGTTCCATCTCCAATGCGCCAGCGTATACCTTGGAGGAGCAGTTTCCTCCCTTTTAAAATACTGCGCCAAATGAGGGAGGTTCGACCTTGGAGAGAAACCGTTAGAAAACAGTCCAGAGGAAACTACTTTTCTTCCAGGACCAGAGAACATAAAGATATGGGGTTTTGAATAATGCACCAGATTTGTTTAGCGATCAGAGCTATGTTAAAAGCACCAAGGTCTCTGAGACCTAACCCTCATTCCGACTTTAGTTTGCATAAGTCGGGTCAGGCCCTCCAACAAATCTTCCTATGGTTCTCACCACCCCCATAAAAAACGCCGGGTCATGCTAGTGATTTGTTCTAGGGTGCCTTTTGGCAGAGTAAAGCAAGACATGACATATGTTGGAATGGCTTGAACCATTGATTGTACTAATACCACCCTTGCAGCAAAGAAAAATGTCTTGTCCTTCCAACTGCTCAGTTTTTTCCATACCTTATCCACCACGAATTGGAAAACCTTCTTCTTGGAGTGGCCCGTCATATAGGGTAGACCCAAGTATTTCATTTTCCCATCACCCTCCGGGATTTCTCGGACAACCGAAGAGATCTCCCTTATATCAGTTGGCGTATGTTTGCTGAAGAAGAGGTTGGAAATGTCAAAGTTAATCATTTTCCCAGAACAGGATTAATAGGTCTTTATAATGTCCTTGAGTTTCCTAAAGCAACGTTCACCCGCTTCTGAAACAAGGAGAGAATCATCTGCAAAAAAACATATGAGAGACTGAAACACTCTTATTGATGGGAAAGCCCCGTAGCGTCCTTCGCTCCTCCGCCGAGCAGATAAGTGAGGAAAACATGTTGTGCATATTAAGAACAGAAACAGAAAGAGCGAGTCTCCCTGCCTAATACCCCTGGAAGGTTTTAAAGGCTTTAGTGGGGGATCCATTTAGTAGAATAGAGTAATTCACTGATCTTGTACATTTCATAGTCAAGCTTAGGAATTTTGATGGGAAATTCATGCATGCCATCATTGACTCAAGATAATTCCATTCTACCCGATCGAAATCCTTACTCATATCCAATTTAATGGCCATTTGATGCGCCCTAGCAGGCTTAACAATCTCAAGACTGTTGAAAACCTCAAAAGCGATAGTAGCATTATCCGTAATTAGCCTATCTTGCAAAAAAAAACGCTCTGAGATTCATCAATGACAGAGTTCATGACCTTTTTCAGCCTATTGGTCATAGTTTTAGATATTAGATTGTAAACAACGTTACATAGGCTATTAGGTCGGAAATGTGTTATCGAGATTGACTTACTTATCTTTGGAACAAGTGTTATGTGTGTAGAGTTAATAGCGCTAATATCCAAACCATTATTTAGAATATCAAGTACAAATCTAGTGACAGTATCCCCCAAGATATGCCAGAGTTTCTAGAGAAAAAGCACATAAATATCATCTGGTCCAGGAGCTTTGTGAGGTGCATCTGTTTTAAAGCTTTAACTATTTCCTCCTTTGTATAAGGTCGATCAAGCATGCTTGCTTCCTCTAGACTAAGTTGGATAGTGATTAATCCCTAGAGTGAAGAGAGGCGCCATCCCTTTTACCTACAAAGAGAGATTTAAAATAATCCATCACCACTATTTAAATGTCATCTTCCTCAGTTTTGAGAGAACCGTATGAATCTACTATTTCTTCAATGGTGTTATTCTTACGTCTTTGCGACGCCGATGGTGAAAATATGTAGTACTACGACCCCCTCCTGCAAGCCAGTGGACCTACTGCGCGTTTTCCAATAAGCTTCTCTCATGTTCTGGATTCTGGCCATCTCATTTGAGATAGAGATTTCCTCATCAAGCTTGTAAGAGGGTAGACCTCGTTGTTGTTAGATTAGCTCCAACTCATGCTCTGTCTTTTTAGCATTAACTCTAAATCTCCTACATTTTTTTAGCTCCACTCTACGAGTTCTGTGCGAAATCGATTAAGGGAACTAGATAAGCCTGCAACTGACCATTCATCTGGTGGAGTCTAAGCAGTGCAAGCAAAGTCCAATAAACCCGGCTCTTGGAACCAAAGAGGCTCAAAACGAGGTGGCCGGGACTTGGAGTATCGTTGCCTCCTTTACGTTTTCTTTAGCGGGGAAGATAATAAAATAGGTAGGTGGTCAGATTCTTTAGTATACAAGTTATGCACAGTTAAAGTAGGGAAAAGTTGTTGCCATGAGGGGGTGGCTTATCCTCTATCCAAACGAACAAAAACTTCGTCATTCCCTTCCTTAAAATTGCACCCCGGATCACTTAGATTACATTCACTGATTTCATTTTTAAAGTTCTGCATTTGCCTCTGACTTCACTGGAAACAACCAGTTTTTTCGTTATTCTAATAATTTCATTAAAGTTGCCCATGCAAAGCCATTGGCGAGAGTTGATGGAACTGAGACATGTTAACAAAGACCATGATTGAGGTTTAAGTTCCACACCCGGGTTGCCATAGAAACCAGTGAACCTCCAAGCAAAAGGATAATCATGTGACGAAATTTTAGCATCTATGTAACCCTTAGAGTAAGATAAAATGTCAACTATTATTGATGAGTTCCAAAATAAAAAAAGGTCTCCACTAAGACCAATACGATTAACAGCAAAAACCGATTGAATCTTAATCTATTACGAATAAATTCTAACTAAGAAGACATTGACTTAGTTTCGCATAATAAAACAAGACATGTACTATGAAGTTGACATAAGCGATCCAAATCCTGAATTGTCCATGAGTTTTGCAGCCCCCGACATTTTCAAGCTAAGCAATTTATTTATCTTGGTGGAGCTAAAGCGGCTCCACCTAACCCTGAGAATCAGCAGGAGACACTGTTGAGTTGTCAAAAGGTTCCACTAAGTCTGGACCAGATGCATCAATTAGGTTCGCGAGCACATCTTTTTTTTTTTTTTGAGTGCCCGAAGGCGATTGTCCCCGAAAGGGAAGAGCGGAGAGTACCCTAGTTAGGGAAGATTGAAGCATGCCCCATGCCTGGGGAGAGAAGATAAGCCTCATAAGGAGGAGAAAATATTTGCCCCATTATGGGGAGATATAGGAATCGAACACGGGACCTCCGCCCCGTGTTCGGGTAGCCTTACCACTCGGGCTACCCGATTCCCATCGCGAGCACATCTTTAGTACCATTTAGATGATCAACATTTATTGGGACAATGACCCAATCCCAACCAGGTTCATCAATAAGTGAAGAAACAAAATCATCTTCGGGCTAGGTTTCGCGATATGTTTCCAATTTGGAGTCATCACACCATAGTCATCAACGATATCATCAATTCAAGCCATAGGTGTAGGCGAGAATTTTGCTTTGCGAGACCAATTTGGGTCACGTGAGTCCAAGACTTGTTTTTTTGAAGGCGGAGTAGTAATATCCTCTTCCGCGGATTGCAACTCTATTTTCTTGTTCAAAATGATAGTCCGCGAGGTTCCTGCTCCCAAACTATAAAAGTTTAACCTTATATCCTAAAAAAAAAAAAAAAAAAAGGGAAATAGAGTTAACTTTTCACTTGATTTGAAAACCTACACAATCCTATAACTTTTTCACAGAATTCAATGAATAACTTCATACAAGAATATGTAAGAATTTGCTTGCTTCGCATAGGCGTCACAAGCGCTACACTGAACACCAAGCCAATCTCTAATTCCAAATTATTGCAACTACGAAAACTACAACAACCTCCGTGAACAGACCCTTTGTCAGTTAATTATAGTGTTATAACTATATAAATATATACAATAGTTCAGTTTCGAAAGCGAGGAGATTCCGCTCTTTATTTAGCAAGAAAGTTATCTATTTCTATTTTTGGTGTTTTCTTTGAAAGAAAATGATGGGATAAACTTTCCTAAAGGGGAAACTTACTTATATTTCCAAATGTAAATTACAAAATTAAAATGTTCTAACAATAATTCAAGCCCTCAATTATGCAAAGCACAACAATAACTTATTTCAACTTACTGAAATTATATATTACACCTTCATTAAGTGCCTCTTTTTCTCCTAAGAACATCAAGAACAGATTGAGCAGAACAATAAGCAATAGCCTGAATTGTAACCATAGGATTAACACCTAATGCAGTTGGAAAAACACTTGAATCAGCTACATATAATCCTTCAATCTCCCATGTCTCTCCCATTGGGTTAACGGCCGATGTTTTCGAGTCTATTCCCATTCTACAACTTCCCATTTGATGTGCAGAACATATTGGCATCGACAGATTTCTCATTGATCGCGAACTTTCCGTTTTTACAAACTCTTCCAACTCATTCTTACTTGCTTTTTTCATGTTCAGTGTCTTTCCTTCAATGTGATGAGTCCCAATTTCTTCAGCTCCAGCAGCTGCTAGAATCCTTAGGACCTTTTCTAGTCCTTTTTTCGTGTTTTCTTCGTCGATTTTGTCCATTTTGTAACTTATTGTATGTGATGAGAACACTTCCCCTGATCCTTGATCTCTTGTCAATGCAAAAACATGTGCAGTCCTCGAAAATTTGAGCATCCGGTTCTTGAGATCAGCACCTGACAAAATAGACGGAATAAAAAACTTCATGCTCTCTGGGCAAACTTCTTCCGGTTATTGTGCAAAACGCCTATATTCTCTTTTTATATCTTTCAACTATTTTCATGCCGCTAAAAGTGTCCTGATAAGGCAGCTTCCAATGAGAAACACACTCATTAATGCGCGAAATATCAACATATTTCACTAGAGACCGTCATGTCAAGACACTTTGAGAGGTTTAAAATTAGTTGAAAGATATAAAAAAAAGAGAAAATAAACTTTAAAGAAATTTTATGGTGTAAGAAAATAGTTTGAGGGTATTATCAGGTACGAAGACAAGGGGGGCGGGGGGTGACAGTCGCCCCCGAGATTTCTAAAAATACTATTAGATACAGTAAATTTTAATGATCTTTATAATAGTTCTGTTTCTACCTGAGAGCCAAGGCATTAGAGTTGAGAACATTCCAGGATGAAGTGATGGTGTTTGAATCAGAGCTCCATAGCCTGATCCTTCAAAATTTGCAACAATTGTGGACATTGCTGTCATTATCCCGCCTTCGTAGCTCTTTTTCTCCGACTCCGGCCATGAATTTGGAAAATGTCCCCATGCCATTGCAACTGGATGAATATGTAAATTTTTACCAATATTTGGATTCTTTAGGCCACTTTTCTTAAGTAATTCTGGAGTTCCAAGTGCACCACAAGCCGAAATTACCACTTTTGATTCTGCTATGAATACTTCTTCGATTTCTTGATTCCGAAATCTAAACATAACTCCAGTAGCCCTGCTTCTTTTATCGCGCTTTCTCTTCTTATGTAACACTTTTAAGGCCGCACAATTTGGAAAAATTAATCCATTTCCTGAATTAACCAAATCTTTCAACCATGTCTCTGATGTACCTTTTTTTCTTCCATCTTTGCAACCAAGGCAGCACCATCCACAATAGTGATCGCGCGATGAATTTCGCGGTATATTTGTAACGGGATATCCTAATTCTCGACACCCTTTTCTTAAAATCATGTTATTGAATCCTTCATTTTCAATTTCGGATTGAACTCCCATTTTTTTGGAAACAACATCCATAGCCTCCTTATACAATTTGCTATCAAATAATTCGAGTTCATATCGATCACTCCATTCCTTGATTACATGATTCGGAGTCCTGATTGATGCTGACCAATTGATTGTTGATCCACCACCCACTGTTGATCCAGCAAGCATTATAACATCCATATTATCAGTTGCTAATAAGCCATTTCCTAGGTACATTTGATCCATTGTCGCGCCTTCAAGTAGCGATAAATTATTTCTTGCGAAATAGCTTCCCTTTTCGAGAACAAGAACTTTGTAACCTGAATTGGCTAAAATACCAGCTGCAACGCCACCACCTGATCCTGAACCAACAATTATAGCATCACATTTGATGATCAAAGATGGATTAGGTAATTTTGATCTTGTTTTCTTCATTGTAGGTATTGAAATAGAAAATCCTGAACTTTGGAGTTTATCAAGTATGAAATTTCGCGGTCGGTCTAATCTTAAAATCCCTTTGTAAAGAGGTCCAAGAAGCTCTTCTTTGATGTCTGGATTTCCTTGATTCTTTTCTTCGTCAATCTCCATTGTTTTTGAAGATTTCCTTTTGAAATCTGGATCAGGTCCACAGTATCCTATTGCTTTCCAGGACACATTTTCATTCTTTTCATCTACCTGAAAATGGTTAAGAAAAAAATTAGCATGTTAATTTCGGGGAAAAAAGGGGAAATGACTTATATCATCCTCAAATTATTTAGCAAAATACTATAAGATCCTACAAGTTTTTTTTAATTATTTCCTGGTAGGTCACTAAACAACTTTTGTGTCTGTTGAGTCGTCCCCCACCATTGTCCGCGGTGGTTTCTGGTCAAACATAGCCTGAGTGTAGCTACTTCTGGCCGGAAAACGCCACTGACAATGATGGTGGAACGACTTAAACGACGCGAAATTTGTCTTGGGATATAAAATTATCACGATATCTCAGTTCAGGTTCCAAAGTTACGTCGTCTAAAAAAAGTATCTATAAAATGTCTTTTTTTTTTTGTCACAAATCAAACTTATGTCCAAGGGCTAACGTTCAACTGATGGAAGTCAATCAAATATAGACTAAAATCAACAACGATTAAATTATTTGAGAGAAATTTATAAAATTCAATACCACCCTCATTCCTAAATATGAGACTTTCAAGACAAGTAGCGAAAAAATAAAGAAGAACAAATTAAGATTTTTTTTAAACAAATTATCAATATTACTCATTAAATAAAATTAGTGGTATACAAGGTCCATTTAAAATAATAATATTAGTATTTTGATTAACAAAATACCTTGAATAATATAATTATAAATATTATACTACCTCCATTCCTAAATCTAATACTTTCAGGACAAGTAGCGAAAATTAAGGAAGCAAAATCCAATGTGTTTTATTAATCAAAATACTAATATTATTATCTTAAATAAAACTTGTATGCCACTAATTCTATTTAAGATAATTATATTGATATTTTGTTTTAAAAAACATCTTAATTCTTGCTTCCTTAATTCTCGCATATTTAGTACAGATGATAATATGATTTTGTACCTGAACATAGATCTGATTTAGATGTAATAATCATTGAAGGAAATTCGTTTATTATTGATAACAATGAGTATTGAAGGAAAAAATGAATTTGATTATAATGAAGACATTAATAGTAGGACACTAGTAATACATTAATAATGACAAATTAACTATGAAAAAGACTAATCGTCACAATTTGCGGTAGTAACAAACAAATAAGTCATCATCACTAGTACTAACAATAGTGACCATCAATGTTTTGTCACAATAAACATTTTATTTGTGACCACATTCACCTAACACTAATTGTGTGATTTTTAGTGTCACAAATGTTCATCACAGAAAGGCATAAGTAGAGTGACAAAACAGTTTTTGTCACAATAAATTGGAATACTAGTTAGAAATTTAATTTGTGCCACAACTAAGTTTCATCCCCGCATAAAACAATGGGTGACATAGCGTATATGCTATTAGTGACAAACCTTCAGTGATAAAATAAATTACGACACTATTAATATAGTAATAGTGAAAACTTACTCAAGAAAGACTTTAAATCATCACCATTAACATTACAACCGTGACAAACATGTAAGTTGTCACAATTAGTACCTATACTAGTGAAAACAAAATATTTTGTCACAATAAATCTTTTATTTGTGACAAAATGGTATATGGTCACAAAACAGTTATCACTGAATGTCTTCACTCTTGTAGTGCGGGGGGTGGAAACCATCTCGGCCGGTCTAGTTCAGTCGACCGACATGACCTATCTATCGTTCGGACTTTTGGACAAACATTCTGTCTTGATCTCAAACGACCCTTCGGTCGACCGAGGTCTTCTGTGCATCATCTGAGATCCTTTTTTTCACTAATATTGTTATACTTTTTTTCTTGTCCAAGTTGTTATTGTTCTGAACTCTTATGCCTTGTTTCCAAGTACTTTACAAGTGTTTTAAAGATGTTTACTTGTTAAAAAGATGTTTTCATATGATTTGGGAAACATGTAATGTGTTGGTATCACATTTGGTCCTTCACCCCAAGGGCGAATTATCCTTACTGGGCTAGTATAACTCATCCTTTTATCCTTTCATGTTTTGCAGATGAGTATGTAGATGATGATGGTGAGGAGACATGGGATGGGGAATACAACGAGTAGATCCCAAATGATTGAAATAATGATTATGTTACAGTTTGTGAACCATATTTAGTAGGAACAACACTGACATTAAGTTATGTAATTTCTGATAAAGTTTAAGTTAACTTTTTATGACTATGGTTTGGAAGATTACATTCTGTCAAAAGTTTAATGTTACATTGGTAGATGGAATGTTGACATGTTTTCACCACGAACACAGAGTGTAACAATTATAGAATGGAGGGAGTCCTGTTATTATTATTATTTTTATTTTTTTTTAAAAAGAAACTAATTTAGTACTATCAGACATTAATTACTCAAAATTTTCTAGGAGGTGTGCCCGGGTGGAGACACCAAGTTGCGATCCCTCATAAACTCTCTTCACCCTTTAGAAAAAAGAAACAACAAAGTTAAAATTATTTCTAAAGGTCCAATAATTTCTCTCCTTATATGTCAAAGTAATAGTCGAGACTATATATTGATTAATTAAATGACAAAACCATACACGTGAATGTAGGACTAGGGAGACTTAATACACTAATGTCCTACCCAACATTAATCTTAACGCCCCTTAAACATTACTCCCTTCATTTCCATTTAACTGTCGAAGATATATAAGTATCTAAATTAATTATCGTTTAAAACTCTTTCATTAGTTGTCAACAATTTATTCCATTTATACCCTCAACATTTCTTTTATTTTCCTTTACTATCCATATTTTTTTCCTTTCTTTTCTTATGTTATAGAAGTGAGAGAAGGGTAATATTGGAACTTTCGGTGAAAATGACAAGTTCCTTAATTTTCTAAAATTGTTTAAAGAGTCTAATATTTAGGAATGGAGGAAGTACTATTTCTTTTCCTACAAAATTGATACATCACACATTTTTATACAGATCAAAAAAATAATTAAAAGATAATAATTACAAATTAAAAAGTCTAAATTACCCCTAGTTATAGTCATTAAAGTATCCTTTGATATGCATGAGTAAGTGTGAAATTGTTGGGAAAACTAAAATATTAGTAAATAAAGTTGACTCAGTGTAAAGTTGGAAGAAACATGACAAATGTTTTATCAAATTTTGAAATATATCAAATAATTTGAAACATACAAAAAAAAAAAGTGAAATATATACCTCCGTCCCAAATTGTTTGTCACATTTGGAATTTTCACCAAAATTAAAAAAAAATGATTGGAAAGGAATTAATATGATGAAAATGTCTTAAATACTTCTCAATAACTAAAAGTTAGTATTAGTGGTTAGTTGAGTAATAAATTAGGGATATGACTAATAAAATAATAATAAAGATACATTAATTTCTGAAACATGATAAATAATTTAAGATATCTCAAAAATTAAAACGTTACAAACAATTTAGGACGGAGGTACTATTATACATATATTTTTAACAAGCCACGATCTATAATAACCATCCAGGATTAATATTTTGGGGGGGGTAATCGCTATCTGATTCAACCGAAACTACTACTGCATAAAGGACTGAGGGGGCCATAAACAACCGGAGGGGAAATGGAAACAACGGCGGACATAAGAAAGAAAGAGGCTTGGATGCGCGAGATAGCTTCATTTGAATTGAGCGTATTGGTTGACTAATATGGCAAGTCAACCGAGCGTGGGGTGAGATGCATGCAATTGAAGCGCTTCGAACCCTGCTTCAATCTATGAATGTGCTGTTCTTGCTTCTTCTTTCCCTTTCCTTATTGAGAAAGCCTAGACCAGCTTCTCGTTCAGTCGTGCCCCGCTCGTGACCTCGTCAATAATCGCTTTTTATTTCTTTTCTAAGAAATTCTTGGGGGGAGGCAAAAAATCGTTTGTCTCCCTTCGTGTCCCTCACTGAATAGATATTTTCCACGCAGTATATTTTTCCCCCAGTGATTCCACTATTTCTTTTTAGTGTTATAATTTTTTAAGAGTGAATAGCCATAGTTGGATTTTTAACAAATTCTAATTTTCTTTTTTTAGATATAAACAATTTTTTTTGTACATTCTTGGACCTAATCTTTTTACGGGCACTCAGAAATAAAAAAAGAATTGAAAATCCGGCCAAAAATCACTCGTTGAGTACAACAGTATCGTTTTATTAAGAGTATTATTGTCTTTTCAGCAATGAAATAACTCGGAGCAACAAAAGAGAACTCGACCGACCCAACGCAACCAACTCACCCGCACCCCAACTTGACCTCTCATCTTCTTCTTCCCCCCATCCAAAACCCACATGCACCTTACACCATATTTTTTCCTCCAAAATACTCAAAATTCCCCTCAAATCTCCCCCAACTCATCTTCATATGCCATTCAATTCACCTTCACATCAACTCTTTCTTTCTTCCAAAATCCCCCCCCCCAAACCAAATTTCTTCCTTTACACCATAATCCACCACATACAATTTCCTCCTAATTCTCACAAACCGACCACAAAAAAAAATAAACTTTAGCCAACCCAAGTATACACTAAAAGAGACTGAAAAAAAAAATTAGAACAAGAAGAAGGTGGAAGGAAAAAATGGGAGGAGTGACGTCATCAATGGCGGCAAAGTTAGCATTTTTCCCACCAAACCCACCAACCTATAAGGTTATTAGTGATGAAGCAACGGGGCTTTTGGAAATGGAACCTTTTCCGCATAGGGAAAACGTGGATATACTGAAAGTGGGCGCAAGAAAAGGAATTGAAATAGTGGGTCTTTATATATGATATTGGACAGATGTATGAGCTCTTTATCGAGCTTAGTATTCACCTCATAGTTAATTTTATGGGGTATGCCAAAAACAATTGTTAATATCTAAAAAATTTACTCTTTTGTTCTTGATTTGTGATAATCGTGTTTTGGTGGGTTTTTGTTCTTGATTTTGGGAGGAAGAATGATTTAAAGAAATGGGTATCTGCTTTTAGTGTTTCGTGTTATTTTGCTTCTTTTATTAGCAAATTCGGTGGCGATGGAGCTACGGAGGAACATAGTAGAACTTTCTTTTTTCTTTTTCTTCTACTGGTCTGTTGGCTAGATTGGAGAAAAAGGATGGTGACATTGCAATGTTGAAAGAAAAGTTGGAGAAGATGAAGTCTGGTTCATGGGTTTTATTTCGGGTAGGGTTTGGATGTAAATGGGTGGTTCCCATTACAAATAATGGTTCAAATTTTTACATCTGAAAAGACAATAATACCCTTAATAAAACGAAATTGTTTTACTCAACGGATATTTTTGGCCGGATTTTCAATTTTTTTTATTTATTTCTGAGTGCCCATAAAAAGATTAGGTCCAAGAAAGTACAAAAAAATTGTTTATGTCTAAAAAATGAAAAGGAAAAATTGTTAAAGTTCAACTATGGCTATTCACTCATTTTTTAATTAAAAAATTTAGTAAACGTCATTTTCTTACTCTAGTGGGATAGTGAAGTGACAACGAATAGTGACAGAGTGATTCCTATCCATTTTGGGGGGAGATGCACGCACTTAATGGGACAAGGGACACATCCCTACATGCTTTTTAATTATCCGTCGCTAGATATCCTTTATAAATTTTTTAATTATTTGTCACTTAAGAAAATGAGCAATTAGCCAATTTTAGACTCGAAACAATTTATCTTTTCTTTTTTTAGACTTTAGCGTTTTATTTTATTCGAGCATGGATTTGAACATTTTACGATTATTTATTTATGGATTTTTTTGCATTTTTCCGACCAAAAAGCCATCCGAAACCAAAACGGGACGTTTTTGCATAAGGGCAAAATTGTCCTTACACCATCTCCCTCTCCACCATCACCATCTCCCTCTTCAAAAATCAGCCACCAAAAGGAGGAGGAAGAAAAATCCACCACCTCCTTCCCCTCCTCCTCCATCACCACCACCACCTCCCTCTCCACATCACCATCTCCTTCTTCTTCCCAAAAAACAGCCACCAAAAGAAGCCAAATTTGGTGGTTTTCTTCATCTCCGGCCACTATTAACAAAGACCCACCACCACCGGCCAAAATTGGTGGTTTTCTTCATCTCCGGCCAAAACCTCCACAGTGCACATTTTTTTTGGGCATACCTTGCTGCCCAGAATTTGGAAAATCAACCCCAAAACCTTGATGCCCAGAATTTTTCAACTGTTTGGGGATGCTTTCATGGCTGCAAAAATTCTCTCTCTAGAGAAAATCCATAAAGAGATAGAGAAAAAATGGAGCTCTTCTTGCTTTAGTATGATTTTTGAAGATTAATCTAACTAAAACTACCATCTTTTGGTAGGATTAGCTTAGATTATTTAGGAATTTCGAAATTATAAGTTTCTGTCCATTTTTTTGAGTGGAAGCTGCTAGATTAATAGAGATTTGTGGGTTTTCAATTGGTCTCATGGGTTTTTTTTTGTGAAGAAAGCATGGGTTTTTTTTGGGTGTTTGCTGTTCTTGGGAAGCTTTCAAATATGGCGATTTCTGGGAGGTTCTCGAAGGAGGTGGAAGAGATGGTGAAGGTAGAGTGGGAGGTGGTGGTGATGGCAGAGGAGGGGAATGATGAAGAGGTGGAGGAGATGGTGATGGTAGAGAGGGAGGTGGTGGTGATGGCGGAGGAGGGGAAGGAGGAGGAGGTGGTGGTGGCGGTTCAATGTGTTAGCAGGAATTTGGGATAAAATTACATTTGTGTGGTTTTTGGTACTACATTTGTGTGGAGATGGTGATGGTGGAGAGGGAAGGAAGAGGAGGTGGAGGTGGTAGCGATGGCAGAGGAGGGGAAGGAGTAGAGGAGATGGTGATGGTGGAGAGGGAGATGGTGGAGAGGACAATTTTGCCCTTATGCAAAACGTCCCCGTTTTGGTTTCAGATGGCTTTTTGGTCGGAAAATGTAAAAAAATCCATAAATAGCTAATCGTAAAATGTTCAAATCCGTGCCTGGATAAAATAAAACCTTAAGTCTAAAAATAGAAAAGTATAAATTGTTCAGATCTAAAATTAGCGAATGTCTGTAAAAAAAATTAAGAGAGTATTAAATGTATTTTTTTTAAAACTTACCCTTATCTTTTATTAATTTAGTCAACAACTAATTTTAATTATCTCCACATAAGTGTATTAATTGAAGGGTAAAATTGTCTATCTATTTTTAAACTAATATATTCCAATTATTTTCTTAATTCAGGTGTAATATCTTAAAGAGACAGATAAATAAAAATAAATGGAGTAGTAAATTATGTTTTGAACTTTGATAATTTGAAAAGAAAAAACATGGTTAATTATGTGCTAAAAACAGATGGCAGTCTCTGTGTTATTCATATAACATAAATTATAATTGGTAAATACTAAATGTAAATAGATAAATTTTAAGAGTGAAATGAAATTAACTAAGAATATCACAAGTAAGAATATGCAAAAGTTTAATAAATTACACCAAAATGATTATCGTTTTTTGTTTTTTTTTCTTTGTATAAATTTAGTTTTCATTAATCACAAATAGCCGAAACCATTACAATCAAAGGAAAATCTGAAAATACAGAAAGTAAAAGTTATACAATGATTAAAAAAATCACGATAACAAACAAAAGACACACCCAAGTTATACAATGATTATCGTTTGTCCCCTTGGAATTAATGTATGTTGTTTGAAAACACTTGTTATAGAAAGAAGACAAAAATGATTTAAAAAATCACGATAACAGATAAAAGACACACCCAAATTATACAATGATTTTCGTTTGTCCCCTTGGAATTAATGTATGTTGTTTGAAAACACTTGTTATAGATAGAAGACAAAAGTACGACCATGCATGTGGGGGCCTATTTAAATTTAGTCCCATTGTTATTACATTTATAGACTTTCTAATAGAATTTCCAAAGTCGTCAAGTACTAAGTGGCATTATCAATAAAAAATGAAACCAGTCACGTTCAGCCAAAAATAGTGCACTCTAATTAGAAAATAAAATAAAAAAGATCGGGATAAATTAATTTAAAGATATATAGATACTTTATTTTTTCAATTTTTTTTTGAAGTCCGGATGGGCAGTTGTCCCATAAGGGGAGAATAGATCACCTCACAAGAGGAGAAGAAAACACTAGAAAGGGAGACAATTAAAGGTAGCCCCATGGATGGGGAGGGTACCGAACCCATGACCTCTTGGTCATGGGCAGGCCCTTCCTCCACTAGACTAAAGGACCTTTGATACTTTATTTTTCAATCAATACATTTATGTTGGAACAAGTAAAAATTAGTTGTTGACTGAATTAATTAAAGATAAAGGTAAATTTGGAAAATATATATTTAATACTCTCTCAATTTTTTAAAATGATAAATATTTAAAAACTGATAAAGTATGTTTAATCTACAGATGATTTGGAACAAAGAGAGAATATTTTTTAAAAAGTAGATGAATATTTTCCACCCTCCTTATATATTTTATAAAGAGTAGATGCATGGTCAATTACAACAATTTTCCTCCACCCTCCTTTTATATTTTATAAAAAGTAGATGAATGGTGAATTACAACAAATTTCCTCCACCCTCCTTTTCATTTATCCTAATGTGTACATCTATATTTTCAAGCATTTAAATGAAAATGTAGAATTATTTGTCTTTAAAAAAAAAAAACGTAAAACTTTATAATTGTTTTTTTCCTTTGAAACTTTGACCTTAGTCTTATTACTCAACAAGGTACTGCATTGTACTACTTTTCGTAAAATATTTTATATATTTCATTTTTATTATGTTCCAAAATATATTTGATATATTTAAAATTTGTTAAAAAATTGTCACATTTTTCTTTCAACTTTACTTTTAGTCAACTTTATTTAGTTTTCCAACAATTCCACACTTAAGTCCATACACATCAAACCATAAATTAATGAATCTAATAATAGGTAAATTGAATTTTTTTCCTTCATAATTATTGTCTTCCAATCATTTTTTAAGTCTATGTGAAAATGTTAAATGGATCAATTATTTAGGAACGGAGATAGTAATTTTGATCTGATATGGACTAGGATGATGTCCTAATTCTGGACTTTAAGATTCATGTAAACCTGATCCATATCAGAAAAATCCAATAAAGAATACCTGTGTGAAGAATGCAAGCATAGTGAGAACTTTGAAGGATGTGAAGAGAAGTCTATAGAGGAAAAAGCAGCTGCGGGACCATGACAATACTATTTCTTCTCTTTTTGGTTTTGAAACCTTGGAAAACTTCTGAAAATATGGAAAATTATTGGACAGACTTGCCCTTCCACAAAGTACAAAAGTTCCTAAACTTGTTGATAATATCCACAATGCTAAGTTTGCCAACCATAGCTTTGGATGTTGCAGTCTTTCTCTCATCATGCCCCCAAGCTGCAACCAAATACAACCATATTTCCGAACGGTTCGGCCGTTAATAATGTCTCAATACCCATAAAAAAAAAATAAAGTCATATTTAAATAGAGGAAAACATGAAAAAAATCAAAAGGAAAGTAAACATTAAATAATTTTTTTTTATTAAAAAATAATAAAACATGAAAACCATTGCATGTAGAAAACCTGGCAAATATAAAGCTGTCTTACATGGTGTGGAGTTCCAGCCATGGAAGCTGAAGTTTGGAAAAACTTAATAACAGACTCATCGCCGGAGGAAACGACGTCGTGGTCGTCGTCGAGGGAAGGCAAGTAGGTATCACAAAGGGCAGAAAGGGAGTCCATTTGGGGAGAAGAAGATAAGAAGTTGATGACTTTAGACTTCCCTTTATAATAAGCTATTCCTTCTTCCTTATCTTCATATGATTTGTCTGATATTATTAATGTGCCAGCATTTGCTATTGTTTGCTGGTCCATATTAGGGGTTGTTGAATAAGAAAAAATGAGGGTACCAATTTAGGTAGTAGTACTATATGAGTTAAGTTGAGAGAGACGGTGCGAAAAAGAGAGAATGAATTTGACAAGTTTATAAGAGAGGACAAATTTAAGTTGGCAATAAATGACTGCAAAAAATCCTCTGTTCCCCGTTCCTATCCCACATCTCTATCTTCAGTCAATCACAATTTACTATGTGTATATGTCATTAGAAAAAATATTTATATAGTAAATTTTGATTAGTTGGGGACAGAGACGGGGATAGAGAATGGGGATAGAGAATTTTCACCCATAAATGACCGAGGTATTTGTTAGCCACGTTGTTTTTTCTAACAAAAGTCATTACAATAATATATATCAGTAGATTTGTGAGTAGTGGAACATTAGTCGATTCACCTATTAAAAAATAAATTTCAGTGGATTCATATGATTCAGATGGCGGAACACTGTATTCGCCACTCATTTATAGTATCTAATGTCTAGAAGAAAACATTAGACTATAGAGTAAATCGTATTTTTCGTCCACAAACTATTAATTTTCTCCGGAGCTCATCCTTATTTTATTAACTATTTTAGTTTTGTCCTCTAACTATTAATTATCTGATAGTTCCTTCGTTCACCACCCTTCCACAGTGGTTTTCGACAACAATTTAAATTAATAGAAATTGTAAGCAAATTGAAGACGGATAATTCAAATATAACCTCACAAAAAAAAAAAAAAAAAAAATCTCGCCTAAATTCCTCCTTCTCCCTTTCTTCTACGGCAGACCATCATCTCCGACAACACCTAGCAACCTCCATGTTCTTCATTCCATCTCCACTAGACATTCAAGAATGGAAAACCAATTTTTTGCCAAAATTGGTGCACCCTATGGAAACACGCTTGTCCTAATAAATTTTTTATCTTGCAACCGCGTCTTCAACTCCCTCAACTCGGAACCGACGTCGTGGTCGTCGAGGGAAGGTAAGTAGGCATCACAAAGAGCAGAAAGGGAGTCCATTTGAGGAGAAGAAGATAAGAAGTTGATGACTTTAGACTTCCCTTTATAATAAGCTATTCCTTCTTCTATATCTTCATATGATTTGTCTGATATTATTAATGTGCCAGCTTCATGCTTTCCATTTCTAGTTATTTCTGTAGCAGTAACTAATTTAGAATAAAAATGAGGGTACTAATTTAGGTAGCAGTAAGTAGTATATGAGCTAAGTTGAGAGAGACATTGCAAAAGAGAGAATGAATTTGACAAGTTTGTAAGTGAGGAAAAATTTAAGTTGGCAAAAAATGTTTTGTGCAGCACTTATCACTCACTTAATGACGGGTGAAAATCGTCCGTACCCGTTTATATTCACATTTCTATGCCTAACCACTAAGAATTTATCATGTGGATATTTCTTTTACTTATATACACATGGTAAATCGTGAGTGATTGTGTATAATCGTGAGTGTTGGAAATTTCCAACGGTTTAAGCAAACCTACGGATCTTTGATGTTCACTTTCACTTGTTGACATATCAAGCACTTAGCCACAGATTCAGCTATTTCTCTCTTCATTTTTTTCCATAAGAAATTGTTCATCAAGTCCTTATACATCTTTAAGCTCCCGGATGCACTGATAATTTAGTGTTGTGTGCCTCTTTCAATATCTCTGTTCTTAACTCGGAATTCGACGGCACACACAATCGACCTTGAAACCATAGGCTGCCATCTTCGTGAATCTTGAAATCCATATGTTTGCTTGACTGAGTTAATTCCCCTTCATCCTATCACCTTGTATTTGATTGTTGAGGTTCTTTAATCCGCACCAAACGGGTTGAATGAGCAACCAAAGTTGCCATAACACTCCCAGTAGATTCTACCCATCAATTTCCAGCCTCTCGAACTCTGTAACTAGCTCACGTTTCTCAAAGACCAATGCCTCCAAATGTCTGAACTTTTTCTGCTAAGGGCGTCAGCCAGATGGTTAGCCTTTCCCGGGTTGTAGCTAATAATGAAATCATAGTCTTTCAGTAACTCCAACCATCGCCACTGCCTCATGTTAAGTTCCTTTTGAGAAAAAAAAATTTAGACTTTGATGGTCGGTAAACACATCGCACGGCTTGTGAAACCCGTACATTTTCTAAGGACTAGATTGATTAAGCTCCATAACTTTTGGACTTAGAGTTAATATTAATTATTATCTAGGGTCTAATCTTTCAATTTCGTTTTCTATATAATATATTTTAGTTTAGACCTAGGATTATATTGGAAGTGGCTTACTTTGAGACTCAATAACTTTGTGTCTGCAAATAATTAGCTTGAAACAACAATTACGTTTTGTTCTTGGCATGGCTGAGAGTGAATTATAACTTGGTAGAAGCCACTTATGTCGTGGGAATACATAGTTAATTATCTTGGAAGTTGGAGTTTCAAGATGTGAGGTTTTATGTTTAAACATGAATCCCACATCGGAATATTTATAAATAACAAGGCTCATTTTTCTATATAAATACACTACTCTTAATTCTTTTCCAATATGAGAAAAATAAAGAAATAAAAAGAAAATGGTTTTTTACCGTTGCATTTCTTTTCTTTTCTTTTGAGAATAAAAACGAAAAAGTTAAGACTTTTTAGTCTCTGTCTTTTTCTTTTAAATCCATTTTCTCATAGTAATAATAATTTTATTCGGTGATTTCTAGGGCGAACTGATGAGCTTTCGAGGTGATCAAATTCAGTGTGCGCCGTTGCAGATTTGGACCGTTTGATTCTGCAAAGAGTTTCGTTGTTCCCTTTCGCACAGGTAAGTGGGGCGAATATACTCTTAAAGGCAAACCAGTTTCAACTGGTGATTCGGTTTGTTACCAGATACGATTTGGTTTCACGTATTTGGAATTTCTATGTTCAAGTACAAGTATTTTCTAAATTTCCTATTTTCTATATTATAAACTGATACATTGTTATTTTTCTTGTTTCTGGCTGGTTTATTGTTTTGGATTTATTTAACCTTTCCGAATTAATTGTTATTGATAATTTATTTCGTTAGTGTCCCTGGTTGGGAATAAGATTACGTGTTTAATTCTATTGAATTTAATTGCAACGAACCTATCGCTTCTAACAATCTTCAAGAGAATATTCCATTATCATTAACTGATTGCAATGGAAAATCCACCTCAAGCCGTTAAATTCAAACCCATGACAGGAATGCCAGACAAATTTGGTCATGGGCAGTATTTCAAGCGTTGGCAACAGCGTATGAAAATCTATAGAGGGGCGATTCTGCCAGCTCTGCCAGATGTCCTTTTTGATGCCTTCTCTTCTGATTCTTACACAACAAAAGCTATATGGGATAGGTAGAATAAGAAATATATTACTGATGACCAAGGTCTTGAGAGGTATCATGTTTCTAAATTCTTGAAATATAATATGGTTGAGGGCAAGTCTGTAACTGAACAAACTCATGATCTGCAATTGATTATTCACTCCCTCTCTGAATCGAAATGAAGCTTCTTGAGAAATTTCAAGTTATGTTAATAATAGAGAAATTTCACAAGTCTTGGGAGGAGTTCGGTATGACACTCAAACACAAGAAAGGGGAAATATCTCTACATGATTTGATGTTGGATATACATGTTGAGTCTAATGTTCACGTAGTAACAGCTGGAAAGAAAAAAGTATAATCAGAAGAATGTGGGGGTTAATAACAACTCAAAGAATGCAACCAAGGCGAAAGACAAGGCTAAAATGAAACAAAAAACAAACAAACCTTGCTAGAATTGTGTTCAGGTTGGGCACTGGGCTAAAGACTGTCCGTCCAAGAAGTCTACGATCAAACATGCATCCAATTCTGAGGCACATGTCAACATGGTAGTTGAAGAAGTCAATCAAGTGGATCCTGATTTGAGTGCACACCTCGCCGAGTTTTGCACTATTGAAGCTAAAACTGATGGGACTGGTACTATTGTTGATGATAGGTATGTTTCTGTTGACCCTTTAATTCTTACTATCATGTTTTAGCCACTTGAATGGTTGTTTGATACTGGAGCAAATGTGCACGTTTGTGGTGACAAAAAACATTTTGTGTCTTACAAACCAGTTGGAGGTAAAACTGTAAGAATAGGGAACTCAAATGCAGCCAATGTGATTGGGATAGGACACGTGGACTTGAAGTTTCCTTCGGGGCGCATTCATTCTCTTTAGAGGGTGCATCGTGTTCCAGCAATCCGAAGAAACCTTATTAGGGGTTCATGTTTAGTATCAAAGGGTTATGAACTCAATTTCAAATGTAATCGAGTAGTGATGTTACACTAAGGTACATTTATTGCCAAATGCTATTCGTCTGATGGTTTGTTTAAATTAATAGTTGAACCTTTTACCTTTAAATTTTTCGAATCAAATAAAGCTATTTCTATTGAGAAATCTGATATTCCTGTTGTGCGTTCAATTTAATCTACTAAAATTTTGCATAGTAGACTTGGACATTTAAATTTAGATTCTATTAAAAGAATGATGAATTTAAATATGATTCCTAAACATGATATTGATAAGAAAAACAAATGTTCAGTGTGTGTAGAAGCTAAAATAACAAGGAACCATTTTCATTCAGTTGAAAGAGATTCAGAGTTGCTTGACTTGGTTCACACTGATATTTGTGAATTCAATGGGTTGTTAACTAAGGATCAAAAGAAATAATTTATTACCTTTATTGATGACTGTATTAAATATTGCTATGTTTATCTACTTAAACATAAGGATGAAGCACTTAATAAATTTCTCATATTTAAAAATGAAGCTAAAATACAAACTCACAAGAAACTTAAAAGGTTAAGATCTGATAGAGGTGGAGAGTATGAGTCTAATCTATTTGTTGAATATTTCCAAAGTAATGACATAATTCATGAGATGCCATCCTTTTACTCACCCCAGTCAAATGGAATTGCTGAAAGAAAAAATAAAACTTTTAAAAATATGATTAACGGTCTTCAATTTGACTTATGGATTACAAAAGTATATGTGGGGAGAGGCTTTGAATACGGCTTTCCATATTCTGAATAGAGTCCCTCTTAAACATAAAGAGGTAACTGATGGTCGATTTACCTTACTATAAAAATCGCTAGGCAAGTGCACCTATCGCTTAGAATAGTATAGCAGTCTAGTCAAGTGTCGATCCCACAAGGACTACAAGCACTAATAATTACCCTTTTCTACTGTTTAATCGATCGAGTTATATGATTAAAAATAGTAAATAACTAGAAAACAAATAAATAATTTATAAGAATAAGATGAGAAGAGATACTTGAGCGAGAATCCCCTTAGACGTATCTATGTATGAACCGGATAGATTAATTCAAAAGAACTTTTTCCGAAGCAGTGAAAATTCCAAGAATGAAGCTTTAATGTTTTTCAACAGTTTAAAGTTCCTACCTTTGAGTTGATTAATTGAAATTTCTTTCGTAATTAAAACCCCAAAGATGCATTAAGATTTATGAATTCCCTTATTAGGTTTGACCCTAATCCCGAAGATTTATGTAAATTCTATTTCTAGAAAACCATGCAACTCTTTTTATTATGCGATGATCTATTCAAATTCTTCCTTTTTCAATTCCAAATAAGAAATCAAAGATGAATTAATACTCTAGAAAATTAATCCAACACAATGAAAACGCATAATAAACATCAAAATAGGTTTCAATATGAATTAATCACAATCCCAAAAATCAATACATAGATATAAGTGTAGGGTTCATCCCATTCAAGTAATAGAAATTTAGCTACTCATAACGGTAGAATTAATAAAAGAATTTATTGAAAGCGATAAAGAAAGAAAACTCATTCTCATGAAAGATTCAATCTTCAAGCTTGTCTCCGTCTTCAACCCGTTGATGATGGTGAGTTTCCTCTTGTAGAACTTGGTTGAAGAAAGCCCTCAATAATTCTCTAATAATTCCCCTAGGTCTAGAATAACAATGGTCCTATATATTTTTTTTTGATGAAATAACAATGGTCCTATATGAATGTCTAATATCCAGTCTTTTATATGATGAATCATCCAGGGATATTTATCATGTTCAGACTCCTATAGCTTTAGAAAAAATACCATAGAGGTTGAAGGGAATTAGGAGTCAAATAGGAAAGTCCCAAATAATCTTCATGGTTGACCAAATTTTCAGTGTTGACCCGAGTTGACTTCTTTGACCAGCTTTGACCACAAGACAGCTTTTTCGATTTTTGCGCTTAAGTCCCACAACTTTCCAAAGTCAAGTTTCAGATTTAGCAATTAAGTCCTCGAAACATCATAAAAGCTCAATAAGCACCCTACAACCATTAAAACACAAAGTAGTGAGGAATATACCATTCTAAGCTCAAAACTCGATATATAAATACATTTTTAAGCACAAAGTCACTATAAAACTAAAGGAATATATCAATGAATTTACGGGTTCAACATCCGACATTGACAATGTACCTGAAACGGAAGACGATGGGGGAGATGTTAGTGCTGAAGACCACGAGGATGATTCTGTTCAGGATGATCTAGAGACTAGAGAAGAAAATGTTATTCCTAAAATCCCCCAAGAAAATCCTGAACCAAGTAATGACGAGACTGTCCAAGAACTTGAACCAACACCAACTACCTCCGTTATTCCGAATTGGAATTTGTCATCATATGGTAACTAAACTAATTTTGTTTGTTGGAATGATATGGGTACTATGCAACCTGTTGTTGACTTGACTTACATGAAAAAACCCATTCAAAGATGGAACCCCGATTTCCCGGTCCTATGTTTGGGGATGCAGTTTAAGGATAAGAGGAAGGCAATGTTAGCAGTTAACATATGGAATGATTAGGTTGCATTGAGGGAGTGGAAAAGAGATAGGAGCAACAAACAATGGTTCAACGAAGTGTGTAGAAACTCTACAGAATCAAGCCCATGCAGTTGATATATTCGCGTTATCCATAGTAGAGTATATGGAATGTGGAAGGTTACCAAACTCGAAAATAGCCACTACTGCTTAATGGATAAAAAAAAAGTGCAGCATGTCATCCAGCTACATTGGGGTAAAAATTCTACACCTTATTCTGGCTGATCTCGAAATATCTGTTAAATTGATTAGGGCTGCATGTGAAGATAAAATGTCTTTGACTTGTACACATCGAAAAGATTGGTATGGCCATCGACATGCTATTGAAACATTGTTTGGTACTTGGAAATCAACTTTCCAAGTACTACCACAGTATATGTGGGCACTAGGAGATTCTAACCCTAGTGCAGTTGTAAAATTTCTTTACTATCCACAACTCACTGATGATGGCCCTAAGGTTTCAAGTCAATGTTTTGGACATTTAAATCGTTTGTCAACAGTTTTAAGTGGCACCGACTTGTAATTTCAATGGATGGCACACGTCTTAAGGGGAACTATAAAGGGGTACTTATGGTTGCAAGCACTCTAGATGCTAACAATCAAATTTTACCCTTTGGTTTTGCCTTGGTTGAATCTGAGGCAACTTCAACTTGGTATTGGTTCCTTAGAAACTTAAAGGATCATGTTGTTAAAGACTAATTACCTTATTAGTGACCTTCATCCCAGAATTCTTAATGTTGTGGCTAACATAGACGGATGACAACCACCAATGGCAGTAAATCGATATTGCCTTAGGCATTATAGAGCAAATTTCCACACTCATGCCAAAAATAAAGAATTGAAAGATCTTTTGTGGCTTACTGCTACACAAAAGAAGAAAGTTAAGTGTGATCTTTATCTTGACTTTATAAAACACAAAGATCAAAATGCATTTGTCTGGTTGATGTAACATCTGAAAGAGTTGTGGACTTTGGTCTACGATGGGGCGAAACACTTCAGGTGCATGACGACTAACATGTCTGAAGCGTTTAACAGTGTTTTGAAAAAGTTTAGGGTGCTGCATTTGAAAGCTCTGGTGGAGATGGTTTTTTGCAAACTTGTTCATTATTTCGACTTCCACAGGGAAGACGCTAATAATTGCAAAACGTCATTCCCTAAGAGAATATGAGATCAGTACTTCACTTATGAAAGGAAAGCTACAAGACTGATTGTGGAAAGACACCACAAAGAGTTAGAAATCTATAGGGTCTTGTCCCGACATAGAGGACCTGGTGAAGGTGGAAAAATATACACAGTCAGATTATCTGCCCGTGAATGTAACTGTGATAAATGGTCGACATTTACAATTCTCTGCACACATGTCATTGCAGTGTCCAAATCGGTAATGGAAGATGCTTCAAAGTATATCCACCATGTGTATTCTCTGGAGTACTACATGAATACCTACAAGTCCATTTTATATCTTGTACTTGATCCTATATTTTGGAGGTCTGCGCCTTTCGATATGATACATTACTCTCCTAACATGAAAGGTTCACATGTGGGTCGACCTCAAACTCGAATATTTCGAATGCCTATTGACAGAGAGAGCCGGGAAAATTCAAGACCAAAGAAGTGCGGCAACTGTAAACAGATCGGTCACAACCGGAAGATTTGCCCGAAACAAAGTATAATAAAAAACTTAAAGAGGAATCAATTTTTAAATTTTTTTTTAATATTAACAAACGTACCAGTTTTGAAAATCTCAAGTAGTTACTGCTAATGTCTATCCGAAAACTCTGCCGAAAAAATCCCCATCAAAGGGATACGATAATTCGTCCTTCAGGTAACCGATCCCGGGCCTTATTAATAACCCTTCCTTAAAATAAATATATAGTAGGTTCATTGGAGAAGAGATAAAATGAACTGTATATGTCAGCCAAAAATTGTTGTCACGCAAAAATTCTTGTAAACCGCCGTCTAGGTAGTACTTGTCATCCATTTTGGTTACATAAACACGCCATTGATTACTAGGGATGGCAATTTGATCCGTGATCCGTTGACCCGCTCTGCCCCGTATAGAAAACGGAGCAGATCTGCTCCGGCCCGTGAACGGGGCAAATCGGATTTGGTATTTGTGTCAGCTCCGCCCCGTTTTGCCCCATATATATTATATTATTATAATATTGTTATTATTAGGCTTAATTATGTTTATTTTTCATTTTAATATACTATTTGTACTTGTTTGAAAATTGATTTAGTATAAAATTTATTAATTATACTTGTTGGAGGTTGTATTTTTACGAATTTAAAAAAAAATTAATGATTTTTATGGTAAAATTAATGATTTTTTTAAAAAAAAAAATAGGACTGGGCGGGGCGGATCAAATCTGCCCCGTGCGGAGCGGATCGCGGAGCTTAAAATTTTGATCTGGGGCGGATCACGGAGCGGATCGGAACGGAGGTTGGACAGTGCAGAGCAGATCAGATCATATAGATATCCGACCCGATATGCCCCCATTGCCATCCCTATTGATTACCAATGACGTCCTTAAGATAGAAACAACTTGGTACTCCGAGACCAGTTCGCTCCAACTAATTTGTGTACATTGATGGTATACGCTACATAATTAAACAGGTGTTAGATAACTCAACCATTTAATAATGAAAAAAAATTACACGTTACAAATTTAGATATTACCATTTTTCTATTGGTTTGATTGCCAACAACAATTTTAAAATTGTGTCTGAAATACTCTTTCAGGGCTGTATCCATTTCGCTATTCATTTCAAAATGTTAAGTTTTTAGAGTAACTATATAAGTTTGGAAAGAAATTTGGAGAGAAATATGGAAACTGGTATGATTTTAGAACGAGAAGTTTGTATGTATATATAGAGGGTTAAAGGTAGATTTGGAGAACATATCGACTGCCAACTGAGTATGGAATTTCGAAATCCGTTCTCATTTTAATTTAGGGTTTCAGCTGTTTTTAGGGTTGTTAGGGTTAGTATCCATTCTCGGGGAAATCCGTTCTCCCCTGCGAAATCTATTCTTGTAAAAAATGTTGCTCCAAAAAAAAAAGACCGACATGGTTGACCCTTTATGCCAAATCATGGCCAGTCCAAAGCAAACCCCGGAATATCCAAGTAAACTTTCTTTAAGAGTTCCTTCTTGCTGTTGTTAAAAATGAAAACACTTGGATAAATTAGGTCTTCAACGATCTTTATATTTTAAAATTTTACTCTCGTTGTTTACAACCGAGTCTTATTTATATACTTGTCTTAATAAGCATTTGAATTTAATAGAATTTTTTTTTACATTTTTTAATTAAATATTTTTATTTGATGTAATATTTAAAAGATCATTTAATTTTAATAAAAATAACACTTCATTTGACAGTGTGATCATGTATTAACTACTAATAGAGTTGAATTCTTTTTAATCGAGCAAGTTAAAAAAGTAAGTGATAAATTAAGTTTCAAACTAAACAGGGGTGGGGTTGGGGTTGGAACTTGGAGGAGGGGAGTTTTCAATTAATAGTTGGTTTGGTTGGTAAAATAAGATGTTTGTAGGTTATATTTGTTATTAGAGTTCAAACATTAATTAAAGCATATACGTTATATGCGCACCTTCAACCTTAAAAAAAATAATTGTAGGTTAAAAAAAATAAAACTAAAAACTAAAAAATAAAAAATGGGATTCGCAATAAAAGTTTAACAAAAAAAAAAAAAAAAAAAGAGAGATTTAACTTTTCACTTCATTTGAAAACCTATAACATTTTCACATGATTCAATGAATAACTTCATACAAGAATATGTAAGAAAATGCAAGAAAGGTATCTATTTCTATTTTTGGTGTTTTCTTTGAAAGAAAATTATGGGATAAACTTTCCTAAAGGGGAAAGTTACTTATATTTCCAAATATAAATTACAAAATTAAAATCTTCTAACTATAATTCAAGTCCTCAATTATGCAAAGCACAACAATAACTTATTTCAACTTACTGAAATTATATATTACACCTTCATTAAGTGCCTCTTTTTCTCCTAAGAACATCAAGAACAGATTGAGCAGTACAATAAGCAATAGCCTGAATTGTAACCATAGGATTAACACCTAATGCAGTTGGAAAAACACTTGAATCAGCTACATATAATCCTTCAATCTCCCATGTCTCTCCCATTGGGTTAACGGCCGAGGTTTTTGAGTCTATTCCCATTCTACAACTTCCCATTTGATGTGCAGAACATATTGGCATCGACAGATTTCTCATTGATCTCGAACTTTCCGTTTTTACAAACTCTTCCAACTCATTCTTACTTGCTTTTTTCACATTCAGTGTGTTTCCTTCAATGTGATGAGTCCCAATTTCTTCAGCTCCAGCAGCTGCTAGAATCCTTAGGACCTTTTCTAGTCCTTTTTTCGTGTTTTCTTCGTCGATTTTGTCGATTTTGTAACTTATTGAATGTGATGAGAACACTTCCCCTGATCCTTGATCTCTTGTCAATGCAAAAACATGTGCAGTCCTCGAAAATTTGAGCATCCGGTTCTTGAGATCAGCACCTGACAAAATAGACGGAATAAAAAACTTCATGCTCTCTGGGCAAACTTCATCCGGTTATTGTGCAAAACGCCTCTTAAAATTTATATTCTCTTTTTATATCTTTCAACTATTTTCATGCCACTAAAAGTGTCCTGATAAGGCAGCTTCCAATGAGAAACACACTCATTAATGCACGAAATATCAACATATTTCACTAGAGACCGTCATGTCAAGACACTTTGAGAGGCTTAAAATTAGTTGAAAGATATAAAAAAAGAGAAAATAAACTTTAAAGAAATTTTACGCTGTAAGAAAATAGTTTGAGAAGTGGGGGCGGGGGGTGGCAGTCGCCCCCGAGATTTCTAAAAATACTATTAGATACAGTAAATTTTAATGATCTTTATAATAGTTCTGTTTCTACCTGAGAGCCAAGGCATTAGAGTTGAGAACATTCCAGGGTGAAGTGATGGTGTTTGAATCAGAGCTCCATAGCCTGATCCTTGAAAATTTGCAACAATTGTGGACATTGCTGTCATTATCCCGCCTTCGTAGCTCTTTTTCTCCGACTCCGGCCATGAATTTGGAAAATATCCCCATGCCATTGCAACTGGATGAATATGCAAATTTTTACCAATATTTGAATTCTTTAGGCCACTTTTCTTAAGTAATTCTGGAGTTCCAAGTGCACCACAAGCCGAAATTACCACTTTTGATTCTGCTATGAATACATCTTCGATTTCTTGATTCCGAAATCTAAACATAACTCCAGTAGCCCTGCTTCTTTTATCGCGCTTTCTCTTCTTATGTAACACTTTCAAGGCCGCGCAATTTGGCAAAATTAATCCATTTCCTGAATTAACCAAATCTTTCAACCATGTCTCTGATGTACCTTTTTTTCTTCCATCTTTGCAACCAAGGCAGCACCATCCACAATAGTGATCGCGCGATGAATTTCGCGGTATATTTGTAACGGGATATCCTAATTCTCGACACCCTTTTCTTAAAATCATGTTATTGAATCCTTCATTTTCAATTTCGGATTGAACTCCCATTTTTTGGGAAACAACATCCATAGCCTCCTTATACAATTTGCTATCAAATAATTCGAGTTCATATCGATCACTCCATTCCTTGATTACATGATTCGGAGTCCTGATTGATGCTGACCAATTGATTGTTGATCCACCATCCACTGTTGATCCAGCAAGCATTATAACATCCATATTATCAGTTGCTAATAAGCCATTTCCTAGGTACATTTGATCCATTGTCGCGCCTTCAAGTAGCGATAAATTATTTCTTGCGAAATAGCTTCCTTTTTCGAGAACAAGAACTTTGTAACCCGAATTGGCTAAAATACCAGCTGCAACACCACCACCTGATCCTGAACCAACAATTATAGCATCACATTTGATGATCAAAGATGGATTTGGTAATTTTGATCTTGTTTTCTTCATTGTAGGTATTGAAATAGAAAATCCTGAACTTTGGAGTTTATCAAATATGAAATTTCGCGGTCGGTCTAATCTTAAAATCCCTTTGTAAAGAGGTCCAAGAAGCTCTTCTTTGATGTCTGGATTTCCTTGATTATTTTCTTCCTCAATCTCCATTGTTTTTGAAGATTTCCTTTTGAAATCTGGATCAGGTCCACAGTATCCTATTGCTTTCCAGGACACATTTTCATTCTTTTCATCTACCTGAAAATGGTTAAGAAAAAAATTAGCATGTTAATTTCAGGAAAAAAAAAGGGAAATGACTTATATCATCCTCAAACTATTTAGCAAAATACGATAAGATCCTACAAGTTTTTTTTATTATTTCCTGGTAGGTCCCTAAACAACTTTTGCGTCTGTTGAATCGTCCCCACCATTGTCCGCGGTGGTTTCCGGTAAACTTAGCCGGAGTGTGGCTACTTTTTGCCGGAAAACATCGCAGACAATGATGGTGGGACGAATTAAACAACGCGAAATTTGTTTTGGGACCTAACAAGAAATAAAAAACATAAAGAATTTTATCGTGTCTTTGTAAATACTTTGAGGATGATGCGAGTCATTTTCTCTAAAAAAAATGTGAATTTTAATTTAGTGTCTAAAATTATCACGAAATCTCAGTTCAGGTCCCAAAGTTACGTCGTCTCAAAAAAGTATCTATAAAATGTCTTTTCTTTTTTTTTGTCACAAATCAAACTTATGTCCAAGGGCTAACGTTCTACTGATGGAAGTCAATCAAATATAGACTAAAATCAACAACGATTAAATTATTTGAGAGAAATTTATAAAATTCAATACCACCCTCATTCCTAAATATGAGACTTTCAGGACAAGTAGGGAAAAAATAAAGAAGAACAAATTAAGATGCTTTTTTAAACAAATTATCAATATTACTCTCTTAAATAAAATTAGTGGTATACAAGGTCCATTTAAAATAATAATATTAGTATTTTGATTAACAAAATTCCTTGAATAATATAATTATAAATATTATACTACCTCCATTCCTAAATCTAATACTTTCAGAACAAGTAGCGAAAATTAAGGAAGCAAAATTCAAGGTGTTTTTATTAATCAAAATACTAATATTATTATCTTAAATAGAACTTGTATGCCACTAATTCTATTTAAGATAATAATGTTGATATTTTGTTTTAAAAAACATCTTAATTATTGCTTCCTTAATTCTCGCAAATTGTCCTAAAAGTCTTATATTTAGGAATGGAAGGAGTAATATATAATACTATATTCTAATTAAAATGAAAAAAAAAAGAAGATATTAAAACTGGTTGCAAAACCCTTTGTTTCTTTTTGTCTACATTGTACGTGAATTCTTTAACTATTGAGGTAGATTAGAAGACCGGCAGACCGGTTTGTCCCATGAGGGAGAATATAAGTGCCTCACAGAGGAGGTAGATTAGAAGACCAGCAATCCGGTTGCCCCATGATGTGGAATATAAGTGCCTCACACAAGAGAGAACCCCAAGAAAAAGAAATTAAAGCATGCCCCTTGTGTGAGGAGGGTATCGAACCCACGAGTATAGTCCCACTGGGCTATGGACCTTGTGATTCTGAATTGAGATTTTACCATACTTTTGGGTACCAAATTAAATTCACCTAATAAAAAATATATTTAATTCAAAATGTAAAACAGAAACTATTATAAATGAGAGGTCCTTTATTTGCGATCAACTTCATTTGCCACTACCAAAAAAATGTATCAAGAGGAAAAACAGATATATATGTAATTCACTTTTGTAAACAAAAGTAATTAAGATTATATTATTTTCATGTTCTAATCAAAGTCTCAAGAACCTTATGATAAACAAGTAATTCGTTTCTCTGTTTTTACTCCTCTATTAGTAACAAATATTTCTATAAAAGTAATTTGGAACAGAAAGTTTCAACTTTTTTAAGGCCTAAAAAATAAAAGCTCAACTTGAAGTTCTAGTTAGCTACTACCTCGATTCCATAATATAAGTTGTTTAACGAAAATTAAGAAAGTAAAAAGTAAAATATTTTATTACTCAAAATATCAATATTATTCTCTTAAATAAGATTTGTATATCACTAATTTTATTTAAGAAATTAATATTGATATTTTAATTAAAAACGCCTTATTTTTGCTTCCGTAATTTTCGATATATGTCCTAAAGGACTTATATTATTGTGATATCTATGGCCTTTTGACCTTATCAATTGCATGAAATTGATCGAATCATATATGTCTAATTGTTTTTACATGTGTTATATGTTGTGTACATAATTGTTTAGGGGTGCATTGTTATGTTTAAGAGATTTGGGGACTTAAGTGTAGTATAAAAAGTTGTGGGCAACTGTGATACTTGGAAAATGTTGTTAGTTGGGTTGTTGGTGCATGGAAAAACTATAAGAAGGGAGAGAGAAAAAAGTGAGAAAAAGATAAGTTAAAAAAATTTGGAAAATTTGTGTGATTATATCAAAACGGTAGTACTTGAAACCTGATCGACCACATTCTTATTTCTAAAGTTAAAGGACTTATAGAACTACATTATGAAAGGTGGAGATTATATTTCAACTGTTTAATTAAGGGTAATTAACTTCAAAAGTTGCCTCTGCGAATCTGAAATTCTGATTTCTGTTTTTTCCTTTGAAATTCCGATTAAGTGTTTAAGGTAATGACATTTCCTTCTTGTTTTTCAGTCTTAAAATGAATGAACTGATATTTTATAAAGTTGTGAATTGTATGAAAGATTTATCATATTTTACTGCATAAAAAATTGGATGAAGAATCGAAGTATATTTGCATATGCTGCATGATCGTATTTGATTCTCTCCGTGTATGTCTTTGTATACTGGTTGTATGAATTTTCATGGAGTCAACATGTGCATATTCTCAATCTAGAACTCTTGTTTGTTGATGGTCAAATTACAGGATATATCCTAATTCTTAATATGTTATAAGTGCACATGAGCCCTTTCTGTCCCTTATACGAGGTGCGGACCCTTGCGCAAGTAAAACGTTAGGGCTGTTAACAGTAGGTGTGGAGTTCACGAGGATGATTGATGACATAACAAGGGTATATCATTAAACAACCTCATTGTGCCTTACCCAAAATATGATATGATACGAGGGCGCTCTGAACGATTATAAAGTTTGGGCTATTAACAAATAACTAGTGTTATTGCCAGATGATTGATCTTGATTTTTGAATTACTTGTTGCATGTCGTAGTAATAATCATCATGTCGGATTTTATATGTCGGAAAGCTAAATCTAAAGCTATGATATGTTAAAGGTGCTCGAAGCACAATTTCCGATGAGTAAGTGATCGATTTGATAAGGTATTGTTATGACATGTTATGTTTATGTTTATGTTTATGTTTATGTCTTGGTAATGTATTTATGTGTTAAAGTTAGTAAAAAAACAGTAATTTTGGGTTGGGATATTTGAAAGTGTAAAAATTAATTTTTCTTTTACAAAATAAGCTTGAAAAATGACCGCACTAAATCGCGATCGCCGCTTCGGTCGACCGAATTAGCCATATGTCGACCAGAACAAACTACTAGGGCTATTGCGGATGACTAGTTGAAAATCTCGATCGACCGGCACTACAAGAAAAATGATATTTAGTGACGACAAAATTCGTCACTCTAAGGTCGATTTTAAGTCACGATTATCGCTTGTGACCATTTTTTGAAGCCGTCACTTGCCTTCACAAATACCTGCGCCACTGATGAAATTGTGACGACATTTTGTGATTGGTCACAATTACTCAATGCTTATGTGACTAACTTCTCGACACAAAAAACTTTAAAATATGTGACAAAAAAGTGGTGACAACAAATATAAATATTTGTGATAATAGTTTTGATACAAAAAAGAAGTCAAGTGTGACGAATTAAGTCGTCGCATATTTATATTTATAGTGACGACATCGTTGACACAAAAATAATTGTTAATAGTGGCCAAATGTTTATCACACATACTACTCATATCAGTGACAACTATTTCGTAACTAATTATTTTAAAATAGTGTCGACCGAGTTTAGAAACCAAAAAAATGTAATTATTGTTACAAATATTTTACGACCGAGCCGACCCACTCCCTTTGCAGATCCGAGCCGAGCCGATTCGCCTCCGAGCTAGAACAGAATCGCCAAGTAAAAAATGTAGAATAAAATCTCTCCCCTAGCCTCCAAATCAAGCTATCTTTAAATTATTTGAATAAAGTATCTCCATTCTCAAGGGGATGAGAATTGTACCCGCGACCTACCGCATTATGTCGTGCGATAGGCCGCTGGGCTATCTAATCATTTGTTAATTATTGTTTCTTCCATTATATTTATCATAATGTAGTTTTTTTTTGAACATTTACTTATTTAAATTTCTTTTTGTTTTTTTCCTTTTTCTTTAGTATCAAAATTAATACACTCTCATTAAATTTTAAATAATTAAATGAATTTAATATTTCTTTCAAAATATATTTCTGAAATATAATCTATGTATTTGTGTATGAAATTGTTATCAAAATATGAATAAATTTATTCTAAATGGATACTATTTTTTAGTAATAAAGTTAATGTATTACTAAAAAAATATAAAAAACTAAAATTATATTCTAAATTATAGCATATATACCTGTATATTTATACTCATTTTGTTTTTTACAAAAAACAAAAAATATTTATACTTTCACTCAGTTTCCGTTGCAATGCCACTTTTTCATTTTAAAAGAAATATACATTCAACGTGAGAGGAGAATAACGCTATAACTACATTATATACAAACTATATATTATAAAAGAAAAAATATTTTTTATGACGGAACTTTTCGTGACAAAGACATTTTTCTAACCAAAAGTCATACCTATCGTGATGAAAATTTGCCTTTGTCGCAATTGGTCGACATTTCGTGACGATGAAACTACTTTTTTGTGACGAATCTAAATTTTCTCAGAAAATGTCATTTTTCGTGACGAGGCTGTTTTCGTCAGGAAATAAAGACCTTTCGTGATGAAAATATTTTTGCCATGAAAAGTTTCGTCCTAAAAAGTATTGTAGTGTACAAATGATAATAATGATTTTGTGCCTGAACATAGATATGATTTAGATGTAATAATCATTGAAGAAAATTCGTTTATTATTGATACAATGAGTATTGAAGGAAAAAATGAATTTGGTTATAATGAAGACATTAATAATAGGACACTAGTAATACATTAATAATGACAAATTAACTATGAAAAAGACTAATCGTCACAATTTGTGGTAGTAACAAACAAATAAGTCACCATCATTAGTACAAACAATAGTGACCATCGATGTTTTGTCACAATAAACATTTTATTTGTGACCACATTCAGCTAACACTAATTGTATGAATTTTAGTGTCACAAATCTTCATCACAGAAAGGCATAAGTAGAGTGACAAAACACTTTTTGTCACAATAAATTGGAATACTAGTTAGAAAATTAATTTGTGCCACAACTAAGTTTCATCCCCGCATAAAACAATGGGTGACATAGCGTATGCTATTAGTTACAAAGCTTCAGTGATAAAAAAAATTACAACACTATTAATATAGTAATAGTGATAACTTACTCATGAAAGACTTTAAATCATCACCATTAACATTACAACCGTGACCAACATGTAAGTTGTCACAATTAGTACCTATACTAGTGACAACAAAATATTTTGTCACAATAAATCTTTTATTTGTGACAAAATGGTATATGGTCACAAAACAGTTATCACTGAATGTCTTCACTCTTTTAGTGCGGGGTGGAAACCATCTCGACCGGTATAATTCGGTCAACCGACATGACCTATCTATCGTCCGGACTTTTGGACAAACATTCTGTCTTGATCTCAACGACCCTTCGGTCGACCGAGGTCTTCTGTGCATCGTCTGAGATCCTTTTTTCACTAATATTGTTATACTTTTTGTCTTGTCCAAGTTGTTATTGTTCTGAACTCTTATGACTTGTTTTCAAGTACTTCACAAGTGTTTTAAAGATGTTTACTTGTTAAGAAGATATTTTCATATGATTTGGGGAACATGTAATGTGTTGGTATCACATTTGGTCATTCACCCCAAGGGCGATTTATCCTTACTGGGCTAGTGTAACTCATCCTTTTATCCTTTCATGTTTTGCAGATGAGTATGTAGATGATGATGGTGAGGAGACATGAGATGGGGGATACGACGAGTAGATCCCAAATGAATGAAATAATGATTATGTTATAGTTTGTGAACCATATTTAGTAGGAACAACACTAACATTAAGTTATGTAATTTCTAATAAAGTTTAAGTTATCTTTTTATGACTATGATTTGGAAGATTACATTCTGTCAAAGGTTCGGTGTTAAATTGGTAGATGGAATGTTGAGAGGTTATCACACGAACACATGGTGTAACAATTATAGAATGGAGGGAGTCCTGTTTTTTTTTTTTTTTCTTTTAAAAATAAAGAAACTAATTTAGTACAATCATACATTAATTACTCAAAATCTTCGAGGAGATGTGCCCGGGTGGAGACACCAAGTTGTGATCCCTCATAAACGGCAAAAAATTCTTTGTCCCCATCCCTATTTCCAACCAATCATAATTCACCATATGTATATATAATTGATTAAAATATTTATATAGTAAATTCTAATTGGTTGGAAATGGGATTAAAAAGAGGGATGGGGACAGAGGATTTTCACTCCTCAATAACTCTCTTCACCCTTTAGAAAAAAGAAACAACAAAGTTAAAATTATTTCTACAGGTCCAATAATTTCTCTCCTTATAGGTCAAAGTAATAGTCGAGACTATATATTGATTAATTAAATGACAAAACCGTACACGTGAATGTAGGACTGGGGAGATTTAATACACTAATGTCCTACCCAACATTAATCTTAACGCCCCTTAAACATTTCCCTCCATTTCCATTTGTTGTTTAGAAGATATATAAGTATCCAAATTAATTATCGTTTAAAACTCTTTTATTAATTGTCAACAATTTATTCCATTTATACCCTCAACATTTCTTTTATTTGCCTCTACCATCCCTATTTTTTCCTTTCTTTTCTTATGTTATAGAAATGAGAGAAGGGTAATATTGGAACTTTCGCTAAAAATGACAAGTTCTTTAATTTTCTAAAATTGTCTAAAGAGTCTAATATTTAGGAATGGAGAGAGTACTATTTCTTTTCCTACATAATTGATACATCACACATTTTTATACAGATCAAAAAAAATAATTAAAAGATAATAATTACAAATTAAAAAGTCTAAATTACCCCTAATTATAGTCATTAAAGTATCATTTGATATGCATGAGTAAGTGTGAAATTGTTGGAAAAACTAAAGTATTAGTAAATAAAGTTGACTAAGTGTAAATTTGGAAGAAACATGACAAATGTTTATCAAATTTTGAAATATATCAAATAATTTGAAACATACAAAAAAAGTGATATATATATATATATACCTCCGTCCCAAATTGTTTATCACATTTGGAATTTTCACCAAAATTAAAAAAAAAATGATTGGAAAGGAATTAATATGATGAAAATGTCTTAAATACTTCTCAATAACTAAAAGTTAGTATTAGCATGGTTTTGAAACCCGGACCGGACCGGCCGGTCGGACCGCCGACCGGACCTCCGAGCGGTCCGGTTAGGTGCCAAAAACCGAATGCATCAAAAACCGCTTTAAATTCATCGAACCGGTTGACCCGGCCGGTCCGACCGTTCGACCCGGAAACCGGACCGGTTTTGTCAAAACCGGCCGGGTCACAACATTACACGAAACTGTTGGTCCTTTTCTTTTCTTTTGAGCAATATGTTGGTCCTTTTTATTTTATTTTTCTCTCCCACGAAACTGTTCCTTCCTTTTTCTTTATTTTCTATTTTCTATTTTATTTCTTATCTATTTTATTCCTTTTATATTTAATGTGATTCTATATATTTTATTTATATTATGTTAACCTTCCTAATACAAATAAAATTATTAATTAATCTCAATTCCAATTTCCCATCTAATTAAATTACTCATTTACGTGAATTACAATTACATCCCCAATTACGATACGAAAGCGAAATGACATTCAACAAAACGTAACAAAAATAAAACGTAACATATTATAACATATGAAGAGTTACGAATATCACAAGAACGGAGAATATTTTTTTAATCATACGTTCAATTTATCACTCACTCAACCAAACCCAATTTTGTTTAAGCAAAATATATCTGAACTAGCTTTATATCAACGAGATGTTCATTTGGAAAATTTTACATTAACAACATTTTTTATTAATAAGTATATATTATATATTTTTTAATATTTATAACGTTGACCGAGTCGTTGACCGGGTCGATGACAGTCCGACCACCGGTCCGACCAGTGACCCGTGACCCAGTGACTTTTTCGGGTCGATGCCCGGTCCGGGTTTCAAAACCTTGAGTATTAGTGGTTAGTTGAGTAATAAATTAGGGATATGACTAATAAAATAATAATAAAGATATATTAATTTCTGAAACGTGATAAATAATTTAAGATATCTCAAAAATTAAAACGTTACAAACAATTTAGGATGGAGGTAATATTATACATATATTTTTAACAAGCCACAATCTATAATATCCATCCATGATTAATATTTTGGGGGGCAAAAAATCGTCTGTCCCTTTCTGTGTCCCCACAAATAGATATTTTTCACGTATATATTTTTTCCCCGTGGGTTTCACTATTTTTTTTTAGGTTATAATTTTTTAATAACAAATTTAATACATGTCATTTTCTTATTGGTGGGATAGGGAAGGGGACACCGAATAGGGATAGAGGATTCCTATCCATTTTGGGGGGAGATACACGCTCTTAATGGGACAAGGGACACATCCCTTGCTGTTTTTAATTATCTGTCGCTTAAATATACTTTATCAGTTTTTAATTATTTGTCACATTAAAAAATTAAGAGAATATTAAATGTATTTTTTCTAAACTTGCCCTTATCTTTTTATTAATTTAGTCAACAAACTAATTTTAATTATCTCCACATAAATGTATTAATTGAAGGGTAAAATTGTCTATCTATTTTTAAACTAATATATTCCAATTATTTTCTTAATTCAAGTGTAATATCTTAAAGCGACAAATAAATAAAGTATGTTTAATCGATAGATGATTTGGAACGAAGAGAGTATATTTTATAAAAAGTGGATGAATGGTCGATTACAACAATTTTCCTCCACCCTCCTTTTATATTTTATAAAAAGTAGATGAATGGTCAATTACAACAAGATAGTATATTAGTCTTATTACTCAACAAGATACTGCATTGTACTACTTTTCGTTACTAAATATTTTATATATTTTATTTTTTTATGTTCCAAAATATATTTGATATATCTAAAATTTGATAAAAAGTTTCTACCAACTTTACCCTTAGTCAACTTTATTTAGTTATCCAATAATTTCACACTTACCTATACACATCAAACCATAAATTAATGAATCTAATTATAGTTAATTTGAATTTTTCTTCTTCATCATTATTGTCTTCCAATAATTTTTTAAGTCTATGTGAAAATGTTAAATGTATCAATTATTTAGGAACGGAGATAATAATTTTGATCTGATATGAACTAGGATAATGTGGCTAGTTCTGAACTACAAAATCCATATTAGAAAAATTCAATAAAGATTACCTGTGTGAAGAATGCAAGCATAGTGAGAACTTTGAAGGATGTGAAGAGAAGTCTATAGAGGAAAAAGCAGCTGCGGGACCATGACAATACTATTTCTTCTCTTTTTGGTTTTGAAACCTTGGAAAACTTCTGAAAATACGGAAAATTATTGGACAGACTTGCCCTTCCACAAAGTACAAAAGTTCCAAAACTTGTTGATAATATCCACAATGCTAAGTTTGCCAACCATAGCTTTGGATGTTGCAGTCTTTCTATCATCATGACCCCAAGCTGCAACCAAATACACACCATATTTCCGATCGGTTCGGCCGTTAATAATGTCTCAATACCCATAAAAAAAATAAAGTCATATTTGAGCAGAGGAAAATATGAAAAAAAAGTCACATTTATTCCTTATACACTAATTTCTTTAAGCGAGGCCATTTGATCCCTCTGCCACCATGCTGGATCCACCAATAGTTATAATGCTTGTTTCATTCCTAAATATAAGACTTCATTACATGTTGCAAAAATTAAGGAAGCGAAAATTATGATTTTTTATAATTAAAATACTAATATTACTCTCTTAAATAATAATATATACCACTAATTCAATTTAAGAGAATAATGTTGATATTTTAATTATAAAATATATTAAGTTTTACTTTTCTTACTTTTCGTAACATGTCTTAAAAATCTTATATTTATATTTAGGAAGGAAGGTAGTACACTTTAGAACGTCATCATAACGAGTAATTTTATCTTGGTAGGCTACTAAGTTTAAAACTTACATCCTTAGTTTTAAAAGGCGCGAGGCGATGATGGACCGAGGCGACTGTTCGAGGCGCGCGCCTCAAGGATGAGAGGCGCACTTTTTTTTTGCAAAAATTGTCATAAATTAAATTTATATACAATTTTGTATTATAAACATTATTTCAATATTATAAATACTAGATAAAAGCATATATTTTATACTATGTCTCAACTTGTCCACACAAAAATATCGTGAACTGTTAAACGCATAAAAAAGACAACTATAATGACAAAGGAAAAAATGTTGCTTCCGGTTCTACTCGGCCTAATGTTACATTAATGGATGGATTTGAGGAAGAGGAAGAAGACATTGAGAGGTCTTCTAGTGAAGGAGGGGAGGATCTTGTGTTTGACGTTGATGACGTTGATGACGGTGATGAGGACGATGAGTATTAGTTTGTATGAGATAATATATGAATATGCTTTATGTTTTATTTTCCATGTTTTTTTACTCAACTTTAAGATGTTGGCACTTGTGGCTCATCGTTCCTTAGTCTTGAAGATCTAGTGACATGACTCGGATCATAAGCCCCCGAGGCTCTAGCTACGACATGCCAAGTCAAATTGTCATCTTCATACACAAGCTCACTCCCATCCTCATCATCCTCATTCATTCTTCCAAGCAACCACTCGTTGCTCTCATCAATCTCTTGCAAGAGAATAGGATCATTGGTCTCTCTTCTATTGTATCGGCGTTTTAAAGCACGGTTGTACTTCACAAAAACCATGTCATTTAACCGATCTTGGGCCAACCTATTTCTCTTCTTGGTATGGAGCTATTAATAAAAAAAATATATAAACCATGTCACCTCGCCTCATGTCGCCTCGGGCTCGCTTTGTGGACACCCTCCGCCTCAGAACACAGGAGGCGTTTTGAAGCTCGCCTCTCCTAGCCTCACGCCTGAGGCGCGCTTTTTTAATCCAAGCTTACATCTAAGCCAATCAATACAGTACACGTAGGAAAGAAAATTGATAAGTTCAATTCTCTTTCCTACGTATACCGCACTCGTTGATTTGATGTAACTTATAAACTTAGTAGTTTACCAAGATAAAAATTTTCCATCATAACAATAGCACCATATTGCACACATTTAGATAGCGACTGCGAGCATTCAAAGAAAAACTTAAAGCGTCTGTCTTGGTAATAATGTAATGAAGAATAATATATATAAGCAGAGAAAAACGGAGAAAAATCATAAATAAAGTAAAGATTTAAGTTTCTTTTTTTAATATATGTGCTCTAGAACCATCATCGTGGTAACATTAGTACCTCACGACCATAATCAATGACGGATCCAGGAACAAAGAGCAATAAGGGTACATGACGATTTATATAAAATTATTTTTACATTTATTATCTAAATTGAACAACATATCCTTTATAAACTATTTTCTTTAAGCAAGGCCATTTGAACCCGCGACCACCATGCTGGATTCGTCAATAGTTATAATGCTTGCTTTGTTGTTTTTTCCAGTACATATGTAATACTTTTTTTACTAGTGTTACAGATGTTAAATCTTAGGCAACAAATATTTTCTTATTACAGACACATGTTCTAAAAATGGTTACATGTGTACTTTCGTTATAAACACGTGTCATTAGGCACATAATACATGTCTTAGATAAGTTTAAAAATCACAACAGATGTCCCTAAAAAAACTTTTGAATCCTTAATTTTTTTTTTCTAACAACCCAGATCAATCAAAATATTCTTTATATAATAATAAAAAAATACTTATTATGCACTATAACAGTATACCAGCAGCACCATACCGTACATCTGTATGTGACGAGTTCAAGCATTGCAAGGCACATTGTACGATGTTTTTTCCTTTTTTTTTGTCAGTACAAACTCGAAATGTTATTAAATACAACGTTAGCAATAAAATAAATAAATGTTCAGTTACTATTGGGAGAATAAAAAAAAATAATAAAACATGAAAACCATTGCATGTAGAAAACCTGGCAAATATAAAGCTATCTTACATGGTGTGGAGTTCCAGCCATAGAAGCTGAAGTTTTGAAGAACTTAATAACAGACTCATCGCCGGAGGAAATGACGTCGTGGTCGTCGTCGAGGGAAGGCAAGTAGGTATCACAAAGAGCAGAAAGGGAGTCCATTTGAGGAGAAGAAGATAAGAAGTTGATGACTTTAGACTTCCCTTTATAATAAGCTATTCCTTCTTCTATATCTTCATATGATTTGTCTGATATTATTAATGTGCCAGCATTTGCTATTGTTTGCTGGTCCATATTAGGGGGTGTTGAATAAGAAAAAATGAGGGTACCAATTTAGGTAGTAGTACTATATGAGTTAAGTTGAGAGAGACGGTGCGAAAAAGAGAGAATGAATTTGACAAGTTTATAAGAGAGGACAAATTTAAGTTGGCAATAAATGACGGCAAAAAAATCCTCTGTTCCCCGTTCCTATCCCACATCTCTATCTCCAGTCAATCACAATTTATCCTGTGTATATGTCAATAGAAAAAATATTTATATAGTAAATTCTGATTAGTTGGGGACAGAGACAGGGATAAGAATGGGGATAGAGAATTTTCACCCATAAATGACCGAGGTATTTGTTAGCCACGTTATTTTTTCTAACAAAAGTCATTACAATAATATATATCAGTAGATTTGTGAGTAGTGGAACATTAGTCGATTCACCTTATTTTTGTGAGTTCATTTATTAAGACTACATCTTATTTACTATTAAAAAAATAAATTTCAGTGGGTTCATATGATCTAGATGGCGGAACACTGTATTCGCCACTCATTTATAGTATCTAATGTCTAGAAGAAAACATTAGACTATAGAGTAAATCGTATTTTTCGTCCATAAACTATTAATTTTCTCCGAAGCTCATCCTTATTTTATTAACTAGTTTAGTTTTGTCCTCTAACTATTAATTATCTGATAATTCCTTCGTTCACCACCCTTCCACAGGGCAAAAATTTCTCTGTCCCCGTTGGTGTATGTCCTCGTGTCCCCAACCAATCACAATTCACCATGTGTATATATAATTGAAACAAATATTTATATAGTAAATTCTGATTGGTTAGGGACACGGGGACATACACGGACGGGGAAGAGGATTTTCACCCCTTCCACAGTGGTTTTCGACAACAATTTAAATTAATAGAAATTGTAAGCAAATTGAAGACGGATAATTCAAATATAACCTCACAAAAAAAGAAAACAAAAATCTCGCCTAAATTCCTCTTTCTCCCTTTCTTCTACTGCAGACCATCATCTCCGACAACACCTAGCAACCTCCATGTTCTTCATTCCATCTCCACTAGACATTCAAGAATGGAAAACCAATTTTTTGCCAAAATCGGTGCACCCTATGGAGACACGCTTGTCCTAATAAATTTTTTATCCAACAACTCTTGCAACCGCGTCTTCAACTCCCTCAACTCGGAAACGACGTCGTGGTCGTCGTCGAGGGAAGGTAAGTAGGTATCACAAAGAGCAGAAAGGGAGTCCATTTGAGGAGAAGAAGATAAGAAGTTGATGACTTTAGTCTTCCCTTTATAATAAGCTATTCCTTCTTCTATATCTTCATATGATTAGTCTGATATTATTAATGTGCCAGCTTCATGCTTTCCATTTCTAGTGATTTCTTTAGCATTTGCTTTTGTTTGCTGGTCCTATTGCTTCTAACAATCTTCAAGAGAATATTCCATTATCAATAACTGATTGCAATGGCAAATCCACCTCAAGCCGTTAAATTCAAACCCATGACAGGAATGACAGACAAATTTGGTCATGGGCAGTATTTCAAGCGCTAGCAACAGCGTATGAAAATCTGTAGAGGGGCGATTCTGTCAGCTCTACCAGATGTCCTTTTTGATGCCTTCTCTTCTGATTCTTACACAACAAAAGCTATCTGGGATAAGTTGAATAAGAAATATAATACTGATGACCAAGGTCTTGAGAGGTATCATGTTTCTAAATTCTTGAAATATAATATGGTTGAGGGAAAGTCTGTAACTGAACAAACTCATAATCTGCAATTGATTATTCACTCCCTCTCTGAATCGAATATGAAGCTTCTTGAGAAATTTCAAGTTATGTTAATAATAGAGAAATTTCATAAGTCTTGGTAGGTGTTCGATATGACACTCAAACACAAGAAAGAGGAAATATCTCTACAAGATTTGATGTTGGATATACATGTTGAGTCTAATGTTCACGAAGTAACAGCTGGAAAGAAAAAGTATAATCAGAAGAATGTGGGGGTTAATAACAACTCAAAGAATGCAACCAAGGCGAAAGGCAAGGCTAAAATGAAACGAAAAACAAACAAACCTTGCTAGAATTGTGTTCAGGTTGGGCACTGGGCTAAAGACTGTCCGTCCAAGAAGTCTAAGGTCAAACATGCATTCAATTCTGAGGCACATGTCAACATGGTAGTTGAAGAAGTCAATCAAGTGGATGTTGATTTGAGTGCACACCTCGCCGAGGTTTGCACTATTGAAGCTAAAATTGGTGGGACTGGTACTATTGTTGATGATATGTATGTTTCTGTTGACCCTTTAATTCTAACTATCATGTTTTAGCCACTTGAATGGTTGGTTGATACTGGAGAAAATGTGCACGTTTGTGCTGATAAAAAAAATTTGTATCTTATCAGCCAATTGGAGGTAAAACTTTAAGAATAGGGAACTCAAGTGCAGCCAATGTGATTAGGATAGGACACGTGGACTTGAAATTTCCTTCGGGGCGCATTCATTCTCTTCAGAGGGTGCATCATGTTCCAGCAATTCGAAGAAACCTTATTATTGGTTCATGTTTAGTATCAAAGGGTTATGAACTCAATTTCAAATGTAATCGAGTAGTGATGTTACACTAAGGTACATTTATTGCCAAAGGCTATTCGTCTGATGGTTTGTTTAAATTAAGAGTTGAACCTTTTACCTTTAAATTTTTCGAATCAAATAAAGCTCTTTCTATTGAGAAATATGATATTCTTGTTGTGCGTTCAATTGAATCTGCTGAAATTTGGCATAGTAGACTTGGACATTTAAATTTAGATTCTATTAAAAGAATGATGAATTTAAATATGATTCCTAAACATGACATTGATATAAAAAACAAATGTTCAGTGTGTGTAGAAGCTAAAATAACAAGGAAACCTTTTCATTCAGTTGAAAGAGATTCAGAGTTGCTTGACTTGGTTCACATCACACTGATATTTGTTAATTCAATTAGTTGTTAACTAAGGATCAAAATAAATATTTTATTACATTTATTGATGACTGTAGTAAATATTGCTATGTTTATCTACTTAAACATAAGGATGAAGCACTTAATAAATTTCTCATATTAAAAAATGAAGCTGAAAAACAAACTAACAAGAAACTTAAAAAGTTAAGATCTGATAGAGGTGGAGATTATGAGTCTAATCTATTTGTTGAATATTTCCAAAGTAATGACATAATTCATGAGATGACATCCCCTTACTCACCCCAGTCAAATGGAATTGCTGAACGGAAAATTAAAACTTTTAAGATATGATTAACAGTCTTCTTTTGACTTTTGGATTACCTAAGTATATGCGGGGAGAGGCTTTGAATACGGCTTTCCATATTCTGTATAGAGTCCCTCTTAAACATAAAGAGGTAACTCCTTTTGAAGTCTGGAAATGAATGAAACCTAACATAAAGTACTTACGTGTGTGGGGTTGTCTTGCAAAAGTACTAATCCCTGAACACAAAAGGAATAAATTGAGTCCTAAAACTGTTGATGCTATCTTTATTGGCCATGTGGAAACTAGCCATGCTATGAGATTTTTAGTAATCAAGACTGAAATTTCTGGCATAGAAGTTAACACAATAGTGGAATACCGTGATGCTACATTATTTGAGGATGTGTTTCCCATGAAAAATGGTTTGCATCAAGATTCTACTTTAGACTCGGTCTTAACATCTAGTTCCATTCCTGATCATGTGGAAAGGATGACAGATGTGGGGGCAGATCCTAGTAGTTCCAATCCAATTACTTTGTTTGAGGAGCAAGAGACTAAGGGTAGTCAAGGACTTTGAAAGTGATTATGTCACTTACAATGTTGAGTACGTACCTTTAACTTTCAAGGATGTTATGGCCTCTCCTTAGGCTAAGCAATGGAAAACTGCTATCAAAAGTTAGATGCATTCCATTGTCTCTAATGGGATATGGGAATTAGTTAATCTCATCCCTCTTGGGTGTACTACTATTGGATGCAAATTTGTCTTTAAAAAGAAATATAACTTAGATGGTACCATTGATAAATATAAGGCCAGATTAGTTGTCAAAGGGTTTAGACAAAAAGAGGGGATTGATTACTTTGATACTTATTCCCTTGTTGCTCGGTTGACTACAATCCGTGTGCTTATAGTATTGGCTTCCATACGTGGTTTCATCATCCATCAAATGGATGTGAAAACTGTTTTCTTCATGGAGATCTTCTATGCACATGACATCCAGATCTATACTCTTCCTTTCCAGGGGTTCTACCCATACCACCTCCAAAAACAAGCCCAAGAAAATCTTCGAGAGCATGTCTTAGTATAATAAGAAGAGATGAATAACTGTTCTTGTGTCATTCATGTTATTGTGAATTGAGAAAGCAATATGAACTAGATTTTGGTTGTCATTCGAATACATTGAAGGTTCCAAAAGGTTAACATCTTTGTAACTGACAAACTTAAGCACCTAAATAATTGGTGCATAGCAAAAACAACCACTAAAAAAAGTTTAATTCCCCCAAAAAATTAGCATCCCAAAATTCACCCCCATTCTTTCCCATCTTCAATCCATATTCTTGTACGTGACATCAAACTTGCTTACATGCCAGAGTCTCGACGAACCCGGCACTGAGCACCCAAGTCTATTTTGGCCAATCCTTAAGCACCAACTGCACCTTGTAGGCTTTCTTGGTTTTTTTGGCAGCAGTAGTCACCTTCAGCAATACCTATGGCATATCTTCAACAATATCAGCACCCCTTTCAGTTTCTGTATTTTTTACCAACTCAATGTTCAAGTCAGTGCCCAAGTCAGAAACCAAATCAGTTTCCAAGATTGCTTTACATCCCTTTTGGTTATGCCCCACTTCCTTACATCTTGGTTTGCTGGACCACCAACAGTGGACATTTTCTAACATTTTGTCCAGGTTGTAAGCATTTCCTGTAAAACACAAGAGGGGGGGGGGGGTGAATTGGGTTTTAACTAATCTTGGCAACTTTTTTTCGAATCTTTGCAATGCAAGTGAAAGTATAAGCAAGATGAACAAAGGCTAAAGCAAAACCCAATCAACAAGACAAAGGATTTATAGTGGTTCGATTCACTTAGAATCTACCTCCACTACCTTGAGCCGCACCCAAGGATTTCAAACACTTCACTAAGAAGATGCCCACACAAAGTAGGACTTTACAATTGTGGCTAACTCACTAAGAGTTTTACAAACACAACCACAAACAAAAGCTCACTAAGAACTTGCCCACACTAAGTAGGTCTTTTACAAGATTACCCTATCACTAAGAAAGGGAATGAAAAGGTTTAAGAACAATACAATTAAGTTCACTCTTCTAAGTGAAAGATTAATACCTTTGAAGCACAACAATTTATAGCTCTTTGAACATATGAAGTTCACTCTTTGTCTTGCTTTTGAAAGAATACTCTTGAATGCTTTTAGATCATAAGGATGAAGAGTATTTTGCTTTGAAAGTCTTTAGACTTGATAAGATATCAATGTTTTAATGTTTTTCAAAGTCCTGGAATGATTTTCAGCTTTAGAGTATATATACATATCAAAATATGGCTGAAAATCGAGTTTCCAACTGGCCAAATAACGGCTAGTAAAAGCAGAGTTCGGTTGACCGCTCACGCACCTCGGATGATCGAAGGTCACCTCGATTGAGCCGAAGCCAACCTCGGTCGACCGTCTAGCCACTTCGGTCGACCGACCATGCCTAAGGTCGACCGAACCTCATCAACAAATCTCTCGGGTTTCTCTTCGGTTGATCCGATCTTGAGCTCGGTCGACCGAACCTTTTCTGAGCCTGAGAGTGTTGATTTTTCACACGTTTTAAAATCTTTTGAAGTGTAAAAGGTTTTCCCAAAAGGTAACAAGTAAGAACACTTGAAAAGCCATTTTTAAATACTTATACTTTGTAAACAAAGGCTTTTTGGATAAGGAAACTTATTTGAAACTTTTGCCTTTTGAAAACGTGTTTATGAAATCATGTATGCAAGACTAGAGTGAGAAGCTTATGTTCATAAGAGCTTTGGTTAGAGCTTCAAAGATTACGACTAATGACGACAAAGCTAAACTAACCAAACTAAGTCTTCAATCTTCAATCTTCAAAGATGAGCCTTGAATAGTATGACTTTGAATCTTGAACATGGCTTGATTGAAGTACTTAGAGCTTCCTACAAGATTTCCAATATTCTATCACAAAGATTAAGATCATTAGACACAACATCAAATGTTTGTCCAATATCAAAAAGCGAGTTCGCTCAGCCCTTAGGGGCTTACAATCTCCCCCTTTTTGATTATGACAAACTTTGATGTAATAAGATAGAATATGGACAATGTAAGTACATGGAAGCATGGCAAAAGGATCTAAGAACAAATAAGTACAAAGACTAATGCTTAGAAGATACCAATTGTATACGATACCAATTGTAAAGACAAATATATGCAAAGACATAAGCACTAGCATTATAAGTTCTTTTGCCATATTAACTAGTGGACTCTTAGAAGAGCCCTATTTCCCAACCATCCTCCTTGCCTCCTTCCTTCCATCTAATATGTTTTGAGACAAAAGATATATAAAAAGCTCCCCCTCAAAACATGCCGGAAAGGATAAAAAAAAAACATGATTAATACACAAAGATTAATACACATTTTAGCAAGATTAATACACATTTTTATATCTCCCCCTTTGGCATAATCAAAAAGACTACAAACTCCAAAGTTAATACACCATTTTTCTTGAAGAATGATCTTTTTGAATAAGCTTGGTTGATTTCAAAATACAAAGAGTCCATAATGACACATAAAAATAAAAAAAGGTTATTTATGGCTCAAAAAGAATATCAACCAAAGCTAAAAACAAAGGAGATAGGGAATATAACCTTTAAGAACAATCTCCCCGTTTATCAAACATACGATGTTAGCTATTTGAGATAAAACCAAGTATGATACAAATTGACCAATTGTAAAACATGATACCAATTGTAAATATAGCCAATTGTAAAATACGTTTGAAAATATAGCTAACAAAGTACTAGTGGAAGTGATACAATGAATACATAAGTTAAGCATAAGTATCACAACCAAAAGAAGTAGAGGAAGTGTAAGAAAACACTTTGAGTACATTCCTCTAACAAGTTAATGGTTAGCTAAATGAGTGTAACAACTCTTAAAGCAATACTAACCAAAAACTATAATGAGATCACAATGGATAAGACAAAGAAGAATATGATCTCAAAGTTATTAAGGGAGAATATATGTGATACCAATTGAAGACATAAACAACTATAACACATATAACTTCCAAAATAACTTACACAAGTTGGCTATAAGAGATAAAATATGAAAGACAAGCCAACAAGTGATGTGATGATGTAAAATACGAACAATTGAGCATACATCACATATTATGAGAGAGGTATGAGTTGAAAACATTTGAAAAACTCCCTCTTAGGTTGTGCCACTTCCAAACACTCAAATAGACACAACCCATGGCATAATGCCACAATCACAGTTTATATCCTAAGTCAAGCATCTAGACGATCAACCACATAAAATTAATGCTAAAGACTTGAATATAAACACAAACCCCTATATGCAATAAAGATCAAGTGAAAACTAAACATAGCATATACAAAAACTTCCCCAAAGCATAAAACACTTCATAATAGAGGGGAGGGGGTAGTAAAAGGAGATTTCATCACAAAGATCAAATCATTAAGCTCACTCATAACATGCTCAAGAGAATCAAAAACATATGAAGAACAAGCATGTTATAAAATCTCCAAGGTGCCCATTTCAAGAACAATTGAACATTATATGGAAAGTAAGATCAATAATTGTTCAAGGAAATGAAAGAGATTGAGTTTAGGAATATCTCATTGAATTTGATGAATGCTTTTGCACTTTGAGTTCCTTCAATGAGTTCCTTGAGCTTCTCAATCTTCTTTGCATGACAAGTGTAGAGTCATCAATGATGGGTGACTTTTCTTTGATGAATCCTCTACAATCTTGTGATCCTTGGCATTTGACTCTTTTCTTGGAGTCTTAGCTCATTTGTGCCATTCCTTGTAGTTCATATCTTCTTCTTGAAGTTTAGAACTCTTTGTTACCTACAAGGGATTCTTGAGAGCAGAAATGGTACCTTTTTCAAGGTCCTTCATGATTAGCTCAAAATCTCAAGTAACACAAATATGCATAAGGATCATGCAAAACAAAAACCAAAACAACTAGATGGATTCTTAAATGAATATGACATGATAAAACAAGAATCAATCAAGTTGCATATGCTACATCTCATAGATACCTTAGCTAAACTCAACATGGACAATAAAGAACATGCTAAAGGTTATCTATATAAATATAAACTTCAAGAATGTGAGATGCAACATATATAAGAGCAAGCATATATAAATATCAAAAACACTTAAACACATTAATTAAAGTGTTAAGAGAAGGTGATTTTGATACCATTGCTTTTCTTACCAAGTGATGAAGACATTGTATAGACACTTTGGCTCTTGTCATCACTTGATGCTTTGCTCTTGGTATCTAAGCAACTTGGTTCTCCAATTGATTAACATTTGAGCTTTGAGAAACCAAGTGTTAAGGAGTGCTTTTGAATTTCTTCCTTTGGCACAACTCCTTTAACTTCTCCCCAATGCCACTTCTCTTTGAATCAAGTCCATTGAAGCTTTGTGGCATTCATCTAACTTATAGGAACCTATAAGATCAAGGGAGGAGTAGCTTTTGGTACCCACTTTTGTTTGGGTCCATGGGGGGTTAGTTAAAAGTACGCTTAACTCTCCAAACCGTTTTAACCCCCTTTTTCAATCTTCTTCTTCACATGGCATCTAACACTAAAATGACCATGTTTTCCACAATAAGTGCAACAAGTGTGTGGCTTAGAAGATTTGTGAACATGCTCATGATATCTATTTTGCCTATGTGAGGAACTAGCATGCACAAAGTTATTCTTAGGCAACTTAGAAAAACTAGCATGATCAAAGTGATTAGCATTATAACCAAGACCATGTCTATCATGTGAAGCACGTTGCATAACAAGAATATGATCAAGCTTTTGTGTTCCTATGGAGAACTTGTCAACTAGTGAAGTAAGCTCAACAACTTTGATTTTCAAACTATCAAATTCAACAAGTTGACATTCAAGAGATGACATTTTATCACATGCTTCTTTGTATTGTAATGAAGATGTTTTGCAAGTAGTAATGAGATTTTCATTTTCACATTTCAAGCATTTAACATCATCACACAATTTTTCTTTTTCATTAATCAACTTTGATCTTTCATCAAGCAAGGATTCAATTTTAAGTTTCATCTCTTTGTTTTGCTTTGCACATTTTTTCATTTGCTCATACATATCATATAAAAGCTCATTAGGATCTTCCTCATCATCATCATCATTAGAATATGAAAGGGAGGGAGAAAGATGTACCTCATTACCAAAAGCCATGAAGCAAACATTTGAGTTTTCCTCTCCTTCTTCATTTTCTCTCTCATCTTGATCCCATGTGCATAGCATGCCCTTTGCATTCTTTGATTTGAAGAATTTTTTCTTTTTGTCTTCCTTGAGGCCCTTTGCTTTGGCGGTTGGGCAATTTCCTAAGAGATGTTGATTACTTCCACACTCATAGCATTCCATCCCATTAGGATTTAGTTCTCTTCTATTTTGATGGAATTTTCTTCCTTTCCGGGAAAACATCTTTTTCATTCGTTTTACCACTAAATCCATAGTCTCATCATCTACATTGATGTCTTCTTCATCACTTGAATCATTGGAATCATCAACATCAAGAATAGCCTTTAAAGCACCACTCACTTTTGCCCTTTCAAGATGCTCATTCTTTTTGTGTGTGAGCTCATAAGTGAGAAGAGAACCAATGAGCTCCTCCGTTGGATAAGTCTTCAAATCTTTGGCTTCTTCAATGACTAGAGCTTTTCCTTCCCAACTTTTGGGAAGTGAGTTGAGAATCTTCCTATTTATTTCACCCAAAGTGTAATCTTTACCATATGACTTCAAACCATTTACCACATTGGTGAATCTTGTATTCATCTCATTGATTGATTCATTTTGCTCCATGGTGAATAGCTCAAACTCTCTAACTAGCAAATTCAACTTTGACTCTTTCACTTGATTTGTGCCTTCATGAGTAACTTCAAGCATTTTCCACATAGCATGAGCCGATTTGCTTCCACGAACACGGTTGTACTCATCCGGATTCAAGGCACAACTTAGAATGTTCATTGCCATATAATTTCGAGTCATTTTCTTGGACTCAACTTCATTTAGCTCATTATCCGGTTTTGACATTAAAGTACCATCAACAATCTTCAATGGAATAAAAGGACCTTCTTCAAATATATGCCATAGAGAATAATCAATGGAGCACACATATATCTTGAATCGGTTTTTCCAAGCATTATAGTTGTTTCCATCAAAGAGTGGTGGTCTATTTGTAGAAGAACCCTCTTGGTAGGCTAAAGCGGAAATACCGGCCATGATCTTTGCTTCTAGTGGTTAAACTAAAATTGAAGACGAAGCTCTGATACCAATTGTAAAACACAAGAGGGGGGGTGAATTGGGTTTTAACTAATCTTGGCAACTTTTTCGAATCTTTGCAATGCAAGTGAAAGTATAAGCAAGATGAACAAAGGCTAAAGCAAAACCCAATCAACAAGACAAAGGATTTATAGTGGTTCGATTCACTTAGAATCTACCTCCACTACCTTGAGCCGCACCCAAGGATTTCAAACACTTCACTAAGAAGATGCCCACACAAAGTAGGACTTTACAATTGTGGCTAACTCACTAAGAGTTTTACAAACACAACCACAAACAAAAGCTCACTAAGAACTTGCCCACACTAAGTAGGTCTTTTACAAGATTACCCTATCACTAAGAAAGGGAATGAAAAGGTTTAAGAACAATACAATTAAGTTCACTCTTCTAAGTGAAAGATTAATACCTTTGAAGCACAACAATTTATAGCTCTTTGAACATATGAAGTTCACTCTTTGTCTTGCTTTTGAAAGAATACTCTTGAATGCTTTTAGATCATAAGGATGAAGAGTATTTTGCTTTGAAAGTCTTTAGACTTGATAAGATATCAATGTTTTAATGTTTTTCAAAGTCCTGGAATGATTTTCAGCTTTAGAGTATATATACATATCAAAATATGGCTGAAAATCGAGTTTCCAACGGTCAAATAACGGCTAGTAAAAGCAGAGTTCGGTTGACCGTTCACAGACCTCGGATGACCGAAGGTCACCTCGATTGAGCCGAAGCCAACCTCGGTCGACCGTCCAAGCCACTTCGGTCGACCGACCATGCCTAAGGTCGACCGAACCTCATCAACAAATCTCTCAGTTTCTCTTCGGTTGATCCGATCTTGAGCTCGGTCGACCGAACCTTTTCTGAGCCTGAGAGTGTTGATTTTTCACACGTTTTGAAATCTTTTGAAGTGTAAAAGGTTTTCCCAAAAGGTAACAAGTAAGAACACTTGAAAAACCATTTTTAAATACTTATACTTTGTAAACAAAGGCTTTTTGGATAAGGAAACTTATTTGAAACTTTTGCCTTTTGAAAACGTGTTTATGAAATCATGTATGCAAGACTAGAGTGAGAAGCTTATGTTCATAAGAGCTTTGGTTAGAGCTTCAAAGATTACGACTAATGACGACAAAGCTAAACTAACCAAACTAAGTCTTCAATCTTCAATCTTCAAAGATGAGCCTTGAATAGTATGACTTTGAATCTTGAACATGGCTTGATTGAAGTACTTAGAGCTTCCTACAAGATTTCCAATATTCTATCACAAAGATTAAGATCATTAGACACAACATCAAATGTTTGTCCAATATCAAAAACAGAGTTCGTTCGCCCTTAGGGCTTACATTTCCTACAAGTGTTGACACTTACACCAACCATTGACAATTTAACATTTTCAACATTTTCGGCCTTGACATTATTCTCTCATTATTCAGGCCTCCCCTTCCTCTTAGGCCTATTGGGCATCCTAATTCTAAAAGGTGGCAGTGGTGATTTTTCTGTTGTCTTGGGCCAGTTATTTGGGCCATTGGTTGGTAAGGGTGTCAACAGGTTCGGGCCAGCCCGAACTCGGCTCACATACCTCGAAAAAATGTGAGCGTGAGCTCAATATTCAAGCTCAAATTTTATGTGAGCCGAGTGTGAGTTTGACTCCACTCAGCCTGATTAAATCTCGTACCCGAATAAAAATAATATAATATTATATATAGTTTTTTTCTACGTTGCAAGTGAATTCCTTAACATTTGACACTGCTATATAAATAGCATTGTATTATGTATATTTATATTTTTATCAGAATTTAGTTTCATGGCTCATCATATTATACTATTCTTGTTACTATATTTTTGGTTTTTTGGCTAATATAAATTTAGCTCGCGAGGCTCACGAGCTCAACTCGAGCTTACATTAAAATGTGAGGTGAGCGTGAGCTCAAGTTTTGTGAGCTTTTTCGGGTTGAGCGTGAGCTGAGCTTTCAAAATTTTATGTGAGCTATACCAAGCTCGGATCACATAGCTCGATTTACACCCCTATTGGTTGGGCATATAACAAACCCATAAGCCTTCTTATATGGATCTATTGTGTAACAGTTGTCAACATAATCTTCAACCTTAGCACCTTGTAAACACAAATCAGCCACACCATGGATGCAAAGAATACCTGAAATATCCCACTTTCTACAAGAACATGTTCTATTTTCTGTATCAACTGCAAACTATTTTATGTAGTTAGGGATCGATTTATATTGAACCTCAATAATGTCCCTGGAAGCATACTTGGCTCTATATTCTTTCCATTTAGATATTCCACACTTAACCTCTTTGCGAACAGTTTGATCAAATTCTCTCATTATAGGTGGGTTATCAGACCTAAACACATCTAAGTACCTTGTTGCAAAGTAACTAACGGTATGGAACCTTGTGTTTAAGGTCTTTGGAACAGTCATGTTTACCTTTAAGGGTCCTAATATGAAAAGTTTTGGTTTTACCATATTTATGCCCATACAATTCCCATGACAAGTACCATCCAGCCCCTTACATATGCTCTAACTCTCTTTGTGATTTTTCGTAAGATATACAGGCCTACATTGTGCAATACCATGGTTAAGGATAGATTTTTTCAGAATATCCCTGGTTCCAAGCAACAAACCAACCACAAATTTTGGATATTTACCATCATTTTCAATGTTAAAAACAGGGAACTTTTTCCTACTTTTCTTACTTGACCCTTCTTCTTCTGAGCTTGGCTCCAACTTGTAACACTCATCATTTGAGGAGTGGTCTTTTTCCTCTGGAATTTCCAGTGAATCAGGTGCATGTGGATCACCTATATCAGGAGTAAAATCAAGTAACATCCACTGATTCTTAGGACCTCTTCTCCCCTTCCTAGTCTTTTTGGGAGAAGAACTAGGAACCTCTAAATCAATCTCAAAGTCATTCAAATCTGCTAACTCATCATATACTACCTTGTTTTCATCATCTGCTCCATTACTCTCATCCATATCTTTTTCATGTGGCTCACCCATATCTTCTTCATGTGGCTCACCCTTTGTTTTAGGTGAATCATGTGAATGTGGCTCAACCATTTCTTCTTCATTCTCTTTGAATGCAAATCTCTTCAAAGCTTCCAATTGCACAGTTACATCAAAGTCCTCTAACAAAGGCTCCACAATATCCTCAAACAGGTCTTCAATTCAAGAATTATTATATTCTGGATCTTCATAAAATGGTATCAAGTCCTCTTTGCCATTTACCTCATTTTCAATGAGGAATTCATCTCCTTCATACAATTCTACAATGTCAAGATAACTCATCATAGGGTCAACTACTGAAGATAAACCATAACACTTTACTTCTACAGGTAATTCAACATTTTCAGCAACATTAACAGATGTATGTTATCTCCTCCCAAAATATGAAGCCAGCGTCTGAATGCAGTGACCATATCAAATGTAAACCAATCACCCTTCATCTACAAATTGAATATCAATATTGTTCTCATTAATATTTCTAACATTTTTAAAAGTACTAGTTTAATTATACTTTCAAAGTAAGGGTAACCATTACTGTGGCTGAAGGGTTGAGGGGCTCCATCCATGAATAAGTATGCATAATATAATAAATAAACTCTACAATCTTCCCCATTCAACTGTTGGGGCACCTATTCAAGCACAATAGATCAGCATAAAATCAGTTTAAAATACTAAAGGCATATCAAACATCACTAAATAACAGTTAAAATACACGCCTTTGGAACAATCAAAGGAATATCTTTCAAACTAGCATTGTCAACAAGCTTCCCCACGGATTTCAGCAAATCTAACACAAAGCTAAAGGCAATAATATCAAGGAATTATCATAAGGATTTTAAATAAAGTCAAGATATAAAAATAGCTTATTATAAAAGACTTACTTCCTAATTTCTGGCTCATGTGGATTTTGAAGAGCTTGAAGGGAGTCTAACAAAATCACGCACATGTTGCATAAATCCAGTTCCTCAATAAAATTACAGAGTATTAAAAGATTCCAATGACCCCTAAAACCGTAAAAAACTTATAAATTATGTACTAATTAAGAGTGAAAGACCACAATATTAAGAAGAAATGTATATACCACATCACAATGGGTAGCATAACATATTGTTTTTTACAAGAATTTCCTTTTTTGCATCCGAGTAATGACTTTGGAGTTCCGGTGAGAACCAACAACATAAATATTAAACCACAAGGCATCCACTATTGAAAATGATGCCCTCTTTTCCTCTCCAATCTCTTTCGATAATATACTACATTAAAAAATTCCGTTTAAACCAAACATTCAATAAAACTCTAACCCCAAATTAGAATTTAAACCACAAATTCGTACCTTATGTATTTGTCTACAGTGTTGGGGTTCAACATTCCGCTCAGAATACTCTGCTTTTCAATCGGAATTTGGAATTTCAAGCGACCTCGCCTTAAAATCATCTTGGATTATCGGATTATCAGACTTTTTCTTCTTCTTCTTTAGGGATTTCCCCAACGTTTGGGTTTCTGTAATTTTGGGAACTATTAATCGTCATTTGGTTTAGGGAAGTGGGTTATGGAAATGGGGCGGGTTTTAAATATGGGTCTTTGAATAAAAATACCAAAAATACCTATTACTATTGATGAGAATTTTGAATTTTGTGTTGACTAACAGTTGACTAACGTATTTTAAACATAAGGACTCATTGCACCAAATCGCAAATTGTTTGAATATCTAAAAATTAAAAAAAAAAAAAAATGTTCAAGTACCCAAGTCACCAATCGTAAAATGTTTGGGGATGAATTTCACCAATTTGCCGTCCCGTAATTAAAGCTTCGCACTCTGCCTTGTTGTTGGTGTCATCACAGTTATATTTCAAGGCATAAGAGAAGAGAAACTTTTCCCTTCGGAATTTTCTAGTAGAATGCATGCTCTTTTATTTTTTCCGGCCGAGCCATTGACTGTGAGTGTCCACCATGCAGCCTAATTTGACTTTTTCGCGAGCTTAGTGTTGGTCTGACTAGGTACCGAACATTCCATCAACAAAAATGTCATTTCGGTCACGCATTTATTATTATTATTTTTTGCTAGACAAAGCTTTCAATTTTTGTTGCCTTTGTTATGAACAAAATGTCCTCTGGGTCTTTTTCTGAAGTATTTTCTCTTTTCTTTCATTTTACTAAGTAGTAATCGATAATATGTTTTATTGTTGGGTCTTAATATGGACATTTTCCCTTGGAATATCCGCGGGGGGTTTGCTTTGGAGTGGCCATAGTTTGGCAGAAAGGGCCAACCATGACACTTTTTTTTATAGAGCAATATTTTTTACAAGAATGGATTTTCCAAATCCGTTCTCCTCCCAGAACGGACTAACCTTATTACTTTTCTGAAACCCTAAAAAAATGGTACAAACCCTAGACTCCTGTGACTTGAGAACGGATTTCCAAATTACAGCACTTTTGCAGTGTCTAGTCTTTTCTCATCACCTTTTGAATAATTGAAGACTGAAATGAGAACGGATTTTCTCATTTCTGACCAATTTTCAGAGACTTGACAATTCCGTAATAATTTCAAAAATAATTTTAAAAAAATCAAATTTTAAATATGTTTACACACCATTTATATCTATAAATAACCTCACCACACTCTACAAATTTTAATTCCTATTTGAAGGCATTCAAAACTCTCAAGCAAATAATTTTTCTTAACCTCTCCAAAATTCTACATAAATGGCAAATTTTCCAAATTTAATTAAAAAAGAAACGGTTAACAACAGGGTTGTTGATTTTTCTAAAGAACGGCCTGTAGAATACAAAGAAGCGTTATTAGAAATTTTTTTAATTTAATTTAGAGTAATATGATGAAATTTTTTGCCTCGATTTGTACAAATAAATTGTGGACGCCTTGAACTACGTCACCGACTCCTATTTTACAACGGACATGATCGATGCATACTCAGCAAAACTTCACAGAAGGTTTTGGGATTTTGAGGCACTTTTGCTCCAACCATGGTTCAAATATGACAGCAGGACAAACACGATATATTTTGATGGGGCGGAATCTAAGTGGGTGGAATATGTGAAGGTAACTTACATGTAATTATGTCAAAATATTATAATATCAATTTTTTTTATCTTACATTTAGGGTTATTCTAACTCTGCATTAGGCTAATCCAAGGGCAAGGTGGTACACCCTGAAAGGCGAACCCTGGTTTTTCTTTCTAGGCATTTTTTTTGGGTCTGAAGGAGTTAGAGATCCCCAGTATGGGTAAGCAAGGTACGCTGATGAAGATGCAGTTGAAAGAGAGGTTGCAAGTTCGGTGGACGAAGCTGGTGAGCCAGTAAGTGTTCAAAAACACCGGAAGAGATTACTGTTGAGGCCGATGTCGGAGGGATCGTGCAACAACAGTTCTGTGTGGGAACGAATTGCACCTAAATTTCGTAAGAATAAGGGTTTGAAGAAGTAAAATCTAGTGCCCGAAGTGTCCGAAGAATTAGATAGCTATAGAAATGTTTCTTCTGCTTGGAAGGATGCTTTAAACGACTAGGAGTAGTAGTTTTTGTTTTTTTTTATTTTCCCAATATTTTATGTAATTTTATTTCTAGCAATTAAATTAAATGAAAGTGTTTTTATTTTGTGCGAAATTCCTACATTTCTGAACTAAAAAATTACAGAAATGCCTATTATTAAAAATACTTGTGATGTCACTAGAATGAAAAATGTGGTGAACTTCTCCTGGAAAACCTACTGGCATAGGATAACGGATTTCGTTCTCCAATGCCAGTAGATTTTCCAGGGGATGGTACGTTCTCCATTGATTTGTCAAATCAAAGAATCAATTTTTTCCAAATTTTTTGTCATAAAAACCTTATCTCTTAACCACCAAAAAATCTATAAATCATCTTTCTTTCACTACATTTTTCCATATCAAAATATTCCAACTCTTTTCTTACAAAAACCATATACTCCCTCAACTATTTTTTCTCTAGAAAAATGGCACTTGAATGTCCGATGAAATTGTAATTACACTTCGATCACAATTTAGTGTACGAAGCCGGAGGTTTTTTGCGTTTCGCAGTGCCCAGTAAAAGAAGTATGGAATTGATAGATTTTTTTTTTTTCATTTTGACAACTTTGACACCAAATATGTCGGCGCAAAGGAGTCGATATTTTCAGTGTCACTGTTCGTCTAATAATGATTCGACAATTTTTTATGCCGACCTACGACATGGTAGTGTATGATGTCATACATCTCAACGACGACGAAGATCTTGACAATTTGTGGGGAATCCAAACGGATTTCAAACTATAAGGGATTCATGTTGGTGCACTGTTAGAACCTGTGCAGAGACAGGTAGATAATTATGCCATGCCGATAACTAATTTTTCCGAACAATCACAATTTGTTCTGGAAGTTTATTTTCCGGAGTAAAAAATCATACCAAGTATTCCCCCACCGTCTAGTTACAAACCGTCTAGTTACGAACCGACTACAACGAATGTTTCACATGTAAGTAATGTTACACAGTTGGCATTTCCAAATCCACATACAATAGACAATGATAATTCGGTAATGGATTTCTTGGGTCCAACATCCGACATTGACAATGTACCTGAAACGGAAGATGATGGGGGAGATGTTAGTGCTGAAGACCACGAGGATGACGCTGTTCAGGATGATCTAGAGACTAGAGAAGAAAATGTTATTCCTAAAATCCCCCAAGAAAATCCTGAACCAAGTAATGACGAGATTGTCTAAGAGCCTGAACCAACACCAACTACCTCCGTTATTCCAAATTACAATTTGTCATCATATGGTAACTAAACTAATTTTGTTTGTTGGAATGATATGGGTACTATGCAACCTGTTGTTGACTTGACTTACATGAAAAAACCCATTCAAAGATGGAACCCCGATTTCCCGGTCTTATGTTTGGGGATGCAGTTTAAGGATAAGAGGAAGGCAATGTTAGCAGTTAACATATGGAATGATCATGTTGCATTGAGGGAGTGGAAAAGAGATAGGAGCAACAAACAATGGTTCAACGGAGTATGTAGAAACTCTACAGAATCAAGCCCATGTAGTTGATATATTCACGTTATCCATAGTAGAGTATATGGAATGTGGAAGGTTACCAAACTCGAAAATAGCCACTACTGCTTAATGGATAAAAAAAGCGCAATATGTCATCCAGCTACATTGGGGTAAAAATTCTACACCTTATTCAGGCTGATCCCGAAATATCTATTAAACTGATTAGGGCAGCATGTGAAGATAAAATGTCTTTGACTTGTACACATCGAAAAGATTGGTATGGCCACCGACATGCTATTGAAACACTGTTTGGTACTTGGAAATCAACTTTCCAAGTACTACCACAGTATATGTGGGCACTAAGAGATTCTAACCCTAGTGCAGTTGTAAAATTTCTTTACCATCCACAACTCACTGATGAAGGCCCTAAGGTGTTCAAGTCAATGTTTTGGACATTTAAATCGTTTGTCAACAAGTTTTAAGTGGCACCGGCTTGTAATTTCAATGGATGACACACATCTTATGGGGAACTATAAAGGGGTACTTATGGTTGCAAGCACTCTAGATGCTAATAATCAAATTTTACCCTTTGCTTTTGCCTAGGTTGAATCTGAGGCAACTTCAACTTGGTATTGGTTCCTTAGAAACGTAAGTGATCATGTTGTTAAAGACTTACAAGTTTACCTGATTAGTGACCGTCATCCCGGAATTCTTAATATTGTGGCTAACGTGGACGGATTGCAACCACCAATGGCAGTACATCGATATTGCCTTAGGCATTATAGAGCAAATTTCCACACTCATGCCAAAAATAAAGAATTGAAAGATCTTTTGTGGCTTACTGCTACACAAAAGAAGAAAGTTAAGTGTGATCTTTACCTTGACCTTATAAAACACAAAGATCAAAATGCATTTGTCTGGCAAATGTAACATCTGAAAGAGTTGTGGACTTTGGCCTACGATGGGGCGAAACGCTTCAGGTGCATGGCGACTAACATGTCTGAAGCGTTTAACAGTGTTTTGAAAAAGTCTAGGGTGCTGCATTTGAAAGCTCTGGTGGAAATGGGTTTTTGCAAACTTGTTCATTATTTCGACTTCCACAGGGAAGACGCTAATAATTGCAAAACGTCATTCCCTAAGAGAATATGAGATCAGTACTTCACTTATGAAGGGAAAGCTACAAGACTGATTGTGGAAAGACACCACAAAGAGTTGGTAATCAATAGGGTCTTGTCCCGACATAGAGGACCTGGTGAAGGTGGAAAAATATACACAGTCAGATTATCTGCCCGTGAATGTAACTGTGATAAATGGTCGACATTTACAACTCTCTGCACACATGTCATTGCAGTGTCCCAATCGGTCATGGAAGATGCTTCAAAGTATATCCACGATGTGTATTCTCTGGAGTACTACATGAATACCTACAAGTCCATTTTATATCTTGTACTTGATCCTATATTTTGGAGGTCTGCTCATTTCGATATGATACATTACTCTCCTAACATGAAAGGTTAACATGTGAGACCACCTCAAACTCGAAGATTTCGAATGCCTATTGACAGCGAGAACTGGGGAAATTCAAGACCAAAGAAGTGCGGCAACTGTAAACAGATCGCTCACAACTGGAAGAGTTGCCCGAACAAAGCTACTCCAAATTAATTTAATTTTAATTTTTTACATTGTAATATTTTAGAATTTATCAATTATCACTTTTCTTAGTTTGTTTGCAATCTTATCAACTTATTGTAATTTATTTTTATTCAATAAAAAAAACATTATAAAAATTACAATGAATTATTAAAGTTATCCTCCAAAATTCTCAAAACCAGCTAACCCGGGCCTATAATCAAGGATATCGTAAGGGGGTGGATGGATTTGTACATGGTCATCGGGGTGCAATCTCGAAAACATAACAAACTCATCTCCGCCTTCGTCTCTAGTCACGCGGAGTGTCAATTTGTTCCCGTGATTATTTCGCATGTGTAGTACTTCAGGAATTCCAACATGCATTCTAACGCGCCATTTCATGTAGTTACGACCCATCCACTGTACACAGTGAAACAAAGTATAATAAAAAACTTTAAGAGGAATTAAATTTTTTTAAATTTTTTAATATTAACAAACGTACCAGTTTTGAAAATCTCGAGTAGTTACAGTCAATGTCTATCCGAAAACTCTGCCGAAAAAAGCCCCGTCAGAGGGATACGATAATTCGTCCTTCAGGTAACCGATCCCGGGCATTATTAATAACCCTTCCTTAAAATAAATATCTAGTAGGTTCATTGGAGAAGGGATAAAATGAACTGTATATGTCAGCCGAAAATTGTTGTCACGCAAAAATTCTTGTAAACCGCCGTTTAGGTAGTACTTGTCATCTATTTTGGTTACATAAACACGCCATTGATTACCAATGACGTCCTTCAGATAGAAACAACTTGGTACGCCGAGACTAGTTCGCTCCAACTAATTTGTGTACATTGATGGTATACGCTACATAATAAAACATGTGTTAGATAACTCAACAACTCAACACATTTAATAATAAATAAAAAATTACACGTTACAAATTTAGATATTACCATTTTTGTATTGGTTTGATTGCCAACAACAATTTTAAAATTGTGTCTGAAATACTCTTTCAGGGCTGTATCCATTTCGCTATTCAGTTCAAAATATTAAGTTTTTAGAGTAACTATATAAGTTTGGAAAGAAATTTGGAGAGAAATATGGAAACTGATATGATTTTAAAACGAGAAGTTTGTATGTATATATAGAGGGTTAAAGGTAGATTTGGAGAACATATCGACTGCCAACTGAGAATGGATTTTTAGGGTTGTTAGGGTTAGTATCCGTTCTCGAGGAAATCCGTTCTGGGGGAGAACGGATTTGCGAAATCTATTCTTGTAAAAAATGTTGCTCCAAAAAAAAAAAAATACTGACATGGTTAGCCCTTTATGCCAAATCATGGCC